>JAPVLO010000008.1:12670000-13920000 GCA_027257055.1 Cephalopachus bancanus
AACACAAAAGATGAAGTCACATCTGACCCTGAAGAAATACAAAAGATTATTAGAGACTACTACGTACACTTGTATGGAAACAAACTTGAAAACCATAAGGAAATGGAGGACTTTCTGACATCACACAACCTACCTAGGTTGGAACAACAAGAAATTGAGACCCTAAATAGACCAATAACAATCAAGGAAATCGACTACATAATAAGAAAACTTCCTACAAAAAAAAGCCCTGGTCCAGATGGCTTTCCAGCAGAATTCTACAAGACATTCAAGGAGGAGCTAATACCAATCCTACTGAAGATATTCCAGGTGATTGAAAAAGATGGAACTCCCCCCAAATCATTTTACGAAGCCAACATCACATTGATACCCAAGCCAGGTAAAGATCCAACAAAGAAAGAGAACTACAGGCCAATATCTTTGATGAACATAGATGCTAAAATTCTCAACAAGATCCTAGCAAACCAGATTCAGCAATACATCTCAAAAATCATCCACCATGACCAAGTAGACTTCATTCCTGGGATGCAAGGCTGGTTCAACACTCGTAAAACCATAAATGTTATTAAATACATCAACAGATGTCAAAACAAAAATCACATGATCATATCATTAAATGCAGAAAAAGCTTTTGTTAAAATCCAGCACCCCTTCTTGATAAAAACCCTTGAACATCTAGGCATACGGGGAACATACCTCAAAATAGTAAAAGCCATCTACGAGAAACCCACAGCCAGCATATTCCTAAATGGACAAAAATTGGAACCAATTCCCCTGAAAACTGGAACTAGACAAGGATGCCCACTCTCTCCCCTCCTGTTCAACATAGTATTGGAAGTCCTGGCTAGAGCAATCAGAGAAGAGGAGGCAATCAGAGGTATTCAAATAGGAAAAGAGGAAGTCAAGTTATCTCTCTATGCAGATGATATGATTGTGTACCTTGAAAACCCAAGAGAATCTGTCAAAGGCCTCCTTACATTGATAAAGGCCTTTGGCAAAGTCTCAGGATACAAAATAAATGTACAAAAGACAATCGCATTTCTCTACACCAATAATAAACAAACAGAAACCCGAATAAAAAACACAATTCCATTCACAATAGCCAAAAAAAAATGAAATACCTTGGCATCTTCCTAACCAGAGACGTGAAAGACCTTTACAACGAAAATTACAAAACACTGCTCAAAGAAATCAAAGCTGACACGAACAAGTGGAAAAATATCCCATGCTCATGGATCGGAAGAATCAACATTGTGAAGATGTCCATCTTACCTAAGGTAATCTACAAATTCAATTCAATACCCATTAAATTACCAACAACATTCTTCTCAGACCTAGAAAAAACAACACAGGAATTCATATGGAAACACAAATGTCCAAGAATAGCCAGAACAATCTTCAGCAAAAAAAACAAAGCAGGTGGTATCACAATACCAGACTTCAAACTTTACTATAAAACTACAATCATCAAAACAGCTTGGTATTGGTAGAGGAACAGGCATATAGATCAATGGAACAGAATTGAGATTCCAGAAGCAAAACCTCAATTTCTCAACCAACTCATCTTCGACAAAGTCCCCACCATCTGCCAATGGGGAGAGGAGAACCTATTCAGTAAATGGTGCTGGGAAAACTGGCTGACCACATGCAGAAGATTGAAACAGGACCCCATCTATCCCCATGCACAAAGGTTAACTCCAAATGGATCAGAGACCTAAATGTAAAACCTCAAACCATAAGAACCTTAGAAAAGGAAGGAAATACTCTCATGGAAATCGGAACTGGCATCCAATTCCTGTACAAAACCCAAAACCCACAGGACATAAGAGAGAAGATAGACAAATGGGACCTTATTAAACTGACAAGCTTCTGCAAAACCAAAGAAACCATCAAGAGAGCAGGGAGACAGCCTACAGACTGGGAAAAAGTATTTGCCAACTCTAGGTCTGACAGAGGCTTAACATCCTGGATCTACAAGGAACTGAAATGTACTGAAAAGAAGAAAACAAACAACCCCATTATAAAATGGGCAAAAGATATGAACAGATACTTCACAAAAGAAGACATCCGAGCAGCCAACCAGCACATGAAGAAATGCTTAACCTCACTAATCATCAGGGAGATGCAAATCAAAACCACACTGAGATACTACCTGATTCCAGTCAGAATGGCAATTATCAACAACTCAAAAAATAACAGCTGCTGGAGAGGGTGTGGTGAAAAGGGAACACTTCTACACTGTTGGTGGGAGTGTAAACTAGTGCAACCTCTGTGGAAAGCAGTGTGGCGATTCCTAAAAGCTCTAAAAATTGACCTTCCATATGACCCCGCAATCCCCCTACTGGGAATATACCCTGAAGAACACAAATCACTCCATAAAAAAGATACCTGCACACGTATGTTTGTCACAGCGTTGTTCACAATAGCAAGAACCTGGAAACAACCATGCTGCCCATCAAAAGAGAACTGGATTTAAAAAATGTGGTACATATACACGATGGAATACTACACAGCCATAAAAAAGAACAAAATCATGAATTTCGCAGCAACCTGGATGGAACTAGAGTCTATAATACTGAGCGACCTCTCACAGAAACAAAGATCCGAATATCACATGTTCTCACTCATATAATGGACCTTGAACATCCAACGTAATACTATAAGAAAATGACTGACAGTACTGGGAAACTGTGGGGGGGGAGGGGAATGGGATTAACAGTAGCAAATATCTGTTTGGGCTGGGAAAACACCTCTTATCAACAGGGTACCTGAATGAAACATAATTGTACACCTAACCCTTAACTGTACCCCACAAAACCATAATAAAAAATACTGATTAATTAAAAAATATAGTAGCATCAAAAATAATATAATACTGAAGAATAAATTTAACAAAAGAGAAGCAAAATTTGCACGGTACGTTTTTTGTAGCACCAAACATCATTGAAAACTACAAAACAATTAAAACATCTTTGAAAGAAATTAGATAAAAACCTAAATAAATGGAAGAATATTAATGTTCATGGATCAGAGACTTAATATTGTTAAGATGTCAATACTCTCCAAATTGCTCTACCAACTCAGTAAAATCTTCATCAAAATCCTAACTGGCATTCTTACAGAAATTGACAAACTTATCCTAAAATTCACATGAAAATACAAGTGACTCAGAATAGTCAAAACAATCTTTAAAATGAAAAAGTTGGGTGATTCATATTTTCCAATTTCAAAACTTACTACAAAGTCAGAATAATCAAGACATTATGGTAGTGGCATAAGGATAGGCATGAAGGTCCATGGAATTGAACTGAGGATCCAGAATTCAACTCTTACATTATGATTAACGACCTTTGAAAGGGTGCAAAGACTATTCCGTAGAAATAGAATAGTCTTTTTAAAATATGATATTGGGGCAATTAGATCTACACATACAACAGAAGGAATTTGGATCCCTACCTCACACCATATGAAAAAAATTAATCCAAAATAGATCAAAGACCAAAAGGTAAGGGCTAAAGCTACTAAACTTGTAGAAGGAAAAATAGGTATATATCCTATATAACTATGAACTAGACAATGTTTCTTAAATATGACACCAAAACACAAAAAAGAAAAGAAAAAAAGCATTAACTTTATCAAAAAATTCGACTTCATCAAAATCAAAAACTTTTTTGTATCAAAGGACACTATCAAGAATGTTAAAAGACCACCCACAGAATGAAGTAAATTCTATATCCAAGAAGGGTGTGGTATCTAAAATATATAAAGAACTATTATGACTCAGTAAATATACAGCCAACAGTATATTTGTAAATTAAAATGCCCAATTAAAATGCAAAAAAATTTTGAATAACGTTTATCCAAAAAAGATACACAAATGGCCATTAACCCCTGAAAAGATATTCAATATCATTATTGATTAGGGAAATACAAATCAAAACCACAATGACATATCACTTTGCACCCACTAGACTGGCCATAATTTTAAAAATAAAATGAGGAAGGAGGGAAACAATGAATAAGGGAGGGAGGAAGAGAGGGAGGTAGTAAGTTCTAGCAAGGATGTGAAGAAACTAGAACATTGCTGGTGGGAATGTAAAAATGGCCACTGTGGAAAATTATTTAGCAGTTTCTCAGAAGTTAAACACCAATTATTCATATGGTCCAGCAATTCCACTCCTAGGTATATATATATTCAAGAGAATTAAAAACATGTTTATACAAAAATGTGTACATGAATATACATAGTAGCACTATTCATAATAGCAAAAAATAAGAAATAATCTAAATAACCATCAACTGAAAAATGAATCAAATTGTGGTCCATCTGTGCAATAGTCATAAAAAAGTAGTGAAGTACTGAAACACTACAAGGATGAGATCTCAAAACATTATAGTATTGTGAATAGAGCTGCAATAAATATGTGTATGCAGGTATCCTTTTTGTAGAATGATTTGAGTTCCTCTGTGTATATTCCCAGAAGGGGGATTGCTGAGTCATATGAAAGGTAGATTTTTAGATCTTTTAGAAATCATACTCAGTGATCTATCACAGAAACAAAGAACTGAGTACCACATGTTCTCACTCATAAGTGGACCCTGAACATTTATCATAATACTATAAGAAGGGGATTGGCAGTAGCAGAAAACTGCCAGGGGCTGGAGGGAGGGCAGCACAAAACATCAATAAGGGTACCTGATCACAAACCAGGCAAAGTGGAGACCAAAGGGTGGCCCAAACTTCACCTGTATGATGACCACTTATTGACCTAATCCTGAATTGTACCCATATCTTTAAAATACAATTTTTTAAAAAGTCAAATTTTTCTCAAAAAAAATTATGGTAAATGAAAGGAGCTAGACACAAAAGGTCACATATATTGTATGATTCCATGTATAGGAAATGTCTAGAATAAGCAAAAACTTAGTGGGTCAGTGGTTGCCAGTAGTTGGAGGGAGGGGACAATTGTGATTAACTATGAACAGATATGGGGCTTCTTTGGGGAGTGATAGGAATATTCTGGAATTAGATAGGAATGATAACTACACAACATTGTGAATATGCCAAAAACTGCTTGTAACAATTTAAAATGATGACTCTTACATTATGTGATATTTAAATTTTTTTTATTTTAACACTTTAGAACTTTGGGTTAAGGAAAGACTTTTTAGATAAAACACCAAAAACACAAGTGAAAAAAAAATAGATAAGTTAAATTTCATCAAAAATTCCTCTTGGGGGAGATAATTACAGTGAACTAAAATTAGATTGTGTGAGGGCTGCATAACTGTAAATATACTAAAAACTATTGAATCATATGGCATGTGAATTATATCTCAGTAAAGCTTCTAAAACTAGAAGTACCATAGGGACTGTGTTTTGAGAACAGGTACAGGAGGCAAGACTGGAGATGGTAATCCCAGTTCCCAGTCAATCCCAATCACGTAAGTGAAAGATGCTGAGTGCCTGGACTAGGGTTGTGGTGGCAGAGGTGGACAGATGTGTCTAGATCCAAGAGATAGGTGGTGGGGAAAATCTGTAAAAATATGAAAATAAACATGGAGATAAATAGATAACATGAGTCTGTAAATGAATATGGTATTGGAATAATTTACTCTAATGAGCTCTACAGAGAATAACTGCCAGATAAATCTAAATAAATAATGAGAATCTATGCCTTGACAAAGATGCAAAATTATTCTTCCGTGAGTATTCCCCATAAAAAGCAACATCTTTCTTGATTGCTCTTGGCAACTTCCCAGAAATATTCATTTAATTGTTTTATGATTAAGAGCAGAAAGTCTTGCTCTGTCTTTTAATACCAAAGTAAAATCCTTGGCAGCACTTAGGGGAAAGAAACAGCGCAGGTATTCAGGATTCCTAATAAAAAAATAGAACGCCATTTATTTCAGAATAGATGCTTAAGGCTATTACATTATTAACTTAAAGAATTCAATAAATGGTCGGGTTTGGTGGCTCAGCCTATAATCCCAGCACTTTGGGAGGCCAAGGCAAATGGATTGCCTGACCCTGTAGATTCGAGACCAGCCCAGGCAACTTGGCGAGACCTCATCTCTACAATAAATCAAAAATTAGCCAGCCATGGTAGTGCATGCCTGTAGTTCCAGCTACTTGGAAGACTGAGGCAGAAGGATCACCGGAGCCTAGCAGATCGACACTGGGGTGGCCACTGCACTCCAGCCTAGGCCATGGAGTGAGACTCCAACTCAAAAAAATTTTTTTTTCAATAAATGGAGGTCTGAACTTCCAAGCATTTTTTCTAAATCTCTCACCTTCAGGGTCTAAAACAATTTGCAATACACAAATAGGATGAAATCGTTTTCTGGTAAATATGAACTCCTGCTTGGGTTACTAAATCAAAAGGATTAAATCTGCTGATGCTCCTTTAGTCATTTAAGGAAGCAATGATATATTTTACTTTTAGCCTCACATCTTACACTTCAGGTATCAGCTTTATTCTACCAGGAAATTTTGCCTTTTTACATATATGACTTCTTTTTTAATTATTCATTTTTTTACATAATGTACTTAACCCTATTTCTGTACCTAAGGTTATCTAATCTGAATCTCATTTTATCAAATATAATTTTAACATCTGACTTACTGTGTGTTTTCAGAATTAGATCGCCTAGATGGAAAATGCATTGCTGAGCCAACAACAAAAACACTATTAAAAAAAATCTTGTACTAGCAAATGCAACTGATATGTATTATTAAAAATTTTAGTTGACTGTGGTTACCCCTGGATTTTATATTCACTGAAGTCAAAGCCCATGTTTTAATTATCCTTTTATTGTGATAGTGCTTTGTTTGGTTTTGTACTCATGGTTTTGCTAAATAAGTGTTAAATTCGATACTGATATCAAAACTAATGTATTTTTATATCTAACATGTATGCTGTAGCAGTATTAGAATATAAAAGCTTTTTAATGTGATAAGTTCTGCAAAGTGTTTAAAGAAATTTCGGGATCCGAAAATCAGATATCTTTGGGACAGATAGCTTTCTTTGTTGCAACAGAAATTTAATATAGCTTACAAAAATATAATATAATACAATATAATATAGCAGAGTAATTTAAATTCTAGCTAAGAAAAAGTAGGGAAAGAGCTGATTAAATTAATAAAGTTTAAAAAAGAGTAGGTCTTTACAGAAAACCTTCTGTCGATTTTTTTTAATCAAGCACATTACACATTATAGCAATATATACCCATTTAAGTAGATTCCAAATATAACCGAGCAACTGTGACAGGCTGATACACTGGCTGGATGAGACTCCTCCTATTCCGATAATAACCCTTTGGCTTAAATCACGCTACATGTCTTTCCTTGACAACCAAATTAAGTTACAGGGGAAAACAAACAGTAATAGTTACTTTGCGCTTATGATAGGGCTTGGCCCCAGCTTCAGAAATTGATTTAAGTCACCAAAAACTCCAAAGTGTTTTTTCCCAGTGGTCGTATCACTAACAGTAATAACCACGTGATTATCTCCAAAGATGCCAAATCAAATTATTACCACAAATAAAAAATAAGACATCCAGATATATAGAAAAGAGCTGAGATAGTAGTACAAAAAAATGTTAATAGTTATCCACAAATACCACAATAGCAAGCATTCAGTAGCACAATATGCACACTCTTAATTTTCCAATCTGGTAGTGTTTCAAGTTAGGAAAGAAGATATTTTTGTTGCATGTTCTCATTTTAATATTCTTCTTTGGAAAGAGATTAAATTTTGGATGCAGCTCTGTCAACTCACTGGGTCATTATTTCCAGTTATCTAGTCTCAGAGAAACAAGTATTACAAAACATGATAAGCTATAATGTAAGATATAAACACATGATGGATGAGTGGATAGACATTATGGTAGATGGAAGCGACTGTTTCTTGGGTCATTTCTATGTACTTATACCTATGCATAACTTACTCTTCACAATGAAACTATTTTCTTTATTTTAAAACTGTTCAAATGGCAAGGTTTATTATTGTACCAAGGTCAAATGTGAACAGACTAGGTAACCAGTCCAGACTTTTCTGTCTCCAAATCATGTGCTTTAAAAAAAAATATTGCATCATGTTCTGTCTTATAACATTAACAGTTATAAAGGAAATGTTTACTGAGCATCAGTGTTTACTCTTTGATTACATGTTACGTGTCTCAAATGCATAATCTCATCTGAACTAGGTATTAGTTTGTATATGAGGCTCAGAAATGTCAAATACTAAATAGTTTTATGACCATTAAACCCTTGAGGTCCTTTACTGACCTTCCACATTTAATGATTTGGAAAATAATATCGTTACTCTTTGGAATTGTAATAATCAATGCATAGGAAAGATGGAGCAACATCTTTTTTTCTTTTTTAACTTATAGATGAAGCAACTGAATCACGAAGAATTCGACAACTTGCAAGGTCTCTGTAGGCAGTCAGTGGTAAAGCCAAAATTATAGCTCCTGGGTCTGAGTCATGCTGTTTCTCTGGAATACGTCTCATCTAAAAAGGTTACTGCCTTTTTTATCCCACTGCCCATCAAGTTTCTGTGACTTTAACCATGGCTTTTCTCCTCTGGTGGTTCTAAGAGAGACCAGGCGGTAACTGTTTGATAGAAATAATGCGTTTCTTCTAACATAATACAAGACGTGGGTCTGTTGACAGTTTGTTTTTAATCTGGTGTGTGTGTGTTTGTGTGTGTGTGTGTGTGTGTGTGTGTGTGCTGTTTGAAATAAAAGATACTTTTAGGGAGATTATGTGATGCTTAACTTCAGTTTAAAAATAAGCTGACTTTCAGCTTGCAACTTAAAAGATTCTCCCAAGATGAGGAAACTTGATAAAAATCCATGATAAAAGACTTTTAAGCAGAATTTGTCCTGCATATATATGTGAGGTCACAAGGAAGAAACAGAAGTGCTTGGCAAAACAGATTCTGGAAAAAATTCAGCCTCCTTCTAAACATGTATATATGCTGGGAGAAAACAAATACCTGCTTCCCGACTGGCCTTGGCAGATGAAAATGATGATTCATTCTTATTACCTTGACACTGGGTAATGTGGGCTGTCACAGGGGGCAAAGCAAGGCCAGTCCTCTGTACTGAACACTGTAATGGCCAGTGAGGACAAGGAAGCTAAAACAGCTGAAGACATTTACTTGATTCCTGTTCCTATGTGGTTTCATAAAAATAGCAACAATATGATGACCTTACAGCACTGTTGGAAAGATTTCTAAAGGGATTATTTATATACGCGGCCTGACAATTAAGTTCACGAAATCAATCTTCAAAAACAGTGCGACATACCTCACTGCTGAATACCTCTACGGTCGGCTTCGAAATACTCCCCTTGGGAAGCTATGCACTGACACCAGTGCCTAATCCACCTGTCAAAGCAATTTTGGAATTATTTTTCTGGAATGACCACCAGAGCCGTCATCACGAGAATATCTGGGGTTGAATTAAAGCAATAAACAAACATTAAATTTCTTGTTTCACTTGGCAAGAGTGAAAGTGAAATCAGGGAAATGTTAGTCCAAGTTTATGGGAATAATGCCATGAAGAAAATGACAGTATACAAATGGATTAAACGTTTTTTCAGGGGACCGAAAGCATCGCTGATGAAGAAAGGTCAGGGCGGCCAGTAACGAGCAGAACTGATGAAAACATGCAAAAATTGTCAAATTGTGTATCAAAATCATAGGCTGACTATAAGAAGCATAGCAAACCAAATAAACATGAATAGAAAAACAGTTAGGGAAATCTTAACTGAAAATCTTGGCATGAGAAAGGTGTGTGCAAAAATGGTCCCGAAGGAACCTTTGCATCATGACAATGCACAAGCTCACACAGCACTGTCCAAGAGGGAGTTTTTCACCAGTAAACAAATAACTTTATTGGAACACCCTCCCTACTCACCTGATCTGCCCCCCAGTGTCTTTTTCCTTAACCCAAAGATAACGAAAATGTTGAAAGGAAGATATTTTGATGACAGAACATCAAGTGTAATACGACAACAGCTCAGATGGCTATTCCAGAAAATGAGTTCCAAAATTGTTTTGACATGTGAACTAGGTGCTAGCATTGGTGCATAGCTTCCTAAAGGGAGTATTTTGAAGGCGACTGCAGTGATAATCAGCATTGAGCTATGTGGCACTTATTCTGGGATGAGTTCATGAATTTAATTGCTACACATAATATGTACATATATTGTACATATAGATGCAATATAGATATTATATACACATATAAAACATTTAGCACAGTGTCCATGCATTCATTTGTTCAAAGACTCATATAAATTCTGGCTTCCTAGAGTGGATTTTGGCCCTGTCTTCCCTCCTTACCTTAACCTGATTTTTTTCCAAATGCTTGGATTAGCTCCAAAATTTCTTTTTCTATTTTGATTTGGATTTAAAATATGTTTTGGTGGCTTCAAAAAAATCATCATCTCTTGTCGTCTACTAAAATAACAGTAACTTAGTTATTTGTCAACTTGGAGCACCCTGCTTCTCCCCAAGATGGTAATTAGCTGAATCAGAGGGTTTCAGAGGTTGGCTACCTCACCTGCAATTTGCAGATCCAAAAGGAAAAATAAGAGATGAGTAAAAATCACACCCTGGTTGTGCCCTGCCCTCTGAGAACTCCATCTTCTCCTGTAACCCTAATCTGCTCACCAGCCTACAACAGTCCCTCATCTCTGGTTATATTTAATAGCCAAGGTATCTTTGTTTTAGGATCAGAGTCTGTTTTCCAGATGATTGAAGTTTGCCTATAAATTGCCTCTTGCAATGCCTGAAACGGCATCAGTGGACACCTCAACATCTTCACACAGTCAGTTCCCTCCATCCTGAATGCTCTTAAATATCTGTCCACAGTGCTGTCCCAGCTACACTCCAGCGACACCCCAATCACTGCACAATCTCACCTTCTCAGTTAAGTCCTAGTCAGCCTTCAGATCTCAGCCAGCTGCTTAGGAAAGTTGGGTCTCCTATACATTCTCCAAAAAAGAACCATACTTTTCTCAAAGTACATGTCACAGGTTGCAATTGTTTGTATACATTTGTGTGTGGTCATTTGAGAAATATCTGACTTCTCCACAGTACCATAAGCTACAGAATGGTAAAGACTATGTCTGTTTTCTTCTCCATTGTATCACTGTACTCTAAGTACCTTGTCTACTTCACGGTAGGAACTCATGTATTTGTTTGGTAATGCCTCATCAAAAAGAATTATTCCCATAAATACTTCTAAGCCTTAACTCAACTCCACCTTAGATGAGCTGAATAGGTCTCCATAGTAGGGATATTCACTGAAACAATGAGTAGAACAGCCAGGATTTGGGAGGAAAGTCAAGGATGCTAGATACACTCGTGGTCAATCCCCCCAACCTTTTTTAAAAATTTACTGTGATACTATGTGTGGTGCTAGCAATAACAAGAAATAAGAGCTGTTTTCTCTGTCCCAGGACTGTGTAGCCTACTCTTTTGAACAGTGGGACACTGCAAGGGAAGGACGTCAAACTCTGTAACTCTTCTACAGTGAGCCAAACACTTCATCTGTGCCATTTCCTCCTCAAAGAGAAGGACTGCCATTTTGGCTTATTCCACATACCCTAAAGCACCCATGTCAGTCTAGGATACAGAGCAAGCATTTTATAAACCATTTATGAATGTTTGTCAAATACATTGCATGCATAAAAAGAGGGACCCTGTGACATATGAGCAACCACAGATAGACAAGCAAAGCCGATGTTGACTTGTGAGGATATGTTTTATGTTCATGAAGAATGATAACTGGGATAAAATTGTAAACATTGAGGGAGAAAGGTGCTTTCTTAGTGCTACACTGGAATGTATTGGAGTTAATTAAGTGTGTGCTAATCATTGAGACAAGTTTTTAGCTCACTGAGAAAAAGATAAGAAAACTAAATTTCAGTGGGAGACACTTGTTTTGTGGTGCTCTCAAAATACCCCCTAAAGAATCTCCTGGCCAGGCTCGGTGGCTTAGCCTGTAACCCCAGCACTTTGGGAGGCCGAGGAGATTGGATTGCCTGAGTTCGTGGGTTCAAAACCAGTCTGAGCAACTTGGTGAGAACTCTTCTTTACAATAAATAAAAAATTAGCTGGGCATGGCACTCCAGCCTGGGCAATGGAGTGAGACTTCAACTCAAAAAAAAAAAAAAAGGAATCTCTTTGGTTTTAGAAGAGTCTAGTTAATAACAAAAAGATAAAAGTCAAACATGATTGTATCTAGCATCCTAGAGTTTGTTATTTGCAATGGAAAATTCCAAACAAATACAAAAATAAAATGAACAGTACAATGAATTCCATGTACCCATCACTCAAGCTCCAATAGTTTTAAACATGTGGCAACTCTTGGCTCATCTATACCCCCACAATTTTCCTCCCAAAGTTAGATTATTTTGAAGCAAATCACAGCTATTGTGGAACTTCATCCATAAATGTGTCTATCCTAAATTATAAGGATTTTTTTAACATAACCATAACACCATTATAACATCTGGAAAATTATTATAATTCCTGTGACTCTTCAAATATCCAGTGTTCAAATTTCCCAACATGTCATATAAATGTTGTTATGGCCAGATGGTTGGTTGATGTTTGTTTTATTTGTGTAGTTGACTTGTTTGGATCAAAATCCAAACAAAGTACATATCTTACATTGGTTGATATATCCCTTATGCCTTTCTTAATCTATAGTTTCCTCTCTTTTGTATTTTTATTTACAGTTTATCTTTTGAAGAAAGTGGTTTATTCGTTCTGTACAGCCTTCCACACAGGGGATTTCATTGATATGTGGTTGGGGTGTTGTTTAACATGCTCTCCTGACCTTGGATCTCTAGTACAGTACTTGATAGCGATCAAATTTCATATTTGGCAAGAATATTTCATAGTGGGTATTTTATATCACCTTTTGCATTGCATGAGGAGGCACTTACTATCTGATTGTCTCTCTTTTTTATTATGTTAAAATTAATGAGTAGATTCTATTGTTGTCAACCCGAGCTACCCACTATAAAGTTTTTCACTAGCTTTTCACCAGTGATATTAATAGTCATTGATGTTCCTCACTTAGATCTAGTTTTCATTAGGGGTTTTGAAATGTTGATAACCTAATTCTACCATTCTTTCTGATTTGTCACCTGGAGTTCTTTCACAAAGAACATTCTCTCATCAACAGAAAATAAATGTGTGTGTGTGTGTGTGTGTGTGTGTGTGTATTTGGTTACTCTTAGTTATTAGTTTGCATACAGATTACAAAACAAATATTTTTCCTCTTCTTAATCTGTTATCAGAATGATTGGTACCCTAACATCTTCCAATGATGATCAGTGAATTTTATTTTATTTTATTTTTTAATGAATCATTAAGAACTCATAGAGTTTTAAAAAATTTTTATGTTAAATATGTGGGGTACATTTCAGGGTTAGGTATACAAATGTTCATTATGCAGGTGCCCTTGTTGATTCACTGTGCCCCCAACCCAACCCCTGGCAGTCTCCCACTACTGCCAATCCCTTTCTTATAGTATTATGACAGTTGTTCAAGGTCCACTTATGAGTGAGAACGTGATACTCAGTTCTTGGTTCTGTGATAGATCGCTCATTATTATAGACTCTAAGTCCATCCAAGTTGCTGCGAAGTTCATAATTTTGTCCTTCTTTATGGCTGCATAATATTCCATCATGTATATGTACCACATCTTTTTTAGTCCAGTCCTCTTTCGATGGGCAGCATGGTTGGTTTCATGTTTTTGCTATTGCAAATGCTGCAATACACATGCATGTGCAGGTATCTTTTTCATACAGTAATTTGAGTTCCTCCGGGTATATTCCCAGTAAGGGGATTGCGAGGTTGTATGGGAAGTCAGTTTTTAGATTTTTTATGAATTGCCACACTGTTTTCCACAGGGGTTGTACTAGTTTACACTCCCACTGCTCAGATATCTTATTTTGAGAAGTGTCTATTCATATCTTTTGCCCACTTTGTAATGAGATGGTTTGTTTTTTTCTTTTCAGCACATTGGAGTTCCTTATAGATCTTAGATGTTAGACCTTTGTCAGACATACAGTTGGCAAATATTTTTTCTCAGTCTGTAGGCTGTCTCCTGCTCCCTTGATGGCTTCTTTGGCTTTGCAGAAACTTTTCAATTTGATGACGTTCCTCCCAAAGTTAGATTATTTTGTCTATCTTATCTCCTATAGCATGGGCACTTAAGGTTTTGACCAGGAATTGACTGCCAGTTCCAATTTCCATAAGGGTGTCTCCTGCATTTTCTAAGGTTCTTATAGTTTGAGGTTTTATGTTTAGGTCTTTGATCCACTTAGAGTTGATTTTTATGTATGGTGATGACTAGGGATCTTGTTTTAATCTTCTGCATGTTGTCAGCCAGTTTTCCCAGCACCATTTACTGACTAGGTTCTCCTCTCCCCTGTCATTGGTGATGGAAGCTTTGTGGAAGATGAGTTGGTAGAGAATTTGAGATTTCTCTTCTGAAATCTCTATCCTGTTCCATTGATCTATATGCCTGTTCTTGAACCAAAACCAGGCTGTTTTGATTATTGTAGGTTTATAATAAAGTTTAAAGTCTGGGAGTGTGATACTTCCTGCTTTGTTTTTTTGTTTGTTTGTTAGGTTGGTTGGTTGGTTGGTTTGGTTTTGTTTGCTGAGGATTGTTTTGGCTATTTGTGGTCATTTATATTTCCATATGAATTCCTGTATTGTCATTTCCAGGTCTGAGAAGAATGCTGCTGGTAATTTAATAGGTATTGCGTTAAATCTGTAGATTGCCTTGGATGGATGGACATCTTAACAATGTTGATTCTTCCAATCAACGGGCATGGAATATTTTTCCATTTGTCTGTGTCATCTTTGACTTCTTTGAGCAATGTTTTGCAGTTTTCGTTGTAAAGGTCTTTCACTTCTCTAGTTAGGAAGATGCCAAGTTATCTGATTTTTTTTCCTGGATATTGTGAATGGGATTGTGCTTTTTATTTAGGTTTCTGTTTGTTTATTATTGGTGTATAAGAATTCGGCTGTCAAAGATCCAACAAAAAAAGAGAACTACAGGCCAAAATCCTTGATGAACATAGACGCCAAAATTCTCAACAAGATTCTAGCAAACTGGATCTAACAACACTCTCAAAAATCATCAATCATGACCAAGTAGGCTTCATCTGTAGGATGGAGGGTGGTTCAATATCCTCAAACCCATAAACGTAATTAAATACATCAACAGATGTAAAAACAAAAACCACATGACTATATCAGTAGATGCAGAAAAAGCTCTGAAAAAATCCAGCACCTCTTCTTGACAAAAGCCCTCGAACATCTAGGCATAGATGGAACATACTACAAAGTAGTAAGAGCCAACTACGAGAAACCTACAGCCAACATACTGCTAAACAGACAGAAATTGGAACCATTTCCCCTGAAAATTGGAACAAGACAAGTATGTCCACTCTCATCCCTCCTGTTCAACATAGTATTGGAAGTCCTAGCTAGAGTGTTCAGACAAGAGAAGTAAATTAGGGGTATCCAAATAGGAAAAGAGGAGGTTAAGATATCCCTCTTTGCAGACAACATGATTCTATACCTTGAAAACCCAAAAGAATCTGTCAAAAATCTCCTTGCACTGATAAAGGACTTTGGCAAAATCTCAGGACATAGATTTAAATATGTGTCAATTAATTGCAGTTATTATCTTTATTAATGGCTCAACGAACACTTTTTTGAGATAAGTAGGAACCAATTCAAGTTGGTTCTTGAGTTGTTTTGATATGACCGTAATGATTTTCAATGACTTTTTACTTTCAAGATTGAGGTTTCTGACCTATTTTGTACATTTTTCACTATATACCTGAAATCAGTCATTTCTCCAAAGAGCCCTGGTTCTTGGATTCTATGGGAATTGGGATTTAGGAACTACAGTCCAGATGGGATGAACATTTGCTCTGAGTCGGTCATTTTTCTAGAACTTTTCAGGGAACAAACTTAAAAAAAAGTAATATTTTAAAAAGAAAATGCATCCGGAGTTTATAAAGTTTACACTGATTTTACAGTTTAAGACACTAGGATTTTATGTATTTGCTTTATTTTATGTTTATATTGCTTCTATCATACACTGAAAATATTGACAGTATTGACATAATTACTGATTTTCTTTATTCAATTATATATGTGTGTGTGTATGTGTAGGCATACACATACCTACATATTCAAATATTGGTTTACAATGACAGTCTCGACAATATTATAAACACTATGATTATTAAAGACAGTTTAAAATTATGTGGTTGTTCTTTTTGTCCTTAGGATATATTCCATGAGGAGTATACTATCAAATCATTGTGTTTTAAAATCACTTGAAATCATTTTTCTCTTTTGGTAAAACCACCAACTCAATACAGAGTTAGATTCTTTCATGTCATTTTGACTTTATTATTTAGATTTAATTTTTGTTTATAATTATGTAATAATAAGCATGATTCCAAAGTCAAATCTACTAAATAAGATGCATGCTAAGAAGTCTACCTTCCATCTTTATCCCTTCCACTCTATTTCCTCTCTTCCCCATAGATAACCATTCTTATTCATGTTGAATTTTTTTTCCGTTGGTTTTTAAATACAAGCAAATGTAGATGTATGCATTTATATCTTCCCCTTTCTGAGGTAAAAGGCAGCCTAGTATATACACTTTTCTCCAGTATGCTTTTTACATCTAATGTAATACCCTGCAGATGCCTTCCTAGCGGTCTTGGAGATCTTTGACATCCTCGTGGTGCTACATAGTCCTCCATTGCACAGATCTTCTAAGGCTTTTTCTTCTACCAGGCATTTGGATGGTTTCATCTTTTGCATTACAAATAGTGCTGCAGTAAGTAATCTAGTGATACATGTTTTCATATTTTACTAGGTGTTGTTGATAATTATAAAAATGGGACAGCTGAGTTAAAGTAAAAGCTTGTATAATTTTGCTGGATATAGCCAACAATGAATGAAAGCATTGCTTTCTCTCAGCCTTGCCAACAGGGTATGTTACCAAACTTTTTTGTATTTCTGCCAATTTCGTATGCAAGAAATAATATCCCAGTGAAATTTAATAGTACATGGTAGAGAGAGAGATCAATTGTGTCTCTTTCCAAATGGCTACCTAATTATCCCAATACTATTTTTTTTAAAGCTCTTCTTGCTCTGCCTTTTCATTCTAGTCTTTTTCTCTTCCCTTCCGTTTTCAGAACAATACCCTCTGAAGGCCATTTACTAAGGTGTCCCCACGCAATGGTGACCTGGCATAAGTGTCAAGGGCTGAGTAGGGTGGGGCCTCTCAAGGGAGAAAGGCCCTGCACAAGATGTTAGACTCCTGTAGGGTCTGGAGGGTGGCTGTTTGTGTGTGTGTGTGTGTGTGTGTGTGTGTGTGTGTGTGTGTGTGTGTTTGTGTTTTGAAAGAAAATGACCCAGTATTAGAAGTCAGATCCCAACACAACATAAGGAGGTTGACATCTACATGTTTAGGAACCAGGGCGTGAAATGTTAGAGCCCAAGCATAGTCCATAGTTTTCAGCATATATGCAAAAGGTTGGCTTGGCATGTGGTACCTAAGGCCAAGCAGGAAGAGGAGGATATTCAAACTAGAGGAAACTCAGCATGCATGTCAGAGCCCAAGTGGCATTGTGTGGCAGCAGTCCTGGGAGAATGGTTATATCCAGAGGAATTGACCAAACAGGTAAATATAAGAAGGATTTGAAGAGCTGAGTATCTCATTGTTGGAAAAAGGTGTTAAAACATAGAAAAAAAAGAAAACTGAGATGGATCGTTTTCATTGAAAACAAAATATGGCAGAGAGGAATTAAATAAGACCTAAATAATTTCAAAAATATACAATCTTAATGTATTGAAAATGCAAATAATATTGTTAAGATATGAATCCTTCCCAAAGTAATTAATAGAGCCAATGTTATTCCATTCAAAATTTCAGCATTTTGGTAGAAATTAAAAAATTTATTTTAATATTTAAAAAAAATACAAAAGACCTACAATAGCCAAAACAATCTTGAAAAAGAAGAAGAAATTTAGAGGACTTCCTCTATCCTATTTTAAATCTTATTGTAAAGTGATAATAATAAAGTATGCTATTGGCATAGGGATAATTTTTAATTTCTCTCTGCAATATCTCATTGTATCCAGTATGGAGGTTTTATATGTCATTTGGAAGTGTATTACATTTTCTATTCTATTATAAATGGTATAGGTTTTTAAATTTGATTTTCCAATTGTTGGTTGCTAGTATAAAGAAATAAATTAATTTTGTAGATTGACTTTATATCCCATGAGCTTGTGATAGTCCTTTATTAATTCCAGTAGTTCTTTAAATTCATTTAGAATTTTCTACATATATAATCATGTTATCTATGAATAAAAATAACTTTAATTATTCCTTTCTTCTATATGAATTTTGTTGTATTTTTATGCCTTTTTGTACTAGGTAGGCCCCCTGGTACAATATTAAATAGAAGTGATGAGAGTGGGCAACTTTGCCTTATTTCTGAATTTAGGGAAAAAGCATTCAGTCTTTGACCATTAATTATGTTAACTGCAGTTTTTTTTTTGTTTGCTTTCTGGGGTTTTTTGATGCCTTGAATCAGGTTGAAAAAACTTCCTTATAATTCTAATTTGTTGGGAGGTGTTGTCACAAATAGATTTTTTTTTTTTTAGGTACTGTGATGATCCTATGGTTTGTATACTTTATTCTGTTAAGAAGATAAATTATATTGATTAATTTTCAAAGGCTAAATCACCTTTGTTTTTCTGGGATAAAATTTACTTGGTTGTGATGTATTATCCTTTCTACAGTATGTCTAGATTTGATTTCCTAATATATTGTTAATAATTTTTTCATCAGTATTTGTGATGTTATTGGCCTATAATTTTTATTTCTTTTAACTCATTAGTTTTATTATCAGGTTTATGTTGTTCTCTTAAGACAAGTTTTGATATGTTCCCTCATCCACAGATTTCTGAAAGCATTGGGTAATATTGGCTTTATTTCTTCTTTAAATATTTTTTATAATTTATCACTGAAGTCATCAAGGACTGGAGATTTCTTTGAAAGAGAATTTTATTTTGTGTTATTTTGTGTAATTTGATTTTTAAAGTAACTTTTCAATTTCATGTAAGTTGTCAAAGTTATTAGCATGAAGTGGTTCACATTTTTTCTTATCACTCATAGACTCTGTGTGGATGTTCCTTATTCCTTCTTACTTTTAGTAAATTATGCCTTCTCTCTTTATTGTTTTTAACCAGTTTTGATAAATATTAATAGTTTGCAAAAATTAACTTTTGGAGTCATGGGATTCTTAATTTCTGCTTTTATTTTTATTTTAGCCAACTATATCAGACACATTTTTTTTTTTAATTGGAGTCTCACTCTGTCGCCCAGACTGGAGTGCAGTGGCACGCTCCCGGCCACCGCAGCCTCGACCGACTGGGCTGTAGCAATCCTTCCCCTTAGCCTTCCAAGTAGTCAGAACTACAAGCGTGCACTACCACGCCCGGCTATATCAGACACATTTCAATGTTCTTTTGTGTTTGTTTGAGTGACTTAGTCACGCATGGAGGCAAAACACCTAGGAAATAAACTTCTATTTGTCAAAAGTTACTGACTGATTTCAGTAGAAGCTACTTAACTAACTGTTGGAGATCATTCACTTCAGGAAAATAAAGCAAAATAAATTCTTTACTCAAATAGAAAATACAGATAGGAACTCTAATAATATTTTATAGGACCTTTGTCTTACTGTTAAATCTAAATGTGCTCAATTTTCAATTTCAAACACCTGAATTGTAAAACTATATTATCTTCAAGTTCTACTACATACTTAATTGTTATGGACAAAATTTTTCCAAAGAACTTTTTGACTATTGTTGCGAATCTTAAAAATCATAATTAATTGTTATGGCCACTATTTTTCAAAAAAATCTTCTGACTATTAGAGAGAATAAAAGAATCATAGGCAAACTTTGGGAAACAAAGGTGGCTTACAATTGTATATTTATATCATGGTTAACTGGTAAATCAATTTTTTAATTAATTTAATAGATTTTTATGAGAGACTCATGAAGGTGGTAATGCATTTAACACTTGATGGTATCTCTAAATTTAAGAAACAAGGTAATTATTTTATAGAGAAATGATACTCTGTGTCTCTGTAATGGGTGGAGTGTTTTAACAATATTTTCTGATCTGTTTTTCCTAATGATGAATCCTTTTGTCTCCCGGAATCTTAGCCAATTCAAAAGCCTTGATTTGAGAAAGAAGGAGCCTGATATAAGGAATGTAAAGTGAAAAAATATGTACTCTTCTCCCTGGAATAAAAGGAAGGAGAAAGTGAAGAAAAGAAAGGAAAGTAGTGACACAATGAGATCCCTATCTCTCCCTGGTCTAAAGTCCTCAAGTGGGCTCAGTCGAGGGAAATCCCACTTTCTGCCCAGGCTGCCCTGCCCCCAGCAGTGGTGGCTTCATCAGAATATGAAAGGAGCCGAACTGCAAATGTGGAAGAGGGAAGACTGAGGAGAAGCCCCTGCACGGCTTTCAGTTCCCCTGCACCTCCAGTAGTTTACTCTCCTTGTACGTACCGAGGCCGCGGCGCCAGCCTGGACAGTCTAAATCCAGAGCCTGAACAATTAACCACCAAGCTGTGCATGAATACAAGGCAGGCTGGAGAAAATCGTTACTGTTGCCGAAGTGTAGTGAACCTCTTTCAAACTACTAAGGCTATTATTTCTCCATCTGAGCCTAGAGGTTCTCCAGCTGGACCAACCTCTGGAGAGGCTTATGCTCTGCCATCCAGCAATATGCGTCTAAACCTGCACCCATAGAAAGATGTATAGCCTTAAATGCATTTGTCATTAAATAAAAATGAAACTACATGGCCTAATAGTCTAAAGAAAAAGTTAGAAAAGCAACAAGCAGGTAAGAAGAATTAATAATGATAAAAGCAGAAAATAATTAAGCAATAAATTCATACGGTTTTTTAAAATGCCAGTCATCAAAGTAAATTTTTGAAAATCAGATAAATATCAAACTAAAGAAAACATGAGTATGGAATATCTGAAATGAGAAAGAGAATATAACTACAGACACAAAAGGGTGGTTTTATTTTAAGCTCTAGGGAAAGCCGTGCATAATAATATGCTGAAACTGAAAATTTTGTTTATAGTGATGACCTTTTAGAAAAAAAAGAACTACTTGCCCCAAGTGAGCCATTCCTCAGACATGTTTGCTCAGATCTCAACGAAAATATTATTGCTTTGCTATTTAGATTCTTTTTCAGCTTATAAACAGATATAAAGCATCCTTATTAATACTAGAAGGCCAGCATAATCCTGATGCCAAACTCTAATAGAATGACACACAGAGGACCAAAGAAATGCATGCCCATTTATAAACAGTAATTCACAAATCCTAAATAAAATAGAAAATCTAATCTAATTCAGCATTTTGTTTGTTGAGTCGGTATTTCATTATGTCATCTAGGCTGGAATGCAGTGGCACTATCATGGCTCACCACAGCCTCAACCTCAACCTCCTGGACTCATGCAATTCTTCTGTCTTACCCTCCTGAGTACCTGGGACTGCAGGTTCATGCCACCACACCCAGCCAGTATTTTGATTTTTTTTGTATAGACACTATGTTGCCCAAGCTGGTCTTGAACTCCTGGGTTCAAGTGATTCTCTTGCCTTGGCCTCCTAAAGTGCTGAGATTACAGATGTGAGCCATCATACCTGGTTTAGACATTCAATTATTAATATGAGAATTTCTAGTAGTATCATTATTTAGTTGAAGATTTCTTGAATGTCTGATAGAATTTCAAATGATGGATTAAATAAAAGAGAAAGAGCCTAGTTAAACAAAGTCAAAAAATTACACTTACTCTAAATCTCTTCAATGCCTATAATTTGTTCAATTTTTGTTTTGCTAAAGCTCTTTGAAAAGACAGAAGTGAGCAAACTAAGAGCTAATATAAAATTTCACAATGATAGACTAGATATTCTTGCTAAAGTCAGAAAAAGAAAAAAAAGTTCGCACAATTATTTTAAAGTGTTTATAAATTCTCAAATAGAGTACTGATGCAAAAAAAGAAATAAACACAAATATGACATGGGAAAAGAGATAATATGAACTTATAAAGACTGGTTGTCAGGAAAGTAACTCAAAAAATCAACCCGTAAATGTTAAAATTGTAAAACAGTTCAATAAGATAATTGACAAAGAATCAAAAGCATATTAACAACAAAATAAACTACCTAGGAATGGGGGCATGGTGGTGGGCAACTGAAGTCCCTGTTACTCAGGAGGCTGTGGTGGGAGGATTACTTGAGCCCAAGAGTTTGAAACTGTAGTGTACCATGATTATACCTGTGAAAAGCTACTGTACTTGAGCCTGGGCAACATAGTGAGACCCCCACCGTTTAAACAAATAAACTACCAGGAGATAGTTGAAAGGAAATGTATCTTTTTTGTGTGTGTGAGAGAAAGAGCAGGATATATTGAGGACAGAAAATCTCCTACAGTGGGAGGGGACTCAGCGGGGGTTGCCTGGAAATGTACCATTTTTAATAACCACAGTTTATAGATATTAAATAGGAAAAAAGTAAAAGAAGTATCCTGGACCTATGTGAGCAAAATGATACAATTCCAATGATGAACATAAATTAAGATCTGTGTAGTCAGAGAGAGAACATGAATGTGACAAAATGAGTATCAAGTGATCTAAAAACTTGCAATACATGAAGCACAAGTAAGTTTTTGAAAAAGAACAATCGGGAGCATGGAGGGGGAGAGATTTGGAATCCTAGATGTAAATCTACATTAGATTAATTGCTACTTATTTAGATTTTAATAGTGTGATAGCTGAATAGTGTAAGGCATATGGATCAATGACACATATTGGAAGGCCCAAAACATCCTCTGGCATCTAAAATAATGTTAATTCATTATAAAGTGATTTATCTGTTAGAACAAATTTAGCAGCATGGAACAGAAATCCAATGATGGGAATTTGGCAAATAGGAGTTTATGTTTCTCGCAAACAGGCAATCTAGAGTAGCCACTCTAGAAAGTCACCTGGGGTCAGCCTCCAATGGCCTCCTGCCCCACCATCCTTAGCAGGTGAGGTTGCCCTTATAGGAAAAAGATAGTTACTTGACCTACAGAATCCACTTTATAGTCCAGAAATTAGGAAGGAGAAAGAGGAAACAACTCTTAACAATGAGTTCACCATTTCCGAAAATATTAGCTTTGAAAGTTCTGCTTTTTAGGTCCAGCAGTTAGCTGTAAGGAAATGTGGGTTCGTTGCTTGCAACATTTGGGTTCCATGAGTAAAACAAGAATGGGAAATGGTTATTGGATAGTGTTACAGTGTCAGCCATGTGTGGCATTTCAAAGGAAAGATGAAAGGTGGCATTCTTAGACGACTGATACACCTCTCTAGCCATAAGACATTAAATTAGAGCTTTACATTATATATTACATGACTATAAATCTCATGTGGATAAAAAAGTAATGGCTAAAAACAGAAAGGATACAGATACCAGAATAAATCATAGGTGAATATCCATAATCATACAAGGAGTGATACTGTTCGAAGCCGAATGCCATGAGCAGAATCAATAAGGGGAAATGTTAATACATTTCATTATCGAGATGTTGAAAACATTCTTGCACTTTTTTTTTTACTTTTTATTTACGATAAAATGCAGTGAATAAACACAATTCAGCAACAAACTATTAGGCCAGGTATGGAGGCTCACTCTTATAATCCCAACACTTCGGAAGGCAGAAGACTGCTTGAGCCCAGCAGTTCGAGTCCAGCCTGGCAGACTGGATAACATATTCTACAAACAAGGAAGGAAAAAAAGAAGAAATGACACTTTAACAGTGAATTTACCATTTCAGAAAATATTAGCTTTGATAGTTCTGCTATAAAAATTTTAAAAATTGTTGGTCGTGGTAGCACATACCTGTAGTCCCAGCTACTCAGGAGACTGAAATGGAAGGAGCACCTGAGTTCAGGAATTTGAGGCTTCAGTAAGCCATAATTGTGCTACTGACTCCAGCCTGGATGAAAGACTCAAAAACAAACAAACAAACAAAAAACTATTTACTAACAAAACAAAAATATGTTCAATATTTATGAAGTAAATATCCTTAATACAAGATCTGGTAAGAAAAACATTAATAAAATGAACAGCAAAACTCATCAACACAGTTTGTAAGAGAAAAGAAAATTAACCAACTAATAGATTAAAATATGTTTAACTTCATTATCTAGCAAAGGAATGCAAATTGGCAATAATGAATTAACATATCTAACCTATGAAACTGATGATATTTGGTCATTGAGGCAGTCGGGAAACAGATTAGAAAAAATACTGCTTGCCAGTGGGCAATGTAACAGGATTTATATCAAAATCCTTAAATACCTAAAATGTCCTGCTAATGTTTTATTTTATAGAAATTTTTAGAGATTTGTGAAAAGTTTAGCTGTGAAATTTTTATCACTGTATTGTATTTAGAATGTGGCAATGTGGAGAAACATAAATGTTCATGATAGGAGATTGGTTAAATAAATTTTGTTATATAATAAAATTGTATTTGGCCATTATTAACTAGGCTATGCATTAAAATTTGTGGTTATGAAAACAACTCTCCTGGTATATTAAATGGAACACAGAGGTTAAAAAACATTAAAAAGAGATAGACAAGCAGAGACTAAGAATAAGACAGAGCCACATCGAGAAGATTCAGAAGGATATATAAGCATTTATAAATGTAGTTACAGCTATGTGAAGGGAATTTTGGTGTGTTGTCTTGTTTGTTTTTAAGTCTCCGTATTTTCTTATTTTTATATAATGAATACGCAATGTTTGTAATAACAACAAAACAATAAAGTACGATCCTAATTACGAATAAAATTATACCACAATAACAAGTGGTTACCTCTTGGTGAAAGACTGTGAAATTTTCATTTACCAAAAAGGCTTTTTTGTATTTTCCTTCATAAACAGGTAAAACTTTTGTACCCTGAATTTTAAAATGCTACATTTAAAAAACAACACCAAGGCACTCTCTGTTGCCCTTATAATGTAGTGTGAATTTCATTTGAAGGTATATAAAATCTTCATTATCTGGTCCTTGCTCACTGCACCTCCCCTACTGCAGTCCAGGACTGAGCTGAACCACTCTCAGTTCTCTGAAAATAGCAAAACTCACTCTCCCCTCTGAGTGCTGGCTCCTGCCCACATGCCCCTCCCTGATTCCTCAGAGCCCCTTCTGCTGGAAGACCCCCTCACCCTGCATCACGCAGCTTGATGGGCCACATTCTTCGTGCACACCTAAATCACCGCATCAATCCCAGCCTATCCTATTTTCTGTTTGCCTTTCTTACAGTCACGGGACAGTACCTAGTGGGCGACCAACAATTACTGCTGTCAATGGAGGGAGTAAATGACTAAGAGAATGAATGGAACCAGTCTCCCAGGTACCTTGATCAAGATCTCCTGAGGCATGTATCATATTACCTTTTTCCCAGATAAGGAGACCAAGGTCCAAAGAGTTTAGGGATTCGGATCATCCTCAGTAGTCCCCAAAACATAGTCAGTGCCAATAATTACGGAATAAAAGAGCATGCATAGTCTATAGTCATCTCTCTGAAGGCAAAACTAAGGAACTGAACTAATTATCTGGATAATTAAAACAAAAGATCTCTTAATGAGGTTGGGAGTGGAAACAGGAACAAGGTTTTTATTTAACTTTTTTGTCCTGAATTATTTTGAATGGCTACCTAGAGTGACTGAATTCATCTGCATTGAAACCCCTTCAGAATTTGTATAGGTTGAACCAAAACAGGATAATGAAATGAGCCCTTCCAGGCAGAAGCATACTTAAAAGGATGATTTTTTCTGTGTTACTTGGCCTTTATAGAATGAGTCATGATGAGCTCCTAGAAAATGCATTATTGATGTGATGTAATAAGGCAAGTTTTCTTTTTCCTTTTCAGATAATGACTTATTATATTAACCATGCCATGAAACATTGCCACTAAAGGTTGTTTTTCAGCAAAAGTGAACTGTATTTGATTTCATGCCCTGCCTTTTCCATCTATTGCAATAGCTCTCATGTTTTGTCAATGAGGCATTGTTCGTATCATTATTCGATTTCTCATTCAGCACGAATTCTATGGATTTGAGATATTTTTCTTTCCCTAGTCATACCTTTTGTTCCCCTACCTTTAATTTTTCTTGATTTTCAAGTGATTTCTGGTTAATGCATGCTGACCTCCAAATTTCATTTATTTCATCTTTTCTATAAAAAGTAATACTCAATTGTTCTACAGTTGATAAAATAGATATGCTTGCAGATAATTAAATATTTTTAAAATGGCAGCCTAAACTTAATATCTTAAAAATATTAAAATCTACGCCCTGTGCTCTTATTATACATGCAAATTCCTATTGCATGTGAGGTTATTACTGGAGTAACAGGACAAACAAGTTCAAAATCCAAATAAAGTGATTTTATTTAGAATATCAGTTAGATAAGGAATGTTAATTAGGGTTTGATACAAAATTTATGAATCCAAATTACACATAATCAGTGTTCTTCCCCAGCTACATTTGGTAATTATTTATCTGTTTTCGATTTAGCATTTGGTTGGCACTAACTTGTAAGTACATACTCATAAGCGCATGTCCATTTTCTACCCTTCTATAATGGATAGCCTCCTGTGTGCTAGACATCATGCTAGACACAGTCCCTATTGCATAGAGCTGTGGCTTATGGTCTATGAGGTAGACAGACACAAATCACACTAATAAATGTATAGGGACACACTGAGATGAGTACCCTAAAGGAAAGGAGCACAGCCCCAAAAGTTTCTCTGGACTGGGCTAGCCTGCTGAGACTCAAAGATGAAACAGAGATAGCAGGCCTTGCCCTCCTGCACATCCACCTCGAGGTTCACTCCCCACAGTCAGGCACATGCTCCTTTAAACTGTGATATCTGGCAAATCTGTGGGATCCCAGCCCTGCCTGAGATTTTACAGAGACATTTTTCCTACTAGATACTTGAGCTGAAAATCTTGCTAGACCCGGCCTGGCCTGAATTTTAAAATTCAATAGCCTGTTCAGTTAAAAATTCTTCTGCTTTTACTGTTGACCCCACAGCACAGCATATTTTCAGATTTGAAATGCGAAGTTTCATCTTGGACGTAGTTGCCCATCTACTAAAGCTTCATTTAGAATGTATGGTCCAAAGTGTTGGGATAGCCACAGCCAGGAGAGGGCATAGGACCATGACTAGGCAATGTGGTAGTGTCCAGCGACTTTAGCAGCAATGAACAGGTACTCCCTGGACAACTCTGCCCTGTTTGATCCTTGTTCACAAATAAACACCCTTTGCATCCCCTGCCCCCCCACACACACACACACGCATACACTCAGCCTTCACATAAAATGTATACACTCAGTTAGAAATATTAGGGAATCAGTATAATGCAAAAGTGCTTTATCTAGAAAAACTTAATGCCAGAAAAAACCACGTGGATGAGTAACACGAAAAATTGGCCTTTTGGCAAATACATATGGTCAAGGCAGACCTTATATTTGAGAATGGTTGATTGGACTCAAGGTTTAGTGAGTTCATGTTAGGTGCTTAATGATATCATGGGGGATAAGTATCATCTTATACAATTCAGAGAAACATGACTCAGAACTTGTCCAAGGTCACCTGACTTCTAAGTGACAGAGTTGAAATTCAAGCTCACTCATTCAGAGTTCTTTTCATATCAACATTTGGGGAGAAAAAGTGTTGTGATCTAAAACATAATGAAAAGTCCAGAGTTCATCTTGTGATGGCTAGAATGGCTTGTGGAGAAGATCCTGGGTTGGGAATGAAAGGTTATATGCTCTGGTCAAAGCAGGGCCACCAACATAATGAGAATTAGGACCTAGAGAGAACCAATTATTTCCAGGTATAAAAAAAGGTCTGTATAATATTTTAATTTATCTAGCTCTCCAACTGATAATCTCTGATTTAAAATCTAGATGAATGGGTGATGCTTTCAGGTTTTTTCTCAAAGGTATCCTTATGGTTTGCTCCCTTTTCTAGTTTGTAGCCTGATTTCTATATTAATGTGAGCTGTGAGCTTAACAAAGATGTATATTGTGGTCAATAACAGTATAACATCAACTTAGTATTTGTGAAGGGACACTTGTAGGAATTTGTAGGACAGAAACATATGTAAATACTGACTAGTTTCCAATATATTTGCATAATATAAAGAGAGCACTTAATCCTCACCACAACAGTATAAGTCTGTATTATTAGCACCATATTTCATATAAATAATCAGAGACTTAAAAGCAAGGTCATATCACTCATGTAACCCATAGAGTATTTGAAACAAAGTTATTACACTGTAATATCTAAATCTGCTACAGTGGAGGAAAGGTTCCTCAACAGTGCCACAAAATGACAACAGTGCCACAAAATGAGATTGGTTTTGAAGTTCATCTTTCCACTCCTGTCACCAGAACATGCAGAACTTGATCCTGCAGGAGAACTCAGCCACCAAAACAACCAAAAACAACAGAAAGTGGGAGGTGATGTAGAGGGCGGCAACATGACAAGCCATTCCCGAGGATAACTAGCAATAGCTAAGGACAGTGAAAAGTAATAAGACCGTGGTATTCCTCCATATCATGAGGATATGGAGGAATACTTAAAAAACAACAACCTACAGAAAGAAATGGAGTTAGACTTCATCACAACTAGGAGGAGGGGAAGAAATATGAAGAGAGAATGAAGAAAAGAAAGAGAGAGAGAGAGAAGGAAGAGGAGGAGAAAGGAAGCAAGCAGCCCAGCCCACAGGATAGTTTTATTTCTCTATGGAAGTGCACAGCTCCAGAAATGAATCCAAATGTCAAAGCCTTGCATTTTCTACTAAAATGTAAGTCTATAACAAAATCCCAACTTCTAAAAGTCAGTCCACTACATAAACTCAGTCAGAGCTGAATTGCAAAAGCAGAGGAAGCTTGAATGGCTCCCAAGACACAGTGAAAACACTCAAGTCCCAGAAGGGCTTCCCCAGCTTCTCACCAAATGCTCCAGACTGGAGATCTAACCTTACTTTCCACTTCCAGCAGCCGCTTTGGTCTGCAGCATTTCATGCTGGAGTCTGTCTCCCTCTGGACTTCCCCATTGCCTCCCTTTTCCATTCACCAAAGTGCTTTGCATTCTTCAAATTCCTGCTTGTGCCATCTCACCCATCAGAAGTTCCCAACTCCCTTTCCAATTCTCCTTTCTCTTGCTGCATGTCTGTTGTCTAGGTCATCTTAAGCCATCTGTGTCTCCCGCTACAGACCCAGCACAGTGAGGGGACCTAACCGGTTCTCAGTGTATGCTGATTGCCTTGAATTTAAAGATGATGTGTCTCTAACAGTATTTGTAGTGAACCTAAATAATTTGGCTTAACAAAGTGGTCCCTCTAGAGGTTTCTCCTGGAAGACAGGGAAAATCACACTGCAATGATCTAACACAGAAGTCAGGCACTGCAAACCCAGCATGGCTCTCTTATAAGTGGTTCTTGTTACAGCTGATGCCTGACTTAGAAGTTGCCTGTCCAACCAATTACATGTTTCTGTTAGACCCAATTAGGAGGATGAAATGAGGCCAAATAGAAAAAAGTCTCATTGACCCTGTTTCATTGAACCTCAGCTCATCAGCTGTGCCTATGTACTAGCCGGATTCAGGGTAAAAATAATCAAAGCCCCAAGGTTCATAGGTGAGTCATGGGCTTGGGTGGGCACATTACAGGGGGGCTCAGTTGTTGCTCTGGGAAATGTGCATGCCAAGACACCAAAGTTTCCAAGATCTTGGTCTCCATCCTCAGCCCACCAGCAGAAACCACAACTCCATCAGACACCAGGAGGGTTGTCTGCACAACCTTTAAGTTCACGAGTAACAGATCTGCTCTTCCAGACTCTAGAAATGCAGTGTCTGTCTCTTCCTTAATACCTTAATTGACACAGAGGAGATACCATCCTCTTGAGAAGGTCACATAGAGACAGAGGAGCAGTGTGGTGAATAAAGTGTCCCAACCATGGAACCAATGCCCATTTATTTCATGGACACTTACATCCAAATGGAAGTAAACATAATATTAAAAAGCAGTTTATGTACTTTTCCTTATTTGTTGTTACCAACATTGTTCTTCAGAGCCACATACTTCCTTCCTTTAAAAGGTCCCCAAAGTGCTTTTCAGATTGTGTCTGGATGCAAACATCCCAAACACAAGAGCAGACACTGCTGAGTGGCATATCCTGTCCCTGCTTCAACAGGCTTCCTCAAGTTCAGCATCAAGTGAGGGAGGAAGGAAAGGAAGTAGGTTAGAGAAACAGCAGGCAGGTAGAGCTAAAGAGAGACAGAGAAAACCAGAAGGAAAGACAAAGAAAGATAGAAACAAGGAGAGAGAGAGAGAGAGAGAGTCAGAGGCATAAACAGAGGCAGAATGATAGACGGACACAAGCTTGGGAGAAGAGGCTGCCAGACAGACCACCAAGGTTGGTCTGAGACAGCTTTCACCCAAGCCAGTCCCAGGGTTGCTCTGGGCTAAAGATACCCAAGACATTTTCCCCTCAAACACTACTCCCTCTGCTGTCCTGCCATACTTCTACACTCTTCTCTCTCCAAAACACATCAGCCCTCTAAGATTCAGGTACCCAAGAGAGACTCAGTCCAGGATGGCAACTACAAGGAGAGGTTTCACAGAGACACAAAGTAGAAAACAGGCTAAGAAGATAGAGCACAGCGAAAAGGCCCTGGGAAGAAGAAAAAGGAGCAAGAAAGAGGAGATGGGGTAATACTACAAAGAGGGGGGCTATCTTCCCGAAGTCAACCTGATGGAGTGGGAATGGGCACAGGGTTTCACTTGCATTGGGGACCAGATTTCACAGGAGGTAGAGGAGAGGGCCTTTCCCTGCTCACCTTGGTGATGCTAGTGCCAGCCAACTGGAGATCTCTGAGTCCTCCAGACTTAGGGCTGACTCTTCTAATATTTAAGTGATTGTGGCTTATATATGTTTAAGTTTACAGTACTAAAATGTTATGATAATTCAACAACTTGTACACAAATGGTTCCCCCTCAAAAATGAGTAATAAAAATGTTAAAAACATAGAAAATGAGAAATAAAGAAAATTTGGCAAAAAGTTAACAATCCTTGACTATCTGTGGTGGGCACACAGGACATCAGAGTGCTTGCTCATCTTTCAACATTTCAGGCTGTTTAAACTTTTCGTTTCTAAAAGGTTGATATTTTTGGAAAAATAAAATTAAAATCAAGGAAGGAATGGGTTCAGTCTCTTTCTGAGGTAAGATGAGTAATGCAGTGCTCTCCCTCTATCTCTTGAAGCTTTGCTTGTTTAGAATCCACTGAATCACTTTCATCCTCCAGCTGAATCCGCAGCATCACTTTCATCTCAAGTTTGGTGGCACTCTTTTCTCTCCACCAGACATGGACCCAAACAGGGAATACAGTCTCTTCTTCCTGGATTCCTACAAACCCCACACCCCAAGCAGCTGTGAGCAATTTACATTCTGGGGCAATGACTGGAGGTGGGCTTCCATGACAGAGCTTCAACAGGCAAGTGAAAATGGAATATTTTGAAATAAAAAATTATAAAAACTCAGTTTGCCTTTATGGTTTTTAAATGAGTGATCTATGTTGACATCCTATTCTTGCAGCAAAATTTCTTATCAAGTGAGAACACTGAAGGGCGACCATTGCTGTTTTTAGAAGTCTCAGTGGCTCAGCCTGTAATCCCGCGCCTTGGGAGGCTGAGGTGAGTGGATTGCCTGAGCCCGCGGGTTCATGACCCGCCTGGGCAACTTGGTGAGACCTCAACAATAAATCAAAAAATTAGCTGGGCGTGGTATCGCGCGCCTGTAGTTCCAGCTACTTAAAAGGCTGAGGTGGAAGGATCGCTGGAGTCCCAGCAGGTCAAAGGTGCGGTGGCCGGGAGCGGCCACTGCACTCCAGTCTGGGCGACAGAGTAAGAATCCAACTCAAAAAAAAAAAAAAAGAAGTCTCCTGGCCAGCCCTACCACCAGGAGGGCCAGCTTCAGTTTTGTTTTTACTGGTCATCTCTTCTCAAGACCCAGCACTTTTGCTGCTCAGCTGGTTTGCTTTCCACCCCCTCTCTCCCTCTGTTCACACAAACTCTGAATTCAGCATGATTTCTTATGCAGAGTCTTTCAGTTCTCTCTATATTCTACCCTCTGCTTCCAAAGGATGTGTCTTTGTGCAGAGCCACATATTAATTCATTTGGTTAAGCAAAAAAATCATTTGCCCCGACAACAATTACACTAGCAGAGGGCAGAAGCATCCACACACTGTTTTAAACAGCAGTGTTTAAAATTCTTGCTACCCTGAACTGTGGCTTCACCCAAGAACCCTATTTAAAATGTGGCAACACTCAGTAGAAAATTGTATGGGAACTTTGTCTGTGAAGCCCGGCTCAGGAAATCAGTCCTACTTAAAATGAGCTATGAGAATGCTACTATCATGGTCTTTTCCTGGGTCACTAGCCAAGGAGACAATTGAAAAAATGTAAAGAAGCCTACCCCAGCCTGTTTTCCCAACTGGTTATATATCCAACTAGCATTTGTATTCTTGACTCAGCCCTCCCGCTGACAGCTCTATCCAGCCTCTTCAGCTCTATCAGTCTCTTTGGACCTGGATTTCAACTCCTCTACCAGGGTTCAGGGCCCGTTCTGGATCTACTCTGCTCCTGAAATCTCTGCTCTCTGCACATTATCCCCAATAATGATCTCATGAACAGGATTCAAGGACTTCTGTCTCTCATATAGTTTTTGCAACCCCAAACTTTCACAGTCATCATTTAAACTTTAAGGAAAAAGAATACTTTCTCTGTCATTTCTTCCTCTAGGATCCCAACTCCCATAAGTTGTTTCTTGTTTAAGAGGCCAATTCCAATCCCCCACTTTGATGGAAACCAGTACAAGCTCTGCCTTGCTTCTGGACTTTTGAACCATCAGAAAGAACCGTGGGCAAGACCTTGTCCTGGGCAAGACCATCTGGGAGTTTTTTGCTTGCAACAAAATGGAAACTTCTGACAATAAAAAAAGAAAAGAAAAAGAAACTTGTCCAAGGGTCTCATTCTTCCATGATCTATCAAATGCAGTATCAGGTGGTATTTAAATAGCATTTATATACACACACCTGGATAAAGGCAGCCTTTTTTTGGCTGCAGAGTCATTCAGCCCATAGCTGCATGGAACACCAATCAGTGGATGAAGACACCAAAACTCTGTGAGTCACCAGAATGACTCATACCAGGACAGGACAGCCATCTGCACATTCTTATTCACTCAGACCAAAAGTTACAATCATAATCTTATCTTACCAGATTTGGGACACTCTGGGACAAATGTCATCCTAATTTTCATAGAAACATAAAAGCAAGTAAGCCTAATTTCTAAACAAATGGACTATTAGCCTAGGATTTGTTCTCCTCCGTTGCTATAATTTAGTTTATCTACAGAGAGGCATTTAGACCTTGTTATGCTCTTTCAAGACATCTGCCACTAAGAGCCACAGCTTATTAATCCTATCTGCTTTGATGAAGTCAGGGGGCCTCCTGTGACAACAGCATGCCAGCAAGTGATGCTGTTCTAAGAACATCTGCCTTCTTTGAGGAACTTCTTCCCACATTATGCTCATACTGTTACACCCTAGTAGTCTGCCTCAGTGACTGGTCCAGGGTTAGCAACCTCATCCTCCTGGCCAGGGTCCTTCCCTTGGAGTGGTAGAACTTGAGCTCAGGAGAGACAGCTTTTTCCTCTCTGGAAGTAAGATTTGGAAAGTCTGAATCCAGAGCCACTAGCTGCCCCTGTGCCCACTACATAGCCCCAGCTCACCTGCAGAAAGAAAAAAATGAGCCTAATACAAACAAGAGAAGCAGAGGGGAGTGACCCCAAGGGTGCCCAGGATTCCAGTGTCAGAAGTACTCAGAAGAGCCATATGTACAGCCCTTTCGAGGTCCTCTTTTTAGGTTGTGTTTTTCTTTTCTGATGTTTGTTTTGACTTTTTTCACCACCCAGATTTCTCCATTAAATCTTTTTATGCTTAGATGGACACAAGCTGGTAAATATTACCTGAAACTCTAAAACTCTTAACTAACAAATGGCCCATAATTTATCTTGATAATTGAAATAATTACTATGTACTAGTAATTATGTCATACCTTGAAGAAATGTGGATAAAAAGGGTGGTCTTTGCCCTTAACGCATTTCAGAATCCAGGGGGAAAACGCAGATGGTAGCGCTCCTCTTTCTGAGTCCCAAGTTTCTGGACTTGCCACTCTGAGTGCTAAGGACTAGAGCACGGGATACTTCACCACACTCTGTCCCACAGAGTGGGACTGTCTTATTTCTCCGTTATATTCCTATTATCTAGTGCAATCATAAAGACCTTATGAAGATTTTTTATGGGAATAAGTGAAATGCAGTATAATATAACAATAATACTGTCTTACTGGTTTTCAAAGCCCTTTCAGATAAATTATCTCAAATGTCAAGGATATTCCATTTAGGGGATTTTTATAGCAGAAAATTGAGATTTGTGAAGCACTACAGCCAAATGAAAACATGCTATAAAAACTTCGGCTTCCTTTCCTTTTCTTATCTAATTTTAATCTGGTTTTTTAAATAGGCTTCCTTACTGGGAAAAGAATGAGCTGATGGTGAGGAGCAGGGGAGCAGGAAGGGTAATAGAAGTATCTGATTAACTCGGACTCATTTCCTGAAAATCAAATGAATTGGTTTCTGCTGTGCCCTGGAGTCACCTGGACAGCTTTTAAAAATACCTGATGCCAGGATCCCACCCCCAGAGACTGTGATTTCTTTAGCCTGGGTTGTAACCTAGGGAGTAGGAGTTTTAAAATGCCCTCAGGTGATTCTAATGTGCAGCCAAGGTTGAAAGTCACTGGTCCAGGGGGAGAGAAAGATGAATAAGCAGGTAATCACCAGAAAGGGTATAAGCACCTGATGCAATGGAACCACGTGAGGCCCTCTTAGCCCAGGCTTAGAAGCCCCTGAGGAGACACACCTCAGCGGAGTCCTCACAGGTCATGCCAACCGGCATATGATGATGTTGGAAAGACATAAGAAAAAAAATCTTGTTCTGGGAAAAACGAACAGTCAGCAAATGCCATTTTTAAAAAGTGCCCCCAAAGAAGAGAGTATGTGGGAGAATAGACAATGGTCCTATAGCAAAGGAGTGGCAGAAAGCGATAAAAAGTTGAACTTGTAGAGATGAATAAAGAGCAAAAACACAAAAATTGAAGTTTTGAGTTGTAATTCTGAAAACAATGAAGAGGCATTAAAAGGTGTCCAACAGGAGAATGGAAATGACCAGATGCGGGTAGACAGGACACTCACCCTCTCTTCACTCTCGCTCATCAGAATGACTCGTAGGGCCAAGTCTATAAATAAGACACAGCATGGAAACAGCATGGTTAATGTGGATAGGTGATTGTGTTAATGATGTATCAATTCACTTTTTAAAATCTCATCTATACCTAGTCATTGTGTTTGATATATTTATAAGTTTCCTTTTCTCCCCAGGAGATCAAAGCAGCTGCATCATCTCATTAACCTTCACTCAGCATCCCCAGAGGAGATTGCAAGGTAAATTATATTAGGGAAAATTTGAAACACTTAAAGTTTGAAAGACTTGCCAAAAACTCAGTGTGATAAGCTGAGAAAACGCCAAGTTCTGGGGCTGCTTTTTTTCCTCTGATTCTTAGGCTACGATTTATCTACAAGATGACATTGGGGAGAGAAACAGGTCAACTTGGAGCGCCTCTGCAGAACAGGGCAGTGCTGAGCTTCTAACTAACCTGCACTTAGAAAAAAATCAGAGGGGAATGAAATTGCTTTTTGCTCAGGGAAACTTTTCCAATTTCAGTTCCAGGAGAAATAGTTAATTCATGAACTGAGCTGTGAGAGAAATGATTGCACTGGGTCCCACAGGAAATGGGATCTGGCCAACTTGCCCACTGCTAATAAAAATTTTAGGCTATTTTGCATTTGCCCTTATGGGAGAGAGACTAGATATTGCTTATATAAAGTTAGAATACTTTGAATTTGATTTAACCTGGTAGATTTTTGCTAACTCAGCAACTGCACGTTGAGGTAGGTCCATTTATTCAGTTTTGAATCAACTATGTTTCCCAACAAACCACCAACTTTTGTATGCCCAGATCAGACTTTCTGCTGCTCTTGCCTTAAGTTACCTCTCACTTGATCACTTGAAAAAAGACCTTTCAGTTCTAGTGCTGAGCTAAAAAAAAAAATCAAAGTATGGAATAGACTAGTGCTTCTCAAATTGTTAATGTAACCTCCACCCCAAACATCTGGAGATCTTATTGAAACTCATGCTGGCAGGTCTGAGGGAGTTCCCAGATTCTGAATTTTGTTGGAGTTGGAGTTGGAGTCTCACTCTGTCACCCAGACTGGAGTGCAATGGCACGCTCCCGGCTACCGCAGCCTTGACCTACTGGGCTCCAGGGATCCTTCCTCCTCAGCCTTCCAAAGTAGCTGGAACTACAGGCGTGAGCTACCACACCCAGCTAATTTTTTATTTATTGGCTTGCCAAGTTGCCCGGGTGGGTCTCAAACCCGCAGGCTCAGGCAATCCACTCGCCTCGGCCTCCCAAAGTGTTGGGATTACAGGCTGAGCCACTGAGCCCAGCCGATTCTGAATTTTTAACAGGCCCTCAGGTGATGCCAGTGCTGCTGGTCCCAGGATGACACTTTGTCTCCACCTGTTTTGAAGCTCTGAGACGGTCTCTCCTCTCAAAGGTATCCCCCTCACCCCGCTTCAATTTCTATGATTAGAGAGAGAATAATCTAAGCCTTAAAGACCTTTTGCCCTTCCAGTGTCTCCTTTAAAAAGCGCTCTCCCTGGAGGATTAATATTTGATGTTCTTTCTCAGCTAACAGTGTCAGGGATTAGATTTCACCTGGTTTGAAATCCAAACCAAAATGGAATAAGTCAGGACTGTGGATACTCAAAAGCCAAAGGCAGCAGGGAACAAAGAAAGGGACCCATTGGTGATATTCTCCTCCCCAAGGAAAAGGGGGAAAAGGAAATAAACAACAACAACAAAATGAAGCCACTGAGAGGAGTTTCAAGCCAGAGGATGTCACCTGGAACACACTGGAGAGTTACAGCCTTGGAGCTAAATCCCACTTCTGCCCCAGGATTGGAGGCAAATTATGTAGCCTTTTGCATCTATTCTCTAATCTGTAAAATGGAGATGATGATACACACCCCATTCCACCCAAGTTATAGTGAGGATTAAAAATGAGATACTTAATCTTAAATATTGCTGAGTGCCTAGCATGGCAGCTCTAGTCCTTACTCAAAATACAGCCAAAATGTAATTAACGCCTATAAAGTTCACAAAATTCAGATTAGCAGGAGTCTGGGGATGAAAGGAATACAGTTGATCACACAATTCTCCAATCCTTTCTCTGTTATTTGCCCTCTTGTGTTCCATGATTCATGATTTTTTTCTACTCCATTCTTTGATGTTTGATCCTAATTTACTTGTAGAGTTTTCCTCTAGGGAAATGTCCTATTCAAGAATTTGGAAAGACCGAGGAGTTATATCTATGGGGTCACTTCACTTAATTAGAAGGCCCCACTGGAAATCAGTTACTTCACTTGCCCTTTACAAGCTGACCTTGGGCAAATAACAAACTTTCTCACCCTTGGTTTCAGGCTCAGTAAAGTGGGAACAACAGCTATCTCCTAGAGTCATTGTGAGGCTTCAGTGGAATATTGTACAAGGCCCCTCATGTATTGCAAATTACCGTCTCCTTCTGCCTCAGACCCCTACCCTTGCCCCCCTTTGCCCCTGTCAATGTTCCTTTGCCTGATTGCATCAAATGGGTGTGTTCTTTAGGAGCAAATTGGCCACAGTTAAGTTTAGACTTATTTTTTCATGTTTTTTCCAGACTTGAAATGTTCACTCCTGTTCTCTCAACTCTTGCCTAAGCGGATGCTGTTAACTTTTCCCCAAATTGTAGCAGCCCGAAGAAGCTGAGTTGAATGTGATATTTTAGAGCTGTTCTTTTTTAAAAAAAAACAATAGGTCTAAAGGGGACAATTTCAAATTTCCAAGGAGGTCAACAAATATCACACATTCTCACTCATATATGGAAGCTAAAAATTTTATCTTATAGAGGTAGAGAGTAGAATGATGGATAACAGAGGATAACAGGAAAGGGAGAATAAAGTGGAGATGGTTAATGGATACAGGTACACAGTTCAATAGAATGAATAAGATCTAGTATTTGGTAGCACAATCGGGTGATTATAGTTAACCAAAATTGGTTGTATATTTTTAATAACTGAAAGAGTAGAATTGGAATGTTCCTACTACAAATAAATGATAAGTTCTTGAGGTGTTGGATACCTCGGTTACCCTGATTTGATCAGTACACATTGTATGCCTGTATCAAAATATCACATGTAACTCATAAATACATGCAACAATTATGTACCATAATAATTAAAAATAAAAATTGAAATATAAAGGGACAGCACCCTGGCAGGACTACAATGAGAGGCGCTCCCCCTTTTTCCTGTGAACTCAGATCACCCTGAGTCAATAATCAAAAGCAAAATTGCCAACATATGTTTTGTTTTTCTTCAAATGATATTCAATTTAGGTCATGATGATTTTTCTAAAATCCCATTTAATATAAATTTTGTTTTATATGAGCTAACAGATGGGTCTGAAAGCTATGGTGCAGAATGGCTGTACAGTATGTTATAAGTCACATTGTCAGGGTGACAGGTTCCACATGTCTGTGTGGCTTGTGAAGCTATTTAAAAATCTTAAAAAAAAAAATTTCAGATCAATACCTAGGTGTTTTTACAGTGGAAAAAATGTAATTTGGAAGACTAGAAGTTCTTAATCTGCATTTTTTTTTTTGAGATGGGGAATGAAACGTTGGGATAACACTTGGCTATATAACAATCTTTCTCTTTTTTTTCTCATCCTCTCTGGGTCCAAGTTTTCTCATTCATAACATGAGTCTTGTTTGGGGTTAGAGATGGCAGAGATCTGGCTTCCTGTACTATCTTAACTTATGGCAGCAGCTGCTGTGAGCCTGGCCTGAGAAGTTGGAGGCTCTGTTAGAGTTCTCCAGAGTATCAGAACCAATAGGGTGTAGAGGGGGGGAGGGGGCGGGGAAGGGAGAGAGAGAGAGAGAGAGAGAGAGAGAGAGAGAGAGAGGTTGATTGATTGATTATAGGTATTGATTACAGAGTCTGAGAAGTACAACGGTCTGCAATCTGGAGACCCAGGAAAGCCAGCATTGTAATTTGAAGGTCTGAGTTGGAGACTCAGTAGTATAGACTTCAGTCTGAATCTGAAGGCCTGAGAATCAGAAGCAGGTAGAAGACTGATGTCCAACTCAACCAGTTAGACAGATGGTAAATTCAACATTCTTCCACTCTTTTGCTCTATTCAGGTCCTCAACAGGCTGGATGATGTCCATACACATTGGGAAGAGCCATCTGCTTTACTCAGTCCATCAATTAAAATGCCAATATCGCCGGGTTCGGTGGCTCAGCCTGTAACCCTGCCCCTTTGGGAGGCTAAGGTGGATTGCCTGACCCCACGGGTTCAAGACCCGCCTGGGCACCTCTACAATAAACAAAAAAATCAGCTGGGCGTGGTAGCGCATGCCTGTAATTCCGGCTACTTGGAAAGCTGAGGCAGAAGGATCGCCAGAGCCCAGCAGGTCGAGGCTGCGGTGGCTGGGAGCGGCCATTGCACTCCCGTCTGGGCGACAGAGTGAGACTCCAACTCAAACAAAAAAAAAATGCCAATGTCTTCTAGAAATAACCTCACAGATACATTCAGAAATAATGTTTAACCAGATATCTGGGCACCCCATGGCCCAGTCCAGTTGACACATAAAATTAACCATACTAGGCTCTATTTGGCATCACAATAGATAATTAATATCTGTTATGAGTCTAGAGTAGAGTTGGGTTAGATTGTACAAAATACTTGCAACTCATGTAAATCAAGCGGTCTCTGAAGTTCTTTGCATTCTTAATAGTAACTAATCTAAGTTGCCACAAGATGAAGGGCATACATAGAGGGAGGAAAGTAGATTAGATTGCAAAGCCTAAGAGAGAAGAGTCACCCGGTGGCCACCACAAGAGTGTAGCTTTGGAAAATAGACGTCCTGAAAGCTGGCTCGCCCTGCCACTAAATACCGCACACAAATTCAAACCCAGTCAATACGTGTGATACTGAGACCAAAACATGTTTTTTAAAAACAACAAAGATTTAGGTCTTCACAGTTCTCTAGTTCTCTTAGCAACTGTAAACAGCTGAGTGGCAGTCCCTAAAACATCGTGTCCATTTCCTTACCCCCAGAATATGTGAGCGTGGCCTTATTTGAAAAAGAGTCTTTGCAGAAGTAATTAAGAGATCAGCTCATTCTGGGTTACCCAGGTTGGGCACTGAATCAAATGACCAGGGTCTTTATAAGAGACACAACAGGAGAAGACACACGAAGAGGAGGAGAGACTGTGACCACTGGGGCAGATTGGAGCCATGCCGTCAAGAAAGACAAGGAGCACCAACAGCCACCAGAAGATGGAATAGCCGAGAAAGGATTCTTCCCTAGAGCATTAGAAGGAAGTGTGACACCGCCAACAACCTTGACTTTGAACTTCTAGCTTCCAGAACCGTATTAAGCCCCCAGGTTTGAGGTAATTTTCATGGCATCTGTAAAAAAACAAATACAGCAACCTACAGAGTAACAGTGACCATGGAGTGGCTCAAGCTTGGCCAAAGCAGGCATCGGACTTTGTGTAGAGGATTGTGGGCCCAGATCCTTGCCATCCCTTCCAACCTCCCCTGACTTGTAGACTTCCCCCTCTACACAGGATCACTTCAGCAGCCCCTGAGTAGTCATCCCCTGCCAGATTTCCTCTGGACCTTACTACTTATCTGTGCCATCTCAGCTCTCAGATGGCCCTGCCCAGGCTGTCACTCAAGCCCACCTTGACCTCAGCCAAGTTTTACAGTCCAACCCAGCTGCCAGCTTAGTCATTAATCATAATTCTATTGGTACAGGGTGCTTGTGACCATGGTGGAGAATATACTGCCAAGCTAGACTCCCTCCCCTCTATTGCCCAAATTACAACGTACAACTGCACATATAATCCATTGGCAGCGGCAGAGTATCACAAGAGAGGGAGCACCAGCAAACAAGCTCTCTGTGACAGTTTCTGACAAAGAATCTTTCCTCTCCACATCATAGGGTGAATATGGTTAACAGTCATTTATTGTATATATTCAAAAAGCTAGAAGAGAGGATTCTTAATGTTCCCAACACAAATAAATGATCAACATTGAAGGGGACATATGCTAATTACCCTGATTTGATCATTGCACAGTATACACATGTATCAAAATATCACTCTGTACCCCATAAATGTATATAATTATTAGGTATCAACTAAAAATAAAAGAAGAAAAGCATGCTTTATTTCCAATTTGCAATACATAATGGACAAAAGGGTCATTTCTGAAATTTCATCTTTAAGGTCTCATAATGTCAATCTACAGGAACAGCAATACATAGTAAGAACAAGTGGTCTACACCATTGATTTTTCAGATGCAGTTGCCCCTGCCCTATCCTTTTCTAGTCATGTGTATCACTTGCATATAAGGAGGAAATGTGAATTTCACCCGTTAGCAAACCATACCCCCACCTTGAAGCTTACACATTCCACCTCCACTTCTTTTCATTTAATTTCACAGGCCTTCATTTTCTCTGAGAACTCACTTGGAAAAACAGAACAAGCTTTCTTGTAAGCTCTGTCTTCCCCCCCTGCCACATGGCAAGGGACTAAGATGTCATCAGGCTCAAATCTCTTGTGTTACAATAGAAATGTGAGGAAAAAACTAGGTCATGGGTTTCTTTTCCTATATAATACTGTATATTTCTTCAATCTTGACTCTAACCTCTATGTAATGTAACCACTTACTTAAAATATGGAAGAAAGAAGTTTCTTATTATAAGAAAGGAATAATTGAAGCTCCCATGAATGATTACATTAGGAATCAACTTACCGAGTCCAGGACTCCTACAAATAAAGTCTTTAGTGAGTATTAGCTACTGTGATTCCCGTTGCTGGCATGTGATTGCTGTTATAACAGCCCTTCCCCAAGATATACAAATGGGGATACCCCAAAAAATCGAAATTTATTTATAAAAATTGTGTATTTATTCTTACATGTTTAAACTTCAGTCACCGTCAAAGTACTCTCCGTTTAATCCAATACACCTATTGAGATACACTGCTAAAAACAGTTTTTAAACGCATCAGTTTTAATACCCTTGAGTGTTTCTGCCATTTTTTGTTTCACTTCTTCCACATTGGCAAAACTTTTCCCTTTGAGTACTTTTTTCATCCTGGGAAACAAACAAACAAAAAAGTCACTCTGGGTGAGATGGGGTAAATAGGGAGGGTGGGGCACAGGATCATGTCGTTTTTTGTCAAAAACTGCTGAACACGCACCACAATGTGGGCAGGTGCACTCATAAATCACCCATCATGAAATTGGCAAACACATTGAAAATCTCCCCCCAAAAAATTCACTGAAGCCGAATGCAACCTCTCACAACAACACTACCTAGTACACTGATACCAGTGGGTTCCTAGAACACTTACCTAGCAGGAGAAGCCTGTACTACAAGGGACCCACTCTCAAAAGATAATTCTGTTTTTTTGAGGGTCCTGCCTCATATAATGGTTTGTTTTCCTGCATCCCTACCTCCTCTTCCATCATTCCTGCTCACCTCCAGGTTTGCTCACATAATGACTGAGGAAAGAATGAAGACGATAAAAGAAATGTGAGCAAAAACTTAGTTCCTGCTGGCTCAGAGAAAGAGCCCAAGTCATTCAAGGACTAAGAGGTGCATTTGACAGTCAAACACTTTGCTTAACTCTGTTCTGTATTCTGCACACAGAGTCATTATTAGAAACTTCTGCTTCCAAAATCATAGCAGCCTAACCGACACTTGTTTTTTTCTCCAAAACCGCCAGCCTGTGTACAAAATATGCATTACCCAAGAAACTACCTTGCTTTGTGAATAATTCATACATGTGACACCAAGATGACCCAGTACAGACAGCTTGTTCTGCCCTAACCGCCCGCCCCCCCATAACTAGGATGGCACTGCCAGTTTTCTTTGGCCAGGCACAGAGAAAGGGTTTCTGTTTCTGTCCCTGCCAATCTCAATGTTTGTCCATTGAAAACCTTATTCTCCCTGGGGTGTGTCGTTCCTCCCAATGCATCCCCTTCACCCCGTCTCTTCCCCTGAGCCCACCCATCTCTGCCCTGACCCCTTCATGTAGCCATGCCCCCTCCATATCTTCACAGACCCGGTTCACAGATTATTAACATTGTGTCTGATCTCCTTATGTGAGCTTCACATACGTGGTAGCCAGACCCTGGGGAGTGTGCCTCGTCATCCAGGAAATGTTCCAGTTCCCCCTCCAATTTCATCTCCCAAAGTGTTCACTTTGAAGTCAGCCAGTCTTTTAGAAATGCATGCGATGGCCTAATCACACATTCACATAAAGGACCAGTGAGAAAGCAAGGTTTCTCCCTCAGAACTGGTAACAATGGGGTGGGTGTTCCCTCCGCCTAAGGAGCATTCCCCTGGTTCCTTTATTGGTCAAAATATTGAGCCTGCAACCTTTATGCTCTCCCCAAAAATGAGTTATGTCAATTCAGGTCAGTCACCTAGTATATTTCTTGGCTAGGGCTGAGATAACAAAGTATCACAAACGGGTGGCTTAAAAAACAGCAATGTTTTGTCTCACAGGTACTGGAAACTGGAAGTCTGACATCAAGGTTTCATCAGAGTCAATTCTTTTCAAGTGCTGTGAGGGACAATCTGTTCCATACCCCTCTCTTAGCTTCTGGAAGCCTCGGGCGTTCCTTGACTTGTGGATGGTATTCTCTCTGGGTCTTCACATTGTTTCGCTCTGTGCATGTCTGTCTCTGTATCCAAATTTCCCCTTTATGTAAGGACATCAGTCATAATGAATTAGACCTACCACACAGTCTCATCCTAACTTGGTCATCTGCAAAGCCCTTTTCCTAAGTAAGGTCTTACTTACAGGGGATGAGGACCCCAGTATATTTTGAGAGGACACAATGCAACTTGTAACACTTAAGTATAGCATATTCTTATTTCTGTCAGAAAAGGCATTCCTGGAGACCTCATATATATAATTTAAAACTTTCAAAATACAAAATTATTTTTTCTAAAGGAAAAACATTAGTGGAGGCAACTAAAAGGGACTATTAGCTCAAAATGTATTTAACCCACAAACGTGTAGCATTCTTGTCCTTTAATAGTTTTATTTTCTCAATGTTTTCTCTAAAATTTTCCTGTGGGAACTCAAATTTACTGCCCTGCCTATCTCGCTGGGTTTTTTTGCCTTGTAAAACGGCCTTTCATTGCAAAGTGACTGGTTTTCAGACCCAACTTTTCAGCACAACCACAGGCAATATGACTTTAACGACAGCTTGGATGATTTTGCATGATATAAAAAGTTTTGAATTTTTAAGTAGCAATGAATATTAAAATAATGGTACCAAACTGACCAAAAATTCTTGTAGAAATTCTGGCCCATGTAAACACGAGCATGGTCCACAGCCACCAGCAATGGAAGCAGCACGTTTCCCTGAACCAGGTGAAGTGACTGCTGTCTGGCAATAGTGTAAACAAAGTATATCATTCCTGTGGACACCCTGCTTTGGAATTCTGTAAATTATTTCTTTTTTTTTTTTTTTGGAGAAATATTTTTTTGTGTGTGTGGGTTTTTTTTTTTTTTTTCAAATTTGAGTAGCCAGCCGAGACTTTGTTAATATTTTCAGGTCACACGATTTCAAATTCATGTAGTTCAAAATTGCATTCAGTGCCCCTGCACTGTGTAACTAGCACTTTTCCTTCAGCAGAAAGATTCATAGAGCAAAACTACCCAAAGGAAATGAGGCAGAGGAGATGGCAGCTACAGGTATAGTTACAGAGGCCAATCTTGTGTAGATTAGGATATAAATGGGCTTTAGACACTACTGTGGTCCTTGGTCTGTATATTATTCATGCTCTGAATCCCCAGCCACCAAAACATGCCTGTCATTTCTTGGTATAAATGTTAAGCCCCTAAAGCAAAATGGCCTAAAGGCAACATGAGGCCATAAATACTCAGCAGAGCAGCATCTGGTTGACCGTAAACTGGGAGTCCTGAGACTTGGCTTTTTAGTCTTGGCTCTGCTGCCAACTAGTTATTCTTCCTGGAATAATTTGTTTAACTTCCCTGGGTTTCTACTGCCCTGTAGTAAATGGTTTTGTACATTTTTTGCTAAATTGATGGAATGCCAAAGGCAACACACCAAATGCTCGACTATTCTCTCATGGAGAGAAGTGCAGGTCTTGTGATGAGGGTCTTAGTCACAAGCCTTCTTGCCTCCACTAAATTCATAGTTTTTTTGAGTTATCCAAGTAGTGCTGAGGCCTCATGTGTTGTATAGAACAAGCTGGGTTGCTCCCACCAGTTCTGTCAACTGTCTCATCTTGAATGGCCTTGCCCATCTCACCTACCCCCAGCTTTAGGTTGTATCTTCACCTCAACACCAAATAGGGAAGAAAAGTCTATCTAGTTAGGTATTGTTGCCCTAACCCTGAACTTGACTGCCAGGTAAGTCCTGGACAGGCCCACCCTTGAAGTCCTGTATATAAGGACCCTATGTAGATACAGTGTCTGTATTTTCTGAACTAAAACACTTGATTTGATTCACAAGAGGCTTGTGGATTTTGAAAGGAATATGAAGAAAATAAAAATTAAATCATATTTAGTTAAGCCTCTGGTAAACTGCCTTAATGAAAAAGGAACAAAATTGCATTAGATTCATCAACCTAAGAACATCTAGAATAGGACAGATGGCCACATGCTTTCCCCTAGTGAGCAACGGAAATTCTCTCCCTACAACTCCCACCCAAACCACCTCTACTGCTATTTCCACAGATGAGCCCCATTTCTTCTTTCCAGAATCCTTTCCTCTCTACACAGAGGAAGAAATTCCTTTTCTACTTTAAGGAAAAATAAAAGGGTGGGAAGGAGAACACATCTTGTTCCGGTCTTTAGAATTTCTACTTAAAAAACATGTCTTACTCTTCTTAGAGCAAATTCACCCCATCTTCAAGAATAGTGCTCTGCAAAAAGGTCTGGAAGTTTACCTTTTGCTCCACATCTGTATGGGTTTGTCTATGTTTGATTTCTTCTCTTGTGAGAGTAGAGTGGAGAGAGAGAAAGGCATTAAGTAGTCAACTCTTGCCTGTCTCAACAGAGCTGGCAACAACTGGTGTCAATAACAGATAGTGGAAAATGAGCTGGGATTTCAACATCTGTGAACCAGGTCTCCCTTAGATCTGATCTAAAAGTTGAAGACAGGAAGTTGAAGTCAGAAAAACAGGGCCATGCCTTTGCAAGGTACAGTGGGGCAAATTATTTATTGGAGAAATAAAAAGGGTCTGAGGATCATTCTTCCCATTTTCTTATGGAAACACTGCCCAGAAGAGAATTGATGAAGAGATCAGAATACACAGTTATTTTACAGCCATTTGGCATTTTTCCTGTACTCAACCAAAAGGTCATTAGTATTGCAAACAGCTGATGTTATATGCCAACTTGTTTGCAGCAGTAACCAATTATCACAAACAAAACCCTCTTGTCTCAGTTCAGTTTACTCACTCGCTGCTTTCAGCAAAAAGCAACAAGCAGATGTTCCTCATGCTTTGACTTTAACAGACCTCCACCCGACCCCTCTGGCAACAAAGATTTTCTGATCTCAAGCCAGTTGGGCACCTACCAACCAAACTGCTGCCACCTCTCTGGAATCTAGTTCCCTCCCCACTTCCAGCCTCTCAAACCCAATCAGTGCTTAAGAAGAACCAGGTCTCTTCTAAGTTGTTTTCTTTATTCAAAACAAATAAGTGCTGGTGTTTGAAAATAAACAAGAGCTGCAGCACTAACCCTCAAGGTGAACTTGGCTGACTGAAGTGCATTTGTAGACTCTGACCTGCCATCTTGAGTGACTGGCTGTTTACAGTCATTAGGGGATGCTGGAGAACTGAAGGACTGTCTGTGGATTTCTCGATTTTTTTTTTTAATACTTAAAAATAGAGTGGTTTTCTTAAAGGGCATCATTTATAAATCATTTTTCCTGTGCTGCTTAATTTGTATATTTAAACTTATATGTAATTTATCAATACAGTGAAGGCATTAATGATTAATAAAGTATAATGAGAAACCATAAAGTTTCAGAATGTGCAGTTATTTAGAGAAGCAGTAAATCACAGTGGTTAAGGCATTGACTCTGAAGCCAGTCTGCATTTGAACACTGTGTGACCTTGAACAAGTGACTTGACCTTTCTGAGCCTGTTTCTCCATCTGCAAAATGAATATGATCACTATTTATAAATGATGTTTTTAAAATAATTTATAAATAATATCCTTTAAAAATACTTTTTAATGTCTTCACATGACTGTTATGAAGACTAGAATAGTGCTATGTAGCTGACAGCTAATAGTATGTATAATTTTTCTGAGGCACAAATTTGAATCAAGTATGAAAGGACACCCCGAGAGTGGGAAGTCATTTTTTATCTTGTTCCTAAACCCTAACACGATGAGAAAATAGAGTCTGTGTCCTGGAGAAATACACACTCTAGGTAAAGAGTAACTTTACTGACTTTGTCTTTTCAGAAACACAGACTCCTTAAGCATGACTGGTACCAGCCTATTGTAACTTGTCTTTTTTAGAAACCCAGACTTCTCAAGCATGACCAGTATTCACCCATTGTATACTCAGTGCATGGTGACCAGGACCCCCCTCAGGGTCTTCAAGAGATCCACAAGTGGTCAACAAGGAAGTCAGGGAAGTCATGTCTACCTGACTGCAACATCTCCAAGGGAAAGGATTTAAGCCAGGGATCCGGGGACTATGGGGTCACACTACGGGGTCACACTCATCTAGAGTGTAAGACTGCTTCCTGTCTATGGGGAGTGAACCTTTCTTAAATAAATGTTTTCTTTTTTTCACCTCTTTGTGTGTTGCAATTCTTTGCATTACTTGGATCTCTGGTTATCAGCACGCACCTCCAGCACACCAGCTCTGGAGGTGCTGCACCCCTCCCCATCCATCCATCTACCCTCACCCTCTCTGAATCCCAACAATGTGTGCTGTGAAATTGACATGCAGTAGCCTATCACCTGACCTGAGAGACTGGCTATTGCTGATCTGGGAGGGAAAATTAAAAAGTTAAAAATGGTGCTGGGACAGCTAGTGATCCCTATGAGAAAAGAATGAAAATAGATTTCTACCTCAAGATACACAAAAAATGACTACAGACAGAAATAAACTAAGCACTTAAATATAAAAACAAAACTTTTTTTTAAAATTGGAGTCTTACTCTGTCTCTCAGGCTGGAGTGCAGTGTGGCCACCTCAGCCTCGACCTGCTGGGCTCCGGCAATCATTCCACCTCAGCCTTCTAAGTAACTGGAACTACAGGTGCATGCTAACACACCTGGCTCATTTTTGATTTATTGTAGAGATGAGGTTGTTTTTAGGCCGGGCTCAATAGCTCAGCCTGTAGTCCCAGCACTTTGGGAGACTGAGGTGAGTGGATTGCCTGAGCCCGTGGGTTTAAGATCAGCTCTGGCAAATTGGCGCAACCTCCTCTCTACAATAAATCAAAAATGAGCCAGGTGTGTTAGCATGCACCTGTAGTTCCGGTTACTTAGAAGGCTGAGGTGGAAGGATCGCCGGAGCCCAGCAGGTCGAGGCTGCGGTGGCAGGGAGTGGCCACTGCACTCCAGTCTGGGTGACTGAGTGAGACTCCAACTCAAAAAAAAAAGTATTTTAGAAGAAAACATAAAAATATGACCTCAGGATAGGAAAAAAATTATTTAAAAAGAAAATAGACCAAACTATTTTTTAAAGCTATAGTAAATTCAAATACATTAAAGTTCATGTTTTTTTTCTGTTCATCATGACACTATACAAATTGAAAAGACAGGTACAACCTAGAAGAATATATTTGTAACTGACCAAAGATTACTATCCAGAATAAAAGGATGCCTATAAATTGATAAGAAAAAGGCAAAAACAACCTAATAAAAAATGAACAGAAGACCTGAACAGGTACTTCACAGAAGAGGAGACAAGGAAGGCCACCAAATATATGAAAATATGCTGAAATTCATTAACAGACAAGGCAATGCAAGTTAAAATCACAATGAGGCCATTTCACAACCATCAAGTTGGTGAAATACCAAGCATAGCAGCAAGATGGAAAGCAATTACCAGAGACTCAGAGGCACTGCAGGCATGTAGGTACAACCACTTTGTAAAACAACTAGGTGTTCCCAAATGGAGTTAAAAATGCATCACAATCACCTGGTATGTTTTTAGAAATCTTGATGCCCAGGTTGTACTCAGACAACTACGTCAGAATCTCCAGGGGTAAGACCCAGACATCAGTACTATTTAAAAGATCCAGATGATTTCAGTGTGAGCCAAACTTTCTAATCAGTGGCATGTCCTGGCCATGGCCTTTGCCTGCTTCTCAGTGGACACTGAAGTAGAGGAGGCCTGGATTTACTGGGATACTCAGTAGGCTGGGAGCCCATTGAATGAAATCCCATTCACACCACTACATTCAGGAAAGAAGTCCTCTTCCACTTAGAAATCTACCTCTTGTGCTGCATAAAAAAGGTAGTCCTCCAACAAACACTCATCCCTTTGCACAACCATGATCTCCTTCCCAAACACTGGTTGGGTAGCTCTGCTCAAAGCATACAAAAATTGAGAAGTGATATTTCTGGAGCCAAGGGCTAAGCAAGTCAGGCAGGACTCCTCGGAGATGGAGCTTTAGTGAGAGGTCTAAACTGGATGTAACCAGCAGTTTTCAGCTGACGTTCCCTTTTATGACATCCATAGGATGACTACCCTAGTCATGCAAGCCTGCTTAGCAAGTTGAGAGTTTCCTCATTATTTTGTAATAGTTGGTATAAAACATTTTTATTGGACCTGAAATTGAGTTGCATTATCAAGATATTTTCAACTTAACATTTATCAATGAAAGAAAAGAACTGTTCAATTCTTTAAAAATCACTTTAGGATTGTTATTAAATGGTTTTAACTTTTGTATTACCTTCCTTGAGAGTAATGTTTTCATCAATGGTGACTATCAAGAATTTTTAAAGATTTTCATTTCAAATCTTAACCAGAAATTGCATGTAACTGTTTCAAGAATAAAACCTCATTTTTAAAAAAGTATGTTCAGAAAAGAAAGCTCAGTTTTCTCTTTTTAAAATGCAAAAAGAAGCCGGGCTCGGTGGCTCAGCCTGTAATCCCGCGCCTTTGGGAGGCTGAGGTGAGTGGATTGCCTGAGCCCACGGGTTCAAGACCCGCCTGGGCAACGAGTCCTCATCTCTACAATAAATCAAAAAATCAGCCGGGCGTGGTAGCGCGTGTCTGTAATTCCGGCTACTCGGAAGGCTGAGGCAGAAGGATCGCTGGAGCCCAGCAGGTGAGGCTGCGGTGGCCGGGAGCGGCTACTGCACTCCAGTCTGGGCGACCAAGTGAGACTCCAACTCAAAAAAATAAATAAATAAAATAAATAAAATGCAAAAAGAATCCAGGTGGACGTATTATACAAATTCGGTTTCATAATATAATTATGTAATATAAAAATAATTTTCATCAAGACCAACGGACACTCACAAAACCCCCTCCAACTTACCCCCATGTGGTGCCAAGTGTATCACTTTCTGTGTGTGTCATGATGGGTCACGCATGGCCTTAAAGAGAAACTTTTCATGAAACATGTGCAAGAATGTTTTCAGCAGCATTGTCCAAAAAATGAAACACACTAGTAATCCGCCCCCAAAGTTCATCACAGCAGAATGAATAAATGGTATGTTCATTTGATCAGCTAGAATGCAACAGGGGAAATGAGTGAACTACAGGAACAGGTAAACATGAAAAAATCTCAAAAGCTAATTCTAAGCAAGGCTTTAAAAAAAGCAAGTCACCTAGGAAAACATACAAAGTTCAAAAACAGTCAAAACCAAACAATACAATTTAAAAAGAGAAGATTCGTGATATTTTTAGAGGGATTTATAGCCGTTCATTCAAGTATGCTCAGACCTCAGGGACTTTGCACTTTCTGTTTTTTTCTGCCTAGAATACTGTTGAGAGTTATTGGCTTCTCCTTCGCTGCAATTAGGTTAAGCTCTACCTAATCTGTGAGTTCTTTCCAGACCAGCGAATATAAAATCATACAAGAAAACATGCGATGTACACACATAACACACACCACAGTACAGATACAGGTCATGTACATATCCCTTTACCCTCCTTATGTGACTTTTCTTCATAGAATGTAACAGCCAACATATATGTATCTGTTTACACTCTATCCCTCCTGCCCAAGGGGCAGTTACTTATTTCACTTGCTGCTATCTCTCCATCTAGAATAGTGGATGTACTTATAAGGAGTTTGGTTAAGATTTATTGGATCCAGAGGGACATTTATTTAGCACTTACTTTTTAATAGTCAACCAAAGTCTAGAGCAACAGGTACAAAATTCAGAGTCATCAGCTAGAGTATAAAAAAACAAAACTTTTTATTTTGTTCTCAAACTCCAATTTTCACTGGTTGAGAAGATTTACACTTTTCCATTTCAAGATAAATCTTTCCCTTCTGGACTTTTCCTCAGGCTCTCCATGGGATAGATAGTCAATATGTCAATATAACATTTTATCCCACTCACCACCAAGCCTCGTTTTCCTTCCCTCTTTGGAAGTGAGCTTAGTTCCTGGAGCATGGGAAGCTTACCATGTAGTGAGGGGCCCTTGTCTCCTCCTCCATCTAACTCCATCATATGTCACTTATAACCCTGTGACATATCCTGTTGGGTTTTTGCTCACCAGCATCTGTCCCCACTATAGTCATTGCTAAAATATTCTAGTCCCAACTCCACTCAACTCACTGGAGCTACCTACATCACTGATTATTTTTGTTCTTACTGCAAAGCAGGTCCACCACCTATTAATCCTTCTTGGGAGCTCGGGCAACTTTCAGACACTCACCTATACCACTCTAGAATTGCAAGAGATCTGGGAGGGAGGATGCAAAGGTTTTCACTCTGGATACTGCCCGTCACCCCTTCCCCATCTCTACTATACGTGGCGTGTTGGGCAAAGGGGGATTGGCTGTCTCTTCAGGCTACAACCAAAAAGAGGATGCTCTGCAGTGTCATCAAACTCAATCTAGAGTTTGTAGACTCTTGAATTAATTGCATTTCATGCTCGTCACAAAAAATATATGTATTATTTGTGTGATATTGACATTCCCATTTTCCAAAAGATAAAGATAAGGCTTACCACAGCCAGTATGTAATAGAAATTAGATTCAAACTCAACACAAGAACAAAAATGTCATTAAAAACTATGTAATAATGTCAATTACAACTAACTGAATGCTCACAAAGTGTCAGAACCAATGCTCATCCTAGGGTAGAGAGGACCTGATCCTTTCTCAAGTTTCTACTGGGATCTAAGATTTTGTGTCCTTCTTGAGAATCCTTCTTCCACTAAAAAATCAAACTTTATCCCATATCCCACTAGGGGCAAATCAAGTTCTTACATCATCCTGAATTCCTCCTCATTCTCTAAAAATTCGAAGAACTTTTTCTGTCTCAGAAATCTTGACTCTGGCCCTGTTACCAGAGGATTTCATAATAGTTGACTCTGTTCAGACACTGAACAATTCTGAGCCCACCATCTTCCAAAGCAATGGATGACACAGTGGGAGAAGGGCTGGGACAACAAAAAATTGAGAAACATCTGTTGTTTTCCTGGAATTTTATCTCAATACAGAAGAACCCATGGTACCCCCAAGAGCTTAGGAAATGGCTTTACAAGTTCAGATAATGCTTTATTTACCAAATCCTTTGGGAAATTGACAGAAGTATGTTTTTCTCTATAACAGATGTTCACTACCTGCAACTCCTACGCTGTTTTTAATTTAACAATGCTTGAAGGAAATATTTTTTCCATCTATTTTACACTTTCCTAATTTGTTCAATGTATTTCCAGAGGACAATGACTATCTTTGCAAAACATCAATTATTATCCCATGCTTTCCAACAGCTCTGGAGACTATTATGGGTTAGGGAAGCCAGCAGGATGCCTTGATTTTAACTCATAACAGCCAATCCGCTCTTCTTCCATCTCCTTCCTCTTATCAGTTTCTCTCTCGGCTGCCCCCTTGTTAATCAGTAGTAGTGCCACACACCTTACATCTATAATGAGTTGTCTATGCTTCTCCAGGGTGGTCTTTGGATCAGCGGCAGTGGCATTGCCTAGGAACTTTTAGAAATGTAGAGTCATGGACCCCACCCCAGACCAACTGGGTCTGTGCTTTATCAAGATCCCAAGGTGATTCATGGGCACATTAAAGTCAGAAAAGCACTGCTCTAGATTCAGTGCTTTTCAAACCAGGCTGAGCCCCAGACTCACTCGCAAGATTCAGTCTAGACAGAGGTCTGAGCTCCCCATGTGTAATTCTGATTTAAATGGTCTGTGCACCAGCATGTGAGTCCACATTCCTTGGTACAGAATGATTCCCAGTATATGGTGAGCCAGGACACTTGTCCCTCATCCTGCCTCTGGACTGACATTGGGGCAGGAACTCAGAGAGGCAGCTGATAGGAAAAAAGAAGATGGGACAAAAACATCCAAGATGCTTTTATGTCCATAAACCCCATCAGCCCTATCGCTATGGTATATCATCACAGTCGCAGTTACCAGCACCAATTTATCCGGTACAACCCCAAGTTGTACTCTTAGGCCTTATCTCTGTCTACAAAACACCCCTGTGTATATATTCTGAATTAATTTCACCTGCATTGCAATTTTCCATCAGTTAGTAAAATAAGTGTAAATTGGAGCAGGAAGGGCAGATAGAGTGAGATCAGCTTTGGGCTCCCCAAGTCCTGCCTAGATTGTTTCCTGTGTTCTGGATCTACACTGCCTGGGTTCAAGTCCTGACTCTGTGTCACTGAACAACATCATACAAGTTATTTCAATTCTCTGTGCCTCAGTGCCCTCATTTGTAATGTGAAGATGATCGTAACCACACCTACTTTCAGGGTAAGTTTAATATTATGTGTATGTGTATGTGTGTGTATATAGTGCTGAGAACCATGGCTAATATATATTATAATTGCTCAGTAAACCCTCACTATTGTTATAGTTTATTGTCAATAATTTATTATATTACTATCACTGTGTATTGATTATCTAAACCCATATAAAAAGCCTAAAACCACAATATTTCCTTCTAAACCCATCTTTTTAAACTGTGAGATCTTGAGTAAATTTATTTGCCATCTCTGGACCTCAGTTTCCTCATTAGTAAAAAGAGAATAAGAATAGCGCTTGCCTTACAGGGGACTGAGAGTAAATGTTAGCTGCTTTCTCTCCTTTGCCATGAAAATAAAGTCAGTACAACTACATAAAATGTATTATTTTACATGCAGTTCACATTTAAGACGCCAGTCACATGCAACTTCTATTCACCCCTCAGGCCCCAGCTGAAATGTCCCCTCAGTAATCTCTCCTTAGATTCTCTCAGAGGCCCCATAACTCTATCCTGACTTCTCCTCAAGTACTTGGACCTCTGGGTTGCAACGTGTGTGCTTGTATGTACATCTCCCAACTAGGCTATGCACTCACTGGGGCGAGTATTATATTTTACTTATATCTATATCCCCAGTACTCCCAGACAGGACCTGACACAGAGTACAGAGTATTTGTTGCATGGATGAGTGAATGAATTGGTGGTGGTGGGAAGAAGGGTGAATGAATGAGCACTCAGGAAACTTCATGGCCCTCTTGCCATGGAAAGATGCAGCGACCTGGGGTCAGCTGTTTTCTAAAACTCCTGCTGTGTCACAGTTATGCTGGATGACTTGAACTGCACATTACTGGGTAAACAGTATATTACTCTATTACAGTATAAATAATGAACCCATCCTCCTAGGTATGTACTCAGTCAGAAAATAGAAACAGATTGTTAAAGTTTAGGCAGCTTCAACTCTGTAATGAAGAGTACACACATATTAAGATTGTTCAAAGTTTATGCAAACCTTTCAGGATGGCATCTTAAGTCCTCTCTGATCTGGCCCCAGCCTCCCTTCCCTTATTTCTCCTCCTTCCCTTCACTATCTCCTGAGAACCAAGCAGTCCAAGAGTACTTTCCACATGGCTCATCACAGTCAATTCCCCTTCTCTGCGTTCCTCAGAACACTGCTGTATTTTTGTCTTTGAATTATTATGTATCCATTTTATAGACAAGAAAACTAATGATTAGAGAGATTAAGTACTTTGCCCAAACTCACACAACTAGTGAGTAGAACTGAGATTTGAACCTGGACTGTCTAACTCCAGAGCAAACGCTCCTGAACGTTATGCAAATAAAAGGGATGTTAACTTATTTTAACAGATATGTCAATTACTCTGAAAATAAGTGCTGATGTGCTAGAGCATAAAGCATTAAAAAGGAAAAATGGATGAGAAATTGCCACAAATCATAACTCTTGGTTGCTTCATTAACTCATCTCTTTTTCAGGTTATTATCATAGGGGCATGATATGTACAAATATTCACATACACACATGCACAGATATAGATATAGATACAGATTACACAGACATAGAGAGATAGAGATCTAGATACAGGAATAGATACATACATAGATAGATGCAGATATAGACACAGAAATAGGTAGTGTCAGTTTTAGATTTATAATCTGCATTTCCCTGGACCAGAGTAAAGGTTGGAGTTCAAAGCAGGGTCCAATTGAGACAGGAGATAGCTAGAAAAAGACTAGGTAGACAGACAGGAGGGTCCTCTGGTAACAATGTAGTGAATTCCCAGCAGGCCTCTCAGGCTCAGCATTGGTAAACAAGCTCCCTTAAGCTAGAGCTTAAGTACTCACTGCTGGATTGAAAAGCAACCAATCAGCTCACCATTAGGTCCTTACCTCCTGCCAATTGGTCCTTAATACTGACCAATCAGAATATCTACAACTCACAGCTAGTGCTAGCCAAACAGCTTGGACTTAGGTCTATATAAGCACCAGGTTTTCAGTCCTGAAAACCACTTAGGGTCTTTTCCCACTGTGGGGGCTTCTCTGCCCTCTCAGTAAATCCTGCTTTCTCACTTTCCAGCTGTCTGTGTCCCTCATTCTTCCTCGGCATGAGACAAGAACCTCAACTCTGAAGAGCTGCAACCTGAAGAGCTGCAGAAGATCGCCAGGAGTCAGCTGACCCAGGAGAGCTGCTAGAAGAAGGCGAGAATCTGAAACTGAGACAACTGGGGCTAGGCTTGCCAGCCCACCAAACCAACAACTCTCCCAGGGTTTGGCTTGCCAGCCTATTAGAGCCAACGCTCCAGGGGATAGGCTTGCCTGCCCACCTAATCACAACCTCTCAGGGCTTGACTTGCCAGCCCATTAGAGCTGACACCTCTGGGGGTAGGCTTACCAGCCCCTTGACACCACTCTCTGGGGCTTGGCTGGCTGACCCATTGAGTTGATACTCTCAAAGCCCAGGCTGACCAGAAAAATCCGCATCACAATTAACACAAATGATTATTCTTCATTAGCTCTTTTTCCCATGTGCTATTATAGGATTTACAACCCCAAGCAAATCCTCTCCCAGACTGTTTATTTCAGGGAATCCCTTGGGATTTCACAGAAATAAGACTGTGATGGCAAGTAACACGGTGGTATTGAGCTGCTCTTCGCATGTGTTCTGGGTACCTGGGATAAGGCTTACTCAGGCCAACTCAGCTGTCACTGGTATGGCAGTATTTTCCCCAATTTACCAAAACTATCTTGTTTTCCAACGATAAAGCAAAAGAATGCCTATCTTCTTTTTTAGTTCCCTTAGTACCTAAAGTCTAAAGTCATTTTAGATTGCCTCTGTACCCTTAAGATTTTAGCAAAACCAACTCCTATGAATGGGCTGCTGACCAGTTCCCAGTGTAGACCTTCTACCCTGTCTTCCAGAATCCTGCCTTATCCAGCACACACTGTCCTCCCTGTGCTCCAGGAACCAGGCTCAAGGTTTGCATTTGACATTGCAGTACTCCTGGGTTTGGATGTGTATGGTAAATTTCTTAAAGTAATAATACCACCTCACACTGTTCATAGTTCTTTTCCAAATAAACAATGCCTCTGTTTACTTTATCTTATTAATCTTTGTCACCAACCTTGGACATAAGTAAGGCTGATAGTACTAACTGCCCCAATTTGTAGATAAGGAAACAGACAGGAAACATTAGGGAAACACAGAGAAAAAAATACACAAAACATGGTCACTGAAGAAAGGCTAGGATCCAGCTTGGTTTGGAATAGGCAAAGAAACCTGAGTAGCCACAAAAATCATGGCTTTCAATTTCAATTACACAAAAGTCTCTTTCCCAGTAGCTTAATTGGGACCAGATGTTCATTTTCTAAGTTTAGGACAAAGTGAAAAGAAAAGCTTTCAAACAAGAGTCAATATGTGGAAGAAGGTTATGATGAAGACAGTGGAATGGGGTTACGAAGGAAAGTTTCAAGCAATGTTTAAGACGAAGATAGATTTTTCATCTTTCTGGGATTGTTCAGGGCTCCTCTGGAGGAAAATAAATGATTTGACCATAAGAGATCCTTCTTGGGATTTTTTTTTTATGTCATCCACAATTCCTAATATGTCCAGAAGGAAGCTAGAAAAGCATTTTCCCAACAGTGTTCTGCTTTTAAAAAAGAAGGGGTTCATTTGCTCACATAGCTTTGGGTAATTCTGAGTTAAACTAAATTAAGCAGGTTTTATTTTTCTGTGTGTTTTGTTTTTGTAATATTTCTCAAGTTTTTGCTCTGGGCAATATGAATCTCTACAAAAAGGAATAGTATTCTATATTTCCCCAAATATTTTCCCAGAGCATTTTGTAGGATCCAATTTCATAAAACCCACTTTGGAAAACATTGCCCTTGACCCAATGTGTAGGTATTCCTGTAGCACCAAAACACATTTCCTTTCACAAGAGTTGAGAACAATTCTATCAGTTATATGGATTTTTTGACATTTGTCTTAAAAATTTTATTGTAAAACAAAATGCAAGATCTTTTATCCCATAAGGCAAAGGAAGAAAGAAACGAGTGTGAGTGAGCCATGGAGCCCCAGAAGATCACTCAGAGTTTATGGAGAATGTTAGAGACCTAGAACAGGAAGAAGCAAGAGATGTGAAAGAGGACTGCCTTGAACTGTATGAAAGATGGATTTCATCCAAGGTGACCTCAGTTTTCAAAATCCCTAATTTCTCTTACCTGGCATTTTTGCCTGCAGTCTTCTAAAGCACATTTTTGTCCTCAGCAACTCTTTTATTTTGGCCCTGCCAAGGTCTAATGGGGAATCCTCTCTTAGGTAAAACCTTGTGAAGAATAGAGGTAGAAAGGTAGAGAATCTGAACCTTGGGGTTGCTGCAACAGAATACCTAGGGATTTGATTGCTCCTGGCATCCAAGCACAAATTCCAAGTCTTGGCCTTCACGACTGCCAAGTCCTGTGCTCTTTTATCTGGTCTAGCCATGTTGTGGACTGAATTGTGTTCTCCCAAAAGTAACATGTTGAAGCCTTAAACCCTCAATGTGACAATATTTGGAGAGATGGCCTTCATGGAGGCAATTAAAGTTAAATGAGGTCATAAGGGTGGAGTCCTTTAAAATTCCATAAGACTGATGTCCTTACAAGAAAGGGAAGAGACACCAGAGCATGTTCTCTCTCTCTCTCTCTCTCTCTCTCTCTCTCTCTCTCTCTCTCTCCCTCTCTCTCTGCACATGGAGAAGAAAAACCACATGAAGACACAGAGAGAAAGTGGCAATCTGCAAGTCATGGAGAATGGTTTCAGGAGAAACCAAACTTTCTTACACATTAATCTTAGACTTTCAGCCCGCAGGACTGTAAGAAAATTGATTTCTGTTGTTTAAACCACCCAGTTTGTGGTATTTTGTTGACACCCCAAACTAAGGTCATAAAGATTCAAACAGATCCACTAGACAATTAAGAGAAAATCTTAATGCTATAAAATTCCTCTTAAGCTTTTTTAAAGAAATACATTTCTGGGACACCTTACACCCCATTGGTTACTCCTTACTCCATTGCTTCTATATTTCAAAGAGAAGCTTCTCTTCCCGCTGCCTTTGGGCATCCTGTAGAATAATGATTATCAACAGGAGAGACATTGCCTAACATCAACTATAGGCTCCCTAAGGGGCCAAGGAACACAGACAGAGAATTTTATTTTCTTGGTGTCTCTGCTCCCCTATACAAAGAGGGGTTAATGGAGAAAGGACTTACCCCACCCAACAAAATTGCCATAACGTTATGTTAACGACCTTCCAGTGGCTACTGCTCAATGCACAGCACCTGCTGCCAACTGACACAGCACAAACCCTGACATTTGGCAGCAGTCATTTGTCTTACATACATCATCCTATTTTCACAAGCAACTGGAGCTGCCAAAAGGCTCAGTGAACAAACACAGCATGGCAGATGCCATGATGGGCCCAGAGTACAAGGCCCTGGAAAGGGGACTGGCAGGCAAACACACCTTCCCACGTCCCAGCAGGCAGAGAAAAGGCGACAGACACAAACTGAGCTGCATGTTAATGTCTCCAAAGTTCAGAGAACAGAACATAGGAGACACAGGAGGAGAAATTAGTATGGAAGTGTTTTAGAATGAAGCAAAACACTTGTCACCACTTCAATCACTGAGTAGATCTTTCAGATTACTTAAAGGCAAAGGCAGCCTTATAAACTAGGTAGAAACACATCAAATATGTTTTTAACTGGAAAGAATAATCTAGGGATATTTTAAACGCTTTAAATAATGGAAAGATTTATTTTTAAAGCGAAGGAAGGAAAATGGCTAATTGGATTCTTTTGAATGAAGGACTAAGAAAGCATATTTTCCATAATTATTGGTAGCATCTTGCCCATGGACACACAAGTTGCCAGGAGTCCTTCAAAGAGTATGTGAAACTACTCCATGTTTTGTTCCACCTTTTGGCTACATCCTCTATGCTGCCATCTTGCCACCAGGAGCTTTTCAAAATGCAGAACAATTCACTTCTTCCCCTCAATTAATCATGACAGTGGCTCTTTGCTTTCTTTCTTTTTATTTTATTTTTTTTTATTTCAAAGATGTTGGGTACAATTCAAGATTAGGTATACAAGTGGTCATCATACAGGTAAAATTTGGGTCTCCCTTTGGTCCCCACTCTACCTGGTTTGAGATAAGGAACCCTTATTGATGTTATGACCACCCCCCACCCCACTTCCCCTGGCAGGTTCCAGCTACTGTACAATCTTAAATCATCAGCATGGTCTCCGAGTTCCTTCATGATGGCTTTTGGTCCACTTCTCTGTCTTCCTCTCCTGCCCTCAGGCATCGTTCTACACTCTCCCCAACTTTGCATATGTTGTTTTTTCTTCTATTCTACTGAGTTAATTGTGATGCTTTGTTTCAAGATTTTGGTCCAAACTATCCTTCTTTTCAATGCTTCCCTGATGCCCCTAGGCAGTGTTCCTCACTACCCCCAGGATACTCTGAGCATTCCCCTGTGACAATGTCAGTATTTGGCATTATTATTACTTGTTAGAATGTTGTGGCACATGTTGAGATGGTCAGTTAAAAGACAGGTACTTTTATTATTTCTTTTTGAACCTCTTTGATGCCCTCTTAGCCAAGCATATCATCTGTTGACCTAGAAAAATCTTTTTCTATTAAAATATACAGAAACAAACAAAAAAAGTAAGGTGATTCATAAAATATCCTTAAGTTTACGAAAAAGGTAATGTTTTCTGAAAACCTAGAAGATTATATATCTAAAAATAACTTTCAAAAACAAAAGAGAAGGGAAGGAAGGAAGAAAAAAGAAGAAAAGGTAGGAAGTGATGAAGGGAAAAAGGAAAAATTTAGCATATATTGGCTTAGTATCTTCAAAAAGACATAGAGGGCATGGCCTAGAGGAAAAATGACCAGGGAGCCATCAGGATAGAAGAGGTCAAGATGAAAGAAGAGATGTGATAGAAACTTGTGGAACTGAAAAAAGGTAATAAATTACAAAATGCAAGAGCAAAACCAAGACTGAATTTTGGCCATAAAAAGTTACTTCTCACTGGGAGCAGTGGCTCAAGCCTGTAATCCCAGCATTTTGGGAGTCCAAGGCAAGAGGACTGCCTGAGTCCAGGAGTTCGAGAACATCCTGGGCAACTTCACAAGACCTCGTCTGTACAATAAATTAAAAAATTGCTGGGCGTGGTGGCTCATGTCTATGGTTCTAGCTACTTGGAAGGTTGAGGCTACTTGGAAGGCTGAGAAGGATCACCTGAACCCAGCAGGTCGAGAATGAGGTGGCCATTAGCATGCCACTGCACTCCAGCCTGGACAACAGAGTAAGACACCAACTCAAAAAGAAAAAAGTTGCTTCTCATAGTTCAGTCATGTTTCCCACCCTGTCCATCAGGCCCTGGCTTCTTTCTCCTGCCAGTATCTGCTGCCAGAGTCCCATCAGGTCCTCCACTCATCCCTCCCTCATTATGACACCTACAATTTCCAATCCCTGCTGTCTAGAAGAATCTCAGCAGAGGTGGTGAGTAACAAGAAGGGTAATTAGCTTTCTTGGGAAAGTAACTTGCTGGATCTTGGTGACTGGATGCCACAAAGCTGAAGAATATAAGTCATCAAAGTCAGAGAAAAGAAAACAAAACATCAATAGCAGTGAAAATAAAAAAAAAAAACCCAGAGACAAGGATTTATTTCCTTCATAAAATGTACATTTTGCTTTTTTTTTTTTTTTTTTTTTTTTTTTTTTTTGAGTTGGAGTCTCACTCTGTCGCTCAGACTGGAGTGCAGTGGCCGCTCCCGGCCACCGCAGCCTCGACCTGCTGGGCTCCGGCGATCCTTCCGCCTCAGCCTTCCGAGTAGCTGGAATTACAGGCACGTGCTACCACGCCCGGCTGATTTTTGATTTATTGTAGAGATGAGGTCTCGCTGCCCAGGCGGGTCTCGAACCCGCGGGCTCAGGCAATCCACTCACCTCAGCCTCCCAAAGGCGCGGGATTACAGGCTGAGCCACCGAGCCCAGCTACATTTTGCTTTTTTAAGATAATAAAAATTATATAATAAGCATAAGAAAATTTTGGAAATACCCCAAACAAGTATTAAAAAGTAGAAAACAACCCCCAAATTATCACTGCCAAAGGCTATGATCTATGTATTTTAAATAACTTTCCACTCTAACATACAAAAATAACATACTTTCCATACACTAATATACATACCCTAAATCACTTCAAGTCCCTGTTGAATATTTTCTATTAGAATAAATAAATCTAGCTGCTTTAAAAGATAAGCCCAGGAAACCGCATCTTGGTGATAAAAGTGCATTGCTTTCTCAGACCACAGACCATTGCGATCAACAGAAATTCCACTTGTCACTGTAAGCTCCCTTCCAGCTTGTGATACTAGGAACTTGGAGGCAATTATCTTTAACATGTCTCCCAGGTCACCATGTCACCAAGGCAAAGAAATGAAGAACAGAAGCCAACATGAACTTCTGTGAGCCAATCACTTTTGCACATTTTGCATTGACGTAATGTCAGTAACATAGGGTCCCACCTAATTGAAAAGGGGTTAGGATATGCGATTCAGCTTTGTGTTCAAAATAACAGGAAACACACAGATATTGGTGAGTATTAGCAGTCTTCAGAATGTATGGGAGTTTTAAAATATGTCCACAAACTCTCTGCTACTCCTCCCTTCAGAAGGTGGAATCTAATTTCCCTCCCCCTGGGTGTAGGCTCAAATTCTAATATGATTCAGTTCTAATAACAGAAATATGGCAGAAGTTGATGGCATTATGACTTCTGAGATTAGGTTACAAAAGGTATCACAGCTTCCTCCTTGTTACCTCTCTCTCTCTATCTCTCTCTCTCTCTTTTTTTTTCGAGTCAGGTCTCACTTTGTCACCCAGGCTGGAGTGCAGTGGCATGATCACATCTCACCACAACGTCGACCTCCTGGGCTTGGATGATCCTTCCACTGCAGCCTCCTGAGCAACTGGGATTACAGGCACACAATACCACGCCCAGTTAATTTTTTGATTTTTTTTTTTGGTAGAGACAAGGTCTTGCTACGTAGCCCAGGCTGGTCTTGAATTCCTGTGCTCAAACAATCCTCCCACCTCAACCTCCCAAAGTGATGGGATTACAGGCATAAACCACCATGCCTGTTCCTCTTTTTTTCTTGAAACACTCTGAAGAAACACCAGCTGCTATGTCATGAACACACTCAAACAGTCCTGTAGAGAGGTTGAGGTGATATGGAATTTAAGACTCCTGCAATAACCAGCAACAAGCTGAGACAAGCTTTCTGTTAACAGCCATGTAAGAGGACTAGCTTAGAAATATATCCTCCAGCCCTTCAAACTGTCAGATGACCACAGCTCCAGCCAATTTCATGACTGCAACTTCATGAGAGACCCAAGCCAGAAACACCCAGCCAAGACTCTTGGATTCTGATACACAAAAACTATGTGAGATAATACAGTACTTTTTTGTAACAACTTATTATTCAGCAATAGATAATTAATGCAACATAGACACAAATAACATAAGACTAGGCAAATATCACCTTACCACTAAGTGAGGCTTTGAATCCAGATCCCAGTGTGGAACCCTTCATGGAAGCTCTATGATTCTCTTGCATACTTGGCAGCTATGGGATTTAGAGGCAAAGTCAACAGAGATGCTGTCTTATGCGTTTCCTTTACCACTCATATCTTTGCCCTATTACTGCCACTCGAATGGCCAGATAAGACCAATCAAGGAAAAACAGGCCAAGGGAAAACAAGGAAGAAATGAGGAGTCTGACTCTGACCAACAAGCCCCAGGAGGTGGAGGAGGGGAAGAGAAAGCAGCTTTCAGGGGAGGCAGCCTCTCACCCCTTTTAGGAAAGTAGTTTTAGGACAAAGGAGAGCAAATTTGCAGAGAGAGAAAAAGCAAAAAGGAAAACTTTTCATTCTGACCTGGAATCTAAACCTATTTCCTTTTTTCTCAAAATTCTCCACCTGCAAGTGCTCAGATTCATTAAATATCTGTATACTCAGATCCATTCACATTAGAATTCCTCTGACCTGGAGGGGGCGGGTTAATACAGAGCAGCCTTTTCTCCCTGTTCTTCTTCCCTGGAGGCCAAATAGTGTTATTTCCTGGCCTCCTGAGGCTATCTTTCTCTACTTTCTGATAATAAAGACTTGAGTCTGCTCTAATTCTCATTTCTAATAATAGCCTGTTTTCTCGAGCTCATTTTCACTTAATATCATACTCTACTCAAGTATGATATAGAGTTACTCAAACAAATAATCACCAAAGTGTTTCCAAATTGAAACCCTGTTAAGTTGGATTTAATGGACAAAGTATTTAGAGCATTAATTGTTTATACACAGCAACAGACATTAACTGTGTGAGTTTATCAATGTCTGAAGTTGTCTAACATTCTTAAATTATTTTTTTTAATAAATTGAAACTGTCTTCTTTTATTGAATTATCACTAATTATTTCCATCTCAACAAATAGCTCATGTTATGCTCTGGGTAAATTATCAACAAATCCTGAATTTATATAGCTCAAATTAAAGAAATGCTTCACCAGCAACAGCTATTTGGCTACTGCCCAACAGTAAATTTACTTCTTGTTTAAAATATTAATTTGCCTGGTATGCCTATTCCTGTGGATGGATAAATGGATGGATAGATAGACAGATAAAGAGATAGATAGATAATAGACATATATAGATATAAATAAGGGGGGAGAGAGAGAATCTGGGTGTGCAGAAATGGAAGGCTGAAACTCACAAGACACAGAAAGTCATTACTGCTTGGCAGAAAGTAGAGCACACTAGGATCTGAGACCTGGTTCTACGTCCTACTCTGGCACCTGGAACTTTTTCACCCAAAGAAAACAACTAGAACCATTCTGCAAATCCATTTCTTTTGTCTGTGGCACTCAGATTCGGGTCTGAATCTATGTCTGGATCCATACTGGAACATCTCCACCCCCTGCCCTGTCAGTAGTGTTGAAATACTTAAATGAGATGTCTTAGTCATTTGTAGTAGCTATAACAGAATATCATAGACTGGGAGGTTTAACTAACAAACTTTTATGTCTCACAGTTCGGAAGACTGGGAAGTCCAAGGTAAAGGTGCCAGTAGATCCAGTGTCTGGTGAGGGACCTCCTCCTGATTTGCAGATGACTACCTTCTCACTGTATCATCATATAATAGAAAGAGAGAGAGAAGAAGTTCTCTTGTACCCCTTCATATAAGGGCGTTCACCTTTTCATAAGGGCTCAACCTAATTATCATAACCTAATTACCACCCAAAGGTCCCATTTACCATCATATTGGAGATTAGGGTTTCAACATATGAATGGTAGGGTTTGGGGATAGGGGCACAAACATTCAGTCCATAACATTAAATCTGTATTAGTCAAGGTTCTCCAAAGAAACAAAACAGAAGATGGATGGATAGATAGATGATAGATAGATGGATAGATAGATAGATAGAGAGATAGAGAGATAGATAGATAATTTGTTGTGAAGAATTGGCTCACACAGTTATGGAGACTAAAAAGTCCCACAATATGCCATCTGCAAGCTAGAGACCCAGGAAAGCTTGTAATATATATATATATACATATATCATACTCCATTTTATCCTTGTCTGCATTTTCTAGAATAAACTCAAGCTCCCACTAAAGTAAAAGTAAATTTTGAAAGTGACTTTCATGCCTCTGAGGACACGATCATCTTAGCTGTGATCAGATACTCTACCATGCTTGGTCCTAGATTAAAACCATCAATAGAACAAAACTGTTCACTCTCTCCTCTGTTCTCCCTTGTAGGATGTTGAAATGACCTTTACCTTCCCTCTAGCACTAAGAATTTTAATAATGACATCCACGGGGCTTACCCAAAACCACTAAATCCTCATCATTTCACCAAGTCCACCCAGAGCTATAACATATATAGCACATAAGAATATAATGCACAGTTATATTCTCTTCTAGGATGCCCCGACTCCCATCTCGCTTAACACATTGATTGTTAAATAGAGCATGTTCCCTACCCATCTTTCCTCACTTTATCCTCTGCTCACCTGTGACACAGCATTTTGGTCAGAGCATCATTGAATGAATCACAAACTGTGAGAGAGTTTCCACTTCACAAATAGTTTTCAGTGTGGGTGGTACCTTACCTTAGTGGATTTGTCAACTGCTTTTTCAGGCTCAGGAATCATGGCAACCTTTGCAGCATAGAGCTCAAGAAAAATTAGCCAAGAAACCCATTAATGTAACATAAAATTGCAAATGTGCTCTGGGCAGACAGAGGAGAAAGCAGATGTCTAACGCCAATAAAGTGATTCACAGGCACCTGGGTGTCCTTAGAGGCCCAGGCTCCAGAAATAATTGTATCATCATTGCAACCATTTGTATCAACAAAATTAGTTTTGCATTGGCCAACAAAGCAAATGCTCAAAGATGATCTCTAACTTACACAATGCAGTTTAGATTTTGAAGAAATCTAAAGGTGCCAGTAGATCCAGTGTCTGGTGAGAGGCCTCCTCCTGATTTGCAGATGACTACCTTCTCACTGTATCATCATAGAAAGAGAGAGGAAGAACTCCAAAAGAATGTGGGTTATCACCTCTATGCAACTGAATAAACACACTGGTCACTTTAAGATTCTTTTCCAGACAGCGCATTCGACTGTCTCACAGATCTGTCTCTTGCTTCAACAGTGTTTGGATGGAATAGACCAGGGGATTCCCTCTCCTCCAACCTCCCACTGCCCTCCAATCTCCTCTCCACTTGCAACGTCCGAGACCACTTTGTCGGCTACCTCCTGTTTCTGGAACCAGCGAACACTGTTTTTGCCGTCGGCTCCTTCTTGCTGACCAACCATGAGCTCCCAGGTTCGCCAGAATTATGCCACCGAGGTGGAAGTAGCCGCCAACCACCTGGTCACTTTGCATCTGCAGGCCTTCTACACACCTGCCTCTTTCTGAGCTTCTATTTCGACCGCGACGATGTGGCTCTGGAAGGCGTGGTCCGCTTCTTCCGCGAATTGGCCGAGGAGAAGCACGAGGTCGTGAGGGTCTCTCCATGATGTAAAACCAGCAGGGCAGCCGCACCCTCTTCCAAGGTATCCAGAAGCCATCTCATGATGAGTGGGGTAAAACTCTGGACACCATGGAAGCCGCGATGGCCCTGGAGAAGAACCTGAACCACGCCCTTTTGGATCTTCATGTCCTGGGAGCTGCCGGCACAGGACCCCCCACCATCTCTTGATTTCCTGGAGAACCACTTCCTAGATGAGGAAGTAAAATGCATCAAGGAGATGGGCAACACCTGAACAACCTTCGTAGACTGGTTGGGCCCAAGGCTGGGCTGGGCAAGCATCTCTTCAAAAGGCTCACCCTCAAGCAGAACCCTCACCCCAGTGACCTCTGAGGAGCTCCTCTCAAAGTATTAGGACTTCTGCCTGAGCCTCTTCCTCCAGGCATTAGGCAGCTTTTTAACCACCTTGGAGCCCTCTCCCAAAATGGAAATAAAGCTTTCTGCAGCAAAAAATAAAAATCCTTCCCCACAAGCTTACCAAGTAGGTGCCATCCTCTTGTCCTGGGTCCCAGTCTCATCAGGAAAACCTCCTAGCCATCCATGCCCACTCATCTACTCTAAGTCTTCATTCAGTGCATTTCCCAATGGTTACTAGAGGTATATTTCTTGGAAACCACCCCAAAAGCAGGTGACTTGTAATGGATTTGGGGAGTCTGGCTTCTCCTCACTGCTGCAATGAGCTTATTACCCTTTATTGCCATTTTCACTACTGCCACCCCAAACAATGCATTCGTTCAAACTGGATTTGTTATCATCACATCAAATGGTGGTGTCCTTTTGAGAGTCCTAGAAGGATGAGTATGTCACATTAGAGAGTAGAGATTGAAGTCGGGCTTTGGTCATTTTCTCACCCTAAGTAAGAGCAAAGTTCTCAACTGCTGGACTCCAGCCCAGGATAATGGGGAAAGACTTGGGCTTTGTGGCTGTGCAGATTTCTCCATCTCCACTCCCCTTTTCCATCCTGTGTGAGCTATTGACGTCTGTGGCAGCTCTCATGTACAACCCAAGTCTCCCTTCAGGAATGAAGGACTCATTTCCCCAACTGTTCAGTGGGTTACTGCTGGCCAGCTGCCTTCAGCTCTCAGTTCTCCTGAGGAGGTGCCTCGCCCAGGAAAGCCCTTATCCAGTGACTGGTCCACATGAGGCTATAAAGACCCTGCCCCTCCACACCCATCGATGACCATTCTGAAGAGCCAACTCTGCTTCAAATCTCCCTGTGAGGGTGGCTAAGGCCTGCATTGAGACTGCATTTCAGCCAAATGAACTCCTTCCTCTGCCCACTCCCGCCTCCTTCTCTTTCCCCTGCAGGTACTGATCCCAGGAACACTTCCAAAAATACTTCCTGCCTATGAATCTCCATCCCAGAGTCTGCTTCCTACCTATGACAATGACCCACCCCATAGCCCCTCAGCCCACCTCTAAGTTCCCTTAAAACTGTAGTAGAATCAGACAACCTCCCATCTCAAGCATCTGCTGCTCTTGGCTTCTCTCCCTGGGGCTTTCTCAACTGGTATAATCTGGAGAGGGTGGAATTGTGTGGTGAAATGTCCCTGCCTCCCCCTGCTTGGGAAGGGCAGTTCTAAGGCATAGAAAGGTTAAGTCGCTTTCCACAGTCTCACAGCCAATCAGCTAAGAGCTGATTCAAATCCAGGCCAGATTAACACCCCAACTCCTAGCCAGGAGGCAAGAGGCCTTTGAAACATGTACATGCCCATGCAAGCAAATTCTAGTCAGCATGGGGTCTATGATGTGAAAAGTAGAAACGAAATGGGCTTTGTGTATTTCAGGGATAGGAATGACAGTGGATGGGAGAAAAAGGATTAGCAGACTCCCAAAAGCTGTAGCAGCAGAAAATGGGTTGAGGAGGCCAGAGAAGGAGAAAAAATAAACACACAATCTTCAAGGTCAGCAGACAGCCCTTGAAAAATGTGTTTGGTACCATTCTACATGGGCTGAATATGAGCTGTCCTGGAGGGGTAAGGAGGGTTGTGGATTCAATACTGTGCCACTCAGCTGTCATTGCTCTACCAGTATTTATTGAATGCACTTGAGTTGGAGACAGGGAGGTCACCACAGAAGGCAGAGACCTTGCCCCCAGAGAGCATGTGCATTAGTGGGGGGTTGGGGATCTGGCAGTAAACAAACTGGCAAATTATAGATGTCCCAGAGTCATAAGAACTATTAAAATAATTGCAATGGGAGTGTATTGATAGAGAGCAGTGGTGAGTGCTGCCTCAGTTTAGACAGTGAGGAAGCCTTCTCAGGAAGGTCAGATCCAGAGAACTGCAGGAAAGAGAGACAAAGTATTCTGGAGAGGGAGCAGCCAGCACTGTACTTGTGCAAGGCTCTCAGAGAGAAGCAAGCAGGCCAGCATGAAGCCCCAGAGTAGAGCTCTAAGAGATGAGGTCAGTCCCTGCCCCTTAAATAAAGACATTTTTTTAAATGTAATAACATCCCAACCTGGGAAAGTTTAAAGCTCTCCCCCAGATTTTTCAAATTCTTATGGATCTTACATTCCCCATGTCCGGCTGCTTCCAGCCCTTCTGTCTTCCTTTGCTGTGTTAGTGTCACCTGGTGACAACCAAGAGTGGGCCTATCACAGTTTTCTACAAGGAACTAACCACAACAAGCCATGTAATAACCAATTATATTTATTATTTGGAGGTACATGAGAGAAAGATCACCTTATCCAGTCCACAATGCTCTGCCTTCTCACTCAGTCCCTTACCCCTTTCTCCTCTTCTCTTCCTCATCTTTCTCCTACCTCCACTTCCACCAAGACTGTTCTTTTACCTCCATTATAAATATCCATGCTGTTCCCTTCTTCTACCCTGGAAACTATTTCTACCTCAAGTGGAAGTCTTAAAAACATCTCTCAACAAAAGTAGATCTCCCTAAGAGAGGTTCTAGAACAACTGCTAAGAGAATAAAATGTCCTCTATCCTGTTCCTCCTACCTGGGCAGGTATGTGGGTAACAGCATGGAAACCTCAAGACTTCAGGACAGGAAGAGCATCCCCTCCCAACCACCAGGATCAGCTGGCACATAGACCAGCATGATTATGTGCTAATTTCTTCTAAAGAAAAAAAAATCAGGTCAGCTATAAATGGAGAGGACAGGAGCACTGTGATGCCCATAGATTTCTGTTGGCCTTCCTAGGGAATGATCTATGTTGCAGAGGTGTGGCAATGCCCTTGGAACACAGACAGGCATTTAACAGTGCGGGTTCGGCTTGCTTTGCCAATAAATACAAGCATTGCTTTAATGCTGGGACTGGGGTGTTTAGTGGGGTGTTTTATTTTTATTTTGTAACCTAGATTTAGTTGTAAGGTAAGAAGTGGTCTTCAGAAAGTAGACAGACCCTAGGTAACCATAAATATTCCCCAGCTTATGATATCATTCCAACAAAATTTGTTTTCCCTCCTTCTTCATCCCCCCTCCTTTCCACCTTGGAGGTGCAGTTGTAATGAAAATAGCTACCCTTTATTGCACTCCTAATACTCACTAAGACATTTTCTCTAACCTTTATAGTAACAAGACCATTAATAGTATACTATTTCCATTTTATAGATGAGAAAACTGAAGCTCAAGGAAGTTGCTCAAGGCCCTATAACTAAACCAGGGAAGTACCTGAGTCCTTCTGAATTGATTTCCTGTTGGCTTTGGCCTTTCCCGAAGGCTTTGGCCTTTCTTGATTCCCAGAAAGGAATAAAGGTCTCTGTGTTCTAAAAATAGTTTTTGCAAGAACAGCCCTAAAACAGCCCCTCAGTTGAGCTAGTTTCTTGGTACAACCAGGGTGATCAGGTCACTAATATGTACTGATTGCCTTCCATGTGACCTCAGCATCTAGAAGAAGCATGGTGCAGAGCACAGGGCAAATGGTAGGATGGGGGTGTCCTAAAATAAGATATTGGGCCCCACCCTTCCAAAACTTAATGTCTAATGAACTTTTAAACATGACTTCCTGACTTTATTAAGCTGTCAGAAAAATCTGGGAACAAAAAAGACAAGTTGCTCACCCTGCACACATCCTTATACTCTCTGCATCCCATTCTTTATAGCTCACATTGAGGGCAGGTTGACTATTACTCTGTTCCAATTCTTCCTCTTTTTGCTATCGTGAGGATTCAACATGATAGGGTATGTGAATATGCTTTGTAAACTCTAAATCACTAGAAAAGCACTGTTAACTATTGTTGTATGAAGCCCTAGTCAAAGCTGTCATATTGCTGTTTCAGCACTCTCACTGGGTGTGAACCTCAGTTATAACTATTATCACCCGCAGCGGCAGAAGCAGCATGTAATATTTGAATTCCTTGGGTTGTGCCAATCTCCATGCTTATTACTTTCATATCAAATTCTATCTCATCTATTAAACAACACTGTGGAGTGGGTATTATTACCTCCAGTTTGCAGAAGAGAATGTTGAAAATTTAGTCCCTAAATAAACTATCTGAAATGAAGGGAATGTCATGGTGAAGTATATTGCTTTCTAGAATCAGATATTTGGAATGCTGTGTCACAAAGTAACTCTTTTTGGTTGAACTATATCCTTCAATGGGTTAGAAGAAAAAGAGTAAGGAGAAGTGCTCTTTGGGAAGCTATATGTTTCACAGAGGCCTCTTCACTAAGTCGTTACAGAAACATAGAACAATCATAAAACCTCTAATATCCCTGCATCATCATGAGCGTGGAAAGTTTCTAGACAGGTTATTCTGAAAGGTCATTTACAGCCAATTTAGCTTTGGAGATGAAAAGAAACAGGCTGTGATTTCTGTGAGTATCAGACCCAGGCTGGGGTCCACTAAGGCAAAAGCATCTCGGGTTGTCTCTGATGCATCAGACTCTCCTTGGTCCCTCCTGGGGCCTAATGAGCTTCTGTTCTTACCCTGTTTTCTGTCTCTCACTCTGTTTTACATCTGCCATGTATCTCACTACGAATAAATCCAATGTTATATTGCATTAAGAAAAGGCACTAACAACACTACACTAGTAGTGCTCAACTGTTGAACCAGGTACTGTTCTAGGTGATTGACATGTATTTGGTTGTCAAATCCCCACACATACTTATGAGGCACTGTTGTTATACCCACTTATACCCACTTTACAGATGAGAGGACTAAAACACAAGGGAGAGACTTTTTTTTCTTTTTACACAAGATCTCACTCTGTCACCCATGCTGGAGTACAGCAGTGTGGTCATAATTCACTGCAGCCTCCAACTCCTGGACTCAAGCAATCCTCCTGCCTCAGTCTCCTGGGTAGCTGAGACTATAGGAGATAGCCATGGAAGAGACTTTCTTAGGCTGACTCAGACACTGATAGACAGAACCAGGGAGGGAACCTAAGCAGTCAAATGCTTCTGCTTTAGAGACGATTTCAGTTATTTTAAAAGGTTATCATTTTTACATTTTATTCCAGTTATTCTGGAAAATCCCAAGCATCTAGGAAGTTTATAGCTGAAACTGTGATAGTAAATGAACACGTCTCCAGAAAGTCAAGTTATTGTTCTGCCTAGAACTGGATTACAAAGGAAAATAGTGGCAGATTCTCTACCATAACAAGTACTGCTTTAAAAATAAAAAGGCAAAACAAGCATCAGGGATGAAACCAAGATCCAGAGCCCCAATCTACAAGTCCAGATCCCTTTGACAGTATCATGGAAGATGTATGGAGTGAGCATCTGCTGAGGTAACTGAGTTAGGTCTTTAGCGCATTCTCTCCTTGGATGCTCCCAATCCCAATGAGAGGGAAGAGCTTGCAGAGAGAGGTCTTGTAGCCAGTGAGAGGGCAAACTAGGATCAAAGGGCTTTTCTGTGGGAGGCTTGGGCTCTGAACCACTTGCTATGCCTTGCAGAAGTCTGAGAGAAACTGCTTAGGGGAAATGCCAAAGGAGCTCAAGCTGGGCGCTAAGGGTTACGCTCACAGAGCTAAGGGTGTAGGCTCTGTCCCATAGCGGGGCTATGCCTATAGCAGAGCATTAATGATTGGGGTTCTCTTTACAAGCTCTGTCCCATAGCGGGGCTATGCCTATAGCAGAGCATTAATGATTGGGGTTCTCTTTACCAGCTCTGTAAAAATCCAGCAAATTTATCTCTTCCAGAACGACTACTGCAGGTGGAGCTCTTACAAGACTAAATAACAATACTTCTTGGCTTATATAAAGAAACAGTTCACTCTAATAATTATAGAAATTCTCTTAGTAAGCCAGAGCAAAAATATAAGTATTATGCCTATAAATCTAATTCTAAATAAAAAGTGTTCTCTATAGCTTGTCTTTGATTCCTACAAGTCAGATTATTACCATATAAAAGTACGAGAATTGCTGGGCTCGGTGGCTCAGGCTGTAATCCCGTGCCTTTGGGAGGCTGAGGTGAGTGGATTGCCTGAGCCCACGGGTTCGAGACCCGCCTGGGCAGCGAGACCTCATCTCTACAATAAATAAAAAAAAAAAAAAAAAAAATCAGCCGGGCGTGGTAGCGCATGCCTGTAATTCCAGCTACTTGGAAGGCTGAGGCAGAAGGATCACCGGAGCCCAGCTCGTCGAGGCTGCGGTGGCCGGGAGCAGCCACTGCACTCCAGTCTGGGCGACAGAGTGAGACTCCAACTCAAAAAAAAAAAGTATGAGAGTTGACCATTTTCTGATAAACACTGCCTTGACTATTTTAACTCAAGTTTTTTCTCTCTAATGGTTTATTCAGTGGCTAAGTATTTATTAAGTAACTACAACTCAATCGTAAATGTCATTATAAGAAAGCATAATATTAAGTGGAATAAAACAGTTAAACAAACACCAAAATAAAATCTTATACAAGCAGCAAATGGATCCCCTTAAGCCAAGTTGCCCTGTGGGTGGGGAGGTGTTGACAATCTAGCCTATGAAGTGACTGCAGTAAAGGCTTTTCAGGGACCGAGGCTGACACGTGACTCTTCCAGACCACAACTTTTTCTCTTGCTAGCAAAGTCCAGTAAAACTATAAAATTCCCAGGCCAAGTATGGTGGCACATGCCTGTAATCCTAGCACTTTGAGAGGCTGAGGCGAGAGGATTACCTGAGCCCAGGGGTTCAAGATCAGACTGGGCAACTTGGTAAGACCTTGTCTTTACAATAAATTAAAACAAAAATCAGCTGGACATGGTGGCACATGCCTGTAGTTCCAGCTATTTGGAAGCCTGAGATGGAAGGATGGCCTGAGCCCAGCAGGCTGGAGTTGCGGTGGCCATGAACGTACCACTGCACTCCAGCCTGAGGGACAAAGTGATACTCCGACTCAAAAAAAAAAAATTATAAAATTCCCTCCAACATTGCCAGCACCAACAATGAGATGGACATATTGTTTGTTTGCTATTATATTTAAACAGCTAGTAGATTTACTGAATGAGAACGTCATCTCTTCAGCAATTGTACAGACTTACAGAAAGCAAATAGGAACATCAACGACTAGAGCATCAGAAGTGCAACAGATCATAAGGACTCTGTGACTTTAAGTGTGAACTTGAAATCCACTCAGGGAGGGTAACCAAAGCACATCAGTTCAGACGCCTGGAGTCCCATGTGGAGGGCCCTGTTGTGAGCAGAACATAAGACTCTAACGAGGTGTTGGTGGCAGAATCCATGAGCACTTTCCACAGCTCCAGTAGGCTAGCGAGGAGGGAACTGCTTGGTTGCCCTGGAAGCAGGTCAAAATTAATTATACTCTCTATTTATTGGTTGTTGGCTACACCTGTGCTTAGTAATAGGAATAGAGTGTGGTTTCAGTTTGTCTCAACTAGTCCTTTCGTTGATTCTACAAATCCCAGTTTAGAAGCCCCTCAGGCATCTTTCAAAAGTCTTACCTAAACGGTGTAGTCCCAAGTGACAATTACCATCCTGATCCTGTGGTCTCTAATGGGTCTGCACTACAGTAAGCAACTACCACTGAGTTATAGTGTTTCAGACAAAGGGTGTGATAATAGCAGATAATTGGGGCTTAAAGTTTTAGGGGTCAAACATACTACCATGAACTGATAAATGACCACCTCAGGCTTGAAATGAACAAGAAGCTTGAGCTGTTCTTTACCCCTGGAAAATTTCTTAACTTTGTAAAAGATGAGTAACTGCACTAGAGGAAACTGGCTAGTAAGATGAGAACAACAACATAATACATTTTGGAGCCAGAAAGCATAGATTCAAAGTGAGCTCCACCACATGGCAGTTGTATGTCCTCATGCAATGCTCTTATTTTGAGTCAGAGTTTTATCAGGGAAGCACATGGCCCGGATTTGCTGCAATGCTCCTCTCTCTGCTTTGTCCTTATATTTGTGCTAAGTCTTTCCTCCTTCACAAGCTTGTCCCAAAACTTTTATATACTCCTTTTTGGGAGGGGGGTGGAGTCTCACTTTGTCATCCAGGTTGGAGGGCAGTGGCACGCTCATGGCCACCCCAGCGTCGACCTGCTGTGCTCTGGTCATCCAACTGCCTCAGCCTTTCAAGTAGCTGGAACTATAGGTGAGCGCTACCACGCCCAGCTAATTGTTTGTTTTATTGTAAAGATGAGGTCTCACCAAGTTGCCCAGGCTGTTCTCAAACTCGTGGGCTCAGGCAATCTCCTCACCTCGGCCTCCCAAAGTGCTGGGGTTACAGGCTTGAGCCACCGCACCCAGCCTATATACTCCTTAAGTTCATCTCCTATCATTGCTACCTATATATTCTTGTACTATTTTGTTATGAGCTTTTAAGATAAGCACCTGACCGCAAAAGGACAAATACTGTGTGATTCCTCTTACATGAAGTACTTAGAATAAATTCATAGAGTCAGAATTGCTGGGAGTGGAGAGGGGGAGTTACAGTTTAATGGGTAGAGTTTTAGTTTTGCAGATAAAAAGTTCTGGGGATAGATGGTGGTGATGACTTCCCAACAATGTGAGTATACTTAATGCTATTGAACTATAGACTTTAAAATGGCAAATTTTATGTTGTCTATTTGATCCCACTTTTAAAGAATAGAAACAGAAAAAAGCAAACACCTGAATCACTCTCACCATATTTCCCTACAAGAATTACAAAAACTGAAGCACTTGTCACATCCAGATCCACCACACCCTGTCCTCAAGGAATAATTGAGATGGAGAAATACAATTTTAAAAAAATAATAATAACTTAAGAGGATATACACAACACCCAGCAGAGGGCAGAAGAGTCAAGGTGGCATTTCCTCCTGAATTTTGCTTCTTTCTGTGATCATTCTTTCTTCCTAATTTGCTGTCTGAGTTTAATATTCTCCTTAAAAATGAAAGTCTTTCCGAGACAGTCACGTTAGAGGACAGAAGATAAATTACTCTCTCACTGAGTATGTTGGTTAAATTATCACATAATGTAAATTATCGTGTAAAAATAATTGCTCGGCGGAGCTGGGCTTGCTGGTGGTAATAGAGTTTCAAACTAGTCTTTTTTGTTTTATTTTGGTTGTATATCATTTATCCAGATCGTTTTGCAAAGTACTGCACAACTAATTTTATTGATGTTCCCACAAAAGGACACTAAAAACTGCCCTTAGTCTCAGTGGAAACCATATTGAAACACGATTGTAAAATTAACGGGATTCAGGTTTTTAGGTGTTCTTCCTCCCAGTTGAGCAATGTTGCCATAACCAAATGCCATAAAAGTGCTGCCATTCACATCAGAGTTAGCTGATGAAATATCTATTTTCTCCCTTGATTTGCTCTTTACCTTGATTTCCTGGAACATATTTTCAAGTTACCCTTGATGCACTATAATTACTTTGAGGAGATTGCTTTTTGGCTTAAAAGGATATTGCCGTTTTATTATTTTAAAACACCAAGGGAGTCATAGTCAAGGAAGAGAGCAGCATTTTAATGACAGACTTCTCTCACGAAGGAAACGAAACCCTTCCCTGATTGTTTTTTGACTTCTGGTTTCAAATAGCCTGGGAGGCACCTGGGTGGCATATGGATTCATGTGGAAGGTTTTGTTTCAAGGCAATGAGCATTAGCTCTCTTTGCTCCCTGGGCTGCCACTTGGTGTCAAGTCAAAACACAGCAACAGCAGCAACAATATCTGCCCAGGCAGTTCTGGTTCTTCCATTTTATTCAAGTAATTTGGATGCAGATAGTCTTTCTCCTTCATGCATTGAATATGATTCAAGTCCCAACTATTCATTATTATTTCACTTGCCTTGAAATGGGAATTGTAAGCACTCTGATGAATGATTTGAAAGACTGTCTAATTTCCGTAAATGCCCCTGTCTGCTGTTAGCATGCTATTTTATAACATCTAAAACATTCTGAAATTCCTCTGTGCACATTGATAGCCACATGACCCCTGCATCAATACTGAGGAAAAAAGAAGAGGGGAGAGGAAGAATTAGCTTTCTCTTTCTCTGGCAGTGGAAGAATACTGCTCTCAAATCATTTATGAGCAAGGAGCCTTTTTCTATAGAAGGGATGGAGGAGCCCATAACAATGCTCACTAGGGCAGGCTTAATTCACTTAAGTACTATCTCCAAAAGAAGTCCCTGTCCTTCTTAAGGGTCCAAGGGAGGACAGTAGAGTGGAATTGGGAATGAATAGGGAATAAATAGAGATGGAAAGATAAGAGGTCAAAAAAGAACAACGGAACAGCCCTGTGTTGCTTCAGTGTCTGAAAACCCCCTGAGTTGATGAAACATTTGTTGTGCATTGTAAATATTTACTGAAACATAAAGATAGGTCAATGTCCTCTCTAAGCTCAGTCGCCCCTCTGTGCATGGTGATCCATGTATAATAAGCTTCAGGAAAGCCAGCTTTCATGTGGGGCTCACCACATTTAGGAACTCTGTAAGAGCTGCTTTCATAACTCTAATTTCAGAATTTCCATGAGGAGAATCTAAACAAACTGCGTAGACTAAATAAACAGCATTGCAAGGAAGGGAGGGCTCCAATATAGAAATCACAGTGACACATACATTGGCAGGAGTTGCATGCTACAGTAGATTAAAACGCAAACAACCTTCCTTGATAGAAAATTCCTTACAGAAAATCAAATCTGGCTGTAGAATATAGATGTCATAACAACAATGTGTCCCTGGACTGGGCAGTAAAGCTGAAGAAGGCAGATGCGTGTGCTTACTCAGTCCACAGAGGAGCATGAACCTGCCCAGGGGAACTCTGTTATGGAAGATGTGCAGCTCCCAGAGACATGTTCCACATGGTTCGTGCTCTCCAAGGGATTTGTTTCTGTGGGTCCCACCTAAATTCATCATAATGGAGACTGTGCCCTTCAGCTGCCGATGAGGGGTGTAGAAAAGGAACCAAATCTGTACTGAATGTTTCCTATGTGCCAGGCACTATTTCTTTTAATTAAAAACAAAGTACAGGAAATTATATAATAAGCACAGTCTCCAGATCAACCAATGTCAACTTTTGCTATACTTGTTTCAGATCATTCTGAGTTTGTATAAAAGATGCAAAATATCCCAGTGACAATTAAAGCCCCCTTTACTTTTCACCTCAGTCCCATTCTCCTTCCTACCTCCTGCAGAGAAGCTACCATCTTGAATTTAGTGAGTGCAATTCTTGTGTGGATACTTTATTCTGTTATCTCATTTAGCTCTTCTGACAACCCTTTGAAATGAGTATTATCCCCATATTACAGATTAGGAAACAAAGAGGCCAAGAGATTAGTATTAGCCTAAACTCACACAAAAAAATAGGTAGAAGAATCACGGTTCAAAGCCCTCTTGCTCTTATTTGAAACCTGGGCCCTTTATATTAAGCCTACATCCAGAAAAGCTGGTCTTCTTCCTCATGTCATCTGAAGATTTCAAGGATTCTTCCCAACCAGATCATTTCACATCTTTGAATCTTGACTCATGAACTTTACTTTCTAATTCCTTAATGGCAGCTGTCTTCTGAACCATTTTCACATTTTCGTCCAAACGTGTAAAGCTCAGCATGAACTTGATTGGAGAGGAATGAAATGGGATAATTACATCTCTTATTACATGCATTTGGGCATCATATCTGTCTTTAAGTAGACTGCAGGTACACACTATATCGGCCTTTAAATATACATACACAGGTGCACGGTTGCCTTCCTGAGTACCAAGCGTGCATCCCACGCTTCACTGGTCCCATGCCATTAGCTAGTTATCTATGAAGTGGCTTTTTAAAACTCCCCATGGATACTTACATTTTGTTTTATAGTCATAACCCTCAGAAAAGGCTTTAGGAGAAATGTAGGATATAGGAAAAGCATAACTTAGATTCAACAGTGGCTGTAGTATATGAATTGAAGAGTCACTTTTGCAAAGCAATTTGGGAATATGCATCAAGAACAGTAAAACTATCCATAATGATTGACTTTAAGAGCCATCTTCTGAGAAGCGAACCTAAGGAAGTAGCCAGAAGAGTGACAAAAGCCACTTCAAAACCCTTCCCAGTTCTGTTATTTATTACAGCAAAAACCTGGCAGTAAACTCATGGTCCACCAAATGTGTTAGCTGTACTACTAAAGGGCCCCTTGACTGAATCGTGTATGTCATTAAATCAGTAATTTTGAAGGAAAGCAAGGTTCTCTTCCTAATTCTGCTAATTAGCTGTGTTAAATTTAGCAATTTTAAATTGTAAGCTTTTCATTTGCAAAATGAAAATTCTGACATCTACTTTAAAGAGTTGAGAAAATTAAATGGGCTAAAATATGAAACAACTGATCCCAGTTACTGGTACCAGGAAGTGCTCAGTAAATTGTAGCTAATAGAACAAATATCTATGAAAAAGGTATAGATGTATTACAGTCACAGTGTCAACAAGAGAGACTGGATTCATATATACAAATATTAGAAGATTCTAGTTTGTGTTATCTATTTCTTAAAACAATAAAAATGATAAGGATCTAATTTGGGGTAATTGTACCAAAACACCGTTTCTCTATAGTAAACAAACTTGCTGTAATATTGTGAGGCAGATTTTATAAAGTTTTAAAATAAAGTGATACTTTCTAAGCTGTTACTGTGTAAACTGAGACAATAGAAAGTTTGTTTTTCAATCCAAGAGAAAAAAGTTCTAGCATTGTCTAGATTCAGAGACTGCTGTAATGGTGAAGAGAGCCCAGGACTAGTAACCCAAAGACCTCTGGTCACATCACGGGTACAGCGTTCACTTGCTCTATTCTGCCACTCAAAGGACTCAATTTCCTCACCTCTAAAAATGATAATGATAATAATTCACAGGTTTCTTACAAAGAACTGGATAAGATTCATGTAGATTGAAAAATCATCTGATTTATAAAGGCTCATTTATGTGAGATTAAGTCATTTTAAAAGAATATGATCTTATTAATAAGTTCACATTTTATTCACTTGAATGAAGAGAAATGTGATGGTGATTAAACTTGAAAACTTGAAATACATATATATGTACTCACCTCCAGGGCCAAGCTAACATTCACTCTTAGTCATTCGAGTGGTTACAGCTTTACATAAATGCTGTCATTTTAGGGACAAATTTGTTTTTAAAAACTGGAGTCAAGTAAGAGCCAGAGACCTTACTGAAATAAAACAATAGCTACTTAAGGATGTTCTTGACAAAATGCGATTGTTGTTAGAGAACATTATGCTCTCAATACTTTGGTCTCATTTTCATAGCTCAAACCAGAAATGCCAACTTCTCCATCTATCCCAGAGACTCTGGCATGTTTACAGGCAGAAATTGGCTGACAGTGGGTTCATTTTGGGTCAAGTGACCTTCAATTAGGTGTGACATTTATCTGCTAGTTTAACCAAAATTTCCTAAAACAGTTCCCCTCCCCCATTGTGCAGATCCCCGCACCCCACAAAAACTACCTTTTATAAAGAATTTTCCCCACACCTACAACTTTGCCTGGGAAAAAATTAAGCAATCTAACTTCAAAATTGTTGTAACGATGTTCAAATGAATATAAACAGCAGAATAAAGAATTCTGTGCACAGAGATTCTTTTATAACATGCTTCTGAAAATTAAGCTTTTCATGTGGAAATTGACAAATAACTAGCTGTGCTTATTTTTGAGGAGATAAATAGCTACAAGATTTCACTGTTTTATAAATTTTCAAAAGAATTGTTTTAAAATTCCATCTGGCTAATAACTCCTGACACATCCTATTATTTCCCACTAAAATACATACAAAATTTTTTTAATGACAGCAATAATACAATTTTAAAAGGTGAAGGGGGGTGATGCTTGCCAGAATCTGGGAGAAATTTTTTCTAACTCCAAAGTCAACCATCTGACAAAAACAACAGATGAATAATTGGTGCTTTCCTTTGAAAATAACAGAGGCTTCCCTTGTAAAATACAGGTAGATGTGTTTTATCCTTTTCTGACTCAACCTCCTGATTCAGATTCTTCCATATCTTGGATAGGGGGATTTAAGACCACCAGAATATTGTCAGCCATTTCCCAGGATACGTCTTCTTTCTCCATCCAGTCAGAAACTGCAGCATCCAGAACAATTTGAGTTCATTTTATTCTGGGAGCTGCTACTCACCCAAGGGTTGCTGAGTGGGTTACAGGACAGCCTAGGGATCATCGGTTTTTAATTCTCCCCATTTTCTCAGAGAATCCCAAGCCAGCAGAAATGACCTAGATGAAAACCCACAAAAGTCTAAGAAGTCTGCCATAAAACCGCATGAAATGTGAGGAAGAAACACATTAGAGGTAGAGAAGAGGGCCATGGGCACACTATGCTCACCATACTAGTAGCCACCAGGCCACACTTTATTCGAGGATTAATAAGTAGAAAAAGAGGTAGGAGTCGCTTATGAAAAAACAATGCACATAAGAACAAGGAAATATTTTGAATACTCAAAGCAATCGCGAATTTCCGAAATGATTTACTGCAGAAACCAATAAAAATCATTTTTGAATACTCTCATGATCTCTAGGATACTAGGATACCTGGGTTAAGATCTTGCTTGCTCTATCACCTTGAATAAATTACTTAATCATGCTGCTCTTCATTTTTCTGCATGTGAAAAGTGGAGACAAAAATATCTTCTCTTGCAGGGTTGTATTAAGAATTTCATGGTATCGTGTAAATGAAATGCTCAGCATGCTTAGAAAAGGGAAGGGGGTAGTACTGGCAGTGACAGGATTTGTGGGATGGTGATGGTGACGATGTATTCAGTGGCACAGATGGAGAATCAGATATGTGACTTTATACAGTTTCTTGTGCTTAAAAATATATATACCAGAGTACGCAGATAGTAAATGAGTTACTAAACTGCTCTCTAGAATGACCAATTTCTAGTCCCATGAGTGAGTCTGCTTCCAACAACCCAGCACCGTCACAAGTACAGAGTAATATTATTTTTATAACTTTATAGATAAAAATAGAACCCCACTCTTGTTTTAATCCATATCATCTCTTTAATCAGAACAGAGTTACTGACTGTACTTTCTCTATCATGAAGTACCTCTTAAAAATTCAGCCCATTTTTCCATTGGGTTCTTGTTCTTTTTCGTTAATAAACATTCTGACATATTAAATACAGTATCACTTTTTAATAGAGATTTAAAATATTTCTCTGAGTTTATCACGTCTCTGGTTTGTAGTTCTTTAAAAGCACAAAAGTTTTTAAATTTTTGATATCTAATGCATTCTACTTTTATATTCCATTTGGGTTTTATTTTCAAGTAAACGTGTATTGGTTTATAACAAATATTTATCAAATTTTCAACTCCATTTACTAACCAATTGCCTCTATTCATCCCATCCCACTTTGAAATGTTTCATCTATTATATATAGCATATACACATATATACATATACAAAATATATACATATGTACATTTGTTTTTACATTTGTATTTATTTTTCTGGGGTTTAAAGTTTTATAAAGGAAGTTATATAAATATTTACCTGGAGTGAATTGATTAAGTAAATTATGTTATTATGTTATTTCTACAATGTAGAATCTTGGGCAAATCCAGATCTGCATGTCTTAACATGACAAGACATCTATAATATATTAATAATAAAAAAAAAACTAGCTAAAGAGAAGTAGGCTGCATAGTTGTTTCATCTTATAGTAAATTCTTTATTAAATTACAGCATTATTTCAGTGTGAGAGTAGCACAGGAATAAATGACAAAGAGAGCTTGAAAACAAATAAATTTTTCAAAGTAATACATGATATAAAAATTCAAGTTGAACAAATAGTATTTCTTCATCTATCAAAGATGTTAGTGTCATCAAGGATATAGAAGTGTACATTGAAAATTTTCTGGAGTTCAATTAGGCAAAATGTATTAAAGCATTCAGTGCAAACACTGCTGACACAATTCTTTTACTTTTAAACAATCCTGAAGTCTGAATTGACCAAGTGCGTGAAAAATGTGTTTGCAAGGATATGTATTTGATAGGTAACAATGGGTGATGACGTCTTCATTCATCAAGACAGATTCAGCACATATGATGGTTCAACTGCACAATGGAGTTTTACACAATCATTAAGAATTATGAAGGTCCTTCAGGCAGGAACTCAAGGTAAAAAATAAATATTAAATTAAAAACTTAAAAATAATTTTAAAAGAATTACGAAGGTCTATGTTCAACATTAATAAATGTCCATGAGATACAGTTATGCTTAAAAGTAAATTATTAAACATCAACTATACTGCATTTATTCCCTTATATGTCTTAAATGTGTTTTTGTAGTTCAAATACAAAGACACAAAATTAGAAATTGAAATGATATACACCAAATTTTAATAGCAATGGAATTATGAGCTGTAAGAGGAAAACTAACTCTCCTCACAGTAGTGTACAAGGGGACCCTACAGCCCGTCCTGAGACAGCCTTAGATTCAGAATGGGTGAAATGTATTACTTGGGAAGAAGAATGAATTGGGGTACAGAGAGACCAAACCTTGTAAGATAGAATTTCCTTTTAAAAGGACAGTGGAGAGTCACAAAACAAAGGCTCAGAGAAGGTATTCTCATGCCAGAGTAGAGCCCTGTGGATGTGGGAGGAGGTCAGGAACTCAGGGTCCCTATGAGAAGCCTACAGGAGTGGTTATGTCATGGACTCAGGAAAAGTCACACTGTAGGTAAAGTTTTCTTTTCTTTTCTTTTCTTTTTTTGAGTTGAGAGTCTCACTCTGCTGCCCAGGATGGTGTGTAGTGGCAAGATCATGGCTCACCACAGCCTTGAACTCTTGGTCTCAAGCCACCCTTTTGTCTCAGCCTCCCAAAGAACTGGGACTACAGGAGAGTGCACTATGCCTGGCCTTTTTTTTCCTGGTAGAGAGGAGGTCTTGCTATGTTGTCCAGGCTGTCCTCCAACTCCTGGGCTCAAGCAATCCTCCTGCCTCAGTCTCCCAAAGTGCTGGAATTACAGACATGAGCCGCTGCTCCTGGTCAAAAATTTTCAATTCTTTTCCTCATTTATTGCATTTCCCTTTATCCTCTGACCCTTTACACAACTCTGTGCGAGGTCACCAACCCCAGTCTTAGCACAGTCCCTCTGTCCACATCAGGAACCAGTAAGATGAGAGTTACCTCACCAGGGCATCCTAGGCCAGGACAGGAAATCAAATGAAAGGTCACACACAATGGTATGGAATAGGCACCACAGAGGAGTAGGGCCCAATTGGACGACTCGCAGGTGATTGAGAGGCAACTTCCACCACCTCCTCAAAAATATGAGAGGAAAAGGACTCTCATTGTCATGGGAGGAGGTAACACTCAGCGATACAAGCAATGTAGAGGCAAGCTGTATGGTTTGTATTCCTGACTCTGCAATTTATGAGCTGTATTGGTCAGGTCACTTAACCATTCTGGACCTCTGCTATCTCATCTGTAAATTGGGAGTGGGAATAAGCCATTTCATAAAGCTGTTAAGAGGATAAAATGTATTAATATTTACAGAACCTCAATAATGTCTGGAACTCAATAAACAATGAATGTGTTAGCTATTGTCCTTCTATAAGTATTATGACTAAAACTTTTCTATATTATCTGAACCTTTTTACTTAGCACATACTTATTCTAAAATCATAAAGTCATAAATCTATATGTATATATTTATCTTTATTAAGCATCTACTATGTTCCAGGCTTTGATTGCGCAATAATATGAATGTAATAAATGTCACTGAATTCTTAAAATGGCAATAGTGGTAAAATGCACATGACATAACATAAAATTCACCACTTTAGCCATTTTAAACTACAAAATCCAGTGACACTTAACTTAGCCACATTGTTGTGCAATCTTCATCACTATCTAATTTCAGAACATTTTCATCACCACAAAGGGAAACCCCATGCTCATTAAACATCATTTCTCATTCCTGCTTCCCCAGATTCTGCCAACTACTAATCTGCTTATTGTCCCTATTTTGGATATTTCACATAAATTGAATCATACAGTATGTAGCCTTTTGTGTCTGACTTCTTTCGTTGAATATGTTTTTTGGGGTTTTTTGCTTCATCCATGTTATAGCATGTAAATACTTCTTTCTTACAGCTGAATAATATTTCATCATATGGGCATACCATATCTGTTGATGGACATTTGGGTTGTCCACCTCTTGACTATTGTGACTAAAGCTGCTGCATGAATATGCATGTGTGTGTATTAGTTTTAGTACCTGTTTTCACTTCTTTGGGGTACATACATAGGAATGGAATTGCTGGGTCACATGGTATTCTATGTTTAACCAAAGTGAATGCAAAGTATATTTTTAAGTAAATAAATTAATTGCATAATAATATGAGATGCAACAGAGAGTTACAGAATCAGAGAGCAGACCTTTGAATCCTGGATCCACCACTTGCTAGTTGTGTCACCTTAAGAAACTTAGTTCTCTTAAGTGCCAATTTTCCCAGCTGTCAATCGGTAGTAACAATAATCCCTACCCCACCAGGTCGTTGTGAAAATTAGTGGAATTACATATGTAATTCCACTAATTTAATAATTAGAACAGTACTAGCCACATGCTTTTTCTATTGTTATTTTGGTTTGGTTCCACTTGGTGCCCATATCTAGACTATATACATAATTTTTTGCATCAAACAATTAAGACTGGCTACCTTTGGGAAGAGGATTTGAGGGATAAATGACAGGGTCTTGTCCTCTTTTAATTTTGTTTGTTCATTTTCTTTCTGTAATGAGCATGTATTAGTCTTCACAATATTTTGAACTATGAGGTTTTCTTTTTAAGATGCAATGTGACCCACTCAATCACTCAAAATCCTTCATCGATCTTGTAGTAGCAGTCCCCAAAGGCCTTCCTGATAACTGGTCACATCAAATCACTTGAAGAACTTAGAAATACAGATTACCTCGCTCAGTCTGACCCTATTGAATCACAAGTTCTGGTTGATTCTAATGTGTCACAGTGTTTATGAACCACTGTATCCAAATTCTATCCATGACCTGATCTCTTTCTATCTTGCAGATTCATCTTCCTCTCTTCCTTCCTAATTAAACAAAACCTCCCACCTATTACATAACACGCTCTTCTATGCTTATGCAGTTAGCTCCACCTAATTTTATTCTGTGAATTACTAACCCCTACATATTTGTCCATAATCAGTTCAAGCGTCATTGTCTTCAAGATCCACTCTTCATCAGATGAACTATGCCCAACAAAAGGAGTACTTCATCTGCCAAAAATGAAGTACATTTCTCCCTGTTGGTCTCCCAGAACATTATGTAGCAGCAACTCATAAGTATCTTACCCACCACATGGAAACTATCTCTTCTTATGCCACTTTTTACTTCCACACGGCTGGGGTCTTGAGGGCAAAGACCATATGCAGTGTAGTCATTTTTAACTAAAGATTTCAACATGAAATGCGTATCTCAATTTTATAATGGGTAGTTACATTTATGTATATATATACAAAATTTTCAAATTAACAATAAACTGTGTATGTGTAAATTACAGATCACAGAGAACACTGGTTTGGTTTTTCCAAATTCATGTTTCATATATGCATGTGCATCATGTATGCACATATACATAAAATAGTTCTGAGTTAAGATAACCCATGAAGCCAACATGTCCCGAATCAAGTTCCTAGAAACACGAGTGTCAGGGGCCACTCAGTGAAAAAGAGGAATTTCATTGATAATGAAGTTAAGTACTCTGAGATATCCTACACCAAGAGTGTTGACAGTATTGTTGAACACCATGGCTCCAAGAGTTATTAGACCATGACGTTATTTCATCAGGTACACCTATGAGTATTTGGAGAAAGCAGAGTTCTGTGGATACAAATTTTGAAAAATGCTGCTTGACATATTCTAATCAGTCCTTTTGCTAGGATGGCAGACTCGTCACACCTCGTTGTCACTGCTTGGTGAGGGATGATCACCGTTTGAGTGGGCCACACCGCTCTTACTATGCCACCACCAGAGGCAAAAGACATATTCTAAGTGGTATTTTATGGGGCACTATCCATCTTATCTTTTCCACCACTAAGAATTCCACTCTGCTTTCACAGGCAGTCCTTTCAATTGGATGAATAATGTTTTCTCCTTTGGGAGCGTGTGTAAATGAATTGCTAACTGTTTTGAATAGCACCCATCTGTGACAGTCATACTTATGGGCGGCAGTTAATTAAGACAACTTGGAAGATGATGATGTCTCATGAATAGGAAGGAAGAAAAGGGGGCTCCCCTTTCTTCATAGTGTCATACTTTTCATATGTATTTATTTATAGTATCATATATATTGCTTGTATGCCATTTAAGTTTTCTTTTTAATTAAAGCATAGTTTTGACAGTGCATATCAAAATGCACTCCTAATTTACAACATTGGATGGACCAAAGACAGAACTTGGCTTCTTCTATTTTATGCCTGAAATCTTAGCACAGGAAATGCTAAACTATCCATTTATATTTGTGTCTTCACATAAGTTTTCTGCATAGTGTTGTTTGTCAAGTAAGCTTTTTTTTAATTAATATTTTTTATTATGATATTGTGGGGTACCGTTAAGGGTTAGGTATACAAATATGCTTCGTTCAGGCACGTCAAGTAAGCTTTTAAAGCAGTGACTTCCCTGGGTTTCTTGTGCAAGCAGCCCATCTTTAAAACCACCCACATCACCCAACCTGTGTGCTACATCACCCAACAAGTTGTCTCTAAAGAAAAGGAACAATATGGAAGTTGGGCATTACACAGCTGACAGTGCAGAGCAAACCATCCCTCTGATTCACCTCTTATCACAAACGCAAACACTCAACTGTAAACATTGGTAATAATTCACAAGATTAACACTTTGCCCTTAAGTCCCACAAAATATACACAACTAAATTACACAAAAAATCATAGATGTGCTGAACATACTAACTATACTAGGGTGTCCAATGTACTATAAAATATGCATGTATTACATCAAAAATGATAAAATGCCAATCTAAATATTTAAGAAATTGTATCCTAAACAAAACGATGGTTCCAGCAATAATGCATAATTTTAAGCATTTGATAAAATATATTTTTACTAAACACTTAGGATTTAAAGATGCTTTAGAGAAGTTATAGACAGTCCACATCTCCTCTAAATGATGGACAGAAAAGTCTGATTGCCAAATCTCCCTAGAGTGGAAGAATCAAAGCATTTTGTTTTCAAAAGAACCTGCAATTACCTCTCTTCCCACTAGGTGGTGTACTCAAGGCCAAGAAAGCTATCAAAGGGATGAATATATTCGTTCTCCCAAGATCAAAAGAATAGGAGAGGATAATTTTAAACTTGAAGAGGTAACTATCTCATATCAGAACTCCTATGTTTTTATGAAGAAAACAGATTGAAAGGCATTAAGTAAGAGAAGGAAAAGTCTGTTCAAATAGCCAGGGCTTCTCAAGAGTGAGTCACTAAAGGTTGGCAGCACTCCCACACTCCAGGGTTATTGTACCAGAATTGTAGGGATAAAGTAGGGACCCCTACCTGTTTTCCCAACATAGGCTCTGCTTGGTTGCTATGAGAAACTCTAACAACTAAATTCTAATTTCTCTAAATATTTTTAGTAGTAAGAAACCCCAGTTGGTTGATAAGTTCCTGACATTCAGAAAAACATGTTTTCCAGCTTCCTGTATAACTTGTATCTTGAAGATCAGGGGTTATAGGTTTCACTGTAAAATCTCCAGATGAATTTTTTTCTAGGTTGCTATCACACCAAGAAAATTCAGAGTGGCAGATTCAACCCTATGTGTAATAGAATATTTGGAAAGTGCTTTCAGTTTTGCAGAAGGGGAAAATGCATTTTATAGAATGTAATGAAAATGAATCTCTTCTGGGAGGAAGGGGTGGCATTTATATTAGACATTCAAAAGGCGAACCACATTGATCTGTCTTTTGAAGTAATTACATTGATCTCTGGAGTTTAAAGAAATGTGTTACTTATTCCCTGTGGATGTTTTCAAAAACCTTTTTTTAACCAAAGCAGTTTTTTTCCTAGTTTGAGTCACAAAGGAAACCATCTTCCTGAAGTGCAGCTAAGTATCATATAAAAATGTACATATGGGTGTGCACATGTGTATGAATGTGTATGTATGAGTGTGTGTGTGTGTGTGTGTGTGTGTGTATGTGTGTGTGTGAGAGAGAGAGAGAGAGAGAGAGAGAGCATGTGCTCCAGAAGCCCCTGAAACGAATTTTTGTTTTGTTTATTTGTTTGATGTTTTTTTAAACAAATGTGTTCTGTAGAATCAAAAGCTTGGACCTTTAAACTTACTTGTTTTAAAATATTTTGAATGGAGGATATTAAAATAGTATTTCCCACTACTCTAATTTCACCTGAGTAAAGGATTAAATGCAACCATCTCATTAAGACTTAGAACAGTGTGGAAATGTATTCATGGCCAGTGTTTGAAAGCAGCGGTTTCCTTGGGGCCCACTGAGGTCCTAACGGACTGCCTGCATGAACCCAGGCAACTTTGCTCTTTGAATTGTTGCACCTTCATGTTATGGTTTTCTGATTTTCCCCCTTGCTTTCAGTTGTTATTTCATGTTGCTATCAACACACTAAGGCAGTAGGGAGGACTGCTTCTATTTGCAGAGGCCTTGGAAGACTGAGAGCCATGTTTTGTTTGTTAGAAATGTGAGCATAGAGCAAGAGGGAGAGCAGGGCCCCGGGTACAAGGGACTACTCTGTTAGGAAAGCTGCAGATCCTTTGCCACGTCTAGTCTGGCTCTGTGTTTTAATTATTTTCTTGCTCTTGATTGTTTTCCCAAAAGGTGAAATTGCAGGTGGTTGAATCGTGGGTAGTTGAACTATTATTTCAAACAAATCTTTCTCATCTATTTTTACTTGTAGCTAGAATCACATTTATAGAATAGTTTTGTGGGCCTTTCAAATTATATAAACCTTAAGTATTTTATTTTTCATGTACTAATAGCATACTGTATTTCCTTTCTTAGCAAAAATGTCAAAATGGGCTTCAAAGTTTTCATTTATAAAAAAAAATCTGCATTGTAATATGTGTGTATATTTATATATGTTTATCCACATATGCTCATATATAAATACATATATGTGAGTGTGTACTTAATATGAGGCAAGATGATGAAAGCATTCATTCTTTTGTGTCAGAAAAAGGCTTTATCTGAATCTGTGTTTCTTGAGGTATTTTCACTGCTTAATTATCTTTATCAAGGTCATTAAATGGTAGCAATGCTAACAAAAGAGGACAAATGGTACTTTACCAAGACTGTAACTGTTTGTCCTCTTTAGGGCAGCGTGGGGGAGTTAGCGAACAAAAGCAACAGTTTTCACGAACAAACAATGACATTCTCTGTGACCTGCAACACAGCTGGAGACCCTGGGTTCTCAAACATTTAGGACCCATGCTAAATATTTTCTCCATCCATTTCTGACAATGCCAACATCTCACATACGTTGGAAAGTCTTACTTTTTCCTTTTGGTTTTAAAAGCAACAAAATTCCTTCTGGTGGACAAAAATAGCATTTTATATTTTTTAATTGAAAAGTTACTACAGTACATTACAAATGTTAAACACATGAAGGCCTGTTCATTTGCAGAGACTTTAATCTGGAAGTACTAAATACTCACCTCACTATAAACTTCATGTAGGTCTTTCTAGCATGGCCTAGAGCCCGGCACGTAGGAGACCCACATTAAACACTGCTGATGGACTGACTAACCCGAGTTACAAAGAGAAACTCATTTGTGGGTGGAGACTGTTTAGCAAATACAAGGACACGACGAATCAAGACATAAATGTGTTTTTATTTGTGTCACCTACTGATCTATTCTGGCTTCCTCTCATCTATCATGGAAAACATGCTAATTTTATAAGAAACAAATGACAAGCTACACTATGCCTTGTCAAATCTTCTTTTCTGAGTTCTGATTTCATCTTAATTATATAGAAAAAGGAAGACAGGTTCACTGTGAAAAAGTAAACACAGAAAAGTATATTTTTTGAACTACCCATAAACTTACTATCCAGAAATAACTGTTGGTAAAATGTTTATTATTTTTTCATATTTTTCTATTTCTTATATCTATGTCATAACTGAGATGTTATAAATATAATTTTAAATTTAAATAGAGTTTAAATTTAATGTTGTTTCTTAAGTCTATACCATGTCATTCTAACTTCTTTGAAAAACATTAATTTTAGTAGCTATGTTGTGTTCCACCATAGATATGCCCCTCAATCAATTTAAATTCATGTATCCTATTGTTGAAAATTTAGATCACTTGAAATATTTTCTCTTTATGATAATCTTTATGCATAATGTTTATGCACATAACATTTGTGTTTTTCTTAGAACAGTTTCCTAGAGATATAATTGATTATTTCTAAGGCTTTTGCTTAAGTATTGCCACATTGCCTTCTCATATTGCTACAGTCTATAGATTAAGGTTCTACCAACATTATACGCTACTGTAATAGTAACAGACAGCAGCTACCTTTTAAAAAATGTCTTATTATATGCTAGGCACCATGCTAACTTTATATGTGTTATCTCATATAACCTTATTAATAACAATATGAAGTAGGTACTGTTTACGTCATTTACAGATGAGAAACAGGCAGAGACAGATTATGTAATTTTCACCCAAGTTCCAGGTTGTGGAACCACAAAATTTATCTCCAAAGCCCTGGTCCTCACTTTACTGCAAAAATCTTTCCCAATATTGTAAGGTATACCGTATATTTAGCATTCTAATTTTTTGCTAATTCAATAGAAGAAAAATGATATGTCATTGTTGTTTTTAATTTCATTATTTTAATATTAGCTACTTTATGTGCTTTTCCAGTATAATTATTAGACAGTTATATTTCTTCCTTTTATTTTTGGAGCGCAATTTTTTTTTTTAGTTGGAGTCTCACTCCATCGCACAGGCTAGAGTGCAATGGCACGCTCACTTAGTCACCAGTAGGCACAGAGGATGAATATTTTTTATATTTAGTGAGTTTATATAATAAAAGAAGAGTTACTAAATAACAAATGATGGAAACAGACAATTCACATTGAAAGAAATATAGACTGGGCTCGGTACCTCACGCCTATAATCCCAGCACTTTGGGAGGCTGAGGTGAGATGATTCGAGACCAGCCTGGGCAACTCAGTGAGACCTTATCTCTACAATCAACCAAAAAATTAGCTGGACATGGTGGCACATGCCTGTAGTTCCAGCCACTTGGAAAGCTGAGGTGGAAGGTTTGCCTGAGCCCAGCAGGTCGAGGCTGCTGTGGCTGTGAGCCTGCCGCTGCACGCCAGCCTGGGCGAAGAATTAGACTCCAACTCAAAAAACAAAAAACAAAAAACTTTGCCCCATCCCACACCAAGCCCCCTAATAAAAAGGAAAAACAATTTTCCTTTTTGCATTATCAGTGTATAGATACACACTGATAATGACAATTGGATCCCAGCGACTGGGTTTCTGTCCTGGGCATCCGGTTTGGTGTCATCAACACAAGTCCTCTCTTGCTGGCACTGTCATTCACTGGGTTAGTTCTTGCATAGGAAGAGTTACTCAAGAAGTGTTACCTTTGAAATTTAAACCCTGAAAGGAAATGTTGCCAACAAGACATCTGCCCTCTGTGCTGCATTACAGGAGAGTAGTCTTTGTTTACAAAGCTACCCTTTATCTGATTATCTGAGAACAAAACCACCAAATGCCACAATTAGAGCGCCTTTCATTTTGCTAAGGCTATTTGCTGATAGCACTTCACATAAAAGCTTTGAGATAAACCACTTTTTGTTCATTCTCCTAATTTGCACTATCAAAACTGGGAGTGTAATATGCTGATTGAAAAGAAGCATAATCATATTTTAGGGAAATGGTACAAAACTTCTCCATCCACTCTAAAATCTAAGCCTAAAATTATGTACATACAATTCTGAGTGATTTATTAACTCATTAACAACTAAAGTAGGGCTGATGTTGGAAAGTGTTGATTTGTTGCTGGTTACTAAACTAGCCTTGAACTTCCAGGTCAGGAAAACCTACATTTATAAACAAGACACAGGCAACCATGGAAACAGATAATTCTAACTTTTACAGCAAATAAAAATTTTTCAAAAATAATTAATGCTCCTTTACATGGAGTATACAAGAGAAGAACCCCCCCCCCAAAAAAAAACTGGAATTATCTTTTGGAGGATGGATCCCTTGTAATACAGGTTTCTTCCACTAAGTAAGTGTTCCAGGAAGCCATTGACATCAGTGTACCAGCTAGTGATGTGAGAGGTGGCATTTGGCCTCAGTGAATTTTTTTTGGAGATTCTTTCAGTGTGTTTGCCCAATTCATGATAGGTGATTTACAGGTGCACCTGCCCATATCATGGTGAGTGAGTGTCCAGCAGTTTTTGACCCAAAATGGCATGACCCCATACCCCACCCTCCCTATTCACCCAATCTTGCCCTAAGAAACATTTTTTGTTTCCCCAGATGAAAACAAAAAACAGCAGAAGCATTAAAAGGTACCAAACACATGAAAGAATGCTCAGTTTCACAAATCACAAGAAAAATGTAAATCATAATTACAATGACATACAACCTAACATTGGTAAGGATGGCTATCATTAATAAGCCAAAAAAAAAAAAAAACAAGCTGTGGAGAAAAGGGGAGGTTTATACACTGTTCATGGGAATGTAAGCTAGTTTAACCTCTATGGAAAACAGTGAGGAAATTTCTAAAATAACCAAAAATTGAACTTCTATATGATCCAGCAATACCTTTCCTGGGAATATACCAAAAGAGCATAAATCGTTCTACCAAAAAGAAACATGCACATTCATATTTATTGCTAGAGTATTCACAATAGCAAAAACATGGAACCAACCTAGATACCCATCTAAAGTGGACTGGATAAAGAAAATGTGGCACATAAACCTGATGGAATATTATGCAGCCATGAAGAATAAAATAAATCATGACTGTCACAGCAACTTGGATAGAGTTGGAGACCATCATACTAATTGAACTATCATAGAAACAAAGAACTGAATACTGCACGTTCTCATTCATAAGCAGGCCCTGAACACTAGTCACATTAGTAAGAGAAGAGAAAAGAAGACACAAGATAGACGGATAGATTAGGGCGGTCTCCAGTAAAAACCTTTGTTTGCAAGCCCCATGGACTAGAGTGAGCACACCCACTTCCAGGTCCAGGGACTTCTCCTTTCGCGTGCTTTTCCCTGATTGGCCCTTCCCAACCCACTCTTGATTGGCATATTTCCTATCCCACACCATGGTGCCTCTCACTGACTGGTGCCAGTGCTAACCAATCAGCACACTCTTAAGACTGTAAACACCTGGCTTCCCCCTACGGTAACCCTATCCAGTAGGGTACCTTCTCGCTGCCGCCAGGAGTTTTCCTTCTAAATAAATTTGTACTTACTCACCCTCAGGGTTGCTCCTGTCCCTCATACTTCCTGCGTGTGAGACAAACCGGGACTGCTAAACTAGAAGAGCGCTGAAGACCGCCAGACTAAAAGAGCTGCTGACTAAGAGAGTTGCACAAGACAGAGGCTGACTTGTCAGTCGTTGGAGCTGGTGGAACTGATGGAGCAGGCGGACCTGGTGCAGGCTATGGAGGCGGAGAAGGCGCAGCTGATAAAACCAGCAGAGATCTAACACTTCTCATGGACCTGGCTTGCTGGCTTCCTGAGCCGATAGAGCAGCAACACTTCTCTGGGGCCTGGTTTGCCAGGCCTCCGAACCAGCAGAGCTGCCAACGCTCCTCATGGCTTGACTTCGCGGCCCACTGAGCCACAGGGCTGTAAACACTTCCTGGGGGCTGGTTCACTGGCATACCAAACCCACAGAGCTGTAAACACTTCTTGGCTCTTGGCTCACTTACTCCAAACTAAAGAAGCTGTAACACTTCTTGGGGGCTTTGCAGCTGTTGGCATCCCTGAGTTCTCTGGCACCACTGCATTCCCATTACATCTCCAGCCACCACATGAATCCCACACTGGCAATGCAGTGCTAAAGACTATAACATGCCTTGGGGACAACATCCCTTAGGGTCCCAGCTCGCCAACTCACTGGACAAAAAATCGGCATCATTAGCACAAAGGTGGGATTGGCAGTCACTGGGGACTACTAAAGGAGGGAGAAGGGAGGAGGGTTGGGGACACATGACAACACAAAGGGTACCTGGTCCTAAATCAAGGGGAGGGAGATGGGTTAGGGACATGTGACAACACAAAGGGTACCTTGTCCACTACCAGGGGGAAGTGAGGACCACCTAGAAGTCCAAATTTCATCTGCTTACAGCCTACATGTGTAGCACATTCTCAATTGTACCCTGCAACTCTAATAAAATTTAAAAAAAAAAAAAAACACTCACCAAGCTAGGTTTCATCAGTGACAGAGAATTAAAATTCTTCCCAGATATCCAATCCCTAAGATAATATGCCACCTCCAGACCAGCCCTTCAGTAGAAGCTTAAGATGATGTTGAAACTGGGCTCGGTGGCTCAGCCTGTAATCCCGCACCTTTGGGAGGCTGCGGTGAGTGGATTGCCTGAGCCCAGCAGGTCGAGGCTGCAGTGGCCAGGAGCGGCCACTGCACTCCAGTCTGGGTAACAGAGCAAGACTCCAACTCAAAAAAAAAAAAAAAAAAAGATGATGTTGGACACAGAAACAAAAGAAGTATCATACCCATCACAAAAGTATAGGCAAGCACAAAGCAGAAGTAACAGAGTATACAGATCATTCACAAATATTAAAATACACACATATATAAATATAAAAGTAAAAAGGAAGTAAATCAACCCCCTAGGAGCCCTATGACAGAGATAAACCTTCACATTTCAATAATTAATTTGAATGTGAATGAACTGAATGTGCCGCTGAGTGGCAAACTTGATAAAGAAGCATGATCCAACATTCTGTTGCCTCCAGGAAACTCATCTCATTGCAAAGGACACATCCAGGCTCAAAGTCAAAGGCTGGAAAATTACCGTTCAGGCAAATGGAAAGCAGAAAAAGAGCAGGAGTAGCTATTCTGATCACAGACAAAGTAGATTTCAAACCATCAAAAATTAAAAAGAACATGGAAGGACACTTCATAAGGATAAAAGTCTCAATCTACCAGCAAGAAATATTCATCTTAAACATATATGCATCAGGTTTTATAAAACAACTACTAAGTACACTGGGAAAGCACACTGACACTCACACAATCATAGTTGGAGAACTTAATACCCTGCCAACAGACCTAGATAGATCATTGAGGCAAAAAACCAACAAGGAGATCCAGAACCTTAACTTAACACTCAATCAAAGGAATTTTTTTTGTTTTTTTAGTTGGAGTCTCACTCCATCACCCAGGCTGGAGTGTGGTGGTATGCTCACGGCCACCCCAGCATTGACCGGTTGGACCCAGGTGACCCTTCTGCCTCAGCCTTCCAAGTAGCCAGAACTACACTACCACACCCGACTAATTTTTTGGTTTATTGTAGAGATGTCTCACCAAGTTGCCCAGGCTGTTCTTGAACCCAGGCAATCCCCTCACCTTGGCCTCCCAAAGTGCTGGTATTACAGGAAATTGACAGTCATAAGAAACCTCCCCACCAAAAAAAAAAAGAAAAAAAATCTCTGAACCAGATGGCTTCCCAAGTGAATATTGCAAGACACACAAGGAGGAACTGATACCAAGCTTATTACAATATTCCAGGCAATCAAGAGCAATGGAATTCTCCCCAGTACCAATACCCAAATGTGGAAAAGACCCAACAAGGAAAAAGAATTGCAGACCAATCTCTTTGATGAACATAGATACAAAAATTATCCACAAGGTTCTAGTAAATCAGATCCAAAGAATCAGATCCAACAACACATCTCAAGGATCATCTATGATGGGTAGGTTTTATTCCTGGGATGCAGGGCTGGTTCAACATTCCTAAGACCATAAGCATAATTTAGCACATTAACAAATGTAAAACTAAGAGTCACATGATTATATCATTAGATGCAGAAAAAGCATTTGACAAAATCCAGCATCCCTTCCTTTTTTTTTTTTTTGAGTTATAGTCTCACTCTGTCGACCAGACTGGAGTGCAGTGGCACACTCACAGCAACCACAGCCTCTACCTGTTGGGCTCTGGCGATCCTCCCACCTCATTCTTCCAAGCAGCTGGACCTACAGGTGCGCACTACCCCGCCCAGCTAATTTTTGGTGTAGTACAAAGACAAGGTCTCGCCAAGTTGCTCGGGTGGGTCTTGAACCCGCAGGCTCTGGCAATTCACTCGCCTCAGTCTCCCAAAGTGCTGGGATTACAGGCTGAGCCACTGAGCCCAGCCCAGCATCCCTTCTTAATAAAAGCCCTAGCCGGGCTCGGTGGTTCAGCCTGTAATACCGCGCCTTTGGGAGGCTGAGATGAGTGGATTGCCTGAGCCCGCGGGTTCGAGACCCGCCTGGGCAGCAAGACCTCATCTCTACAATAAATCAAAAAATCTGCCGGGCGTGGTAGCGCATGCCTGTAATTCCGGCTACTCGGAAGGCTGAGGCGGAAGGATCGCCGGAGCCCAGCAGGTTGAGGCTGCGGTGGCCGGGAGCGGCCACTGCACTCCAGTCTGGGCGACGGAGTGAGACTCCAACTCAAAAAATAAAAATAAAAAAATTAAAAAATAAAAGCCCTTAAACACCTAGGCATAGAAGGAACATTCCTCAAAACATTGAGCAAAACAATAGTATGGGTACAAGAATAGATCAATGGAACAAGACAGAAATTCCACAGACAAAAACATGGTCTCTCAACTAACTCATCTTAGACAAAGCCAACAATAACAATCACTGGGGAAAGGAGACCATGGTTAGCAAATGGTGCTGGGAAAACTGGCTAACCACATGCAGAAGAGTGAAACTGGCCCCTACCTATCACCATATACAAAAATCAATTCAAAATGGATCAATGACCTAAATACAAAGCCTCAAACTGGGTAACCCCCTTGGGCCCCCTCCCACTGTGGGAGCTTTTCTGCCCTCTCAATAAATCCTACTTTCAAAAAAAAAAAACCCTCAAACTATAAGAATCCTAGAAGAAAACGTAGGAAACAGCTTTCTGGACATTGGAGTAGGCAATGAATTCATTATCAAGTCTCCAAATGTGAATGTTACAAAAGTTAAGAGAGACAGGTTGGACCTCATCAAACTAAAAAGCTTCTGCACAGCAAAAGAGAGTAAAGAGATAACCCACAGAATGGGGAAAAATACTGCAAATTATGCATCAGATAAAAGCCTAACATCCAGGATCCACAAGGAACTCAAATGAAGTGAAAGAAAAAAAAAACAAACAACCCCATTAAAAAGTGGGCAAAGGACATGAACAAACACTTCGCAAAAGATACCATACAAGCAGCCAACAGATACATGAAAACATGCTCAGCCTCCCTAATTATCAGAGAAATGCAAATCAAAACTACAGTGAGATACTACCCAACATTGGTAAAGATAGCTATTAAAAAACAACAGGTACTGGTGTGGCTGCCGACAAACAGGAATACTTCTGCACTATTGGTAGGAATGTAAGCTAGTTCAATCTCCATAGAAAGCAGTGTGACAATTTCTAAAAGAACTAAAAACGATCTTCTACAAGATCCAGCAATCCTTCTTCTGAGAATATACTCAGAGGAACGTAAATTACTCCACTAAAAAGACACCTGCACATGGACGTTTGTTGATGTACTATTCACAATGGCAAAAACATGGAACCAACCCTGCTGCCCATCAAAAGCGGACTGGATAAAGAAAATGTGATATATATACATGATGGGATATTACCCAGTCATAAAGAAGAACAAAATCATGGACTTCTCAGCAGATTGGATGGCGTTGGAGATCATCATACTTAGTGATCTATCACAGAAACAAAGAGCTGAATACCACACATTCTCACTCATAACTGGGACCTGAACACGTATCATATTAGCACAAGGGAGGGATCAATAATCACTGGACACTGCCAGGAGAGGGAGAGGAGACACATAACAACACAAAGAGTACCTGGTCCTAAACCAGGGTAAGTGAGAGAGGGAGGAGAGTTGGGGGCACATGACAACACAAAGGGTGCCTGGTCCATTACCAAGGGGAGTGAGGGCCACCTAGGAACCCAAACTCCACCAGCATGCAGTCTATTGATGTAGGAAACTCTCACTTGTATCCTACAATTCTATCACAAATAAATAAATTATTTAAAACTGCAAATAAATAAAATATTTTAGAAATTGATGGGTTCAAAAACTGTATTGAGCAGTGGAAAAAAGCATCGCGATAGACGTATTGCATCAAATTGAGAGTGCTTTAAAGGTGACTGAAGTTTAAACATGTAAGAATACACATTTTTTTATAAATAACTTCCATGATTATTTTTTGGCCCCCTTTCATATGTTTGATGGATTATTACAAATATACTCCTATATTTTTGAAAAAAAAATATTGATTAGGTATATATGGATTTGCATGAATTAACTTTAATTATATGAGCCCAGATTATATTCGTTTGAGACTTTAAAATCTTGCACCTTTTTTGGACCCAATTTTAGAATATTTTATAATACAAGTAACTTATCAGCAAACAGTCAATAATCTGGAAGTTACATGATAACGTGTAATGTACTATGGGATATTGAGCTATTGCTATCTCAAAGTAATAACTGCAGTAGAAATTGAAATGGTTTTCCAAATATAATGAACAGATACTCTCAGCTACTTTTCATACCACAAGGATAGAAGATATTTTTAAAACTATCTAGACTAGCCTTGAAAACATGTCCAAAAAACTGAGTGAAATAACAATTACTTCCCAGAATACTCTAATTAAAGATAATTATTTATGACAATAAATAATATATACATTTTAAAATGTATCACACACTATATGTCTGAATGTTTCTAATCGATAGACATTTATTTCTCAGATGCTATTGTTGTGCCCATATTATGGATGAAAAAACTGAACCTTAGAATGGTCAAGTAACTCACTCAAAGTCAATATTCTGGTAAGGGGCAAGACTGAGACTTAAACCTGACCTATCTGAATGCAGGATCCAAGCTCTTAACTCCTATATGATGAACAAATGTCAACCACATTTTGCTAACCAACCTAGGTACACAGCTTTTAATAAAGCTGTTTTGTTCATTTTTGCTAAGCTTCATCCAGCCAACATAGTGTTCAAAATATCTGGAGAACTGTACCTTACAAAAAAGATGCCAGAGTGACCCAATTAGCCAAGAACACTTGTTTTAGGTCACTAAGATTATTTGAATTTCTCTTATTTTTGAAAGCTCCTCTTTCTGACTAACTCATCATCTTTTCCACAAAACATTTTGCTGTGTGGGGACAAAGTCCAACATGGTCTGGGATGACTTTGTATGAGGTGTGACAGGTCCACATATGACTCACCTAAAACCATTCTTTAAGCAGATAGTGGACCAGAACTCCAAATACTAGGTGTACATCTGGGTTTCTTGTGCCTGTTCTCCCTGGCCATAAAAAGGTTGTCAATGTCCTGATTGTATTACTAAACTATGTCATATAAGATATTATCATTGGGGAATGCTGCATGATGGGAATATGGGACCTCTCTGTACTATTTTTGCAATTTCTCATGAGAATATAATTATTTCAAAATAAAAACTTTTAAACTACTATCATCTTTCCGGGGAGATGAACTTCTGATTTTTGCCATTGGTAACTTACAACCAATCAAGCTTCCTCTTGCGGAATTGACCATCAATTTAAAGACGCATTTCTGTGTGAGAAGGGCACAATTTGTTAGACAAGGAACAAAGGCCCGTGTTCATAAACCTGTGTCAGAGAGTCAACCACTTGCCTTCCTCCAGGAATCTATCTGAGAACCAGGCTACCTCCAAAATGTTCATGAGAAATGAAAGTCACCCACCTGAAGGAGAATCCCAAATGCCCCCAGTTGTGTTAATCCCCCTGAACAAGACTAACTCATCAGTTGTCAGGATAAGGCCTTCAGCAAAGGGGAAGAAATTAGCTGTGCTCCTCTTCTGGCTGCTGCCTCTGGATACTTACTGACACCATCTGTATCAGTGCCAAATCCTGACAGGGACAGATCACAGGAATGCTGTCTTCCAGGAAGGAGTGTACAGTAAAGAGAAAAAACAGAACAACCTTGCGTTGATGAGCGAGGCCAGCCCAAGATCATTCAGGTGCCTTGCCGCCAGGCAGAATGGTCACATGGTCATTCAGGGAATCTCCACCTTCAGCAACTAAGAGCAGTTCCCGAAAGGAGACATTGATTTGAAACAGTGGGGGAGATAAAAGGAAAAATTGTAAAGATTTGTTCTGAAAGTACCTACCCGAAATGCAATCTTTGCTTTTATCCCCCCAGGGGAAGTGGAGGAAACTCAAAGGACTCAATGGCTTTGCCTAGCTAATGAGGCTGAGGTGGAAGTTCCCGAAACTTACTTCAATGTGCACTGATCAGAAATTCTGTGTCAAATAAAGGAGGTTTGTCCCCAGTCAGTATTCAGAGGAATCTTTTAAAGGTAGTATTAAGTTGAAACTTGGAAGAGATAGAGCCATGCACATAGCATGAACTGATGAACTGAGAGGTAGAAGATCTGCTAACAAAATTTGGGAAGAAATAAGATAGGGCAGGGACACAAGGAACTCTCTCATGAGCCATTTCGTGGACTGCCCCGAAAGTGCTCATTCGTCTTCTGCCGTCACTCTACCCAAAGCCCTGTTGGCAACTCTGGACATAGCTAAATAAGGCTAAGCTTTTTTGGTTCATAGAATGGTGAGTCAAAAGGGAGCAGATTTATCTCACACCTCTAAAGATCGTTTATAACATGGCTAAGTGGCCCAGGATAAAACCACCATCAAGGTGATTCATGCAGGAACCCCATTCTACTGAGACAGAAATGAAAATTCACATTGAATCACAGTCTATTCTATGCATGGGAGAATTGCAGTAAGCCAGCTCAGTAGAATCCCAGGCACTCTGAAGCCTGAATGCAATTGTTCTTGCAAATGAGAAAATGAGACTCCTTCAAAGTGAGAATGCAGCCTCCAGTTCTGAGAGCAGGGGTGAGCAGCCCAGTGACTCTGCCAACCAGGCGTCTGGAGCTATATTCCCGGATGGCAGCCAGCCTGGGGATCTATTCAATTACTGCAAGTTCCTTGCCAGGAGGTTTTCACCAGTTCCACTATTTATCAAGGCAATTGGACCTAGTACAAAAACCACCTTTGCAAATTGCCATGAAAGGGGCTGTCTATGTGACTGAGCTAGGGAGGCCTACTGTCTATTGGCCTTTGAATTCAATCGTAGGGTTATTGTAGTTTCACCTGGTTGTGATCACCTGAAAAAGGTATAATCACCTCTCCTCATTTTTCCTTCTTGCCCCAAAGGTCTACTGTACTAGGGAATGATGTAAGTACAGGAGCAGGCTCATTGAGGGATGGTCTATTATTTTGCGCGTGACCTATTTTTTGTGACATTCAAGTCCCCTCAGCTTCTCCTCCTTCCCCAGCTGTTACCACATTTCTTGACTTTTTCTTTTTCTAACATCTGTCAGTCTTCACTTTATAAAAACAAAGGTTAAGCATTGAGCACTGGCAATGACCAAGTAAAACGCATTCTACGCTCAAATCTGCTCTTCTTAATGCTTATCAGTGAGAAGTTTGGCATGGCACCAAAATACCTCAAATTTTATTGTAAATTAACCAAAACTGTAGAAACCTCTGATTTGGGTTTTCCTTCTCCAATGGTCCCTTCCCTTTCATCAGCCTTCATTCATGCAGTGATGTTGCAACTTCGAATACATTTATTCAAACATAAAGACCAATCTCTAATGCCACATGAAGCCAGTTGGTTGACAACCAGGAAGTCTGAAAGGGAGACAATCCATTAACTACATACAGATCAGTTTGGCACTTGCCATAAATCACTGGTCCTCATCTGTTGTCTTGACGGAAGCTGACAGTGGGCTTTGTGAGACATTCTGAAGGCTGGTCTAAGCAGCATGTCTAGAACAGTGGTGAAGGTAGGAATTCCATTCACAATGGGTTTCACAAAGACAATGTCACCAAATTAAAGCCCTTTCTCTGAAAATAAGTAAAATCTGTTAACTTGTCATACATTTATCAAAATATTTATGTCCTTGGGAACAGTAGTAAACTATCATGTCTATTGACAAAACACTTGAAAACTGCGTTTATATAAGAATTCTTGCCTTTCTTTAAAAATAGTTTATCCCTATCCTTACACATATAAGAAATGCACTGCCAACATCAGCAATAAAGAAGGCTTATTTTATGGCAAATATAATATGGTAGATTATAGAAAGAACACCGAATTTGGCTGGTCATACAAGTCTTTAGTAAGCATGAACTTTGAATGCATTCTATTGGATTTTTCCTGCAAAAACTGCTCCTCATCTCAATAGAGTCAGTATTTTATTTTGTTCCCCTTTTAGTGACTAAGAGAAAGGATGTGCTCCAGGTACCTGGCTGCTTGCTACTCAGCAAACTGTATGGGGAGAATTAACGTAATAAAGAGTTTCTATTTAGAAAGAAGCTGTAAGAGGAGAGGACAATTGGAGCTTCCACCAGGCTAGCTGGTGTTTTACTTGCCAGAGTAGCAGCTGGAAATTCGGATGACAGTTTTGAAGGATGAATGATAAGGAAAGGGTCAGTGAAATTGAAATGGTGGGTGGGAACGTGGAGCAGGCCAGGATAATGTGGCAAAACAGAATCATCTCATGCGTGTCAAAGCTTTGAAGAAACTTTTCTTTTTGCATCAGTTTGCTATTCTCTCTGGTAACTAACTGTCCCATGAACAGCACAGACGATTTGCCTTTTTTTCCTCCCAAATCAATTCTTATGGCAGTTTTTAAGTATCAGTGTATATGCAAAAGGATGTTCCCATAAAACTTGAGTTAAACTGTGAGTGTGTGTCTTCTGCATATTACAGTTGGGGGGGTGTTTTAGCAAGTGTTTGTTTTCAAATTACCTTAAAAACAATGTGAGTATTTATGAAACTAAAAAAACACTGTGGCTTGGAAAATTCCTTTGGCACAGATAGAAGTGTTCAGTCACAAATGCTCCTGACTTAAAAGCTGAACCAAATAAAACTTGACAGCAAGGCAAAATATTTTATAGGTAAAGTGACATTTTATGATAATGGAATAATAAATGCAGAAGGAAAAAATGAACTAAGGCTGACATATCATCTCCCTTCCCTTGGATACCAAAGGGAGGTGGATCTCAACTAGAATTTTCCTGTTTTTATTACACTAATAATTATGTCTATGACCAAAGCGCTCTTAAGCTTGGAGTACTCCAGTATTGCTAATCATATTGTCACATATCTCCAATCATTTATCTGTGTGAGATTCAGATGATGTCTTGGTAGCCTGCTAAAGTAAATGGATGCAAAAAGATAGTGATGGAAAAATCACAGCATCACTTTATCAAGCACTTCAATTTGGAACCAAATCAAGCAATGTTTTAAATCATTCTGATGAACACAGTCCAATCCCAAACAACCTACAATTTGACATTAAGTCAGATTACAAATAAAATTAATAAAGACCTAGTCGGTTTACTTTCCTACCTCCATCTTCTAGCTTATTCCACTCAGCAACCAAAGTTGATTTAGGCCAGTTTCAGATAATCAGCAAGGGTCTATCAGTCACCCTTCTATTTCATAAGACTTCGGTTGCATACCCTGGTGTTTAGCTTCAGGAAACATCCAAGGCTTGTATTAACACAGTGGTTTAGAGGAGGATAAAAGGAGAGCCAGGCTTGCAAGGGGAGAAAAATAGGTGCATGTGTCCTGCCCCAGTGCCGGGAGACATGCATTTGCCTTCTGCAACTCCCGGGCAAATGCAGTTGGGTTCATATTGGACTCCTGCCTAAGAAAAGCCCATTGGTCATTGTTTTCCTCATTCAGATATTTCCACAAAAGGATGACCATGGTGTAATTCAGAAGAAATAAACCAAGGCAACAAGAAACTCAGTCATCAAATCGGTAGATTAAAAATTGATTGGTATTCATTGTGCATTCATCTGACAGTTATTTACTGATAACTTCTTTAGCCAAGGTAGTGCGTGAGGTGCTGGAAGACAATCAGAAATGATCTAAACTTCTCATCTCTGGACATGAAGTTTTATTAGGTTTGGAGTGGGATCTAGAAACAGGTAATTTTTTTTTTTTAACTCCTGAGTTGATACTAAGCATCCACAAGTTCGGAGCCCACTGATCTGAAACTGTAATCCTCAATCTCCGGGCTGCCTGGTAGGTTAGAGAGAGAACAGTGGTTTGGAATTATAGCTAATTCATAGAGAACTGATAAAAACTCCAGTCTTTGCATCTGTAGGACAGCATCAAGAGGGTGTGCTGCCGGGGAAAAGACTCAGAACTTTTGATCCAAACATTATGGTACTATTTAGAAGCTGTGTTACCTTAAGCAAGTCACGGAACTCTTTGAAGGGATAATTGCACCCACCTTTCAAAGTTATTCAAACACTCTGAGGAGATTAGGAAAAGGCCTCGCCTTGATGCTTGGTCCATTAGAACTGCTATGTTAGGTTTACTCTCTATACTTCCTTCTCACTTATCATCTTCTCTCCTTTTTGCCCTTTGTCTTTTTAAAATTTTTTGCATTCTCCACAATCCAATCCCAGTCCACATTCTCCCCGAAGGTTTCCCAATGTCCCCCTCCCCCACTACTGCCACAAGGCTCCCTGCTCTGTACTTTTTCTGTGCCTCCATTCAGGATCACAGGATCTGACACTTAATTGTTTTCCAAGTACCCATGAGTATGGCTTTGCTTTTCCTCACTGGATTCTCCCTGAGCGCTTGGACAGTATTTTCTTCCATAGAGGTACAAAAGAATTACTTGTTAGTCAAATTACTTGTTAGTCAAATCACCTGCTGCCATAAAGACATCTAAAGAGGTGGGAGAATCTCCTTTTTCTGTGGGCATAAGACAGAGGAAACTGGTCAACCCAGCATTGCCACTGGGTATGGAAGGCATTCTTTTCCTGAAAAAAATCATCAGAATGCCAGTCTCCTTCCACCCCCACCCACTGATTTTGCTGGAAAAAATGCAAAACCTGCATTTTTCCATGAACCAGATCTCACTCTATGCGTAAGAGTGAATGCAGTCTGTGTTTAGCATCCCAATGTGATAATTATGCATTATGCTTTTACTCTGTAGCTAAATCTTACATTTTTATCCTAAAATACAAAGGAATTACTAAACACTCCAGTGTGTTATCTTGCCCTTCCTTTCCATTATAATTTTTTTCTTATTATCCAGATTGCCCCCCTGCTGGAACGTTCCTGTAAAAATAACTGAGAGAGCTCAGATGTGTATATGACTTGGAAGGTGAATGATGAGGGGAGGTGAATTGCAGGGATGTCTGTGCCAATCGACGCACAAGCATATTGGGAAGAGGCAGCACTGGGTGTACGTGTGTGCAACTGCTGTGTGCCTGTGGAGAAAGCAGATTTTTTTTTTAATGGGGAACAAAAGCTAGGTTATGTAAGAAACGTTGTTTGAAATGGCATGTTTAGCAAGAATGGAAACAAGGTATGAATATTCATAACTCAAATGGAAGAAGTGTTCATTTGCAAGAAGGAAGTGGAAATAGAATTCTGAATATTGTTTGACAGCATTATTATACAGGAGGCATTAGATGTGTAGATCATATAATATATCACACAAACACAAAATTAGCTAGCCTTATTGTCAAATTTTCCCCTTCTTCAGCACACTGAGAGTCAGTTTATTAATATTTTCATATATTGTTCAGCCAGTTTGTCTTAAACAAATTTTATTATCTTTTCTCTCAAGGCCTAAAAATGAAAGAAGAAAGAAATAATAAAAATAAGAACCATATATAAAAATTAACTATAGGCCAGGCTCAGTGACTCGTAATCCCAGCACTTTGGGAGGCTGAAGCAAGTGGATTACCTGAGCCCGCGGGTTCGAGACCAACCCTGGAAACTTGGCAAGACCTCGTCTCTACAATAAATAACAAATTATCTGGGCATGGTAGAGTGCGCCTCTAGTTCCAGCTACTTGGAAGGCTGAGGCGGAAGGATCGCCGGAGCCCAGCAGGTCGAGACTGCAGTGGCCAGAAGTGTGCCACTGCACTCCAGTCTGGGCAACAGAGTGAGACTCCAGCTCAAAAAAAAAAAAAAAAATTAACTACAAAATGAATCAAAGGCCTATATGTAAGAGACAAAACTTATAGTTTGTTACAAGAAAACATAACAGTAAATTTTTGTGACCTTGAATTTGGCAATGGATTCTTATTAACACCGAAAGCATAAGTAACATAAAAAAATTTGGATAAGCTGCACTTCATCAAATTATAGGCTTTTGTGCTTCAAAGGACACTACCAAGAAAGTGAAAAGACAGCCCAGAAAATGGGAGAACATATTTGCTGATCATAGACCTGATAAGGGCCTTGTATCTAGAATATATTAAGAACCCTTACAACTCAGTAATAAAAGAGACAAATAACCCAATTTTAAAATGAGCAAAGAGTCTGAATAGACATTTTCCAAAGAAAACATATAATTGGCCAATAAACATATGAAAAGATACTCAATAATTAGTCATCAGGGAAATGCAAATCAAAAACACAATGAGATACCTACCACTTCACATCCACTAAAATGGCTATAATCAAAAAGTCATATAATAGCAAATGTTGATGAGAATGTGGAAAGATTGGAACCCTCAGGCACTAGTGGTGGGAAGGTAAAATGGTACAGGCACTTTGGAAGCCAGCTTAGCGGTTCTTTAGATGATTGAAAATGGGATTAATATTTGACTCAGCAATTCCACTCTGAGTTATATACTCAAAAGAAATGAAAACAAACATCCACACAAAAACTTGACACAAACTTTCATAGCAGTACTATTTATAATTGCTAAAAGTTAGAAACCAAATATCCATCAATCTGTAAATGGGTAAACCAAATATGGTCTATCCATACAATGGAATATTAGTTTATAGCATACTGAAAAGAAATGAAATGCTGATACATGATGCAACATGGATAAGCTGTGAAAATATTATAAGTGAAAGAAGACAGACACAAAAGACCACATATCATATGATTCCTTTCATATGTAATGTCCAGAATAGGCAAATCTATAGAGATAGAACGTAGATTAGTGGTTGCTTAAGGCTGTGGCGGTTGTAAGAACAAGATAGCTAAAACATATGGGGTTTTCTTTTGAAGTGATGAAAAATACTCTAAAATTAACTGTTGTGGTGGTTGTACAACTCTGTGAACACACTAAAAATCATTGAACTTTATACTTTAAACAGGCAAATTGTACAGTATGTGAATTATATCTCGATAAAGTGGTTTCAAAAGAAAATGAGAAAAAGAAAAATGAAAATGAGAAGGAGGAAAAAAAAGGAAAAAAGAAGCAATCTCCAGGCTCTTAGATTCTGTTAGAAAGCCCAAACGACTTATCAAATGAAGCTCTATCAATAAAATCATCAATAAAATCATCAATAAAAGGAATACTATGAAAGAAATAAAACTAAAAATGATCAAATGAAACTCCTGCCTCTAATCCATTCCATGTCTCATTCACCATGATGTGACACTTTAATGGTGGGTATTACATAAGTGAGATTTTTTTCTCTCAGAACTTGTTTTTACTGATATACAAAAATCTGTACATATTTAATGTATACAACTTAATAAACTTGAAGATAAGTATACACCTAAGAAGCTGTCTCCCTAATCAATGCCATAAACATATCCATCACCTACAAAAACCCCATTTATTTATATTTTAATTGATTGATTGTGATAAGAACACTACATAATATCTACCAAATTTAAGGTATAGAGTGTTGTTAAATATAAGCAGTATGTTTTATAGTAGATCTCTAAGACTTACTCTCAGAATTTTGATCCTTCACATATTTTTCTTGAGAACTAGACACCCCAAAGTGAGTTGGTGGCAAATGGCTTCTGTAGCTCATTCATCATAATCATCTCTTCAGAACTTAAATTGATAGTTTTTTTCTCTTCTACGTGAAGCAAAGAATGCAGGTTGAATGATCTTCCAGAATTTAATTAGGCAATCAGTGGCTCTTGAAAATGCGATCAAATAACCAAATGTTAACACTGAGATCAGGCATAGCAAGAGCAACATCTAGACATATTTCCACCTGTTCACAGTATCAAGATAATTCATCCAGAACGGATATCTAAACCAATTGTTTTCAAACCATGCCCTGCAGGGCACCTGTGGGAAGTGAATGTCCGGCAGGACATGATCCAGGTCCTTCCCTCCATTGTGACCAGAGAAGCTCCAGTTCTATCTGTTTTCAGCATGGAGTTTCTTCTTACAGAAGGAATTTTGAAGCTAAAACAAGTGTCAAAGCCTGTAGATCTAGACCATTTCAATTCACAGAGCATCCTGAGTGGTCCCAATCTCATAAAGATTTTGACAAAAAATGTATTACATCAAGAGGCAAATTTCATTCACAGAGGAGACCTCACCAGCTCACAGAAGACCTTATTCTTATAAAGAGCTCCAGTCCCAATATTTCTGGAAGTTTCCTAGCAACATTTTGCATAAGATCAAGGATACTGTGTGGCACAATACAAGTATCTGCTGAGTTTCAGGGAAGGAGTTTCTGCTCTGCCCTCACCCTTGACCTTCACTCTTTTGTCAGCAAAATCACCACCTCCAAGCGTGAGGGAGCAGGCATCTTTCTAGTCACTTTTGACTAGTGATTGTTTTAAACATGCCTGAACACCTTTCTGGAGGAAACAGGATTTTCACTAATTCTTCCAACACAAACATATAACAAGATTTTCTGGCTTTTAGAAAAAAAATATCTACACTGCCTTAGGTCAGAGATAAAGTTAGATTTTTTTATCATGTAGCATTAAATTATGGGTTTCAAAGGTTAATGGCATTTCGCCTGTTTGCAGAAGAAACATGCTTTTGAAAATCTAACTCTCAAAATGAACGTTGGCTGGTTTCATATGGTATCTAACTAGCAATTTTTGCCTTGGTCTTACCCAACTTCCCACTGAAACACCTGATGGACACTCAGAGAATAATGAACCCAGACAGACAGCCTAATACCAGAGCTGCTGCCCTAATTCATCTGTGGAGTTCATCATTTGCAGAGCTGAAACCAGATTTAGTAGAACCAATGCAATATTTTGTGACTGAAAAAGCCACGTCCCTCCCACCCTGCCTCCAGGACCTGTGTCTCCCAGCCATAACGGAGACAGATATTTCTCTGCATTGTCTACTTTAAGCGGCCAAAGTGTTAGAATGAACTAACCTTTTCAGATGAGGCCAAGGTAGAAACGATTCAACATTTAAATTTTATCCTGCATTTATATGTTTGACCATATTGCTTCTATATGTTTTTGGCCAATCGTATGGTGAAAATTATGTTAGATATAAATTAAAATAAAATAAATTCTACTTTGTTCATTGGTGCAGATTCAGTACCTAGACTAGTGGCGCATAGTAAACACTCAATTAATATTCATTGTTTGGATGTTTGGATGTAATTAGTTTTTAAAAAATCAATAGGAGGACAGTTGGCTTCCAGTCACACTCACACTTTAATTTTTGACAGGAATTTAGGTGCAGAATCCTTTAATAATTACTAAATAAATAATTTCATTAAAAATTTGATTATGAAATTCATCAAAAGCTTAGAATAATAAAAGAGCTTGTTGGGAGAAGGAATAGCACATTTAATAAGAAAGAAACAAAAATAGTCTGTGTTTCTTACTAATCTTCAGGACTCATCCCTGGTCCTCCCCACCCCCCACCAAAGCGAGTGCTAATAAGCTAGCTCATTTGGCAGGGCAGAACTGGACCCACCGTCAATGCTGCTGCCACTGCAAAGAAAAAGAAATAATTATGTCTTAGAGACACACATTAATTTTTGCATTTAGAAAAACCCAATTTGTAAAAAGCAAAAAAATAAAATGAGAAGACTAGAAATAGTGTTTAATATCAGGATAGAAGGGTTAGAGATGAAAACTGGAAAAACAGAACCAAGTACAAGGAAAAACAATGAGTGAAAACTGACAGAAGGCCAACTGCCCACTGCCATGCAGCTAGCGTGCACCTAGTTCTCCACCTGGGAAAGGGGCTATTGCATTTCACACACCTTCTACCACTCATTTCCTCTACCCAGACAATGTGGAGATGGCTCATTAACCTCCAGGTACTGATTCTGAAGTAAGTAACACTTGTTTTAGGAATAGGCATTAAAATTGTGAGTACTGGTTGGAGGTTTACATGTTCATGGAGGTCAGGCAGGTGACTCACGCCTGTAATCTCAGCGTTTTGGGAGACTGAGGTGGGAGGATTGCTTTCAGCCAGGAACTCGAGGCTGCAACTGAGGTATGATTGCAATGCCACCCTCCAGCCTGGGCAACAACGCAAAACCCTGTCTCCAGAAAGAAAAAAGAAGTGAACCTGGAGTTAGAAGTAGTTCTGAGGACTTCTTTCTCTTTCTCTTTTCCTTCTGCACCCAACTCCCATGAGTCTTTGATCTACATTGTTTTATTCCTTCACTCCCTCAGCTCTGAAAGATAAGCATGCAGTAGCAGCCTAATATATTTTTAATTCTCCCACTTAAAAGCACTTGCATTGGTTCTGCTTACCAAATTAGTAAACCAATCATTTTATGTGATGACTTCCATTGCAGTGTAGAACTCCAGTTAAAAATTCAAAGCCCAATAATAGGGGTCCTTAACCGACTATGAGGTACCTGCTGTACTGGCCTAAGAGCCATACTCACCTTGGCTTTGGGGATTTGCCCTCTCTGAGTATTAAGAAACATACTTCTGGAGAAGCAAGCATTGAGCTTCATTGCTGATGATTAACTTATCACAGCATGACAGAAAAGGACAACTTAGACTGCTGATGACAGCAAGAAAGTTGTCTTGCTGTGTAGTGAACATCCAATCTAGTGTGTCATGGTGGAAGCTCTTATCTCTCAGTACAGGCTCAGAGCCGTAGAGAAATGAGTCTGCAGGAAATGTATTTTCATGCAGGAAGGGAAAAAAATGACATCGGGTTATTAGCCCCAAGAATGGCTCTTCCTAACTTCCAAAGATAAAATACAGATGAAAATGTGAGGGGAAGGAGGTATAGTCAATAACATTTAAAAAACTGAGATTTTATTTATGTATTTATAAATGTTTGAAAATCGGGAAGACCCCAAAACAAAATAGGTCCAGAGAGACTAAAAAAATATTAAGAGTTTCTGCCCCCCTATTCTTGGAGTTTGAGAATAATTTTCTCTAGTTAAAACTGATGGCATAGGATTGGAAAAATACAACCCATGTCTCATCAAGAGGATGCCAGCTTGCCGTGAAATGCAAAGACTTTCCCTTTGTCTTGATCTGTTAATGTCCTTGTGGCCCAAACCCAAAGTCTAGCATTATATAGACTTCTTTTCCCTGAGATGAATAGGCAAGCAAAACAAAAGCAGAAACAAAATATGCCTATAAAGCAAAACTATTGCCAGGAAACAAAGAAGGCCAAACATGATACTGAAAACTCCAGAGGAAGAATAAACCTCTAAAATAAATTTATTTCAGAAACCAAGAAATGTGTTGCAAACGATCAATCTCAATAGGATGGAAGAAGATGAAGTGGAAAAAATAAAGAATAAAATCTTCTCAGATCAAAAGGGTGAGATGAAGCATTCCAAAAAACTAAAAATCTAATCACAGAGACAAAAATCACAATAGTTATGAAAAAAGTTAACAAATCAGAAAATCAAATCAGTGATCAGGAGAACAAAACTAAGAAACTCTCAGGAACACAAAAAGAGAACAGATAAACAAAAAATAATCAAAAAGAAGATAAGTGTTTAGAGCAGAGAATAGAGGGTCCACTGAGTAGTTATTTGGTGTATCTGGTGAAGAAAATGGAATGATGGCTCAAGAGTAAGAATCAGACATAAACTGGGGAATTCAACTCAGTAAGTTTCGTCACATTCCTAGAAAAATTAGATTACATTCTGACAAATACTCAATGTATGAGAATTGCAAAGAAAGGAAAAAAGAAGTCTATAATCTGAAAAGTTGGTTATGTGAAAAGAAAAAAATCATGCAGGCCTCAGTCTTTTCCTTTGTGACACTAAATGCTAGAGACAAAACATTGGCAGAGTTTTGAGAAAGAAAATTGTTAATGAGTATTTTATCACATGCAAGACGGTCTTCTTGCAGTGTGAAGTCAACATAGAAATAGTCCCAGATTTGTACGAATTCTGAAAATATGTTAGTCCTTTACACCTATTTTAAAATATATATGCTGTCTGAATGAGAGAGAAAGTTAATTAAAAAATTCAAGTATATAAATTTTATCGTGTCAAAAAGTTAGGTGATAACAACTGGCATCACTTAGTTAAAATTACCGTTTAAAATTTACTTACGATACCACAGGCAAATTTCAAATGAAACAAAAAAGATACATACTACAACAAAATTGAATTATCAAAGTCTTAGTCAAAAACTTAAAATTATATTAAAAAGCCAAGGAATTAGGTGAATTATGACAGATAAAATTTTTAAAATTTTACAGTTCACAGACTCAAACAATTGCTTTTACTCTTGATTTTGATGTAAGATAATAATTTTTAAAATTATTTAAAGATAACAATAAAACACAGTATATAACCTTCAAATCAGTGAAGATAAATGCAGACACATCATGATATGAGTCTACTTTTACTTTTTAAAATGACTACTAAAACTGTAATATGTGGGGTGTATTTATTTATTTTCTTTTAAATAAATGAACATACATTAATTTTAAATACAAAAGACATTTTTCCAAGTGATGCCTCTCAGACATAATTTTTTTTTAAATGCACCAGCATTTTCCAACCCATTCCTAGTCAGTGACATTTGTTTGCTCCCTGAAGCTCATCATCAGAACTGTCCCTCTTAGGCACAGGCTCAATTAACATCCCATGAGAAGATGGGCTCATTAAAACTTCCAGTTGGAGTTTTTAAAAAAAGTAATCTGCGTTGCCTTAAACAACCATTTGCAAATTTACAGAGATTATATAAAGTGTTCTTTTTTAAAATCCTAGATTGGCAATTACTCATGTACCTGTGTTTTTATTAGGCCATAGGCTCTTTCAGGCCCAAGATTATTTATTTTTTTATTCTTACTACCTAGCCCAGAGCCTGGGTATATGTTTGTCAGGTTGAAGTGAACTGAGTTGACCTAAATGAGATTATTCTGCCAGATGGTTGTAGCCATCAGCACATTCATTCCCATTAATGGTCAAAAAGCATCCAACTCACAGCCTTGGGTTTCTATAGTTGCCTCTTGAACCATTTAAAACTATTCCTTTCTTCATAGATTTTTAAGTTTATTCACACCTGCAAAACTCGTGTTGTTTGTTCCTATATATGCTTTTAATTACCAGTAGCTTAAATGAGCCATAGTCATGAAGCTGCATTTTCTGCTCAACTTTAAAACCACTTCTCCATCATCTGATTTTATTCAGGTTCTGAATTTGCCCCTAACTGCTATAGATCTGCGTTAATTTTACATTCTTTGGGAAACTTGTTTAGCTAACAGTTTAAACATGGCGTGCCTTTTTTCACACCTTTGGGCCTTTGCTCATACTGTTTACTTGGCCTAAGCATCCATTCCCCAGCATGCTAATCCCCATCAACGGATGCTGCCTCCTCACTGAAGATTCTCCGTCACTGATGGTTTGCTATCGCTCACTGTACGGTCATTATAACAATGCTTATACAAGTTGGCCAGGCCCTGTGTCTCTTTCATACCCAGCACCCTTACTTAGAACACTAGGATATGCTTGCATTCCATAAACTAGTAATTACTGAGAACTGGATGTGTGCCAGGCCTTCTATCAAATTCCCGGGATATAGCAATAAACAGGTAAACATAGGACTGTCCTCATGGAGCTCTCAAACTTGCCTAATAAATAAGGACACAATTTTGACAGAGCGGCGGCCAAAAGAAACAGGATGGTATAGATGGAGTATGGGAAGGTCTACTTTAGGCAGGCCCTCTTCAGGAGAAACTAGGTCAAGTTCTTAAGTAAAAGAAGAAACCAGCTATGTGGAGAGCCAGGTAAGTGCATTCCAGTCAGAGAGAAGAGCATTTGCAAAGCCCTGAGGATGGCATGAGCTTTCTCTGCTTAAGGAAAAGAAAAGGCCAATGTGGCTGGACCAGGGCGTGAGAGTCCTCAACACAGAAGAATAGTCACATGAGCTGAAGTCACTTAGGCAGGGGACCCAGATAACGGTGGCCCTGCAGTTGGTGGGGAGTTTGTAGTAACTGGGGAATCCATTAGCCATGGTTTCTATTCACGGTTTTGAAACAGGGAAGTGACATCACCTCATTTCTGTTTTTAAAATATCACTGTGGAAGTGGATTGGCATGAGATGTATTTTCATTGGACGGTAGTGCCATTTACTAAGAAGCAGGAGCATGGGGTTTGAGAAGGGTGGTTTGAACATAAAAGAATCAAGGAGGCAGGCAGATAAATGAGCTTATAGTTCATGGGAAATGTCTGGCTCAGAGATTTAGTTTGAAAGATATGTACATATACATGGTATTTAAGACTGTGGGATAAGAACAGATCACTTTGAAAGGAATGGAGTAGGACCTAGGTCACCCCCTGAGGCATCCAAACATTTGGAGGTCAGATAGTGAACAGAAAAACAGCAAATAAGCCCAAGAAGGAAGGGTCAGTAAGGTAGGAAAATGTGACCTGGGAAAAAAAACCAAAAACAAAACTAGAGTATTTCAGAAGAAACAAACAACCCACTGTGTGTTCTGCTGGAAAAATGAGCAGAAGAGGGTAGAAGATACTCTTCTGAGCTGGTAAATTGAAGGTTGCTGGCAGCTTTGTCAAGCAGTTTCAGCGGGATGGAGGAAACAAGTCAGACAGTGAATTGTAGAAGGACCTGGAGGTAAGGAAGGAAAGAGGTTGAAGAAGTTGGCCCTTGAGATAAATGTTGCTGCTAAGGGGAGCAGGGCAATCATTTTTTGCCCATCTCTGCAACACATACACCATGAATTTTGAACACACTGTAATAGTTCTTTCTTAAGCCCACTCAAAAATAGAAGAATTGGCCAGGCTCGGTGGCTCATGGCTAGGCTTGGTAGCTCAGGCCGGGCTCCATGTCTGGGCGACAGAGTGAGACTTAAAAAAAAAAAAAAAGAAGAAGAAGATTCAACTGACCAAATAGCAATACTTATAGTAAATGATGTGAGTGTGGGGGAAACCTTCTGTTAATTACACTACTTTTTTTTATTATCCCACACAGCTAAATTAATAATAGCTGACATTTTGTGAACAATTAAAATTTACTTTATTCAACATTCAAAACTACCTTGTAAGGCAGGTACTTTGACTATCCTATTTTATAGAAGAGGAATCAAAGTCTTGGAAAGTTAAGAGACTGCACCATACAGAGCTAGTACCCCCTGGGGAGAGAAAGGACCCAAATGCTGCTGCATTTACAGTATACATTCCCAGCCTTTGAGAACTAAGGGTTGGAGATAAGAAAGTATTAATGACATAGAATAGAACTAGAATCTTAGCCATCCCCATTTAAAGAAAAGTCATCTTTCTCAATTCACTAATAATTTTGGTAACAAGATGAATGTCTTTGTTGAATCATCTTCAGAAGTAATTTAAATAATTCTGCTGGTAATTGATAATAAATGAATGGAGGATTTAGGTATAATCTTTTTCTCATCATGCAAGTGGGAAAAGGACTTAGGAAATGCTATCAACCTCCTTCTAAATCTGGAATATTTCAGACTAAATTTTCCAAATATGAATGACTAAACATGCCCAAGACATTCATAAAGGAAATGTCCCAGTAGAAGGAATCTATTCAGGTTTACTGGATTTATGAAAATGTGCTTACAGCAATAGCTTCTAGGCATGATTTTTAAAAACTAGGTTTCTCAAATATTTGACAACCCCGGGCCCTCATTTCACCAGTTATGAAGGCAAGGTTCAGGGGGAAAAGCTGAGTCTTGTCCTAAATAAGTGCATAGCAGGAAACCACAAGAAATGTGGAAACTCAGTTTTTAAAAGATGAAGGCCCACAAGACAGAACCCTCTTGGCTCTCTGTATCAATAACTGTTCTGCCCACTCTGAGAGCAAAGTGATACCTCACTCTGTGGAGTATTTAAGGCAGGCAGTCATTCGATCATCTGTGAGTGGGGAACCAAAGGAAGAATAAAAACAGAATCATCTTTTCAAAGGTGGACCCTTGTAGCACAAGCTTTCCCCACTAAGTAAGTGTTCTAGGAACCCATGGACAACAGTATACCAGCTAGTGTTGTTATTGCAGAAGAAATGTCCAGAGTTATGGCAAACAGATTCTTCTACCATGATAGTACGCCTTCCCACACCATGCTGAGTGCCAAATGTTCAGCAGATTTTGACTAAAAACGACATGACACCCATGCCCCACTCTCCCCACTCTCCTGATCTCACCCCCAGTGACTTTTTTTTTGTTTCCCCAGACAAAAAAAGTCCTCAAAGGGAAACGTTTTGGTGATGTGGAAGAGGTGAAACAAAAAATGGCAGAAGCACTAAAAGGCATCAAAATTGATGAGTTCAAAAACTGTTCTCAGCAGTGGGAAAAATGTCTTGATAGATGCGTTGCATTAAATGGAGAGTACTTTGAAGGTGACTGAAGTTTAAACATGTAAGAACAAATAAACAATTTTTTATAAATAAATTTAGAGTTTTTTTGAATGCCCCCTTTTATGCATTTAGTCATTGGAAATGATTTTGAGGTTTTTTTAATTTTTATTTTTGTCATTATTTTTCAGAGTCATACTCTGTTGCCCAGACTGGGCATGCTCATGGCCACCCAGCGATCCTTCCGCCTCCTCCTTCCAAGTAGCCGGAACTACAGGCATGTGCTACCAAGCCCAGCTTATTTATTTATTTATTTATTGTAGAGACAGATCTCTTCAAGTTGTCCAGGCTGGTCTCGAACCCGCAGGCTCAGGCAATCCAATTGCCTCGGCCTCCCAAAGTGTTGGGATTACAGGCTGAGTCACCAAGCCCGGCCGATTTTGAGTTTTTACAAAGCTAAAAGTATTGCAAAAGGAGTAGTCCAAGCTCTTGAATTTATGGTCTTCACAGGGAAATTATTTCCTTGGCTTATTTGCCAAGTTTCATAGGGATGATAGACACCAAGACAGGGAGGCAAAAAGACACAAAAGAAAGAAATTATATAGTACGAAGAACTAATGGCAATGGAAGAACATAATGTTTTTTTTTTATTTTTGCATGTTTAAGGAATGTATGTGCCCAGTGTTTAAAATACAAAGAAAGGAAGGAAAAGAAACACATGATTCACTCTTGGGGAGCACTGATTTTCTGGGGGTATGCATTTATACAGTTGAGATATAATATCCAGACAAATTTCTATCTCTTTTTTTCATTCAGTAATATGTTGTGTTTTATACCACATTAAGTAACTTCCATCATCATTAAAAATTATTCTTCCATATAGGTCATTTTAATAATACTCTGTTATATGGATGCACTGTAACTTATTTAAGCATTTCTCTATTCATGGACATTGGTTTCCTTGCTTCTTTTGATTACTGCAGCTAATCAAATAAGTTTGGATAAATACTTTTGTGCAAACCATCTTTGTCCTTGTCTCTAGGTATTTTCATAAGTCTACATTGCCAGGAGTGAGAAAAACTACTGGGTCAAAGAACATGAACACTTTTAGGGCTCATGTCAAGTCACTTTCCAGAAAAATGGCAGTAGTTTCTACTTCTTCAGGTAATATATAGGTGTATCTGTCTCACCAAATTCTGGATTAGTATAATTATAATTTTTAAAACATACATGCCTTAATTTAATGAGCAAAACAGTATCTCTTTTTTATTTGAATTCTTTATTTGAATTATTTTAATGTTTAATAAGCCACCCATATTCCATCTTTTGTGAATTATTTGTTAGTATCTCTTACTCATTTGATATTTTTGGCATTTCCATGTTTTAACTTTGTGTTTGAGTTCATTGTGAAGATGGTAGCCCATTGTCATATCTGCAGCAAATATTTCCAAATATCTTTCTGACTAGTGGTCTGCCTTTCAATTGTACTTCTAATTTTTGTCAGATGGATGGATAGAAACAAGGGCAGAGATGCATTAAAGCATCTGATGCCTTTGGGAAGGAGAAGAGTTTGACTGCCTGTGGAGTTGGGCATATGTGCACTCCTGTAACTGCAGATGAAGCTGGAAAAGTGGCTGTTAAGGGCTGTGTATGATTGTCTTAGTTCATCTTCTACTGCTATAACAGATTACCACAGACTGAATAATTTATAAAAAACAAATATTTATTTGGCTTATAGTTCTGGGAAGTCCAAGAGCATGGTACTGGTATCTGGTAAGGACTTTCTTGCTGTGTCATAACTTGGCAAGGAATTACATGATGAGGAAGTACATGTGTGAGACAGAGACAAAATTTGAACTGAACTTATCCTTCTTTCTGGAGTCCATTCCAAGATAACTAACTCACTCTTGTCATAACTAACTCATTCTGACAATAACAGCATTAGTCCATTTGTGAAACCAGAGCCTTCATGATCTAATCAATGTAAAGGTCCCACCTCTGAACACTGTTCCAATGGCAATTAAATTTATGCATTTTGGAGGGGACATTCAAACCACAGCAATGACACATTTTTTATTTTTTCTATTATTCAGTGATAAGCTATCGAAGGCTTGAAAAAGAAAATTAGTAATATAATCAGATCCATGTCTTAGAAACAGATCTAGCAATAGGGAGGAGGATGGATTAGAGTCAAGAAGCCTACTCATGGACAAGTGAAAAGAGTTTTCTCACTGATCTTTTGGGTTTGACTTACATGACCTTAAGTTTCTTTGTGTTTGATTTAAATACTTAAATTTACACTGAAATATGCAATAAAATGGAGTGGACATTTCTTTCTCAGAGAAAGAAATAAAAGTGAGTGAAGGTATCAATAAACTCAAAGAGATTGTGGGGCTGATTTTAAAGGAATACAGACCCTTCTTTTCAAGTATTTGTCTGTTTGGAGAACATCTTTAACCAAGATTTGAAATCATATAGAAAAGTAGGAGAAATAAAACCATGAGATATAGGCTAGCCTAGGAGTGGAAGGCATGGAGTGTTACACGGAATTTGAAATCATTTATAGACAATGGATAAACTTTACAGTTTTAGGCATGAATAAGTAGCTCATTGGGAACATTAGCCTGGGAATGTGCAAGAAGGATTAAAAAGAGAGAGACTCGAAGCAAGAAGATCAGTTATGAGTTTATTGTTTTAATACATTTCCAGAGGACAATTTGGTGTTATATAGCAGCATATATAACACATCCATCTTTTAACTCAAATATTTTACTCTTACAAGTTTCTTAAGGCTATAACAGAAAAGATTTTTAAAGATGTATGTGCAAGGATGTTCACTGATTGTTATTTATAACAGAGTAAACATTTTTAATTCACGTATCTGATAATAATTCATTCACTTCTCTGACTAAAAAGGCACTTTTCTCAAATTCAGTTAATCATCTGATAGTCTCTGAATTTCAACAGTCCCCATAAAATCAGCTATAGATGTGTGATATGGATTCTTGTCATAAAATGATCTTCAGTTCCAGACTGAGGAAGCTGCTTTCAATCCTAATCTGCAACTTGATGGCCATGTGAATTTGGCAAGCCATTTAGCCTCTTTGACTCTGTTTCATGTGTAAGATGGAGAAAATAAAATATTTTTCCTGCAATTATTGGGGAATTGAATAAGATAAAAGGCTTTTCTTTATTTAATTTTGCTTCTCCAGATTAGGATTTCAAACACGGAATATCAGTGTCTAAAGTAGATTATTTCAATGGAAAAGTAACATACCATAACTCACTGCCTAAAATGCTGCAACATTTTTTCTTTATAATTAGTCTCTTTGGAATACACCACAGACTAATTTTTCCCAAATATTATAAAGCTCTCCTATTTTTATAAGTGCATATGCAAATTAAAGAGAATCTCACCTCAATTATGAGTACTTAAGATAACATAATTATGTTATTTGTGTAACCTACTTCAATCTGATATTCAAATCTATAGTGTATTTTCAAGAAAAGAAGGCCCAGCTTCTTTAGGTTCATCTAAAACATTTTGCCCATGAAAAGAAAATGCTGTTTAACAATTTTGCCTTCAGCCAAAGAAATGGGGAATCCTATTTGCCCATTATTGTTCTCATTCATGCCCTAAATACAACTCCTTAGGGAAACAGATTCACAAGCTTAGAAGCAATAACTACGGAGCTTGGTCATAAATGTTATTTTATTAACATGAGATTTAATGTTGTTACTCCAAATTTTATCTAAGTATGTAGCAAAACCTTTTCTTTTCCTTTTTTTTTTTTAAACAAGATTTAAGGACCATTGCGAGATGAAGGCCTTAAAATTGGCATTAATAGTAAAATTGTTACATTGTCTAAATTTTCCTTTCACATATTAATTTTCTCTCTCTTACTCATTTTTCTTTGAAGGTATAGAAGTGATGAGGTCATGTTTGGGGGTAAACAATATATGGTGCTGACAATAAATTTCAAAAATTGGAATACTGATCTTAAGATAAAATTTACATAATAGTAGATCTTTGAGAATTGGGAGTAACCTTTCATCAATCTGAGATTTATTTCTTTTAAAAAAGTCAGCATATACAGAATTATAGATGAACTAAATTTCTCTAGATATATGTGTCTTTGGAGATGCCAAGCTAGTGAAAGCTTAGGTGTGCTGACCCCATGAGTGTGTGTGGTGACCCAAGAAGGGCAGATGGAAGATGTAGTTATGATCTTTTGAGAAGTCATGAATAAAGAAAAAAGTAGAAAAGCAAAATGGTTCCGAGTACCTGCTCACTGTGCCACATGCCTGGAAAAAGAGAAAACAGTGTTTCAGAAAAATTCGGAGTGGTCTCTGGAGGATGCAGTGGGAGAGTGTGCTACAAACTGAAAAGATAACTTTTTTAAAGCAACTTTTTTTTTAAGTTGGGGTCTCACTCTGTCACAGAGGCTGGAGTACAGTGGCACAATCATGGCTAACCAGAGCCTCAAATTCTTGGGCTCAAGCGATCCTCCCACCTTGCCCTCCCTCTTCATTCCCCTTCCCCCCATCGCCCCGTAGATGGGACTACAGGTGCATGCCATCATGCCCAGCTAATTTTTGTATTTGATTTTTTTTGGGGGGTAGAGATAAGGTCTTGCTATGTTGCTTAAGCTGGTTTCAAACTCCTGGGCTCAAGCGAGCCTTCTGCCTTGTCATCCTAAAGTGCTGGGATTATAGACATGAAGCACCACACTGGTCATAAGCAACTTTAATGAGGCATAATTTGCATACAGTAAAATGTACCTTTTTAAAAATTAAACTTTTTCTTTTGAGATAATTGTATATTCGCAAGTTGTAAGAAGTAATTCAGAAACATTCTATATACCATTCACTCAGTTTGTCCCAATGGGAAAACTATAGTACAATGTCACAGCCAGGATCACATTATCACAACAATATAGAATTATATCACAATATTCCAACCATGATATTGACATTGGCACAGCCAAGATAAAGAGCAATTCCATCACCACAAGGGTCCCTCATGTGGACTTTATATAGCCACAGGCCCCATTCCTCTTCCTGCTTCTCTTCCTATAACATCTCTGACTCCTGCCAGCCACTAATCTGCTAATTTTCTATAATTCTATAGAAATAGAGAAATTTGCTAATTTCATGAATGCTATTTAAATGGAATCATAGCACATGTGATTTTTTATGGTAGGGTTTTAAAAAGTCTGCATAATTCCCTGAAAATTCATCCAAGCAATTGTATCAACAGTTTATTCTTTTTTATTGTTGAGTAATTTCCATGATATGGATGTACCAGTTTGCTTAACCGCATCTACTGAAAGACAAAATGTACTTATATTAACTTTGCATTTTGTGTGAGTTTTGACAAATTGATGTACTCATTTACCCAAGAAATAAAAAATTATTGTCATGTACAAACTTTGTAAATGTTTGTAGCAGTTTAATTAATAATACTTAAAAACTGGAAACAACCCAAATGTCCAACCACAGATTAACAAATAAATGAATAAATGATAATATATCCATGCAATGTATACCACCCAGCAGCAGTAAAAAGCAATGAACTACTGATACCTACTTCATAGATGAATCTCAAAAATACCACACAGTTTAAAAAAGCATGACCTAAAAGATTATATGCTCTGTGGTTCCATTTATATGGATTTCTAGAAAAGGCCAAACTAATCTATAATTTCAGAAAACAAATCAGTGATTGCTTAAGGCTGGGTGAGTTGGAGAATGAGGGGGTGTTGACCACAAAGGGGCACAGGGAATTTTTTGTAGTTTAAGATAACATTTTGAACCCTAAATGTGGGGAGTTGTGTTGCTTAGAACAGAAGGGCCTTACTTTCTCAGAAAACAAGAAACTGGTAGAAAATACATTTGATTATGAAGGACAGAAAAAGAGTAAAGTAAGAATTACGAAGGTTCAAGGAACCAAGGAATAGAAGAATAAAGAACCCCAGAGCTAGATGTCGTGGCAGAGGTCTATAGTCCAAGCTACTTGGGAGGCCAAGACAAGGAGGATCATTTGAGCCTAGGAGGTTGAGGTGGCGATGAGTTATTATCACTCCACTGCACTTCAGCTTGGGCAACAGAGTGAGACTGTGGAAAGACAGATAAAGAAAGGAAGGAAGGGAGGGAGGGAGGGGAAAAGAATAATGAATCCAAAAGGTGAAAATAGAAGCAACTTGGAAGAAATCTATGAAAACTTCAAACTACACAAAGCTGATTGGGGCAATAGAACACTAAGGACATGAACCCGACCTATTTGATGTCAAGTTTGCAACAGGTGAATTCTCCCTCCTTGGTTTGTTATCTTTACACAACCATGTGTGCTACCCTTTTGAGGGTTTGTAGGAGAACTTAACCCATTAAACATGGGAGGAAAAAACATTGAGATGGCAGGAGAGATCTTTGACAGAAAAATTCTCTGTGTGACTCAACCAATTGCAATACATGAAATTCCTTTAACTAGCAGAAAACAAACAGGGAACAGTCTCCTTGCTTTTCTTGGAACACTTCCATGACAAAACACAGTGTGGCATTTTCCACTGATGCTCTGCTGGGAGCCCTCTCTATATCTCCAGAAAGTATGTAGTGCTAATATAGTAAATGGCATGCCCAGGTAAACATAAGCCCTGTTAGCACAACATGTATGCCCAAATCCTCTCCATGTCTAAGGAGACAGTACTGACCTGAGTTGAATGGGGAGAGAAACTGAAACAAAGACAATGAATAGCAATAGAACTGGAGACAAGAGTTAAGTCTGAAAGAGAATAAAAGAAGAGAGATCCAAAACCAGTTGAGAATAGGAATAAACACCAATTCCAGGGGAGTTAGAGGTGGGTGTGAAGTGAGATATGTTTACTGGAAGGCAGAACTAGGGAAATAAACTAAAGTAAATGGGAAGCAAACTGGAATAAAATTGCAATTAGGGAAAATTATTAGTAGATACTAACTGGGTAAAATGTGATTCTAGAATAGGATATTTACACAGTGTAAAGTAGCCCCTTTAAGTAATAAGATTTCTTATTACTTGTAATGGACAAGTATAACTTTTTACTGGAGAGGTCTGGCTGGTGGTAACAACCTTACTAAGTGGTTAAAGTTAGCACCATCAATAGTGGGACAGATTGACAATGATGTGATACATGTGATATTAACGTGATGCAGTATTAAATACTCGTATCACCCTGAAGTGTTCTTACCAAAAAATAAAATTTTTTTTTTTTTTTTAGTTGGAGTCTCATTCTGCTGCCCATGCTGGAGTGCAGTGACACACTCACAGCCACCACAGCCTCGACCTGCTAGGCTCAGGCAATCCTTCCACCTCAGCTTTCCAAGCAGCTGGAACTACAGGCAGGTGCCACTATGCTCAGCTAATTTTTTATTTATTGTAGAGATGAGGTCTCACCAAGTTGCCTGGGCTGATCTCAAATCCGTGGGCTCAGGCAATCCTCTCACCTCAGTCTCCAAAAAGTGCTGGGATTATAGGTGTGACCCACCACGCCCGGCCCTCCAGAAATGTTTAACCTGAAGCTCATTAGTCCGAGTTTCTACAGAAATATAAAGGACAGCAGAATAAATGCAATGAAACCATAGTAAAAATAAACAAATCCAGAATGTGAGATAGTCTATGAGAGAACCTGGACTTGCAAGCTATTAGTAATGGCAATTAGTAATCTTTTTAAAATCTCCATGGCCTTGACACCTTGAAGAATTCAGGTAAGTTTTCCTGTCCATAAGAAATGGGGAAGTATGGCCTTATGAAGGCCAGACCACTGGGGATGGGGCACCAAGGCTTTGGGAAACCAAAGTAAGTGAGGTCCCCATGGCCACACGTGGCTGAGAGTGAGTAGGTGACACCCACAGAGCTGTCATGGATGCTCTATCATGATGAGGCCAAAGACTAAGAGGTTTCTTTTGAGGTAACTTAGAAACATCCCAATCACGGAGCGGGTAATGGCTCTGTAAAACTAACTGAGATTGGATCTATATAGTTAACTCAACAAATAGGCACCAAGTTAGATTGAAGTACTTCAGAAAATTAAGAGAGGTGGCCTGAGCACTTACATTTTCTCATCTTCTTCTAGAAATCTCATTGAAATAGCAATAAAGATATACAAAAGGGGATCAGTAAGAAACCTCAGGGAGAACAGAGAAGGCAAACTACAGTCTAGAACCTTGAGGAATTTATGAATTAAATAGTATAGAAAGTGGATGGTATCTTAGTGATTGTCTACTACAGAGTGGAAGAATTTATTATTTGGAAGAGACACAGAAGACTGCTATAAAGGTATAAGGGCCCATCTGTCCATCAGACCCCATGTTGGCTTCAAGCTCAGAGCCTATAGGCATTGGGAGCAAGAATAGACAGTGGAACAATCATCAGGGAATGTGGCTATAGAAACAGGGTATAGAAGAGCTGGACCAATGAGTCCTATCTACATTTAGGAGGTGACCAGCAGCAGGACTTTTACCACGGAGTGATAAATAGAGAACTACTGCTTGCAGAAACTGAAAGGGTTGCCTAGAAAAGACAAGGGCTCCAAGTTTGTTGTTGACATCCTCAGGACTGGGGGTAGTGAGTCTCAGGGATGGAAACCTGCCTGCTAGTTCTCTGCATGACCACCATCAAGATAAAATTATCCATAGACCTTATCCACAGGTTTCACAGGCAGTGCTCACTTGTCAGGGGAGAGATCTGCTGGGGAAATTGAATTTCATAACAACTGAAAACACCTACACATACCATCTATGCTCACAGACAGGAGTATTAGGGAATATAAGCTGATGATCTAGGCTTACTGGACTATGAGAAAAAGTCCTCAGTGCCAGAAATAAGAATCAAGGCTACTAAACAAACAAAAAAACCTCAGTTTAACAGAAAACTCAGGAAGCAAAGTGAATTGTTTAAGAAGCCAACAACTTTTAATCAAAATCTTAGAAGAAATTTGAGAGGATATTATGTGCTTAAAAGAGCTTTTGGGCATATTTGAGTTCCTTGTAAATCCAATTTCTTGAAAGAAAGAAAGAAAGAAAGAAAAGGAATGGGCTGCTATGAACAAAAGGAACAATCCAAAATATCCAAAGACATGATGGCTGATACTAAAAGAATTTAATTCAAGGGTCGGAAGACAAAGTCAAGGACATCATCTAGGAAAGCACAGAGTAAAAAAGGGGGAAAAGGTAGGAGATAAGGAGATGGTACAGAAGGTCCAGCATCAATTTAAATAGCACTTCTAGAAAAGAGAATACAGAAAATGGGGTGAAAATATGGAAAAAAGATTTCCTCAGGCTGAAGACGAACAAGTCTGTAGATTGAAAAGATCTATGTAGTGCCAATACATAATAATTATGATGATACAATATCCATACCCATTTCCATCCTGATAACAGCTCAGAATGCCAAGGACAAAGAGAAAATTCTAAATGCTTCTAGAAATAAGAACACACATACACATAGGAATACACATACATGAAGCAAACCACAAAAGATCATGTTGGCCTCAGACTTCTTATCAACTTGAAGATAGGAAGCAATATTTTTAATAGTTACAATGAGAAAGATTTTGATATTTAAAGTCCTATATCCAAATAAACTATCAATCAAATGTAACTGCAAAATAAAGATGTTTTCAGACATGCAGTTTCTCAGAAAAGTTTACCTCTCATTCATATTTTCTGGGGAAAAAATTTTGACTATGTGTATCAGGAGAGAAAGAAGTCTCAGAAAACAACAGACAAGGAATGCAAATAACAGTGGAAGTGACCAGAAAGTAATGAGAAGAAATCCTTGGCAAACAGTAGGGAAGTAAGCCAAACTGGGACAGAAAATCTGAAGGCTTCATAGAGGATGTCTTCCAGAGTAAAGTGGATTCCATTTTTTACAACAAGGAAAACTCCAATATGTTTTAGCAATTTAAAATTCCAAGAATAGCAAAACACAGAGAAAATCGCGGTGCCTCCATGAACTACAGTGAACTATATAAAAACATTGGGCAGCTGAGATAATGTCAGAAGACAGAATCTGTTTTGATATTGACTTTTAATATAGTCTCCTCCCAAGGTGACAAGTTTAATGATGTAAGATTATAGTCCTTCTCTTCAGATACGGCCATGCTCTTTAGTTCTGCTATGAATAATGTTACATAATTATAATACTGTAAGTTCTGTCTTTCAATTTTGAGAAATAACCTATAGATGAAGTATTAACTTTAATTACAGTGTCAAGACAGTAGGTAGCAGAGTGTTAATGTAATAAACATTGAAAACATAAAAGTAATTTTAAGTTTGGAAATATAGTATCCTAGTCATACATGCCTAGATCTGTTCTAGCCCCAAGCTCCCCTCCCCCCAAAAAAATATATAAAAAGAAGACTCTATATACACACTAAGGGAAAAAAAAGGAAGGGAAAGAGAAAGGGGGAAAAGGAGGAAAGAAGGAAGAGAGGAAGCAAGAAACAAGGAAGGGAGGAAGAAAGGAGGGGAGGGGGTCAAGGAGGGAGGAAGACATCAGAAGTATTGGAGAACACACTGGATCAGATATTGCAGAGAATAAAATGGGAGGAAACCACAGCTCAGAATCCAAGCAGAAAATGACTACCACAAAGATAGAAGCAATTTGGCTCAAGGGAGATTCAAGACCACATAAAGACAGAAAAGGTCCAAGGGCACTCAGGGTGATTAACTGTGGAACTACTTTCTTCTCCCCCCCCCAACTGCTTTACACTAAGCACCTTAGTCTTCCATTCCAATAAAGCCTTAGTCTTCCATTCCAATAAAGCAATGAATATGAGCACCTGGGCTAAAGAGGAGGGGCTTCAGGTATCTTCTCATCTCCTAGAGGGAGGATGCTACCACACTCTGCAGATAAACTACCAGCACCTCCACCTAGCAGTCTATCTCCTTCTTCTGCAAGATCACCAGTTGCAAGCTGCAGAAACAGAAATGGCATTGACAGGTGAAAAGAGAACCACATATGCAAAGTTAAACACACAACCAAGGTGACATCCAACTCAAACTGAGTACCTAAACCTAAGGAAATAGAGTTAATGGAGCAAATAAAAAAGAATTTGAAGCAAATAGTAATGTCCTCACAGCAGTATGAAAGGATATTATATCCATAAAACAAGAACCACTGTCTTAGGTCAGGTTGTCCAGGATACAGACTCTGAGACTGAGATTTGTATGCCGGAAATCGACTTTGGGCTGTACTTGAGCTCCATACTTGAGAAGAAGTAAGAAAAGGACTGGGCAGAGGAAGAAGTTATAGAGGAAGAAGTTATTAGAGGAAGAAGTTGAGCTGCAAGGTAGTCACAACAGAGGCTTCAGCTGATCATGAAGATCTCTGGAGCTGTATTTAGGCATGGTTCAACAATAGTCGACACTCTCAGCAGCTTGGGGCCGGGTCAGGGAGGGTGCATGATTGGATGACTGAGCTTCTTGCCCCTGAGGAGCAATCTGAGTATTGCACACAGCACCCACTTGAGGTAATTATAAAATGTGCCAATCAGAAGTTTGAGAAATTTAAATTTTTATCATCAAAACTTTGAAAACCACTAAACTCTATAACTAGAAAGAAGGGGGGAAAAATGAAGACTGAATTAGTTGGAAGAGAGAGCAAGGGGATTCTTCCATAGGGCAGTACGGATACTCGCAGGAATAGAAAGAATAGAGAAAAATTAAGTGACATGAAAAATTAAGTACACAGAGTCTTCTTTTTATATCTTTTTTGGGGGGAGCTTGGGGCTAGAAAAATTAAGTGAGAATATCAGAAGGTCAATGTGACAGAAAAATTATTAATAAAGAAATGAATCATGATACAATCAAATAAATAATAAAAGAATTGGGAAAGAGAGGCAAATAAATAAAGGTTTTAAAAACCTTTTAGAGAAAGGAGTTTATAGATGGTATATGAAATTGAAAAAACAAAAAATAATGGTATAACAGAAATGTGGCATGAATCACCAAAAAATATCAAAACAGAAAAGATTAAGTGTGTTGACTAATAGGGGTTAAGTAGGACTGTGGATAAGAGTGCAAAGAGTTGTGACAACCCCTTCGGGTCCTCTCCCACTGCTGGAGCTTTTCTTTCCTCTCAATAAATTCTGCTTTCTCAAAAAAAAGAGTGCGAAGAGTTTTATTTTTCATTAACTATTATTTATTTATTTATTTATTTATTTATTTTTTGAGTTGGAGTCTCACTCAGTCACCCAGACTGGAGTGCAGTGGCCGCTCCCGGCCACCGCAGCCTCGACCTGCTGGGCTCCAGCGATCCTTCCGCCTCAGTCTTCCGAGTAGCCGGAACTACAGGCGCGCGCTACCACGCCCGGCTGATTTTTTGATTTATTGTAGAGATGAGGTCTCGCTGCCCAGGCGGGTCTCGAACCCGCGGGCTCAGGCAATCCACTCACCTCAGCTTCCCAAAGGCGCGGGATTACAGGCTGAGCCACCGAGCCCGGCTAACTATTATTTATATGTATATATATATATATATATATATACACACACACACACACACACACACACATACACACATATATATATACATACATATATAATAGACATATATTTCTTTAAACATTTTTAAACACAGAGTAAAGAACACTGATACTTTCACCTGAATGTCATGTAACGGGTTAATAGCCATTAAAAGTACATAGTGGTTACTATTCATATTGGCTTCATTAATTGAGTATTTAGTACATGCTAGGCACTGTTTGAGAGAAGTATTATCCCAACATGCCTGTTTTATAGACTCAGAGAAAAGTATAATTTGTTCAATGTTGAATGGCATCAAGAAGTAGAGCTGGGATTATAACATATGTCGACTCCAAAGCATGAACATTTAAATACTCTGCAAATTTTTCTCTGATGAGACTAATGGATCAATCCTCTTGTCAGTATTTATTGCAATATTGGAGGGATTCCTTGAGTTACTGATCAATACTTTTTTTTTTATTTGGGGGGTACAATTTACAAGTATACAAATGTTCATTATGCAACCCTTGTTGATAAGGTATGCTCCCCCCACCCCCCTGGCAATTTCCCACTACTGACAATTCTTTTCCAACAGTATTATGATAATAGTTCAAGGTCCACCTTTGAGTGAGAACATGTGATACTCAGTTCTTTGTTTCTGAAAAAATGCTTTTTTTTTGCTGTTGGTCTTTGGAAAATGGGTACTAGACAATAGATATAGATCTGAAAAGTCTTAATAAATCTACCAAACAAAACTCCAAACAGAAGACTACATTTGTTTAATAGGTGACTTAGAAGTCCATGGAGATTTTTTGTTTGCTTGTTTAAAAAGCAGTGGGATGGCTGGAGCAGAGGGGGACTAGTGCAGAGAATAAAATTTACATATTTAGGTGACTGTTCTTCACCAATGGACAATGATATAATTATTAAGAAATGGGAACCTGTTGGTGATAAACCCAATGTAACGGTGTCACAGAAAGTCAAACAAAAGTGGAGTCATCTCTTTCATTTCTTGAGCCTGTCCTTGGCCTAAGGACAGATGCTGTAGGTGGTATTATGTTGTATACTCAGCTGCAAGAAGTTCAACCAAGTCCAGTGTTTAGCTGGGTCAATGCAGAGAGATAAAAACAACTGGTTTATTTATAAGCATTCCCAGCAAGGAAGAACATCAGTTCATTGTGCCCTTTACCTCCTATGTAACACTTGAATTTCTCTAGTTCTCCCTAGCCCCTCAATTAATGCGTGATTTATGCTCCCATCATCTCTGGCCTCAACTTAATGCAACAATTTCCTATCTGTTAGTTATGGATTGAATATTTGTGTCACTCCCCCCAAATTCATATGTTAAAGCACTAATCCCTCAGTTGATGATATTTGGAGAAGGGGCCTGATAAGATTTAGATGAGGTCTTGAGGGTGGAGGCCTCACCATAGGATTAGAGGCCTATTAGAAGAGACACCAGAGGGCTCACTCTCTTTCTCTCTGCCATGTAAGAACAGAGAAGGAAGGTGGCAGTCTGCAAGACAAGATGAGAGTCCTCACTAGAACCCAGTCATACTGGCAGTCTAACCTCAGGCTTCCAGCCTTCAGAACTGTGAGAAAATAAATTTCTGTTGTTTAAGTCACTGAGTCTTTAGGATTTTATTACTGCAGCCTGAGCAGACTAAGACACTATTCTTCCCACATGCATTTTTGTCTCCTCTTTAATCTGTTCACTTCTCAGTAGGATGACCTTTAGAACAAAAATTGGCCATGACAATCTTTTGCTTAAAACATTTCAGTGGAAAACAAAGCAAAAACTTATTAATGCCTTCTCATTATCTTTAATATACCCAAATTCTGTGATAGAACTCACAAGAGTTTTCAAATTTTGACTTTTGCCCATTGCTCTCAGATTTGATTTTGAGACTCTCACACTTCAGCCAAACCGACTTTTTAAGTTTCCTCCCACACTATGGTTTCTGTAGACCTTCATACAAAGTGACTATTATTTTTTTCTTTTTGCTTAGAACTCTTCCTCATTACCCACCCACTTCTTTTCCCCTTTTTTGTCCTGGGTAACACCTCCTCACTCACCCTTCAGGTCTCGACTCAACAGAACTTCCCCAGGAGACTTTTTCTGACTTACGTAAGATGTTACATCCCTGTCCCCATACGGTCCTGACAACTTCTGTCCTTCCCCTAATATCATACTCAGTTGTTAATGTGGTCATTTAAAATCTGTCTTCTGAGTTAGAATGGAAGTGCCAGGAGGAGGCACCCCCATGTTTCTCTTGTTCACCCCTGGAGTTTCACTTCCTCCCTTTTAAACTCACACATTGAATTAATGAATGATCGAATGAAGGAATGCTCCTTCACAGCAGTCTTCCATGTCATTCTGCTTGTCCCAGGGCTGACCCTGATGGTTTTAAATTGCAGGTAACTGCCAACTGTCAAGATCTCATTATCCCTGTTATAGATGCTTCTTGAAGCTGAAGCCACTCTCTCTGCCTCCAGAGCTGTTTGAAGACTGGAGGCAAACCAGCATGAGTCTGATTCTAACACAGGAAAAGAGAATAGATTTGGCAAGTTATAGATCAAGGAACTTGGTGCTGATTTGGGGCAGAATTCTGAAACAAATTACTAAGTGTATTATTAAATATACAGGGCCTATTTGGCACCCAACAAGAGTTTTTGTTTTTTAAATGCATTAGAAATAAATATCTGTGAGTACTTAGAAAGATGTTAATCAACATGAGTCATTATTGATTAAAAATACAACAGGTTATTTTTGCAGTTTGGGACATCATGGTGATATTTTTATTTTATTTTATTTTATTAACTTATAATTTTTTATTTTAAAGATGTGGGGTACAATTCAAGGTTAGGTATACAAATATTAATTATGCAGGTACCCTTGTTGATGATGTGTGCCTCCCTTCTCCAGGCAGATTCTCACTACTGCCAGTCCCACCTCCCCGCCCCCCCACCCACCTGCAATTTCCCACTACTGCCAATCCTTTTCTTATAGTATTATGATAGTTGTTCAAGTTCTGCTTATGAGTGAGAACATGTGATACTCGGTTCTTTGTTTCTTTGAAAGATCACTAAGTCCGTCCATGTTGCTGTGAAGCTCATGATTTTGTTCTTTATGGCTGCATAATATTCCATCGTGTATATGTACCCCATTTTTTTAATCCAGTTCTCTTTTGATGGGCAGCAAGGTTAGTTCAATATTCTTGCTATTGTGTACAATGCTGCGATAAACATACTTGTGCAGGTATCTTTTTTATAGAGTGATTTGAGTTCTTCCGAGTATATTCCCAGTAGGGGAATTGCGGGGTCATATGGAAGGTTGATTTTTAGAACTTTTACCCACACTGCTTTCCACAAAGGCTGTACTAGTTTACACTCTCACCAGCAGTGTTCCCTTTTTGCCACATCCTCTCCAGTATCTGTTATTTTTTGAGTTATTGATGATGGCCATCCTGACTGGAGTTAGGTGGTATCTCAGTTTGATTTTAATTAGCATTTCTTTGATGACTAGTGAGGCTGAGCATTTTTTCATGTATCTGTTGGCTGCTCATATATCTTCCTTTGAGAACTGTCTATTCATATCTTTTGCCCACTTTGTAATTGGGCTGTTTGTTTTTTTCTTTTTAGCATGCTTGAGTTCATGGTGATATTTTGATAAGCTCTCACCCCTCCTATCTTGGAGTTTTGTACACATAAGGAAGATAAAGATATAGAAAACAGAAGATCAAGGTATTTAAATATGAGAAACTGTCCTAAACATATCACCATCCATCAATAATGCAAAGCTCTCTCACGAAAGCATGGCTGGACAATAAAGTTTAGACATAAGGCTTAAGTGAATTTGATTTCCTAGTGTAACATGGTAACCTCAAGTCTGAGAGGGCTTTGTATGTAAGGTTTACCTATTCCAAAAAGTCATCTGGAGGTCCAACAGGGAGAGACATTGGTTTATACCTGCCTGGGCAACTTGGCGAGACCTCATCTCTATAATAAATAAAAAATTAGCTGGGCATGGTAGTGCACACTTGTAGTTCCAACTACTTGGAAGGCTGAAGCGGAAGGATCACCGGAGCTCAGCAGGTCGAGGCTGCGGTGGCGGGGAGTGGCCACTGCACACCAGTCTGGGCGACAGAGTGAGACTCCAACTCAAAAAAACACAAAAAAACAAAAAAAACTTACAGAGCCTGGTTGTGACTGGTCAATAAAGAATTTATGCCTTGAAACAGTACAGCAAGCAGTCTTATAATCAAAGCAAGCAAGTTAATTCTTCAAATTCTTATGCAATGCTTACAATTATACCAATTAAGAGTGATGACTACATTATCTTTAGGTTTGCTTGGTCACCTGCATCCAGTGACTCATTATTGGGAATATACATATCCTTCAGAGACCAGCCTTGGCCAGAGGTCGCTCCCTGAGCAGGGGGAAGAAAGAAGCCGGGTATAGGGGAAAACAGTCTATGTCCTGACAGTGCCTCACACCTAGTCATCTGTCCCTACCCTGCTCTCTTTTCTCCCATCTGAAACTAAGAAACTAAGATCAACAGAGAAGATCCTGAATCCATCTCCCTGACCACTTCAGGTGTGGATGAGACAGAGAGTTCAGGCCCTGCCCAAATGTGATTTCTAGGGGTGCAAATGAAGGGCTGCACTTGATTCTGTTCCTTACCATGAAATGATCCCCATCGCTGCTAAAGTATGGTCTAATGATTGGAAGGGTCCAGGCTGAGAAGGGATGGTGATACTAGCTATTTCCCCCACTATGAGTGAAAAGAGGGAGCGTATGATGTGCTTTTGGGGGGAATCTGTTAAGATGACTTGTTCATTAGAAAACTGTTGTAGATAATAATAGCAAGCTAACATCGAGTGCTTCTGTGTGTCTAGCCCTGTTCTAAGAACCACACATGAATTAATTCATTTAATCTTCACTCAACCCAATCATGCAGGTATGGTTTTAATCCCATTAGTTAAGTATCTTGCATAGGGTAATGCAACTAGTACATGGCAATCCTGGGATTTATACCCAACAACTAGGTCCAGAGATGGAGCCCTTATACATGATAACACCACCCTGTCCACTCTATTGTGCCCACTGCTGACCACCAGCTGAGCCCAGGGAGAAGGTGGATTTCTCTAGGACACTTGACAACACTTCTAAGATGTCTTTATGAATACAACAAAAAAATGAGGTTTGGCAATTGCACTGTTAAGAGGATTATTAATAATTGAATGAACCAGTGAACTAAAGAATGCTATTCCCTCAAAATAGCAGAGGGAGCCCCTTAGTGAGGTGTCATATAGCATCCTAGAATTTTTATCTGATGTGTGGATACAGGGAGACACTGGATGCCTGAATCAAATCCAGAGAGACTTAGAGAGAGTGGACCAGAATCTTTAGTCCTAAAGATAGCTCCATGAATGAGCCCAGACATGCCTAACAGTAACATAGCAAATAATTTCCAGTCTTCCCCTTCCACTTTGATCAACATTGAGATGTATTTGAAAAAAAAAAGTGGTAAGATCTCAGTTGGTATTGTGTTTGTTAATGGTTAATTTATAAGACAGCTCTCTCTCTCTCTCTCTCTTTCTTTTTTGGCAGAGACAGGTACCCCTCAAAGGGAAGATGGCTGAGAGAGATTTGAAACCGTATCACAAGAGGAGTCAGAGCAACTAAGGATGTTTAATCCTGAGAAGAAAATGTTTAGGTTGAACTTGAGAGCTACCTTCAATGATCTGAAAGGTTATCTCATGGAGGAAGGATGTGGCAGACCTGGGACCCAAGATCACAGGGAGGTAGATTTGCATAATGCTACACAAGGAGGGAACAATTATGATAGCTAACATTTACTGCATGCTCATGAGGCATGCACTAAAGTTAAGGTCTTTTTATGCCTTAGCTAGACAGTTATAGATCAACTTCATACTTATCACTACAAGCATCTCCTAGCAATGTTAGTAAAAGCTCCATTTACTGACTCTTATGAAATTACCTCATTTAATAGTTGCCCTGTTGACTTTTATTATTATACCATTACTGCTTTATAGATGAGGAAATAGAGAAGTTAAGTTACTTTCCTGGAATCACCCTGCTTTAAGTTACTGGCGTATAGCTTCTGAACCCAGTTATTCTTGCTAGTCATATTACCTCCCAGAGTTATGCATATAATAAGGGGTTAGACTAGGGCTGTTCATTAGGAATATAATGTGAGCCTCTAATGAGAGCCTTATGTGTAACTTTATATTATCTAGTAGTACATTAAAAAAATGTAAAAAGAAACTGGTAAAATTAATTTTAATTACATATATGTTTCTATCTTAACCCAATACTCTAACCCAATTGACTTGTTGCATCAAACTAGCATTACTGATTGAAATAATGTAATCAGTAAAAGATAATTAACAAGCTTCTTTACATTCTGTTTTTAAAACTATTTTACACTTACAGAGCATCCCAGGGCTAGTCAACAGGCACTTGTGGCTCTGGGCTGCTGATGGACAACCAGCATAGGGTTAAAATGGAAATATCCTGGGGTAGGGAGGTAGGATCTTGAAAGAAAGTTTTGCTGGCTACCTTTAATTCTGATGCCTCCCTGCCCCAATTTATCTCCTTTGCCAGTTAGAAGGTAATATGTAGTAACTGCCTCTGCGTTTCCAGTGGAGCCAATGTAGATATTTCTGAATTCGGAGAGGACAGGTGTTTCTCCTGCAACCTTCCAACAACTGTCGTCTCCCTCCTACCAGCTAGGCTAGAAGTAAACATGTTTGATTTCTGCTTTGAAAATGATCGAAGTAGGTTATATGAATTAAGTTACTCATCCTAAATGTCAAACTGGGGGTAGCACGTCTTGCTTTATGCAAAGTTATGCAAAATTAGGGAGTCCTTGGCTTTAATTGTTTAGAAGTAAATCTTGTAGTTTTAACTGCAGGGTCAGTGAATACGCAGAAGACGACGTAGGGGGAGGAAACGTTCTGTTATTTTTGCCACTCTGTCCAGGAGTAGAGGCACAGCGACAAAACAAATACAACAGCCTCTTAAAGTTGTTTTAAAACAGCCCACCGAAGTTTCCCCTTGAAATCCGGAACCAGTTGCCAAAAATGAAAAAAATATATATGTAAAAAAAAGAAAAAAAATTGCCACGCGCATTTGGCCTCCCGGAGGTGGCGCTATGAGGGTGACGGAGTTAATAAGTGCCTGCAAAACGCTATGTGTGAGCTCATCGAAGTCATGCTCTGCACACATATTATTTATAGCAGATCTGGGGCGTGCACGGTGTTTGATATTTTCCTCTTTTTAAGTAGAGGGACTTCGAAAAGTCGTAGGCACCCTCCTTGCCCCCTCCACTCCCTCCCAACCCCCAGTCAAAGTGCAGTGAGCAGGAACCCGCGTGCGGGCGCGAGGCGAACGCACCAACCACGCGTGTCCGGGCGCAGGTGCCGGGGGCGGCGGCAACTCCGCAGCGTCCGCTCGGGAGGGGAGTTCGCGACTGATCTCGGGATGCCTTGCAGATGCAAAATGTGTCTCTGGCCAGCAGGAGGAAGGAAGAGGAAGTGAGAGCAGCGGCAGCCGGCGGCGCAGCAGCCGGCCGACCCAGAGTGTAAGTGCGTGTGCTCGGGCGAGCGGGAGCGGGCGAGGATGGGCACGGGATAGAGGCAGAGCCACCTACACCACCGTGGACCCGAGCCGGGCGACAGAGCCGCCAGCCTCCCTTCAGTGGTCGCGGGTCGCCAGAGCTCTGGTCGCTGGGAACCCTCGCCGCCGCTGTCCTGCGACCCCAAGCAGGTTCGTAAAGTTTCCTGGGCTGGCGCCGCGCCCCAGACTCGCTGACCTCAGCGCGGCCGGGGAGGGGACTGGGACTGGGGCCGGGGGGAGGTGTCCTGCTCCGAGGGACTCTCCGTCGGGCGCCGCGGAGACACTTTTGTTTCCTCCCTGGGGGCGCCGCGGTTCGGGCGGAGGTGGCCGCCGCGTTCGGCGGGGCGAAGGCTGCGGGCGCGTCGGGGCGCCCTGCAGTTGGGGAAGTCTGGGCGGAGGGGGGCGGCGGGAGTGGGAGCGGAGGGAGGGGCGCTGGAGGTGCGGCGCCCGGGGATGGAGCGCAGGGCCGGGGGCCGGGAGCCCACCGAGACGTTTCGACCAGGGTTGGCGGTAGGGGGGCGCCTGAGGGCTGCGATGCAGGCGCGGAGGTGTTGGGGACAGGGAAGTGTGGGGCTGGGATCTTGGAGTCAAGATTCTTAGGGCCAGTCAGAGACGCGGCTGGCGGCTCAGATTCCGGGGTTTTCTCCCGCACTAGCAGATGGAAGGGAATCCCCCGGCGAGCGGGCTCCGGGGAGGGGGCGGTGATGGGCAAGAAGGATGGGGGCCTGGAGGGACACGAGGGGGCGGTCTGGACAGCTGGGGGCCCCGAAGGCGAAGGTTAGTAAATACCCTTCTCCAGAGGACACGCTGAGGTCCTCGCTGAAACTGGGGAGGGCAATAGGGGGCTTCGTGGATCCGGCTTCGGAGAGGGGACGCACCGGCGCGCCTTCAGGGAAAGGGGCGGCGGCGGCGCGCGGGGGCCGGGGAATCGGAGCGCAGAAGGGCGACAGCGATCGCGCGAGTTGCTTTGAGGAAGAGGAAATACAGAACTCAGCCGGCCCGGGTTGCGCGCTCGTGTGTTTGGGGTTGGGAGGTCCGTGCTGTGCCGCGGGCGCGCGCGAGGCGGCGTGTGTGTTGTGTGTGTGTGTGTGTGTGTGTGTTTCCCTTTCCCGCCTGGGGGCCCTTTGAAGTTGGCAGTTGTGGCAGGGGTTGCTGGTGGCCGGACCTACCGATCCAGGGCTCGCCCCCCCCCCCGTAGTGACCCAGCCCTGCCCTGAAGGCCTCTAGACGGCTTGGGGGACTAATTAAGCATATTTTTGTGATGCCCTGTACCCACGACCATGGGCCTCCCAACACCGCTGGCCAGGAATGATGCGGACCTGATTCGTTATGGTTGAGATTTCAGAGAAGCTAAGTCATGGGTTCATGCCTTGGCGGCAAAGGCTCACAGTTGGGCGCTGCCAGAGGTTTGGGGATAAGGTGGGTGGAATGTGGAAGAATTTCTGATTGTTTTGATTTTACTTCTAGAAAATAAAAGTAATTAAAGACCTGTATTTATATACCAAATCTTTGAGAGCAACTTTGGGAACTAGAAGGACCCAATCCCATTCACTATCACTTTGAGATGACAAAGGCTGGCAGAGGCTGTTATTGAGGGTCTCTGGTCAGGGATTTTCATATTTTGTCATCTCCATGCCTACTTGCCAAGGTTGTTTCAAGGATTATTGTCCACTGATTTACAGAACTGAGGGACAGTAATTGGAAGTTAGGAGGCCAGATCCCCTGTGGGCACATAGACTTTTAATTTTTTTTTTTTTATAGCTGACATTTTGAACCTCTGCTCTTTACTGGTACATTTCCTATTTCTGGAAGGCTGTTGTTTAAAATGTGTTTGCCTTTTTCCTACTCTTTCTTTAAGAATTAGATGAATTTATAAATTGTGAGAGATTGACCTGGGATGCTAGAACTCTTGGAGAGGGACTGTGTCAGAAGGGTAAAGAATTGGGAAACAAGAAGTTGGTAGGTGTCAGGGAAGGGCAGGCCGGGAAGCAGACCCAGAGGAGAGTCTGGAGGAACTCAGGACTTGGAGCAGTCATTGGGCTATATAATACATCTTTTAAGGATGGCCATGATTTCCCACTGCCCCATCACTGCCCTTGTTAACTGCAGCCCCTCCTACTACTTTATGTTTTTTTCATGGAGTTTTCTCCCCGAGGCCTTTGCACATGCCATTCCTTTGGCAAAAGGAGTGTTTCCCCCTACATGTCCAGATGGCTCACTTCCCTGTTTTCTTTAGGTCTCTGCATGTTGTCAGCTTTCAGGGGTCCTTCCCTGACTACTCCATATAAAACAGCAACCAGGAACTCCCTGGTCCTCTTATGTTACTCAGTTTTTTCTCTTAGCACTTATTATCCCCTGCCATTATGTATGTATTTGTTTATTTGAGTAATATCTGTCTGCCCTTATCAGAAGTTTCATGAAGGCAGTGATTTCCTTGCCTTGTTTACAGTTCCAGAACCTAGACAGATTCTTAGCATGCAGTAGGTGCTCAATAAGCATTTGTTGACCGACTGAAAGATGACTATGCTGAGACAGGCCTACCAGGGAAATAAATATACCAGGCAAATACTGTGGCACTAGTAGCAGGTGAAAAACCCAGGTAACAGGCTTTTGTTTTTTCCCCCTCTTCTCTAACTCATTCTTTCAGATCCTGTTCTGCTGAGTAGACTTCTTAGAATTTCAGCCTGAAGGAAAGAACAGAGAGGTGATTCCCCTCTTAGAATTTCACACTGTTGCTGGGAGAAGTGGCATGCATCTGTAGTCCCAGCTACTCAGGAGACTAAGACCAGAGGTTCACTTGAGCCCAGGAGTTTGAGACCAGCCTGGGCAACATAGTAGAGACTTTGTCTCTACCAAAAAAAAAAAGAAGAAGAAGAAGAATTTTAGAGTGAAGAAAGGAGCAGGAACAGAGAAGAGAGGTGATTCCTTGGGAGATGAGAAAATCAGTACACTTTATTAATAACTCATTACTATTCCAGATCTAGTGTTTTATCAATCTCCTTTGGAAAAAATCTTTTAAAGTCTGTGTTGCTTTAGCCAAAGAAATACTCTCCTAGCAGGAAGGGCATTAATACAAAGGGAGAGAAAGCAGAGGCATCCCCTGTATCCCATTCTACTCTCCCAGAAGATGGACCTGAAGGCAGAAGACCTGAGGCTGTAAGGGAGGCAGAAAGAGGAGATGTGTGGCAGATGCAGGAGAGAAGAGAGAAATGCCTAGGAGGAAAATGAAAGGGTGAAAACAGTTGAGGAGTGTCAACAAGAGCTGCTAAGCCTCAAACATTTATTAAATTACCATATTGAAGAGAAGACAATGCTTGAGTGTTTTCAAGTACTTTACACCCCTTGGGTGTTTGGTGTGGGTGGGTGGAGAGGGGTGGGGAAGGGAGGGCTTTGAAGCCCTTGCCAGAGGATGTGGCTGGGGGCATGGCCAGAAGCTCTTCTAAGCACACACTTTGCTTATTTCATCATCTTGCCTATCGCTGGAGTGTTAGAGGTGATCATTCCTACTGAGGTGACATTTCCTGTCTTGATTAGGACAGTGGGTACCATTAAGATTTTTAACTGAAGCCTACAACCACTTTTTAATGCCTGAAACTAAGTAGATGATTTTGTTTATAAGATATTCTGTTGAATTTGGAAAAGGTGAATTATTAAACACTCTCTGTGTCACAAAGCCTGGAGTGTTTGCCACTAATTGTGCAACTCCAGTCTGTTTTCTTTTAGTCAATTAGACTAGTGTTTTCCAAGCTTAGGGTTGCAACCCATGAGGGGATCATGATATCAGTTTAGTAGGTCCAGATCAGTGGTTTCAGACATGAAAGAGAAAAGAGTGGCATGGAAAAGGGTGTTTCACAAAACAGACACCGAATCTCAATGTGGAAGTGTTGCTCCATGTGGCTCACGATTTTTGAACACCTGTTTTAATAATTCTGGAGGAATCTATATTTTTAACCATTTTGCCAGGGATTCTGATGAAGATGGTCCAGAGGGCTATACTTTTAAGAAATACTTAGGCCGGGCTCAGTGGCTCAGGCTGTAATCCTGTACTTTGGGAGGCCGAGGTGAGTGAATTGCCTGAACCCGCGGGTTTGAGACCCGCCTGGGCAACTTGGCGAGACCTCATCTCTACAATAAATCAAAAATCAGGCGGGTGTGGTAGCGCGCGCCTGTAGTTCCAGCTACTTGGAAGGCTGAGGTGAAAGGATCACTGGAGTCCAGCAGGTCGAGGCTGCGGTGGCCGGGAGCCGCCACTGCACTCCAGTCTGGGCAACTGAGTGAGACTCCAACTCAAAAAAAAAAAAAAAGAAATTCTTAGAAATACTTATTGTGCCCCTTTCTTTCTTTCTTTTTTTTTTTTTCGAGTTGGAGTCTCACTTTGTCGCCTATACTGGAGTGCAGTGGCGGCCTATACTGGTCGCCTATACTGGCCACCACAGTCTCGACCTGCTGGGCTCCGGCGATCCTTCCGCCTCAGCCTTCGAAGTAGCTGGAACTACAGGTGCATGCTACCATGCCCGGCTAATTTTTTGATTATTGTAGAGATGAGGTCTCACCAAGTTGCCCCGGTGGGTCTCGAACCCGCGGGCTCAGGCAGTTCACTCACCTCGGCCTCCCAAAGCACGAGATTACAGGCTGAGCCACCGAGCCCGGCTGACTTAAGTTTTAAAAGTGCTCCTGTTCATAGAACTTGCTGGTGTACTAGGCCCTGATGCTGCCATCTTGGAGGAGTTGGAGGCCCAACTGATATACTTATCACTTTAGTGGTACAAAGAGGCAATAGATCTCTTTGATTCCTTTGCAATAACTCTTTACTTGGAATGACAGCGACTGGATAGCCTCTTTTCTCACCAAGTTTTAGTTTAGAACTTTTAAGGTATTTGGAAGTTTACTCAGCTCAACTTTTCCTTTCATATTTTACTCCTAGTATTCCCTATATCCACGCTTTTCATTACTTTCAGAAGTTTGCAAAGATGGTTGTGATCTCTTCTGGTGGCAGCCACACTGCTGTGATGTGTGATTAGATTAAGCATTTTAGCTAACCAGGGCTTGAACTGGCCATCCAAAGAAGACAGTCAAAGGCTGAGAACTTCAGCATCGTTCAAAACATAAGAGTGGTGAAGGCCAGCCATCCCACAGTGTGTGACTTCGGTGACAAGCTTATGGCCCATGAAAGCCTTCAACTATGCCACCACAGCACTTTTAAGGTCAGTAAAACCAGCCTAAATGCACAATGCTCTCACTGGTTGCAGTGTTCAGTTCCCTGGATAATTCAGGTTGTCTGAGTATTAACTATTGGAACTTATCTGTAATAGCTAGGAACAAAGCCTACAAAGCCATATCATGATCCGTGATTAAGTTAACAGCTTGTGTCTTAGTGCTATGTTTTCCAACCTTTCACAAGATATGTGAAGGTACAGTTCTTTTGCTGGCCTAAAGTGAGGTGAAGAGTTAAGTATCAGATAGGAATACATGTGGGAGAAGGAATGCTAGCTCATCAAACAGAATTAACCACGGCAACAACCTGGCATAGTGCTGAGTCTAGAAATTAGTCACATGTATAAATAGAAGGAGATGATTCTCGGTGTTCTGGGCCCCCACAAATACTGATTTCCAGAATCTGAGCAGAATTATTATTGGAGCTTCAATTTTAAGAATTGAGGTTACAGTTTTGACTGTTTTTGTTCTAACAGGGTAGGGAACAAAACTTTCCTCAGTAGAAAACACGAGAAAGGTACTACTTGCTGAACCCCAGGACTGCTATATGCGGGATGGGTTGTAATTCTGGATAGGGAGCAGTGCTTTGAGGGATCGATTATCAGGTAAGCCCTTATTAAGCATTGCATCAGTAGGGTTGAAGTCATAGGATCAACCTGACATTTTACTCCATGGGCTGACACCCTTCCTCCTGGGATGCTGTTTTGGAAAATGGTAAAGAATAATCAGCATAGTATTATTTTCCCATTTTATTGATGTGGCTTTGAGGAATGGAATGTCACAGGGATATCTGGAGAGTGAATCTGAGCCTTAAACTCAACTTTTCTCATTATTTCTATTGCTGTCCACCTCCCGGTGTACCATGATGCCTGTGCTGGTTAACTCCTTCTCTTGTTGGTTCTCCTGGACATGTCAGCCTCTGAGACCAGGTCTCCATGTCAAGCTCTGCTGCATTGTCATCCAGAGAGGCTCTTCTCTCCTATATGTTGTTCAGATGTATGTGCTCTGTGTTACTGTGGCATCCAGGGATGTGCCTGCTATCACTGAGGCTGAGTTCTTCAGAACTGATCCTTCCTATTGGGTATCTCAGTCTAATGTTGACCTTACCCTTGAGAGTCAGTGGATCCTTCTCTCAGGGACAGTGTGCCCATCAACCAAGCACATTCATATGAGCCAGAAAGCAATTTTAAAAAAAATAAAATGAGAATAATATTTGCCAAGAAAAATGGGCATGTATTCTTTGGCCAACATTTTTTCTTCTGTGGATGAGTCATGGGCACAGCAAAAGCATGGAGCCAGTTGGGAAGGAACCAGTTCAAAGGGAGATACACTTCACAGAGTATTTGCCAGCTAGTTATGACTTTCCTTCTCCTGCCTGTAGATTCATACCATCTGAGGGACCCAGAGACAGGAGTCCTTTGATCAGAGTGGCTTCCTTCTTGGATGATACGGAAGCTCCTGGTGCTGTTTTTTTCTACTTGCAGGCTATTGGCCATTGTATTGACCCTTTATTTCAGGCAGTCTCAGCCTCAACGCAATTGACATTTCAAGCTGGATGGTTCTTTGTTTTGGGGACTGCCTTGTGCACCGTAAGATATTTACTGGCTTCCCTGGCCTCTATTTTCCAGATGCCAGTAGAACCTCTCAGTTGTGACAACTAAAATGTCTCCAAGTATTACACATTTTCCTCAGATCACCCCCACCATCCCCAGTTGAGAACTGCTGTTTTGTCTTCTTGAATTAGTTAGGCTGATTGTGTGTTATCAGATCGTATAAACTTCCAACAGCAGTTGTAAGTGTCCCAGTTTTCTATTTACTGCTTATTCCTTGGAGTCTAAGGTGATATATTCACTGATGGGAGGGCTCATTCTTTATGTGCATTTCTATTCCCAAGCTGAGTTTCTGAGTTTCCTCTCTAGCTTTCTTTACTTCTGTATTGCCATTATTTCCCTAATCCAAATGATTTTCAAGTTTGAATCGCTTGAATGTTTCTTCCTGGTACCTTATGGCTGAAGAAAACTACAACTAGGGAGTTTACATATTTTCCCTAACAGAGTTTTGAATTCTGACCGCTGGTTACTTGCCTTAACTATAATCTTTACATAATGGGAGTAAGAGAAATGAAACAAGGAAGGTAGGGAACAAAGCTCAGCTTGGCTCATTCAGAGCCCTTTGTCACAAGACAAAGGAAATGTCTGCGTGGGAATGAGTTAACTGAATACAGTGCCTCCTCCTTTGCTTGTCAAATCCACCTTGCCTAGTTGGCTAGTAATGGATATTGATACTCCATTAGTGTGACCAGGACATTGTCACAGGTCAGGAGAAGCCTTCAAGGTACTGCTTTATGTGAAGTCCTTTCCCATGTCATCCATTAGATTTCTGTCCTAATCATGCCACGTTCATTTTCTTATGTAATTATCTGTCAACCTTTTATTTACCTTCTCTATTTGGCTTCTGTAGTCAAGTCCAGAACAGCAGCTTCAGTGCCGTAGAAATATTGCTCAGTTGCATACTGGCAGTGTCTCCATCTCCCCAAGGCCTCAGGGCCTTCTTATAAGTCACCAGCCCTGTAGCAGCCCTCCACCCTTCCTTCCGCTCTTTGTGCTTTTTTTTTTTTTTAGTTCGAAATTGCATTGAGAGCACCAGTGTTTTGTACTGTGGAGTTCAGTGGCTGAGTAGTACTGGATGAGCTGTATTTTCCAGGCTGCTACACACAATTACCCTTAATTTTGAAGAGTAATGCATTTCAAAATAATGTTTTTTTCTGTTTTTGGGGGCTCTTTAGCCCAAATGCATAACCACAGTTGGCGTTCCCCTTGGCCCTCAGAAGGCATGTGGCTTGGGAGATAGAGCTGGTGGAGGAGTTTGGTCAGATTGAGCATTTTTGGTTGAGTGAAAAGTGAATTCCAAAAACACTCAGTAAGGCTGGTTTTTACTTGACTCTTGCCCACACCCCAAACCACACCACCCCACCATTTCCTAGATTTGTTTTGTGGACCCATGCCCTGGTTATTCTAGCTGTGGGTCACTCTGTTGGAAGTAACCACGACTCAAAATTTTTGGTTTAGGGGAATGGGACTGATCTTTCTATATACGAAATAATAAGAATATGTGGCGTACATGTATGAGACACACACATGCATAAACATACACATCCTTCCATGCAGCTCTCCTAATAAAGAGAGTTCTTTAGAAGCAAATAAATGATATCAGCTGCTAACTCCTGTATTCTCCAGTGCTTATCACTTGTATGGCAATTTGGCACAAATCACATGAAATCAAAACTTTTATCAAGGAATGAATAATGGAAGGAATGGAAACCATCATCTAGCCTTACTCCACTACTAGGAAGTGACTTTGACTCATTAGAACTATTTTGTCACTTACTATCCATTCTTCAACTGAGGGTTTTTGAGAAACATTTGCTTGGATTTTTATGAGAGAAGCACAATAAAGCTTTATTTATTCATTGTAGTATATATATATATATATATTTTTTTTTTTTTTTTTTTTTTTTTTTTTGAGTTGGAGTCTCACTCTGTCACCCAGACTGGAGTGCAGTGGCCGCTCCCGGCCACCGCAGCCTCTATCTGCTGGGCTCCAGCAATCCTTCCGCCTTAGCCTTCCAAGTAGCCGGAATTACAGGCATGCGCTACCACGCACTGATTTTTTTTTTTGAGTTGGAGTCTCACTCGGTCACCCAGACTGGAGTGCAGTGGCCGCTCCCGGCCACCGCAGCCTCGCCTGCTGGGCTCTGGTGATCCTTCCACCTCAGCCTTCCAAGTAGCCGGAATTACAGGCATGTGCTACCATGCCTGGCTGATTTTTTGATTTATTGTAGAGATGAGGTCTCACTGCCCAGGCGGGACTCGAACCCGCGGGCTCAGGCAATCCACTCACCTCAGCCTCCCAAAGGCGTGGGATTACAGGCTGAGAGATATGGACTTATCCTTAAAATGCATGTAATGCCGGGCTCGGTGTCCCAGCATGTAATCTAGCACTTTGGGAGGCCAAGGTGAGTGAATTGCCTGAGCCTGCGGGTTCGAGACCCGCCTGGGCAACTTGGCGAGACCTTATCTCTACAATTAAAAAAAAAAAAATTAGCCGGGCATGGTAGCACGTGCCTGTAGTTCCAGCTACTTGGAAGACTGAGGCGGAAGGATTGCCCGAGCCCAGCAGGTCGAGGCTGCGGTGGCCAGGAGTGGTCACTGCACTCCAGTCTGTGTGACTGAGTGAGACTTCCAACTCAAAAAAAAAATTTTCAAATCAAATTATTGCTGGGCTTACAACTCCAATCATAATGCTTCATTCATTCATTGAGTTGACAGCCATTTTGCTTGCATTTAACATGCTGCAGTTTGAAGGCTTCATATATAGAGCAGGGGTATGACTGTTAAGAGACAGTCATAACTGAGTGTGGTAAACATGATTACAGTGTTTGCAGATCACAGAGGAAGGAGTTCACAAATAAAGTGACTTTTGAGAAAGTCTGGAAAACTGAGTATTAAAAGAACCTGATGTGTCTAGGGCATACAGTCATCAGGGTGGTGGAAGAAAGTCTGGAAGGGGCTTTATGTCAACTCTGCCTGGAGCTAGACGATTGGATTGAGCAGAAAGGAAAGCCAAAGGATTCTAGGCAAAGGAAAAACTCAGTGGGATTTCAATGAGAATTCTTCATTTCCAGGCAACCTGGAGGATGGATTAGATGGTACAGCAGTGAGGAGGGGCCAAGGAAAGATGGGAGCTCGGAGCTCTTTCCTTCTAGGTCTACCCAAATAAACACATGGTTTTGGTCAGATGAATAAATAAATAAAGCAGTGTGCTTGCTGTGTAAATGCAACTTACCCCCACCTTCCAATCTGAGCTCCCAGCTGGATGCCAGCCAGAATCTTTGCAAGGGGGCAGGGGGAGGTATGCACTCATTGTGTTTGCCTGTGGATATTGATGACAAAATTAAATGATTTGGTGACTGGTTGGATTTGGGGAAAAGGAAGAGGAGTATTTCAGGTTTAAAGCTAAATAAATACTTCTTTTTAAATTGAGGGTTAAAATCTCTTTTGGAGTACACCCAGCTGGTTGGCTTCAGGTATGTTAATTGTCTCACTGGGCCTCAGTTTTCACATCTTTTAAATGGAGTTAATATAAGTTTCTAACTCTTAGAGTTGCTGAGATGATTAAATGTAATAATAAGTGTAAAGTAGGGCACGCCGAAAGCCTTTTGTTGAATTTGCTATTATTACTGATGTTAATACTAATTCGGTAGTTTCTATTCAGGATTTTAATTCAAATATCCTAGTAAAATAATTTAAAGACATTATTTCATTTTCTTTAAGTGGTCTGGGTAATTCTTCCTAAACTCCTGACTAGATTTAGTTTGCTTTTTATATCTTTTCTTCAAGAATAAAGAGAAAAAGGGGAGGGCGGCTAATGGGTAAAGGGAAGACATTGGTCAGAGGGAGCAAACTTTCAGCTAAGAGGAGGAATATATTCTAGTGATTTATTGCACAGCATGGTGAAGTAGTCAGTAATAATGTATATTTCAAAGTAGCTAAAAGAGAAGTTGTTAAATGTTCTCACCACAAATAACTGATAAATACTTGAGGTGATGGATATGTGAATTAACCTGATTTGATCAATTCACAAGGTACACATGTATCAAAACATCACATTGTACCCCATAAATATAAATAATTACTATTTGTCAATTAAAAATAAAACTTAAAAAAAGAATACAAGATGAGTACTAATCACTGAAATACAAGTCAAATTATGATTCACTGTGAATTAAGAGAACTGACATAAGGAATCAAGATAGCAATTTAGAATCATCAAAGGAAATATCTTCTTAATAGATATCTATTTCCAGTTCAATTCATGCTAACCTGGAAATGTACTGTTTTGTTTTTTGTTGCATGCTCCCAGCCACCGCAGCCTTCACCTGCTGGCCACCGGTTATCCTCCCTCCTCAGTCTTCCAAGTAGTTGAAACTACAAAGAGAATGGAGGTTGTTGATTGAGACCCTTTCCCTTTGCTCGAGTCCAGCTTTCTGAAGCTGTTTGTGTTTGTTTAAGTATAGACCGGATGAAACCCAAGCTAGTGAAACAATTGTGGAGGAGGAATGGGCAGGACTTGAAATCAGTTGAACTGGTTTTCGTATGAATATGTACATGTAAAGGAAGCTCAGTGGATTCAATGGATTAGGGTACACCCCTTTTTGAATCATTTGGAACCTCCCACTAAGTAGGGGATTGTGAAAATATCCATTGGCAGGTGGGTGGTTGTACAGTGTTAATTTTTCTTCATTAGCCTGAGCCAGTTCATCAGGCTATCAGCCAGAGTAGAAATTACTCTAGGAATAAAAATAGAAAAATAAAAGGAGGATGACTGCAGTTCCAAGTGTACAGACCCAGTATAGCTCTGTTGTCCCAGCATAATGAATTGCACCAACTTTCACTTTCAAAGTGTGCTGGGTTGGACGATCCATTTTTTTTTTTTTTTTTTTTTTTGAGTTGGAGTCTCACTCTGTCACTCAGACTGGAGTGCAGTGGCCACTCCTGGCCACTGCAGCCTCGACTTGCTGGGCTCCGGCGATCCTTCCACCTCGGCCTTCCGAGTAGCTGGAACTACAGGTGAGTGCTACCACGCCCGGCTGATTTTTTGATTTATTGTAGAGATGAGGTCTCGCTGCCCAGGCGGATCTCGAACCCGCGGGCTCAGGCAATCCACTCACCTCAACCTCCCAAAGGTGCGGGATTACAGGCTGAGCCACCGAGTCCGGCTGGACGATCCATTTTATGGGTACCTAAGTAGAAGCCACCTGTTTCCATTTCCATTCATTCTTGCCGGCTATGGGCAGTTTGTTTGGATGCCTTTCCTACTTTATACTCCTTCAGGAAGGCAGCAAGTAGCTTACAGGCTCACCAGCTCATTAAGCCATAGCTCAGTACTCGTTAAACAGTCACTTAGTAATGGCTTTTATGGAGTGAATTGAAAAAAGAGAAACCTCAACTAGGAACTAAAATGCCCTAGATAGAAGGACGGGTCGGAGAGCAGAGAGCCGCAGGGACACGACTTCAAGCTTTGGCTTTGAAAGTAGGATCCTGGCGGGCTTGGTGGCTCAGCCTGTAATCCCAACACTTTGAGAGGCAGAGGCGAGTGAATTGCCTGAGCCTGTGGGTTCGAGATCTACCCGGGCAACTTGGCGAGACTTCGTCTCTACAATAAATAAAAAATTAGCTGGGTGTGGTAGTGCGCGCCTGTAGTTCTAGCTACTTGGAAGGCTGAGGCAGAAGGATCGCCAGAGCCCAGCAGGTCGAGGCTGTGGTGGCTGGGAGTATGCCACTGCACTCCAGTCTACGCGATGGAGTGAGACTCTAACTCGAAAGAAAGAAAGAAGGAAGGAAGGAAAGAAAGAAGGATCCTTTGTGCTGCAGCCCCACTCCCATTATTATAGTTACAAAATTCACTTATTAATCATTGTATGCAAGTCTTGATTGGACCCCACAGATACACACTGTCTTCAGTGTATAACATTTCTAGTCACTTTCTTTTCTTTTACTTAGGAGAGTGGTACCTATGGATTATTATGCATCTAGAGGATAGAGGATCCACTGTATAACAATGCCTCTTTTCTTTTTTTTTTTTTTGAGTTGGAGTGTCACTCTGTCACCCAGATTGGAGTGCAGTGGCACGCTCCCAGCCACTGCAGCCTTGACCTGCTGGCCGCTGGTTATCCTCCCACCTCAGTCTTCCAAGTAGCCGGAACTACAGGTGCGCACGCCCAGCTAGTTTTTTGATTTATTGTAGAGACAAGGTCTCACCACGTTGCCCAGGCTGGTCTCGAACCCGCAGACTCAGGCAGTCCTCTCGCCTCAGCCTCCCAAAGTGCTGGGATTATAAGCTTGAGCCTCTTTTCTTTATATCAGAATGGGATGTGTAACTTGAGATAGAATCCAATATAAAATATATATTTAAAGACCCATACAAAGATTTAGGTGGTAAAATACAGATTTACAGTAAATCACTAGAGGATTATGTTCATATCAAAATATATAGCAGTTTAAATTCAAGCATGTTAACCCACTTTTTACCCATTTTACAAATGAGGGAATTCAGGTGTCAGAGAGGCTGGCTGCCCAACATCACATAAATTCTAAACCAAACCTTCTTTTCTGCATCATACCATATGGTACATGCCCTGCCACCAAGTTTTCATTAATTCATGCAATTCTCTTTGTCTCATTTGTTGTGTTGAGTAGGTCATGATTGTGCTACTTAATGAAGGAAGACGAATGATTTGACTTGTCAGGAGCATGTAAAAGAACACAGTCAGGGCAGCAAACTGGGACCCCAACTGTGGCCAACAGCCCACAAAATGGCAGAGAGGAGAGAGCATGATGAAGATTCCTTTATGGATGCCATGAGACATCCTTCTTCTGTAGTAGGCATTGTCATATAAATATCACCACTTGTTTAGGGCCAAGTGGAATCTTCTCAAATGTGCTGCTCACAATTCTAGCATAAGAAAGTATGCAATAAAACACCATGAGACTTGATGCATGGACCTGGGAATGATATGACATGAGGATGTACATAAACATCAGTTGTGAACACCTTCAGGTTTGTTTTTGTTTCAAAGTGTATCTTTCAGACAATGAATACGTTTCCCAAACGTAATTTTTCATGATTGGATCAGAGCAAGGCCCAGAAAAATGGCATACTACCCAGTTTTATTGTTGAATTTCACTCTTCTTTCAGAATCCAGAAATTGTATTAGAGAGAGATGGACCCATCCATTGTAAGCAATAAGTACAAAAGAAGGTAGACACCTAGGATCATGCAGGGAAAGGGAACCCAATGGGCTGCTGCAGGGGCTGCTGCAGAGACTGTTGCCTTTAACATTCAGGAGAGGGATCAGGGTATACTTTAAATTCTTAATTGCTACTGTGGGTTTGAATTTGCCTCAAGCAATTTGATTTGGAAATGCTCTTTTTTTTTTTTTTTCTTTAAGGCTAGTCAAGTGAAGCAGTGTGAGTGGAGAAGGAACAAAGAAATCTGTAACTGGTTGTGATCAATTATTTGTAAACACCACTGCACCTGGGCCAGCTGGAAATACTCTAATTTATTTGTTCATTCACAAATATTTCTTGAGCACCTGCTGTGTACCATGTGGTATGCTCGGTGGTTCATAAACAATTGTGAGCCTCTTTCCTAGGAAAACAATAGATCTGTGGCTAATTTCTTGGTCTGGGCTGCTTATACACTAGTGGAGGAAATGTTCATTCATCAAAGGCTCACACAAATAAATATGATGTTCAAATTGTGCTAAGGGCTGTGGGGGAAAGGTACTGATGCTAGGAGGGCATACATGGGGGATTAATGGATTCAGAGAGATCTGGGAAGAGAGAGAAAGGATTTTCACTGGGGACAGACAACTGGCATGTGAAGGCCACGTGGTGTGAAGAACTGACCTTGGTGTTGCAGGATCTGAAGACCAGAGTGCCTGGGGCAGGGAGCACTCCAGCCCTGGATGCGACTGGGAAGGAGGGATGATTGGGACTGCCAGTTTAGGATTTTATCAGAAGAGCAAAGGGAAGTCATTAAAGTGTTTCACCCAAGGGAGTGACATGATCAGATGTGTGCTTCAAAAAGATCTTCCAGGCTTCAATGTGTACATTTTACATCATTTGAAATTGGTCACAATGTGACTTCACTATCACTACTTTTAGAATCTAACCATTTCTAAAAGAATCAATTTAGACACTAGTGTCTTCTTTAAAATTTAAACAGCAATTTAAACGAGTGATTTAGCATGGATATTGCAACCACTTAGGAATGATGAAGTACCTCGTTCTGTGGGCCTCAGACTTCAAAATGCCTAAGAATCGCTAGGGACCCAGGAAGCTGCATTTTAATAAGTCTCTAAGGTGCTTCTGAGACTTCACTGCTCTCTTCTTTCTAAAAGCACCATCCTAGAGAGTGGGAAGGAGTAAAAAGAAATGATAAACCTTGAGGTAAAACCTTATTGGTCAGCCAGAGGAGAATGGAACCTCTTCATTGTCCAGGTTTTAACCTGGATCTGTTCTCCCAATACTCAAGGGATTTTCTTCCAGTGCACCTGAAATGGATTCTAAATCCTCTGAGTTTCTTCTAATTTATTTTCTAATCCTTTCATATGCAGCTGTTTTCTCAGATCTGTGGCTCACTCTCTCTGTGTCTCTGATATTTTGCTTTTCATCGTTGTCACTGTTCAATAAGAATCTTTGTAAGTTCCCGGATGGTGTTCTGAGGCAGGCAGGGATTACAAGGTGGTGGGTTAGCCCGGCCTTATGGAGAGAGGAGATGTGAAGCCCCCATGTGGATTTTACTTCCTTTGCCCCTTGCAGCAGGACACATCACTTGCACAGGGGAGAGAAAAGTCCATAATTGCCACAACATGGAGTTGTTTTCAGAGAAATAAAGACTCAGGGACACCAGGATAATTAGTTTCAGGGGGCTCTCCTTTGCCCCTAACCCCCATCCTGTTCCTGGGTGTCTGCCTTCAAATTCTGCTCAGAAGCCAGCAGTGCAGAACAGGGTAGACTCACTCCTGTTCCCCAGCAAGTGAGTTTATGAGCCCAGAATTCCTACGCAGGTGAAATCAGGTAGAAATGAATATTATGGGTAAACCAAGCACAAAAGAAGTTTCTTGAAAGGCATCAGGCAGTTTGGTGGGCTTGGGGAGAGAGGCACCTGACTTCCTTTTTAAGTAAAGTGTCTGAACTGATATCTCCTCCTGGTCCACATAATGCAAGCGGTGATCACCTTCTCTGGGAACCTTCCGTTACTTCCTAGCATTTGCTCCCTGGAGACAAAAAGTGCTGACATTGATCGTGCTGTTTCACACTCTGTTTCATGTCTTTTTCTCTGAGTAGACTAGAGGGCTTTTAAGGCAGGTGTTCCAATACTGGGGCCATAAGAGGTACTCAGTAAATGTCTTTAGAAAGAAGCACTATTATCCATGTATGTGAGCACTGTGTCCTTTTCAGTCCTTGGAAACGGCTTCTTTGCCCTTAATTTGGGGCCCCAGGGACACTCCTTTCAAGGATGTCTGGCATGTAACTCTTGCTGTCCCTAATTTTGCTAAGACTGGCCCTGTACAAGGTCACTGATAGAAAAGCCTCTGGGCGTGGGCCAGAGCTAGTGTTGGTGTGGTGAAGGACATGACATTGGCTGTGCAATGTCCTCATCTGGGGGAGACACTGATTACTGTCTTAGCATCATTCCACTGTGCCTAAATCCACTGTAGATGTAATTAACTTTCCAGAAGAGAAAACCAGCATTTTGTCATTGGATTGTCTACAGAAGTGTTCCTTCCTTGTTTATCTACTTGCAATTCTTTCCTAGTCATCAAAGAGCCTATGGGGCATAGACATTAAAAGACCAACACTTGGAAGAAAATGTTTCTTGACATTAAAAAATATCTCTTCATCCACAGTTCAGCCAGTGTTGAATTTGAAAGGTCTGTTTCTTCCTTCCTTCCTCCCCACTTCTTACGGGTGACCAGGCGTCCGTGTCACACACACTGGGGGTTGGGATCTTTACCACATGTGTGGTTACCCACATTTCATTTATTACATTCTGAGAGCACCATGGCCTTGATAATTTATGTTTCTAGGCTATAATTGCATATTATTTTTCTAGCAGCTATCAGGGGTTTCAGCTAGCAATTGAAACTTGATAGTGTCTTGGCTCCTCATTGCTGGAACAATTTATCCTGATGTTAGAGTGCAGATCTGAGCCCATTTCTTTTAAGCCAAATAGCACACACGCAGTAAACCCAAAACCTAAGTGTTCTGAGTTCACTCTGGAAGTGGAGCATATTCAGGCCTTTGCAACCACATTCTATAACCTTCCACAGCCCCTGCTCCCTCAATATTATAACCAAACAATTCGTTGCTTTTCCAGTGTGGGGACCCTGCCCGTTGCTGAGCATATCTCTTTCAATTCTGCATTCCTGCACTTAGGAAATCACCACAGGATGGGTTCAGTGACCTACTGGGCACACTGTGAGATGGACCTTAGCTACAGCTCCATAGATCACCTGGTCTCCAGAAGTCCCTCCTCTGACTGGGGCCACAGTGATGTTTCAAGTCTCCTGGAATTTCTGTCATTTCAGAGCCATTGTTCAAGAGACCCTGAAAGATCTGATTATTTCTTTTTCCTCTGCACACAGTCACCCTGGTAAAAGGCTATACATAGGTCTCCTTGGGAAAGACTAGGAGAGAGATTAACAGGATACATTTTTTGGCAGTGTACCAGGGTCCTTCTTCAGAGGAACCTGGCCTCCCCTTTGTACTGGGTCTATAAACTGGTCTACATCTAAGAATTGGTTGTGGAGCTGTGACTCTCTCTTTTTGTGATTCAGGTAAAAATTTTTGTTCATTTAACCTAGAACTTTTCTGCTTATACTTATCAAGTAGGAATTTAGTAAGCTTCCTATCTCTTCCCACTTCTAGAAGCACCATGATCAACTAACCAACACCACAGGCTAGTGCACATTAGATATTCTGATTGCTGCCTCGATTCTGCTGTCCATCATGGTAACAATGGCACAGTAGAAAGTGTTTAATCAGGATCCTTGTCTGTGGTGAGGCCTGATCCTGCTTGCTCCCTTAGTGACTTCCCTGAGTTGCCTCACGGGGTCTAGACTTACACAGATCCAGGTTGAAATTACTTACCGCCTACTTGCTGTGTGACTTAGGGCACATTTATTAAGCTTTCATAGCTTCTGTTTTCTCGTGTATAAATGGAAATGATGCCCATGTGTGGTTGTCAAGATAAAATGAAGAATGTAATCAGTGAACAGCAGTGTTCTTTGGCCTTGGCAGGCGTGCAATAGATATGAAGGGATATATATGTTTTGAAGCTCTCCTCCAAAATTCTGTGGCCAAAGGCCATCATGGGCTAGAAGGGATGAAATTAGGAATCACCAGCGAGCTCACAGAGTACTCTATTCCTGACTGACTTCCTGTATACTTCAGGTTTGCTGATGATCCGAAACATATGCTTGATTTTAACTTGTGCAGGAAAAAAATGTCATTTCCCTTGAACAGGTTATGTCTATAAAAAAAATTTCACAATATTTTCTGTCCTTTGCATTGCAACTTAACTTTCAAGTTAACTGTGTTTTTCAGTACTATAGTTTGATTTCTGGGGTCTTGATTTTTCTCTGTTTGGAGAAAAGAAAATCTGTCTGGGACAGGTGACCTTTTGGTTCTTTGCCACTGCTCTGAGGAGTACCTCTTGTGGGTCCCACTGTGGACTTCATTCATTAACTCATTCTTTGAGCACTTTATGCCAGGGAAATGGTGATACCTAAGGAGGAGGCCACAATGGATGCAGCTGTAATGTACTGTGGCTGGTTCTGCTAGGCAGAAACCCAGATGGGGGATGGCAGAGGAGGCCTGTGTGCCCGGCCAGAGGTGTGCCATGCAAAATGCTGTTCCTGATGGAGCTTTTTGGGGACTGGTGGCCAGGCACTGAATTTAAGGTCAAGAGGCCAGGGTCCTCATGGGGCTAACACTGACTGTACCTGTGCCCCCTTCATGGCCTCATCTTCCTCAGCTGTGGATGTGGATGGAAGGTGCTAGACATGAGCGATGGATCCTAAGCAAAAATCTGTGGGCAGATCAACTGCTTTAGAATCATCCCAGCGGCTTGAAAAAATCAGAGGTTGCACTAGTTTACACTCCCACCAACAGTGTAGCAACTTCTGTGGAAAGCAGTGTGGCGATTCCTAAAAGCTCTAAATATCAACCTCCCATATGACCCCGCAATCCTCCTACTGGGAATATACCCTGAAGAACTCAAATCACTCTATAAAAAAGATACCTGCACACGTATGTTTATCGCAGCATTGTTCACAATAGTAAGAACCTGGAACCAACCATGCTGCCCATCAAAAGAGGACTGGATTAAAAAAAAATGTGGTACATATACACGATAGAATACTACGCAGCCATAAAAAAGAACAAAATCATGAATTTCGCAGCAACCTGGAGGGAACTAGAGTCTATAATACTGAGTGACCTCTCACAGAAACAAAGATCCGAGTATCACATGTTCTCACTCATATAATGGACCTTGAACATCCAATGTAATACTATAAGAAAATGACTGACAGTACTGGGAAAGTATGGGGGGGAGGGAGATGGGATTAATAGCAAATATCTGTCTGGGGATGGGGAAACACCTCTTATCAACAGGGTGCCTGAATGAAACGTAATTGTACACCTAACCCTTAACTGTACCCCACAAAACCATAATAAAAAATATTGATTATGGAAAAAAAAAAAAAGAAAAAATCAGAATCTGGCATCTCAGCACCAGAAATTCTGATTCTGGGATGAGTTCCCAAAATCTGTATTTATACAAAAACTCCTTGTCCCGGGTAATTGTGATATGAAGCCCCTTTGAAAATCACGGAATGACTTCTGTACTTCCCTCTTCCTTCCTGTGGCTCCATTCTTCATCCTTTTCAACCCAGTGACAATTTAAATATCTCCTTCAGAAAGCCCTTTTGGCCTCTAACTGAGCAGCCCTCCACAGAGGATTAGTTCGTGCCTCAATGCAAAAAAGAAAAAACAAAAACAAAACACATCAGTTTGTACTTGTTCATGTTTTCATCTCCATTGCTGGTTCATTACCTGAAGGTAATGATGATACCGTAGCCAGTCAACTTTGCATCCTTTGTGCTCTGCCTACTGCCTGGCACGTAGAATATGCCCAGCAGGAAATTTTCAAGTCTGGCTAGATGGGAGAGTAGTGAAACTGATGATCAGCCCTTTTCCCTGTCTGTTAGCACCTCTGGGAAAGATTTCAGAGGTATCTCAAACAAACCACTCCAGCGTATTTGGGATTGCTCATTGAGATGCTTAATCTGTGCCAGCCTCTTCATCCCAAATCTATGACTGTTACAAAAGTAACTTTCTTTTATCCTTTAATTTGGAGGCCCCCAAATGGATGTGGAGCCACTGATGGAAGTGATGGGGAAGCAGACAAGTTGGAGATCAACAGTCTAAACTCAGGTGTTTTGCAAATCCTTCCAAAATATTCTTGGCATTCTCCCTCTATACCTCCTCTCTTGCCCAACTGAAAAAGACAACCCACAGTACCTGTGCCCAGACCCTCCTATGGACATAATAGAGTTGTGCTGAGAAAAGGAAAGTTGATTTCCTGGTTGTTCTTCCATGCACAGAGTTCTGGGTGGCACCATCCCACACTATTTGCATCACTGAGCTACACATTCTGCCAAGACTGCGTCTTAAATTTAAACACATTTTGATGGAAATAGAGAAAGCCTGAGGAAGAAAGGTAACACTTCCCGATAAGTAAGCACTGTGCATCTTATGTTTTGCTTCTGCTTTTGGATTAAGGACAGAATGTTAATTAAAAAGTAAAAAGCTCATCTTCTGAGCAGCAATTAATTTGTGTATTACTCTTCTTTCATCTGTTAAGTCTTTGAATTTTTGAAAACATAAAAGGTGAGAAATATTTCCAAGAGGGTCTTTCTAATTTGCCCTTTCAGTTGATTGTTTTGATCTTTAGGCTGCATGATGCCATGAAAAAGAACCAGAATTACTAAAAGAAATGTCATCACAAGGTTTTGGTTCCTGATTGTGGTTCAGGTGACACAGATGTGACTGACTTTAAGCACATATAATTACTTATCTGGCTATGCCCAATCCCCGTCTGTAGTTGAATGTTTCATTTAGTCAGGACTTCTAGGCAGCAACATAACTGGCTTCATTAGCTTGACTTCTGAGAGCTCCACTTAAGAGTTATTTTTGTATTCATACAACTTTAATATTTAGGGACAGACTGCACCATTTCTTAGGTGCCAAAAGTGATCACTCAGTTTTTCTTTTTATTAGGTGCTATTTTAGCTTCAAAAATATTTTATTTTTTTATGGACTGTTCTGTGCCTTTGACCCAGTTCTCTTTTTCCTGGGATTTGTGTCCTAAGAGGATGAGGTTTATGATATTAATAATACTTGGAATATGAATTTCTTTCAGATGAAACCAACTGTCTCTGTTCTACCAACACACACACACACACACACACACACACACACACACACACACACACACACACCCTTGCTCCCCAAATATGCATTATTTGTGTAGATAAAATGCCTTTAGAGTACCTACGGGGAAAACTTACTTTTTTCTCCTTTTGATCAGAAGGCATGGAGGCGTGGGGGACTCTGCTGGAGTAACCAAGGCTTCACACTGGCAGACCTGGGCACTGTTGTCTTTATTACTCCTTTTAGCAGGATTTTCATGTTCGCGGTGGATATGTCATAAATGAGGACCCACAGGCCTTGCAGAAATGGAAGAGTTTGCCATTCACAGAAGAAATGAGCTGTCAACTTCCATCTCCTTGTACTATAATTTGCTATAGCCTGGAAGTGAATAAGTGACAGCTGTTAAAAGGGCTTTAGAATGATTGCAGTTAAAAGCAAAGATAACTATATTATTGACTACCACTTATCCTCATTTTTACTCACAAAAAGACTTAATGTTTGGGGATCCATAAAATATTTTCAAAATATCATTTGTTTATGACTAGTCTAAAATATTCTTTATGTATTCCACCATTCCATAGCGGTGTTGGTTTGCTGGCATCTGAAAGAGGGTGCTGTTCTGTTGTTGTGACCTGAGACATGGTTGATCCAGGCTGAGGTGACAGGGTCATTTCATCCAGAGGTGCTAGAATTTACAATGTGTGCTTTGGGGCTATTTGTGAGTTTTAGTTATAGATTTGAAAAAGTCTCAGCCCAAAACGTATCTTTAAATGTGCCTCCTTACCTCTCAGCTAATGTAGCATATCACAGAGGTGTCATTTTATTCTGTAAATTGATGCCATTCTTTGGAAAGCCAGAGAGTCAACTCTGTGTCCTGCGTCATCTCTGATGTTCAAATGGTAAATAATTTGAACTGAGTTTCTAAGGAGAACCTCCTTGATGGGCCAAGCCACTGTAATGCCTTAGGGCAAAAGTCTCTAACCTCTGGATCTCGAACTGATATATGGGTCTGTGACCTGTTAGGAACCAGGCTACATGGCAGGAGGTGAATGGTGGAAGAGCAAGTGAAGTTTCATCTATATTTACAGCTACTCCCCATTGCTTGCATTACTGCTTGAACTCCACCTTCTGTCAGATCAGCAGCTGCATTAGATTCTCATAGGAACACAAACCCTTTGTGGACTGCATGGGTGCTGGATCTAGGTTGCATGCTCCTTATGAGAATCTAATGCCTGATGAGCTGAGGTGTTGGGGAGTGGTTGCAAATACAGATTAACATTAGTGGTGAGGTTTGACTGAACAGGGGCCATAATATTAATAGATCAATTGCATGCAGACTCATATCAAAATAATAATTTAATAATAATAATTATTCCTTGTATGTCACACTATAATAATAATACAAATAAAGTGCCCAATAAATGTAATGTGCTTGAATCATTCCAAAACCATCCCTGCCTATCCCCAACCCCCCACGCCCCTGATCCACAGAAAAATTGCCTTCCATGAAACTGGTCCCTGATGCCAAAAAGGTTGGGGACCGCTGACATAGGGGACAGGTTATAGTGTTCACGAAAGTTAGTTTGTGATTTTTCAGTAAAGAAAATAAGGATTTTGTTTAGTAATAGGATTTTGGATATAGAACCCGAGTTGATGTTTCTCAGAGTTTGGCGTTAAAAATGAGTTAGCTGCTGGGTGCGGTGGCTCACGCCAATAATCCTAGCACTTTGTATGGTCGAGGTGAGAGGATTGCCTCAGCCCATGGGCTGGAGACCAGCCCAGGCAACTTGGCGGGACCTCATCACTACAATAAATCAAAAAAATTAGCCAGGCTTGGTGGCACATGCCTGTAGTTCCACTACTTGGAAGGCTGAGGCGGAAGGATTGCCTGACCTCAGCAGGTCAAGGCTGCAGTGACCATGAGTATGCCACTGCACTCCAACCTGGGTGACAGAGAGACACCAACTCAAAAAAAAATGAGTTGGGGGCCAAGCACAGTGGCTCATGCCTGTAATCCCAGCACTCTGGGAGACTAAGGTGGGGTGATTACTTGAACCCAGGAATTCAGGACTAGCCTAGGCAACATAGCAAGACCTTGTTTCTGCAAAAATAATTTTAAAAAATTAGCCAGGTGTAGTGGCACTTGCCTGTAGTCCTAGCTACTCAGGAATCTGAGGCAGAAGGATCGCCTGAGCCTAGGAGACTGAGGCTGCAGTAAGCTGTGATTTTGCCACTGTACTCCAGCCTTGCCAACAGAGTGAGACCTCAACTCAAAATAAATAAATAAATTAAATAAATAAAAAGAAAAAAAAGAGAGTTATGTTTTAATGCTGGCTTTTAAGAAATAGTTCAATAATTTTTTGTTCCTTTTCATGTGTATTAGAAAAAGTACAACAGGCACACCAAACCTTTGCTTTTATAGGTTTTCTTGTTTAGGATGAGACTAATGTACAATAATTTTAACAGAAAAATTAAGTATAATAGGGTTGGGAAATGGTCTTTGAAGACTTCGAGTTTGGGAAACACTGATTTAAGCCAAAGTCTGGATTTGCCTGTGCCACAACTGAGGCTGGACAAGGACTGACTAGCCAAGTCTACTTGGCGGTGACCTTGAAACTAGAATCCAAAGAAAATGTTGGTACGTTTGTGAGTAATAACAAGGGTAGCTGACCTTTGTAGTGTTTCCTGTGAACCATGCAAAGTGATTTTTATAGGTTATCTCATTTAGTTCTCACTGCAGGTCTCTGAATTAACTATTAGTATTCTATTTTATGGATAAGAAGACTAGCCTAGGCATCATAGCGAGACCTCATCAAAGTTTAGAGAAGGTGAATAACTTGACCAAGATCATAGAGCCAGAAAGAGGCCAAGCTAAGGGGAAAGATCCCACCAAAGAAGACCTTGAAGAATGGATCCTTTTGTTAGGAGACTAGAAAAGCCTTTGGAACAAACATTTATTGAAAGTTTAAAAAGTGTGCTAAGCTACTAGGTACCAGGGACCCAGAGACTTTTTTTGGAGACTTTCGTGAATGGTGAGTTTTGTAGCATCACTGGAGTGGGGGATTTTGTGTAGGACATCCCCGGGGAAATTCTTTGTATATTCACATGTTAGAGATTGAGAATACTTCAGGCAGAAATCAGTTGTCTTCTATAATATTGATGGTTTTCAAACTTATTTAACTATGGGCTCCCTTTTTCTCCAATAAAATCTATTTCATTTTGTAGAACCAGTATTCTGTGGAGCACCCATTGGGGGCCTAAGCTATTCTTTTAAACTCATTTTACACATGGGAAATCTGAGGTCAATGATGGCTTAACCAAAATCAAAACGAATTGTTGGCAGAGTCTGTATCATGAATTAATTAATTAAATCTTTCAACAGATCCAGTATCTACCGCGTGTAAGACCTGTTGGGAACTGGGGGTACAGCCGTGAAAAACTAGATATAAGAAGGCACATAAATAATTTTTAGATAGCAATCGCAATGGACTGAATGTTTGTGCCCTCCCTCCCCCAACTTATATGTTGAAATCTTAGCCCCCAATATGGTGACATTAGAAGGTAGGGACTTTGGGAGGTGATAGGTCATTGGGTCCCTCCTGAAAAGGATTAGTGCCCTTATAAAAGGGACCCCAGAGAACTCTCAACCTCTCCTTCTGTCATGTAAGGATACAGTGAAAAGTCAGCAGTTTGCAACCTGGAAGAACAGACCCTGCTGGAACCCTGATCGCAGACTTCCAGTCTCTAGAACTGTGGGAAATATGTTTCTGTTGTTTATAAGCCGCCCAGTGCACAGCACTTTGTTAGAGTAGCCTGAATTGACTAAAAAAACAATAAATCTATGAAGATGGGAAACTAGCATTTTCTGGGTCTTCTCAAGACAGAGAGCATGACTTTTTGTCTTTCGTCTTTGTTTTTCCTATTTCTAGTATGGAGTAGCAACAAAATATCGTCTGTAAATGTTTGTTGAACAAGTGATGATTTGAAGTCTTTCCCATTCAGTAAAAAAAAATCAATTTAATGATAATAATAATAATTGCTATTTGTTTTGCTGTGTATTTCTCTTTGGGAAGTTGAAAACAAAATGTCCCAAGAGATGCCCAGATTGAAGTAGGTCTATTGTTCACCTCTGCTAAGAAGCCTAGTTCCAAACAGCATTGACCTTGAACACTCATTAGAGGACAGATTATTTATAAAATGAGTAATGCGTGAAAATCATCTCTATAGGTTTCTCAGCATTGCTAAATCGTGTCATTGACTAGTATTTTCAGATCACATCCATATTTTAATTCCTAGGCTTTTGGCTATTTTGCTAACATACCAGAACCTTTGAGGCTTACTCAATTTGCGAATATTGACAGATTCTTGAGAAGCATATAGTTTGTTCAGATACAATAGGGATAGGACCCAAAAGCTTATCATCTAGTCAGTCCTTCATGGCTTGAATTTGAAGAAATTGCCAGTGGGTATTGGGCGATCTATCAGTTTTCTGAACTATGCAGCATACTGTGAGATTCCAAATCTCTGCCTGAGAACATGGAGGACTATGAGAAAGATGATAGCTTTCTTTGCATTTACATGATTCAAGCATAGAAAAACTGGCTCTTGTTAGTACAGTGCAAGAGGTCTTTGAATCTCCTGGATTAGAAATTCTGAACTGCCCAGCTACCTGGAAGGCTGAGGCGGAAGGATCGCCGGAGCCCAGCAGGTCGAGGCTGCAGTGGCCAGGAGCAGACACTGCACTCCAGTCTGGGTGACAGAGTGAGACTCCCAACTCAAAAAAAAAAAAAAGAAAGAAATTCTGAGCTGCCCAGATGGTCAGTGCTAGCAGGAAAGGTAAAGAAGTTCAGCGAAGCAAATGACTTTTCCACTTGCAAATCATTTTTCTCCAAGGAATTTGTGGCTGAGGAAGACCATTTTGCCCTGAAGGAAATGATGATCTGATGCTGGCATGCTCCTGGCCCTTCAGTTTGCTTTATTGTCATGAGAAGTGGGCTCTGCATTCCACAGGGGACTCCTGGCTTCAGAAGGGCTCCTATCCACAAGGTGTAAGGATGACCACCCGACATAGCCCTCAGCAAGAACTTGCACACACTTCAATCAAAGCAGGTTATTTAGTTAAAGGGAAGAGTATCATCAATTTCAGAGAGGGAGTATTTTAGTGATTAGAAACGCGCCCTCTCTGTTACAAGGTACTTATAATTTGTAAAAAAGAGAAAGAAGAAATAAATCAGATACCATCTGTCAAATTCTCTTCTAGGTTTCTTGTGGAAATCTAAGTTTCCCCAAGAGAGTATTTCCCTGAGAAGGAACTGTTTATTCCGCTCTATATAGCTTTATGGATCATAGCAAAATCAGACATTTATATTTGGGAAAAAGAGACAAAGAAATACTTATATAAAAAGGTTAGGAATAGGAATAGAGGCTTCAAAAATAAAATACAATAGAAAACCGAGTTTTATTTAGCCTCGGAAGTGAAGGCAGAGATTTTAGACATTAATTAAAGAGACATAGGTTTAATCATATCTGTGCTTTACTGTAGGTTATAAGAGGGATGTCTGATGAAATGATGACATATGTTACTGAAGGAGAATGGAGTTTATCCCCTTACATATTTTTAAGAAATATCCTGTAATGCAGAAGACTTGGGTACCCAGTTAAGAGCTTGGGACCTGGAGTTGAAAGAGCCGGGCTTAAATCCCACCTTCTCAATTTACTACCTATGAACAATTAAACAAGCTATGTAATGTTTTTCAATTTCAATTCCTTATCCGTAAAATGGAGATACTAATGCCGATATTTAGACTTTGCTATTCAATATTTAGCAGGCCTGGCTCATAGGGTGTGTCCAATAAATGGCATCTTTTATTATGAACTATAAGTAGAAAAGTATCTAAATGACTCTCATCAAACCCAGAGAGTCGGAAATGCCCTTTGGAGGTACGTCCAGACTTCATGACTTCATTTAGCATAGCATCATGCTTGTGTGATTTTTTTTGATTCCCAAAGAAGTCTTGTAATCCACCATTACTAGAACACATTTTGGAGTTTTTACAATGCGTTAATGAATTGTAAAACGCTTTTCCTAAATAGGAAGGCGAGTGTTGCTTGCTTCCTCTACTTGTAGACTTGTTTAAGCGTTTTAAAATTCATCAAAACATTTACAATCACAAAAGCCATTTGCTTCATGACTAAACAAAATTCCCTAAAAGTCTTGTATTTTCCTGCCAGCAGCTGAATCCTCTAAGAGAAGCAGGAAAACCACATGAGCTTCTCTGTTAATGCTACTGATGTGTTGTGACTTGTTCCAGGTCCCTTAGGCCGAAGAAAAGCACAGATTTTTGATGGGAGAAAAAACAAAAAGCAAAAAACGAATGAATCAAGCCAACCACATCCAACCTCATGGCCAGAGAAATGTAAATTTTTTTTGTCTAAACTAACAGAAATAAGACTCTTTCAGGGATGGAAAAGACTTTGATGAATAATGCAGACTCATTTCCTCACTGAATTTATTTCTCTGGATGCTATGCATACAATTGGTAATCAATAAATATTGTTTGCATGCCTTGTGAAGCTGTTTCAAATTGGGATGAGGATGAGTCTGGTGATGAAATAGAGGAAAGCTCATTTTCTTATGCAGGGATTGTCTTTAATCTTGTTAGCCAGATGTTCTAAGCATTAGAGTTAAACAGTCAGACAAAGCCACAAATATCTCAGTTGCACCGTGCAATTGGATTGGGAACTGCATTCTTTAAAGGTCATCATTTGTATGGGGACAGAGGCACCCCTTGTTTGCATTTTGGGAGGATAGGTTGGCTCTGTGGTCCCACTCAGTTCAGAAACACTACTGCGCATCATTTTTGGCTCCAGTTCCTTGTGGTTTAATCCCACTGAATTTGTAAACTTCAGGCATAGGGACCAATTTTGGCCAATGAAAATGGCTAACCTTTCTGGCCAGCCCTGTCCTGCTGAAGTTTTTAATGCATGGTTGTTTTTATCACAGTCTGTTGGAAGAACATTTAGCAAAATCCATTGCAATCCCCAGTTTTGATAAAGCCTTCAATTTTCCACCCCTCTTTTTGCAGCATATTCAACCCAAAGAAGCCAGGGTTGAACTGATGTGCTAGCTTCAAAACAGACGGGAGTTTAAAAGTTTTGATTATATTCAGAAATCTCCAGGCTTGAGTGTTCTTAGCTTTGATATCGCAAGGACTATCCTCACAGGGAAAGATTTATAGCAGCTGGGTTGAGAGCATTAATTGTGGCCCAAAGGAACCGTGATATTTTGATAAGGTGTTTGAGGAAGTTGTTGTATATAGAACAGAGTAGATTTCTGAAGGGTGCAAGCAATTTTGAACCCTCCTCGCTGATCATTGCAAAATGGGTGAGCACCAGGAGATCAGAAAATTCATGGCAGGCAAGGTAAAAAGAGAGTCAAATTAGATGAAATAAGAAAATAGGGAAAAAGCTATTTGAGAGAGAACTTGGCATGTATTTGGTATTTGTGTCTGTTTTTCTCTTGAAATGGGCTGATGTGCTGGCAGAGACTTCTGGCTGTTGTCAGAGATATGAACATCTGTGTTCCTTTGCAGAAAACTCAGGATTCTAAAGTGTTTAGTGGAAATTGTGTAACTCTGCCACTCACTCTGTCTCCTCATTGGGAAGAGGTACTAAGTCTCCACTTCTCAGAGTGTGCTTTTAAGAGGAAGATGTGGCTTAGGATTTTGGGCTTCACTTTGCGTGGCAGAAGCGTGTTTCCAGCAATGACATCCAAGTCCATCAGATACAAGTGTGCGTACTTGATACAAGTCAGCTTTGCTTGCCTGGTTGGAAATAAGAATGAGAGATGACACGTTAGCAAGGTAACTGTGACACAGGCATTCCAAGAGAGCCATTGACACAGGTAGGTCACGTGTGGCTACGTTTTGGAAGCCTTTGCTTTAGTCATTGTAGTTTATGCTAAATGCTGTTAAAAATGACCCCAAAATATCAGTGACTTTATATAGTAAGAATGGAGTTTTTGATCACTTCAAAGTCCAGCTCTGGTCAGTGGGGTCAGTCAAGGCATCAACATCTACCCATCCCCTGTCTGTTTTTCTCTAGCCTGAACTCAGTAGTTTTCTGTGCTTGTGGAAAGTGTGGTCGGTTTATTGAACATGTAGCATTGTCTCTGCCAAAGCTTCGAATGTTCTTCCCAGACAGTGATGGATTTGGGTGTTGTGGGACCTACTTTAAGAAAATAACACAAAATTAGGTACAAACATGAGTGTTTATTTAGAATGAGAGTGGGCAAGGCTCAGTCAAGTGAGAGGCCCTGAGAATTAAGATTCCTCAGCTTCATGGTAAATGTATCTTTGCTCCTAATACCCAAATATAAAATGTGTTTTTCTCCTACTCACAACCTAATAAAACTGTCCTTGCCCAGTGTCCCCATGGAGCACTTAGTGCTGGCGAGGTATGCCAGGACAGTGACTCTCACACTGCCCTCAGAGTAAACATTGCTCCAGCCCTGCTGGGGAGCCGTTTGACTAGCAGTGCTCAGAGTTGGTGGCTATTCCTGCTTTGAGTGGTCTTAGACCACTCAGCCTCTCCGTGTGTGGGTGTGAGACAGAGCCTCGCACTAGGCATGTGTAAGGGCACGGAAACATCCTCATTGTCCAGTGACAGGCTAATGGTTGAATTGTGTCTCCATGCAATGGGTTATTATAGCAATTACAAATGATGATAAGACTTTTTGTGCGAGGAAAAATGCATGTAAGTGAAAACAGCATGATATGAAATGGTACGATCTCAATTATGTAAAAATAAGGAAACAAAAACACTGAAATAAATGATACAAAATGTTAGCATTGGTCATCTCTGGATGGTACACATGTAGACAAACTTTATTCTCGTCTTAATAATTTTCTGCATCTAGCAAATTGTATAGTTATTTAAATAATGATGATTCTGACCCCATAATGTAAGTGATGATATTGCAGCCTTAAATTTGCCTAATATTTTACTGTTTCCAAAGTGCTTTCACATATTATCATATTTTATTTTTACAACAACCCTGAGAGGACACAAAGAAAAAATACTTACGTATATAATGGAAAACAGATTAAACAAAATAAACCCCTCCAACCACACACACCAAAAACTGAATTTATGAACATTCCCACTTAGCACCTCCATCTTCCTCCTCACGTTCCCCTAATTAATTCTGCTGTTCACCAAGCACTCTAACAAGGGTAAATACTACTCACTTCTCAATTAGCATGGTTTTCTAATTTGATTTTTAATTGCAAATATTTTAACAGTATTAATTTAGGTTATTGTTTCATGGGAAGTTCTCAAGTATAGCTTAGAACCCTAGTGCATTGTTCTACCAGAAAACTCTTTCTACCTTTCAGCTAACACGGTTAGAAGTGCACATTGGGTCAGAGCCTGTCTACTTCCCAAACAGCTGTCTCTGTTTTTCCTGCCCATGCCCTCCCCTGTGGGCCCAGCCCAGGGGGTGGCAGTAAGGTTTCTGGAGATTTCTTTAGGACCTTGTAGCCTAACACCAGAGAGATCCCAATCACCCTGGGTGCTCCTCTCCTCTGGTGATTGGTGTTCTGCACCTGACTTAGTTTGGTTCCAAGTGCCAGAATCCTAGCCTCAGTAACACACTAAGAGTGAGGCCATTGGCTCTTAACATCTCCCTCTTGCCTTGCTAGCCCTTTGCTGCAGAAGCTTCAGGTGGCCTTCCATTCTTAGCCTGGTGACTGACACCTTATATTACCTGCAAGAAGACTTCCCTGATTCTGACTGCCTGCCTGGGAATATTGTGTATGCCTGAATTTGCCATCTCCTTGCTTGGCTCTGTCTGAGACTTCTTATTCTGAGTCTGATCTGTAGATGCTGGTCAGGTTACCTGAGCTGACTCTGACGCATCCATGGTGTTGTTCATCAGACACAGAGTTCCACTGGTGCAGCACACTTCTTTCCAGCCACTGCAGCTTTCTCTCCTTGCCAGAGACCTTGCTCACCTCTGGGACCTGGGCAGATCCAATTCCAGATTCTGGAATCTCTCAACGGGCCTTGCCTCATTGCAGTGAACTGGGCCAGGCCACCAGATACTGCACTTTGAAAAGACGATCTGTTTTTAAGTTGCTGGCTGCTTGGAGTACAGTGGTGTCGCAGGCTGCTATTGGCGGTAGAGATGGGAGAGCAGAGAAGCCTGAGCTAATCTAGAAAATACTTAGGAGTTGAATGCTGTACTCTTATTTGAGCATTAATTTTAAAAAATGCGATTAAAGATGATTCAAATCGTGCTTCATTTTCTACTTTTACCAAGTTTAAGTCCAGAAAAGGAAGATGGAATGGAATTTCTAGTTTTTCTCCCTTATCAGACAGGTCAAGTCAAGTGGAAAGGGTAGGCAGAGAAGTGTAGCTGATGAGAGCCTGGAGTGCTGTATTAGTTCCCTGGGGCTGCCTCAGCATATTGCTATAAACTGGATGTCTTAAAACAAAACAAATTTATTCCCTCACAGTTCTGGAAGCTTGGAGTCCAAAACCAAAGTGCTGGCCAGACCATGCACCCTCGGAAGCATCCTTCTTTGACTCTTCCAGTTTGTGGTGGCCCGAAGTATTCCTTGGCCTGTGCAGCATCTCTCCAAGCTCTGCTCCCATCTTTATATGGCTATTTTCTCCATGTGTCAGCCTTTGTATGGTATTTTCCTCTTTTTATAAAGACACCAGTCTTAGTGCATTAGGACCTGCCTCAGTGACCTCATTTTAACTTGATTTTGTCTGCAAAGATCCTGTTTCCAAGTAAGGTCACATAAACAGATAGCAGTACAGGGATTCAACATCTTTTGGTGGGGCGCATCTCAACCCATAACGGCTATCTATGATCCAGTCTTCCTATCCTCTCTTCAGTGGTGCGGCTACCAGCAAAAGTGTTTTGTGCCTCAGTTTCCCTGGCTGGAAAATGGTGTCCTCTTATAAGATTGTTGCAAGAATTAAATGAGACCATGCTTGACATAGTATACAGCTCACAGAAAGTACTCTGTAGGGGTTAATTTTCTGGCTAGTCACTTTCCATCCTTTGACTTTTCATGCTAGTTCATGAAGAAATTGAGGAAGTGAATGAGCCACATACAGCAAACACTGTGACAGAGCAGAAGGTTAACCCTTTCAGGGTCGCACAACAAGTTTTGACTCACTTCCACACTAATTTTGCTTCCAAGGTAGTGGTCAGCATTAATTTTGCTCAAGTATTTGTTCGATTGAAATTTCTTATGCTGCTCATTAAAGTGAATGCAAAGCAGGCCTCCTGGGAGATGTTCCAGGGAATCTAGGCCTTGAACTGGGCTGAGCACATGTGTCCTTCCTTTTGCAGGGTGGTTTTTTAAGATCATTGTGGATTGTGTACTGCCCAATACCAGGGACACCCTTCATATCACAGTCTTTGTGTATGGGCAGGCCAGCAGTGCTGGATGAGGTGGTCTTGGGACCTTCCCGGGGGTTCAGTGAGGTTGGGCAGTGGCATTGTCATGGTGTGAAACTTAAACCTTATTCTTTGGGCTTAGTTATTCAGTGGGAATGGGAGTCTCAAGATTCTAAGCCATATTCCATAGCTTTGGAGAATATATTTTAATAGTATATTATCCATGATATTAAGACCAAAGAGTTGACTTTGAGTCACGCTGCTGTTTTTCTCTTTGCTTCATCTTTCTGAACTTTGTCTTGTTAGTTTTACTGACAGTTGGCACAAACAGCCAGTTTTGACAGTGTATCTGATTTAGGAAGTAGGTGCTGCTATTTCAAGGCACATATAAAGCTTAACTTTAGTCTGAAGCCCAAGAAAGGAATTGTCTCTAGTTTGTTCACTTATTTTAGTTATAAGTCATTTGCACAAATGAAAACCCAGTCTTGAATTTGCATGCTCATTTAATGGTACTGATAATCTGAAATACTGATTGTTAGCAGGATTGTAGATTTCATTTTGGAATATATTTTTAACTTAATATGTATGAGGTCTATCGATATTCTGGAAATTTGGTTCTAAGACATTTTGACGATGTGCAGTAGCTGTTGGGTTTATGAGTTGTTGAGGTACTGTTTATTTTTAATATGCTCTGCTCTTTCCTCTTCCCAAAGCAAATAATCAAGAGTTAATATTTAACTTTAAGTTGTATCTATTTACTTTATATTGAGAGTTTTATTATTGTAATTCTTTTTTTTTTTTTTTTACCTAAAGCCCTGGTGTATCTTTTGGAAGATACATCTTTTTGAGCATTAATTACTTTTCTTTTCAGTATTAATTTACTAGTATTACAACCACAGCAATGAACATTTTTTGTGCGTTTATTATATGCCAGGCACTGAGCTGCCTGCTTTAGATGAGTTATTATGATGATTATTTAATTTTCAAATCAATACTAGGCTTTAAGTACTGTCTATCATAACTCACATTTTATAATTAGGACCTGAGGCTTGGGGAAATAAACTTGCCAAGGTTACATGTTTAGAAGTGGGGAGCCAGAATTTGAACCCAGGTAGTCTCTGACTTTTGGATCCTTTGCGCTTAAAACGTACACTCTTGATATTTCAGATGCAGGCACATCTTTGCATTTGAATATAGAAATGCAGATATAATCCTCAACTTTTCAATGATAGCAAAGTCTCCTGCATTTTCATGTACCATGAATTTTGTGGCGACGTATTTACTTTGCTCAGTCTGTTTTGTTCAGGTGAACATCCATGCTAATTTGCAGTCAGTAGCCTAAAGCAGTGGGAATGTGGCAACAGTGTTCCAGGTTGTAAGAGAAATTAGTGTGAAATTAAAAATTCACCAGCTTCATATGCCCATGACTGAGAATTGATTTAATTACCACCAAGATGAACACTATGGCCCAAAGTATGTGTTTCAGAAGGTAGAATGCTACTTGGTTGGGTGTAATTAATCATACCAAGGTCAAAAGGTTTAAAAAGTTAAAAAGACTTCCAGAGCTTTTCAAGTTTTTAAAAATATGCTGCCGGGCTCGGTGGCTCAGCCTGTAATCCCGCGCCTTTGGGAGGCTGAGGTGAGTGGATTGCCTGAGCCCGCGGGTTCGAGAACCGCCTGGGCAGCGAGACCTCATCTCTACAATAAATCAAAAAATCAGCCGGGCGTGGTAGCCCATGCCTGTAATTCCGGCTACTTGGAAAGCTGAGGCGGAGGGATCGCCGGAGCCTAGCAGGTCGAGGTTGCGGTGGCCGGAAGCGGCCACTGCACTCCAGTCTGGGTGACAGAGTGAGACTCCAACTCAAAAAAAAAAAAAAAAAAATGCTATGTGCATTGCAGTCTACAGGAAAAAAAAAAAGTGTTTTTGAAATGTTTCTGTCAAGTGTTTGTTTGTTTATTTGTTCATGTTTTATTCCAACAGGGTAAATTTCATTGTAATGCATCAGGGTTGTGTTGTTTTAGATTTTTCCAGTGTAGCAGGTAGTATGATTTTGATTTTGATGGTAAGTAATAGAAAACTGAATGCTGAGTGGCTTAAACAATAACAGCTTATATGATTGAAAAGGTTAGAGGATTGATAAGCAATAGAATTAGATAGATTCTGCCACTCCATAGGCCATTTAGGGTTTCTTTTTCTCTATCTCTGCCCAACAGGATTGAACTTCGGAGCTGGCCATGGGGCAGATTCCCCCAGTGTACCAGCAGTGTGGCAATCAGGGAATACCAGAGCAAAAATAACTTTTAGGAAGAGTGAATGGGTGCATGGATGCTGGAGGGGCAGCCAACACGTATCCTCCATGGACAATGGCCTGGATATACCTAATTTAAATTAACGAAGATATTAATCCTCTCTCTTCTATACCTTATAGGTTTTAATATTGTTCATGCATTATATAGTATTCATCCTCTCAGATAGTTTTGGTTAACATTTCTATAGTTACCCCTTAAAACAGAAAACTTTTCCAGAAGGATACTAAGAAGTATCATTCTGCATATTTCAATTTCCCATTGTCAGTCTAATAGACCTGATAAGATATTAGTGTTGGCTGCTAACATCAAAGAAAGTTTTCTTATTTTTCTTAGAAAAATGAATTTCATAATGATTCCTTGCTGTATGATTTGTATTTACACTTAAAATTATTTTGATATTAAAATATTTCGATAGATATAAATTAATTTATCCTAATTTGCCTTTTTCACTTGCACAGTTTCCCTCAGTTCTCAGAAAAATGCTGAAGGGTGTTCTACTGAATGGCAGACTGGAGCCTTAGACAGAAAGAAAAAGAGAACTAGGGGTGTAGTTTGCGTGTCACTTGGACGCTCGATTTTCGCCATGGGAATATCTTTTGAGAAGTGAGAAATGTCTTCAGACAACTTTGTTCATTTGATGGTTGTCTACCATGTTGCACCAACTGGTATCTCCTTCTTGTATTCAGTAAATCAACCAAATGCCTGCTCGGGCAAAGTGTTTTGCGTGGATTAAAACTGAATTTTTTTTTCTCTTTAAAGAAATATAACCTTTCTGATCTTTATGTCTGGTCAGGGAGATGACCCAGGCACCCAAATAACTTTAATACAAAGGATCAAGTGGGAAGTGAGGCTAGAAGGGCTGCAGGAACTTGGAGGAGGGAAGGAAAGTCTTGTGTGGGGGGCGAGGGAGAGAGGAGGGGGTTTCTAGACTCAGGATGTGTTAAGAAAAGAATAAATAATCGCTGGAGTGTAAATGTTGTGAAGCAGTTAAAACGGAAGCAACAAACAATGACAGATTATATCTTGTGTTAGTGACTTATTGCTGTATAACAAATTACCACAAGAATTAGTGGCTTGACCCAACAATGCACATGTATTCTCTTTCATAGCTCCTTGTAGTTTTGGCTCAGGGTCTCTCGTGAGGTGGCAGTCAGATGTTAGCTGGGGCTGCAGTCATCTAAGGCTGGCCTGAGACTGGAGGACTCACTCCAAGATGGCACACTCATGTAGCTGGCAAGTTGCTGCTGACTGTGGACATCTTTCAGGGGTGCTTGAAAGTTCTCTTGACGTGGTGGCCAGCCTCCCCAGAGTGAAAGTTTGAGGCAGAGATGGTCGCTTGGCTGCAGCTGTACCCTTTTTCTGATGTAGCTTTGGAAATCACATAGCATAACTTCCCACACATTCTATGTGTTAGAAAAGAACCACTAAGGCAGGTCTAAGTGGAGTAGGGATTAGGATTCACTTTTTTAAAGGAGTATGCACACATATTTTAAAACCAAAACTTTTTGAAAAAAATGAGAGAAGCAAGAGCAATGATTCCACTGGTTTTTCTTTTGTTGTTGTTTCTTCACAGTGTTTTCTCTTTGTTTTTGTTTTTTTTTTTGAGTTGGAGTCTCACTCTGTCACCCAGACTGTAGTGCAGTGGCTGCTCCTAGCCACCGCAGCCTCAACCTACTGGGCTCCGGCTATCCTTCCGCCTCAGCCTTACAAATAGCTGGAACTGCAGGCGTGTGCTACCACACCCGGCTAAGTTTTTGATTTATTGTGGAGATGAGGCCTGGGCAACTTGACCAGGCGGCTCTCGAACCCGCAGGCTCAGGCAATTCACTCACCTTAGCCTCCCAAAGTGCGGGATTCCAGACTGAGCCACCGAGCCCGGCTCACAGTGTTTTCTCATATAATTTGGCACACTGTACCTTTTTGATTGGTAAACTATGGTATAAATAATGTCTTCATCTGTCAAACTAGTTATTTAAAATAAAAATTGTTAATTTATTCAAATACTATCTTACCACAGAAGTCTCCTACATGACATAAAATAGCAGCTCAGGCTGAGTTGATAGTGATGGTAGTGATACGGTTTTCCCTCAGCACCCTGAAAGTCCCTGCAAACACCTTGGACCCCAAGAATAGAGCTGTTTGGAAGTCTCCCTTGGATCCATCCATTCCTTCTTGTACTTTTTCTTTTGGATTTCAATTTGTTCTTTTGAAGAACTCATCCCAACTTAAGAATTTCAAATTGTGTTGTAAAAAGTACTGTGATCATAAGAATTATTTTCTGTGTTTTAAATACATTGTTGAGCTGTGGCACTGAATGAGGGATAATATTATTTCTTCCAAAATGGTTTGTGTGTGTATGTGTGAGCCGTGGTGGGAGGTAGTTGAGAATGAGGAAGAGTACTTTAATTTGAACAGGGCTTATTGGTTAAATACATATGCATACTTGGACTGACCCATAACATGGCCACCACTCTCAGTGATTCAAAGCTAAAGCAATCCATGAGCATGTAATCTCACACCATCGATGATATTACTGCTGGAGTGGGAGGCAGAGCCCTGAGAAATGGAGAATGTTTGTGCTTTTGCGTAAATGTCTTTGATGATTACCAGAAATAAGGGGAAATTTTTATGAACTAGATTAGGAAAAATATACTCATTAGTCATATGAATATTAGTTTTGTTAACAAAACAGTATACTTCTGAGGTCCCTACTCCCCACGACCCCACACAAAAAAAGTCATTTCTGAAGACTGTATGAATGAAAAGAGACCTTTTAAAACAATAGAGAAATTGGAAAAGCAGAGTACATTAACTCTCTCTTATTTAGCACACTCAAAAGAGTAATAGCCAGCAAAATTAAATTTTATTTAAAGAATTTTGAGGATGAAAAGCACAAAAATATTAATTTTTTCTGCTATCACTTTTCACTTTCACCACTGCTGCAGTTCATTGTACCCACTTGTTCCTAGAAAAGAAAGAGCATATAACTTGCTGCAGTGATTTTTAAAAAAATGTATTGTGGTAGATGTCAAAGCCTAGAAGAAACCAGTGGCTGAGTGGCAAATAAAAGAAAGGAGACTTTATTTACTTGCAAAGTTGTATGCAGGGAAGGAGAATATAGCTCTTTGAATTCATCCACTAACAAGCCAGTATTAATACCTGTGGGATTTCCCATTTAGAATATTGGTAAGGTGAAATTAGTTGCAACATCTCCATAATTATTTCTTAAAATGGTTTTCTAAGAGCCAGAAAAATGTTGTGCTATTTCTTGTTCCTGCTTCCTGTTCCAGCTGTTCCAGGTTTTATTATGAAAACGTCTAAGTGGGAGTAAAAACCAAGCACTTACTTAGCAGAGTGCCTGGTGTGGAGGAGGCATCAGTAAACATTAGTTCTCTTCCTTCTTCCCTTATCCTTAGGCATTCTGCACTGACCCCAGAACCCACATAGAAATGGTGACAAAAAGTGTCATCAGAACAGATGACTTATAAATTGCATCTTTTTCTTTACTCAGTGAAAACTCTTTCACTCACTTGTGTCTTCTTCCCTTTACAGCTTTGTCTGTTTCTCTCCAACATGAAACCTATAGTTATTCATTTTTCTACCAAAATGTGTCAGCTTGCTTTCCTTTAGGGCTGAGCCAGCGGGCCCCATGATAGGATCATTGTATTAGTTTTCCCTTTGAATGGAGAAAGTGATTCTAAGCCTGATTACTGTTCATTCCTTTTTCATTTATGTGTCATTCATTCATTCATTCATTTGTTCAATGTGACAGTTTATGGAAGACCCACAGTGTAGGGCTGTGTGTGTGTATGTGTTGACTGGGGCATGGAGCTTACTGAGACTGAAGCATCCAGCCCTCTGTCCCTGCCTTTTAGTGATTTACAGTCTAATTAGGGTTGGGAGAGTTGGAGAGACACAAAGATGAAGACAAGTAGATACATTTTGAGTAAATACTTATTGAATTCTTGCTGTGATCCAGCAACTGAATCAAATTTTATGTGGATACCAGGCTTTACTAGACTTGATCCTTTCTTTTGAGGAGTTTAGGAGAGGAAAGAAGACCTCTTTGGATTTAGCAAAACTAGAGAGCTTTATATGTGTCAGTCAACTATAAACAACTATAGTGCCAGAGAGTTCAAGTTTATTTTTATGTTATTTACATGAAATAAGTCCTTCATATGCAAAGAAGGTAGAGGCCATTTGAGCTAGGGTAATTACAGTGGAAATTATAGAGGAAGTCAGAAGCAAAATAGTTATAGTAATTAAAGGCTCTGACGTCAGAGGCTGATCTATCTGGGTTTGGATCCTGACTCCATTATTTATTAGCTGTGTGACTTTGAGGGGAGACAGGGGATAATTACCTCTCCAAGACTGTTTCCTTGTTTTCAAAATGGGAATGATCTTGAAAATACTGTGGCAGATTGTATTCCAAAGATGGCCATACCAATGTCTCTCATCACACGTGTTCTTACGGTATCCCCTTGAAACTCCTCCTATCCATCAATATATCCCTTTCATTTGATCTCGAGTGTAATGTGTGACAATCTTGACCAATAGAGTATAGCAGAAGTGACACTGTATGACTTGCAAGGCTACATCTTTAAAATGATGTACCTCCATCTTGCTCTTCACTGTTCTTTTGGAACCCAGCCACCATGCTATGAGGAAGTACAAGCAGCCCATAGAGAGGCCCAAAGGGGAGGAATTGCGGCCTTCAGCCCACAAGATGGCTGAGTTCCCAGCTGACTGCTAGCACTAACTTTCTTACTATTAGATCACTTAGTGAGTGGCAGTTGAATTGCTCTGGCAGACTCCACATGGAGCCTAGACAAGCCAAGCCTGCCAAACCCAGTTGCCCAAACTGTAGTCTCACAAGCAAAATGAAATGACTGTTGTTCTTTGAAGCCACTACATTTTGGGATGGTTTGTTACACAGCAGTTCATAACCAGGACGCTTGCCATATAAAGTTGGTAAGAGGGCTCAATGAAATGATGCATACAAACCAACACATAACCAGTGCCCCACTAATGACAGCTCTCTTCATAATTGCTACTAGTTAAGAGAAGATATTTACTAGAAATCAGCGTTAGATCAAAGTGAGATCCCAAACTAAAAAGCCACCCATGAACTTCTGGTATTCAGTGAGTGTCAGAAAACTAATTTTGTTCACTTCTTCTTCTCCTTCTATTTTTCTTTTGTAAAACCCTGTTATCAGCTTCTAAGAGTACTTTTATGCTGGTATTTTGCTGTTTGTGCTGAACTCTGTGTCCTCTGTTGTATCCCAGTTTCATTTAGGTTTTCAGTGTCATGGTTAGATTAATAAACGATGTTTGAACTTGCAGATTATTCTGTGAAAGTCATGCTCAAGGCTGTTATTTTATTAAAGCAAAATTTTATTTTGGTAAAAAACATAAAATTCATAACCATAACCATTTTAAGTGGACAGTATGATAGTGTTTACCATATGCACACTGTTATGCAACACATCTCTATAATTTTTTCATTGTGCATGACTGAAACCCATTGAACAATAACTCCTCATTTTCCCTCTCCGCAGCCTCTGGCAACCACCATTGTACCTTATGTTTCTAAGCATTTGACTACTTTTTTTTTTTTTTTGAGTTGGAGTCTCACTCTATCACCCAGACTGGAGAACAGTGGCACGCTCATGGACACCCCAGCCTCAACCTGCTGGACTCAGGTGATCCTTCTGCCTCAGCCTTCCAAGTGGCTGGAACTATAGGCACACATTACCACGCCTGGCTAATTTTTTGACTTACTGTAGAGATGAAGTCTCGCCAAGTGACCCAGGCTAATCATGAGCCCGTGGGCTCAGGCAATCCCTTCACCTCGGCCTCCCAAAGTGCTGGGATTGAACCACCACGCCCAGAGGCATTTGACTACTTTAAATAAACCATATGAGTGTAATCATACGTTATTTGTCTTTTTGTGGCGGACTTTTGTATGTCCTCACGGTTCATCTGTGTTGTAGTATGTTGTAAGTTTTCCTTTTTTAGGATAAGTACTATCCCATTGTGTGTATATACCATAGTTTCTTTATGCAGTCAGCTATTAACAGACATTTAGGTTGCTTCTACCTCTTGGCTATTATGAATAATGCGCCAAAGAACTTGGGAATGCAAATATTTCTCTGCTGTTATTTTTTCCACCTCCCACCAATAGCAGAATCTTATTGAAATGCTTTGGAGAGAGAGCAGGTGCTTATCTGAGTTCATTGCCATCTCTTTTTAGCATATTTTAGAGAGTGATACATAATCAAGTGGCCATGCTACCCAGATTATTCCTGGGGGTTCCAACTTTATCATGTGTATCTGTTGTGTAACCTAGATGCTATTAGGTTTAAACCTCTATTTGTAGAACTTTAGATTGCTTTCAGAGTGGTTTCACAAGCATTATTTTACTGAACTCTTGCCTCGTGATGATACAGATATGACATGAATGTAAACTTCAATGCAGCTGTCAGTATTTAACATGGAATCTCCTCTTCTTTACTAAAGTGGGCTTCATTTATAAATAGATGTGAAGCAATTTTTAGAAATTAATATTTTTAAGCTGTTATAGGTTTGTAGAAAAATTGGGCACAAAGTACAGAGTTCCCATATCTCTTTGTTCTCTTTTATTAACATCTTGCATTATTGTGGTACATTTGCTACAAGTGATGAACCATTATAGGTACATTGTTATTCATGGAAGTTCATAGTTTCACTCAGGGAAACTCTTTGTTTTTTCAAGTTCCATGAGACTGAACAAATATATAATGTCATGTATCTGCCATTATACTATGATGATGAAGAGATTTACTATCCTAAAAATCTCCTGCATCCCACCAATCCATCCCTCTCTCCCCACAAACTACTGGCAACTACTGATATTTTTTATTGTCTTTATAGTTTTGCCTTTTCCAGAGTGTCATATAGTTGGAACCACACAGTCTGCAGTCTTTTTAGACCAGCTTCTTTCACTTAGAAATATACATTCAAGAGTCATCCATGTTTTCCTCAGGGCTTAATAGTTCATTTCTTTTTATCACTTAGTACTGTTCCATTATGTGGATATACCACAGTTTATTTGTCCATTCGCCTATAGAGGGACATCTTGGTTGCTTCCAAGTTTGTCAGTTATGAATAAGGGTACTGTAAACATTTGTGTGCAGGGTTTTTGATGGACTTAAGTTTTCAACTCATTTGGGTAAATACCTAGGAGTATGATTTGTTCCATTACATGATAAAAGTATGCTTAATTTTGTAAGAAACTGCCAAATTATTTTCCAAAGTGACTGTACTATTTTGTGTTCCCATCAACCATGAATGAGAGAGTTCCTTTTGCTTTATATCTTTGCCAGCCTTTGAAGTAGTTGGTATTTTGTATTTAGCAGTTCTAATAAGTATGTAGTGATATCTCATTGTTATTTTCATTAGCAATTCCCTAATGACATATGATGTTGAACTTTTAAAAAAATGAGACGTTTTTAAAATTTTTGTTTAAAATTTTGTCTTATTTTAAGCTAATTATAGGTACACAAGGAATTGCCAAAAAAAACCAAAAAAGCCAAGTGTGGTGGCTCATATTTATAACCCCAGCACACTTTTTGGAGGCAGAGGCGAGAGAATTGCCTGAGACCAAGGGTTCAAAAACAGCCTGGGCAACTTGGCAAGACCTTGTCTCCACCATAAATCAAAAATGAGTGGCGCGTACCTGCAGTTCCAGCTACTTGGAAGGCTGAGGTGGAAGGATCTCCTGAGCCCAGCAAGTAGAGTCTGTGGTGTCTGTGAACATTCCACTGCACTCTAGCCTAGGCAACAGAGTGAGATGTCGGCTCAAAAAAAAAATGTATAGTGAGGTTTCTTAACCCAACTTCTTCAAATAGTGAATTAGAACAGTATCAAAACCAGGAAATTGACATTTTCACAATACAATGAACAAGACTGTAGACTGTACTAGGATTTCATCCATTTTTACATGTACTCATTTATTTTTCTGTGTATTCATACTTATGTGAAATTTTATTGCAAGTGTAGATTGTTGTTACCACAGCCACAGTCAAGATACAGAACTGTTCTATCACCGCAGAGAAACTCCTTGGAGCTACCCCTTTGTGCCTGCTCCCTTATCCCCTGCCCTATCCATAATCCCTGATGACCGGTGGTTTGACATATTTTTTAAAAAAATCTCTGAAGTTATTGATCCAGTTTGTTTCTACATTAGTATATCAGATTTTGATTAACTGTCCCTTTGACTTTTGCTGTTTGTAGGCGTAGGCCCAGATTATTCAGAATGATCACGTATATCTGTAGATGGGGAAGATTTTCTTCTTAAAAGTGGGTATAAAGAAATTTTAGCATGTGTGTGTCTTCTGTAGAACCTGATATATAGTCATTACTGCTAATGCAGCAGATAAATCAGGCTGATATTATTGTGTATTGAAAAACTTCACAAAAGTTTCAGTAGCAAATTCTTTTAATGAATGACCTACATTAGTTCATTTAAAACCTGATTTGACTTACCAAAATATAATGTAAAAATAGCTTTTCATAAGAAATACTCATTTGTATTTACAATTCAGCAAACATATCACTATTAGAAACTGAGAGAATGATGGAGAAAGACAAATGAAGGAGTCACTGTGAGTTTCAGGCATGGCAAATGTTGTTTGACAATACCACTAAAGACACAAAAGACAACTATTCAGGATATTGGGAACATTTTTATTTCTTAGGTTTCAAAGGGGAGAAAAGTATACATCAGAAATCTCTGGTAACCTTTTTGTTGTAAAAGAAACATGACATATTGTATTGTGTCTTGGGGGTTGGAGCACCCAAAGTCTAACCAGTGGCCGCTTAAGAGGTATATAAAGTTAAGTTTGTATGCCAGGAGCTTATTTAGTTAAATAAGTAAAAGTAAAATGAACTTTACTTCAAAGTTCTACAGCATGGTTTCTCAACCTCATTGTTATTGACATTTTAGGACAGATAGTTCTTTGTTGGTGGGGGACTGTCCTCTGCATTCTAGTTTGATTAGTAGCATCCCTGGCCAATACTCACCCTCTGTCATCAATTGTGACAAAGGAAAATGTCTCCAGACATTGCCAAATGTCCCCCAGGAGGAGGAGGAAATCACCCCTATTTAACCACCACTGAATTTATGCATGCATACACACACTCATGTATATGCATAAATACCTATATTCACACACACATATTCATGAACAATATATAGTGTTATTTTAAAATTTATAAAAGGTCTGGCACTTAAATATTGTTCTACATCTTGCTTTGTCCTTTCATCATTATGTTTTTGAGATTCAGCTATGTTTATAAACATAGTTTTTCTCTCTAACTACTGTATGTTGGGTCACCTTAAGACTATAAACATGTTTTTTAAGTCTACTGTAAACATGTAAATTGTTTCCAGTTTAACCATAAAAAATTGTTCTTCAGTTAATATTTTCATTTGTATCACTTTGAGCACGTGTGCAATTATTCTGGATTGAATAAAAGTCTCATAAATTTTTCTTTTTTTTGTTTGAGTTGAAGTCTCACTCCATCACCCAGGCTGGAGTGCAGTAGCAGGCACACGGCCTCCCCAGCGTCAACCTGCAGGATCAGGCAATCCTTCGGCCTCAAACTTCCAAGTAGCAGGAACTACAGGTGCACACTACCATGCCTGGTTAATTTTGTGATTTATCATAGAGATGAGGTCTCACCAAGTTGCCCAGGCTGTTCTAGAACCCGTGGGCTCAGGCAATCCCCTCACCTTGACCTCCCAAAGTGCTGGGATTACAGGCTTGAGCCATCACACTTGGCCTCATAGAATTTTTTAAACTTTACTATAAATTACCTGATTGTTCTTCACACAGGCTATGTTAATTTAGACTCCCATACTAAGTGGCGTATGTGATCCTATTTACTTCGTATTCTTACTGACACTTGATATTGATGAATTATGTAATCTTTGCCCATCAGAAGGGTGAATATGGGCATCTTACTGTTTTAATTTACATTTCCTGATTACTAGTGAGTCACCATGTTTTAAACTTGGAAGGATATTTGGGATCTTCTAGTTAACACTTGGTTTTAAATATGCAAAGAACAAGAATATTTTCTTATTTCCTTACTAGTTTTACTTTTCTTTCCTTAGAATATTTGTTTTAGTCTCATTGTTGTATCATACTGAATTCACTATTTTACCAAATCGAAACTTTTTATATTTGCAGCGAGGATGGAAAATGTACAAAAAGAGAAAAAAACGAAAGACTTTGATACCACACATATCCCCTCTGTCCTATTATTTGTTCACTAACCACCCCAAAAAGATGACTGTTTGTGAACTGATTATGTTTGACACAGGGCCTGAACCAGGGAGGGTACTCAAGTGTTTGCATGAATAATAGAATGAATCCTGAGATGCAGTGAGTGAAAATGAGGTCCTTGTAATAGCTTGAAGATACTCCTACAGCCAAGTGGTATCTCAGCGCTGCAGCTTGAGCATGATTTCTCGATTCCCCTGTAGCCACGGTGGACTGGGAATTACTGAGAAGGGAAGCAAATGCTGACATTTTCCTTATTAGGATGAGTTCCCTAATGAATTCTGACCCATGCTCCAGTGGTCAGCCCTCTTGAGGCCAACTTTTCAGAGGTCAACTGTTAGGACCAGCAGAGATGACCTTTTGGATGGGGTAGCATGTGCACTGTCCCTTGAGACTTGTAAGTTCAGGACACTTTCGTTTCCTCTGTAAAGCCTCCCTTCGTATTAGAAGACATTGGCTGGACTGTGACTCAGCTACTCTGTGTTTTAGCTGCCATGACATTAATAAACCTGTCTCCCTGGCTCCCTCATTCCCATTAATGAGCCTGACACCCTGAGTTTCAGTAAGCATGAAACACATGACTTCAGTGCCCTGTGTATACGCAAGTTTAATTGTTTTGTGATCGCCTAAAGTGTGAAGTGAAGGAGCATATTATGTACAAGGATAGCATTCATGATTCTGTGTGTTTCATTTCATTACAGATATTTGTGTCAGTTGGAGTTCATTTGTGTGCTCCTTTGAGTAGGCATCTACTGATGACCTACTCTGGGTAGCATACTGTCACAGAGAGAGGGCCCTATCCTTCAGAACTCTCTGTTAAGTGGAAATAAATCCACGTAAACAGATAGTCACTATGAGAGGAGATAGGTGCCAGGTGATGTAGGGCAGAGAGGAAGAACTAAATAACTGGTTTAGGGGAATTTGGAAGTGTATCCAAAGGATGAACTTTCCTGCTGTATCTTGAATACTACATGTGGGTTTGACGGGCTAGATATGGAAGCAGGAGTGAGACAAAGCTGAGGCTGGGGATTAGGGGGTCTTGTGAGCCTTAGGCATTCCAGGCAGAGGTCTGGAGTGTGAGAAAGCCTGACCTTTCAGGAGGAATTATTAGTTTTTATTTATTCTTATTGTTGTTTTGGAGGTATTAAGAACACCCATGCCCTACTCTTGGGAGTGATTCACCAGATAAAATCCCATTATCACTCAGAATTATGCTGCCTCATACAACCATTTCACCCCTGGGCTGGTGGCCCACATTGCCAGCGCTTCATTGATCTGGCCGCAGTGACTTCTCTCCAGGAAATGTTTGCTCAGCAAATGCTTTCTTCCTGTGAATTTCATAGAGTTCATATTTAAGTGAGGACTCTTGGTCATGTGCCATGCGCATTTTATCCTGAAAAAAAATTGGGGAAAAAAGAGGAGAAGAGATGTGAGACAAGCAATAGCTACATTAAAAACAACAACAACAAAAACTGCATATTGTGTTATTTTTTTCATCAAGGAACAATTACCTAGTTAGCACTGAAATCTATTTAGAACTCCATTTTTAAAGCCAGCCTTCCAAGCCACAAAGAAAACTATGGGGAAAAAAAAGATCCAGGCAACTTCTGGTACTGGGGTGTAGTATCTCCTTCTTTTTATACTGAATTTGCAAACCCTACTACATTTCCACAGAGGAGTTAGATCTCAACACTGATTAGCACCTGGGCCTCCGCATGTGGGGAGGGGTTTAACAGTGTCTTGGTCATAAGAGAATCTTTAAAAGAGACAACCTGAAGGGCCCAGGGAATGTATTACTTACTAGGTTATTACTTCCACCAGCATAGAGAAACATCTAAAAGATACGTTCTTTGCCAGAGATGTCATTATCAGAGGTAAAAATAGCACGGAACTGAAGGTTGCCCTAGGAAGCTGAGCAAGTGGTTAGGAGTGGCAGTGTTAGGACCAGGATGAGAAAAGAGCTAGGGTTCCATGGAAGACAGGTGCATGGTTACCTGCATCAGATGCAGGCAGAGTACATGGGAGAGGCCTGCTACCTAGAGAAAGGTAGAAGGAGGGAGCCACTCACACTTAATATTGCAGGAGCCATATTGTAACTTTTTTAGCCTGTAGGGGAGGGGAAATATCTTTCCCTCACCCATTGCTAGGTTCATGGCTGATGTCCCTATAACAAAAGACAGATTAACAATAGAAAAGCATACAATTTTATTTAGTAGAAGTTTTGTGTGACATGGGGACCTTCTTAAGGAAAGGAAGACCTAAAGAAACAGGTATATTTGTGTATTTTTTTTGCTGAAGTTTGAGGAAGTGGCACAGTCATGAATAAATATAATTGAATAAAGGGGTTATGATCAATGGTAATAAACTGGGGGTGACTTAACAAGATGTGTCTGTTCAGATTCTTTTTGTTACTTCTATATCTTTGGCTCCTTTCCTCTGGGAGTAGGGAGAGAAACTCTCTCATGAGGGTCTTATGACCTGCTTCAGGGAAAAGGCAGAAAATCCTTCCTAGGTTTATGGCCTGCTTCAGGAGAGAAGGGGTGAGGGGAAGGTGAGAGTGACTTTCCTGCTTCTGCTGTTTTCTCAAATGCCAAGGTGCCATATTTTGGAGTAGTATGTCCTGAACCCCCTCCCCAATGTCCTTATTTCATCTGAGATATGAGGCCTGAATTACTCCATTGCTTTCAAAGGATGTTTTATGGAGCCCTGTTTCTGAGGTGAACCCTGAGGGCTCTGCAGGGTGAACAGGGTAGAACCAACTGGACTCTGGCTTCCCCACTCCTCCTGGACAAGCACACCTCTTCAGTCCCAGCTTCCTCTCATGGTAGGCTCTTAGAGAGTTTCCTTTGGATTCGGCTTCTGCAGCTAAAATTAAGAGTGAAAGCATCTACTTAAGAGGACATCTCTTTCAATTCTAAGAGTTAAAATTTTGGACTAAAATGAGACAAGGCTATTTGTCCTCCTCTAAGTCTTTTGCAACATCCTTGAGATTTTTGCCTTGAAAATTTTACCAAATGCCCATAGTGTGCACAGGTTGGAAGAAAACTGGTTTTGTCTTCTGTCCTAAAGAAAGAGGACTTCTTTTGCCATTTTTAAAGTGCTTTAAATCTTAGCTCTCGCTTGACAAGGAGATAGTCTACAGGGAATGAGGAAGATAAGAAGATGGCTATCAGTCTGAGTGTTCACTCCCAGAAAGTAGAAGGTTTAAGCTTTTCTGGTTTCTTCACTTGGAACTTATCAAAGGTCTTTCTCTTCTACCCTTTCCTGACCCTCTCGTATGTTTATGTGAAATTTGTGGACTGTTCAGATGGGAATTTTATAAATGATGTAGTATTTAATTTGGGCCAGAAAATGCTGTGGGTTTTAAAAATATATCTTAGTTAAAATACTTTATAATTGGTATATATGCCCTCACGTGATTGTATAAAGTTTTAGGAATAGAAAACTACATGAAAACAAAAACAAAAACCTGGTCTGTGCTTCCTAAGGATGAGTCAGCTGCTAGGTGAATCTGTTGTTTGGGGAGAGGAAATGACCTCAGTGGTTTCGTGGTTCACACAGCACATTCTGCACCATCACCCCCAATCCTAGGGGAAGCGGCACAATCATGAATAAATATTATTGAATTAAGGGGTGGTTTATTTATTTATTTTATTTATTATAAAGATGTGGGGTACAATTCAGGGTTAAGTATACAAACATTGATCATGCAGGTACCCTTGTTGATGAGGTATGCCCCTCCCTCCCCTAGCAGTTTCCCTCAACTGCCAGTCCCACCCACCCCCCACAGTTTTCCACTACTGCCAATTGCTTTCTTACAGCAATATAATTGTTCAAGGTCACCTTATGAGTGAGAACATATGGAACTCAGTTCTTTGTTTCTGTGATAAATCACTGAGTATGATAGATTCCAAATCCATCCAATTTACTGCAAAGTCCATATACTTATCCTTCTTTATGGTGGCATAATATTCCATTGTGTAGATGTACCACATTTTTTTATCCAGTCGAGCTTCAATGGGCAGCACGGTTGGTTCCATGTTTTTGCTATTGTGAATAGAGGTGGAACAAACATATATGTGCAGGTATCTTTTTCGTAGAATAATTTGAGTATTTGAATAAAGGAGCCCTGCTGTGTGCGAGACAAAGACTTCAGTACTAAGTGGGCATATGCTATCTGATGTTCTACATTTACATGTGTCATCTCATTTACAATGCATAACTCCCTCCAAAATCAGTGTGATCCCTTTTTGCTGTGGACTACATTGACACACCAAATTTGTGCCATTAAATAGCTAGGAAGTGGAAGAGCTGGAGCTAAAGTCTCTCCCAAAGCTTGTACTTTTATTACTAAGTCAGGAACTCTGCCTCCCTAAAAGTAATTGACATTCCTCACATATATGCAGGAGGGAGAGATTGGTAATTTTTGAAGTGGATTTTTGTCGAATAATTTGCATATTTAAATTTGCTCACTCCTCACACCAACCCTGTGTGGAAGGGGGCTTAGGCCAGTATGTAGAGCAGTGTGGAGTGGGCATTAAAATATTATCCCCACTTTATGCCCAGAAAATTGAGGATTTAAATTATAAAGGAAATGGGCCTTTTAAGAACCATCTTAAAGATGTAGGATTACTGATGCTGCAGGGAACTTTTGGTTGTGAAGCTTCTGGCTTCCTTGTGGATTTGTAAAATTCCCACCAAAACAGTCACTCAGCTTACAGATAGCACAATGCTATGCATTGTCTGAAAGGGTGGTACGTGTTTATCTACCAGAAGATTTCCCTCCTTTCTCACACACTTGTACAGCAGTTAACAGGCAGGTATTTGACTCTGCCTCCCTTGATTCTCCTTCCCTGCCTGCACTGGGCTATCATTGGGCTGAAGTGGAAGAATAGCATATCATTGGTGCAGGGTGACTGTGCCCAGGGCTTCCTAAGAGTGAGTTCATACCTGGCTCTGGCAGAATGCAAAGTTAGTGTTCCCTCTGGTGAGAACTGACTGACTAAAAGTCTCTACGCAAAGTGTAGATTGATCTGCAGCAAAACTGCCCAGGACCCCTTCCCTCTCCTGAGAGAGGTTTGCTCCCACTCTTTACCCTTTTCCCTAAGAGTTTGTTAAATGAATTGAATAAAGGACATAGATGCCAGCCCTCAATGACGTTTCCTGGCAGAGCTTGGCTAGACTGTGATACCAAGGTGGGGCCGAGCAAGGAGGAGGCAGAACGTGCAATAGCTGTGCCCTTAGATTGAGGTGGCTCTTAGATGGGAAGGTAGAAACTCAGCTGGAGAATGGGGACCCTCATTCAGCCAAGAGGCCGGATGTGGAGTCTGAACTGGAAGTTCTCAGCAACAGGTTGTCAGGCAGGCACTTGGCTTGCTGGGTTGGTGAGAGTACGTGATGGACATGGGAATGCCTCTCCACGTCCCATTAAGCTGTAATGTTCAAAGAGCTGAGTTTGGATGGCAAGACTAGAACGCCTTGAAGGAAGTCCTCCTGTGTTTGTTGAGGTTAGGGAGGACCTCACACATAGGTGTGGATCTGTTCATTAAGTCTAGCAGGGACCAGTCTTAGAGAAATGTCAAAGTGCACTGGCTAGAGTCATCCTTCTTTCCATTTTCCAGGAGGAATTTAGGATTGGTGGTGAGGCAGAGATGCTATGATGTGACTGTAGCAGCAGTACACATGTCCACTGATCCTTCATTCTTTTTGTTTTTTTCCTTAGAGAAGGACATTTTAGCCTTTTGGTTTTCTTACTTGGAAGTTTTGCTTTATTTCAAGTGTCTAGAAATCATATGTCAGGTGGTAAATAAAATAATGGAAACAAATAAAACAAAAAGGTAAACAAGGTTGAGTGAATCAGTCCTTTTTGGGTTTCTACCTGAGTTTCCTTATCTTGTTTCTTGAATGAAGCAGTGAAGAGAGCTTCAGAAGAACGAAAATGTAATGATGAATTGAGTGTTTACATTTCAGTGGCTACATGGATTAAGTTTTCATTTGAGAGAAGCTTTAAAGTCCTGGAAAACAGAAAGGGAAAATAAAAACTAAAAATATAACCTCCTTACTTTCTAGGTGACTGAGAAAACAGAAAGGGAAAATAAAAACTAAAAATATAACCTCCTTACTTTCTAGGTGACTGAGAATATAGTTCAAAAGTCCTTTACTGCTTTTTCATGTATTTATACAATAAACAAATAATAACCCTGTGGGAAGAAAAAGTTAGTACATTTTTACTAGTGTCTATTATGTCAGGCTTTGCGCTAGAGATTGTGCAAAGGTAAGCTAGTTTAATTCTCACAATATTTCTAGTGAAATGTATATTATAATCCATGTTGATAAGGAAATTGAGGCTCAGAAAGGTTAGTGGCCTGCACAAAGGGAAATCACTGGCAAGTGGATCTGAGGTGGGTCCAGCTGGATCTTCACAAACATACTGTCCATACCCTGTTAGTGCATGGAAGCTGCCCAGTGGGGCTGTCTTACGAATGTCCTTTGTGACCAATACTTTTACCTTACATGTTTCTGATATATTTTGTCCAAAGATGAATCCAAACCTTCTATCAATTTTCTGTCAAATCTTTGAGAATTAAATCTTCTTATTTTGAGCATTATAGATTTTAAATGTTGTTATACAAACGAGTAAAAAGAGAATGGACAAATGAACATAAGTTTTACATGAGAGGCCATGGAAGAAGTATTTTAAGTTTCTCATTGGTCTTATGTTGTTTCTAGTCTTGTTACATAAGTAAATTAAATAAGATTTCATTGACTAAATATTTTGCTGACATATATTCTAACCTGTTTACTAGAATTTATGACTATTCCTAAGTCTGTTTTCCAGCCAGCTTGCTTCTTCCTGAGGATAATTCTTATCTTCAGTCTGTATCAGTCCTTTTGTCTTTGGGTTTGGTTATCAGAGGTAGACAGATAATCTTTCATAACATGATGTAGTCATATTTAATTTTCTCCTTTTTTCTCCCTCAGCGGAAGTATTTGATGCTATGAATTTTAATTCTTATTCTTTGTCTAAATTCTACAGTATTTTATATACAGTATTTTCAAAATCATTAATTTCTGTCTCACATTTATTGAATACCTATGATATTCTAGTATAAAGGGGGAAATATAAACATCTAACACAATAGGCAAGTAGGAAAAGGTGACTGCATAGTCCCTCAATGTCATATTGAATTATTGTTCCCACCCAAGATTATATGGTGTATACACGTTTTTGTTATCCTTTGATTTACTGTTTACTGTTGGTTAGGATATTTTACAAGTTTATAATAATAAATGAATATCTACCAAAAATGGATAGCAATGCAAATGATTCTTGTAATGCTCTACAGGAATTACCCAGGTTAATATCTACTTCAGCAATCTTATTTTGGCATTTTTTTCCCCAGAGACAATATATAAATCTGTCTCCTTGCCTATAATCCTTTGAACCAGTTTTTTTCCATCCTGTTGATTACCTCATTGAGTCAAATACATCTTTTATATGCATTTTATATTTGTATTATAGTCATGTTTTTAACTTTTTGAAAATTATACTAGGGATAGTGTTATAGATTCTGACACACATGATGCAATTTCATCTTAATGTAAATCCTCTTGGTGTGTGTATCATTGTCTGTACTGTGCTTAGGAAGAAAGGAGGCTCAAGTGATGATACAGGATGGCCAGCTAGCAATATGGAACCACCAAGGGGGCACAGGTTTATCTGAGTCAAGAGCCACTGGTGATGACATGTTGCAATGTTACTGTAAAAACTCATATGATTCTCATGAAGGAAAGCAATGGTAAAGTAGGACTGAGGGTGACTCAATAATGTGCACAAAATAATGTAGATTAAAAAAAGAAGGGAGATGGGGGGAAATTTAAAAAAAATAAAAAAACAAATGAAGGAGAAAAAACTGGGAATGCCCACAAAAGAACTATGATACTATTACATTTTTTTCTCCCCATCAATCAAAAATACAGTGTGCAAAATGGTTATGTAGTTGTTTTTATTCATTGTAGCATTGCACAGATTTTATTCAGAATGTCCCTATCTTCTACCTTGGACCTGAGTATTTGTTTATGGCCCGTGTATATAGAGAAGTGTTTTAAAATGAGAAGTAGCATAAGGGCTTGCTTTATATTAACAAAGCAAAACCAAACAAGACATTGAGCAAGGAGTAGAAGAGCCATTTTTGCTTCAAAGCTCTGGCCAAACATTGAGTTTTTACCTTTCACTATGTAAATGGAGACTTTCTAAGTTTAGGTTTTTAACATCCTAGGTGTTTACAGTTTTTCTCAAGGATCTCATGAAGTTCTGAGAATAAAGTTGGTTATACATTACTTTATTTAATAGTAAATATATGAGGGGTGTACTATGAAATTAAGTCAACAATAGGCTGCTCCAACTCCAAAATTACTGGACTTGATTAGGGAAATATAAGTGGTAGGAAACAAGGATGAATGACTCTTAAAACCCTGCTCTTGACTGGGTGTGGTGGTGGTTCCTGTAGGCCTAACTTCTCAGGAGGCTGAGGTGGGAGGATCACTTGAGCCCAGGAGCTTGAGGCTACAGTGAGTTATGAATGCATCTCTCTCTCTCTCTCTCTGTTTCTTTCTAATATTGTAAAATTACTCCCAGCTATGCTTATAAAAGCGGAGGTAACACTGGGAACTCAAATGTAATAAAACATTAGGGATGAAACTCAGCATGTCATGATACTCATCCATAACTTCAAATTTTGTCCTTGAAACATTCTAATAACCAGGATGAGTAAAAATTCACTGGAGTCTCAAGTTTAAGAAATGGGGAAATTAGCCTTATGTCTGTGTGGTGTTATGATATAGATACTGGTTTCCATCTACAGTTCCTGGCTCAACTCCCACAACCCTTGTCATAGTCTTTTATTATAATGTTGGGGCACTTTAGGCCTCAAGGAGCATGCCTCAGGGGACAGAATCTCTCTCTCTGACCTCTGTGTCGGCCTTTCACCTGCCCAAGGCAAAACTCTAATCTGATCGTGGATCAAAAGAATCCTCATTCCAGTGGGAGTCTAAGCCCATGTCCTAAGAGGAAGGAATATTGCACAGAGACTTCAAGAGAAGTCTGAACATACAGGCCTTGTTAGGTTGAGATCAGGTGCCTTTTGTCCAATCACATTTCTACGCGATTGTCAATCATGCCTCTGTAAAAACCCAAAAGGGCAGGATTTGGAGAGCTGAATGCCTGGAGGTTCCTGGAGTGTGCCCAGGGAGGGCATACAAGCTCTGCATACCATCTTCCATAACTCGACCTACACATCTCTACATCTGTATTCTTTCTAATAACCTTGATAAAAATCCAGTACACGTAAGTGTTTTCCTGAGTTCTATGAGCCATTCCAGCAATTGAACCCAAAGGGAAGGGGATGTCATGGGAACCTCAACTTGATAGCAGTTGATCAGAAGTTCTGGAGTCCAAGACTTGTGACTGGTGTCTGGGTGGGGGCAGTCTTGTAGGATGGAGTCTTCATCCTGTAGGATCTGACACTATCTCCAGGATAGTGTTGGAACTGAATTAGAGGATGCCCAGCTAGTGTCTGCTGCTTGTGTGTTTGGTCACAGAAGTTTTTTTTGTGTGTTCATGATTGTTGTGGTAATGTAAGAGCAAAAGGAAACACACAACTTGAGAGACTGTTTTCCAAAAACAATTGGTGTCAGAGGTGTGAGATTTTCTAGAATGGCCCAGGCTCAGGGAAACATGTGGCTTGGGAAGAGGAAGGGTAAAAGGGTGGGGAATGAGGAACCTTTGATTCTTGGGTGGCCACACGGTCACCCATTGTATGGAGCTACAACTGGGCTAGGCTCAGTTACTAAAATTAGAAGTTACCAGTGGAGTTTAGAGATGGATCCGATTCCTGGAGAGTTGGTTCACTGGATGCATAAGAAATGCAAACTAATAAGGAAAGAGGGAAATATTCAATTCCTTGATTATTGTTATCTGTAATAGCTAAAGCAAATTAAAAGAGAATACTGACCAGGACTTTGATGCTATTTCAAGCTTAGACTTCAGTGAATCTGACCTTCAGCCACTAGCCTCAGAGCCAACCCTCACGGGCAAAATTTTACAGGGACATTGGAAAGTAGCTCTAAGATCTGTGGCTACCAAAAAGGTAGTCAGTGTGAGGGAAAGGCAAAACCAAGTAACTATTGAAGCCAGAGGGTACAGTGTGAGGGAATTTTTTCCATTTTGTAGATTGGTATGCTCAGCTTCCTGAGTAATCTAACAAAACGAATTCTGAGAGTACCTAAATTAGGGACAGTATCTTTGGTTTTAAATGTTACAGAGAAAGTGCATGTTTAGGTTGATGCAGGACCTATAGTTCACTATTGAACAATTGCAGATGGGTATATGTTATCCAGACACACCAGAGATTATTCCTGAAAAAACACAGCCCAGTGGACTGGATAAAAGCCACAGGTAAGGTCTGTTTACCCTGAGAAGGAGGACTACCAATGCTACCTTGAAATACCAAGTGATGGAGCATCCCAGTTGAAGCAGCTGATGTGCTCTGTATGCAAGCCATTTGGGACTGACTTTATGATGACAAGGATATTTGTCCATTACCCATGTCATGGTAAATGCTGTGGTTAAGGGGACCCCTTCTACATAGGCACCGCATGTGACATTATTGTAGAATGGAACAACAGTTAGAGAAGTCTTATCAAATTTGTTGTCCCAGCTTCCCCTCCGTGGGCCTTACAGTTAATAAAAACATTAGGCTAGTTAACAAGAGAATGGGGAAAGACAAAAGAGAGAGTCAAAGGGTAAAAGGGTGGGGGACATTTTTAGGTGGTTTTTAAGAAATGAAATGAGTACACATTGATGTTATGTGCCCCCACTACCACCCTCCACTGGCAGTTTCCTACTATTGCCAATTCCTTTCCTACAGTATTACGATAAATATTTAGGGTCCACTTATAAGTGAGAACATATGGTACTCAGTTCTTTGTTTCTGTGATAGATCACAGAAACAAAGAAATTTTAAAATAAAATTTTAAAAATAAAATTAAGAGCTGGGCTCGGTGGCTCAGCCTGTAATCCCGCGCCTTTGGGAGGCTGAGGTGAGTGGATTGCCTGAGCCCGCGGGTTCGAGACCCGCCTGGGCAGCAAGACCTCATCTCTACAATAAATCAAAAAATCAGCCGGGCATGGTAGCACATGCCTGTAACCTGGCTACTCGGAAGGCTGAGGCGGAAGGATTGCCGGAGCCCAGCAGGTTGAGGCTGCAGTGGCCGGGAGCAGCCACTGCACTGCAGTCTGGGCAACAGAGTGAGACTCCAACTCAAAAATAAAATAAAATTAAATTAAAGTAAGTTAAATTAAATTAAAAAGAAAGATGAACCCCTCCAGAAAAAAGAAATAAGGTGAATAAAACAAACATCAATAGGGTTGAAACTAAGAGGAAAAAAAAAGGAGAGAGTCATGGGTTACATCACAGTAGGATGGACATCCTTAGATGACTATTTTAAAAATGGAATGAATAAAATGGAAATTGATAGGGTTAAGACAAATGTCTTAATACAATACTATCAAAGGTTGCATAGCCCAAAGGGAGCCCCTGCTGGTCCCCTAACGTTAAAGGGTCCCAAACCAGTTGACTTTATTTCCCTGAGTTTGGAGAAGTTTAAAAAATCATAAGGTTAAGATTATGATGACAAGCTCCACTTGGAATTACCTATGGCAGTGGTTAGACTGGTTAGTCAAGGTGATTGACAGGAAGGCCAGGTCTTGTTGGTCTAGCCCTTGCTTAGGGACCCAAAGCCTTTTGCGCAAGAGAGGGTGAAATGATCTGGGTATGGAGAAGAGAAGTTCCTGAAACTAGAACATAAAAATGTAAGGGTTGACAGGATTATGGAAATTTGTATATTTGAACACACTTCATGAAAAGTGGGTGCATCTCTTTTACCTTGACTGTGTTATGAGAATGAACACTGTATCAGACTGGGGAATGTTTCCCCTACCTACTACTGTAAAACAGAAGGTGTGTCAATCTGCTCTTCAAGCAATTGTAATAGGACATGTTAAGTGGGGATCAGTAAGATTGTCTGAGTCCACCCAGTACAGAGTAGAATCTAGAGTACCTGTGGGGACAAAACCCTGATAGCCTTTTGTTGTGTATTTACTGGGGCTTATGGCAGAATCCTGTGAGCACCTTCCAATGACAACTACTGGAACTTTGGGCCAAAGCATTTCCACTTGAGAGGCATCCACTGCCTTACTATTGAACATTAACTGAAGCTGCCTCTATGACTGAAGGACATAAAGTGATTTTAACACCGGAAGTACCAGTGCTGTCTCAGGTGATGCCAGAGAAACACTCTAATGGGGCTAACAGTGACCAGAAGAGTTCCATCAGAAAATGGAGATGGTTTCTACAGGATCATGCTACCTGGAAAATGCAAGGAGGAAATACTCTCAAGCAAGACGTTTCTTTTCCCCTAGGACTGACTCTGCAACTGTGTGAGGTGATGCTGGATTCTACTGACACTTGGCCAGTGCTCTATGAACAACTCTGGGTTGATCAACAGGGAGCTGCGTGGTTTATAGATGGCAGTTCCAAAGTGAATAGACAACATCCTGTTTGGAAGGCTGCTACTTTGATCAAAGAAGGTAAAAACAATTAAACTAAGTAGGCTGGATTGCATGCTGTTTTTCTAACAGTAATGGAAGAATCGAACAGAACCCTCTGTGTTTGAGTTTTTATTGATTCGTGGGCAGTGACCAATGACCTGGCCATACACTCAGGCAAAAAGACAATGGAAACCTGGCCTACTAAAATGATGGCCCTATGGAAATTTGAGGGGTGCATTAAAGTAGAACAAGTCAATGCTCATCAGAAGAACTCCCTTCCAGATTCAGAAGGTGCCTGGAATTGACAAGCAGATGACCTGTGTGCTCCCTTTAGGTGGGCATCTGGGTCCATAAAATGAGTAGATATGGCGGAACTACCAGTGCAGAGATGGGCTGAATATAGATGCTCCTTTTACTCCCTCTCAGGCACGTACTGCCAGTAAGAACTCTTCTGTGTTCCAGCAAGAGAGACAGAGACTGTCCCTGGCTAAGTGACATATTCCCTGGTGAGAAGGCCCTGAACATAGCTGGCAAGTGAGACAGATGCTGGTAGCCTTGGGAGGTACACTTGGGTCTTGATAGGAATAGACATTGAACTCTGCAGTGGGTTTTTCTTACCAAATGGAAGAAGCAAATACCATCGGGAAAAAAACCCACATCCACAGTACTGAATATTGGATGGATTTGATGGCCTATCATCATTTCTTCAGACCAAGAAAGATACTACCCAGCCCATAATGTCCAACAATGAGCAGAAATAATATGTTTCTTGAAGTAATAGTGATAGAGAATAGAACAGTCAGTTAAAACACTGGTTGTCTAAAACAGAGTGAGACGTAAGCATAATAGGCTGGTTTACACGCCTTTGCGAGTGTGTCCTCCCATGCAACATGAATGGGACTAAAGGAGTGTCCCCACTAGGTTATTCTTTGTTTTTCTGGTCGACCTAGGGAAAGGATTAAAGAGGATGCTCGTATGACTGTGATTCTTGCCAAGGGAGGAGTACACTGGCATAACACCTACAGTATTTTGTTTCTTTCCTAAACGTCCTCAACAAGGTTTTCTCTCCCCTACCTGATCTTTGGTCCTAGGACTAGGGCTGTAATTACAAGTGCTGGAAGCAAGGATGATTTCTAAGTAAAAACCAAACCTATGTTTTAAACCTTATGTCAGAATTCCTAAGGGCCTGATGCTGTGGGTTGTACCTTCACCTCCTCTGGCAAAACTGGGACTAAAAGTGAATGCAGCTACACTGCCTGGTGGTCAGAATAGCTCACTAGTGCTGCACCTATGTAAGTTTACCATATCTGAATGGGAGTGGACTGAGGAAGAGGTCCTTGCTAGAGTAGCAGTGCTGCCTGAAATCTAGACCAACACAGTGGTGATTCTAATGTCTCTTCCAGTGGTGGGAATGTTTTGGTGGTAATGGAACAAAGGATAAATAATAACCGAGGGTAAAGGATTGGATAAATGGGTTATAAACTGAGGGAATCAAACATTACATTAGCACTTCAAAAAAGTCTCAGAGTAAGAACTGACATTGTCTCTTAACTCAATTATTCCAGATGCCTGAAAGTGTGAAGCTATATGTTTTCCAAGACCGTTTCTGTTTTTGGAAACTGACAGGATTGAAAAGGAAGTCTACAAACCTGAGTGGCCTGACCCTGGGAGACATTTATACAATATGATGGACTGGACAAATTACTAATGATTTTTATATTATTTTGATGTAAGAGATGTAGGATTGAAAACCAGAGGGTGGCCTGTGGTTTTATGTGGTAGATACTGGTTTTCATCTACAGTTCCTGGCTTGTAACTCCTGTAGCCCTTGTCACAATCTTTTGTCGTAATGTTGGGGCACCTTAGGCCTCAGGAACAGACCTCAGGACACAGGATCTCTCTTTCCCTCTCTCTAACCTTCTTGTATCCTTTGTTCAACTGCTCAAGGCAAGACTCTAATCTGATTGACCAAAAGATCCCCATACCAGAAGGAGTCTAGCCCCGTGCCCTAGAGAAAAGGAATGCTGCACAGAGAGTCCAAGAGAAGTCTGAGCAGACAGGCCTTGCTGGGTTGAGATCATGTGCTTTTTATTCAGTCACATTTCTACACGGTTGTCAATCATGCCTATGACTTGAAGCCTCCATATAAACCCAGAAGTGCAGGGTTTGGAGAGCTGAATGCTTGGAGGTTCCTTGAGGGTGGTGTGCCCAGGGAAGGCATAAAAGCTCTGCATACCATCTCCCGTACCTCATCCTGTACATCTCTGCATTTGTATTTTTTGTAATGATCTTTATAATAAACCAGTAAACCTAAGTGTTTCCCTGAGTTCCATGAGCCACTCCAGCAAATTAATAAAATTCGTACCCAATGGAAGATGTAAATACCATAAAAAACTAGAACAGAAGATATTTCATGGATTTGGATGACCTATCATCATTTCTTTAGACCAAGAGTCCCCAAAAGCAGGGGCTCGTAGGAACTCCAACTTGAAACCAGTGGGTCAGAAGTTCTGGATGCCTGGATTTGGCAACTGGTGTTTTGGTGGGGGCAGTCTTGTGGGACTGAGTCCACACACTACAGGATCTGACACTATCTCCAAGTAGATAGTGGTGGAATCGAATTAGAGGATGCCCGGCTGGTATCTGCTGCTTGGTGTGTGGGGAAAATTCCCACATTTGGCCACAGAAGTCTTCTTCTGTGTTGGTGATTGCAGTGGTGTTATGAGAGCAGAGGGAAAAACAAGGTTTGAGAGAGCATTTTCCAGAAACAGTCTGAAAGAAAGGATGCAGCTTCATGTTTCTGTGATATTCCTGCTAAAATGGGTAACTTGAGCCCAGAGTAAGAATCAGATAAACTCAAACTGAGAGATGTTACACAAAACAACCAGACTGTGGTTTGTCCACAATTGTCAAGGACAGAAAAGGGAAAACTGAGAGAGTTGCTTTAAAATGAGAAGACTAAAGAGACAGTTGAAAGCACTGTGTGATCCTGAACTGATTTTTTTTATTTTTTGCTGTAAAGTGTATTATGCAGACATTTGGTGAAATCTGAATAGGGTCTAAAGAGCAAATAAAACATGTATTAAATGTTAATTTCCTGATATTGTTGATTGTATTGAGATTATGGAGGAGAGTACCATTGTTTATAGGAAATTCATACTAAAGTATTAGTGGGTGCTAGGGCATTGGGTTGGCAAGTTACTCTCAAGTGGTTTAGGAAGAAAGAATGTTCTTTGTAATATAGTTGCATTTATTTGTAAATTTGAGATTTTTTAAGATAAAATTTTTGTTTTTAAATCAGTGAACAAACTTAGACTTTCCCTTATGGACAATTTGCCCAGGCAAGATGTTCTGCATTATGTATTGATGTGTGTGTGTACAGAAGGGGACCTGGTAGATCTTAGGATGAGTTGCGAATGGGGGCGGGAGTTGAAGACAGAACTGCAGTCTCCAGGAGAGCTCAGCTACCACCCAGGGGCAGGTGCAATTAGCAGGTTTCTAGTGACTGGGGTGCAAGATGCCAAATTGATGATTTACTGTAGGAAATGCAATCAAGACCACAGTACTCTTTGACTAGCAGATTTCTTCCCTGTAGGCAAACTTCAAGGGAAGGAGGCATAATCAGGAGAGCGCTTGGTAAACAGAATCACAAATCACAGCTAGGAGCTAGCCAGTGTGAGCAGGAAGTCCAGAGGCATCCAGCCAGGACAGCCTGATCCCTCCTCCATTCTGCAGGGAGGTCTCACGCTTGGCAATGAATGTGGGGGCCAAAGTCTTGGGTGGGGCCGCTCTACCTTGGATAGAGCTTGAGTGGCCTGGCAGGCTCCAATTTTTGTCAGTTTTCATGGTTAGCCACCTCTCTGTTTCTGACTTATGTGCTCTTTCTTTAGATATGCTAATGACCTCAGCCAGGTTGTAACTAAGTTCTGCCAACTGTAGGGCTGGACTCTAAATGTCTTTTACACTTGAATGTCTTTGCCGGTGAATGCTTAAATGTCTTTGTAGCTCTGTGCTCCTGTGTGGACTCTTTCTGGGTTGATTTTATGTGTGCCTTTTTTTTTTTTTTGAGTTAGAGTCTCATTCTGTTGCCCAAGCTGGAGTGCAGTGGCACACTCATGGCCACCCCAGTGTCAACCTGCTGGGCTCCAATGATCCTTCCACCTCAGTCTTCCAAGTAGCAGAACTACAAGCGCACGCCGCCACGCCCAGCTAATTTTTGATTGATTGTAGAGACAAGGTCTCACCAAGTTGCCCATCCTGGTCTCTAACCCGCGGACTCAGGCAATCCACTCGCCTCAGCCTCCCAAAGTGCTGGGATTACTGACTGAGCCACCAAGCCCGGTCGATTTTATGCATTAATTCTCGCCAACATATGTCACTTTATTCAGGTTCCTTAGAGCTCCTCTTTGCCATCCTTGTACCACTGTCGAGACCACTGCATGTGGAAACTTGGTTAGAGAGAGGCTGAGTGCCAGAGTAGCAACTTGCGTCTTTCTGTTTATTATTATTAAGTCTGAAGCCACATAAAAAGGAAGCAAAGTTTAAAAAAAAAGTCTTACCTTCTTGGAATATTTTATTACCTCTAGAGTTCTTTAACTTTCTTTAGAGATTTGGCCCAAATATAGATGTTTCCTTTTTCTACAACTGAGTACTCTTTCATGGTGAGACACACCCCTTCTCCACCCCCTCCCCTGTAGGATTTGCCATTCTTTCTTGCACAGGTGGCCATATCTTCTCCTATAGGCCCCGGTGTACTTAGCCTTGGAGCCTGTTGTCCCAAATGGTTCCTTAATATAAAAGCCATTTGTTTCCTGGTAGGTGTGACATGGGGGGTTGCCCAAACCTTGAGACTCTTGAGTACCAGACCCTGTTATTAAAGAGGTGTCTGACCTAGGAAATGTGGCATGCAAGTTGGCCTTTAGTTGAGGGCTCTGGATAGCTCAGTGGTTAGAGACGTGTCAAGAAGATCTGGATCTTTCCCTGTGCGCTTTCTGGCATATACTCTATTTTCTTCTTCAATGGATTCTTCTAAAGGAAGTACACATACTGGTTCATACCGGTTCAACTTAAAGTTCCTAGATTTAGTGTAATTTATTTTTTTGTTTTATCATTTGTCATACCATTTTAAGGCCTTTCACACAAACACCTTGATAATAAATACTCCTGTCCCAGAATATACTTGATTTGGTGTTTCTGTGCTGTGGACACTGATCCAAAGGGGAAATTTACTGTCATGTATTCAGTTGAGGATAGGAGACAGTGTTTACAGGGTCACCAGGTCAGCTTGGTGTCCTGCCTTAACCACCTGTGCACCCTGACAGATGTTGACAACCAAATCGTCCTCTCCTCTTAATGTGCAACCTCCTGAAGAGTTCATGGCCCACAGCACTTGGTGGTCAAAGTGGTAGCATGGAGGATGGGGTGGTGAGCTCTCAGGAGACCTGAATAGAGACTTTGTTTCCATTTGCAGACAAAACCAAACCATAAGCTCCTGGTGAACTCAGCACTAGTCTTTGACATTTGTCTGATTTTTTTTTTAACTGGATCAGGAAGTGTGATGAGTCCCAAACTCTGTGGACCAGTGAAACACATGCTATTCAAAGCAGGTGAAGCCTGAGGTCTGCTTAGGAACCTGTAACTTTTGCTTTTGTTTTGTCCCTGGGCTTCTGTCCATCTGGGAGTTAGAAAAAACTAAAAATTAAGTTAAAGATGGGCTGTAACAAGAAATGGCTCCTTAAGGAACCCTGATAAGCTGTGTCTTAGTCAGATTTCCTATTTGCTGGGAAGAGTTCTGCTGGCCTCAGCTCTACCAGGCCTTCGCCTAGCAGAGGGAGTGTGGGCTTGATGTGACACTGATCACTCTCCACACAGGTGGCACAAGGCTGACAGCTGTGTAAGGAACATTCTCTGGAATGGGCTTCGGGTGCCCCCTCAGTCAAGGGGCTGATTTCTGCTCATAGTGGCAGCTGCAAAGTATAGATGAAAGGCAGAGCGCTAGCTCTGAATTCCAATTACCATCTGAGCTTTTAAAAAGTATCTATTTCCATGTCTGGTACATTTTTACAACTTGCTGCTCTGAGAACCTTTGCATGGCCTTCCCTGTTACTAATATTTCTGACCAAGTGATCTGCAGAACCAGAGCACAGGTGATAGATACTTAAGGTTTGACTCCTTGAGGGATGAAAGTGCTGGGGAAGCTGCCCTGAATTTTAAGAGGTGAGACGGGCAATGGGATGGGGAAGGCTAGGAGATTTTGGAAGCAGGACGACAAGGGAGAGACTGTAGGAAGCATGCGTTTCTGCTTACGATAATTAATTTTTGTTTCAGAGAGTGGCTCTCTCTAGTGAGGGTAGCACGTGCTAGAGAGTTAATAAGTTTTTTGGATGCCAGTGCTTCATGCCTTATGCGTATCCCCCTAGGTGGAAGCATTGACTTCTGCTACACTCTTGACAGCCCATTTCCTGTGGTTGAAACAGAGCAGGATTCCCTATTACAGGAACTGGTTATGGGGATCAGGAGACTGGTATATCTCCCTACTACTGTCTCCCTACTACCTGGGGCCAAGCTATCATTGGTGCCTTGTAAATGCTCCACAAGGTGGCAGAATGAAAAGTTCTTCCACAATTCATGACTCTTAGAGACTCTTGGACACCTGGGATGTTTTAGCAGTGAATTAGGTGTACAGATTTTAAGTAAAAACTTTGTTGCTTCTGTTAGAGGAAATATACGTGCCGTTTTACATGCATATCAGCATAAAAGAGGGAAAAAAACCGAAACATTTTAAAATAGACTTTCTAAAGCATTACCAAGACTGCTTAGTGCCATTAAAAAAAAAAACCCTCCTTTTGAACTTTGAAAGTCTTTTTCTCCATACATAAAGGGGAGGTTTTATGTGGCTGTTTTGCTTAATGTGGGCTGGTTTTATTTTGGACTTCTGAAAACCCAGCATGAAGACTAAAATTCTGCTATGTGGAGAAGTAAAAACGAAAGGAATTGCTGGGTTTGGGTTGCACCGAATTAAAGTGACAAAGTGCAGATAACAGGGCACCACCGTGCCCACAAATTAGCCCTCTCTAATTTGCTGCTCTGGAAAGTAGTGCTTTAGTGTTACATTGTAATTTCTTTCCTCGAATTAAAGTTTAAAAAAGAAAGTCTAGTTTTTCTAAAGAGAAAAAACTGAAAAATGACAAGCCCTTCAGAATTGAAATGGCCTATGGGTTCCTGTATTCAGGGCACCATTTGAGGAAGTCCTTCTTCTAAAACATGTAAATTACATGGTTTTATTTTTAGAAACCTCGCTTCTAAACTATGTGTTGGGTTGTTTTGTGTGCTCCTTAAAGACATCCCTTTCCAAGGTTCTTGTTGACATTTAGCGTCCCTTTTGTGTCGGGCAGGTGGTAGTAGTGTTTTGTGTGGTCTCTTTCATACATTCTGAGCCACCATCATGGGGTGGATGCAGTTCTGCTAGGAGTGGAGGGAAGAAAGCCAAGAAAGCTCTAACTTCTGTTGAGTTCTAGGCAATAACTTGATATTATGGGGAGCCATCCAGAAGGACATTTGGTTTCCCCAGCCACAATGTGCCCTGCCCCAAATTATAATATTCCTTTCCTTCCAATCACAGCTTCCCAGAAAACTGAAATGTTATTTATTGAAATATGGTAGCACATGAATTATAATATTGTCAAAAATCAACACATCAGTTGTGTAATAAGTCAGGATTGCTGTGACAACACTGTAAAAGATCGTAATGCCATCATTTGTTTTTATCTGTACCTGTGGGTGTTTACTCAAGAGGAGACCCGTTGCCTCTATGTCAGATTGTCTGCTCCCCTGGTTGCAGGTACTTTCATCCTCATAGGAGACTTTACTTCATCTGTCTTCGAAATCATGGCTCACTTCACACTCTGACTTTTAAGGAAATGTTTCCCAAAGTGTATTCCACAGATTGTTACTAGATGTGATGTTTAAAGGTTTCTGTGGTTGAATACATTTGAGAGACACTAGGATAATCAGAGTTAAACAGACTGCTTTCCTGAAGGACTTTCCTGAGCCTTTTCTATATAAAAGTACATGGTGACTTTTCAAGACAGTGAGTGGAACAGACATCTGGCTTCCCACAGGAGTATGTTCCTTAACACATGCTTTGGGTACACTGCCTCAAAGTTTGTCTCTACTTGCTTGTTCTAGGGAGCATTGTGCCCCTCACACACACAAAAAATAGATATATTGGAGTTCTAACCCCTCAGCACCTCAGAATGTGACTTTATTTGGATATAGGTTGTTGGAGATGTAATTAGTTAGGAAGGGGTCACACTCAAGTAGAGAGGGTTCCTAATCCAATGTGACTAGTTCATTAAAAGGGAAATTTAGAGACAGAAGCACACAAGGAGAATATCATATGAAGACTGGACTCATGCCAAGGAACTACTAGAAGTCAGGAGAGAGGACTGGGAAAAGATCCTTCCCTAGCACCTTTGGAAGGAGCAGAGCCTGGTTGACACCTTAATCTCAGACTCCTAGTGCCCACAACTGTAAGACAGTTTGTGATACTTAAGGCAGCACTAGGAAACTAGCATGTTGCCACTCTAGGCTTGAGCTCAGTACTTCAGACTTTTTTTCAGAATGGACCAGAACTACATCTCTGGTTCTAAAAGCTTCTTAGCCAGGCTACTCTGATTCCTTCTGCACTGTGGGTTCATTCTTTACATATCCTGTTCATGGTGTTTCCACTGGAATCTACACTTGCTTGCCATTAATCTGGAACAATGGTTTCTTACTCTAGCTGTACATTGGAATCACCTGGGTTTCTTACACTAGCTGTACATTGGAATCACCTGGGTTTCTTACTCTAGTTGCACTTTGGAATCACCTGGGAATCATCAGGAACAATGATTTCTTACTCTAGCTGTACATGGGAATCACCTGGGAAGCATAGAAAAAAAATACTAATGCCCAGGCTTCACCCCAGGCCTATTAATTTAGATCTCTGAAAGTGGAGCTCAAGTATTTTCTTTAAAAGCTCTCCAGTTGATTCTAGTGTGCATCCAGGGTTAAGAACCACCGAAGCAAGAAGGGACTAAGCTCTGTGTGGTGGGGAAGGACTAGGGGAGGGAGGTTCCAACCAAGGGCAGGGACTGGGAGGTGTTTTGATGAAGCCAAGGGACAACCTGTGGGCCTCACAGACCTGAATGTGAACCCTGGATCTTCCACTTGCCTGTCATGACTGTGTGCAAGTAATTGAGCTGCTCTCTACTGTGGCCTCCTCATTTAGCCCTTAGGGGTGGTGATGACTACCCAGGAAGGCTCTCGTGAGGGTTCTGTGATAGGTGTGATTCCAGGGCCTGGATGACGAGCATTAAGGATGACTGGGAGACACACTGGAGACCAGCCTCCCCTGTCTCCCTATCTTCAGTGAGCCTCTCTATGCAGGAACAGTCTGCCTCTGTCAACTCATGCCCATTTTATAAGCCTGTCCCCTAATTCCTCTTTCTTAATTCCTTATTCCTTACGAGCTCAAAACAAGTGCAAGATTCAATATGCTTCCAAAGGCAAGGGGACCTGCATTCTTGGACTGTGCACCCTTTATTCACAAATATAGCACACTGATTAAGAAAGTATGCTCATTTCAAGGAAGCTGGCTCCAAGACTGGGTGTGAGGTCACTGTGACTTACAGAACTGTGGGCTACAGGCACTTTCTTTATAAGTGAAGTCCTTCTGGTCGAAGACGCAGATAAAACAGCATCTGTAAGACTGCCCAGGAGCCCTCAAATTGAAGAGGGCCCTAGATCATGAAGCTTCTGGCTCCTGACTGGATTAGAGTCAGCTGTGGAGCACTTAACATCAGGAGTGCCTGGGTAATTGGCATCTCCAGAAGTTGGGGCTGGCATTAGTAGTTTCAAAAGCTGGCATCTCCAGAAGTTGGGGCTGGCATTAGTAGTTTCAAAAGCTCTGCAGGTGGTTCTGATGAAGGACAGTTGCTACCCCTCTGTACTGTGTGTGTGTGTGTGTGTGTGTGTGTGTGTGTGTGTGTGTGTGTGTGTGTGTGTCTGTGTGTGCACGCAGACATTTTACCAGGTGAGAAGCTAGGCATTCATTCAGCAAATGTTTATTATGTGGCAGTATCTGCCAGGCCCTTTTCTTGAGAGATAATTTCAGACTTTGAGAAGTACCACCCAGAAAATAAAACAGGGTAGGAAGGACAGGGAACATCATTTTAGATAGGGCTCAAGGCACATTTGCCCAAGGAAGTGACATTAGAATGGAAACCTGAGTGAAGACAGGGAGGGAGCCACAGGGGTATTTGAGGTGAATATACTTGGTAGAAGAGCAGCCCTATGCTTGCCTGCTGGGGAACAGCAGAGCCAGTGTGGCTGGAGCAGAGGGAGAGATGGAATGAAGAATAGAAAGACTGGATGGTAGAGGCAGATGGGCTATAGATAGGTCTATGAATGATCTGCTAAGTGTGATGGGATGCCTGAAAGGTTTTGAGCAGGGCAGTAACATGATCTGATTTAGGTTGTAAGTGGATCACACTGGAGAATCAACTATTTTGGACAAGAGTAGAGTCAGATGCTGAACACTGCTAAAGGAGAGAGAAAGGGAGAAGGGATAAGCAGCACACAACCACATACTGGGTACCAGGTTCATTCCCAGGATGAGAGATGGCCCGCTAGGAGCCCAGACCTCACCTGCACACAATTTACTTATGCAGTAAATTCTCACATGTACCCCACAACTCTGAAATTAAAACAAAAAATTAAAAAAAAATTTTTTTAAAGAGTTGAGTCAGAGCAATCAACTAGAATTAGACTTTCAGGCACTGTCCTGGGAACAGCTATGAGAGGCTCATGCATATGTGGCAGGTAAAATATTACATCCTTTAAGATAATTCCTGGCCAGTGTTTACTGTTCTTAGAACTTAAAAGCCAAGTACTGTATGAAATATATACTTTTTGCACTTTGTGGATAATTCTGTACATTTTTAAATGTGATGATTGCAGTGTTATTTGAACACAGTCACAAGTTCAAACCAATCTGTGTGCATTTTTATTCATACCTTTTGAGCATATGCAACTCTTACTGTTTTGTTGTTGTTGTTGCTGTTGTTTTTTGAGTTGGTGTGTCACTCCGTCACCCAAACTGGTGTTCCATGGCACACTCAAGGCCACCCCAGCGTCGACCTACTGGGCTCCAGCGATCCTTCCGCCTCAGCCTTCCAAGTAGCTGGAACTACAGGCACACTACCAAGCCTGGCTAATTTTTTTTTTTTTTTGTAGAGACGAGGTCTCACCAAGTTGCCTGGGCTGGTCTCGATCTCACAGGCTCTGGCAATCCACTTGCCTCAGCCTCCCAAAGTGCTGACTTCATAGGCTGAGTCACCGAACACGGCCTCTTATTGGTTTTATTACAGAGTAGAGTGAATGAAGTAATTTGTCAGCGTCAGATTTCTGAAGAAGTCTCTAAAGTAGAACTAGAACTTAGTATTTTTCTGACAAATAGGAAATTTCCAATTTTTCTTCAATCTAAATATCTTCCCTACTCTTGTTTATGAATGCTGTGCCTTTACTAATGACTTGTACTTTTTTATTGGTATCTGTATCTCCTCATTAATCTTGTTGGCATTCAAGTAATTAAATGTACACATTAACATCTTAATCATGTCACTTGTTTTCAGTATAAGTCAACCAAAATAGGTAATTATCTGTATTAAAGCAGGTATTACTAAAATAGTGTTCAATAGACTGTCTAAGTACTATATTCCATGCCACAAGTAAAATATAGAGGAGTCCATCAAAACCTATATTTCAAAATTCACCTAAAACTTGTATTCTTTTAAAAATTGCCTAAAATAATGTATGGTTAGACTGTTTTCCTATAGTATAGTTATAAACTAAAAAGGAAAAGTACTAGAAACCTTATATTCAATACTAAAAGGAATAATAATAAGAAAATAAAGATGAACCCCTAGTAAAATATCTACAAAACATAAAAAATTCAGGCATTAGAAACTTATATAAGTGGAATCATTTGTGAAGTACCTTGAAATTTTCATCTCAAATTCAATGTAACATAAATGACAAGTAAAAATTCATGAACTCACCAGGCAGGTAACTATCTTAACCAAGTGGTCAAAGTTAACATCTCTAATGATAGGACAAAGCAACTTATATTTGCCTCCTGATAAGTGGCACGACATCACTCCTGTAATATTGTAACCATAACAGATTTGTTGACTGATGACACAGCAAGTCAAGATGCCAAGACACTAGGTTGCAGTAGAGAAAGAAGTTTAACCATGGGGTCACTGAATGAGGAAATGGGAGGAAGCCTCAAATTCATCTCCCCAAGGAATTTGGGGTTAGGATTTTAGAATGGGCCTCAGTGTGGAGATTATTGATTGGTTGAAGAATGCAGCGTGAAGTCATGGGACAGGATGACGAAGAAGCTGTATTCTCATACTGATCCCATTTCCTATGGGGATCTCTCAACTGGTCTCTGGAATTTAAGTCTGAAAAACATCTTAAGCAATCCTTAAATTAAAGGAACAATGGGGATACAAATCAATTGTTAAACTGTCTTATGACCCTAATGTCAGAAATCCTATCTGTAAGATCATGAGGATGAAAATGGTCAGTACCTAGTGCTATGTGATTTCTGTCCAGAATCCATCACACAATTCTTGTCAACCCTTTGGGGATGGTTTCAATATTACTACTGCAAAAAATGCATAACCTGAATTCATTGTGAGGAGATGTTAGATAAACCCAAGCAGGACATTCTATAAAATAAATTGTAGATTTTTCCTGTACTGTTAAAAAATGTCAAGGTCATAAAAGACAAGACAGGATGAAGAACTATTCCAGAATAAAGGAGATTAAAGACACAGAACAACTCAATGTCATAAGTAATCTTGGCTTGGTTACTAGACCAGGAAAACAAATTCATTTTTCTTTTGTGATAAAGGACATTGCTGGGACAATTAGTGAAATACAAAGAGGACCTGTATATTATATAACAGTGTGTGTCAATTTTAATTTTCTGATTTTAATAATTGTTGTATGATTGTGTAAGAGAATGTTCTTGTTCTTTAGAAATATTAATTGAAGTATTGCAGGGAACCCCTTCACAGTTTAGAAAGGGCAACACATCAGAAACTTACTCATATACAATTGTAGTGGAGGAAAACTATTCTTTACTCTCTTCCTTCCAAGGGTATTTGCAGTCTGGGGACCTGCAAATTAGACTGATAAAAGACAGATAAACAAGAGGCATACACTTGGGAGAAACTCAGTGTTGAGTATCTCTAAGTATTGGTTAGAACTGGGGCTCATACATCATCTTAACTAAGAACAATAAATTTGCAGAGACATGGTAAGACAAAGGGAAAGGGTTTTAGTCTTCCAACAATGGTAGACTGTGGGAAGGTAAATATATGGGTTGCTAATGCAGATACATGTAGAATTGGTAAGGTTTGTTCATACAGATCCAGCATGCAGATCCATCTTGATGCTATCTCATCTCAGGTGATAAGGTTGTTATTCCCTTTCTGGTATGGGAAGGTGGGGGACACCTTTACCGGGAAATTTATCTTCTGCTTTCAGGCAGATAGTGGGAGGGCCAAGACCTTGTCCTGTGTCTGCTTTTTTTTTTTAAAAAAATTGTCTTCGGCTCAATATAATCCTTAAGCCAAAATAATATATTTTGGAATGGCATAATCTGATCCCTGAAAAAAAGATACAAGAAGAGAGGTAAAGTTAATGTGATAAAATGTTACTATTTGGGAAATATGGGAAGGGTGCATTTCACATTCATTTTGGAACATTCATGTAAGTCTGAAATTATTTTGAATTATCAACTCTAAATTTAGTTTAGGAGAGAATATTTTCTCCAAAATTTCAGAATCTCTCTATACTATTGGTTTCTAAATAGTAGGTTTCTAAATAGTAGGAAGGAAACTTTCCTTTTTAAAAAGCAAATGTTTCTGAGATTGCCTTAAATTCATATCACATAGCTATGAATATTTCAAACATTATCTTTTATCCATAGAGTCTTAACATAGCAAAAAAGAGCCACTTAGAATAAAGTGGACCAGTAGGAAGTATTTTTCTAATGTATAGATTGCTGAATTCTTACAGAAAGCTAATGTGCATTTTTTTTTTATTACTTTTTCTTTTTTGGCTCCTCAGGAGTCAACTTGAAAATGTACAATTTAAAGTATTTTTTTCCTACTGGTAATATACTTGCAGAGAGGTCTAAACTCTTTTTGCTGACTGTGATTTAAAAAAGGAAATAAAAATTTACTAAAATGTGAGAAATTCACTGTAGAGAGGATTTTCTGAATGGTGAGAATGAAGTACTGGAACTTTGTGGAAGATTCTCTTCTTGCCTGTGGACTGAGAAGAGAGGTGTGGATACTGGATTTCTAAATAAACCGCTGGGCATTGGTTTGTGGATGGTTCAAGCTTTGGCTCTTAAAAAATTACTATTCTATACATTCACAATTGTGTTCATCTTAGGGCCAGCATTCCATCATGAAACCATCCATTGTTATTGTAAGTTCTTTGGGACTATCTTGTGATTCATCACTTAAGAGGTAGTAGCTAGTTCCTATGGTTTCAACTCCACAGTAGTGCAGGGTTGTAGATTACTGATTATTTGTATACAAACTTAAGTCCACTTCATGAAGTTTTCTTCTCAGACTATGCGCTTGCTACTGGAACTTTAATAAAGTGGTAATCTAGGGGGTTTGAATCTTTATGATCAACCTAACTAGAGAAATGGTACCCTATTTGAGAAAGGTTGGTTTTCTTTTTTTTCCCTCAGTAACTCGTGTTTAAAAGATAGCATAGGCTGTGAGGCTGGACATTATCTGGGGTCTGTTCTTACTCTACAGCTGTTGGGTAGCCTTTGACAAACCATCTTTGTTATTCACCGGGGTTCCTTATTTAGGAATTTAGCTACTTGCTAGTATTTATTTGTAACTCCCAAATCAGTGCTCTTGGCACTTTTGTAGTCATGTGCAGATGAAAGTGATGAAAACTTTGAGTCACCTGATGGACATGTTTCTAGTTCTACCTCTTTCTCGTTTTAGCTCTAGTGCTGTAAATGAGCATCCTTTGTGTAGTCTACTTAATGTTGATTTAGCTGACAAGAACTGGGGCTAGTTTAGTGCCTCTGCTCATTGTCCAAGAGTTACATTAATTGTGAGCAATCTTCTTACCTGTTAGCTCATTATTTTTGAAAGTTTTGCCTTTAGGCTGTTCTTCGAAGTATCAATGAAGTGACTGAATTTCTTTTTTTTTTTTTTTTTTTTGAGTTGAAGTCTCACTTTGTTGCCCAGACTGGAGTGCAGTGGGCACTCCCGGCCACCACAGCCTCGACCTGCTGGGCTCTGGCGATCCTTCCGCCTCAGCCTTCCGAGTAGCCAGAATTACAGGCATGCACTACCATGCCCGGCTGATTTTTTGATTTATTGTAGAGATGAGGTCTCGCTGCCCAGGCGGGTCTCGAACCCGTGGGCTCAGGCAATCCACTCACCTCAGCCTCCCAAAGGCGTGGGATTACAGGCTGAGCCACCGAGCCCGGCTTGTGACTGAATTTCAATACCATCATTCAGCACAGGCAATACTAATGTTGTCTTTGTTTCCTTCACCTTAGAATCCTTCAGAGTTGATAAAGGGACATCTATTTTGCTCTCTCAGATCACATGTTATATATTATGACCAGCTCTATAAAGGAAAAGAATAGGCTGTTATTGGCAAGAATAAGTATTTAATTGAGAAGTTTGATGTTGAGGCGTGAAAGATCTCTCTGAAAAGATGAAATTTAAACCAAGATCAGTAAAAAACCAGGAGAAGGATTTTCCAGGTGGACAGTAAAGTAGGGTAGAGCCTGATCCTGTCAAGGAAGACTTTAGTGACTGAAAAATAATGAACAAGGAGAAAGTGATGCAGATAAGGTCCTGTCAATGATTGTAGGAACAATGGGAATCCGTTGAGGGATACTAAGCAAGAAAACGATAAGATATTTAAAAATTCTCTTAGTGTATGGAATTACAAGTAGAGGGGGGAACAAGTGAATGCAAGGGATTGGTTAGAAGGTTATTGCAGAAGTCCTTGCAGAAGTGTTGGTGGCTGTGGAGGTGAAGAAGAAGATAGGTTTGGAAGAGATCCTTAAGAGGTTAGATCTGTTGGTCTTGACTATGAATGCTCAAGATGAAAACAAGAGCTATCAGGAATGATACTCAGATTATTTGAATAGAGATACCATATTCTGAAAGGGAAAATGTTGAAAAAGAAACATATTGTGGAAAGCAGAATCAAGAGTTTTTAGCAAATTAGGTAAAAGCATTCACATAGAAGACCATCTGTAAATATTAGTTCCTTTTCCTCTTTATGTCCTGGCACCAGGAATTTTAAAAATGAAATTTGTTCCTTTTGTCTCCCTCTCTTTCTGGAGGGAGACTTGCGGACTATCAAGTTCCACATTTGGTCACCCTTCTTTCCTTTTTCATATCAGTTTTGTGAACATTCTTTTGCATACATTAGTCGGAAGTTCAGTTAATACTCATCTCCTCACATCTGCCTCTCTGCACAAACTTTTGTGGTGTACCTAGTACAGGTTTCAGATCTGCTTCAGGATGTCAGGAAGATAGAGGACTGGGGGCCTCATCTGGTCCAGATTCTTGCACAGGCCAAGCAGTGCCCCACCATGGTCTTTCTAAGGTTATAGCTGTCTACTGAAGAATGATGAGGTCCAAAAATATGGAAAAGAAAGCTTTATTTCTCATAAAGGGTTGTAGCCTGCAGGCAGCCATTTTTGACAGGGTAGGAAGTGTAGCCTCCGGCCAGAAGCTGAAAACAGGAACTTCAAGGGTAGGAAAACTAAGACAGGGATTTATGCTGAACAAGATGGTCAAATATACATATTCTGCAGGTTACAGGAGGAGCTATACCTATTAACGAAGGGCAGACATGGGCATGTATATTAGGCTATCACCTCCCTTCAGAGCCTACATTTCCTTTCCTGTCAAAACAGTCCCACCCTATTGGAGAGTCCAAATTGAATGTCAAAAGAAAAAGGCTGTTGGGGGCAACCCCTTTGGGTTGCACAATCCCCTCCCATTGTGGGAGCTTTTCTCTCCTTTTAATAAATCCTGCTTTAAAAAAAAAAAGACTGTTAGAAGCTGCTTCTTTTTCTTTCTTTTTTTTTTCTGAGTTGGAGTCTCACTCCATCGCACAGACTGGAGTGCAGTGGCCATTCCCGGCCACCACAGCCTCAACCTGCTGGGCTCTGGTGATCCTTCCGCCTCTGCCTTCCAAATAGCTGGAACAACAGGCGAGTGCCACCACGCCCGGCTAATTTTTGATTTATTGTAGAGATGAGGTCTCGCCAAGTTGCCCAGACAGGTCTCGAACCCGCGGGCTCAGGCAATCTACTCACCTCGGCCTCCCAAAGCGCTGGGATTACAGGCTGAGCTACCGAGCCCTGCTGGAAGCTGCTTCTAACCTTATGCAAATATATCCAGCTTCTTCTCAGTGGTTTGCTCTGCCTGCCAAGGGTAACTGAAAGGTGGTGTTTTCCTCCCCTTCCCTCACTTCCCTTTCTCTCCCCTCTACTCCCCTCCTCAGTGGTCCTTTTTCACTCCATTTGCATAGCTGTATGGGACTACTCTGTTGACTCATCCTTGAACCCAGAAGAGCTGCTTCAAGTGACTTCACTTTGGCTGTCCCAAGATGGAGACATGGCCTGGCAGCTTTGCTTTTTTGAAACTTGCAAAACCTACCACATCCTGTGGATACACAGATATTTAATGACAGATGATCCCTGATTTAAAATGATTTGACTTAACAATTTTTTTCTACATTTAATAGACAAAGCTATATGCATTGAGTAAAACATTTTGATCTTTTCCCAGGCTAGCAATATGCCCAACTGTAGGCTAATGTAAATGTTCTGAGCACCTTTAAGGTAGACTAGGTTAAAACTATGATGTCCTGTGGGCTAGATGTATTAAATGCATTTTCCACTTAATGATCTTTTCATCTTACAATTGGTTTATCAGAACATAACTGGATCAAAAGTCAAGGAACATCTGTAATGGATAATTAAGTGATGCTCTGAGTTACAGGTTCACAGACTTTTTTGCAACTTTTTTATTTTAAAGATGTGGGGGATCAGACAAGGCGGCTTAAGCTTGAAATCTCAAAACATTGGGAGGCCGAGGCCAAAGGATTGCCTGAGCCCATGGGTTCGAGACCATCCTGGGCAACACGGTGAGACCTCAACTCTACAATAAAATAAAAAAAAGTTAACTGGGTGTGGTAGTGCGTGCTTGTAGTTCCAGTTACTTGGAAGACTGAGGCGGAAGGATCGCTGAAGCCCAGCAAGTAGACGCTGGGGTAGCATTGAGTGTGGCACTGCACTCTAGCCTAGGTGATGGAGTGAGACTCAAAAAAAAAAAAAAATGTCTGTGCTCAGTGGCTCAGCCTGTAATCACAGCACTTGGGGGAGGCTGAGGCGTGTGGGTTGCCTGAGCCCACGGGTTCCAGACCATCCTGGGCAACTTGGCGAGACCGTGTATCCACAATAAATCAAAATTAGCCGGGCGTGATACCACACACTTGTAGTTCTGGCTACTTGGAAGGCTGAGGCTGAAGGATCCCCTGATCCCAGCAGGTCAGCGCTGAAGTGGCCGTGAGCGTGTGTGTCGTGCATTCCGGCCTGGGCAACAGAGTGAGACTCCAAAACCAAAAAACAAAAAAAGATGTGGGCACGATTCAGGATTAGGTAGATAAGTGGTTGTCGTGCAGGTAAAGTTTTGACCTCCCTTTGGTGCGTACTTCGCCTGGTTTGAGATCGGGTACCCTTATTGATGTTGTGTGCACCCCCTCTCCTGGCAGCATCCTGCTACTGTAGTATTATGATAAATATTCAGCGTCTGTTCTTTGTTTCTCTGATAGATCACTGAGTATGATAGACTCTAAATCCATCCAAATTTCTGTGAAGCCCATAATTTTGTCCTTCTTTATGACTGCATGATATTCCATGATGTATATGTACCACTTTTTTGTTTTTATCCAGTCTACTTTCGATGGGCAGCTTGGTTGGTTCCATATTTTTACTGTTGTAAATAACGCTGCTGCAATAAACATGTATGCAGTTATCTTTTTTATAGAATGCTTTGAGTTCCTCCAGGTATATTCCCAGAAGGGGGATTGCTGGGTCATATGGGAGGTTGATTTTTAAAACTTTTAAGAATTGCCACACTGTTTTTCACAGAGGTTGTATTAGTTTACACTGTCACCAATAGTATAGAAGTGTTCCCCTTCCCCCACATCCTCTCCAGGGGAGGATTTTTGAGTTATTGATGATGGCCATCCTGACTGGAGTTAGGTGGTGTCTCAGTGTGGTTTTAATTTGCATTTCTTTAATGATTAGTGAGGCTGAGTATTTTTTCATGTATCTGCTGGCTGCTCGTATGTCTTCTTTTGAGAGGTATCTATTCGTATCTTTTGCCTACTCTTTAATAGGACTGTTTGTTTTATTCCTTTCCACATGTTTGAGTTCCTTGTAGGTCTGGGATGTTAAGCTTTTGCCAGACATAATACAATTGGCAAATATTTTTTCTCATTCTGTTGGCTATCTTCCTGCTCTTTTGATGGTTTTGTTTGCTTTGCAGGAGGTCAGTTTGATGAGGTCCCACTTGTCAATCTTATGTCTTACGTCATAGGCATCTGGGGTTTGGATCAGGAATTGATTGCCTATTCCAATTTCCATAAGGGTGTCTCCTGCATTTTTCTCAGATTCTTATAGTTTAAGGTTTTACGTTTAGGTCTTTGATCCATTTAGAGTTGGTTTTTGTGTATGATGATAGGTAGGGGTCCTGTTTCAATCTTCTGCATGTGGTCAGCTAGTTTTCCCGGCACCATATACTGAATAAATTCTTCTCTCGCCAGTGGTTGTTGGTGGAGGCTTTGTGGAAGATAAGTTGGTTGAGAAATTGAGGTTTTGCTTCCAGAATCTCTATCCTGTTCCATTGGTCTATATGCTTGTTCTTGCACTGGTACCAGACTATCTTGATTATTGTAGCCTTATAGTAACATCTGAAAGTGTGATGCCTCTTGCTTTTTTGCAACTTTAAAATCTTAGGTGAATGAAAATGTTTAAAATAGCACTGGACACAAGGTCAGGCATGTGGTCAAAGGTATAATCCTAAACCTTTCTAACTGAATTGGTTCAGTCTTTCTCTCCTGGGCTGTACAAATCAGTGCTTATTGGTTAGGAAACGTTTAATATTTGTCTATTGGATCATAAAAACAAGAAGTTTTCCTCTTGTTGTTTTTCACTTACCAGGCTTTTAGCAGGAGAACAGTAACCTGTTAAAATGTGGCTAAGTCTTCTTTTGAGCACTACTTTGCTTTCAGGGAGAGGAAATATTAGAGGAATCAGGGGGGTAGGAGCAAAGAGCAAAAAATTACTTTGCGGAATTATAGACTTTTTTAAACAACTAACAAATGTTCTTTTTATCTGGCAAGTAATAGTAACATGTTAGATATAGCATATAGAGCTTTTAGCAAGACTTCCAAAAATTTATTAATTCTTGGACAATGTGGAGAAATGAGAGCTGGAGGCTGAGACAGTTAGACACAAATGGTTGCTTAACAACAGCAGAGGCTTAGTTTCACCTCCTCCTCTTTCCTTCCCTGTGGCTGCTTGAGTGTCCCCAAAGCTGGTGTTCAGTTAGGACTCATGGGCATACAGGTCTGTTATGGCCAGCATCTGCTCTGATTGTTTTCTGTGTACTTTGTACTGGCGTTAAATATTTTAAATATGATCTCAGGGTGTAATCAACTAGAGCTCTTGGGAAAAGCAGATTGAAGCTGGGCCATGGCTTCATTAGCTCTTTGGGAGCTTCACGCATGGGATCCATACCTCAAACAGAATTAAAGTGAAAAAAAAAATCCTGAAATAAAGGTAAGGAAATCCAACACGGTATACATTTTTCCAATGATGATGATTTCAGTATGTTTCTAGAAATATTAAATCACAAATTATATTTTACTTTCTCATTGATTGGGTGTTCTTGCTTTGCTGTTGCCTTAAATATGTGCCTTCGTTGAGCTCACAGTGGGCCTCCTGAGGCAGCAGGGAAAGGAGAGAATTGGGAATTAAGGATTGATTCTATTTGCATTTTGAGCTTCCATCAGTAGTTGTGTTGGCTTAAAGTGAGTTAAAATTGTTTGCACAGCCATTAAGCGTTTATGATCATGTATTGAGTTGTTTAAAAGAGAAACACTGCTTAAATTAAAATATCACTATGAGTAAACAAGACTTGGACTTCTTTTAATGGAAAAATTAAGCAAAATATTCAACAGAAGGATTTACCGCAAATATCTACATTGATTAAGCCACCACCACTTTTGCATACTGGATGGGTGAAATGACTTGCTTCTGGACTTAAGGTAAGTATGTGTGCCTTTCCCAGAACAGACCTTCACTAGTGCCATCAGTAGTGTTCCATCTGATTTCATCTCTAGCTGCACCATGAAATGCTGACTTGCATGGTGGATGGTGCGATAGGATTTCAGGCAGAGCCGTATGCCCGCCCTGGGTGATGTGCACAGGAGCCATTACTGCTCCAGCACTGGGAATCTGGCTCTTCCCTTTACAAGTCTCAGAATACAGGTCTGGTTGTAGGTTCATTTGCCATCATTAAGAGCTCGTCTGACTGGAATAGATGTTGTCTCGTAATAATCACTCCCTTCTGCTCAATGCCAAGTTGGAAAGAAAGATGATTATGAAAGAGTGCTGAAGAGAAGCGCTAACTGTCAGATCCCCTAACGAGTGAGGGATTTATCTAGAAATACAGTGGAAAATTTCCATTAAATGTAAACTAGACTGGAGGGATTGGCAGAAAGTTGGGTGACAGTTTATGAAATTGTGCATTTGTCTTAGTTTGAAATATACTTGCATGTTTCTGCTAGCCTTAGGGAGAAAAGTTTATTAGAACAATTCGATGTTATAAAAAGTGCTAATTACTAAACTACTATTACTTTAAAGATGAGATTCATAGGTTAGGGGTGTATAAAAAGAGAAATCCATGAAAAATTTTATTTTGACCTGCCTGACTTTATGACTGTAAGAAATAATAATGCTCATTTATTGAACATTTATTACATACCAGGGACTTATTTGAAGCACTTGGACTCATCTAATGCTACCCTATGAAGTAGCAGTATCATTCCTATTTTACAGATGGTGAAACCGAGGCCTGGCAAGGTTAAGGGATTTATCCAGACTCACAGAGCCAGGATTCCAGCCCAGGCCCCCAGATATCAGAGATTATGGTTTTAATTCATACTTTAAGTGCCTCAATCACTTAACTTTTCTAGTTAGTCTTCTTCTCTCTAAAATGCCAGGACAAGACTAGATTCTTTATAATAAATCAGGGAGTTTTGGAACTGGAAGCTCATTGCTTATTTTTTTTTTTTCTTTTAACTGGAACTGAGCAAAGGCAATGTTCATCACAAACTCATCTTGCAAAAGGTCAAGAGAATGAGTAAAAGATAGTTACCAGCAATATTTGTAGCAATTTAAGTCATTTCAGGATTTTTACCTTTGACTGTTATTTTTATTAGTTTTAGTAACAGGGACATGGAGAGAGACGGTATTACTGAACCTACATTTCAGTTGCTTTCTGATTTCTCTCTGAAGGAACCTCCCCAACCTCATCACCTCCCTGGAGCTGCTAGATAATCACATGGCAAGCCCACAAAATCTGCCACTCTCCACAATTCATCAAGGGATGAGTGAGAAGAGGGAATTTCAGGCAACGAGTAAGAAACATGCCACTAATTAGGAGAACCAGGAGAGACTGCAGTTATCCTGTGCTATTCAATCTGGAGGTGATTAAACTATATCTTGGTAGAAAATGTGTGCCATACTTCTTTAGGAAAGAAAAGATACATTCATGAGCAGATCACAGATTCCTCTGCATTATACAAAGTTTCCTAAAACATAGATAATTTAAATATATATAAAGAAATTAAAAGGTACTTTTTTTTTTTTTGAGTTGGAGTCTCACTCTGTCGCCCAGGATGGAGTGGAGTGGCACGCTCATTGTTGACTTGCTGGGCTCTGGTGATCACTCCGCCTCAGCCTTCCAAGTAGCCAGAATTACAGGTGTGCACTACTATGCCTGGCTAATTTTTTATTTATTGTAGAGACGAGGTCTAGCCAAGTTGCCTGGGCTGGTCTCAAACCTGTGGGCTCAGGCAATCTACTCGCTTTAGCCTCCCAAAGTGCTGGGATTACAGGCTGAGCCACCGAGCCCGATCTAAAGGTACTTTCTTATTTATTAGTGTAGGAGTCTTCTCTCTGTTCCATATTGTGCTTAAGTTTAGTATTTCACATTAGTAAATTTTCCAGGTAAGTGAAAAACCAAATTAAACATTTCATAATAAATTATAATGACATAGTACACCTTAATTAAGTATACCACATAGGTAAATGAGGATTTTGAACATATATGCATTGCTTAATGAAGAATAATAAGATGAATACCCATGTATATACTCATCACCCAGCCTAAGAAATAGAGCTTTACCAGTACTTTTGAGGTCTGGATTCCATTCCTCTTCCTCACTCTAGCAAAGACTGTCCTGAATATTTTATTAATAATTTCTTTGTTTTTCTTTAAGCCTACATAAACTTAAATAATATAGTTTGCAACTTTATACAAATGGAATTATTCTGTCTGGGTTTTTCAGTGGCTTTTTTTTTTAACATTGGCATCATGTTTCTGAGATTCACCCTTGTTGATGCATGGCTGTGTTCATTTTCACTCTTTATAGTGTTTTCCATTTTATGAATATGGCATAGTTAATTTTTCTCAGGATAGACATTTATTTGAGTTGTTACCATTTTCTTGCTATTAAGAGGGAAAGCTTTCCCCTTTATACCCTGAAGGTTTACTTCATATATACTGACAAAGGCTGATCAATAGGAGAAAAAGACATAGAAATTTATTTAATGTGCATAACACAAGGAATCGCATAATAATTATTACTCAATAACCCAATGGGTACAGATCCTATATAAAGGAGGATATAGAAGTAAATGACAAAGTTCCTCTGAGTTCTGATGGAGGTGAGGGATGGAACTTCACTGGGAACAAAGGTTGTCTTGTTATGCAGGTACAGCCTCCCAGGCAATCTCTCAGTGCTGCCCCGAAAACAGGTGAAAAGTCTGTATGGACAAGGTAAAGACTTGCAGTCTCTTGTCTTGTCTTCTCTGGTGGTTGATTTTTCCTAGGTATCTGATGAAATTCCTAAAGAGGGGAATGTTAAGAAATCTCAGAGAGCGTCCCTCCCAGTGCTCCAGGAAAGAGGATCACAGAGAGATAGGGAAGCAGGGTGGATCAAAGAGAAACCTTGGCTTTGAGGCTTATTTCTGAGGCCTTTCAATTTTCAAAGCACTCAGCATGCCAAAACGCTATATTTTGAGGAATCATTTTCTTCACTTCAACAGTATCTTATTATTTTACTATTGTTATTATAAATTGTATATTTAAGAGATTGTTCTTTCTAATGCTTTGTTGCTGGTGTATAGAAATGAAAATCACTTTACTATGTAGATTTATACCCAGAAACCTTCATAAAACTCTTTTTAGTCCTGGTCAGTCTTCTGATAGACAATTATATCATCTAAATAACGAAAAATTTACTTTCCCCCCTAAAATTCTTGTTGTTTATTTATTTTCTTATTGTATAGGCTGAGACCTCCAGTAAAATATGTATTAATAATGGAGGGTAAATACTGGCTTCCTTGCTTTGTTTTTGATTATAAAGGAAAAGCTCGATGGATCAAAGTTGAGTATGATGATTGCTGTGGACTTTTGTAGACATCCTTTAGAAGGAAGTTTTCTTTTATTCCTAATTTTTCCACTTTTTAAGATGTTTTAAAAAATTATGATTGACTTGTACCTTGGTGATTGTAATGTCCTGTTTGGCAATGGCAGAAAGGAGTTAAATGTATTATCCATAATTGATATTGATGTCTGCAGTGGATGTTGGTAGAGAGGGAAAGAGAGAAGGAGGTAGCATATGCTTGTTATATAGTTGTTTCTGCTTGATTTATATGCTATAAAATAATTTCTTTTTTTGTTTGTTTGTTTTGTTTTTGTTTTTGAGTTGGAGTCTCACTCTGTCGCCCAGACTGGAGTGCAGCGGCCGCTCCTGGCCACTGCAGCCTCGACCTGCTGGGCTCCGGCAATCCTTCTGCCTCAGCCTTCCAAGTAGCTGAAACTACAGGCACGTGCTACCACACCCAGCTAATTTTTTGATTTATTGTAGAGATGAGGTCTGGCCAAGTTGCCCAGGCAGGTCTCGAACCCGCGGTTCAGGCAATCCGCTCACCTCAGCCTCCCAAGGCGTGGGATTACAGGTTGAACCACTGAGCCCAGCTACTATAAAATAATTTCATATAAATTACCCCATTTGGATTGCTATTTCCAATATCTTGTTTGTTTGTGTGTTGGTTTGTCTGTTTTGGTATAGGAGCTTAAAGCATTATGATTTCATAACTGTGACTGGACTCCAGGTCTCACACCCACCAATTTTTCCTGCTACACTCTGACGATGTTTAATTTGCATGATGCTTAGGTCACCAATTCTTGCTTCTGTAGTTTTCCCTAGTCTCTCCAACTCATAGACTTACTGAGTTGGATCTGTAGCCTGTCATATTTCATTGTACTACTGAGCAATTTTCTTAAAGTGTCTAAGAAGTAAGTGGCTTCCCCCAAATCTAATCAGTTTATTCCTTCTATGGGACTATAGATAAAATGATGAAGAAAATATCCCTGTCCTCATAGTATTTCACTCTAGAGCAGAATCAGGGAAATAAACAAATAGGTGAATGTGTAATCGGTGCAAGGAAGTAATATGATGAGGAGGAGAGGGGGAGGGTGCTTGGGAATGTGATGTTCTGGGTGTTTGGTGCCAATTTTACCAGTGTTAGGTTATATAGAAAAGGCCTCTCTGAAGAGATGGCATTCAGGCTGAGTCCTGAACACAGTGAGCAAGTCAGCCTTGGGAAGTTGTAGATACAGCAGATGGAAAGCATGGTATGTCTAGGGAGCTTGAAAAAGTCATGTGTAGCGACAAGAGAGTGAGCAAGGAGGAGCCAGTAGAGGACAGAGAAAAAGGAAGAGGCCAGACAACGCTGAGCTTACAAAAACTCCTCATTAGAGAGATTTTGCTGTCATAATTTCATTGATGCAATGAAACTCTGTAAGTGTAGAGTATTTTAGTAGCATCTTCTTGTTCTTCTTTTACTTTCTCCATAAATTCTTGGGTCTGGCCGGGCTCGGTGGCTCAGCCTGTAATCCCGTGCCTTTGGGAGGCTGAGGTGAGTGGATTGCCTGAGCCCGCGGGTTCGAGACCCGCCTGGGCAACTTGGTGAGACCTCATCTCTACAATAAATCAAAAAATCAGCCGGGCGTGGCAGCGCATGCCTGTAGTTCTGGCTACTCGGAAGGCTGAGGTGGGGGGATCACCGGAGCCCAGCAGGTCGAGGCTGCGGTGGCCGGGAGCAGCTGCTGCACTCCAGTCTGGGCGACAGAGTGAGACTCCAACTAAAAAAAAAAAAAAAAATTCCTGGGTCTGTAATCTGATCTCTGAGAATAAGAATGTAAACTCCTTGAATGCACCAACCTGGACTTACCTGACTCTTGTCACAGATTCTCTAAGCTCAGTGATGAATGGGAAGAAGGCCCTTCTTAATATTTGTGAAGTGAATAAGGAATCTCTCTGTCTCCCTGAGGGGAATTTGGAGAACACTGTCACTGAACTTGGCCTGGTTCTTTGCATCTTGTTGTAAAATGATGCTGCCAAGGGGAGATTACAGAGGAATAAACCAGCTTTGAGTCATCTTCATAGCACAGGCTCATTAGTGTGAGGGTGGGAGATTCTCAGTCTAACTTCCTTTCTTCAAATGGAAATGTACATCTTAGTCAAGTTCATTCAAGTATGATTCCATAACTTTGTCTTGCTTGTGCTACTGTTCTAAACTTTAGGTGTTGGAAGATCGCAATGAATCTCATTTTGAACTGGGTCTTAGCTTCTCTACTTCAGTTCTCTATTTGTAAATGAAATTTGTAATGAGATTGTAGAGCAGTGTTTCCTGACCTTCCTCACAGAGACTCTATGTGTGACAACATGATACAAATGTTGAAAGGTGTGGTTTATTTGTTTGTTTTTTCATATATGAGAAGTAGTTATTGCTAAATTCTGATATAGAATGGTTATGACTAATAATGCTTATCTTAGTGAATGTAACATAATTTAATCCTTAAGAAAAAATATTGAAACCACCTACAGGATATGGCTAAAGTTCCTTCCTTTGTCTTATAGGAGAATAATACAGTTATGAAAACAGAAGGGCAAAAGTAACACTGCTCTTTCTTTCTCATTCCTTAGCCCCTTTGAATATGATGTGGTTTTCTGTTTAGAATTTGGAAACAACTTGTAAGTCATTTTAATGAACTTGGGAACCTCCCTGGATGAGAGGTCACTGTAAGTGATGATGGAAGTGAAATCTTAGCATGGTGGTTCATCTATCAGATGTTTTCTCATCAGTGTCGTGGTAGTAATCTTTAGTAGGTTATACAGTGACTATTAGCCATTTTACAGTTTTACACATATGAAGCTTAAAATCACTGCACACATTGCATATGAGAACAACACAGGAGGGAAAATGGTGCTTATGATGAAACCTTACTATGTTTCTATCTGCCTAGGAGAAAATCAGTGGTGAGAGGGAGTAATTATTTAAGTAACTGAAAGCAAAGTGTCTACTATTGAGGAAAAGATGTTTCAGATTGATTAATTTATTCGTTAGTTCTTCAACTCTCCACCTTACTTCAGAAGCTACATTTTTTTCCTGCATTGTTTTCACCTTAAGTTTGAATATTTATGATGACTGAGATCAAAGTTATTACCCTAAGAAAGAATGATTGAGCTGAATGGTTGGTGTTTGAGAACCCACGTTTCCGCCATTCTGTGCTAGACGACAGCTTCTCTTCTACCATTTCTAGTGAAAGAGCTTCTTCAGTGACCACTGTTGAGCAGATGTCCTGCTGCCCTTCCTATCCTGTGACTGCTTTGGTGTTGGCCAACACCAGCTGCAGGGAGCTTGGGTATAGTGTCGACAAGCTCTAAAGCTCCTGGCTTCACTCTTATCTTGGCCACAAGTCAGCAGGATCCCCTGCAGCAGGCTTGGGAATTGATCAGGGCTCACCAAAACAGCCTCTTTTTTTTTTCCAGGTGTCCTTTTGAAAAACTCTTCACTCTGTGAAGTTTCACAGCCTTTGATTACTGCAAGAATTTAGGATCACATCACAGAATTAAAAACACAAAGTAGAAATGTGGCCCGACATTAGAAGCTATTTCCGTAAGAGTTGGATGTATTTTCCAATCGATGAGAACAGACAGAAAAACTGCTGTTGCTTTCCCATTCCAGGAAAGCTCAGATGTAAACCCGTGGGGGTGAAGAGCTTTTTGTTTGATAAAAGCTAAAAAACTCACTCGCATTTCTCACCTTTCAAGTTATGACAGTTGTTCACGACTGTCAAATATAAAGACATTTTGGATACCACCCAGAAATAATCTTTAATGGATTCCAAGTGCCTTGACACAAAGAGTTTATAAAAACATTCTGGGTTTTTTAAGAAGATACTTCTGACCCATCTTCAATAAGATTCACTTTTTGTGTTATTTTTCCATGAGTTGTGATAGAAAAGCAGACATCCTGAGCTTTCTGACACCTGAAAAACAGGATGTATCCACAAAAGTGCTCTGGTTTGCTCACCTTCCTCAAGCAAAACTTGCCAAACTTTAAGATGATGAAATTAGAAGAAGAAATTTGGTTAGACTTGAATTTTTCTTATCTTAATTACAAAAAGTAAATATTCCGAAAAAATAAACAAACAACAAGACCAGAATTAAATAAGGATAGAACTTACTTATAGACCCTACAAGTTGTTTTTTCCCCAATGCATTAAAGGTTTATTTTATTTAGTTTATTTATTTATTTTAAAGATGTAGGGTACAATTCAGGGTGAGGTATACAAATGTTTATTATGCAGGTACCCTTGTTGATGAGGTGTGCCTCTCACTCCCCCGGCAGATTCCAATCTGCCAATCCCACATCCCCTCCTCCCCTGGCAGTTTCCCGCTACTGCCAATCTTTTTCTTATAATATTACAATAATTGTTCAAGGTCTGCTTATGAGTGAGAACATGTGGTTCTCAGTTCTTTGTTTCTATGATAGATCACTCAGTATTATAGACTCTAAGTTCATCCAAGTTGCTGTGAAGTTCATGATTTTGTCCTTATTTATGACTGCATAATATTCCATTGTGTATATGTATCACTTTTTTTTAATCCAGTCCTCTTTGTGGGCAACACATTTGGTTCCATGTTCTTGCTATTGTGAACAATGTTGCAATAAACATACATTTGCAGGTGTCTTTTTCATAGAATGATTTGAGTTCCTCTGGGTTTTGTTTTGTTGTTTTTTTTTTAAGTCAGAGGTCTCACTCTGTCGCCCAGGCTTCAGTGCAATGGCACGCTTACTGAAGCTGATCCTTCCACCTCAGCCTTCCAAGTAGCTACCACACCTGGCTAAGTTTCCTCTGAACTCAGGCAATCCTTTTATCTCGGCTCCCAAAGTCCTGGGATTACAGGCTTGAGCCACCATGCCCAGCTTGCATTAAAGGTTTTAAAGATAACCAACCAAACAAACAAACAAAGATAAGCAGTCTCTTTTTCCGATTGGATTAACATTTAGGTGGAAGTAAAAATGATCAAGTGTGAATATAATTCTCCAGGAGATCCCACGTTTAAGAGTAAATATGTTTCAACATTCTTACTTGTTTTATAAAATAGTAACACTTTTAGTCATTGATTTCATATTATATTTGGCTGAATACATATCAGACATTCAGCCATAGGAAGGTCCCCCGAGTCTCTGTAAATTCTCTTAATAAAGGCACACATGAAAACTACTTGGAGTCTTTGGTTCTAAGGGAAAAATTTATGGAGGGTTGCAATTTGGCCTGTTGAGAGCATATCAGCCCTTGCTGCCGTGGTGGTCCAGGGATGGGCTGTGGTGTCGGAATAGTCTCTGGCCTTCTGTGGGTGAGAACTCCCTTATGTGAGAGGGACCTATGTCCCAAGGCTGGTCTTAGAATTGCACTCAGTGAGGAATTTCTGAGAGATTTTCGTTAGTCAAATGTAGAAACATGGCTGAGAGGGAGTGGTGATAGCTATGGGGGTTAGAGACATTTTAGGGGAAAATTTTCCACTGAACCTTTCTCTGAGTTCTTTGGTTTCCTAGTCACTCTGTTTCATTTCTTTCCCTGGTTCCTAATCCCTTGGGAGTGTCATTATTCTATTTCAACTTCTACTGGTGGTTAGATCCTATGGTACTATGGTTTGTGGGAACTTAAGTTCATGACTTACCTTCTTGTCTTCTAACTTGTAGGCAAGCACATAACTTTCTTGAGATGTTTCAGGAGTTGTTTTTCCCCTTCTAGCAAGAAATGAGAAGGGGAAGTGAAAGAAGGGGCGGGTGTATTTTAGAGTGATTTCAAGTAGCTGGGGGCAGAAAGGAAAAGTGGAGAAGAGGGGAAACTAAGTTTCATGGTAGGAGCTTGCATGAAACTTGAGCAACTGAGAAAGGGTTGGAGCCACTCAACTGGGATAGGGGTGGGAGAAGGAGGGAGGGAAGAATGGAGAGAGAGAAAGAAAGAGAGAGAGGAAGAGAGAAAAAGAAAGGGAGGAAGAGAGATGCAGGAGATGAGTCTGGATAGGTGGACTCTGGTTTGATTATGCAGGCCGTGTCAAAGACTTTAGATTTAAGCCTGAGAGTAGTGAGGAGCCATTGAGGGGATTTGAGCAGAGGAGCTATTTAAAAATGTTTATGGTTTCTACTTTGGTGGCTATGTGGAGAATAGATATGAAGACTGTTGCAAGAGATCTGGTGAGAAATGTTGGTTTGGTCTAGGGAATTTCAGTGAGAATGTAGTTAATAGAGGACTGGGACTGGACAGGGAGAGGATGGAAAGGAGTGTGAGGAAAAACTCTGTGGTTCTGGCATGATTAGTGAAGGGCCCTAGATTAGTCTGGAGAGGCTAGGTCATGCTATGGTAACAGCAGCCTCTATATTTCAGGCCAATACCACAGAGTTTTCAGTCTTGCAAAATCTGCTGCAGGTTCAAGTGACTCTCCAAACTAAGTGGTCTAGGCTGCCTTCCATTTCAATATGGGTTCCACCAAATTCACTGTGGCAAGGAAAGGGAGAAACTGGGGAATCATGTCCTGGTTCTCTAGTGCCTCTGTCACTTCCATTCACATGTCTTGGGTCACAGTAAGTCAAATATGTGGCTGTGGTCCTCTTCTTCAAAGGGGCTAGAAGTACAATCCCATGGTGTGCCCAGAAGAGGAGAAGCAGAAAAGCTGGTGTAAAGGGCTACCAAAAACCCATTTTTTGAATGTGAGGAATCTGAAGGAAGAATAGCTTCTGAAGGAAAGTTTCATTTTAGATATGTTAAGTTTGAGATACTTGTGAGATACCTAAGTAGCTATGTCTAGTAGCCAAATGGGTATTTGAAGAAGGAAGGAAGGATGGATGGGAAGTAGGTAGGCTCAGGCTTGGAATATACATTTTAAGTGTATCTATGGGATTATATGAGATCCTCTAGAGACAATGACTAGAGAAAGACAAAGACTCAGAAATGAGCCCTGTATTAGTAAGTTAGGTTAAGCTATGGTGTAAGTCCACACAGTCCTAATGTTTTATACTAATGTTTTGTCAAAGTCTTAGCCAGACTCGATGGCTCAGCCTGTAATCCCAGCATTTTGGGAGGCTGAGGTGAGTGGATTGCCTGAGCCCATGGGTTTGAGACCAGCCCAGGCAACTTGGTGAGACCTTGTCTCCACAATAAAAATATCATCGGGCGTGGTAGTGCACACCTGTAGTTCTGGCTACTTGGAAGGCTGAGGTGGAGGAATGGCTGGAGTTCAGCAGATCCACACTGGGGTGGCTATAAGTGTGCAACGGAGTGAGACTCCAACCCAAAAAGCAAAACAAAACAAAAAACGTCTTACCATGCCAAATGCCCACCATAGGACAGTGTAAGCTCTATTGTATTATAACTGCATTATCTAATCAGAAACTTTTTGTTGTTGTTGTTCGATGTCATGTCTCTAATAACTAGAATACCTGGCAAGAAGAAGTACCTGGTAATACTTGGCAGAAGATGGCAATTATATATAATATATAAAAGTTATTGACTGGGCTCAGTGGCTCAACCTATAATCCCAGCACTTTGGGCGGCCCAGGTGAGTAGATTGCCTGAGCCTACGGGTTCGAGATCCACCTGGGCAACTTGGCAAGACCTCATCTCTACAGTAAATCAGAAATTAGCCGGGCATGGTAGTGCACACCTGTAGTTCTGGCTACTTGGAAGGCTGAGGTGGAAGGATCGCTGGAGCCCAGCAGGTTGAGGTTGCGGTGGCTGGGAGTGTGCCACTCCAGTCTGGGCGATGGAGTGAGACTCCAACTCAAAAAAAAAATTATTATATGATAATATATGTACATTTTGTATAGATTTATATTAGGGGACCATAAAATCAATTATTTTCATTCAGCCGGTATTGACAAATGTATGTAGTCATGTAACTATCACAATACAATCAAGAAACATTTTCATCACCCAAAAAAAGTTCCCTTGTGCCCCTTTGCAGTCAAACTCCATCTTTTCCTCTACCCCTGGCATTGGTATAAAGTTAAACACTGAAATAATTAAAGGGGTTTATTTTGGGTCAAATATAAGTGATCATGGCCTGAGGCACAGTCCCAAGAGGTCCTTGAGAACATGTGCCCAAGTGGTTGGGTTACAACTTGGTTTTATACATTGTGGGAAGACAGATGTTTATAGGCAAAGACATAAGTCAATTCATGCAAGGTATATATTGGTTCATCCCTAAAAGGTGGGACATCTAAAAGTGGTGGAGTCTATAAATCCTGGATGGGTTTAAGGAGTCCTTTAGTTGACAATTGGTTGAGAGAGTTAAGCTATTGTCTAAAGACCTGAAATTAGTGGAAAGGAATGTCTGAGTTAAGACAAGGGAGTTTTGGAGAATAAGGTTCTTATTCTGTAGGCGAAGGCTCATACACGGCATCTCTTAGAGAGGATTGATGGCAAATGTCTCATATTCAGACTTTTAAAGATATCAGACTCTCAGTTAATTCCTCCTGGATCCAGGAAGGCCTGGAAAATGAAAGATCTGGCTGTGTTAATGGAGATTCTCTAGTGAGGCAATGGTTTCCCTAAAGATACAGCTTTCCAGGGTTATTTCAAAATAATCAAGGAAATATTTTGGGGGGTAAAATATCTTTATTTTCTTTAGGACCTGCTATCTGTCCTGTGATGCCATACCAGAGTCAGGTTGGAATTTGGTATCTTATCACCACAGAGTTTGTTTTGTCAGTATTTTTGTCTTTTTTATTTTAATGCTGGTCATTTGAGCCTTAACTCCACAGGGTGGGGCAGGGGGAATATAACAAGGCATATACGACCTTTTTATAACCTGGAATTTAGTTTTTCAGGTTTCCCTTGACCCAGAGGGGATTCATTCAGGCCCAGGAGGGTTGAGGGGCTTAGAATTTTATTTTTGATTTACAGTGGCAACCACTGATATGCTTTCTAGCAATATGGTTTTACCTTTTGTAGAATTATCTATAAATGAAATCACACAATATGTGGTCTTTTATCTCTGAATTCTTTTTATTTAGCATAGGGATTAGTAAACTTTTTCTATGAAGATTAACATAGTAAATATTTTAGGCTTACAGGCTATATGTTCTTTGTTGGGACTACCTACTCAACTCTGCTGTTTGTAGTGTGAAAGGTGTTAGACAACAAATACTGAACAGGTGTAGCTCTTTTCCAATAAAACTTTAATTACAAAAATAGTTAGAGAGCTGGACTTGGTCCATAGGCTGAAGTGTGCCAACGCCTGACTTAGCTTAATTCACTCCAGGTTCACTTCTATTGTTGTATGTAGTTCATTCTTTTTATTTTTTAATAGCTGAGTGGTCTTCCACTGTATATGGATGATGTTTTGTAGTTCGGTTATCTGTTCATCAATTGATGGACATTTGGGTTTTTTCTAGTTTTTGGCTTTTATGAATAAAGTTGTTATGAACATTCATATGCAACTTGTGCAGACATGTGTTTTCATTCCTTTTAGGTAAATCCCCACAAATAAAATTGCTGTGTCATATGATAAATGTGTATTTAATATTACTACAAACTGACTAAACTGTTTTTCAAAGGAGTCCTACTATTTATCAGTGATGTATGATAATTCTAGTTATTCGAAGTTTTTGCCTTGCATTGTGTACTGAAGTAAATATTCATAATATTCAAATTTTAGTGGATATAAATAATTAATGAAAATATGTCTAGTGTCATTAATATTTTAATGTTATATTTTTTAAATGACTGCTTCTTCTCTTATGGTTTTGTCTTAAGTTATTAAACCAATTTTCTACTTTTTTTTTTTTTTTTTTGAGTCAGGATCTTACTCTGTCACCCAGGATGGAGTGCTGTGGTGTGATTAATTATAGCTCAACGCAGCCTCAACTTCTGGGTTCAGACAATCCTCTCCCCTTAGCCTCCTGAGTAGCTGGGAATACAGGCGCATGCCACCATGCCCAGCTATTTTTTTTTTTTTTGTAGAGAGATGAGGTCTTGCTGTGTTACCATGGCTAGTTACAAACTCCTGGGCTTAAGCAGTCTTCTTACCTTGGCTTCTCAAAGTGCTAAGATTATAGGCGTGAGCCACCACACCTGGCTCGATTTCCTATTTTTTAATCTTTTTTTTTTTTTGAGTTGGAGTCTCACTCTGTCGCCCAGACTGGAGTGCAGTGGCCACTCCCGGCCACCGCAGCCTCAACCTGCTGGGCTCTGGTGATCCTTCCGCCTCAGCCTTCCAAGTAGCCGGAATTATAGGCATGTGCTACCACTACCCGGCTGATTTTTTGATTTATTGTAGAGATGAGGTCTTGCTGCCCAGGCGGGTCTCGAACCCGCAGGCTCAGGCAATCCACTCACCTCAGTCTCCCAAAGGCGCGGGATTACAGGCTGAGCCACCGAGCCCGGCCTATTCTTTAATCTTAAGGTTGTTTATAAGGTTTTCCTACTGAAAACAATGTAGTCACCATCTTTGTAGATAGCATTGAATTCAGTATTAGACTTATGATGAGAGTTCAGTGCCATTATTCTTTATTCTTTGCAGTTGTTTAAGACCACATAGGCCTTACGAGTCAGTTGTGATAAGTATTGGGTTGAAATCTTTGAAATTTGAGGAGCCTAATTTGATCCCGTCAGTTGTGATAAGTATTGGGTTGAAATCTTTGAAATTTGAGGAGCCTAATTTGATCCCGCTTTTGTACAGGTGGCCACCTTAGCTCCATCTGGGTGTGTCAAGGTGAACCTACTGGTAGATCCTGGATTTTTCTCAAATTGGTTAGGTTCTATTGGACCCCTAGAGTCTTATGCTTTAGGTGTGTGGCTGAATTAATTTTTTGCTTGGAAAATTTTTAAGTAGATGTTTGAAATGTCAACCTTATTCATTTATTTTTTTTAATCTCAGTCAAGTTTCATAAACTTTCACTTTAAGCTGTGTAACTTCCCAGTGAACTCTCTTGTACCTGAGTGAATTGATTTGCTATTTAGGTTCTTTGCCATAATAAGCTCATTAAATGCTGGGGCCTGCTACAAAAAGTGATTATTTCAGTTTTGAGTACTTTTTCTGAAGCTGTAGTCTGACAGAGCTAGATGTCAATTAAGATTATTTCTTGTTAGTGGAAATAAAGTCACATTACCTACTTATAAGGAATCTCTTTGTTTTTTCTCTCTAAGGAAAGGGAGAGTATATTTAACTCACACAAAGTTTATCCATTCATGAAGGGAAAAGGTAGAAGGATAGAGGTCATGAGGATATCCCTGTTTTACCACACTGGAAGTTATGATCCAAGCTGTGGGTGTTTTTTTTGTAGAGCTGTCTCTCAGAGGAGTATCAAGTTTCAGGTTCTACCACAGCATGAAGAATTGTCTTTGTTGAGCCTGAGAATCTCAAGCCACAGCCAATTCCTGCCTACAGAATCAAAGTCAGGAGCATGTTCTCTAAGTTGCAGTCAGTTTTATGTAAATACAGGGTAGGAAGGTATAATAGTGACCATTAGTGGAAAAGTGCTTAAAGCCTTTTTCTTCCTTGTGAACATATTGGTTGTAAAAGCCTGGGTTTTTCCTTTCATAGTTAGGGCGAATGTTGTCTGGCTCTAACTCTGTGCCAGGCACTGTTCTAAGCAATGAGTATTATGGTCTGAAGAAGTTTAGGGTAATGGTTTAGAACAGAGGCTTTTGACTAGCTAGATTGCTGACTGGCCAAGTTAGTGACCAGTTTCCTCAGGGACTCCATTTCTTCATGTTTGGAATGGATTATGATAGTCCCTATGTCATAAGGCTGTAGTGATGATTGAATGGGTTAGTAAATATAAACTGTGGGGCAACCCGCTTGGGTCCCCCCTCACTGTGAGGGGAGCTTTTCTGTCCTCTCAATAAATCCTGCTTTCTAAACAAAATAAATAAATAAAAGAAAAAATAAACTGTGTAATAGGGTGCCAGACATATAGTAAATTGTTTAGGTGCATTGGCTATTGTCATAATTTTAGCATTCATCCGAAGGAACTGATGAAATAGGTGTTGCAATTTTTCCTAACAGATGAGTAAACTGAGGCACAGAAAGCAATTTTTCTAAGACCATAGGGCTAGGGGGTAGTAAAACTAGACTTAGAATACAGACAGTCTGAGTCCAGTCTGTGGCTGTAACTGCTGTACTCTGCTGCCTTCCCATTTATTAAGACAGAAATAGCCATGCATATTAGATGGGATCTGCTGCAAAGCAAATAGGCCTGCAAGGACGAGGTAAGTAGTAGTACTGAATCTAGCATGAATGGCTTGGACTTTACCACTGGTTCCTCCAGAGGAGTCTACACCCATTGACTTGATACTGGTCAACAAAGTGGCTGAGAGTCCATCTTCCATTTGAAGTCCTATTTCACTAAATGACATCACCACCTATTCCATTATGGAAGCCAGAATTCTGGGTCACCCTTGACTCTAGCTTCTCCCTCTTCTCCTATTATCCATTTATTTTTATTTTCTAAGTAGCTTGTAAATCCATCACCTTCTCCATCTCTACTGCCACCCCAGCCCAAGCCACTGCCATTGCTCATTAACCTGCACCTGCCATGTTTGCTGCATTCCACTCCATTCTTCCAGCAGATAGAGGCAAAGTAAAAATCTGGTTATCTTATGCCCTGGCTTAAAACATTGCCGGCTTTTAAGTTCAAATCCAAGTCTGTCTGCCTCCAAAACCTGTTATCTTTTGCCATCTTTCTTCTATAAAGTTTGTAAAATTTGACCTTGATTTGAAAGGTCAAAACAGTAAGGTTTTTAGGTATCCAGTGGAATCCGGTTTTCTTTGACCTCACTCATCAAATTCATGCCTCAGATAATTAGGTCCTAGAATCTGCTTCCATTACCAGACCTGTCAGCAGAATTCAGGTTTTCCATACAGATTTATAATACCTGATATTTTCTCTAGGCAAGGAAAAGTATACTGTAATAGTAAAATGAGATGCATGGTGGCCTTTTCTATTTTTTCACAATCGCCCTTATCAGTCTATCTAGGATGTGTGTGTGTGTGTGTGTGTGTGTGTGTGTGTGTCTGTGTGTGTGTGTGTGTGTGTGTGTGTGTATACATTTATTTTTATCATGATCAGTTTGCTTTTTGCATGGCAGAGTTCTTGTCAAAGCAGATATTAACAGTTTAAATTCCAGATTTGCTAGAACTGAATGCATATCAAAAGAATTTTAAATTATCAACATCCTGTTAAAGGAGGATAAAGGAAAGACCAAAGCAAATTTCCAAAGGTATAAATTAGCAAACAGTCCACACTGAGTTGGAAGTTCCTCTGTCTGTTTTCCTCTTACCAGCTTTTAATCTGACCACTTCGCAGAGAGTGCAAGCAGGTTGTGAGGAAGCTCTGCCCAAGCTAAAATGAAGAGAAAATGAGCATTAAAAAACCAATCCATTCAGAATCTTATCCTCGGGATGAAAGTGAGCAGATCAGCAGCCCCAGGATGTAGTCGATAATATTGGCTTTCAGAATAGAACGACAGACCACTTTTCCCCAAAATATGCACTGTGGATTGCTATTCAGCACCTTGGGTTTTATTTCTCTATATCTCTATGGAAGAACAATTATTTTGTTCTAAAGTGAGGCCCACTGGAGCTGCTGGCATCTTGATGTTTGTATGGAAAAACTCTTCAAAGTGTGGCCATATGTCCATGCTGATAGCATGTGCCCTGACAGTGTTTTATCTTAAAACAAATTGCAGCAAACTTGTGGGGAGCTCAGATAAGAAGTAGAAGGAAGAGATTTGTGTCACAAAATCCAGGGAGTTTGGGCAGAGCTTAAGGTGAAAGAGATGAGAGGAAAATATCTGTAGATTTTTTTTGTTTGTCTTGCTGTGGATATGAGTTTGTGCCTGATAACTAGAGAGATAAAATATGTAAAACCCTGAAAAAGGGGAATATTTGTGTTTTCTAATGAATCTTCTCTGAGAAACATTCTGAGGTTCTTCTGTTTAAAGCCGTTGTAAGACATACCCTGTGAGTATAGCTGAATAATCCCTGTGTCTTAATCCCCACTAAAACCACAGCTTCTGAGGAACAGCAGGACTCAAGTCTGGCATCAAGGTTCATCAGGCCCCAGGTGGATCAGACCTACTGTAGGGGGGAAAAGGTGTGATACCTTTCTTCATCTTTTATAAGTGTCACTGCTGAAATTCCTATAACAAAAGGCAGGTTAATAAGAGAAAAGCATAACACATTAATTTAATCAAAGTTTTACATGACATAGGAGACTTCAGAGATGAAGACCTCTGGGAAAAACTGTCTATATCTTATGCTTAGGTTTTATGAAGTATGGACAGCCATGTAGAACTGTGATTGGATAAAGGGTATGGCCTAATCATAATAGATAGGGGGAAACCCAGCAAGGTCTATCTGTTCACATTCTTCTTGGCCTCTTGGTATAGCATTTCTTCATCCCAGGTATGGAGCAAGACCCCTCTGGAACGAGAGTTTTTCAGGAAGAAGGGAGAGAGTGATCTCTCTAGACTTTTATGATTTGCTTTGGGGGATAGGGGTTCTAGTTTGTATGACCCACCTTGGGGAAGAATAATTCCGGCTTTTATGATTCAGTTCAGGAGAGAATGAGGGACAGGAGACAGGCAGATAGCAGAAGACCAGAGAGACTTGCTTCTGAGACTTTCCAATATCCTTTAGCTCAAAATACTCAGTATACCAAAGTGCCATACTTTAAGGGTATTGTTTTCTGAGCACCAACACTACCCTCTGTCTACTTGCTGAGAGATCTGTCCCTCAGACAGAAAAGAATAGATGTTACTCTTCAAGACTGGAAGGACACACAGTTGCAGAAGTTATGCAGTAATAGTGGGGCAGATCCCCCTCCATGCAGAAGTACCACTCTGGTCCTTCTTTAGGCACTCAATTACCTCCTAACTCAAGATGACACCCATTTCTCCTTGGGGAAAAAGCATCTAAAACAAGTCAAGTCCTGGCCACCTTCCTGTACTCAAAGAGCTTTCCTAGAGGACTGCGCCAGTGGTTAGGAGAGAATATGAATCTCTTGTGTTCCATCAGGGTGTCTGGTTAGGCAGTTTTCTGTGATTTCTTATCTTTGCAATGCTGGTCAATCCTCCCAGAATCTTATCTCTACCTTTCTCCCTCCAGTTCCTTTCAATGTAGTCGTTCATGTAGAACCTTCTACATGTCCTCAAAACTCAGAAAAAAATGTCTTCAAATCTGAAGAAACTCCCTGGACTTAAGGCAGAGTTGTCATTCCCTCTCTAGTGTCATAACAGTTTGTCCAATTCTGCTGTGATACTTAGAGGAAAATAAATCCCCATGCAGTGGGACCTCTTGTGTGTTTCACAAGACTGGAGAAGAGACATGTTTTCCTATTCTCATTCATCCAGGTACCTGTGTCTGGTAAGTAATAATACCAGGGCATGTACTGCTCCAACTGCTCTGTAGATATTTCTCCTTCGTTGCAATCCCATGAGAAAGATATTACTGTTCTGCATTGAGGGTCAGACATTATGTAACTTGTCCAAAGTCACAGTGCTTTGGATGAGGTCAAACCAGGATTAATGCCCTGGCTGACATCTGACCCAGAGTCCTCACACTTACAAACCTGTGACTTGTACCTCTAAGGATCCTGGGCAGACAGAACAAAGCAGAGGCTAGTGCCATCCTGAGTGAGTATGCTGTGCAGCATAGCGCTATTCCTCCTGCTCTGAATGACTAATTGCGCTTGAGGGTTGTCAGGTGAAGCCCTGAAGGCACAGTCCAGAGCTCTGCAGAGGCCCTCACTGGTAATCTGATGCAATCACATTCCTAGGGTGGCAGTGAGTTCTGCTGTTGCTGGAGAGGGGCCGCTGAGAAAGAAGTTTCGCGTATTGTTTTTTGATCAGCAGGTTTGGAAACTTTGAGTGCTTGGCTCGCAGGATGGTGGAAACACGCCAGCATTTCCTGTGGCCTCCAGTCTGGGTTCTGTGATAGGGGATGGGACCTGAGCTTTGCCTTCTTTGCTGGGGAACGTCTGCACACATCACTGAGTGACAGGGCTTGCCGGGAAGAGGGGAGCAGCCACTGGCATTACAACAGCTGAAAAGGAATTTGAAAAGCAAATATCCAAAAAACCAGAACAAGGGAGGAAGTGTGTGCATTCATTTGCAAAATGATGAACTTTCCAGTTGAAATGCTGATTCCCAAAGTGCAAGAGAGCTTGGAGTGAAGGGAAGAGAACTGGCAGCTCAGTTCGCGTCTCATCCTGTTTTTGACAGAATTTTTCCAGGAGGAAAAGGAATCTGGAATAAGGCCTGCTCTCACCTCTGAGCAGCTCCCTTTCTATTTCTGTCCACTGGGGGCAAGTGCATAGCTGCTGCTTGAAGAAATGCCTGAAGGCTTTCTGTATGAGGAATTTTGGAATTGAAAAAATGTATCACTGGCTTGAATAATCCTTCACATTTGTGTTTTAATCTCTGAATTTGTTTTTAAGGAAAGAGTGATTCATTCATTCATTCACTTGTCTGAAAAATATTGAGCTGCTCTTTGCCATGCCATCTGATCAGGACTGGAGCAACAGGGATGAGTAAGACATGAGTCTTACCCTTGGGGAACTCATATAAACTCATGGGATAAGGTGTGGAAAAAGAGCTCCGGTAGGCCTTTGTAAGCACCTAGGAAGACAAATTTGGGGCAGTTACTTCTAGCTATGAGGCTGTGGCACCAAGGAAATCACTTAGAGGAGCTGGCGCATGAAACCAGCTTTGGGGTCTAGGTGGAAATTATTGAAGCAGACCCAAGGGAGAGGAAGGACATTCAAGGTAGAGGTAGCATTGTGAACAAAGACAGGGTACAAGAACCTTGGCCTGCTCAGGAAATGGCAAGACATTTGAGGAGGAAAGAGACAGCAAACATTTGCCCCAAGTTCTCTCACCCTTCCCTCTCTTGCCCATAGCATGGCTGGAGAATGATCATGGTTCAGTCTAGGAGGTTGCCTTCCATTTGCAGGCACTGCAGATGCACTGTTTATGATCTTATGGGAAAACCAATTGTCCTCCTCTGATCTACAGAGCCATTGTGTGTGAATAGGGAATGGGGAGCAGGGGTGTGGTTGGTGGGGGAGGGATGCACTGGTGGCCCTTGGAGGCCGGCTGGAGGCAGGAGGTGAAAGGTTTATGTCCTATAGGTCCCAAGTCACTATCCACAGGTTTAAAGCAGGAAGTGAGATCATCAAATGATCACAAGTATGAGTATTCAATGTCTTTTACTGTTTATCTTCTGCTAGTTTGTGTAGTAGAAGCTGCAGTTAATATAATTTTTACTGTTCTCTGTGAGTTGGAAAGAGTTACTCAAAAGAATTGGGCTACTTTCCTGGAGACAATCCCATAGATGCAGGTGATGATAATTCAATATGGGACTAAAGGAAAGTTTTCTCTGCCACTTTCCACTGCATTTCTGGCCAAGACCGTCCTTTTTTGCCTGAGAAGCTGAGGAGGCAAACAGCCTCAAACTATTATTTCCCAAAGCATGTCCCATGAGAAACCAATTCCACAAGATGGTCTGTTGGAAAAAACAAACAAACAAAAAAACATATAAAAAACCCCCCAAAGTCCTTTTTTTCTGGACAGATACATTTGGGAAATATAGTAAATTGCTTATGGAGATTTCACAGGATACATGTGTTGCATTAAAGACCCTGAGAAGTCCTGTAGTAAAGGAACCTTTTTTTCTTTCTCTTTCTTTCCTTCTTCCTTCCTCCCCTCCCCTTTTCGCTCCCTCTTTCCCTTTCCTCCTTCCTTCCTTCCTTCCTTTCTTTCTTTCTTTCTTTTCTTTTCAGAATGCCATAATAATTACAAACATGGGTCATCAAATCTGACAGATGTGGACTGCATCCTGGCTGGGCTCCATATAGGGATATAAGACTTTGGGCAAGATACTCAGTGTCTCTACAACTCAGTTTCTTTGTCTGTACAATAGGCTAGTATAATACCTATTTCATAAAGTTGTCATGAAAAGTATATAGTACACAAACTAGTTAGTTATTCATAGATATTATTTCATTCAGTGTTTTACAAGAGCCTTGACTCATTTTTTTGGGTTGCATTTATTAATATCTCACAGAAGTAGTGTTGTCTGGGAAATGCTAGAATAAGACTAACTCCTGAAATCCATGCATGACAATAGTCCCGGAGAGGAAAGGCAGCCCCTAGGTGCTGAGGACTACATCACAGATGTAGACTTGCAGGTATATGAGCTCTAGAATTTCGGAACAAAGGCTCATTCACACTTGGCTGCAAGATTAGATTGTGCAACTTCAGCATGCGTTTGTGTGCCAGTCATCTAATGACAAGATTAGAACTCAGGATGGTACACTTAAATGGTCGGGTTGATGTATTAGAAGTTTTTAGTTACAAGTGGCAGAAACTTAACTCAAACTCATTTCACATAATGGGGAATTTATTAGTTCACATATCTAGTAAGAATATTTGGGTAGTCAGAGGACTGAAGTAAAAATGTTAGGAACCAGAAACTCAACATATTTAGGCCTCCTGTCCTCTCTCCCTCTTTAATGCCCCTCCTCCCAGCTTGTCTTTGTTTCTCCTCACCTCCTTGTCTCCTCTTGCGGTCAGCCTTTCTGCTTATGGAGGGAACATGGCTGCAGATAGCTTCCAGAACTCTTTTCTTCCAAGTCTTATGGATCAGTCCCCAGAAATTGATTTGCTTGGATCATGTGTCTGCCCCTTAGACCAATCACTGTTGCCAGGGAGTTGGGTGCTGTCATTGATCAAGCTTGGCCACATGACTGTTCTTGGCCAGTAGCCAGAGAGACAGGGCCTGTTACCCAAAAAAGAGAGACGGAAAGCTGGATGGATGAACAGAAAGGAGCTACAAGAGTTATCTTGGGCTGTGTGTGAGGGAAGAGTGCTGAAATAAAAAGTTATAAAGTTGCTCTCAAGTGGTATCTAGGTGTTCATATTTTCACACTGAATTCCCTTTTCTCTCGGTTTTTACCAACTTTAAAAAAAGAATTTGTATTTGTTCATTGGATCCTTGCTTTATATATCACCTCCTTTTTTTGAAGCTATTGTGTTTGCGACTATTAATGCCCACTTAGTAAAATTGGTCTATATAATAAAATTTTTTTAAAGGCAAGATTAGAATGAGTCACCTGAATGTCCTGGTTCTAAACAAGGAGAGACTTTGCTCCCCAGAGGACATTTGGCAATGTCCAAAGATATATTGATAAGTTATGACTGGGAATATGCTACTGGCATCTAGTGGGTGGAGGCCAGGGTTGCTGCTAACATCTTCAGTGCTCAGGATTTCCCCCCCATAACAAAGAATGGTCTAGTCCAAAATGTCAATAATGTTGTGGTAAATTAAGCCTGCATTAGTGGTTTTTTTAGGAGAACAGAAATTCTAATGACCAAATTTATCATTCTAAATTTTGGGAATTAAAACTAATTTTATTTACTTTTATAGGGCTCTTGCTTGTATTTTTTTCCTTGTTGAATATTATTTTATATACATTCTCACCAATCAATACTTTTTTTCTTGCCAATATCATGGGCAAAAAAAGGTATATTCTGTTGTCTTAATTACTAATATAGGTGAATTTTTTTTTTTAATTTAAGAAAGCAGGATTTATTGAGAGGACAGAAAAGCTTCCACAGCGGGAGGGACCCAAGGAAGTTGTCCATAGGTCCCCTTTTTGAGTATTTATTGATCATACCTTTCCTCCTGTAGATTGCTTTGTTCATTTCCTTTAGATTGCACAATTTGTTATTTCTTATAAATTTATAAGAGATCCTTATTAAGGATATTTATGCCAGGTTGGACCACATTTTCTGTTGTTTATTGTTATTGGTCTAAATGTTTATAGTGGTTTTTGGAATGCAGAGGTTTTAAGCATCTTTGTATCAAGTTACTTGTCTCTTCTTTATGCTGTCTTTAGGGTTGTGTTAGTTGGTAGGGTTGCTGTTACAAAGCACCACCGACCAAGGGGCTTAAGAAACAGATGTCTATTTTTTCACGGTTTTGGAAGCTGGAAGTCCAAGATCAAGATGCCTTGGTTGCTTCCTTCTGATGGTTTATAAATGACCATTTTCTAGTGTCATCACATGTTCTTTCTTCTGTACTCTCTGTGTGCAAATTTTCTCCTCTTATAAGGATACCAGTCACATGGGATTAGACCTTATTTTAAATGAATCACTTCTTTAAAGGCTCTACCTCACATTCTGAGGTTCTGGGACTTAGGACTTCCATATATGAATTTTTGGGGGACACAATGCAGCCCATAGCAGTTGTCATTCCAGGGAGGCCTCCTCACCCTGAGAATATATACATATTTGGAGAAACTTACTTAAACTACCTAAGATTTAGTACATTCATTGATTTACTGCCAATAATAACACCTTTCACTCAGGGCTATGGAGAAGAGTAAGTATAGGAATGTGTGTGCCCAGAGCCCAGCCCAGTGCCTGCTCTCAGCTCCTTGCCATCATCCTTTCTGGCAACTATCCCATAGCTTCATAATGACAATTCAAGACACTGTGGAAATAAAAACTTTTCTCTGCAGGCTTCTATCATATGGCAAGCCAACAGGAGCTAATAGCATCTTTCCCTACCTAGCAAGTAAATGGGCTGAGTTATCACTGAGATCAGCATACATGGCTTTTGTCAATGGCGAATACATAGAATGAAATATTCAGTATCCATATTTGATTCCGTTCTCTCTTTCTTCACTTTATTTAGAACGCTTGTATGTTCTGTTATGAATGCACAGTTTTTCCTCATCCCTGAAGCTGTAAAACTTTCACATGGGCTCTCTGCTGTCCTCAGAATGGTCAGCAGTCCCTGATAGAGACAGAATCTGAAATGGCACCCCTACCACAATTGATCCATCCAGATGCCCCAGTCTAGGGCGGTGGGGATGGGGACACGTGCTCATTGCCACTGTGCCCATGGTCTTCCCTGGCAAGCATTACTGATCTATGTGACTTGTCCAGAGGATTGTCTGTTTCTCCCTGAAACATATTTAAGAAGGGAAGTATAGACTGGGTTCAGCATTGGATAATCACAACATCCTGAATAACACTGAGCTCAGAGTGCCTGTGCCTAACTGTGTTCTTGGACCTAGATAGTAAAAGACTTGAGGCACAGTCAGTGTGTTTGGGGTAAGAAGGATGGCAGCACAAAGGAGAGAAGAGTGAAAGTTTTATCCAAGCCTGTTTCAGTGGGCCTTCCTGAGGTGCAGTGTACCATGCAGGGCGCTGTCCTCAAAAATGAAAACTGGAGAGCTCAAGGATGACTGAGTAGGGCAGAGAGAATGAATGAAAGGCTGCTTCCATGGGTGCTCTTCCTGAGTTCTTTCCTTTCCTAGCTAGCTTGATGCAAGGGGAAAATGTCATCTGTTCCTTTTTCTATCAAGAACAACTCTACATTTGAGCTGGGGCTAGCAGCTCCCTCTCTACTCTCCCATAATCATTATAAGCCCATTATCTACCACCAGTAGATACATGACCTTAAGTGGGGCAGAGGACAGCTTTCCTGGAGAGGAAAGGAGGGGCCGAGGAGTTGAAGCGAATCGTTTCTCCAGCTGTTTGGTTTTTCTCTCCCATTGATCTGCCCTGGCCTCCATTGGCCCATCTGTCTGGCTCTTTGAGTGCCGTGGGGGAAGGGGCACACATTTCACCATGGTATATGTGTTAGTTTTCCCAACAAACCGCTTCTGCAGGAACAGTTTGACAGACTTGGCTATTTTTTTTCCTCTGTAGGGTTTGCTGTGCAACGGAAAGACTAGAAACAAGATAAAAGGGGTTAAAGGCATTTGCAGGAACTCAAAACTAAATCTATATAGGAAATTAAGAAAAACAAAAAAAAATGATCAGGTATTTGGGAACTTTCTGAAACCCAGGGACTAATCAAGCTGCCTGGAAGAAAAGTGTAGAAATATAACAGATCTTTGAGAGACTACAGCAAGTTGAGCTTGAAACACAAACAGAAGCATGTAGCACTTGAGGCACAGAACAGTGTGTAGAGATAGACTTCTAAGTGGGAGTCAAGTGCGATTTCTCTTCATTGTTTTTGAAATGAGACTCAAAGCCAAGGAGACATTCAGCAGAAGAACGAACTTGCTACAGTCACATGTACCTGTTATACAGACTTCAGTAACTAACCTAGAGTAAGAAGCGACTCTTCTTTCTCATTTAATTCGCTCAACTATAAGCAAATCATTTCTTTTTTGATTTTATACATTTAGAGACCACAGTACTCCCTAAACTAAACTTTGTTACCTGGATATAGTGCATAGTAGTCAAGTCTGGGCCTTCAGTGTAGCCATCACTTGAATAGCATGCATTGTACCTATTAGAGTAATTTTCCATCCCTTACCCCCTCCCATCTTTGGGAGTCTCCAGTGTCTATTATTCTACTCTGTGTGTCCAAATGTACCCATTTAATCAAGCCATTCAGCATGCATATTGAGGTGATAGAATCTTAATATTAAACATGAATAAAGTGAAGCCAGCAAACAGGCAAGCAGGAACAGTTTAGAATTCTTCACCCATTCCCTAGCTGCCTTCAAGGATTGACTGGTGACCTTAGAAGGCATGCTGGTTAGAATGTCTAGCCAGCTGCATAGACCTCCCTTTTGTTTCTCTCTTTGGTGATTCTTAAATTTCAGTTTGTATAAGAATTATTTTACTCGGCTGTCTACACGGATTCATATAGCTTATATTTACTGGACGATTTAAGTAATAGTGGGTTATCGACTTTGGTAATTTTGATAACACTAGGCTCAGTTTTCTTGCTGGTGGCTCTAATGAGATGTTACTCATGGAGGGCACGCAATCATCCAACAACCATGTATTAACATGCCTACCGTGGCCGCCGTGAGTCTATAGCTGTGAAGGAGTTGTGGACCTTGCCCAGGCGTAGTGAGGAGAAATTGATAGTCAGAGTCAAGTGCCACGAGTGCTGTGTTGGGGGAAGCAATTGACACCAGGAGATTAAGTTTGTTGTTGGAAATTTTCAAATGTATTTCCTTCTATGTTATGCTTGATCAAGAGATGAGCCTGTGTGTTGATGTTTCCTGGAGAGCCTGATGAGACCAGGTTCTTTGTGTCAAGTTCAAGAATGGCTTGCTCTGATGATTAGTAATCTGCCTAGAGGATTTGCTAACTCAACACCTCTCCACCAAGGGCATTTTAGATTGCTGAAACTATAGTGGCTTTTGACCTCCAGAGGGTAGAGGTCAGGGATGCTGGCAGCCATACTGCAATGCACAGGACAGCTCCACAGCAAAGAAGGATGGCCTCAACTGCTGGTTGTGCCAGGAAGGAGAAAGCCAGAACCAGAACCTTTCTCTCCTACATTTCATCAGAAGCATCAGCAACTATGAATAGAAGCCTTAAGAGCTAACCATTTCCTCATGGAAATGTAAACTCAAGAGGATACAATGTGGATTGGATTATCCATTCTGCAATTGTGCACTTGACTGCACTCCAGGGGACCCTTAATATCCGCTCCCTCCTTCTTCCCTTGTGGTTTGTTAATGTGAGGGAAAACTGATGAGGTCTAACTGGGCCTAGCTGAGTGAACTCCCAAGGGGAAATCCCTTTGTTTCTTTGCTTTCTCAATGGTTGCTTTGTTTATCACTCCCCTCTTATTCTCCACAGAGCCACGTTATTGTATTCTTACCTGTTCAACAGGTTTTCCCTGAACAGTCTTTGAAAAATAAATGCCAGTTAAAGGGGTAGAAGAATAAGCCTGGCTTTTGATTCCTAGAAGGTTAGATGACCTTTGTGGTATAATTCTAGACTGTTTTATGTAGAGGTGGGAGTAGGGTGTTTAAAATGCATTTTTATTTTTATTATCTATTTTCTTGACCTCCAAGATTGTGCATCCTTTGTCTTGAATAGTGTTACCTAATAGTCACACAGTCTGTATTCACATTAGAGGCCACTTTCTTAATTTTTTAAAAATTTTTTTAGAAAGCAGGATTTATTGAGAGGACAGAAAAGCTCCCGGAGACCCGAAGGGGTTGCCCTACTTTCTTAATTCTTATCTAAGGTGTGTAATTGTATTTGAAACCTGAATTGAAGTAATATGTTTTTAAAATTCTGAAGTATTCAAAGATAGTACAGACTATGAATAGGAAGTCTAGGGTACAGATGGTTTCCTTGTACTTGAACACATGAGACACCATAATTACTTAATAAGTCCCTATTGTTGAATATTGGATTGTTTTCAAGTTTTGGGAATTATAATCAAAACAAGAGTTGGTATTTTTATGATTAAACTATTCATTATTTATTGAGGATAACATCTTAGAAAATTAATATTACTCAGAATACAAAATTTTAAGGCTTCTGGTACAGCTTGCCAAAGACCCATGGAAAGTTATACCAACTTACACTTTGAATAGGTGAGCTTTCTTCTTGAGAAGTCACACACCAAGAGGTGTGGTAGATGTGTTTAGGGGGTCAAGAGTATAGCAAATGAATCTACGAAGTTTGACCCAACTGCTCTCAGAACACATTCACTTACTATTCTTACCCTTACTGGGCTTCAGTGACTCACTCTTTCAGAAACACATCGGGCATGCTCCTGCCTCAGGGCCTTTGCACTTACTGTTCCCTTGGGCTGTGACCCGATTTCTCTAGATGTCCACAGGGATTCCTTCCTTACCTCTTATATGTCTCTACCCAGATGCTGCCTTTGCAATGCACCTTGCCCTGCTTTCCCTGTTTAAAATTGTACTCCTGTCCCTCCCACACAGATATAGGCACAGGCTTCAGAGTCTCCTTTCCTGTTTTATTTTTCTCCACGTCCTTGTTGATAACACCTACATTTGCTGCTGTATATTGCCGGCATGAATAACAGAACTGGCACAGAGAAGAGGTTCAATAATGATTTGTTGAATGAGCAACTAAACCACTGCTTTGTAGATTTGCTCTTGCTGGTTACCACTGATTAGCTTCTCAGCAGGCTTCCCTAATCATCTTTGGCCAAAAGAGCAGCAGTTTTTTGTTTTGGTTCATTTCCTTTACTTGTCAACTGAAGTTAGTTATTTGTATCACTGCTGGTGTTATTGAGGCTTCCATGATTAACTCTGCTGTCTCTATTGTCTCAGTAACATCCAGCTGCCTCTAGGATAGTAACTGACAAGGCTTATTCTCATCTGATAGGTCCAAATGCACATGTTTGATTAAGATCTTCATACAGAGATCATTTTCTTAAACAAAACAAAACAAAACAAAAAACAAGAAGCTGGACATTGCTTTACTAAACTTTGGTGTGGCCATGTGGTTCTTTGAGCACTGGCCAGGCTGTGTTTCCTAGCTTTTGCTCCCTTCCCCTACTTTGGGGAGTGCATCTCCTCTCTCTCTCTCTCTCTCTCTCTCTCTCTCTCTCTCCCCCCCCCGTCTCTCTCTCTCTAGTTTACTTTCTAAATAAACTATATTTTCTAATCTAAAAAAAAAGCCAGTAGACATGGGTCAAAGTATTTGGACAGTTCACAGAAAATGGAGTCTGTGACTTTTCCTCCTCATGTTACACCTCACTCTCAATAAGAGAAATACAATTTCAGGTTACATGGAGATTTTTTTCTGATCCATCGGGTTTGCAAAAAATTCAATCTGTTGGTGAGGCTATGTGTGAACAGGCGACCTCATCCACTGCTAGAGGAAGTGTATATTGGTACAACTCCAGGGGTGGGATATTTGGAAATAACTATCAAAATTTAAACCTGCATATACTCTATGACTTAGCAGTTTTACTTCTGTGCATCTACTGTAAGGATACTAGCACATGTGCAAAATTCGGCATGCATAAGTTTATGTATCACCATCTTGTTTATAATATCCCAAGGTAAGAAATCACCCAAATGGCCCACAACAGAGGACTGGTTCATCAGACAGGATACATCCATAGAATGGACTACTGTGTAGCTGTAGAAAGAATGAGGATGTTCTATTTGTACTAACACGGAAAGATTTAGAATGTATACTAAATGAAAACAAGATACAGAATGCTGCCTTTCATATACAGAAAGTGGAAAATATAATGATGTGTTTTTGTACTTGCCTTCTATACTTGAAGAATTTTGGAGGGATATCTAAGAGACAGATGACTTTGGATAGCTGGAAGGATAGGAATGAAAGCAGATATTGGGTGGGTGACAATGGGAGAAAGGAGACGCTACACTGTATGTCTTCATACCCACAAACACCTGCACGCACACACACAATCAAACAAGTTTGAATCACGTGACTGTTCACAACAAGTTATGTTAAAAAAAAAGAAGTGGGCTAGCCTGGGAAGAGGCGACAGAGAATAATGGCTACTTCCTTTGTATAAGCAGCACTGTTCATTCAAATGAGAATTCAAGGTCTGTTCTGAATGCTGCTCTATCCACATCTGTAGGTTTTCTCCCCACCCCCCAGGTGCATTGTGTGAAACCAGTCTTGGGGAGGGAGTGTGTGTATGTATGTGTGTGTGTGTGTGAACTCTCAGGGTAATTCTCCTTCCTCATGATATCCTGGTTGCTATAGTGCGGAGATCTATTTGTGACACACAGAGAACACTTTAAAGAAATGCTGCTTCCTGACCATGACTTCCTGGGCAATCTGTCCTTCCGGAGACTGTTGAGCACTAGGCGTTTACATGCGTGTCTGGACAGAGTAAGCCTGGTTCACTCAGACCCTGGGCACCATTCAGAGCAGAACTCAGTGGTAAGGAGCAGCTTTCTTTCCACCGAAGATTCGCCCAAGCCGGGCCCCTCAGGGCCGCGTATCCGGACGGCTCTGATTCAAGGGCGTTGACACCAGTCCCCATCTTTCCTCTTTCCTCGGGAACCCGTGGTACCTTTGCCCTCGCCCCTGCGCCTTTAGCATCGGGGCGCCAAGGCGAGCCGTTTTTCTACCAAACCACCAGTGAAAACAGGAAGTGATGAAGCAAAATTCATCCTGCATCTGCGCCGAGTGACTTCTGTTTCTCTTTCTGTCATTCCTCATTAGGTGTAGACACGTGTGGCCGTCTGCTGTAGGATCTCCAGCCCCACCGGCTTTGGACATTTTGGGGGTGTACAATGCCGCCCCCCGCAGACATTGTCAAGGTGGCCATAGAATGGCCGGGCGCCTTCCCCAAACTCATGGAAATTGATCAGGTAAGTAAGGTGTACAGCAATTGGGTGGTTATTTTCAATTTTCTTTCTGTATTGGAATTTTCATAGGCTTTGGATGGCTTTTCCCTTTCGCCCTCACTCTCTCTGTGTGTGTTGAAAAATCTGTGCAATAGTAGTTGCAGTGTAGTTTGATTTCTGTACCACATACAGTGGGGATGGATGAGGTTTTTATACTCTTCCAGCATCTACTTGGATTGTGTCAATACAGGGTTTGTGTCAGAAGCTGAGAGAAAGGCAGCAGGGACAAGTGGATCCAGCTCTGTGCAGTTGACACAGTGGAGACTGTCCCAGCCCTGCCTTACAGTAACTAATGAATAGATGCAGATTGTTGTAACACAAGCAACACAAAACTTAATTATTTGAATCAGTTTTCTCTTCACTTTTTGCAGAAGCAGCCAAGTACATTGGTGCTTTGTTATATTAACAGCTTTATAATGAAATTAGTATAGAGGGGCTCAGTCTTGGATCCAGCCAGTTGTAATTTTATTTTTAGTGTAAAATTCACTGTGTGTCTAGTGTATTGTCTGGCATGTAATAAATACTTAGCAAATATTTATTGAATGAAAAAGTATCAGAAGGCTTATAAAATTGGTCTTACCTGCAAAGGCATCTTCTAGCTTGTCTCTGTACGGGATAGTTCTCATTTATTATTTGATTATAGGTTATCTCAGGATGGTTATTTTTGTCTTCCTTTTACTGTTGTCATTCTAGAGCAAATGATTTAAGGAAAAAAGTGTTAAGACCTAATAATATATGCTTACAGGTTTCATAAAGCATATAATATAGGATTCCAGGTGGCTTTCTACATTTTCAAAATTGTAAAGCCATGACAACTCTAATCTTTATTATCTTGTTCTTATTTTATGATTTATAATTTCTTTCTTGGTCAGATTGTATTATCTGTTGGAAGACCAGTGCAAGAGTTATATGGTGTTGTGTGAACCCAAAAGAATAATTAAAATGAATTAATTATACAGGTCAAATCAGAATTAGTTTAACTTAAACTCAATTGTAAGGGCAAATTTTCAGTTTATTGTCAAAAAAAGTCTCCTTAACCGGACATCACTGTCATTTTAATTGCTCTCTAGAGTAGTTCTTTAGAGACCAGAAGCAACCTATACAGGTAGAGAAAAGTAGAGATGTCCTGTAGCTTCACATATATTTGTGTTAGTCAACAAATGTTTATCCATTTTCATGTGATGTTTAACAAGATGCTAGTTAAATTTTACCTTTTAAAAATGTCTGGGGATACTTGGTGAACACTAAATGTAGTTAGGATTAGGTTTGGTCACAACCTAAGAAAACAATGACTTCAGTGAGATAGAAGTTGGTCTGTCACATACACGCAGCAGTCCTGAATGCGCCACAGTGGCGTAGACCCAGGCCCTCTCTGTGTTGTTGCTTTGCCCTCTGTTTATGGGGATTCACTGGGAAAGCGCATTATAAATGCAGAATCTCAGGTCTTACCACACATCTCCTGACCCAGAATCTGCATTTTAATGAGATCCCCCAAGGGGTTCCTGTGCATAGTTAAGTCTGGAAAGTGCTGAACCGGATACCTGGTGCCCAAGCCTGAGTGCCCGTCAGAACTGGGCACTTGTTCAAATGAATATTCTTGATGGGCCCATCCCAAGTGACTCTAATTTAGTGGTTCTGGTAAATGATTTAATTTTGATTCTGTCTTGGTCAATGGAACTTGGGAACCTCTGCTTTAACACAGCAGCTCTTGATATATATTCCTAGGTAGCTGTGAGGTCAGTGTTATGTTCTTTGCCTTTGGGGATGACCTTTACTCTGTGTGTGTTTTAATAATTTTTTTTTTTTTTTTGAGTCAGAGTCTCACTCCATCACCCAGACTGGAGGGCAGTGGCATGGTCCGTGTTTTAATAATTTTAAGAAATAATCTTTTGGCCAGGCTTGGTGGCTCAGTCTGTAATCCCAGCACTTTGGGAGGCTGAGGTGAGTGGATTGCCTGAGCCCGCAGTTCGACTCGCCTGGGCAACTTGGTGAGACCTCGTCTCTACAATAAAGCAAAAAAATTAGTCAGGTGTGGTAGTGTGCACCTGTAGTTCCAACTACTTGGAAGGCTGAGGCGGAAGGATTGCGGGAACCCAGTAGGTCGATGCTGGGGTGGCCATGAGTATGCCACTGCACTCCAGCCTGGGAGATGGAGTGAGACTCCAACTCAAAAAAAAAAAAAAAAAAGAAAAGAAAAGAAATAATCTTTATATTTTAGAATAATTTCAATCTACAGAAAATCACTAGGATTGTACACACTTATAAATCTGTGCCCTTCTTCCAGTTTTCTCTAATGTTAACATTTTAACATAATCTTGATATATTTGTCAAAACTAGGTAATTGATATCGCATGTTATATTAACTAAATGACAAACTTTTTTTCTTGGATTTTGCCAGTTTTTCTACTAATATCTTTTTTCTGTTCTGGGATACAATCCAGGAATACCAATCACATTGTGTGGTGTTTTCATGTTTCCTTAGTCTCCTTCAATCTTGGACAGTTTCTCAGTCTTCCCCTGTTTTTCATGGCCTGATAGCTTTGAAGAGTAACTTTATTTTGATACAATTTTGAAAACAAAGAAATTGTAAGACTAGTACAAAGCACAGGAGTTCTTTGTCTATACTTGTTTTCTGAACTACTTGATGGGGACTTGGAGGTACCATCCCCCTTTACCCCTAAATACTCAGTGTGTACTTCCTAGGAACATAGTCACTCTTTTACAAAACCACAGTACATGGATCAAAACTAAGCTGTTGAACACTGGTATAATACTAGCATCAGATTCACAGATTGTAGTCCATACTCACATTTCGTCAGTTGTCCCAGTAAGGTCTTTTACAGCTATTTTCTCTACAATCTAATATCCTTTCCAGGATCATGTTCTATGTTTCTTTTCTTTTTTTTTAACTTTTAAATTTTTTTATTTTAAAATTGTGGGATATATTTCAGGGTTAGGTATACAAATATTCACTGTGCAGGTACCCTTGCTGATGAGGTGTGCCCCCCCCCAGTCAGATTTTCACTACTGTCAGTCTCACCTCCCCGCCCCCTCCCCTCCGCATTGTTTTCTTTTTCTTTTTGAGTTGGATTCTCTCTGTCACCCAGACTAGAGTGCAGTGGCATGCTCACAACCACCCCAGCATCGACCTGCTGGGCTCCAGTGATTCTTCCTCCTCAGCCTTCCAAGTATCTGGAACTACAGCTGTGCGCTATCACACCCCGCTAATTTTTGATTTATTGTAGAGATGAGGTCTCGCTGAGTTGCCTGGGTTGGTATGGAACCCGCAGGCTCAGGCAATCCACTCCCCTAAGCTTCCCAAAGTGCTAGGATTACAGGCTGAGCCACCGAGCCTGGCCATATGTTTATTTTCACATCTATTTTGCTCCATTGATCTAGAATGATTCCTCAGTCTGTATCTTTTGTGACCTTGATATTTTTATAGAGTACAGACAGCTATTTTATGGAAAGTCCTTCAGTTTGAGGTTCTCTGATGTATCCTACCGTTTGGGTTTTGTATTTTTCACAGAAATGCTAGCGAAATGATATAGTATCCTTTTCAGCACATCATACCAGGAGGTACATGATATTGTGTTGTCTCATTCTTAGTGATTATTCTGGTTTTATGGATGAGAAAATTGAAGTTCAGAGAAGTAACATGATTTGTCAGTCAGTGACAGACCAAGGTAACTCCATATCTCTCTTCTTCCAAAGAATGAATATTAAGTAGTTGGTTAAATTGCAGGCGTCCTGTTAAAGTCATACGGAAACCTATGCAAAGAGTGAAGAACCCAGGCTCATATTGCCCTACAGTTGCTTAAATTGGAGTGAGACTTATGACAGTGTTGGTGCAGTTTCTTGGTCAAGTCAGAAGTTGACATGAGAATTGCACACGCCGTGAAGAGTTGAAGCAGGCTAGGCACCGTGACTCATGCTTAATCCCAGTGATTTGGGAGGCCAAGGTAGGAGTAAGGGGGAATAGCTTAAGCCTAGGAGTTTGACACCAGCCTGGGCAAAATGTTGACACCCTGTCTCTACAAAAAAAAAAAGATTAAAAAATTAACTGGGTATGGTGTTATGTGGCTGTAGTCCCAGTTACTCAGGAGGCTGACATGGGAGAATCAATTGAGCCCAGGACTCTGAGGCTGCAGTGAACTTTCATGGTGACGCTATACTCTAGCCTGGGCAACAGAGAGAGACTCCATCTCTTCAAAAAAAAAAAAAAAAGTCGGAGCAGTGTTTATGACTTGGGTTTTCTTCTAATCTTCTACCTTGTTCATGTAACCTACCATTCTCCCATTGCATGTTAGCTTCATTTAGAAGAAAGCTATTTGCTTCTTTTTAACCTGCATAGTTACTATTCCACTAAAATGTATTTTTAAAAGTTGGGGTAGGCATCACTGTTCTGTGTTCTCCTGAAATCTTAAGTGTTCTTCCACTTATCACATTGTGTTGTCATTATCAGTCATCTTAAACCAGTGGTCCTCAACCATGAGTGTGCACAGGAATTGCCCAGGGAGTGTGTGCAAAATGCATGTTCTCAGGCTCAACTGCAGAGGTTTTGATTCCTCTAGCCAAGGGTGGGACCCTTCATCTGCCTCTGAGAGAAGCACCAGAGGACTTCTGATGTAGGAGTTCCCACAGTTTGAGAAATAGTCATTAGACTGGGAGCCGCTTGTCTTTGAGTGCTGTTTCTCCAGTACCTGGGGAACAGTCCTTGCTTTAAATAAAGGAATATTTAATTAATGAATAACTGGAAGGAGGTGCTTCCTGAGTGGTGGTTATCTTACCGGGTGCTCAGTTCTGATCGGCCATCTTTTAACAGTGCCCTTCAAAGGGACATCTCCCTACGGTGGACTGGTTATTACTTTGTGTCTAAATTTTTAGGAGAAAATTCTGTGTTTTCACTCAACAGGAAAAATCCCAAGAGCGACTTACAAATGGACTTTGCTGTGTCATGTGGAGCTCTCAAAAGAGTTATCAGCTAGCTCATTCCTGGATTCTGCTGGGGACTTCACTGTCTATTGTTGCGTTTTGAGCTCAGGAGCCACTTAAGGCTGAGGATGCTTGTTGTCTGGATACACCAAGGTTCCTGCATCCAGGGTTATTGTTAACTTACTATTTACTGAAAAATGTATTTCTCCATTAAGCCTAGAGTCCCAAACACTTTGACAAGAGGCATCTAATGAAAGACATTGTGGCACCAGTGACAAGTACAGGCTTCAGGGACATTTAAACCTGAGTGTGAACCCTTGTCTTAGTTCCTTTGGCTGCTATAACAAAGTACCTTAAACCGGGTAATTTACAAACAACAGAAATTTATTGCTTACGGTTCTGGAGGTTGGGAAGTACAAGATCAAGGCACCAGTGGATTTGGTGTCTGGTGAGAGCCTGTTTTTTGTTTTGTTTTGTTTTTTGTTTTTGAGTTGGATTCTCACTCCATTGCCTAGGCTGGAGCGCAGTGGCATGCTCATGGCCACCCCAGTGTCAACCTTACTGGGCTCAGGCAATCCTTCCATCTTAGTCTTCCAAGTAGCTAGAACTATAGGTATGTGCTACCATGCCTGGCTAATTTTTTTATTTGTTGTAGAGATGAGGTCTCACCAAGTTGCCCAGGCTGTTCTTGAACCTGTGGGCTCAGGCAGTCCTCTCACTTTGGCGTCCCAAAGTGCTGGCTTGAGCCACCACACCCAGCAAAGACCCTGTTCTTTATAGATGGTGCTTTCTATTGTCCACACAGGTGGAAGGGGAAGATCAGCTCCCTCAAGCCTCTTTTATCCCATTCATAAGGACTCCACTCTCATGACCTGTTACCTTCCAAAGTATCTACTTCTTGATACCATCACCATAGGGGCTAGGTTTCAACATACAAATTGTTGGGAGATAAAAATATCCAAACCATAGCAGTTCTGGATCCCTGGTTTCTGTGAGATGCTCAGTTACCCTCCTTGAGCTTCAGCCTCTTTGCCTTGTAAAGTTGGGTTAATAATTTGCTACCTTTATGATTCTTGTGAAGATTAAAGAAAATGTATGAAAAGAATGTAGCACATTGCCTGGCTCAGAGTAATTATTCAATAAAGATGCCATCATTGCTGTTAATTTAAACAAGTTCTCATTCGATTGAAAAATTCGATACTCTGGTTTCCCATTTTATGTGCCCTTTCACTGTGAACAGTTTCCCCATTCTCATTCTTTCTCTGTCTAACTTTGTAAATGATTAAGGAGGAGAGACAATTAAGGGATGGGAGGCATCACCTGGTAATAAAGAAATGTACTAAGTAGACATGCAAGCAATTCATGCTGTGAATATTCACTGACTCTCTAGTACTCCTCTTTGATATTTTCTTCCATCTTCTGGGCACTCATCAACACTTCTGGGCAGCAGTTCTTCTCTTCACTGCACAAAATCTTCAAGCCTCCAGTGTCTCCTGCCCCTCTCCTCCCCTCTCACACCTTCCTTTCCAAGGAGGACACTGAAGCCCGAAAGCCACCACTTCTGTATGTTTCCCAAAACCTCTCTGCCTGCTTGTTTGCAGACCTCTTGATCTGCCATGCTGCCTGTCTTTTCCACTGCCAGCAGAAGAGAGAAGAAATACTTCCACTTTCTTTCCAGGGCTTTTTGCCTATCCCAACTTCTCTTTTGCTCCATGTGTGTTTTAATCCATCACTTCCACTTTACCTGGGGCTCAGTTCCATCAATATCCTTTTTATCTATTCTCTTCTTTTGTCTTCACCAGTGAGATCTTATGTCCATAACTTAGAAAATCCTCCCCTAATCTAGTAACTCTCTTCAGTTATCTGTAATTTATTCTGTTTTTCCATTCCAAGCTTATTTAAATGTTATTAGTTCATATGTGCTGTCTATGTTGTTTCAGTGTCTACTTTAATCTTTGGATGAACAGCAATTTTCCTCTCTCTAAGACTTCCCTCTTTGATGGCACCAGTGTCTTCCAGTTTGCTAAATCAAGTGGGCTTTGCTCCGTGTTAGTTGTCCTCACCGTTTGGTTACACTGGACAAAGCTGTTCATTCACACCTTCTTAAACCACCTTCTAAAGTCCCCTAGTTATGCTTCATCCAACTCCAGTGCCTGGATTTCTTCTCCTTGTTTGATTAGTCTGCAAGCATTTCCTTCAACATGCCATATCTTTCTCCTTCTTTGTAGATATGTTCCAACTTCATTGCTTAGCCCTCTGGTCTGTGTGTTCACTATCAACATTCTTTGTTTCAGATTCCACGTTTTCATGGCTCTAAGTTTCACATCTGCTTAAATATGTAACACCAGTGCCCATCATCAGTGTATCCTACCAGCTAACCACCATTTTCACTTCTCTGTTTGGTGGATATTTTATTCCCCTACATAAACCCTCAGTTCCCTACAGAAGATGGACAAATGGTTAGTGAAATTGCCTAGCGTGAACCCAAAGAAAGGGAGTTTCACAGGTGTTACCAACCTTTTGAAGTTATTTTACATAGAAGAGGCATCAGTAGATGTGTGTTATTTATGGCCCAAGTGTACAAACTCCATCCTGTCTGTACAAGGATATAGATTTTACCTCTGCTCAAGAAAAGCTAGCAGGGATTGTCTCAGCAGGTGAAGGGTTTTGTTATCTCTAATAAGTGTTCATTAGACAAATGTTTGCAGCAGCTGTTATGAGCAGATTCAGGCACAGGAAGTGCGATGGGAAGAGATACGTGGTTGTTTTTTTTTTTTTAATTTTTATTTTGTAGTCGGAGCCTCACTCTGTCACCCAGGCTGGAGTGCAGTGGCAAGCTTACCACCACCCCAGCATCAACCTGTTAGACTCAGGTGATCCTTCCGCCTCAGCTTTTCAAGTAGTTGGAACGACAGGCATGGCCACCATGCCTGGCTAACTTTTTGATTTATTGTAGAGATGAGGTGTTGCCAAGTTGCCCAGTCTGTTCTCTAGCCTGTGTGCTCAGGCAGTCCCCTCACCTTGGCCTTCCAAATTGCTGGGATTACAAACTTGAGCCACCACAACTGGTGGATACGTAGTTTTCAACCTGAATTCTATAGATGCTTCTTGAGAGGAGAGGGGCGAGGGGTAAGTATGATGGGCTTCCAGGCACTCCTTGCTCATTCCTGTTACAGAAATATTGTATTGCTCCCTTTTCGTTTGTGGATGACTTCGGGGAAGATTTTATTTGAAGGAAGTATACCTCAGTTAAAAAAAAATTAGTTGTGCATGATTCTTGAGCTTTCTAATTATCCTGAGACTCGAGTCTGATTCCTCTGCATGGCTTCGCATCCTTCCATATTTTTTTCCAAGCATCACCCCTGGCCCAAGGTATAATAGTATCTGCAGGCACTGTGGGCAATTCTCAAGTACCCTTCTGTTTTGTAAAGCTCCTCCTTTAGATGCATGTTCCCGCATATTCATAGACTTTTTCATCTCCTGCCATTTCCTTCTAACAGTACTCTGGCTCGAATTTCTCCTGCCTTCTCCCAGCTCTCCACTGCTTGAAATCCTGGCTTGGCTGAGCTCCTTTGTACTCAAACCTTTTTTAATCACATTATAATGCAGCCATTTCTCCAGCCTTCTAATTTCTTATACCGTTTTCTCTGCCTGTAGCTTTTATTTGCAGTTAATATATTCTGCACAAAATGTAATTTACATTTTTCCTTTTATGTGCTTACATCTCTTGAAATGGATTATAAGCTCCTGGTGGTCAGCCTGTGGTTTACATATATTTGTATCCTGTGGTTCATCACATTGATCTCTATTCCTGTGTGTCTATAACAGGTTTCAATTCTGAACAGTGAAGATAACCATAAGACATTGATATTCTCCATTCGTAAACAGAAAAAATTATAATAGTACCCACTCCCCATATATTGGTGGGAATGGGTTTTATTTCCCTAAAACACACACACACACACACACACACAGAGAGAGAGAGAGAGAGAGAGAGAGATGTGTTTTTATGTAAGCATGTTTGCCTGCAGTTTTTCAACAATCATATTTAAGATATGATTAAATATGCATAAATTTGATTCACACAAGATCTTTTTTTTTTTTTTGATTTGGAGTCTCACTTCATCTCCCAGACCAGAGTGCAGTGACATACTCACGGCCACCCCAATGTCGACCTGCTGGGCTCCCGCAGTATTTCAGCCTCAGCCTTTGAAGCAGTCAGAACTGCAGATGCACGCTATCATGCCCAGCTAATTTTTTATTCATTTTAGAGATGAGGTCTTGCCTAGTTGCCCGGGCTGGTCTAGAACCCACAGGCTCAGGCAATTCGCTCACCTCAGCCTCTCAAAGTGCTGGGATTACAGACTGAGCCACTGAGTCCAGTCTAACAAGATCTTTTAAAGGTTCATTAATTGGATAAAGCATGTTCAATTTTTGTACTTGACATTATGGAGTTTTACTCATTAACAGTAATAATAATAATAGTAACTGCCATTTGATCAGCATACACCATGTGCCAGATAATAGAAGTGTCTTATAAGCAGTATTTCATCACCTCACTGCAGCCCTGCAAGGTTAATTTTAGACACCATACTTCATCATTATTCAGAGGTTCATGAATTTGCCCAAGATTACTCAGCCAGGAGGGTACTGATTTGAATACAGCACTGTTTGATACTAAAACACAGTGAGTTTGGACAATACCATTCTGTCTTCCTGCTGGTAGTTTTCATCTCTTCATCTATTATGCCTCTGTTTAGCATGTATTCATCAATAGCCCCCAGCCTGGTTCGAACAAACAGATACAGCCCTGCAGACTTGCCTGCTGCAGCTACTGACCATGTGACCTCCATTGACATATTGTGTTTTGAAAGCAAAGACTGCATTTCCTTAAGAATTGGGGGAAATATGGCAAATAGTCTGGGTTATGACAGAAAGAGCCTACACGAGTGGCAGAGCCTTGAAAGGCTAGTTCAGGGGCCGGGCTCCATGGCTCAGTCTGTAATCCCAGTCCTTTGGAAGGCCGAGACGAGTGGACTGCCTGAACCCATGGGTTCAAGACCAGCCTGGGCAACTTGGTGAGACCTCATCTTTACAATAAATAAAAAATTAGCCAGGCGTGGTAGCGCACACCTGTAGTTCCGGCTACTTGGAAGGCTGAGGCAAAAAGATTGCTGGAGCCCAGCAGGTTGATGCTGGGGTAGCCATGAGGGTGCCATGGCACTGCAACCTGGACGACAGAGTGAGAATCCAACTCCAAAAAATAAAAATAAAAAAAAGGCCTAGTTTATCTGGTGCTGGACACTTGAAGAGGCAGGTAACATAGACATGGACTGATGGGGGAGTCAGAATCTGACTCTGCCACTCACCTGTTCCATGATCTAGGGCAAGTTTACTCCTTTGCAAGGAAGAATTTGGCAATATGCATAAGTCCTTGCTGGTATTGTGAGACTTCTGTGAGATAATCACTCAATGTTCTGCTTAATAATAGTAACCAATAGGAACTAATTATGATTCTTCTGTCTGGTACATGGAATAGAACATACCTCTCATGTTTCAGGCAAAACTAAAACCAGTAATACAAACTTTTCCTTAAACATTAAAGCCAGCTCTTTAGCCTGCTTGGTGAAAATTAAAACAGTTGAGCTCCAAATAAAGAGGCTTAAATTCAGTTTGTTGTTTAAGTTCACAAAGAATAAGGAAAATGGGAGTGAATTTCTAGAAAACCAGGTTCTAACCTTGCACTGAATAAATCAAAAGTCATATAGTTTTCCTGCCCTGTTTTTTTCCTGAGTTGTTGGATTAGATTGGTACTTCTCAACCTTGGCACTATTGATATTTGGGCCTGATAATTCTTGGTTGTGAGAGTTGACCTGTGCATTGTAGCATTTTACCAGCCTTCTGGTCTTTACTCACCAGATGCCAGTAGCATACCTTTTCCCAATGTGACTACTAAAAAGGTCCCAGACATTGCCGAATGTCTTTTGAGTGGTAGAAAAAATGTCCTCCTGTGGAGAGTGGTCTAGGTCAGGGGCTCCCAAGCTTGGCTCTGCATTAGAATCACTAAAGGAACTTATTGAAAATACAGAGAAAATTATTTTGTAGGTGTGATTTGAGATCCAGGGATTTCCGTTTGTGTTGTTGTTTTTTGTTTTTTGTCAGGGGTCTCAATCTGCCACCCAGGCGGGAGTGGAGCAGCCTGATAATGGCTCACTGCAGCCTCAACCACCTGGATTTAGCTTTCCGAGTAGCTGGGACCGCAGCTTTCTGAGTAGCTGGGACCACAAGCACATACCACCATTCCCATCTAATTAAAAAAAAAATTTTTTTTTGTAGAGATGAAGTCTCATATGTTCCCCAGGCTGGTATTGAACTCCTGTGCTCAAGAAATCTTCCCTCATCGTTAGCCCAAAGTGCTGGGATTACAGGTGTGAACTGCTGGGCCTAGCCTGATCCCTGTTTTTTTTAAAGCTCCCCTGGTGATGCTTATGCTGTTGGACCCATATTTGAAAATCACTGTTGTGAGACTCTGCTTCCATGACAACTTTTAGTGAGTCTTTTAAAGGCAGTGCCTCAATTTCTCCATCAGAAAAAATGGTCCCGATAATTTTTAGCCTCTGCTTACTTTACATGGAGTACAAACACAACACCTTCAAGAGCTCATTTTGTTCCAGGTAAGAATGTTGTGAAACAGCCTGAGTGATGTTTTACTATTGCTTTGTGCTCTCTTAATAGGTAGAGTGATACTGGTAGAGGAATAGTCATTCATCTGATTTTTGCAACTTTTAGATTTAGTAATATAACAGCTATTTGTTAAACTTCCTTTAAAATAAAGCGACTTCCTTTTCTGGTTTTAGCTCTCTCTTCTTGTGTGGTAGAGTTTATATAACCTCATAAAATCTTAGAGAGTGCCATGCATTGGAAGAAAAATACAGGAAATATATTTCTCTTCTCCACTGAGAGCTGAGTTTAATCGAGCAAGAATGAACTCTAGCATTGTGCTTTTTCTTCTTCAAATGAAGTGCAGATTTTAGTTTGCTTTCTAGGTAGGTGCAAGCGGTATTCTATTCTGCTTCATTCCACAACACTGTCACCCAGTGGCAAGAGTTTGGGCAACTCAGGGCAGAGTCTTTCATCAACTGTGTTTTCTTAATACTTGGTGAGTAAGACTTCTGACCTTTCTAGAACCTTTTGTGAATGTCACACTTTATGTTTTATTTTCCTTTTAAGTCAATTGGCAAATTGTGGCAGAGTATCTTAATATGTAAATTTTAGTGCTAAGAAGGACTCTGGGTTCCCAGAACCAAAAAAAAGACACTTTATCTCTAGGAGTCTGCATACTGATGTGCACTGTGCCCAGAACGCCAAGGAAATGAGTACAGCCTCAGACAAATAAAACGTGTTTTTCTAGTTTCTTGTTTCTAGCTTTTCATCAGATGCTTTCCTGGGTCAGTGGCATTCCGTCATGCTTGATCCCCCCCCACCCCCACCCCATCTCCCTCAGCCCCTCAACTAGCAAGTCTTCTAGAGCCTGCCTCCTAAATGGCTCTTGAGTGCAAGCACCTTTTTTTCCTGTACTCTTCGCTGCTCTAGCTTGTCTTCTCTCAGTGACTTCAGGAGCATCACAGCCGGTCACCTGGCCAGTCCACTTATTTTCCCTCCAGACACTCTCCCAGGCTGAACTTTCTTTAGTGGCTCCCTATTGCATGCACAGAACCCAGACTTCCTTGCTGTGGTTTCCTGGGCCTTCCTGTTCTCAGCCCTTACCTTGCATCAGCCTTGCTTAGCACCACTGTGGCATCTTCCAACGCCACCATCTGGGTACTTGTTATATGCAACCTTTTTCTCCTTTCGTGAGCACAAATTCCTTCCTACTTCAGAGTCTTTACAAGTGTTATTTTCTCTTACCTGGAAATTACCCACCTTACTCTTCTGCCTAATTCCTGTTCATTCTCCCATCCAGACGAAGTGTAAGTTCCTTAGAGAGGAGTGTTTTATTTTGTTTTGCTTTTTAATTCTACGAACCAGATGCTATGTTTACTTGGAACATCCCACAGGGCTCCACTTGCCAACATTACAACCACTGTGTGATGTCCTGCATGGGCCAGATATGTCCCCAGCACCTAGCACAGTGCCTGGCTCATGGTAAACCTGTAAAGCGTGTTAGTTGAGCAAAGTAAATAAATAGTATGTGTGCATTTTGTGTCTAATGATACAGACAGTTAATTATAACTATGAAAGCGGGTGGCCATAGTGAGGACATTGCCACCATGTATTCTAAATATATTACTACATTATATGAATCGACTTTATGAAGATCTATTTGTGTCCCTCCATCAAAGCCATCTGTCACAAAAGACAATTCAGTGACTTTGAGACAAGCCATGTCAAAATGATTATGAATGAATCATTTACTCTGGGATGAGTTTGTAGTGATCTGTTTGGATTTTTCAGCCCCATCATCACAAGATGCTCATGATTTCCGGCTGCCATTTCTCTCTTGGCCTCCTGACACATATAATCAACTCTCCATCTGCCTATTTGCATGGCCCATCTCCATGTTTCTTGTATCTCAAACTCAACATATTCTAAACAGTCCTCATTGTTCTTCCCAGTCCTGCGCAGTTTTGCTTCTCTTTAAGTTTGCTTTCTTTTCTTCTTCTTCTTCTTTTTTTTTTTTGGTGACAGATGTGAACATGTACCCCATTTGCTCAAGTTGAAACTAGGTTCTTCTCTTTCCTTCAACTCTTCTGTCCAATTAGTTATCACAGAAAACTTGCCCACATCTAATCTCTGTCACATCTGCTGCTACTGCTGCCCTTGGTCCCTCCCTCTGGTCAGTGTGGAAAAATATAGAAAGCAAGGAAGCACTTAAAAATCAGTGTGTATTGAGTATCCTCAAAAGGCAGACTTCAAAAGAGAGAGAATATTATCTATACAAACAGGAGATTATAAAACAGTGGTGGATACTGACTGATGACAGGTGGACACGAGAAAGAACCACTTAGAAATTTTAGAAATGAAAAATACTTTAGTCCCTCTTTTATCTGTGGTTTCGCTTTACCTGGCCACCATCATCCAAAAAATATTAAAATTCCTGAAATAAACAAGTCGTAAGTTATACATTGAGTTCTGTTCTGAGTAGCATGATGAAATCTTGCATCATCCTGCTCTGTCTGACCAAGACTTGAATTATCCCTTTGTCCGCCATATCCATGCTATACTTGCTACCCACTTGTTAGTCACTTAGTAGCTTATCTTGGTTATCAGATTGAATGTCGTAGTATGACAGAGCTTGAGCTCAGTTCTTATTTTTTCTGAATAATGTCTCCAAAGCATAAGACTGGTAATGCTGGTAATTTTGATATGCCAAAGAGAAGCTTTCTTTAAGTGAAAAGGTGAGAATTCTTCACTTAATATGGGAAATAATTGTATGCTGAGATTGCTAACTAACATCTATGGTAAGGATGAATCTTCTATCTGCAAAACTGTGAGGAAGGAAAAAGAAATTCATTCTATTTTGCTGAAGAACCTTAAACTGTAAAAGTTACAGTCACAGTGCATGATAAGTGCTTAAATAAGATGAAAAAGGCATTAAATATGAGTGGAAGACATGAACAGAAACAGGTTCAATTGATGATAGTTGGGTTTAGTACTGTCTGAGGTTTCAGGAATTTATTAGAGGTCTTGGAACACATCTCCCTTGTTTTGGGCGGCGGCTACTGTAATACAGAAAATGTTAGAAAAAAAGCCTAGCAACAGAGAAAGAAAAACAATAAAACAGTTTTATTGTTGAATGCCTGTTTTGAATTGCCATTTCTAATAAGGAAATAAATGAATGGTGGAGAGGCAATATTGAAAGAGATCTTGGCTAATATTTAACCCTTCTGAAACTGAAGAAAAATTTGACAGAGAGAAAGAACAGGGACTCTGGATTTGACTGGTTGGGTAAGTAGAGATTCTCCTGTGAGAAGTCAGAAGGACTTTATACTCTGTCCAAGGAGTAAAAAACGAAAGATTTCTAAGCAGGAGTGTAATATGGTGATTTGAACCTATAGAAGGTCCCAATGTGAGAATTGTTTCATGAAAAGTAAAATGGAATAAGAGAGACTAGTCAGACTGTTCTTACAGGAGCCCAATTAAGAAATAATCATGCCATGACCTGGGATGGTGACAGGGGAGATGGAAAGAAGTTAGATACGTGTCTCATTAATACAGGGGAGCATTAATTTGACAGGAAATTGATGATTGAATATGTGTGGAGAGTAAGGCAGAGGATGACCCCAAGATTTTTTGTATGAACAACTAAACAGAACATAATGACATCTACCAAGATAGAAAATACCAGTAGAAGAATATTTAGGTGGACTTATTCTTCATGAACACCTTACAAAGAGGTACAAGAAGATAGGTCAAGTGTCAACATGATTGGGCCTCCCTTTTTAATTCCTTTGAGTTTTGGTACACTGGCCAGTTTTTCCACTTCACTGGGCTCTTAGCTTCCAGTGTAATTTACCATCATTTGAGAATGCAACCCAGTTATGCCACTTTGTGTCTAAAAACTTATGATGGGTCCAACTTTTTAAAAGGTGTTGTATTTCAAAATAGCTAAAAGAGAGGATTTTAAACCTTGTCTTCATGAAGAAATTATGAAGTATTTGAGGTAATGGTTATGCCAACTACTCATTCCACAATATATACACATATCAAAATATCACTTTATATCACATAAATGTATACGATCATTGTTTGTCAATTGTAAATAAAACACAACTAAGAAAAAAGAGTTGTCTGTAGGACTCAGCCTTGCCTCTAACTTGTTTTTTAGCCACTCTCTCATCTTCCATTCATGTGACATTGTCAGTCCCTCCTTATGCAACTTGAGCATTCATTTAGCTCTGCCTTTGCTTTTGCTATATCTTCAAACAAAAATGCCTTCAGTGATCCAAATAGCATCTACTTTTAATTGCTTCTGCATACCCATGGGCAGAATAAAGAGGACAGTTTTGAGAGTCACCCGAGATAGCACTGGCAAGACTGGGGACAAACAACAACATAAAGGATAGGGAAGGTAGTGTTGATGTCAGTTGCAAGTTTATATTCTGACAAACTAGAAGAAGATGAATAAAAGTTGAAAATTGGGAGAGTTTTGGAGACAGATTTTTTTTCTTTTGAGTTGGAGTCTCATTCCATCTCCCAGGCTAGAGTGCAGTGGCATGCTCATGGCCACCCCAGCGTCAACCTGCTGGGCTCTGGCGATGCTTCTGCCTCAGCCTTCCAAGTAGCCGGAACTACAGGGATGTGCTACCACACCTAGCTAATTTTTTAATTTATTGTAGAGACAAGGTTTCATTATGTTGCCCAGGCGGGTCTCCAACCTGCGGGCTCAGGCAGTCCTCTCGCCTTGGCCTCCCAAAGTGCTGGGATTACAGGCTTGAGCCACCGTGCCCAGCCTGGGGTAAGATTTGAGGTTGAGATTATGGAAGGATATACATGCAAGTTAAAATGGTGTGAGACAGAAAGGACCTCAGAGGAGTTGGGGTTGGAAGTAGTGATTTGGACATCAAAAGTGAACTTGAACAGAGAGAGTTCTTCCCCTGAGCGAGTACTTGGTACCAAAGGTTTAAGTGTTAACTTAGGCTATTATAACTCATGTGGGTAATACATGAGGAAGCATATTATTCTTATGGCAGTGCTAAAGCATTGTGCTTTAAATAGCATTTATCACAAACTTGCTATGTACCAGATACCAAGATACCCAGAGTTCTAGTGCTCTTTCCCCTCTGTTGTTACCTCTTGGTACTTGGGCTTGTTGTTCATGGTACAAAGACTCTGTAGATTTGGGACAGAGTTAAAGAGCAAGTGTTCTGGAATTACACAGATTTGATTCAAATTCTGACTCTCTCTCATGTGCTATGGGGCTTTGATCTTAACATCTTAAGATCTTCATACAGTTTTCTCATTAGGAAAATAGACCTAGAAGTATCATATCGTAGGACATACAAGTCAGTCACTCAATGAACAGCAACTGTTACTGTACCATATTATCATGATTAGAATGACCAGCCAAATGGCAATAGCTAGTAAAAGTCTGGGTTGATGATATATTGAAAGTAAGAGAGTTTGAAGAAAGAGTGTGTTGTGGTCATTGCTTGCATATTTCAGACCCTTGCTCAAAAGCTTGTTTTATTATTCTTCAAGGCTGTCATTCTGCCTCATGTTGCCACCATCACATTAATGGGATGTGTGTTTGAAACTGGGAAGCCACATCCCTCCACCACCTGCTGGCAGATGTCTCAGCACATGAATTACCACTCAAGAAGGAAGAGTGAATTGGCGTTGGTGCATCCACTCACAAATCATAGACCATCTATGTAGTGAAAAGAGACAAGAAATAAAAGGAAAAAAAAAGAAAAATGTGAACTCACTTCTTCATACTTCCTTTGTCACCAATTCCTTTCAGTGTTCTTTTGACAGCTGTCTTATATTCAATCCCAGTTTCTTTGCCATTGACAAACCTTCTTAATCCTAGAATTGAACCTGAATCCTACTTTGTCTTCAGAGTTTATCTAGGTTTCTCATATCTACTCACCTAGTCTGATAACTTCTGCCAGAGTCAAGTAACTTCAATTTATCTCACTGAACCTGTCTGAATTTTTATTTTTAAACTGTGTGCATACTTAGGATTAGCCTTCCATATATAAACTGGACACACATAAGTAGTTTTCATGTGGGTAAAGGTAAGAAGACCATAGTAGCTAAATTGACTCACAGTGTGAATCATTCATTTCTATATAAAAGAGAACAAAGGGAACACTTGATTGTAACAGTGTGGTAGAGTGAAATGGCTTTCTGTGGGTCCGGAATCATCTGGAAGTGCTTCTTCGAAAAGACTGATATTAAGGAAGGTTGAAACAATATAGGAATTAGGAAATTGGTTGTTTTTGCTGTCTGAAGTAGTGAAATTTGGGAAAAAAAGTTGTTCCTTATATCCATGGCAACGTTGATATGAAGCAATAGACAGTAAAATAATCAGGAACTAGGAAGGAGAATCACAAAAGATCACAATGTATACAAGTACTTTAGTTTTGCATTGTTCATCTCTAGATTTCTGTTATTTTCTGAAATTGCCATCTCTCAAGGGAAATACAGTTTCTACTGAGCATAGGCATGCTAGATCTGAAGGAGAAGGTATGTTTGCTTGTCTTTAACCCATTAATACAGTTGGCATCATTATTTATGTCTTTACCTACTTATCTTCATAGTTCAGTGATTTTTGTGACACAAAGAGTGTACTTTATCTTGGTAATATCTGATATCTCATTAGTTTCATGAAGCTTGAGACAAGTCATTTTTGGTAAACTATTTTTGAAATGAATCATCATTTGTCAAGAAAAAGGTGGCAGAGCCTGTCATCTTTCAATTTTTAAAATTAATGTGATACATAGTTTTACTACTGTGGAGAGGTTGCTGTGAGCCCCCTTTGTCATTTTTGGATAATTACTGGAATTTTTTGTCAGTGATTCTCATTGTGACTGTTATCAAAATACTCGATTTCCAAGAGCCAGCTGAATTACCTAGGGAAAGTGTGATTTCATTATTATCGTTCAGATTCATCAGGATGTCATTAGGCAAGCGGAGTATGTGCACACCCTTCTCAGAATACATCTGATCCTTCCATACTGAAGTATATGCCTCAGCAATATGGAAGGGAATCATAAGGATCATTGGAGGAAGAATAAAACTGTTGTGAAGTGACTGGTGTCACTGACACAATGTCATGAGGCACCTCTGGGAACTAAATGGCTTATTGTACATTAAAGTCCCTCCAAGTCACATTGTACGCATTGTAGTCAACGTGCGTATCTTTTCTCAGCAGCGTCCTGACATTTGGAAGTTGGGTTTCTTTTCTTCCTAGGCCAACGTTACTCTTAACTGCTGAGCAGAATATGTTCAATGAATTTCCACCTATAAAAGCAAAGTAAATCCCAAGCATTGTGCTGTACCACCTCAAAGTGTCAGAATAAAGCATCTGTCAGATTTTTTTTAAAGCACTGGAGAAAGGCTTTTTAAGAGTCTAGGGCCAAAATTTTTAGGTCTTTGTGGAAGAGTGTTTTGCAATTAGAGGACTTTGAGACGATGGCCAAATGTAAGGGCAGAGAGCAGTGGGGACTGGGGATTGCTTCTGCCCTCCTCTTGCTGTGTCCCATCTTTAGCTGTTCCCCTGAGCCTCAGTGGCAGTCAGAAAGAGACCAGGAAAAAAAAGAAAGAAGCTAAACATCTGAAAAAGATGTGCTCTTAATCAATGCTCATTAATTCCACGTCTTACAAGCCCAGCAGCGATGCACCTGGGTGGTGACAGTGTCTCAGAGACAGTCTGGGCCTCCAAAACAGTGCAGTGTAGTTGGCAAAATGCATGAAAATGAGTTTAAAAATAAAGAACAATGAGGCAAGTGCCAAAGGCAGCACTGAGGACCAGAGTCACTCTAAGGAAGAAGAAGGAGTTGGATGTTCATTTGTGTGTTTACTTAATTTCCTTAACCAACACTTTTGTTTAGGAACCTGTGAGTGTCTAAACAGAGGATATAAGAAGTGATAGAAGGCCAGGGGCAGTGGCTCAAGCCTGTAATCCCAGCACCTTTGGAGGCCGAGGTGAGAGGATTGCCTGAGCCCACGGGTTCAAGAACAGCCTGGGCAACTTGGCGAGACCTCATCTCTACAATAAAAATCAAAAACTTAGCTAGGCGTGGTAGCGTGTGTGCCTGTAGTTCTGGCTACTTGGAAGGCTGAGGCGGAAGGATCGCCTGAGCCCAGCAGGTCAACGCTGGGGTGGCCATGAGTGTGCCACTGCACTCCAACCTGGGTGTGGAGTGAGACTCCAGCTCAAAAAAAAAAAAGAAAGAAAGAAGAAATAGAGTTTCCTTATAGGTAACATTTATATAATGTCTTACTGTATACCAAGTGCCCTTTCAAGGATTTCACATCATTATCTCAATCAATCTTCACAACTTGAAGAGAAAATGGAAATGTTGAGAGACTAAGCCTATAATTCCAAAGCCAGGGACTGCAGAAGCTGGGATTCAATCCCAGAAAATTTTCTAAAGTCATTCAAGAATTGCTAATTGAGGGAAGGTGGAGAAAAACAAGTAGCTGATAAAAGTAATCATTCTAAAAGCTTTTCTGCTATTTACATGATACTATCTCATGAGCATTTGTTCTCATGTCATTAGAAACATTTGAAATGAAGAGACCTTCGATGGAGCCAGACTTTCTTTTCTGGGTGATGCTCATGTGGGAGTAGGCAGGGACCTGAGAAATGGATGTCATAGCTGAGAACTGCAGCTCACACTTCATAGCTGCTAACAGGTGTGTGGGCACATTGACTGGGGGTGCTGCCAGCCCCAGCAGGCCAGTGACAAGGCAGAAATGTGGGCAGCAACAGACTGGAGAGCTCTGAGGTGAGCATTTGGGCCGAGTAAAGTCTCTAAGCCAGGTGTCTTGGCCAACAGACAGGAACAGGTGGCAAAGCAGCCAAGGGCTGCCAGTGCTCATCAGAGGCGGGGCAAGGACTGGCTCTGATGAGGGCTAACAGCTGGAGGGTCTCCTGGGAAGAAGCCTCTAGGCAGGCTGGACTGGCCATCTCCTAAATAAACAACCATGGACTCTGGGAGTAGAGGGTTTGGTTCTCTGATGCCTTAAAGGAACATGTACCCTGAGTGAGAGATTGATTATAGGTTTTAAGAGATAAAGAAGAAGAAGAAGAAGAAAAATCTGGTTTAGTAAGAAAAAGAAAGTGTTAAATTCAAAATGGTATGGCGGGACATCCCTGTGATCCATGGGTCCACACAAGGGACCCATGCAAGACCAAACCTGGAAGAAGGATCAGAGCAGGAGACATGGATTCAAGAATTTGTGTACTGGCATTTTATTAAAGGCAAGGGAGAAAGTACAGAAGGAAAAGCAAAGGGCCATCATTCATTTTAAGAACTAGAGACAGAAGAGACATAGACTTTAAATGAACTGCTAATGAATTTGGCCATTTTCAGGAATCTAGTTTATTTTGCTAAAATTAAGAGAAAATATTTTTGTATAGGAAATTTGATTTGTGGACTTACTGTCTTGGGTATTTTAAGTTAAACAAAGTGACTCTTGGAGAATAAGAGTTAAGATGAAAAGAAAAGAATAAATCCCTAAGGAAAAACAAAACAAAACTGCTCCTTGAGTATAACTGTTGACACATGGTACTGTGCCAGTCAGATTCATATGGAAATGCGTACTTCATTTAAAAAATACAAATGTTTTTGCAAACATTAAAGAATCTCCAGAAAAATATAAAGTGAAGAACGACTTCCATATGCTGCAAGTGACCTCCCCATTGGTAAGGGGAGCAGGGAACAGAGTGTGATTTGGTGGCCTCCATGCCCATGGTCCTCAATCCCCTACTTGTAGAAATGTGGTAACTGTCTAACCCTCCAAGTTATTCTAAAAAAATTCTTACTCTTCTGATTTTAACTCACTGTGGAGTCTGAGAAGAGAGTTTTGATCATCAAAAAAAAAATAAGCTTAAGGAATTTAGTTATGATTTTTTATAAGCTATGGAAACATACTCAGGCAATTACTATAATTTTGCCTCAGTATTCTAAATCCAAATATTTTCAAACAGAGAATAGAAGTTAATTTTAAGTTTCTTTAGGGTTTATGGAGTCACAGGGAGAAAAACTAGTTATCATTTTAGACCAAATTTTCTTTTCTCCTCAGGCTTTTTGTTCAAGGAAATGAAAGGCAAATTATTCAGTGGGTCTATAGAAAGCTGTCAGTGTATTGCTTATGTCACCTTACTTCCACTCTTGGAAAACTGGACAGATACAGACACATCTTATGTAAGCTTCTGGGCAAATGTTAACTATAAAGCCCATCGGCAGAGCTGGCATTTGGCTTGGAATTTACTGGTCAGACAAGGAGCTCATGTCAACCTGAGGGCTTTATACAGAAGTGAAAGAACAGTGATGCCAGGCCAATGTTTCCTACTTGGGGTATGTTGGCCAGTCTTGTCTGCTTATAAGAGTATACAGCTCACCTGTTTGGTCCTGCTTACAGATGATGACAGTCATTTGATTAGTATCAGTTTTATCATCTGTTGAATTACATTCTTCATCAGCTGGCTTACTCAATGCTCTTTCAAGCCATGAATGATTCTATGCAGGAAGTAGTGACAGCTTCACGTATCAACAGCTTATGGCCAACAGCTGCTGGGAGCCACCCAGAAGTGGTTTACATGGTAGGAAGTTGGAAATGTGCTAGTTAATCCAGACAATGCTTCAAAATAGTTTGCTTTATACTAATGGCTTTTTCTTTTTTTGAATTTTTAAAGGAAAGTTAGCCAATGTGTAGCTATTCCATGTAACAGTCTCCTATTAGGTCCTTAAACACTAGTTACTGTGGTAACTAGTACTGAGGGATGGAGGAGGTTGCAAAGGATGAATTAAGATGCCTTGTTCTCAAGGGACAAGGAGGTAAGACAGATATACAGAGTCTTCAAGAGTGATTCATTTAATGTGCTAAGTACAGAGAGGGAGTAATTATGTCAATTCAGGGACATAGGGGCATCTGCTTAGAGGAGATGACTTTGACATGAATTTTTAAAAATTTTTATTTATTCATTTATTTATGTAATTTATTGTTTTAATCAGAGTCTCATTCTGTCTCCCAGGCTGGAGTGCTGTGGCACGCTCATGGCCACTGCAGCCTCAACCTGCGAGCCTCAGGTAATCCTTCCGCCTCAGCCTTCCAAGTAATGAGAACTACAAGCATGTGCTACCACATCCAGCTTATTTATTTATTTATTGTAGAGATGAGGTCTCATGAAGTTGCCCAGGCTTGTCTCGAACCCCTGAGCTCAGGCAGTCCTCTCGCCTTGGCTTCCTAAAGTGCTGGAATTTCAGGCTTGAACTACCACACCTGGCCTTTTTTTAAATTTTTAATTTTAAAGTTGTGGGGTACAAGTCAGGGTTAGGTATACAAATGTTCAGTATGCAGGTACCCTTGTTGATGAGGTGTGACCCTCCCTTCCGTGGCATTTTCCCTCAACTGCCAATCCCACCCCTCCCAACTGGCAGTTCCCCACTACTGCCAATCCTTTTCTAATAGGATTAAGATAATTGTTCAAGGTCTGTTTATGAGTGTGAACATATGATATTCTGTTTGTTGTTTCTGTGTTAAGATCACTAAGTATGATAGACTCTAAATCCATCCAAGTTGCTGCAAAGTCCATATGTTTCTCTTTCTTTGTGGCTGCATAATAGTCCATTGTGTATATGTACCACTTTTTTTTTCCAGTCCAGTTTCAATGGGACATGGATGTTGAACGGTAGGTAAGAGTTCTGTACTAGAGTTGGTACAGGAAGGAGAGGGACATTTCAACAGAGCAAATCACATAAGAGAAAATGTGGAGATGGGATGTGTGTATGTGTGTGTGTGTGTGTGTGTGTGTGTGTGTGTGTGTATGTGTGCATGTGCCTCACTAACAAAATCTAGAAGCATGGGGAACATGTAGAGAATAGTAGCATTGACTGATACCAGATTTTAGAAGACTTTGGATGACAAGCTAAGGGGTTGACACTTTATAGACAGTGGTCATTGGGAATTTTGGAAGTTATTGGAGAAAAAATTGATGGCAAAAGTCGGAACAAAGAGAGTCAGGAGTTCAGAAAAGTAGTTAGGAGGTGATAAGTAATGCTGTGGATATCACAGAGGAAAAGTTTGCATAACCCGGAAGCACATTATGTCTAAAGAGTGCAGACATAAAGGTTAACAATACTTCTGGGCAGTAGTGGTGCCACAGTAAGAGAGTAGAGAAGACATGGTGGGGTAGTGGGGAGGGAGTGGGGCCATCCTGCAGTCAGGTAGATTGAGAGGTAGGGAATGTGAGAGTGATGGGTTTTGTTTGTACATTTAACAAGTTCCCTGAAAGGGAGTTAAAATGTTTTAACAGGCCGGGCTCGGTGCCTCTTTGGGAGGCCAAGGCACGTGGATTGCCTGAGCCCATGGGTTCGAGACCAGCCCGAGCAACTTGGCGAGACCTCGTCTCTACAATAAATCAAAAACTTAGCTGGGCATGGTAGCGCACTCCTATAGTTCTGGCTATTTGGAAGACTGAAGCGGAAGGATTGCCAGAGCCCAGCAGGTTGAGGCTGTGGTGGCCAAGAGGTGTGCCACTGCCCTCCAGCTTGGGTGACAGAGTGAGACTCCAACTCAAATAAAATAAAATAAAATAAATAAAATGTTCTAACAAACTGTTAGATATTTGCAAGAGAGTGTTTGGTACCATAACTATAGACATAGGACAGTTGAAGAGAATGAAATCCATGAGGAACCCAGCAAAGACAAAAGCAGAAATTTAGATTTAGGAAGCCAGAGTTAGGTAAGAGAGGAACTAGGAAGGAGTTCTTGGATTTTATTGAAGGACTGGTTATACGTGTAGGTTATACATGCTATATCATAGATGCTCTGGAAAGGGAGTTTTTTAAAAAAGGGAGTACTAACAGTGTCAAATAAGACGGACAGGAAAGGAAGGTGAGAACTGTGAAAAGGTTATGGGAATTAAGATTATTTGGTGGGGGCTGATGTTTGGCTGGGGTAGACAGAAAAATGGAGGGGTCCGCCCCTTACGTAACATTCATTTTAATTGGCTAGGCTGCCTTATGGGTGTTTAGTTCACCATGATTTTTTTTCCTCTGTGGTTTACAGTTTTCTTTTGTCTTTCTCTATTGTGTCTCTAAGCTTTGTGTGTCTATGGTCTTTATACCTTTCATATATCCAACTTCAGAATGTTCTAGATATAATAGTACCCAAGAGACTTCTTTTTAAACTTAAATCTGAATCTGTGAATCAGGTCTGAATTCAAATCCAAGTAATTCCTCTAAAAGACTTCAACTAAGAAGTCTTAATCTAGAAACAATTGCTTTGGATACCTTCTCCTGCCTCAGTAACAATACCTTCTATTGTTTCAATGTAATATAAGACTGAAACCTGGCCCTGTTATTTATGTTTCAGTTTTGAGGGTGCAGGAAGTACCATATGGGGAGACTCTCTGATAGATCTTCACCATCGCATATCAACAGCCTAGAAGGGTCTCTGGCAGTTGGAAATGCAAAATCCTTGTTCTGTGGGAAAACTGTTTCTGAAGTTCCTTTGTTATTCAGTTGTAAGAACGCAGCTAGAGCCATAATCAGTGGGCAGGTTCACTTCACTGCAGGACCTAACTGCCATTTCTAATCTGATTCTAAAGGAGACTGACTCAGGAATACCCCTATCATCTTTTTAGTCCTCAGTACTTCTAGGCTTCCCTTTCCCTCCAACTGTGTTTACAGTTGTGGGCAGAAACAGACATTCAATTGAACACATGGTGGTGGACATTGTCACATGGACCTGGCGCACCAGTGGGAGGGAATTCATTGGAAGGACACTGCATACTGAGTTGGAGTCTTTAGCAGGGCATAAAGAGGCCCTTAGGACTATGCCAACGGTGATCAGAATTCATGAAGAGGATAGGCATAGCATTGTGTCCAATGGCAAGGAGGCCAGAAAGAAATGGAGTCCTAACCCTTTTTGAAAATCTTTTGCCCTTTGTATTAATTTAATATAGTTAATAAATTTAATTTTCATACCTGCCCTGATGGGTGGGTAGGTTCCATTCCCATTTTACAGATAAACTAGTTGAGGCTCAGCAAATGAAGGAACTTGTAGGTCATACTGCAGACAAGTTGACAGAGCCAGAATTTGAACCTGTCTGCTTAATTCAGACTCTCTTTCTAGATAACACATTTTCCTGCAGAGAGACAGGAGTAGAACCAGTTTACATGTAGATAGCTTTTTAAAGATTGTATCTGAAAATGCAGGACCATATATTGCACTTCTCTCATTTCTATTCCTCTCTTCCCCACTTGGTTCTAGTCTGTGATTTGTTCATTTGGTTAACAGGCTACTCCCCACCCTAGGAGACAGACAGGGTCTTGTTTGTATCCAAAACAGGAAAAGTTTCGACATCTCTGGAAGAGCCTCTGTGTCTCTCTCTGCTGCATTCCTTCTATGGGGAGCGGGGGGAGGCAGAGCACAAGTGTGACTGTGAGGTGGGAGAGCACAGCTGTAGTCTGCCTCCAGTTGACACCACAGCACATGGTGTCACGGTTGCATTACTCAAGTGTGTCTGGCTCAAGCTGCTATGTGACTGGCATTTATCAGGACCATAGTTGGGGGAAGAATTCTACATACTTTGTAGGAACGATTTTATAGCGCTTCATACTCCATTTGACACGTGCTGTCATAAAAATACTATGAATCCAAGGCTGTTTGCGTAGGACCATACTGCTGCTTCTTGTATTCATGCACCACTTCTGAGGAGTTTTGCCCTGACCTCACAGGTTTCCATTGTCTGTGAGAACTTGGAATAAAGCTATATTTTTTTCTTGATTTTGATGTGTCTAAATTAAGTATAATGCATATTTTGTTCAACAAATAATGCTAAGTATAGAAAAAAGGACCACAGGGGTAATAAATCAGTGATAAATTTGATGGTGACAGCTGATAGATTTTTACCTGAGAAAAACAAGAGACTCGTGGACAATAACTAAGAATAGCCAATGTAAATTCTCCTTACTTAGATATCTTTTTATGAGGTTTCTTCTTCTTTTTATTTTAAAATGATGAAATGAAACTAACAGAAAGTATTTCCTTTTTTGTTATTTTGCAGAAAAAACCACTGTCTGCAATAATAAAGGAAGTCTGTGATGGGTAAGTGTTCCTTAGGATTCATCTAAGGTACCCCAGTCTTTAAGTTGACAGGCACAAGGAATATTTCCTGTGGCATAGTAAAATATTATTCATAAGTCACCCCTTGAGCTGCCCAAAGACACTAAGAAGTGCTGTGTAAGATTTGTATACCCTTTTCCACCAAACTTTACCGTTATTTCTCAAAGAGCAGAAAATATGAACTAGCTGATGTGTGCACAGCGGGGTTGATTTTACTTATTTTGGGAAGTTGTGTGCCTTTTGTCTTACCCAGCAGGGAGCAGTTTAAAGGTTCCTGAGGTTAAAACACACACTTCATCTGGCATAAACTGAGAGGACCACTCAGGTTCCCAATAGAAGATGAAAGGATTTAAAAGATAACTCAGTGGGTAGTTAGTTGTGCTGCTGCATGGAATTTCACACTGATGTGGCTTTCCTGATTCTCTTTGGCTGATCTAAACAACACAAAGGAAATGCATATATGGTGGTTTCATGAGAATATTTGACTTTTAAAGCCAAATTGTGAGGACAATATTACCTGGAATTTATATAAGGCCTGGAATACCTAATTGGAGTGTTCCAGTCTGCATCAGCTATATTGACTGGGGACTACAGAATACAGAGAAAATAAAAATGTGCCAGTTATCAAAAATTTAAATTGCATTCATTTCCTTTGTTTTCCTCTCTCTGCTTCAACCCTTCAAAATAAAGAGGAATGTAAAGATTTATATTTTAATCCCCACCTGAATACTTAAAGGTGAGTAATAATAGGCTTCGCGTAAGGGCAGTGTATATATGAAATGATTGGTTTCACAGTAATGAAAGGTAGGCTAACTTCATTTTGTTTTTAGGGACTGCATTGTAGTGTATGTTGGGACTGGTCCAATTCCAATCACACTGTGCTTAATTCATCCCACCCTATACAACCATAAAAATGAAAATGATCACTTTTGTTTTGCTAATCAGTTTCTGCTTGTATTTTTAAGGTGGTCTCTGGCCAACCATGAATATTTTGCACTGCAGCATGCTGATAGTTCAAATTTCTATATCACCGAAAAGGTAAGTCAACCACATTATTTAATCTGGGACACTTATATTGAGGGAAAGCAAAGCATGACTGATGTTTCCTCTGTTCAGAGCTAGACATGCTGGTCTAAATTTTACGTCTCTACCATCCATGAAAACAGGGTCTGTAAAGCAAATGCCTGCTACTTTAGTATCCACAGGATGACATTTAGCCCATTCAAGAGTAAAGACCAAATATGTTTCCGGGTCCTGTTTAACAACTGCATTTGCCTGCTTTCTTTCTTTCTTTTTCTTTCTTTCTTTCTTTCTTTCCTTCCTTCCTTCCTTCCTTCCTTCCTTCCTTCTTTCTTTCTTTTTTGAGTTGGAGTCTCACTCTTTGCCTTCTTTCTTTCCTTCCTTCCTTCCTTCCTTCCTTCCTTCCTTCCTTCCTTCCTTCCTTCCTTCCTTCCTTCCTTCCTTTCTTTTTTGAGTTGGAGTCTCACTCTGTCGCCCAGACTGGAGTGCAGTGGCCGCTCCCGGCCACCACAGCCTCGACCTGCCGGGTTCCGGCGATCTTTCCGCCTCAGCCTTCCGAGTAGCCGGAATTACAGGCATGCGCTACCACGCCCGGCTGATTTTTTTGATTTATTGTAGAGATGAGGTCTCACTGCCCAGGCAGGTCTCGAGCCCGCGGGCTCAGGCAATCCACTCACCTCAGCCTCCCAAAGGCGCGGGATTACAGGTTGAGCCACTGAGCCCAGTTTGCATTTGCCTTCTAACAGTGAACATGTTAATTGCCTCTTTTTCTTTTTGCTTGGTTAAAGAATATATTTGATATTTTATGACTTAGTTGAGGTTAGTAAACTTAGAAGAGAAGGAGAGATTTTTGAACAGCACAATGGACCTAGGAGCAAGTAAAATTAATGTCTATGAGATCTCTGATAGCGGAAGGGAAAACTAGCATTTATTGAGTACCTACTCTATTTCAAGAACTAAGCCATGCACATCACACCTGTGTGTTGATTTCTTTTCCTCAAGACTAACTTGGGGTGTAAAAATATTGGCGTTGACTAACAGATAAGAAGATGAATCATGGAGAACAGATGGTTAGACTAAGGCCTCATACTTGAATCTACAAGAAGCAAGTTTAGATCCTTGTGCTTCTATGATGTTGTCTTTTGGAAATTTCTAGAATAGTTTAGCATTTATCACAACTTTAGGGAGAGCTCACTGAATTGCATATAGCTGGTATTGTCTTCATGAAATGGATTATCTTGTGGCTTCGGTTGGGAGGAAAATAACAGCCCCATAAACAGCTGCCATTAGAATAAAGTGGTCAGAAGTGAGCACAAAGAGCTCTCGAAGGAGGGAGAGTCCAGTGACCTCAGGCTTCAATGTCCTGCAGACTTTGTTTGCCCCAATCAGTAGTCCCTAGAGTGATTGTAATTTTATCCTGAATCAAGTGGTGTTGGAAGGTGGAGGCAGTAAAAAGGGTCCTCTTCCCCCAGTGTTTGCCTCCCTGTACCCTGAAGTGTGTGGTGGGAGGGCCTTCAGATCAGCAGGAGGGAGGCTGGCCAGAGGTTTGGAAATACTTATCAGAAATTGCTTTGTTTTTCCCAGATGGACACTGGGAATTTTATAACGGATCATTTTTCCTCTTGACAAATGATTGCTAGAAAGCTGAACGTTAACAAGTGGACTAACTTCCCTTGTGCGCATTGTATTTATTACATTTACCTTTGATTTATTTGATTCGTTCCATTAACATTTAGTTTCTTGTCTTTATTTTTCCTTTGCTTCATTTTCTTTTTTTCTCTGTTCGAGTTGGGTTCTCCCTCCGTTGCCCAGGCTGGGGTGCAGTGGCACGCTCACAGCCACCCCAGCATCCACCTGCTGGGCTCGGGCTATCCTCCACTTCAGTCTTCCAAGTTGCCAGAACTACAGGCATGTACTACTGCACCTGGCTAATTTTTGATGTGTTGTAGAGACAAGGTCTTGCCAAGTTGCAGGGGCTGGTCTAGAACCCGTGGGTTCAGACAATCTGCTCACCTCGGCCTCCCAAATTGCTGGGATTATAAGCTGAGCCACCGAGCCCAGCCCATTTTCTTAACATTTTTTATTTATTTTCTACTCTATCTATATAATTTGCATGCTATTTTTTGTGAGATAAAGAGGATATAAATAAATGAAAGTTAAATGGTAACAGCTAAATGTATTACCCTGGTTTCATTCATAAACAGTTAGTAGGTAGTGAAATCAATTCATTTCGTTCCCAGCACATTAAAAATTGGGACATTGTAGAGTAGATTAGGTCAGAGTATATCTACCACCCGTGTTGCTTGTGAAATGTTTCTTTCACATACTCACATATGTAAATTGCACTGGAGTTTTACCCTGGATTGTGGTTAAAAAGATGTTGAGTCATAAATAAATAGTCCTGACTCTGAATAATCTAGACTGGTAGGTGTCCCCCCAGTGGTTGTCCTGTCTTCTGTCACAATTGTCTGGAGACCTTAGTGTACTGGGGATTACTAAGGAGGGGGTTCTCAGACTTTAGAGAACATAAACATCACACAGAGAAACTTACAAATGTAGAGTGTTAGATGCCAAACCCAGAGGCTCAGAGTGAGTGTGACTTATTAGATATGGCCTAAGAGTTGTTTTTTTTTTTTTCTTTTTTTTGAGTTGGAGTCTCACTCTGTTGCCCAGACTGGAGTGCAGTGGCATGCTCCCAGCCACCACAGCCTTGACCTGCTGGGCTCTGGCAATCCTTCGGCCTTAGCCTTCCAAGTAGCAGGAACTACAGGTGCGCGCTATCACGCCTGGCTAATTTTTGATTTATTTTAGAGATGAGGTCTCGCCAAGTTGCCCATGCAGGTCTCGAACCTGCGGGCTCAGGCAATCCACTCTCCTTGGCCTCCCAAAGTACTGGGATTACAGGCTGAGCCACTGAGCCCCGCCTTTTTTTTTCATTTTTAAGGAGGTCTCGGGCTCGGTGGCTCAGCCTGTAATCCCGTGCTTTGGGAGGCTGAGGTGAGTGGATTGCCTGAGCCTGCGGATTCGAGACCCGCCTGGGCAACTTGGCGAGACCTCATCTCTACAATAAATCAAAAATTAGCCGGGCGTGGTAGCACGCGCCTGTAGTTCCAGCTATTTGGAATGCTGAGGTGGAAGGATCGCTGGAACCCAGCAGGTCGAGGCTGTGGTGGCCAGGAGTGGCCACTGTACTCCAGTCTGGGCGACAAAGTGAGAATCCAACTCAAAAAAAGAAAAAGAAAAAAAAGGAGCCCTCCAGGGCTTTCTGATGCTGGATACCCAAGGACCACTCAAAGAAGCTCTGGGGCCTCTTTACTAATAGCTGGAACCCCTGTGAATAGGGTACTGTGCCCTGTGCTCAGAAGTTGTACACAGTTTGATTTAGAGATGTGTTTGTGCGGCCCCTTTTCTTGGGATAATTTAAAAATTAATAACATCACATAACATTTATGCTTTATTTCCCTAATTAAAATTCATATATATTCAGAAAATTCAAGCTATTGAGAGCAAGGGAAAGTTATTTATTATTTTATGGGGCATCTTTAGTTATGCTCTGGGAATCTTGTTTTTCCTGAGGAAATTCTTAATGCTGAGTTTTAAAGAGACTGTCCACCTTATGTCTGTCATCTGGTCTTTGGTCTTCAGTGGGCAGTAGCAGAGATTATTCTTTTATTAAGAGTTTAGGGAGTGAGAAGTCTCATCTTCCCAATCATAACCCTTTGTTTGTAAATAAAATGTCATCACTCTTCCTCTTCCTCCTGCAGCTGTCACTGGGTACAGCTGCGAGTATGTGTGTGTCACAGAACTCAACACACAGAGGGCAAGAGGTGACTGTGACTTTTATCTCCACAGGTTCATTCCGGGTCTTTCTTCAGTCTTCTACTTAGGTCCATCTAGTTTCTTGCAAGTATTTCTAAAAATAGAGGCTTTTTTTTCCATTTTAAAAATAACGTATTTAACATCGTCTTGGTTTCTTACAGTCCAGTGAGTTGTTAGGTAATATTTGCATCACCATGGTAACCAGTGACTAATTTTTGAAACTTGAGCATGCTGTTAGTTACTGATTTTTACTTGTACATGAGATGGTCTCCCTCTTTCTGCCTAAGATTTTTAAAAAATCACCTCTAATTTCAGCAAAAAAATTTATCTAGTTCTGGCCTAACAAGCTAACAGAATTGAGTGGCTGATGGATGCCTGTACTTCTCTTGTAATATCTTTGGGTAGGCACCTCCCCTACTTTTCTTTAAACCCATTTTCCGAAACAGTCTTCATTTGCTTATTGGACTATTACCTGAGGTTTTTCAGTATAGTGGGGGAAAATGTCATGTTAAGTAGCATTCAGAAGGAGCATAGCTTGCAAAATGCCTTAGAGAAAGGTAAGATTCAGTTATTCATTAGTTCAAATTCTGCTCCAGAAACATATTTCATGGTAATGCTTAGTAGAGAGAGAGAGAATGAAAAATGAAAAGCGAATTGTACATTTAAGTAGAATTTTGTCTTTTGAATAGGAATTCTAGGGAGCGAGTGCTAAACATTTTAGCTTGTTACCTTCGTCACAGTCTAATGATACAGGTATTGTTATCTTCTTTTTACCATGAGGAAAGTGAGACTGAGAGAGGTTGCTTAACCACTTGTGTAAGTCATACAGATCAGAAGTTGTCAAGTTGAGGCTTGGACCCAGGTGAGTCTGACTCCAAAGCTCTCCATGCCATTTCTGAAAAACCCTACGCACTCACCTTCTTGGCCCCAATTTGTTTATGATGCCCTTTTTCTTTTGTTGACATCAGATCAGTGACCCTGATGGTAATTGCCTCAAAAAAGTAAATATGGTAAGTTACAGGCTGTGAGCACAGATTACCAGTTTCAGTCTGTGACTTCCTTATTCCTTATAAGGGTAACTTGCAGGAAGTTGTAACCGGTTACTCTTCCACTCACTAGGCTTGACGAAGTGCATTTTTATTTGCCTGAATTTTTATTTTATTTGTGTGAATTATATGACTGTCTAAGGTAGTGTGATTGCACCAATACCTTTCTTTTGAGGCAAACAGGAACCTTGCCTTGTCATATGTAACCCTAAGTATGCAGACAGGTAGATCCCCAGAAAGCACGGGGCATGGTGACACAAGCCATTTTGAGGTTGTACACTTGTAGATAATTGGAGTTTTATTCTGATTGTAGAATGGTGCCAGTTCTACCCGGCTAAGACCTATTCCAGAATGTCTGAGCTACAATGATGTATCACCAGTACCTTTTTCCTTTTTTTTTTTTTTTTGTGATGAATTCCTTATCTTATAATCACAGAGATAAGCTAAACTTCATCCAGGCCCTCTCTCCAAAGCTGGCCCCAGGATACTATGGGAAGGAGGTAGGGTTGTTTGGTTGTTTGTGTCACCCTCACTTCCTAAGTGCTCTGAGTTCTCAGTCAGCCCTTGAGCCTCCCAGAATCCCTGGGCAGACAGGATTGTGTGGCTGTCCCCTTGGATGTGTGCACTCCACCCTGGTCAGGAGACCGTTCGATTATAGTGCAGAATACAGTTTAACTCTCATGCTTTGGTAGACCCAACTATAAGTAAGCAGAATAAAACCAGTCTGCAGAAAGGACGGAGACTCAGAGATACATAGAGATGAAGCCCTGTGAGGCAATCAAAGGAGATGGAGACGGAGAAGCCTCCAGCCCTGATTTCTAAAGCTGGTTTCTGTGTTTCCTGTCATTGCATTCTTGTGACCTGCTGTGGCTTTTCAGTCCCCGCCCCTTTGCTTAAACCACTTTATGCTGGCCTTCATTACTCTCAACCAGAGAGCTTTCTCTAGGACTGGCTTTTCATTTGAACAAACCCAAGCCCAGGAAATTTGCACATCTCTTAACCAGCCAGATACCATATGCAACATTCTCTTTTCTGCCGCTTGTGGAGAAAAAGTCTGGATGCGTTCAACAGAAGTCACTGTGACTGCCTTGGCGAGTGACATCTTAGCTGGGGGGCCAGTGCATGCTCCCACCAGCAACCTTGGGCCGGCTGCTCCTGTAACAGCTCCCAGTAGGCAGGAGCAGACAAGGAGAAACGTGCCTGCTTTTCCCTCTGCCCTGTCCCCTCATCTCTTCTGGGTCTCTTGACTCCAAGCATTTTTCTTGTGCTGCCCCTTGGCCCTCTCCTTCCCTTTCTGATATGCTGCTGCCTGCTGTCTCCTCTGCTAAATGTATGCCTTGATGCCCAATTCTTTCTGTTTCGCCTGGTAACCAAACCTGACTTCTATTATTGATGTTGTGTGGATGCCCTGTTGGATGCTTGTATGCCTGTCCCCAGCCTTTGCCAGACATTGGACTCACCTAGATAGCCTGCGTGCCTTGGGCTCTGCCAGCTTGTACTCCAGGGCAGCCAGATAGAAATGGCCATGCTGGGAGGAGAAAAAGCCATGCATGAATATATTAAATAGAAGAAACTTGAATTGACTTGAATTGACTCCCCAGTATGTGCCTGGCATGGTGCTGAGTAAGCCCCAAATCTTCACAATTCTCACACATATACTATTTATCCTAAGTTAACTGATTCCAATTACCAGGCAAAAGACAAATGTGAGTGTCCAGATCTAATTAAGCCCAGAGGAAGTGACATTTAGAAAGAAATCTAAGAGGAAAGGAGGGAGGGTAGATGGGAAGTGCTTAAAATGGGTCAGATTGGCAGCATGTGAAAAGCTAGAGGTAAGAGCCAGGGAAAGATGGGCCAGATGTGACTGGGGAGTTTTTCATAAACCCTGATTCTTAAGGCTTTTTAAGGCCATGCTAAAGATTTTGAACTTTATCCCAAGAGCATTGGGAAGTCTTGAGATGGTATAAAGCTGGACCTGACCACAAATGCTCAGACTGCAGACTCCCCTGTGATTACTCTGAATACACTATGTTGGAAGAGTCATCAATCTATGATGTAAGCTGTGAGAAAATGGGTCACTGTGGAGAGGAAAAGAATGCAAGGGTGTTTTGAAATACACTTAGAGACTGACAACAAATGCTGGTAGCACTTTGACTTCAAGGAGAACGCGTGACATAATAATCTTGAAATGTCTGCCTTCAAAAAGGTTACTATCTGTTACCTCTTTGACAGCTTGGCTAAAAGTAATAATCATACATTGCAGTGAATAAAACTGCTCATTTTATTTATTTCCAAAAACTTCTTGATAAATTTGTTGACTTACATAGCCTGATAAAATGTTAATATTTAGCTACCTGACTAACTTATAGCCAATGTTAATTTTCCCTTTAAACACACCTAATTTAGCATTCAGATGCTCTTGATTTAGAATATGAAGTGTTATAACTCATAATCATAGAAAAATAGGTAGAAAAATATCTGTATTATTTTTCTATAGATTGAGGCATAGGAATATAAGGAGGAAAAATGAATTTGCCCAGATTCGACAGTTAATTATGTGCTGGGGTGAGAAAGATAATTAAGATACAGTTGTAGTTCCCATAGACTTTTTAATCTAGAAACAGATTGGGTTGGTATGGCCTGATGATGAAAAGGAGTCATGTTTAAAAAGATTACTGGGAATATGATTTTCAAATCACTTAGGTTTATTATTAATGCATACGATTCTGTGCACATTAAACATCTTTGGAGTAGGGTATGAACTCTTTACTTTGGTTTTTTAACATCGTTATTGAGGTATAATCCACATACTGTGTGACTCTGTCCATGTTAAGTGTACAATGCAGCGGTTTTTAGTATATTCACAGAGTTCTACAGTGCTTTATTTTTGGGATAGCAAAGCTATGATATTTTCGCCTATGGTATTTTCATTTTCCAAAGCAGTAGCTCTCAGACTTAACTGTAGATCCTGACTTCAATCTAGAGATTCTGATTCAGTAGTTCAAAGCTGGAGTTTGGGCGTCTTTAATGAATACAGGTGGTCCTAGCACCACGCTTGAATATTTCACTAGATATGTGGGCAGCCCCTGCATCCTTCCCCTTATTCCTGCATAAGATGAAAAACCATATTGTAAATTCTTTTTTTTTTTTTTTTGAGTTGGAGTCTTACTCCATCTCCCAGACTGGAGTGCAGTGGCTGCTCCCTGCCACCGCAGCCTTGACCTGCTGGGCTCCGGCGATCCTTCCGCCTCAGCCTTCCTAGTAGCCGGAACTACAGGCGTGCACTACCATGCCCAGCTGATTTTTGATTTATTGTAGAGATGAGGTCTCGCCAAGTTGCCCAGGCAGGTTTGAACCCGCGGGCTTAGGCAATCCACTCACCTCAGCCTCTCAAAGGCGCGGGATTACAGGCTGAGCCACTGAGCCCAGTTTGTCAATTCTTACTAGTTTGTAGGCAGGGACTCTCTGAGCTAGGATGTCATTCTGGTTGATTTCCACTGTTGCTGAGAGAGAATGAAGCTCAAACTCTTTGCTTAATCTGGAGGTCAAAGTGTGTCACAGTCTAGCCCCAGTCAACATTTTCAATGTTGGTTTTGTCTCATTCTCTCAATTTTAGACACCCTGCTTATATTCTCCAAATATTCTTTGATGTGTTTCCCTTGTGTAGCTTTACTAACGTAGAATTCCATTCTGTCTAGCCCCTCCTCTCCCTCCTATTTTGTTGCAGGTACTAGTTTAGGTGCTGAAGATAAAGAGATGAAATGACATACTCTTTGCTCTAGGGAGTTGAGTCAAAAGACACACACCTGGAAGCAGTGTCATTAAAGTAGCTGCCATTTCAGGACAGCTGTCCCTCCTCTTTGTACCAATTCTACTTTGTTTGAGCTAGAACAGACTGTGGCTTCTTGCCTAAAATAATCTTAACCCCAATTTTGGAGACTAGCTTCTTAATTCTGCCCTCTTGTTAATCTCCATCCCTCCTCCCTGCTGCTATGGGAATTACTGTCTTTTGAGTTAGTTGTCTCTTAGGTTCCTGTGTTAGCTAATCAGGACCTAATTCTTGTCTTGAACTGTCGTTTAACTCTTTGTGTGCTGGGTGATGTTTTCCTCTCAGCAGGATTTCCAGTGCCTTAAAATCAAGAATGATATGTACCATCTTTGTGTCTCACATGGTTCCATAAGCATGATATGTAGATGTTTGAAGATTGTTGATTTTGTGTGATATAGTTTTCTTTGTAAGATAAATAGTACAATTAGTTGCTTAATAAATTATGTATGATATTGGTTAATTCATTTACCAGAAGATGCACATACTTTATTCACCGTGAAGGAATTGTAGAGTGAATAAATGTATCTTAATGCTCTTCTTAGAGTCTTAAAACAGTGTTAAAAGTTTGGTTTGGCTTTCAGTCAATAATTGGTTAATTATATTTTCCAAAGAAATAATACATTCACACACACATACATATAATATCTGTACAGAGCTAGATATTGACCACAAATTTTTAAAAATTCATGAAATTTCATAAAATGATATTTAGCAGGACTTGAATTTGCAAAAGTCTCTTGTCCCTTCTCTTTTTTTTTTTTTGAGTTGGAGTCTCACTCTGTCACCCAGACTGGAGTGCACTGGCCGTTCCTGGCCACTGCAGCCTCGACCTGCTGGGCTCCGGCTATCCTTCCCCCTCAGCCTTCCAAATAGCTGGAACTCCTGGCACACGCTACCACGCCCAGCTAATTTTTTTTTATTTATTGTAGAGATGAGGTCTCGCCAAGTTGCCCAGGCAGGTCTCAAACCCGTGGGCTCAGGCAATCCACTCACCTCAGCCTCCCAAGGTGCAGGATTACAGGCTGAGCCACCAAGCTGGCTCTTGTCCCCTCTCTACCAGGAAGGACAAATAGTGAAGAATCCATAGATAAATTGACCTGAATTCCCCTCACCGAAAATGTCCAAAACAATATTTAAATGGAGTCCCATGGATTTAAATATCCCTATTTAGAATAAATGAGCTATTTCAGAGAACTTGGTCAGCTGATAGGAATTTATCTCCAGTTCACAACAATAGTGATGGGGAGGGAAAAAATAATAGAGACCTTATAATTTGCAAGTGAACCATCATTGTGTAGATGATCAAACAGTAATATAGTTTCAAAGTCAGTATTATCATTTTCATGCCCATTATAGCAAATAACAACCTCTAAGAACTAAATGGTGTTTGTGAGAGATAATTTACTCAAAATTATGTTATTGTTCAATTCTGAGAAAGAAAGTTTTACTTAATTTCACCCTGAGCTAGGGACCATTAATATTTGTGGGGCTCACTTGTCTTCAATGTTTTTATTTCAGGCAGGTGGCTCTGTGGGAGCAGCATCCCAGAAGAGTAGAGAGAACTGTCAGCTTAAATGCATATACAGCTTTAGCATTTCTGTGAAGAAAACATGGGCCCTAACTTAGAGACCTTACTGGTATTCTCCTCCCTACCCCCACACACCCTTTTTCATTAAATGAAGGGAATGCTTAGCACAGTCACACTCCACTGTGGTGACACATTTTCCAGTAACCAAGGAACAATCGAATGCAACTGTTTCCAGTCAGAATTCTATGTACATAGGGTGAAAACAAGCCACTTTAGAGCAAGGTCAGAGCCACAATTTTGGCCAACAGGAAAAAGACTTTCAAGCATGTCATTTTCTAGTTTGCTTACAACATGTGAACCGTGAACTAAGAATGTTTTACTGTTACCACCATCCCCCACGCCAACCTTGCATTGTGGGTTTCTCCAAGTCAAGGAATCCAAAAGATTATGAGTAGTATTAATATTTACATTAAGAATATTTTGGATTTTCCCAATTCAGTAGTTGAAGACAAAAGGCACCAAGCACAGGATGCTAGCTACGTGGCATGCCCAGGTATTTGATTTGGTTCCTGGGATATTGGTTGGGATAGAATGGTAGGCACTACTCTTGGGGTCCCTCTGCTCTTTCTGTGCTTTCCATCAAGCACAACTTGTGAAAATTGAAACACATGTGTACATGCACACACACACACACACACACACACACACACACACACACACACACACACACCTGCTCAGATTCTCCCGACTATCCCCCGCTAAGAGCCACCCAGTGCTGGCACTGGGCTTTAGCCAGCCATTCCCTTTTCCATCAGTGTCACTCTACCTCTGTCCTGGTGCCTTTGCTCTTAGTGACTCAAACAACACTGGCAGCAGACTTTCTGAAATAGTCTCTGAAAACATTTTTTGGGGTGGTTTTAAACTTTTCTAATCAGAGTTTGGGAATTGGAATGGGAGCTATCATTTTAAATCATTTGATGTTTTTCTTCTAGAGAAGACTTGGAAACATATATATTTATTTCAGGAAGAAGAAAAAAAAGACAGTCTAAGTTGAGTCACATAAATGAGAGGGAGCTCGAGAGAGAGAGAGGAGGGCAGTGACTGCCACTAGTATTACTCAGATGTTGGTGGGTTTTATGACATGTTACTTAATGTTTACCACTGACTGTTGAATAAGGGCTGTAGCGAGATGATTACACAGGCAGCTAACTTTTTTACTTAGGCTCTCTAACTTGTGTTTGGTAAGATACAACTACTTCTAGAATTGCAGACAATGACAAATGCCAGAGGTCATGATAATTCCATGGTCTCCAGTGGGGCTATTAAACCAATGAATCGATTGTCTCAAGCACTGAAACATTTAACTGTGTAATGCTCAGATATAGAATGAGTGACATGTGTATTTCCTCCAAAGAGGCATTTCTTTACCAAAAATGACCCTAAAAATATGAGAACACCCCTTCCAAACAAAACTAACTACAGTGAAAACAAAAAACCCATTATCAGTAGAGATTAGTTCTGTAGCACTTATAATGTGTTTCAAAGCCAGAAACTTAACTGCAAATCATCTAAGCACACTCTCTATCATGGTTTTTATACTTCAGAAATGAGATTTACTTTTGATAGCAATCAGACTATGTTTTGAAATATACATCGTGTGTGTTTGTATGTGCTTATGTGTCAAAGATAAATAAAATACTCCTGAAACAGTAAGAACTCTACTACTTGGAATGCCATTTTGTTGTTATTGGTTTTAGTCCATTCTTTTCTTTTCTTTTCTTTTTGTTTTTTTTGAGTTGAAGTCTCACTCCATTGCCTAAGCTGGAGTGCAGTGACATGCTCATGGCCACCCCCAGCCAACTGGGCTCAGGCAGTCCTTCCATCTCCACCTTCCAAGTAGGCACGTGCTGCCATGCTTAGCTAATTTTTTTATTTATTGTAGAGATGAGGTCATGCCAAGTTGCCCAGGCTGATCCTAAACCCATGGGCTCAGACAATTCCCTCACCTAGGCCTCCCAAAGTGATAGGATTACAGGCTTGAGTCACTACACCTGGCCCATTATTTTCAATTTTGTTTTGTATTTGTAAAATACAAAATGCCCATCAGTATGATTTTATGAGAACTAATGGTTGTGCTCCACAGTTTGAAAAACATTTCATTATACGCTTTCCTCTATAAGGTCAAAAACAAAGCCAAATTTCCTTACCTTTGTTATTCCTGTGTCCCATACAATGCTTAATAAATATTTGTCTAATGATATAATGAACACTATGACCGTAAACCAGTGACCCAAGGGCAGGCCGTAGGGGGTAGGTATGAAAAAAGACCCATGGATTGCCTGAGCCCGCGGGTTCGAGACCCGCCTGGGCAGTGAGACCTCATCTCTACAATAAATCAAAAAATTAGCCGGGCGTGGTGGCGCGCGCCTGTAGTTCCAGCTACTTGAAAGACTGAGGCAGAAGGATCACCGGAGCCCAGCAGGTCGAAGCTGTGGTGGCCGGGAGCAGCCACTGCACTCCACTCTGGGTGACAGAGTGAGACTCCAACTCAGAAAAAAAGAGAAAAGGACCCAAAGGAAAATGAAAAATAAAAGAATAGCAGAAAGTTAGGTAGACAGTCTGGGAAGAGAGAAGAGAAATTACCTCCACTCGGGAAAGGTAGTGTGCCTGCAGCTGTTTTTTGGAGGTGACACTCGGTGACATTAGAGCTCTAGGCTGTCCATTCTTTTCTCTATGAACAGATTTATTGCAATAACTGATTGTGTAGTCATTTAATTCTAATTCCCATTGCTCCAATTACCTGTTGATACATTTAAAAGCCACCCCAAATCTCACAACATAAAGCAAAAACTCATTTCTCTGTGGATAGGATTAGTTTTACTCACTGATCCTCTGGGTCAGGATTTGGATATAGCATCATCCTTTGATGGCTTGTATCTGCTTGATATCCCAAGCCACAGCTGGACGGACACAATTGGCTGGGGGCTAGTATCATTTGGCTGCTTTTCCTTCACTCATATGTCTGGCTTCTAGGCTGAGATGACTCGAAGACTGGGCTCAGTTGGAGCGGTAAACAGAAAAACCCTACCTATAGCTTTTCTGTGTGGCTTGGGCTTCCTCACAGTATGGCAGCAATGTTCTGAGAAGAAGCTCCATAAGCGGGCACACCAGAGAGCCAGTGTTTTTAGAGAACCAAGCAGGAGCTGCGTTGCTCTGTATCACCTAGTCTTAGAGTCTTTACAGGATCGCTTATGCTGTGCTCTGTTGCTCCAAGCAGTCATAAACCTGCCCCGATGAGAGGGGATGAGACATAGGTGGATTCAGTGGTGTGCATCTGTAGTCCCAAGCTCTTCAGGAGACTGAGGTGGGAGGATAGCATGAGACTAGGTGTTCCACACTATAGTGCACCTTGATTGTGCCTGTGAATAGCCACTGCACTCTATCCTGGGCAAAAGAGCAATACGTCATCTTTTTAAAAAGGTGAGGAGGGATGGGATAGAGACCCCTCCTTTCCATGGAAGCAGTGGCAAAGAATTCAGGAACTATTTAATAAAACCACCCATCATCCCTTTACCTTTTTCTTTCAGGGAAAAGTCATCAGATAGGTATACATTTCCCAGATGTTATCCAAAGATTAAGCTGTCTTTTACTTTTGCTATAGTTCAGCTCTAAGCCAGGAGGAAGAAAAAAGATAAAGTAAGAAAAATAGAAGGAAGTGTGTGTCTTAAAAACATAGAAGAGCTATGAGGCAGTTTTTCACATTGAGGAAGGACACATCCTTCAGAAAGAGAAAGAAATCTTCTTTCCCAGTCATGACGTGACCATCAACTGCATTTGTAAAGCAGTAGCTATTCTTCATGTTTTCAAAATAGCTTTGTACTCGGTGGTCTGGCTGAAGGAGAGAGCTAAAGAGTGCTGGGTGGGTGAGTTGCAGTTCTTTCCTGTCTAAGGCTTGTCATAAGTCAGTGTAGTCTTCGTTACTTTGTATTCTTATGGGGAGGAAATACTACAAGACAAACTTTGAAGTGATTCACTATGATGAATCACTTTCCTCCAATGTATCTCTTTCTTTCCAATGTATCTCTTCTCTTTTCCCATTCTTTCTTTGCTCCTTAATGCTTATTTTTGCTTCTCTTCTGGCCCTTTTTCTTTCTTTTCTTTCTTCCCTCCATGACCTCAATTTTGTTTCACTCCCTTTGTTCCTCACTGCCATCTCCTTTACTGGGTTATTAGCCATTTAAAAAAAAACTTCCTAGTCTCTGTGCACTTACTTTTCTTCCTCTTTTTGATGTTCAGATGCCCTCTCTCTTGCAGCTTTAGATTTGCAAGCCCTGTAGTTAGGTTTAGATTTTTAGATGTAAGAAAATAATGAGGCACTGCTGTACTGATTTAATACAATGAACATGAGATGTTCTTTTCCCCCCCAGTGTCTGCATTTCTTAAGCAAAAGATAAAACCAAAGTATCTTTTAAAAACATTTACACACAGATTAGGCACATTGAGACATTTTAGAAAGAAAAAAGGTAATTAAAAACTACGAGAATCCTATTATTTAGAGAAAATTACTGACATACCAATATATGTCCTTCAGATATATTTGAGTCTAGAATATATTTGTATTTTTAAAGTGTGTAAAATACCTTACACATGGTTTTGTATCTCATACTTTAACATAATATATAGCAGGCATAGCATTAGTTAATATACCTAGCCTATTACTTCATTATATAAGGGTTAAACAAGGCAATGCCAAAAAAAACTGTAGGCAAGGTGTATCCCATGGCCATTCCTCAGTGATTCATATTTCCTATTTATTTGTCAAACTTTCTTGATGACCAAAAAGAATTCAACTCAATTTCTGAAGTCCATATTTGTACATTTAATGTCCAATATCCCTTCCCCTTACTCTCTTTTTGTTTTTATAAAGAATACTGAAGTATCCATCCTTTAAAGTAAGTCTTTGCATAATTCTTTATTTTCTTATGAAATGTTGGTTGAAGTTGAATGATAAGTAAAAGGAACTGTGTCATTCAGGCATATGTAACCACCATTTATGGAGGACCCTGTAGGTGCCACTTTTGCGGGTTATTTCATTTAAGCATTTAGGGCTCACAGTAGTCTTAGAAGTTTCATGATTCTTTGGGAGGCCAAGACGGGAGGATTGCTTAAGCCTAGGAATTCGAGGGCCAGCTTGGGAAACATAGGGAGACCTTGTCTCTACAAAAAATAAAAAAGATGACTAGATATGGTGACTTGTACCTGTAGTTCCAGCTACTTGGGAAGTTAAGGTGAAGGAATCACCAGACTCCAGGATGTTGAGGCTGTAATTGTACCACTACTCTCCAGTCTGGATGACAGAGTGGGACTCTGACTTAAAAAAAAAAAAAAAAAAGATTCAGGGTTGTAAGTCACATATCTTCTGAATGTCAAAATTGGAACTGAAACGAAGATATTTTATGTAATTATGAAGAAATTTCCATTACTGTGACTTTCAGAGGTGCTTCAGGAATTATAGAATGAGTTGACTTACACAGATTTTAAAATATTGTCTCGAACTGTTTTAATTTATCTTTTGAGTTGGCGTCTCACACTGTTGCCCAGACTGGAGTGCAGTGGCATGATCACAGCTCACCACAGCCTCAACCTCTTGGGCTCAAATGGTCCTTCCACCTCAGCCTCCCAGGTAGCTGGGACTACAGGCATGTGCCACCATAATTGGTTAATTTTTAAAAATTATTTATAGAGATGAGCTCTCGTTCACCCAGGCTAGTCTCAAACTCCTGGACTCAAGCGATCCTCCTACCTCAGCCTTCCCATGTGCTGGGATTACAGTTGTGAGCTACCACTTCTGGCCTGTTTTGAATTATTTAAACAAATAAAACAATCAGCATAAACTCTAATAAAATATAGAAGTACAATGGAGTCAAGCTTCATTATTATTAACTTAAGCTATCAAGTTAAGTTGATTTTGAGCAGGCCTTAATATAAAGCATTTTATGTCTTCCTTTTCTGTGCATATATTTAACACTGTAAAGTGTTAATAGGCCAGGCTTGGTGGCTGAGACTGTAATTCCAGCACTTTGGGAGACCAAGGTGAGTGGATTGCCTGGGCCTGTGGGGTTGAGACCAGCCTAGGCAACTTGGCAAGACCTTGTCTCTCCAATAAATCAAATATTAACCGGGCGTGGTAGTGTGTGCCTGTAGTTCTGGCTACTTGGAAAGTTGAGGCTGAAGGATTGCCAGAGCCCAACAGGTCCACACTGGGGTGGCTGTGAGCATGCCATGGCACTCCAGTCTGGGCAACAGAGTGAGAGACTCCAAATCAAAAAAAAAAGGTGTTAATATTTAAGAAATGTATTATTGACTGGGAAGAGTGTACAGATTTTATATTAAATCAAGCAAAGATTCGTTCATTCAACAAAAATTGCCTTAACAAGTTTTCTGCTGTTGCACCTGTGTCTTCATGTAATACCAGAGATAGTACAGGCTTATTGGCTTGGGAGGATGTCAGGTATCCAAGAAAGGTGAAAATCGAATTTTAAGTTTTGGGTACTTTCTGCCTGATACCCAATATTTCTTATAAGGAATGAGAATTAGATGCTATTTAAACAAATTTGGAAGAAAAAATGTCCTGCTACTCTTTCCCAACATCTGGAAAGATTCCTGAGATTTGATGATAAACTCTTAAAAATGGCTACCATTTACAGCTACCACCTGGTGTTTGGTAGGTGGAATTTTAAGATGGTCCCAAAATTCCACTTTCTAGTGGTACATGCCTATATAAAACCCCTCCTCTTGGATGTGGTCTGAGCCTGTGAATAACAGGAATACCGCTCCTGTGATTATGCCACATTGTATGGCAAAGAGGATTTTGCAGGTGTAATCAAGGTACTTAATAAGTTGATTTTGGGTTATTCAAAAGGGAGATTATCCTGGTGGGCCTGACCTAATCAGATAGGCCTTTAAAAGAAGGTGAAGCATTAAGGAGATGTTTTCCTATTGGCCCTGAGATGAAGCAAACCGCCATGTTTTGGAGAGGGATACAGGATAAGGCCCTGGGAGCAACCTCTCAGAGCTGAGAGGTCCCTGGCCAAGAGCTAGCTGGGAAATGGGGAGAAGAGAGGTCTCAGTTATGCAGTCACAAGATATAATTTCTGCAACAACCTGAATGAACATGGAAGGGGACTCCAAGTTCCAAATAAGGACCCTGCTGACTGACACCTTGATTTTAACCCTTGAGACCCTGAACATGGGAGCTGGCTGAAATGAGCTAGTCTCCTGATCTAAGGAGAAACTGTGAAATAGTACATTTGTGCTGCATTAAGCTTCTAGGTTTATGGGAATTTTTTATGCAGCAATAGAAAACTAGTAAATACACTGTGTGAGTATGTTCACATTTCTTCCGCCTTGAGTAAAACAACAAACACACAGCATATTGAATGTGGAAGCTTGTTAAATTATAGTGATCATCTATAGTACCAGTATTGAATTTGTATGTTAATAAAAAAGCCTCATTCTTTTTACTGATTACCTTAATACAATAGATACTTACAGACCTAAGCTTATAAAACATATATATTCCTAGAATACCTCTTTGTCTGTTTTGGGTTCTGAGGCATATCTAAGATATTTTTCCCCCTGTGGAACAAAAGGGCGCCAGCATTTGAAAACCACTGACTTACTAATAGGCACTTTCAAAAAAAAGACTACATTTTGTTTTTTCTTTAAGAATGCAACTGTTGGCGAGGAGAAGAAGAGCAGGATTGTGCAAGGCTAATTTATAGTCAGCACATTTTACAAAATATGTTTATCTGTAGTTGTTCTCTCATTACAAATTAATGCATAGATGTAAGAATTCCACCTACAAATGTTGATTCAGACAGCTGTTTTGTGCTGGTCATATTGTTTATTAAAATCAGAGTTGGTCAGGCTTGGTGGCTCAGTCTGTAATCCCAGCATTTTAGGAAGCCGAGGTGAGGGGATTGCTGAACCTACAGGTTCGAGACCAGCCCAGGCAACTTGGTGAGACCTCATCTCTACAATAAATAAAAAATTAACTGGGTGTGGGATGTGGGATACATGCCTGTAGTTCCGACTACTTGGAAGACTGAGGTGGAAGGATCGCTAGAGCCCAGCAGGTCAATGCTAGGGTGACCATGAATGTGCCACTGCACTCCAACCTGGGGGACAGAGTGAGACTCCAACTCAAAAAAAAAAAAAAAGAGTTTAGGGCAACCCCCATTGGGTCCCCTCCCACTGTGGGAGCTTTTCTGTCCTCTCAATAAATCCTGCTTTCCAAAAATAATAATCAGAGTTTATTTAAATAGTAATTTAAAAACTTTTAAGTAACTCAGCTTTTAAAACATACAAGAAAACCACAGAAAAGGTATAACTGACACCCATATACTCCACTGTCTAGATGTTGATAGATATTAACATTTTATTGTTTTGCATCACCTTTAAAAAAACTCGCAAGTATAGTTAAGGCCCACCCCTTCATTTTTCCCGTCTGTTTCTCCTTTTGCACCTCCCTCTCCAGAGGTAAATATTAGCCTGAAATTGAAGTATATCAGTCTCATGAATGTTTTATAAGTTTTTCTACATATGTATGCACTGATGAATAATATATAGAATTGTTTTATGTTTTAAAATTTAAATCACTGATATCCTACTGTAGGTAACCTTTTGCAATTTAGTTTTTTCACCCGGAGTAATATTTTCTAGATGAATTATGTATGATATCCCATGGCATAAATAAAACACAGTTGATTTATCATTTCCTTACTGATAATCTGATAATGCTGTTTCTTCAATTTGGGTATCACAAATAACACTGTACTACGCATGTAATTGTGTGCTGTTTAAAGTTTCTCTAGAATAGAATATAGAAAGCTGTCAAATTAGAGTGTACATCCATCTCCAACTTTACTAGGTAGTGCCAAACTACTTTCCAAAGTGGTTATACCAACTTACAGTCCCACTTACAAGGTATCAGAGTTCCTTTGCGCCATCCAAGCCAGTGCTTGTATGTATAGTTTCACTCATATTAGCCAGTTGGATGGGGTGCCATGGGACCTATCAGGGCTTTAATTTCATTTTGCCAACTGCTGAGGCTATGCATTTTTTCCTATGTTTATTATCTATTCAAAATCCCTTCTACAACAAACTGCCTTTGCAGTCTTTGTCCCATAATGGGGTGGGAGTACTTTATTCTCATTGATTTATAGGAGTTCTTTATAGGATATGGAGACAAATTTTTAATATATATATTGCCACCTAATCTTTAACTGTTTTAAATTTTCTGTGGTGTCTATTGTCAATCAGAAGTTTATAAAACCATTTTATTATCCTTATTTTACTTTATTGCTTGCGTTTTTGGTGTCTTGCTTAAAAGCACTTTATTCATAGATTTGAAATATATTCTCTTGTGTCTTCTTCAAAAGTTAGAAAGTTTTGATTTTCATATAGGTTAAGAATCCATTTTGAAAGCGTGTGTGTGCGCGCGCTCGTGTGTGTGTGTGTGTGTGTATTATGTAGGGATCTAATTTTATCTTTTTTTAAAAAAGATTAAAGGTAGCCAATTGTCCTAGCATTGTTTATTGAACAATTTATTACCCATCTCCCCACTTCCATGATTTGCATTGTCACATGTCATGGTTTTGTGAATATGGGAGTCTCTGTGTCTATTTCATTCCATTACTCTACAGCTTTGATTGCCTCCAACGTAGCAACAAGATTTGATATCTAGTAGAGTGAATCTCTTAATCTTCTTCTTCCTTTCCTTCATCTAACCCCTTCCTCTAATTCTTCTTCTGTTCTTTTTCTCCTTCCTTGTCTCTTTTCTCCTCCTCCTCTTCCTCCTTCTCTTTTTTATCATCATCAAAATCAAACTGCCTACTCTGTCTTTTACACTTCCATATGAATTTTAGCATCTGCTTGCCAAATCTCGTTAGGATTTTGATTACAATTGAATTAATTGATAGATTAATTTTGGGGGAAAATTGCTGTTTCTTTAGGATATTGACTGCCCCATCTGTGAAAACATTGTATCTTTCTGTTTATTAGAATGTTCTTTAACATTTTTCAATAAAGCTTTATCATTTTCTCTTAAAAGTTTTTGTATATGTTTAATGAGATGTATGTACCTCAGAACTTTGTATCCATCATAAATTGTATCTGTTCTTAAGCAGTTATATTGTTTATAGCTATTTATGTACCATTTATTGAATGTTTTCTATGTACTGAAAATTTGATTGTGCTTAATTCATTCCTGCAAATACAGTGAGATGTGCTTATCAGGGGTTTTTGTTTTGTTTTGTTTTGTTTTTTACAAGATTAACAAAATTAAGTGTCAGAGATAGTGAGTAACTTGAATATGTTTGCATATGACTAGTTGTACAGCCTGAATTGGAACTCAGTTTTATCAAAATCTTTACCTTTTGCTAGGATTTCCTTTTAAATCAACTAATATTTCTCTGGTGTATGCTGTCTTGCTTAGCAGGATTTTTTATTTTTTTTTATTTTTTGTAGTAAAACAACAAAAATCTCATTATAGGGCCTCTATGTGAAAGAGACATTTAATTCACCCAGGGTATGTCTCTTAATACCAATTCCTTAATTCTTCTGGATAGACACATTTGTGGCAGAGAGTAAGTCTATAAAATAAGTTCTTTCTCTGGCCATTATCTTTGGATCAGCTCTTAAGAAAAACACCCATCCTAATTGAATTAGCATGTTATTTTAAATTGCTCACTGCCTTACTTATGCTGAGGCCTATAGAGGGTTAGTTTTTTTAATAGCTCACTGCCTTACTTGTGTTTAGGCCGACGTGGGCTCCGTTCCCCTGAAAGATGGGCAGCTTTGGAGACAAGGCCTAGAGTGCAGTGTGGGTGATTCCAGGAAAAAGAAGGAGAAAAACTATTGCAATAAGCTGCAAAGCAGATGAGTTTTTACAACTTTTAATGATTGGACTGTTTAATGTGCTTCTCTTACATCTAGCATTCCTACTATCTCCTCCAGAAAAGTCACCTTAAATTTTAATTTTGGCCAGACATGGTGGCTCAAGCCTGTAGTCTCAGTACTTTGGGAAGCCGAGGAGAAAGAATTGCTCAAGGGTTCAAGACCATCTTGGGCAACTCGGTGAGACTTTGTATCTACGATAAATCGAAAAATAAACTGGGCATGGTGGCACTTGCCTGTAGTTCCAGCTACTTGGAAGCTGAGGCAGAAGGATTGCCTGAGCCCAGCAGGTCGAGGCTGCAGTGGCTATGAGCGTGCCACTGCACTCCAGCCTGGGTAACAGAGTGAGACTCCAACTCAGAAGCAAAACAAAACAAAACAAAAACTTTTAATTTCAATCCTGGCAAAAAAGTAAAATAAAAGAGGGAAAAGAGAGGACAGAATGAAGAAAGCTCCTGCACAGTGCAAATGCAAGCCCTTCTTTCTCTGATGTGTGCTATCGGCTCATTTGCTTCCAGCTCTCAGTTCCATATCCTGTTTGTCCAGTGCTTCTTTCTGGCCTCTTCTCATGTCAGGCTCTGTCTCTTAGTGCTGGGGCAGTTGTGTTTCTGGGAAGGATTTCGACAGCTTTTTGAGTCTCAGAGCACAGTAGTTAAAGAGATGGGAGGCTGTTTGTAACCTTACTGCAGGGTTAGGGCGGCCTGGTGCTGTGGCTTCAGTGAAGAGCTGGTGGGAGATGGTTCATTTCATTGCAGACACCCGGACTGGTAGTGGAACGGGAGTAAATATATCTCAATTTTCTCCTTTAAAAAAAGGTGTAAGATATGTGTGCCTCATCGTAGGTATGCAATAAATACCCAGCAATTGACTGAAGGTTGCAGGATAGGGAAGAAAAGGGAAAATGGCTTGAAATGTATTTGCATTGTGGAAGGAAGGCGAGGGGACTATTATTTATGTCTTCGATAGTGTAAGTGGCCAGTTAGCTTTAGTTTATAGATATATTTTGACTATTGCTCCAGGTTCTTTTATGATTATAATATCTATTCCATTCATTCAAAAAGTTGTTACTGAACCTCTTTTATATACCAGATACTGTTCTCAGCACCAATGAAGAACAAAAATGTGGACATGCCCACTATTCTTGAATATATGCTCACAATGAGTGTGGAAACAGGATATTTTTTAGAAAATAAGCAAGGTATTTAGTTTTAGATTGTGATAAGTGTTATGAAAAAAATAAATAGGGTAGGAGAGATCCCCCCAGAAGGAAATGGGAACAGAGCTAGTTGGGGTTGGTTGCTATTTTGATTTAATCTGCTAGTTTGGCCATAGAACATAGGTTCTGGAATGGGCCAGAAATATAATTTGCCTGGGTTCAAGTTTATGAACAACCAGTCATCAGTGAAATAAGGCTATAGGGTGGATGGATATGGTTTTTGAAATTGGGGGCTTAAGGAGCTTAAGTCCTCCAACCACACAAATCCTGAGAAACAAACTTATACAGTGACTCAGGCAGTAATTCTGCCATCAGGTTTGTGCTGTCCAAGGTTAAGTGTCTGGGTTCTGGGTCTTCACATTGTCGTTGTGCCAACTTGGGCCAATCTGTGTCTCTCTGCAAGGCCCTGGTTATCCATCTGTGGGCCTTGGCCAAGGAATATTGCACTGAAGAGGTGACATTTGAGCCAAGACTTGAGGATAATTGGGAGCCAGTTCATAGCATGGCAGAAAAAGGAGCAGCCATACAAAAGCCCTGAATCATGAAAGAGCTTGGTGTGTTAGAGAACAAAAAGAAGCAGATAGTGAGCCCAGGAGGTGGGAGAAGTACCAGATATGAGTGTAGATGTTGGTCAGGACCACATTAAGCTGAGTCTTCTAAATCATAGTAGAAATTTGGATTTTCTTCTGAGCACAAGGAAAGCTACTGTTTTAACCAGAGGTTCATAAATTTGTGTAGGAAGAAAGTTACAGCTGCATGAAAATGTAGATTTTTCATGACTTTAATCACAAATGTAGGCAACAAGATGGATAGTATAAGGAGTATCTATGCCTTTGTTATTAGTAAAATTCAGAGATATTTTCATTTATTGCAGTTTTATGGTTATCTCAAAGTATTATTTATGATCATTACATCTAATTAGAAATTATGATAGTTATTAGACTTTGTAATGTATCTTGTTATTTGATGCATTTATAGGTCAGCAACCACAGTCTGTGAACTGCATCCAGGCTGCCACCTGTTTCTGTGCATAAGATTTATTGGAACACAGCCATACCCATTTATTTACGTATCACAGTTGCCACAGATGTATACTAGCCTACAGTGCTTAAAATATTTGCTGTTTGGCTAGAAAAAGTTTGCTGACACCTGCATTGATAAAACAACATATATATATTACTTTGATATAATTAAAAAATATCTGTATAACTGTTTGTTTTCCCTACAAACTTATGTATCTTATTTTATGCATTTAAAAACATTATTCCAAGAAGAGATCCATGGACTTCAACAGACTGTCAAGACATCCATGATCAGGGGGGAAAAAAAAAGAATCCCTAAGACAATCCCTATGGCGTCTGAGGCCAGGGAACCAAATGTGTTGACATGTATTTCTTTCCTCTGCCTGAGATTTTCCTCCTCCTTCTTTGGCAGACTTTTCATTTATTTTGGTATTTGGTATTGAAGCTGCCTCTTTTTTTAATGAATGGAATATTGAGTCCTTACACATTTATTGAGTGTGCCAAGCAGAGGCATTATTAGCACTGCCTAATTTAATCCTCATCATCACACTGTGCCTCTTCAATGCCTCTCTTCATGTATCAGTGGGGGAAGGGAGGCCCAGAGAGGAGCACATGATTCATTTACCTTATACTTACTGAGCACCTGTTGTGTGCCAGGGGCTGTGCCAAATGCCCAGGTGAAGCCAAGGTTTGAATCAGGCCTGTTTGACACCAGTGTCTGGGTTGCTGACAGCATGGCAGGTTGTGTTCAGGAGGTCATGTGACACCACACTTCTGCAAGCTTAGCCACTCCCCTTCCCTGCTGTTTCCAGCCACTTTGCTCCATGGCTGCCAGCTGTAAACATTCCATCTTGTCCTCTCTCCATAGACCACGGCTTGTATGGTTTTGCCCAGGACAGGTCATAGAGTCGGTATTTTCCCACTCGTAGTAGCATCTTCAGTGATCCCTGTTCATGCCACTGGAATGACCCTTTAAAAATCTTTTTTTCCCGCAAGCACAAACTTTTTTCCTATAAGTACAGCTCGTGTCTCCAACACTTTGTGGCTTTCTGAGACCGCAGGCTCTAACTTACCTATGGCAACCCAGGTTTAAACATTTGCACAAGTCATTTGATTGAAGGGTAGAAGAGTTAAAGCTGATTGCAGTGGGAGGGGCTGACAATCAGGTCTCTATCTCTAGTGGATGGAAAAATTAGGCTATTCAATGTGGTTCACTCAGCTTCTGCAAGTCCCTGATGTCCAAAACCAAGGAGGTTGTTTTCTCCCCTAGAAATATAGGCAATCTTCATTAGCTGGGTTGGGCAAATACCCACAATATCAGATATCTTTCCTGCTTTTTTCCCTCCTTTTCCATGTTCAAGGGACTAGTATTATTCATGGGATTACTGACCTGGGCACCAGTATTTTCTTATTCCATATACACACTACATTCTAAACATTCCAGTTCATACTTCAATACTATTTTGCGTCCTACTTTTTCACTTTACTATATCCCAGGTTCTTGTTTGTTTGTTTGTTTTTTAGAGACAAGGTCTTACTCTGGGAGAGCAGTCCAAACATAGCTCACTGCAGCCTTGAACTCCTGGGTTGAAAGTCATCCTCTCGCCTCAGCTTCCCAAGTAGCCAGGTTGTTGTATTACTAAATATTCTTTCTTAGCAGCACTTTGATGGCTGTATTATATATCATTGGCTTGTTTTGCAAAATTTATTTAAAATTTCCTTCTTATTACGGGACATTAGCAGAACTTGGCATATCAGTCAGGGTCCAGTCAGGATACAGAATCTATACCATTATTAAAACAGGGAGAATTCAGCTTAAAGAATTTTTGGCAACTAGTATAACAGAAGCCAGTTGGCTACAAGCAAAGGAGCAAAAGAGAACTCTTATGGGTCCAGAAGAAGTATTTGCAGAAAAGAGGCAACGGCCTCTAGTCTGAGGAAGAGGGGGTTAATTTAGCAATTAAAGACCAAGAGTGGACACTGCCCCTCAACAACATTCTTCAAAGCAGGTAGGGCCACCCCCAAGGACACTGCCATTCGCTGGTGATGCAGAAACTCGGTAGAGGAAAGAAGGTTGGCTAGCTGGCTATGCTGGACTATAGTAGTGTTGCTGTTGCCAGAAGGTGGAGTAAGCAGAGCTGCTTGAAAGTGGCTCCTGGTAGAGCAGAGGCTGGGAGTGCAAGACGCCTTAGGACTTCAACATGGAATAATGGTGGAACAGCAAGGAAAGCCTTCCCGTCTGCAGAATCAGCTCAGTGCCCTCTCTTGGTGAAGCCACACATTGCCCCAGCTGGCCTAGGGAAATTCTTGGAGGGTCCTGTTCCAGTGTCACAATACAGGGCCCAGAATGGTGGGTTTTGAGTTGAGAGACAATGAATGAATCACTGGAATACCTGGGTTTGCTTTTAGTTTTCTTTTTTTCCTCTCATGTAAGCAATGTGGCATTGGACATCTTTTGTAAAACATTGTATGATATTTCTGTAGGATAAATTCATAGAATTTGAACATTTTTAAGACCTTAGTGACACCTTACAAAATCATCCCCCCTAAATGTGTTCCTATTGATTTCTCCTTCATGCTATGTATGTAGGTATGTATGTATCTTTGTTATATTAATACAACTTATTACTCATTAGCCTTTTGGAGCTTGGCTTCATCTTCTGTATTGTTAACTGTTTGGGGAGATGCTCAGAACCAGCAGTTGCAAGGCTGAAACCTACAGTCTGATTTAATAAGGACCAAGCTCTGCTATGATGGGAGGCAGCAGTGTGTTGCCAAAACCTACCATCACCTCTCTCGATCTCCTGAACTTACCCCCTCCCATCTCATTCACTGCTACTGACAGGTTCATTTTCCTAAAACACTCCTTTGTCATATCAGCAATCTTGCTAAAAAGACTTGTGTTCCCTCTTTGCTTATGGTATTGCAAATAAAAGAGAAGATAACTGACCTTTGGTATTGGGCCCCTTGTCTCCATTCTGTTGATGAGGAACTGGAGCAAGTTAACTTGCCCAAGGTCACATGGAAAGTTAGTTGTCCCAGGCTCCAAAGGGGCTTTGTTCTTTCTTGTCCACTGCACTTTCCAGATACCAGACCACTGTTGCTCTGTCACCCTCATCCCCCACAGCACCAGTCCTATGGGAGATTTATATTAATGCATGTCCTCTCTCCTAATGCTCACACCATGCCTTTGCTGGTGCTGACCTACTGTCTGGAATGCTGAGATTGTCTCTGTCAGCTTCTGTTTTCGGGGCAACTGCCTGCACGTTTTCAGAGGCCAAGTCCAAGACTCACATCTATATAATTACCTCCCATTACTATTTAACACGTTGGAGTCAGTAAATTCTTATCCTAGAGTGTTAAAGGGACATGGACATGAATTGATTTCTACCCTGAGCCTTTGGTCCTAGGCCTGGATACCAGGCCAAAGTAGATGTGTGCTGGCTCCTGCCGTGTGAAATTGGCTAAGGAAGCGGGAAACATCCTGCCTTCTAGCATGGGTCTTCTTTTTAGCAACAGTGGATATCTAGTAGCGCATGTTCCTTTAAGATAAGTTTATAATTTGTAGAAAAACATATTGTTCTTTATCTCTATCTTTCACAAGTCCTTGATTAAAACACTGAAGGGGACAGGCAGTCTCCTTCTGTCCTTTCCCTCAGGCTCACCATGTCCTGGCAAACCCCTTGGACTCCTGGGAGCTGTCTACCCACCTCTGTCTGCTCCTTCTGACCCAGATCTCATTACAGATAGATGGACAGCAAACTATTTATTACAGATCTGGCCCTTCACTTTCATGTCTGTGTTTACAGACCACAAATAAGTAGTTAATAGATATCTCTTTATACTTGACTTGTTCTTTCTTTCTTTTTTTTTTTTCTTTCTCTTCTTTTTTGGCTTTGGGAATTGGGTACAGGATATCTGGGTGCTGTGGAAAATGAAATGATTCGAGAAAAAAAGAATGAGAATGGAATCCAGTTAGGGGCATGAAAAAAAGAGTAGAAAATGAGTCAAACCACTATAATGGCATGATGGGGATGTCGTCCCTGATGGTGAGCAACCCTCAGGAAAGCCAGAGCATTCATTTTGGGTAATGTGCATTTATAACACTTGGCCATGTTTTTTTCCTTCTCTTCTTTCTCACTCCTACCTCTCTGCCTTATTTTTATTGTTTTTTTTGGGGGGGGGAATGGCGCTGGGTTTTATTTCAGGGTATTTCTAACATACCTTCTTAGCAGTCAGATCTGTAGTCCTCTGTCTAGAGACATGCTCGGTAACCTAGCAACCAGCATATCGTATATTGACCTCAGTTGTTTCATTAGCCTGAAGATGTGAAGATCAAGCAAATGGACACACAGTGGACAAAAGGGATCAGGTTTACATGCAAAATCAGTCTTTGTGATGATTAAGGAATGGATCTGAAGAACAGCATTATTTTGTAGTAACATATTCAAAGTAAGAGTCTCTTAACATCTTGAAAGAGAGAGACAGAGATAGACAAAGATGGAGAGAGAGTAGAAGAGACTAAGCTGGGTAGAAGGATTCTGGAGCTGCCTGTCCTATAAGGGGCCTGGATGTTTGGGGTCCTAAGTACCCCTTCCTCCCTAGGGTCCCCTGTTGTCCTTGCTAAATTACAGTAAGGGGAACAGAATTGAGATTTTTGACCAGGCAATAATTCTTAATTTGTCTGACTAACTAGAAAGTTGGCATACTGAGAAAAACAAATTTCAGAGGGAGACATATGACAACAATGACATTCTTCTGCAGGATCTTATTATCCCATCCACACAGAGGCTGAGTTGATGAGCTAGTTCTTTGAAGAAACACAAAGCCATCCTATCGAGATTCCTGTGAATGTCAGGGGCTAGTACTGTCTGGAACTGCCGGGTATGAGTAAATATGACAACGGGGCTTTGGCTGGCTTTCACTGGGCCACTTGTCATTCTCCTCAAACGTTGTGTGCAGTCAGGACATTTCTCTGCAGAAATGTTCTTTCTGCTGCTTCTCTCCTCTTCAGTTTTGAGAAGCTTGGCTTGGACATTATATGACCTTGAAATTCAGAATACTTATTCCAAATGTGCTGTGTAGTCTTAGGAGTGTTCAGACCACGATGATTCTAAACTTCATTTCTCATCAGAATCGTAGTGAGAGTGCAACTGCCCAAGCCTCTGATTAAGTGGCTGTGAAGGGGGAGCCCAGAAATCTGCATTTTAATACTCACCCGTGGTGATTCTAAGGCAGATGGTCTAAAGATCATAGGAGAAATGGAAGATAAAAAATTCATTTCCTGGAGTAGGCATGTGGCAGTTTCTTGGCACTGTGAGTTGATGGATACATTGTTCATTTTTGTAGAATCCCCCTCCCTGTTTAGGGGAGATATTGGCTCATTTTTTCCCCTTCCCTATACACTTTTTTTTTTTGAGTTGGAGTCTCACTCTGTTGTGCAGGCTGGAGTGCAGTGGCACAATCTTGGCTAGAGCATCCTTGACCTGCTGTGCTCATGCAATCCTTCTGCTTCAGCCTTCCAAGTGACTGAAACCACAGGCGTCTGCCACCTTAACTGGCTAATTTTTTGATTTTTATTGTAGAGATGAGGTCTCACCAGGTTGCCCAGGCTGGTCTTGAGCCTTTGGGCTCAGGCAGTCCTCTCGCCTCGGCCTCCCAAAGTGCTGTGATTACAGGCGTGAGCCACCACGCCTGGCCCCCATATACTTTTATATATCATTTGATGATATTCCTTGTCCTGCCTGATAAAGGTAACCCTGTTCCAGCTGAATGCTGCTTGGATTGCCCCTGTCAAAATCTGACTGCCAGCCAATGCTACTTGTTGATAAGATGAAGCTGGCAAGTATATTGCTCACCGTGGTAAGGGAGAAAACCACCATATGAGACTCAGGCAGTGTCTCTGGCAGAGGTGTATCAGTCAGGATTTCACTAGAGATGCAGAACCAATATAAGGTATATAGAGCGTTATTAAAAGGAATTGCCTTATGTGATTGTAAGGGCAGGCTAGGCGAATGTGAAATCTGCAGGACAGGCTGAAACTCTGGGGCACAGACTGAATCTGCTATCTACAAGTAGAATTGATTCCTCTTCATGAAACTCTCAGCTCTGTTTTTTGTGTGTTTGTTTGTTTGTTTGAAGAGATGGTATCTTGTTCTGTTGCCTGGCTAGAATGCAGAGGCATGATCGTAGCTCACTGCAGCCTTGAACTCCTGGGCTTAAGTGATCCTCCCACCTCAACCTTCTGAGTAGCTGGTATTGTAGGCAAGGACCCCATGCCCAGCTAAAAAGCTCTTTTTAAAAGGTCTTTCTACTTACTGAAGCAGGCTCCCTGGGTTATCCAGGATAGTCCCCCTGACTTAGTGTCAACTGATTATAGACTTTTATCACATCTGCAAAATACCTTCACAGCAACATCTAGATTAGTATTTGAGTAACTGGGGCCTGCAGCCTAGTCAAACTGACATATCGGAAAAGAAAAGAAAAAGACAGAGAAAAAAAAAAGACCAGCACAGAAGATAAGGTCTGAATTTATTGAGAATTGTAAGTTTGGTTTAGGCAAGTCTTCAAAGCATGTATGGGTCATGACACAACAGTCCAGGATTGGTAGAAACAGCAGAGAGTTTTGAGGCAAGGGATTCAAAGCAGCGAAGGGTAAAAGCAGTTGGTGCTTTCCATTTAAGAGTTTCTAGGTCTTTCAGGAAGTTCCTGAAATGAGCGGTCACACTATTTCAGGAGACTTCTGGAAGAATAAAATTCAATAGAATACTAATGAAAACAGAGGAATAGTACAACATACTGTTATAGTAAGCAGTGTGAGGTTTGGATTCTCAGTGGCCAACTGGGTGTGGAGTTGGGGCAGACGGTTTTGGTTCTCAGTCCAGATGCTCTGGATTCACTTCTCAAGAAGCAGGACATGCTGGGCTCGGTGGCTCAGCCTGTAATCACGCGCTTTGGGAGGCTGAGGTGAGTGGATTGCCTGAGCCTGTGGGCTCGAGACCCACCTGGGCAACTTGGCAAGACCTCATCTCTACAATAAAAAAATCAAAAAATTAGCAGGGCATGGTAGTACACGCCTGTAGTTCCAGCTACTTGGAAGGCTGAGGAGGAAGGATCGCCGGAGCCTAGCAGGTCGAGGCTGCGGTGGCCAGGAGTGGTCACTGCACTCCAGTCTGGGTGACAGAGTGAGACTCCAACTCAAAAAAAAAAAAAAAAAAAAAAGCAGGACACACAACTCCTAATGTGTAAGCCTTCAGTTCTTATTGCTGTGAACAGATATGGCTCCAATGTTGCCCAGCTGGCCTCCAGAGAAAGGACACATTCACTAATAGCACATCGAGATTGGGATGCCACCCATTACTCCTGCCTCTCCCTTTTTTATGGCAAAAGGTCAGTTTTCCTGTCAAGTGTCCTGTCTTCTTTTCCTTCATATACGTCAGGCTCTAAACAGCCACACTTTGCTCCATGAAGATATCTTGTTCTTTCTGCCTCAGAGCTTTGAGACACACTGTTTCCACCTCACTCCTAAGAAATCCTGCTTATGCCAAGAGTGCCTCCTTGAATGTCACCTCTACTGAAAGACTCTGGGATACCTTGTTCCCTTCCCCTCTCCCCCATCACACATTTGTGCCGATGCAGTGCTTGTCATCCCCACGACTCTGCCGTGGTATAGATATAATTATTATATGTCAGTCTCTCTCACTTTATTAAAATTCCAGAGGACGGGAAATTGCCCCGCTTAACTTTGTATCTGCCCTGTGTATGTATGGCCTGGCCATATAGTAGCTTGGCCATTTATTCAACGAACAGGTTTTGAGTGCCAGCCATGTGCCAGTCACTGTTCTAGATAGTAGTGATATTATAGTGATAAACTATGTGTTCTCATGGAGGTGACATTCTGGTGGTGGAGGGAGACAGTCGGTGAACAAAAAAATGCATAACTAACATCATACATGTGTACATGTGCGCGCACGCGCACACACACACACACACACACACACACACACACACACACACAGCAGTTATTGAAGCAAACTGTAGCAAGGAGTGCTCCTGCAAAACAGACAGAAGACTGAGTAGGATAAAAAAGTGAGAGCTTCCTAGCCCCCAGTGTGAAGCAGTCTAGCCATGCTGGTCTGCTTATAGAAGAGTGTACATTTGCTAATATTTGTTATCCTACTGGGTGTGTGCTACTGAACTTGAGGTAACATAGATTGCTTAGAGAGGTGCAGTGTACTATTATTTTTATTTTTATTTATCAGATCATTTATAAGGACTAGCTAAAGATAAATAAGTGTACAACAGTGTGCTTTTTGGATGCTATTTTTGTGCTTAAAAATAAACAGCTGTCTTCTTCTTTTTTTTTTAGTGTTTGCAGTGTGCCAGACACTGTTCTATGTGCTTTAAATGGATTATCTCTTTTATTCCTCAGAACCACCATAGGAAATAGGCATTCTCCCCATTTTCCACATGGGAAATCTGGGACAGAGGATAGCCATGTGACTTGCACCCGGCTTCCCAGCTAGGAAGTGAAATGTGTTTCCAATCCAGGTGGTTCCTTTACGTCTAAGTCATGCTCTATGCTGCTGGGGTGGAATTTATGAAATCAGAGCAATGACAAACCTTTTCCTTTGTTAACGAAGTTTACATTCCATGTTAGGCCTTTCTTACAGAGCCAAAGGTATCATCAGCACATGGTGAAAGAGCTGTGATCCAGTTAATTTTCCTGATAGAATATAGTCTTAGAAACTGTGGTTTGCCAGTGCCTTTCTCTCTGAGTTTGATTTACATTTCTTTCAGGACTTTACAGCTTTCAATGCATATGTTAGTATTTCTTTTATGTATCTCCTTTTCTTCCAAAATATAGTCTTTGATTAGAAAACATGAGGAAAGGAAGAGAGCGAAGGTAAAGGAACTGTTGACTGAGAAGGCACAGGTGGAGGGATGGGTGCTGCTCTGTCTGGAACAGCAGGAATCACTTCCATTCCAGATCAAGTTCTAGGCCAGACACAACACGTATGTCATCACCTCTTGTTCTTATTGTACCTCTCTAAGCAGTAGACTGTTCTTCCCACTTCAGGGGACAGAAAACATAGGTCAGACTGGTTAAATAGCTTGCACTGAGTCCACTCACCTGCTGCAAAGAGAAGCAGGAATTTGAACCCCATTTTCTTAGAGATTTTAATAATGCTTTGGTTTTAAACATACAAATAAACAAGCAATTCTCAAGCCCCTTTCTTCAAAGCGATCTCGCATAGGTTCCAGGAAATAAGGAGTGAACCTTACAGGTATCCACATGGGAGCCTAGAACGCAGTGCTCAATTCCCTCCCAGTCCTACTCCTGCATGACAGCTTGTGTGCAGCCCTGGGTAAGGCAGGAAAGTCCTGGGCATTCACGAGCAGTCCTTAACACCAGTCTTTCTTGTCTGCTTTCATGTATGTTGACCGACTGATGAACTCATGCCTTTAAGGATAAATGTGCAAGATCTGGGTCTTACCTTTCCCAGGCTGATAGAGCATAGCCTCTGGTGTCAGATTGTCTGGGTTTGAGTCCTCCTGTTTCCCTCTGTGATATTAGGCAAATAACTTATCCTCTCAGTAGTTTTGGTTTCTTATCTTTAACATGAGTATAGAGTGCTTATGGTGGTTAAATGAGCATGAAGGCCAGGCATGGTAGCTTATACTCGTAATCCCAGCACTTTGGGAGGCTGAGGTGGAGTATTGCTTGAACCCAGGAGTTTGAGACCAGCCTGAGCAACATAGTGAGACTACATCTCTACAAAATTTTTTTAAAAAAATTAGGCAGACTTCGTGGTACATGCCTCAGTCCCAGCCACTTAGGAAGCTGAGATGGAGAGGATCACTTAAGTCCAGGAGGTCGAGGCTATGATAAACTATGATTGTGCCACTGCACTCCTGCCTGCGCTACAGAATGAGACCCTATCTCAAAAAATAAAAGAAATTGAGCATGAAAACCAAAAGTCCCCAGTCCAAGCCTTTCCATAAATGTTAGTTTACTGCTATTCATAGAAATGCCTCGCGACAGCATTGGATATCCATGAAGAGAGATTATTTCTCAAGTATTCTATCCTCATACACTCAGGGCCTCTTTCCCTATGTGAAAAGAAATTTGGGAAGAATAAACTGGGCCCTTTTCTCTCTTGGGAAGGAATCTGCCTTAAGTCTTACCTGAACGGGTATGCATGATCTGAGGGTTCAGTTAGCCTGTCTGTCGGTTCTCACTCTGAGCCTTGTTCTGTGTAATCACTAATAGGATATTTTAGTTTTCCATCTTCTCTTGTGTTCTCAATTTGTTTAGAAGCTGAGCAAAGGAATGGCACGCTATGTATTTGACTTTCTTAGTACTCTGTAATTAGCATTTGCTATCTTCCTCTTCAGTTCTCATAGAGTCATAGATTTTAGAGTTGAAAAGGGATTTTTTCTTTTTTTTTTTCTTTTGGAATTGAAGTCTCACTCTGTTACCCAGGCTGGAGAGCAGTGGCATGCCTCTTGGCCATCGCAGCCTCAGCCTGCTGGGCTCCGGCGATCCTTCCACCTCAGCCTTCCAAGTAGCCGGAACTACAGGCGCGTGCTACCACTCCCAGCTAAGTTTTGATTTATTGTAAAGACGAGGTCTTGCCAAGTTGCCCAGGCTGGTCTTGAACCCGTAGGCTCAGGCAATCCTCTCACCTCGGCCTCCCAAAGTGCTGGGATTGCAGGCTGAGCCACTGAGCCCGGCCAAAAAGGGATTTTTTTGAAGTGACTTGAATTCATTTCGCCATCTCCTATCTGAGCCTGCCTGCAAGTAGAATAATTCAGCACATGCTTACACACGTCTGGTAATGGGGATCTGGCTCTCTCCTGAGGTGGCCCAGTGTGTCCAGGTCGCTCTACATTGGACAGGATTACAAACGTCATGTTCAGATCTAGCAGTGTTGGGTATGAAACATTCAGACGTCTTTTTCTTTGGGACAGAGTACTGGCCTATGCCCTCCTTCTTTCAGATATTTCTGTTGGAAAATTCATCTTCCAGTAAGTAATCAAAATTGGCTGAGGGAGCAAGTGATCTTATGTCTTTGGCACAAATTATCTGCCAAATCAGTGTGTCTGCTGCATCCTGAGTAGATTCCAGCTTGTGGCTTATCTTAAACTATGCAGCTGAGTGATCCTCAGGACAATTTTATTTTAGTATATGCGCTGCCAAAGCGAGGACCAGATATGTTTATTAAACTCCTGTTCTCAGTGTACCAGGTAGGGGATACAGCCAAGGTGAGTCCTGGAAGGCCACCTTCTGGACACTGAGTGCAATGCATACTCTGGTGAAAGAAAATAAAACTGTCAGTGAAGGCTTCGGTGTCAAAGATGCTAAATGATGGCTTCAAAACACTCTCTCCAGATATACTTGCCAAACGGCGGCAGAGTGATTTGAGATCTACTCATTTATGCTGTTTGTTCTTGACTTCAAGGCAACACACCAAAGGAACCAACGAATGTTAAGAAACCAAGCTCCTTAACAACTTTACAACTTAGCAGCTTTGTTGAGATATACTTCATAAAGATTCACCTTTTAAAGATGTCCAATTTGCCGGGCTTGGTGGCTCAGCTTGTAATCCTGCACCTTTGGGAGGCTGAGGTTAGTGGATTGTCTGAGCCGTGGGTTCGAGACCCACCTGGGCAGCGAGACCTCATCTCTACAATAAATCAAAAAATCAGCCGGGCATGGTAGCGCATGCCTGTAATTCCGGCTACTTGGAAGGCTGAGGTGGAAGGATCACTGGAGCCCAGCAGGTTGAGGCTGAGGTGGCCGGGAGCGGCCACTGCACTCCAGTCTGGGCGACAGAGTGAGACTCCAACTCAAAAAATAAAAAATAAAAAGATGTCCAATTCGGGGCATCTGGTACATTCACAAGGTTCTGCAGCCATCTAGTTCCAAAGCATTTGCAATACCTCTAAAGAAAACCTGAACCCATTAAACAGTCATTGCCATTCTCCTCTCCCCTCTCCCCCAGCCTTAGGCAACTACTTATCTAATGCCTGTTTCTATTGATTTGCCTATTCTAGACATTTCATAGAAATGGAATCATATAATACTTGGCCTTTGTGTCTGGCATCTTTCATTTAGTATGATGTTTTCCAGGTTCATTCGTGTTGTAGCACATATTAGTACTCCATTCCCTTTTATGATCTGCTAATTTTCTATTGAATGGATATACCACAATTTGTTTATGTAGACACATATGAAGAAATATATTGTTCAGTTGATGAATGTGCGAGTTCCCGCTTTGGGACTATTATGAATAATGTTTCTGTGAACATCAGTGCATAACTTTTTGTGTGGGAGTATGTATATTTTCAGTTCTCCTGCGTATATACATAAGAGTATAATCGCTTCTTCATATGCCCTTAATAACCTTTTAAAATTACATTTTTCATTTGTAATGCTTGGGCCCTCTATTTTTTCTTTGAGTATACATTCACTTCCTCTGTGCTGAGTGTTGTCAGTGACTTAATAGAAAGTTAGCATTCTTTGTAGAACTAACTAAAATTTACTCAAGTGTGAATAAACTGAATCATAAGAATACTTAATATGTGGAGTATCTACTAGATTATATTTGCCTTTGTTCTCTTCTTTAGTGAGCTTCTACTTGAAAATTTACAAAGTTATTTTTTTCTCTTCCAGAATCGCAATGAAATAAAAAATGGCACTATCCTTCGACTAACCACATCTCCAGTAAGTGAATCTTAGTTTATAGCGTCCCAATAAACTCTTTGCCCTCCAATTTTCCTATGCATGATTACAGCACATTAATTTTTGAGAGTGACTTTAGTACAAAGCAAAAGGTCCTCGATATGTCCTCACATGCAGATTCTAGATTAGCAGGAATATCCCTTCCCTTTTTGTGATTCTCATTACTGAGGAGGAAGGCATTATTCCAAGTAAAGGACAAGTAAATTGATTATGAAACCTGTACTGTTTGAGTTTGGTGGTCTTCTCAACAATTTGCTAATTGGTTTTATCTACCTGCTCACAAATCCACCTGATGCTATCTGAGCAAATTCAAACAAACAAACCAAACCAAAGACAACTTATTACTTCTCATTAAAGTCAGAGAGTATGTGTGTATATATATGTCTCTCTGCACGAGAGAGAGAAAGTATCTTCTAGTTTCAGTCAATTATGACAATTCATAAAAACATAATTCAGAAATGTTGGCCACTTATACTGTTTCATTGACAACTAATTTTAGATAAAGAACGTTAGGGTCTTCCGAGTAAAAGCTGCTAAACAAGATGCTACAGTATATTTAGACTATTGTAGCTGATGGTGTTGCTTTTCTTGATCTTTCCTACTTGCTTGTAGACACTTTGGGTAGTAACATTAGCATATTTAAATTATATTATTTCACAATGCACTTTATTGCTTTCCTAAAAAATAATCTGCGCAAAATCCACCAAGTGTTACTATTTTCACTCTGCATATGTGATGAAAACTGTGTCTAACTATCATTTTCAGTTTCCACTGAAGCCATGTGGTAGGCTAAAAATAAATTTAAAAATTGGGAAAAGCATCTGGCTAAAATTACACTGTGGGTACTGTAACTACCACAAATTCTTATTGTTGAAAATTACATTATAGAGGCGTAACAACTCCTAAACATTTTAGCCAATAACATCTTGAACTTAAACACAGTGATGATCTGAGTAGAATGCATCGCTGAAGTTGACTGAACTATCTCTGACGCCTTCTTTGTCATTTAATAGAAATGATAATTTTTACTCATTTTCCAGTGGATACATGATGAGCTGAGATATTTTTGTCTGGCTTCATATTGGTCTTCTTACTTGAGTCAGCATGAATTAATGTTAATTTGACCTTTAGGGATCATTGTTTCATCTAGTTTTTGTAGATCCTATTTAAATTGCTAAATATACTTATATGCTTGCTGGACAGAAAGAGTTTATCTTGTCTTTTATTTCATCTTAGAATCAGAAAAATCATTTTCATATTGTGTGTGTGTGTGTGTGTGTGTTTAATCGAGGGCTTCTCTAAGTCAAAAAAGAGTTAGTTCCCTTTTTATGGCTATGGGTCATGAACAAAATTTTCACAATCTAAGTCATTCCTTGAAAGAAGTTTAGGTCCCAGGCAGGGTGAAGTTTTTCAGCATTCTGAGAGTGGGCATATTAATACCATGATGTGACTTGTCATCACAGAGGATGGAATTTGTGTTCTGCAGAAAATGATCCTTGCATTCTCAGCTCTATGAATGAGAAGATGTGAAAACCAGTGTACAAGGAATTATTAAAAGATGGAAGCCCCTATATAAGAGGCTGCCTTACCTTTTTCAAAGATCAGTGGTTCCCAAACCTGGATCAGTCATGGAACTTTTAAAATGCTGATGTTTGGACTTTTATAAAGAGGCTGAATTGCAGTATTTGGGAATGGGGTCCAGGAAGCTGCATTTTTTTTTTCAGTTGGAGTCTCACTCCATTGCCCAGGCTGGAGTGCAGTAGCATGCTCATGACCACTGCAGCCTCAACCTGCTGGGCTCAGGCAAGCCTTCTGCCTCAGCCTTCCGAAGTGCAGTGGCATGCACACTCACGGCCACCTCAACGTTGACCTTCTGGGCTCCAGTGAGCCTTCCTCCTCAGCCTTCCGAGTAGCCCGGAACTACAGGTGTGCGCTACCATGCCCAGCTATTTTTTATTTTATTGTAGAGACGAGGTCTCACCAAGTTTCCCAGGCTGGTCTCGAACTGGCAAGCTCAGGCAATCCATTTGCCTTGGCCACCCAAAGTGCTGGGATTACAGGCTGAGTCACTGAACCCGGCCATTTAATTTGTTGCAGAGATGAAGTCTTGCCAAATTGCCGACTGTTCTCCAACCCATGGGCTCAGACAGTCCCCTCACCTTGGACTCCCAAAGTTTAGGGATTACAGGTTTGAGCCACCGAACATGGTCCGGAAGCTGCATATTAAGCAATTGCTGTTGATACATCTTCTAAAATTGGGAAATTATTCTATAAACAAGATATTTGGGATCTGTAAACTTCATTTGTTGCTAGTAGATTATTTTTTGTTATTTTGAATGGAACTGAAAAATATAGGCTGCACAAGCACTTTCATTTTGCACATACACAATAAAAATATGTTAACAAATAATGGTCTTCATTAAATTTGTTAGGAAGTGTTAGAGTACCATAAAGAACCTAGCAACACCATGCTTTTTTAAAGCCCTGGCCCAGTCATGTGGCTTTTTGAATCCTGACTGGGCCTTGTTTTCCTAAGCTTTGGCCCCCCTCTCCTACATTGAGGTGGTGAATCTTCTCTCTCTCCCTCTCCAATTTACTTTCTAAATAAACTATATTTTCCAATCTAAAAAAATACCCCAGACCCTAGCAGATGGTGTTATATCAGCTTTTAAATTCCCTTCATCTGCCTCAGCTGAACTCTCCCTGCAGACAGTTGAGAACATATCCACACTTGCATGGGTACACATGCGCACACACAGACCTGCACACACTTTTATGCTGCGCTGAGTTTTACTTTTACTCTGTCAAAGGTAGTCTTTTTGTTAATTGATGAATTTGTTTTCTGTCTTCCTTTATCACAGAACAGTCTGTTCTGGACTATTCCTAGTGAAGTAGGGTGTCGATACTAAACGATCTGAGCAATCAACCTGCACTGTTTTTCTTGTGAAAGCTCTTGTCCTTGGGAATTTCTCAACTGTGGTACAGCTTTAGACCATCTCTCAAATGGTCATCTTATACATGTGTATCTTTCTGGTGTTCTATCTTTGTCTACCTCCCCATTATCATGAAAATATAGCCAGGAACACACCTAAAGAATGTGTGCAAATGTGTGTGAGCTTCAGAGCAAGTCAGGATTTGGGGAGTTTCAGACTATGCAACTGAGTAGAGTCTCTTTCTACCTGCCATGATAATAATAGCTGTGGAAATTGAGTCTGAAGTCACATGTTGTCTATTTTTATTTTAATTTAAAAATTTTTTTGAAAGCAGGATTTATTGAGAGGACAGAAAAGCACCCACAGTGGGATGGGACCCGAGGGGTTTGCCTGAAGCATATTTTTAAATTGGCTTTGACTATTGTTCCTATCAGAAAAAGCTTGGATTGCCAGACCATTATTGTTACTTTTCCGAAATTTTTGTTTTAAAAAGTGTTTACAGTGAATATATTTGTAGTCTTGCGTTGAAGAGAGCCTTCTAAGTAGTACATAAAACCCAGAAGCCATAAAGAAAAAGATCAACAAATTTCACTACCAAAAAAATAAAAACAACCCCCAAAACCTTTGTTTGGAAAGAATTCCAGAAACAAAGAAAAGATAAATAGAAACTGCATGATAGAGAGCCAGTTCCTTAATTTGCGGAATCCTCTATGGATGGATAAAGAAACTGTCCTGAAAGAAACACCCAACATTCATTCATTCTCTCTCTCTCTCTCTCTCTCTCTCTCTCTCTCTCTCTCTCTCTCTCTCTCTCTCTCTCTCTCTTCTCTTTCACTGTTGGAGAAGAATCTCAGTATCTCTCTTAAGGGATGAAATCTACACTCCTAGGTAATCAAGGTGTGAGGAAAAGATGGTATTGTGGGTTGAGGAGTGTGCATTGGTGCAATCTGTTTGGAGGGCAATTTAGCTCTGTTCATCCAAGTTTAAAATACTACACCTTTGCCTTAACAATCCTACTGCTGAAAACTTATCCAAAAAATAGACTCACAAAAAAACTGCATGGGACACACACACACACACACACACACGCATGACTGAATTGTTTTCAGTGTGTTCAAAAACTGGGTACATATTACATGCCTATCAGCGGGTGAAGGTAAATGCAGTAGGTAACTTCCTTGCCATAGAATGCTGTGCGGTTTCTTTTTGTTGTTTGTTTGAGTTGGAGTCTCAATCCATCGCCCAGCTAGAGTGCAGTGGTATGCTCATGGTCACCCCAGTGTAGACCTGCTGGGCTCCAGCGATCCTTCTGCCTCAGCCTTTCAGGTAGCTGGAACTACAGGCCCATGCTACCATGCCCAGCTAATTTTTGATTTATTTTAGAGACGAGGTCTTGCCAAGTTGCCGGGCTGGTCTCAGATCTGCGGGCTCAGGCAATCCACTCGCCTCAGCCTCTCAAAGTGCTGGGATTACAGGCTGAGCCACCTAGCCCAGCCTGTGCAGTAGTTAATAAGAATGTGATATGTACTGTAGAGGAGGCATCTCCACATATGTTATTAAGTGCAAAAGCAGGTTGCAGAACATTGTGTGTAGAATGATGCCAGGTATGTCTATGGAAAGGAGGAATATACATATGCTGATATAAAGATAAACTGTTTCTCAAGGGATAACACAGGAAACATTGGGCTAACTTTATTCTTTAATTTAAAATTCCTGTATTATTTATATATTTCTATATTATTATTATTATTCCTTTGAGTTGGAGTCTCACTCTGTCGCCCAAGCTGGAGTGCAGTGGAGTGCTGCTCATGGCCACTGCAGCCTTGACCTGCTGGGCTCAGGTGATCCTTCTGCCTCAGCCTTCCAAGTAGCTGGATCTATAGGCATGCGCTACCACGCCCAGCTTATTTTTTAATTTATTGTAGAGATGAGGTCTCACCAACTTTCCCAGACTGGCCTCGAACCCCTGAGCTCAGGCAGTCCTCTCGCCTTGGCCTCCCAAAGTACTGGGATTACAGACTTGAGCCACCGTGCCCAGCCAGTACTATTTTTAATTAAATATATACACAAATAAGTATTATAAACTCATTATAGTATAGTAGGAGTGAATCATCATGCTTTGTACTAAAACATGTCAGTATTCCAAACTATGGAATTTTTAAAGAACCTTTTTATATATAAACTGAATTCTTGCCCATTATTCCTCCTGCTGGCCTGTGTGGACATAGAAACCAAAACTGCTCAGTAAGTACTGACAGTTGCTTTGTCAGCTCTAAGCATAATCCTTGCTTTCTGCTCTCTCCTGTTCAGGGAGCCAGTATCAGAATTATCTAGGTCAGAGGGCCTGTTATAATGATTTTGGGGGCTAGTTCCCTCTGGCAATAAGACAAATGGTATTATCTCAGTCACCGTGTGGATTCAGGTTATCAGAGATTCTTAACAGTTAGACCATTAACGTGTGTTTTTTTTCCAATTTTTCAATTCAGTTTTTCAATCTTTCTCTTTCTAGTTCGAGAAATGAAAATAGGATTGTAAAATGTCTTAAATTCTATTTCTTGCCATTGCCTAACTTAGGGAGAGGAAGCCAGTAGAAGCTGGTAGAGGCAGAGGAATGTCAGGATCCCTCTGACTGCTGTCCGGTGACAGATTGCAGGGGCGGCCAGGGCACAGGGTCAGAGTTTCTTGCAGGAGTCCAGGCAGGAGGTGCAGAGGGCTTAGGCTGCCTGCCTTGTAGGGACATGGTGAATTGCAAAGAGTATTCTGGAGAGTAAGTCCCCAGGGCTTCATGATGTGGTGCTCCCTGAGGAAAGATGGTGTTGCTCCTGGTGTTCCAACAGATAAATGGTGTGCTGCTTACTGGAATAAAAGATCTGGGGGGTGGGTAATGAAGAATTTGAGATTCTCACTATATGTCCATGAAGACATGTCAACTAGGCAGTCAGATATCTGCGTCACGTCAGGCAGCCTGCAGAAATGCAGGTGTGCCAACCACCACCATGGAAATGGTATTTAAAGCTCAGGGGTGGAGGAGGTACCTATCATAGGGAAAGCAGAGTAGAGGGCTCGACACAGAGCCCTGCGATGCTCTTAGGTTTAGAGAAGGAACCCACTTAGAAGCCAAGTGAAGAAAGCATCTCAAGAAGGAGTGAAGACTTACAAATGTTGAAGACTGCCCGGATGACAAGGGAGATTAGATGAGGGAGGTGACTCTGGCTTTGATTTCCTCAGTGAAATGATCACCTTGAGGGGAGGCAGCAGCAGTTATGAGGGGAGGTCCAAGGAGAGAGGAAAAGGTGCAAGGGAATCATTTTGAAGGGACACAGCAAACATTCTAGGAAAACATAGGTGGATTGCTGGGCAGCATTGAACCTACATTTGAAAATATTTATGAAACTACTGAACAAAGGGCTTTTTAGACTACTTTTTCATTGCCATGAGGGACCCAGAATTAAGTTTTCTTGGGAATGATTTTAACCAGCATCTTCAAGAGCAAAGACGGTAGATACTTGACACACACACTGTTCAAACTCCTCATGTGCCCCTTTGCTGATCCTTTATGGACTGTTTCCTTCCTGCTAAGCCTGAGCCCAGAACCTTCCACATCCGGTACATCGAGGCAGTTAGTGACCCAAAGAGAAACTTGGTTTTTTTTTTTTAATCCTTAGAGCAACACCAGAAAATAAAACTTATTATCTGATACAATGATCCCCATAACTACTAGATTCTTTTTTGTTTGTTTGTTTGTTTTTTTGAGTTGGAGTCTCACTCTGTCACCCAGACTGGAGTGCAGTGGCTGCTCCCAGCACTGCAGCCTCGACCTGCTGGGCTCCGGCGATCCTTCCGCCTCAGCCTCCAAGTAGCTTGAACTACAGGCGTGTGCTACCATGCCCGGCTAATTTTTTGATTTATTGTTGAGATGAGGTCTCGCCAAGTTGCCCAGACAGGTCTCAAACCCGTGGGCTCAGGCAATCCACTCACCTCAGCCTCCCAAAGCATGGGATTACAGGCTGAGCCACCAAGCCATGCTACTACGTTGTTTTCATTTGTGCTGATTACCTGAATAATAGAAACCGAGACTCTTTTATTTTATAATAATGTGGATTTTTTTCCTTCCAGATGTAAAAATAGTGCAGAATTATTAACGAAAATTCAAAAAATGAAGCTTGCTACAAAGAAAATTATGTAGAATATTACAATTCATAGATAACCACAGGTCATATCTTGATTTGCCTTCTTTGCTCATTTGTATGCAGACATGTGAATGTATGGACATATGTGTCCATACATTAGTATATATATGTGTATATATTCATTTACCCATTCACTCATTTAATGAAATCTGTTTTGAATTTCTGGTATATGCTAGGCACTGTGAGTTTGTGTTCTAGTGGATACACACATCCCTGTACACATGCATGCAGCCCTGTCCCCACAAGCTATGAAATATATTTGCAACCTGGTTATTTTTCTAAATATTCCATCATGATGATATTCCCATGCTATCTCACAGTCTCTACGAGTTTCATTTTAATATTTCATACTATAACTAGATCATGAGTATTTCGCCATTGTCCTGTTATAAGCATGGTGCTGGTTTCCAGTGTTTGGCTCTAAATGCTATTTTAAGTGCTCTGAAGAATAGCCACACATCTGTCTTAGACATTTAAATGTGTCCTTTCAGGGAAGTATATCACCACCCAGGTTCCTCCAGCACTGCATTCTTATGAATGCCCTGGACCGCCTGGCCGGCCACTTCTCTATCTCACTTCCTTCCACTCCCCACTTCCCAACAGAGCACAGACACACTGGTCCTCCATCTGTCCCTTCAGATGTGCCAGCCTTGTTCCACCTGAAGGACTTTGCACTGCCTACTACCCAGAATATTACCCCTCCCCAATGTGGCTGGCTCCTTCTTGTCTTTCAGATCTCTGCAGGAATGCCACCTCCTTATGCACTTGTCCCAGAATACCACCCCATCTAATTATGTCACTCTCTGTCCCAATCACTCCATTTTCAACTTCATTAATGTTAGGTCAGTGTGCTGATGAGCTAAACCAGTGCTGCGAGTGTGCAAAGAATTGCACAAAAGTTAGATTAGAAAACAAAGTTTATTCAGAAAGTAGATCGGAGAGGGAGAGGGTGGATCCACCTCTCCAAGATTGAAGAGGGAGCCAGAGGCTTAAAGAAAGTGTGGTGGCAAGTGCTTTGAGGTTGAAGGCTTTTAAAACTTCTTTTGGCAGGGCAGTTTGCCATGGTGATGGGGTGATGGTCAGTTTCTCATTTGACAACTGCATTGACAGATGGGTCAGTCACGAGCACATGGACAAAAGTGGGCTGGTAGCTAGATAGGTGGGTCAGCCACATAGGTGAGAAGGGCAGGGCCAGTGGCTGAAAGACAAATTCTTAGGACAAAGATATTAATCTTAATGTATTGTGAATCACCCATGATTCTGGCAAAGGATTATTGTTGTGTATGAGCTCAAGGAGACCAGAGAAACTCCATTTTGTGCTCTGTCCTTTCAGCTAATAACTTACCAATATTTAATTTCTTGTTACTAACTTTCTTAGTGTCTTCTTCCCACACCAAGGTGGACAAATCCCAGGAGGGTAAAAACCTTGGCTGTCTTGTTTGTATCAAATGTACAGGACGGTGCTTGGCTCAGAATAAGCTTTTCAGAGGTATTTGTTAAATCAGAGAGTGGAGAGTCTAAGGATTTTGAAAGGGCTTTGATCTCAAGTGAGTAACTGTAAAGACTTGTCTTAGAAGAGACTAGGTAAAATTATATGCAGTTACCTGCAATAACTGATGTCCAAAAATAAATGCTCCTTACAAACTCCCAATATTTTAATAATAAAAACTGTATCCTAGCCGGGCTTGGTGGCTCAGCCTGTAATCCCGCGCCTTTGTGAGGCTGAGGTGAGAGGATTGCCTGAGCCCGCGGGTTCGAGACCCGCCTGGGCAGCGAGACCTCATCTCTACAATAAATCAAAAAAAAAAAAAAAAATCAGCTGGGCGTGGTAGCGCATGCCTGTAATTCCGGCTACTTGGAAGACTGAGGTGGAAGGATCGCCGGAGCCCAGCAGGTCTAGGCTGCGGTGGCCGGGAGCAGCCACTGCACTCCAGTCTGGGCGACAGAGTGAGACTCCAACTCAAAAACAAAACAAAACAAAACAAAAAAGCAAACAAACAAAAAACCTGTATCCTTACCTGTTCTGATTCCAACTGGAAAAATATTGCATTAAAAATGTCTCACCAGTTTGACATAATACTCTGATTGCAACTCACTCCCAAGTCTCACATCTGTGCAGCACCCTTTCTTGATGAGGGGTACTGCCCAGCTGAGAAACAGTCCATTACTCTGTGGACTGCAGGGAACCTTAAACCTTTTACCATCACAGTTTTTCAGTGTACCTACCAATGGGATACCAATGGAGGTAAAAAGAAGTTCACTGTGGCCCCAGAACTGCCAGTGATGGAGCTGGAAGTACTGAGGGCTCTGACTCCTGATTCTGAGAGCTTTTTACCATGGTTCACCTGACCTGGCACAATACCCTTGTTCTCTTTAATAATAATGTCCCTCCAGTGACTCATCTATGTCCTGAAACAAAGAGGAAAGCAAGCACTATAGGCACTGCACATTTTTAAGAAGAGTCACCTCCTTAGATGATGGTATCAAGGGAAAGAACAAGGTCTTCCGTGAAGGATTAGAACAGCACTGTGAAAACAGGACACGTCATTCTCAGGCACTGGGGCCAGTGCAGGAGAGGGGTGAATGGCTCCATAGGAACTTTCCAGGATGTCGAATCTATGAATTTTGAATGTGGTAGTTTGACACAATTTAGAGAAAATTTTACTATTGTTACTGGAAATGACTTCTTGCCTGAGATCCCCAGCAAGTCAGGGAATTGCTTTGCTATTCTGATGTGTGACGGTCTTGATAAAATATTTCCAATTTCTATAGCAGCAACCCATTAGTGGTTTGGGGATTTGGAAGGACTGTTATTCAGTCTTGATTTACTCTGCTTGGAACTCTTGTCCTTTTTAAGTTTCTGATGTTGTCTCTCTTCACTTCTTTTACTTTAAATTGTATTTATTTATTTTAAGTAGGTAACCTATCAAAGGCATACAAATGAAGTAGAATGAATGGTATAATAAATCCTTTCTACTCAGCGTCTACATTATTGACTTTTTCTTTATTTTCTTTGTAAAAGTTCTCCCTGAAAAGTACACAACTTTTTAAAGGACAAGCAGATTTTCTTTTTGGTAGAGTTTATCAGGAGGATCTCCTTACATTCCGGCTAGGAAAGACAAGATGGTGATTGAGGAACAGAATCAGAACATCTCATTCCATCTCATTAGTAGATGTAGTTTCCCTTCATGATTTAGGGCAGTGGTTCTCAGCGTATGATTCCAGGGATCAGCATCAGCAGCTGTACCTGTGGACTTGATAAACATACAGACTTGGATACCCCAACCCAGGCCTTCAGAATCAGAAATTCTGGGGGTGGCCTGTGGTTCGTGTTTTAAAAAGCCATCTAGGGGATTCTTATGCATGTAACAATTGGAGGGTCATAATTTAGAGTGTGATCTCTGGAGTCCAAAGCCCCAGGTTCTGTTTCAGCCCCAGCACCAGCCTTATGTGACCTTGGGATGTTTCTTCTGCAATGCAGCCTTTCATGACAAATGCTAGCTTGTCGATGGGTTGCTAGAACACTTACCTAGCAGGGGAAGTCTATACTACAAGGGGCCCACCCCCCAAAAGATGATTTCTTTTGGGGGGGATCCCTTCTTATCTGTTCAGGAGAGGTACCTCATTGTTGGGATCAAACACCTCATCTTCCCTTTCTCTAAGGTATAACATGGTTTTAAAGAAGAAGGCAAGTACCTGAAGAGAATAGGATGATGGCAGAGTGCTTCGATCATGGTGGTTTTGAGTTACATAAAATTGCAACAATATTCAGCTATTTCTATGAAGCAAAAACACAGACAGAAACATTTCTATTTTATTTTTCTTACTGCCTACCCTCATTGAAAGGTAGATATGAAAACCTAGACTGCGTGAATAAGACATATAGATGACAAATTATTAGTCAGAAGTTTAACTTCTTTGATATTCCTTTCTATTCCTCTATTCTATTCCTCTCTGTCCTGCACGTAGAAGCCAAGTGCAAATGCCTTAAAAGTAATTTTATGTATAGCTGGTAATTTGATTTCCTAATTACTTAGTTTTAAGTTCACTCAAGTAGTCATGCATGTGAAACACATGTTGTTGAAAATGGAAGTTTGCAAGCATTGTTGTGTGGTGCTGGAAGATTTGCAGTAATCCAGAAAGATTATTTGGGTGTCTAATAAAGCTTCAGAACATGTGTAGGCAGTTATTACTCAGAGTATTGACTGAACGGGTGAACATGCTGTATAAAGTTTGTGTAATTGCTTAACTAAGCAAATAGCTTTTGGTTGCTTTTAGATAATAATTTTACTTAAAAAGTAACCATTCTTCCATTTCCCTCCCCTCTGTGCCACACTTTGTTTGGTTTCTGGGGCTTTAATATTCTTGTGTCCTTGAATATTCCTTGAAATGGGAATGTGAGCCCTGTCAAAAGACTGCAAGTAGTTCTGTCCTGAAATGAACAGACCTCGCACGGAAGGTGAAGTGTTTGGGTTGGAAGCCTGCCCTTGAGGTGCCCACTCTGTATAGTAGGCATACAGTCTTACACTTTCGACCTTTGTACCTTTGTTTCTCAATGAAATGCTTATTTTTTGGCTATTGTGGTTTCCTTTGTGAACACTCTTCCCTTTGCTTTTGCCCCATTGAGGCTCAAAATGCCCAGCAGCTCCATGAACGAATCCAGTCGTCGAGCATGGATGCCAAGCTTAGAAGCCCTGAAGGACTTGGCCAGCCTCTCCCGGGATGTCACGTTTGCTCAGGAGTTTATAAACCTGGATGGCATCTCTCTCCTCACGCAGATGGTTGAAAGCGGCACTGAGTAAGCATCTTTTATCCAGACTTCCACATCTGTCCTATTCATTTCAGCATCATGCTACATTCCTTATACTTGTAATTTCTAGTTTTAAAGCCCAGAAACTTGTTTAGACTCAGGAAAAAATAGTGGCTAGGTAGTGGGTTTCTAATTTTAGTAGCTGTACATCCTCCACCTACTAACCAGCCAGTATCTGAGACATGGTAGAACTCCTTGAAACACCTGAAATTTCAGATTTAGGAGACAAAAAATATTAAGTCATTATCTCTAAGGGCCTTACAAATGCTAGAATTATAATTCCAGAAAATATTCATTCCTCACATTCTTGCCTATCTCCAAGAAAAATGGTTTTCTTTTCTGACTCCATTTAAATAAATTAAAATACTCATGTTTCAAAATATTCAACCAGGTCAAGATGTCATCCCTGAAGTAGTTTTTTAAAAAAATTAATACCCAACAGGCTTGCTGATTGATTGCATATGGAAGCCAAGGTAGGTACAACATATAACTTCAAGAGTTGGGGCTTAGACAAAGAGGTGGGTGGTAGTGTGCCTTACAGGGTTGGGAGAAACTGGGAGAGAAAGGCAATGTCCAGAATGTGAAAACCAAATCTTGTTTTACTGGTTGTGTGTAGTTCAGATCAGTTGAAGTAGAGTGTTTCATACACATCATCTTGTATTATTGCAGTTGAACGCAGGCATTATTAACTTAGTAATAAGATACTTAATCCTGAATTGTACCCTGCATCTCTAAAATTTTAAAGAAGATAAAGTTAAAAAAATTAATACTTGAATGATTAAATACATGTCCTTAATTATTTAAAATGAAACACAGAAAACATGTATTGAGTACCTACTGTGTGCAAAAGAGTGACAAGTGGGAAAGTTTTTTCATATGAGCCTTACCTTCCAAGGATTGATGACGCTTATTATATAAGCAGAATTCAACTGTGTGTCATTCCTTCTGAAGGCTAGGAGTTTAGAGGGTGGACCCATTATATCTCACCAAGTCACACAGAGGAGGTGACAGTGAAGTGGACCTTGAAGGAGTTTGAGTTCCCTCGTATGGAGGAAGGGATGGATACTCTGACTGGGAGCACACCTTCTCAGTGAAGGCTTTGATTCTCTCATGTGACTTAGGGAGTATAAGGAGCCAGGTGGGGCTAGTGCTACACTGTATGCCAGGGTGGAATGAACAAGGGGCTGCCCTTTCTCATATGGTCAGGAGCTATTGACATTGGCCAGTAGATCATGTGATCATGTAATTTGAGCTAAGTTAATAATGTGCAGAGTTGGAATGGGTGTTTATTAGGAATTGGAGGTTTATTACGAAGGATATTTATTAGGATGCTTTTAGTTCTCTTCAGTAACTAGGGATGTAAAGAGTGAACTGATGACTGTACATGTTGGAGACATTTCTGTGCTCTCTCTATTATCCCATCCTCTCCTCTCCCTCCTGTTCTTCCTCCCTCCCCTCCTCTACACCTGTCATTTAACTTCTGCAGTTGGTACTAGTGAGAACTTTTTGTCTCATTGGAAGAAAGGACGTTCTTTAGAGTGTGGAGATGGGGATCTTAGCTCACAGACAAGTAGAGAAAATCTTTGAAACTGAATAAAGGGGGGAAAAACCAAGTTCGAGAAAACAGACTGCAGACTTGGGTGATCAGGAGAGGGTCACCTTGTAGATAGGTATCATTTTTTTCCCCCAATCGTTGCTAGAGCTCTGCTTATGAAATTCTGGTGTACCTCAGCCTGGAGTGGGACAGGGAAATGCAAACTCTGGGTGTTATCAGAATCCAGTGTGGTTACTGTAAGTTGGAGCTGGAGCTCGAGTTAAGGATTCAAGGAGCTAGACAAAGGAAAAAGATACAGAGGGTTCTGTCTGTGACTAAAACTTCAAGCTTGAATCTGGTCTGGAAGGTGTCAGGCCAGATTAGGATCCTTGTTCCCTGTGAGCATTGGAGGAGGATGAGTTGTGGTTATAAACACCTTCACTCATTAACTGTGGATTACTTCATGTAGCTGCCAGACCTGGTAGGCCTGTGCTACATGCCCGCCACTGCTTCTAGTGGGGCAGGGAGCCTCCAGGGAGTCTGCCTTGGTGACATTTAGTAACATGTTAAATAAAAAAATAAAAATGCTACCTTGTTTATTGATTTATCTGAGTCTCAGCCATTGATACATTAATGTCAACTGCTGATATTAGGAGGTTCTGCCATAGATACCTAGGTATCCGGGGGCTTGCGCTCTTAAGTATTCAGGATAATACTGTGTCCTTCCAAAATTACCAGAATTGCAATCTTAATTACAAGGATCACAGAGAGAATACTAAAGCAAGGATTCATGTGATCTGGATCCTGAGTATGGGGCTGTGGTAGAGCCCCAAACCTCCAGAGGCGTGTTTTGACAATGAAAACTGTGCCAGAAGCATTTGTTTGCCATAACAAAATACCACAGACTGGGTGCCTTGAACTACAGAAATTTATTTTCTCACAGTTTTTGGAAGCTGGAAGTTCAAGATCAAGGTGTTGGCATGGTTGGTTTCTTCTGAGGTCTCTCTTTGGCTTGTAGATGGCTGCCTTTTCTCCCTGTTCTCACATGGGCTTTTCTCTGTGTGTACACATTCCTGGTGTCTCTTCTGTGTCTAAATATGCTCTTCTTATCAGAATGCCAGTCAGATTAGATTAGGGCCCACCCTAATGGCTTCACTTTACCTTAACCACCCCTCTAATGGCCCTGTCTCCAAATACTGAAGTACTGGGGGTTAGGGCTTCAACATATGCATTTTGGGGGTGCACAGTTCAGCCGGTAACACTCATCAGAGGGACACTATCACTTTTGCTTTAAAAGAAAAAGAGTAAAAACTGACACTATGTGTTTGCCTTGTCAACATTCTTATTTTTTATCAGTGTTGCTGCCTTATTCTGTCCTCATCTCCATCTACAGAGCAGCCCAAAGGTTCGCCATCCCTCAGACCCATGATTGGGGATAGCAGATCTGAATTATACCTCCATGTTGTGCATATACAGTGTGAGAGAAATACTGAATGTATTTCATGTGAATCAAAGCAACTGAATACCTTTTTAAAGAAATAAAAATAAAAAGTATCATGCTCATTAACATTTTAACTACAGTTATGCACTGCATAATAATGTTTTGGTCAAAGATGGACCACATGCGTGATGCTGGTCCTGTAAGATGGTAATGAAGCTACTTTATATAGGTGTACCATTTTAAAGCTTTTTTAAATTTGTTTTTGAGTTGGAGTCCCATTCTGTTGCCCAGGCTAGAGTGCAGTGGCACGCTCACAGCCACTGCAGCCTTGACCTGCTGGGCTCAGGCAATCCTTCTGCCTCAGCCTTCCAAGTAGCTGGAACTATAGGCGAGTGTCATCACGCCCAGCTAATTTTTTTTTGATTTATTGTAGAGATGAGGTCTCACCATGTTGGCCAGGCTGGTCTCGAACCTGTGTGCTCAGGCAGTCCTCTCACCTTGGCCTCTCAAAGTGCTGGGATTATAGATGTGAGCCACCATGCCAGGCCTTTTACATTTTTTTATTTTTTGAGTTGGAGTCTTACTCTGTCACCCAGTCTGGAGTGTGGTGGCATGCTGATGGCCACCATAGCCTCGACCTGCTGGGCTCAGGCGATCCTTCTGCCTCAGCCTTCTAAGTAGCTGGAACTACAGGCATACACTACCATGCCTAATTTTTGATTTACTGTAGAGACAAGGTCTCACCAAGTGCCCAGGTGGGTCTCGAATCCGTGAGCTCAGGCACTCCACTCGCCTCGGCTTCCCAAAGTGCTGGGATTACAGGCTGAGCCACTGAACCCAGCTACCTTTTATATCTTTTATATGCATTTTTGCTCCATTTTTTCTGTATTTAGATATGTTATATACAAATATTTCCCATTGTGTTGCAATGGTCCACCGTGTTCAATCCAGTCACATGTTGTACAAGTGTATAGCTCAGGAACAATAGACTATACCGTATAGCCTAGGCATGCAATAGGCTATACTGTCTAGGTTTGTGTAAGTACACACTATGGTGTTCTGACAAGGACGAAATCACCTGAAGAGGCATCTCTCAGAATATATCCACATTCTTAAGTGGACACATTCCTATATTTATAATAAGCTGTGAGCTATTACAGTTTGATATATACAGCCAGGTTTCAGACAGATAACCAGAATTCAAGACCAGATCTTGAATAAAATGTGTTCCTTTTTGCATTTTCCTCTTATACTTTCCCATCAAACTATACTTCTGAGAAGGAATGATATCTCTCTGTGTCCCCTTTCCTGTTTTATATAAGTTCAAAGTCATGCAGCTTTCGGCGACGGAGGAAGGAGGGACTAGAGCTGCCAGGCTGCCTGCCTTCCTTGTGCTGGCCCTGCGGCTCATGGTGAGAGGTGGCTCACTTGATCCACGGCTAGTTTTCAGAACTTTTTGCTCAGATGAAAAAGAAAAGAGAAAGCCATTTTTTAGAAATAAGAAATTCTGGTTTCTCAATTAAACTTATAGCAAAACTAATTAATTAACTGGAAACCTTTGGAATAGACACCACACAAATTAAATAGATCCTGCAATTTGGAAGGCATTTAGTCATGAGTCCTGGGCAGCCTTCCAGCTGGAGAAGGTGGAGGCTTTCTAAGCAGGACCTGTGGAAATTTTTAGTAAACACTGAAGAAACGTAGCTGGAATTTTTCTCCTTACTTTTAGTAATAATGAGATTCAGAGATGACTGGTTTGCTTCTCATTACCCAAGGCTGAGCTTTTAAAAGTTTTCTCTCTCCAGCTGGTACTGGGAGGGGTCACGGGGCAAAATCAGCAACAAAGGGACAATGAAGAAGTGTCATTTTGGCAAAGCACAGTATTTAAAAACTGAATTGAATTTTTCTGTCCTTGTAGGATTTTGAAATTCTGTTCCTAATCTGTGCTTGAAACATAGGTGCAGAAGCAAATAGGTTGTGAGGAAACATGTTGCCCCAGCCTGAGCAAGATAAGGAAGCTTAAGGAATGGATAGTGTTTCCAAAAGAAAAAAAAAGATGGGTGTCAAAAGATTCTTCAGACACATTTTATTTTATTTGTGCAAAAACAAATCATACCTGCATCTCTAAGTCCAATGTACTGGCTAATACTGTACTTCTTTGGGTTTTAATAAAACACCATGTTCTTTGTCTATGCTTGTATGCACACAGCCAATTCGACAGTTTATTTCTATATCCTTTCACTGTTAAATAGTCAGTCATCAGGCTGGGCTGAAGGCTCAGACTGTAATCCCAGCACTTTGGGAGGCCGGGGCAAGTGGATTGCCTGAGGCTGTGGGTTCAAGACCAGCCTGGGCAACTTGGCGAGACCTCATCTTTACAGTAAAAAACTTAGCCCGGTGTGGGTAACATGCGCCTATAATTCCAACTACCTGGGAGCCTGAGGTGGAGAGATCACTAGAACCCAGGAGATCGATGCTGGGTTGGCCGTGAGCATGCCACTGCACTCCAGCCTGGTCGATGGAGTGAGACTCCAACTCAAAAAAAAAAAAAAAGTCAGTCATCACTGGGGGCAGAAGAGCAGAGGGAACATTTCCAAGAATGAAAGGGCAGAATACTTACATTTTCCTTCCTATGTGGCAATGTGATGGGAAAATTACGCTATTAGAATATGAGTAAGCTGTAGCACCACCCTGGGCAGAAAAGTCAAGAGTGAAAAAAAATTAAATTCATCTGTTTACAAAGAACTCAGACAGTTTTTTTTATATTGACTTTCTTTTCTTAATGAAGAATCATAGTTATTTTTTTGAAAATATGTAAATAAGCAGAAGGGAGAAAAAAGTAGCATTTCTAGTCTACCTTGTAGTCTACAAGCATTTTTTAATATGTCTTGCATATATTTTTATATATTACTTTAGATACACGCATATACATAGGCTTTATAAAAGTACAAAAAAGTAGTTTTTGTAATCTACTTTTTTTTTAATTGGAGTCACTCCATAGCCCAGGCTATAGTGCAGTGGCACGCTCACAGCCACCCCAGTGTGAACCTGCTGGGCTCCAGCGATCTTTCTGCCTCAGCCTTCCAAGTAGCTGGAACTACAGGTGCACGCTACCACATTTGGCTAATTTTTTATTTATTGTAGAGATAAGGTCTGCCCGGGCTGGTCTCAAACCCGTGTGCTCAGGCAATCCACTTGCCTCAGCCTCCCAAAGTTCTGGGACTGTAGGCTGAGCCACCGAGCCCGGCCAAAAAGGGGTTTTTTAAAAAGTTACTTGCTGAGCCACCGAGTGTAATCTACTTTTTATACCTAACAATATTACCATGTCATTAGATATTATTCCCTCCATCACTTTTGATGCTTGAATACTATTTCATTTCTACAGCTTGTTGAGGTACAATTAATATACAATATAATATAACAATTTGAAAAATATGTTCAGTATGGTGAACCATTTCCCTATGGTGAGGACATTTACATTGTTTTCAGGTTTTTTCTGGATGTTGTCTAATCAGCTTTTCTTTTAGCATATCCTTGTGAATATTTAAATTATTTCCTTGCAATAAAATTTCTGACTCACTGGAAGTACACATTTAAAGCTGTTTTAAAATACAGTCCAAAAGCTTGGTGAAATGTCCTAATTTATACTTTAGCATTTGTGTAGGAGTATGCCCATTTCTAATCCCTTCATCAATACTAGACTGGTGCTTCTTTAGGTTTCTCTTGTTTTCCTGGAAAAAATAGCAGTGGGGTGTTTGTGGAGTTCTTACTAATCTGGGGAATTTGTAAGTGCTGTTCTATTGGTTGGGCTGAGATCATTGCTCCAAAATTGGGATGTCCTACGAGCAGTGGAAGGAGTCCCACAGTTATTTTAGCAATATGTAAAGCCCTTAGATAATTGTCTTAAAAAGAAACATGAATTATATACATGATTAGTCCCTTCCCCACCCTGTCATACATATGATGCAGATGAGAAAGTTTGGCTGATGCTGTATGTAATTATGTATGTGCATAGAAATTGACATTGTTGCATTAACACAAGGACAGTCTCATATTAAACTTTCGTTATTCAAATTGTTTTCTACTTGCCTGAACCGGGGCTCTTTTCATTTTCTAAGTGTTGTAAAAATTGAAGTATGACTTGAATTATGCACCCTGAATGATGTCTTGGCCTAGCACCACACTTGAGATGGATTTGTGGGTTTTATTCATGTATCAAAGTGTATGTTATTTGAGTTCTGAACAACATTCCTAACACAGGGGTAGACGTGTGAGGGGTAAGAGGAGATGTGTGGGGAAAATCCAAAGATGTTCATGACAGTTTTTGACTATGCGTGACCTTTTCTAGAATTTTATCTTCAAATAAAAGATGGGTGTTTTTTAAAGTAACTTTGTTAACCTCCAGGGACACAGATTATCAGCTCCAACTCACGCCATTGCTTCTGAGCACTTGGTGTCTCATAAGTCTTGGCTGTTCTGGGAGGTCCTGGCCAGGCCAAAGTGATTCCTCTACTTACTGTCTCACAGCCAAGCCCAGCTGACACCAGCCAAGCCCAGATGACACCATACATGCATTGCACTTCACCTTCTCAGCGGCCACAGACCAAGCCAAAAAGAAGCTGCTCCTGTGGTCTGTGCAGTCAGCCCTGCTGCAAAGCCTGCCTGGTCTTCCCAGCTCCCTCTGCCTGTTCTCCTGGAGCTTGCACTCAGAACAGCTCTCTGGGTCCCTGCCAGAAATTTGCATCACAAAGGCCAAAGAGGCCAACCTTTCTGGGCTTTGTCAGAGTTTGTGTGGCAGAAAATTCCCTAAATAGGATCTGCCTCCTCCTCACCCCTTTTGCTTTCTCTCTGTTTCTTTGTCTATCACTCTGGTAATGGAAATGAGAAAGGGTCACACAGCCCCATTTGAAGAAGAGATTATCTTCTGCTGGTGAAAAGAATGTCATTCCTTGGGCTGAGGTGGGAGGTTTTTGGACACTGAACATCAGCCTTTCTAGAATAATTTCTCTTCTGGTCACATTTCTCCAAAAAATGAATATACTAGGAGTGGAGAGAGAGAGAGAGAGAGAGAGAGAGAGAGAGAGAAGAGAGGGAGAGGGAGGGAGGGAGGGAGGGAGGGAGGGAGAGAGAGAGAGAGAGAGAATGAAAGAAAGAGGAAGGAAGAGAAAGAGAGAGATTTGAATGAGAATTCCAGTTAGGACAACCTACAAACATCACAAACTTTTCCCTTCTCCGTATATGTAATCTGAAGCCAAAGTGAGGGTGCTCAAGTTGAGGAGTAAGAAACACTGTGACTCAGCACTGAATTATCTCAGCAGTCTGGTCAGGGAGAACTCTCCAAGGTCAGGGATGCTGAAGGAGAAAGAACACATATAAAAACTTAGGGAGGCTCAGGCCCCTGGCCAGAAAGTTATTTTGAAACTTTGCTATGACTGCTTTAAATATTACACGTGCACGCACACACACAATTTTATTTCAAAACAGCTTAAAACTTACGGAAAAGTTGCAAGAACACAACAGAGAACTCCCATTTGTTCTTCTCTCCCAGAGACCCTATTCAAGTTTCAGTAGTTCTATCAGCTGCATCTTTTAATGGAAAGAATCTAACTCCAGGAAACGCCTTGCACCCAGTTGTCCTGTCTCCTCCTAGTTCTCCTTCAATCTAGAACTGTCTTCAGCTCTTTCTTTTCTTTTATGACTGGCAGTTTAAAATTATAGTTCAGCCATTTTGTAGAATATCCTCTAATTTGGGTTTGTTAAAGGGAACTTCGTTAAAGGCAATTTTCAGAGAAAAGTAAAATCGTAACTCTCCTACAGATGTGAAAGTTGATTATACAAATTGGGTCATTCCTTGTCAATCCAATTAAATTAGAGTTGAGGGTCTGGGGGGAAAAGCACTTGGGGCACATATCACCAGGTTTAAGAATTTAATTTTCTGTAATCTTAATACCAGTTTTACTTAGTAGCTGCTAAAATGACCTGCCCTAACTCTTAAGACTGATTTTACCTACCAACGTCATTCATCAATCAGGACTTGCCAGCTCTCTAGTGGTTCTCTAGTGCAAGTAATCTTTCTTTCAAAACAATGTAGAACATTTTTCTCTTTCTATTAAAACTCTCAGCCTTCTCTTTGTTCTTCGGACATACCAAAGACCACCCTGTCTGTATGTTTGCCCTGAATTGCAATTTTGTAATTCATAAATAAATTGTTTAGTTTAGAGATCTGTCTCTAGATTACATTTGGATTTTGACATAGATATAGAAATGAAAATGTAGTGAAAGATTTTATTTTAGTCATATGGTATAAGGGAACCAGGCAGATGTTATAGATTTAAAGGAAAAGTCAAAAGAGCATATATTTATGTGGAGCAAAGGAATGTTGAAATGCAACAAAACAGGTTTTCCACCAGCAGGGAGGAAGTCAGTTCAAAATTCAATCACTGCCAGACAGGACTAAGATAGATAGATAGATAGATAGATAGATAGATAGATAGATAGATAGATAGATAAAATTTCAAAGACAATGGCCCAGAAAGGTATATTATAGACACTGCTTAGTTTTCTATTGAATCATAAAACTTTGTTTTCTACAGGTTTGTCTAATGTTTTCTCATGACCCATACTGATGTCTTTGCCTTTATTTTTTTTCCATTGCTTCCTGTTGCTGACATATGACGTCTCCTTGCTTTACTACTGGTGTTAACTTTGACCACTCAATTAAGATAGCATCTTCCAGGTGTTTCCACTGTAAGCATGTCTCCCTACCTTTGCACTTAATTCATAAGAAATTGGTAGGGAGACATATTAAAACTATGAAAAATCCCATTACTCACCCAGATTTCACCTGCTGGTTTTAGCATTGACATTCCTTGTTTGAATTAATTATTACTCTGATGATTTCAAAGGGGAATTTTCTAATGGTATCATTTCTTCTGCATTTATTAGTTAGCTTTCTTTGGTAGTAAGAGCTTTATTTTCTCCCTGTGCATTTATTCACTTACATGTTTATTTCCAGTGGGGAGCTGGAGTTGCCTCAAACCACTTACTGAGAACCAGTTTGGCTCAAACCACTTACTGACAACTCTTTCTGGCTCTGCGTTCATTGATGTCATGTTGGTATTTTAAATTGGTCATTGTAAGAGTAGTTACACCATGGAAATTGGAAAATATTTCTCTCAGATCAGTCTTTGTCTGAGATTTGTGTTTTCCCCTCAGAGATTCCGTTTCTAAACATCAGCTCATCGCTCTATATCAAGGTGGACTTACTTGTCCCTGTTTTATTCAGTGGACTATGACCTATCTCTGTATTATTTATTTTGATTCTCAACTTATCCCAGATTTGGTCCATGGGAGCTCCTTCAAGCTGACATTTGTGCCCTGTTGACCTGTCTCCCATTGTTTTGTTTTGTTTTGTTTTTGAGCATTTCTTTACTTTCTGGCTCAACAAAATGAACCAGGACTATCTGGATCTTTCCTTGCACCAACCATGGCATGACCCACTTCTCCAAGGAGCCCTGGTCCCTTTGAGTGTAGAGTTTCTCTGGCCTTTGCATGCTCCTAACTTCTGCTCAGAACTGCCTCTCCCTGGCCACCTACCCCTTTCACCCTGCCCAATGAAGGATGAAGGAAAGATGGAGAATAATACATATTTTTTAAAGAAAGGAAAATAAAGGAGGGGGAGGAGGAAGAGAAAGATCTCTTTATATATGTATGTTTAACTCTCCCTCACCCTAGTTTTACCAAAGATTAGATTTAGTTTCATTTGGTCATGTCGGTTACTGAAGTGATTACCTTTTATGTGGTTGAGTATGTGAAATTTTTCAAGAGCAAAATTATTTATCGACCATTTATTGAGTCCTACTATGTGTATGCCTGATATTATACTACTTACTCATAGTGCACAGCCCCGGCCGTCTATGAGGTAGAATGACAGTAAGATGTCCTAAGGTTTATAGCTGGTGTAGCCTCAAAGTCTGCAGCTTGCAGATGCAGGCACCACCTGTGTCTGGTCAAGGAAGGGGAATCAGAAGTCAGGAAGACTTCCCAAAGGTGCCTAGAATGAAGTGAGTTTAGAGGTAGGACTTGGCTAGTTGGACAAAGAAAGGAAGGATATTTCACAGAAAGAACATGCTAAAACTTAGAGAGATTTGGCAGACTTGAGGAATGAGAGGTTGTTTGACCAGATCAGAAACACTTGTTTCTTTGTCTTCTTGAACGTTTTTTTTTTTGTAAGAAAGCACAGTTGTTCTTTTTTGTAGTCAGTCTTGCCTATTCCAGGCTACCATCCCAGAGTTCCAGTTCTGTGATTGAACACTATTGCAATGTTGCATTGCAGACATTGTAGTGTCTTCCCTCAGAAGAAGCAATCTTTCTCTCAAGAAAAGAGGAAGTAGAATTAGCAGACATTTTACCAAAGAAAGATAAAACATTTTTTCATAGTCTTTTTGGGTCGGCTTTTGTCACTAAAATTTTTTCAATCTTACCTCTAGGGGATTCCTTCCTCTTTTGAACATGGCCCCAATCTGATCCAAACAAATTGTTCTTGTTGTCTTTACCCATAAGCAGATGCATTAGGTTGGTGACAGTAGTTTAATCTTGATCTTTTGATTGTTTTTTATCATCAACAGGTGTCACATTTATTACTTTGAATGATATTTTGAAATAGATGATTTTGTTTTAGTTCATGGTAGTTATGTTTGTCCTATATCTAATGCTGAGTTTTCTTTAAGATATGTTAATTGTATAAAAGTTGTGCTCTAGGAATAGAGCAATTGTGTAAAAACTGTTGCTTTTAAACATGCTTCTCACATGGCTGTTTTTAAATTTTGCAGACGATACCAGAAATTGCAGAAGATTATGAAGCCTTGGTAAGAATATATGATCAATTGGTATTGATGATTTAACACTTCCTTCTTCTTTGCATAATTTAATTCTGTCCTCTGACTGATTGTGTAACTATGCATCTAGATATTTTAAGTAATTTTTTTTTGCTTTCTGCTTGATGTTCTTATATAAAGAGATTCTTTAAAATTTTTTCTCTCTTTTTTGGCAGCATAAAAGGTATTCTATGTTTGTAACCACTACAGGATTGCCACCCTATCCCTAGAGCAATGCTAGGCATAATTTTATGTATTACTTTAAACAAAACTTTCTTTTTTGTGGTATAGGTGATGTTCAAAGTCAAAAGTCTTTGATTTTCTTCAATGACTCAAGAAGAAAAAGATTCACATTTTAAAAAGTATTCAGAATTGAAGTATGGAAGGAAAATTATTTACTTTGAATTTGAGAAAGTGCTTGATCAGCTATCTGTTACGTGAATTGCATGCTAATTGTGTTTGAAGATCTCAGAGCTTCTTTCTTAGCGTTTTCCCTTCTCACTGCCTTTCTTATCCACTAAATAGGGTGAGTCTAAAAATGGTCTAACAAATTCTTTGAAGTAGGCTGAACAAATTTCTACAATGCCAAGCTGTTAAGCAGATAATTTCAATTTGAGAAGGAAGACTGAAGAGCATTTCAATTTTGTAAGCCCTCAGAGAAAATCCTTATCGCCTTTAATCCACTGTATACAGTATTAGACTAGTCTTAAGTCATTCACCTTCCTCTACCTCCTTACATATAGACAAAGCATTAGCTGCAGGGACTCTTCTGTTTATTAAATTCTAATAAAATAGACAGCAATATTGAGTTTCTAGGGTAAAGCTTCTTAAATTTTATTTTGATATATTTAATAAAACAGAAACACTTAATGGTAATGGCAGTATAGGACTTTTTTTTTTTTTTGAGTTGGAATCTCACTCTGTCGCCCAGACTGGCGCCCAGACTGTCGCCCAGCCTCGACCTGCTGGACTCCGGCGATCCTTCCGCCTCAGCCGTCCGAGTCGCCGGAATTATAGGCGCGCGCTACCATGCCCGGCTAATTTTTTTTTTTTTTTTAATTTATTGTAGAGATGAGGTCTCGCCTGCTCAGGCGGGTCTCGAACCCGCGGACTCAGGCAATTCACTCACCTCAGCTTCCCAAAGGCGCGGAATTACAGGCTGAGCCACCGAGCCCGGCTGAGGACTTTTTTTTAATGAGAGTTAGTCCCGGGCACTGTCTAAATGTTTACACTCATTACTTCTATCCTCCACTTATATCCAACACACAAGATTAGTATTTCCTGGGTTTAAGAAGTTAAAATCAGATGGAGGAGCTGAGGTTCAAACCTATTTTATTTTCATACAATTTGCTAATGTAGAGGAATTTTGGACTGAAGGCAAAATAATTTTTTAAAAATTTGTCTGTTAACAGTTTTAATCTTTTGGTATATAGGGATACTAGACACTTTGGGATTATGATTTTCATTTATTAATCGTAGAGAAAAAGCATTGGTTACTGCTTCTGCTAATAATAGAGTAGCACAGTTAGACTAACAGAGATAGCAGTTATAAAATCTGGACAAAATATTATAAACAAATCATAAAAAAGCAACTATTGGAAGGCACTGGATAGCAACTTAAAGCAGGCAGAAAGTGGAAGAAAATCAACCCTTGAGAGAACAGATGAGTTTTGGATGAGATTTGTGTGTTTGCAGCTTTTTGCCTTGAGAACCCCTACTCATGCAGGTAGCATGAAGTGGCAGAAAGCCTTGGTCTTAGTCCAATACTAAGAGTATAGTTTGGAGCTGGCAGAGCAGCTGGATTCTTGGGGGAATCTATGAAAGAAGGGAAGCTCAGAGGGTGTGAGACCTTACATATAAACTCTTCCCAGATCCACTGGTGATCTCTGAAGTGTGGCTGCACGTGTGTGTGTGTAAATCCCAAGGACCTAGTAAAAGCAGCAACTGGAAACAACTGCCATGTTTGAGCAGAGATGTCAGCTGTCATTCACTGCAGAGTTTTGAGTTTGATTAACTTCCTGCTAGAACAAAAAATCAGTACTCTTCAAAGGAACAAAACTGACTTCTGAGCCTTGACAATATTTTATTCACAATGTCCAATATACAGCAAAAATTTACCAGGTATATGAGGAAATAGGAAAAGATGACTCATAGTTAAGAAAAAACAGAAGGTAGTAGAAACTGACCCTGAGATAATTCACATGTTGGAATTAGTAGATGAATATTTTAAAACAACTTTTGTAAATATATCAAAAGACTAAACTAAAGTATGAGTATAAAAGTGCACAGATGGGGAGTCTTAACAGAAAAAATGGAAACAATAACCAAATATAAATTATAAAACAGGATGTACAGTAGATAAAATGAAAAAAATTACTGTATAGGGTTGAAGATGTCAGAAGACACATAACCTTCAAAATATATCAGTATAAATTACCCAATCTGAAAAGCAGATGAAATGAATAGTGAGTACTTGACCTGTGAGATAATAACTGATCCAAAATACATTTAATTGGAGTCTCAAAAGGAGAGAAAAAATTGGGGGGCAGAAAAATATTTGAATAAATAATTATAGAATAAAATCATCATGGAGAAATAGGAAATAAGTTCTTTATACTGAAGGGATATGATACTAGGTAGAAATTAAAATCTATAGGAAAGGATAAAAAACATATAAAATTGTAAATATATGGGTAAATACAAAAGACAAAATGTAGTCGTTTTCTTTCAAACTTCTTTAAGAGACATATAACTATATAAAGCAAAAATTATAATACTGTTTGTAAAGTTTATGACATATTTACATGTAATATATATGAAAATAAGAGCAAAAAGAATGGGGAAAGAAAAGAAACTACACTATGGCAAGCTTCTTACTGTTTAATCTTCCCTTTAAATATTATGTTAATGATGTACGTTGTAATATATAGGTAGAGTCACAACTAAAAAATTAATGCAAAGAAGCATAGGTCAAAATCCAAAGGAAAAATTAAATTGGACTGCTAAAAAATATTTGATTAACCCAAAAGAAGGCAAGAAAAGAGAAACAAAGAACAAAACATAGATCACATGAAAAACAAGTTGGATGACATAAATCTAATCATATCAATATATTAAATGCAAATAGATTAAACAATCCAGTTAAACAGCTTAGATTGTTAGAGCAAATTTAAAAAGCATGACTCAGATCTGTGCTGTTTACAAAATATATACTATAAATGCAAGATCACATGTAGTTTGAAAGTAGAAGGATGCAAAAAAACATACACTACACAAATACTACTAATAATAATGCAACTGAGTAATTTGATATCAAGAAAAATAAGACTTGAAGACAATATGGTATCAGAGATAAAGAGTAATAATTATTAATAAAAGTGGTCAATTCATCGGGAAGAAATAAAAATGTCAAATATAGGACAGGCACGCTGGCTTAAGCCTGTAATCCCAGCACTTTGGGAGGCTGAGGTGAGTGGACTGCCTGAGCCCATGGTTTGAGAACAGCTTGGGCAACTTGGCAAGACCTCATCTCTACAATTAAAAAAATAAAAATAAATAAATAAATAAGCCAAGCATGGTAGTACATGCCTGTATTTTCTATACTTGGACAGCTGAGGCGGAGGGATCACCTGAGCCCAGCAGGTCGATGCTGGGGTGGCTGTGAGCATGCCACTGTACTCCAGCCTGGGCAACGGAGTGAGACTCCAACTCAAAAAAATTTGTTTAAATGTATATGTATCTAATAACAAGCCTTCAAAGTACATGAAGCAAAAACTGACAACCAGAGAGAAAAATAGACAAATTCATTTCCATTATCATAGTTGTAGATTTTAAAACTACTCTCTCCTAACTGATAGGAAAACCAGGCAAAATCAGTAAGGATATGTGCCTGATCAACATTCTTTTTTTTTTGAGAAAGCAGGCTATATTGAGAGGACAGAAAAGCTCTCACAGTGGGAGGGGACCCAAAAGTGTTGCCCTGATCAACATTCTTAAAGGTCTTGTCTTAACTGTTATTTATAGACCATCATACCCAACAACAGGAGAATACGAGGGGGGACCCAAAAAACCCTGGAATTGTCCTTTGGAAGTTGGGCCCCTTGTAGTACAAACTTCCTCTGCTAGGTAAGTGTGCTAGGAACCCATTGGCATCGGTGTACCAGCTAGTGTTGTTGTGAGAAGCTGAGTTCTGCTTCTGTGAAATTTTTTTTGGATATTTTTTTCAGTGCGTTTGCCCATTTCATGATAGGTGATTTATGAGCGTACCTGTCCTCACCATACTGAATGTTCAGCAGTTTTTGACCAAAAGCAGTATAAACCCTGCCCCTCTTTCCCTATTCACCTGATTTCACCCAAAGTAACTTTTTTTGTGTTTCCCTGAATGAAAAAAATCCTCAGAGGGAAATGTTTTGACAGTGTGAAAGAGGTGAAATAAAAAATGGCAGAAGCTCTAAAAGGCATCAACATTGATGAGTTCAGAAACTGTTTTGAGCAGTGGAAAAAGCATCTCAATAGGTATATTGCATCAAACAAAGAGTACTTTGAAAATGACTGAAGTTCAAACATGTAAGAATAAATACACAATTTTTTTTTTTTTGAGAAAGCAGGATATATTGAGAGGACAGAAAAGTTCCCACAGTGGGAGGGGACCTGAGGGGGTTGCCCAATACACAATTTTTTATAAATAAATTCCCAGGGCTTTTTTGGGTCCCCTCTCATACGTACATTATTTTGAAGTGAACATGGACTGTTTATCAAGATAGGTTATATGTTGGGTCATAGTAAGTCTAAAGAATTTTCAAATAATTGAAATTATACAGATTATGTTTTTTGATCACAAGGAAATCAGGTTAGAAGTCAATAACAATAAAATAGCTAAAAAGCCTCAGATGTTTGGAAATTAGAAAACACACTTCCATATTACCCAGGAGTCAAGGAATAACCCAGTTGAAATCACAAAATGTTTTAAGCTGAATGATGTAGCATACCAAAATTTGTGGATGCAGCTTAAGTAGTGCTTGGAGAGAAATATATTGTCTTAAATTCCTATATTGAAAAAGAGGAGTGTTTTTGTTTTTTTTTTTAAATCAATGATCTAAGTTTCTACTTAAGAGGCTAGAAGAAAATGTGAATTAAGTAAGTAGAAGGAAGAGAATAAAAAGAACAGTAATCAATGAAATAAAAAGAGACAAATATTAGAAGAAAATTAAAGTCAAAAATTGAATATGTGAAAATATTTATTAGGAAAAAAAGAAGAGAGAAATTGGAATATCAATGCCAGTAATAAAAGAGGGAGCTATTGCTACAATTAAAAAGAAAATAAAGGACTATTATAAATGATTGTTTGTTTGCCAATATATTTAAATGTTTTAATGAAATGGACAAAGGTTTTGGAAAAGAAGTTACCAAATGAGTCAGCCATGGGAACATGTGACTTTGATTTCTTTTCAAGAAAGAACTTGTTAGCCATGAGGAGAGCCGTTCAATGATTGTTTCCACTTACTGCACATTTCAAGGTCATGGCAGCTTTTAAGTCAAGGTCATCCTCTTCCAAAGCAGTTCTTAATCAGTGAGCATGGAGAGGGTACCAGGACCTGACCACTTTTACTCATTGTAAGGCTCCACTCACTTGCATTGTTTGGACTGGGGCTTCCCTTTGAGTTGACTGAGACTTTGTCAGATCTACATTTGTTTCTTCTCTCCCATTCCTTTCCCAGGCATCACTTCTGCCTCGTGGTCCCAAGGCATTCCATACCCAATCCTACTTCTACCCCTTGATCTTCTGCAGGCATTGCCAAGTCTCCCAATAAATCTCTGCTTTCCTAACTCCATCTTGGTATCTGCTTCTCAGAGAATTAAAACTGATACATCAAAACTCACAAATGAAATAGAAAATCTGAATGCCATAACTATTAAAAAATTGAATTTATTATCAAGAATCTTCACAAAATGAAAACTGCTTACACAGGTAAATTCTATTGTATGAGAAATACCAAATCTACACACATGCTTTTGGAAAATAGAGGAGTAAGATCAGTTCTTATTTTATGAATTCAGTATTACTTTGATACCAGAACCTTAACAAAGACAATATAGAAAATAAAAACTATAAACCAGTGTCCCCAATGAACAGAGCGGCAAAAATCCCCAGAAGCATATTCATAAATATAACCAAGCAATATATTAAAAGGATAATGCATTGTGATTACTAAAGGTTTATCTCAGAAATAGTTTAACATTTGAAAATCAGTCAATGTGACTCAGCAATTATTAAAATAAAGGAGACAACCTAAAGAGAAAAAATCCTCTTAATAGAGAAAAAGCATTTCATAAAATCTATTATCTTTTTGTAATAAAAATTTTTAGCATACTATAAAAAGAGGGAACTTCCTCAACCTGATAAAGGCATCTATGAAAAACCCCTCATATTTAATATTGAAAAACAATGTTTTCTACCCTGAAAACTGAGAATAAGGCAAATATATTTGTTCTCTGCACTTCTGTTCAACATAGTACAGGAGTCCTTAGCCATTGCAATAAGTCAAGAAAGAAATACAAGCATAGTATGAGAAAGGAATATGTGAAACCATCAGTCATGATTCTCTATTATGAGAAAAATCTAAGAAATTTACAAAGAAACTGCTAGATATTGAATTTAGTAAGATCTCAGGATCCAAAGCCAATATATAAAAAATGGATGTATTTCTACATGTTAACAGCAAACAATAGGAAAATGTAAATAATCGTTTCTTTTTAGAAATAAAAAGTAATTTATCTTTGGAATAAATTCAACAAGAGACATGCAATATCTGTTTACTGAAAAATAAATAAGTGACTGAGAGAAATTAAAGGAGACCTAAATAAGTGGAGAGGTATATCCTTTAATGGGTTGGATGGCATATTATTGTTAGGATAGCAGTTTTCCCCAAATTATAGTTTCAATACAATATCAATTATTTTTTGGAAAGAATTACAAGCCAATCCTAAAATTTAAATAGAATATAGGACCTAGAATAGCCAAAACAGTCAACAACGGAATTGAAGAATTTCATTAATTGACTTCAGACACTTAATATAAGGTTAGTTATGAGGACAGTCTGATACATGGAATAGAGACCAGCATAGACCTGCACTTATATTTTCAACAAAGGAGCCAAAAGAACATTTGCTGACGTAAGTAATGCAATGATTCTGAAGACTAAGGAGAGTTGTCTGAAAGGTGATTTAGAAATTCATGCATTTCGTTGTATGTAAATGTTACTCCCTCAAAAATAAAATACATGAAAAACCTCACAGGGAAGGGCAGAACTATGACCATTAACTTTGACAATTAAGGATCTATTTAGTACAATTTGTTGATCACTTTAAAAGTGGTCTTTCTTTTCGTCTTTTCTTCAATTCTGTGTTGGGCTTGCCACTCCATAGAAACATTTGGAAGCACTCTTCTTTTATAAAATTAGCAGCATAAATTTACATGCTTGTTTTGAGATTGGCTGAATTTTGTTGGAATGGATGCGGTCTCTACTAAGTTGATGAGAAACATTTATGTGAATCATTCCAGCACACATGGTGTGTTGGCTGTGACAGTGGCTCTCTACCAGCATGTAAAGTTTGCAGTTGGCTTAATTTGTGGCTGTCAGTACTGCAAAATCTTTAGCCTAACACTTAACAAAAAAAAAATACAAATAACCCAAACAAATAGAAATGTTCCTGAATGGGCCATGTGGTTGCTTTATATTGGTAATTCTTTTAGCTTTGACACTGTACCCAGCATTGATTGCAGAGTAGAGCTTGCCTTCTGTCTTCCCTCTTTGGAACCAGAATCACTCCTCTAGATTTGGAAATAAATACCTATGTCAGGGTTCAATAAGAGCCATTATAGCCACCTCATTTGAAAGAGAATATTGAGTCCCGTGATTTGGAATGTAAAACTGTTTTAACATGGCCATCCTTTCCTTGCAGCTGAGGGTTTGAAGTTGAATTTTAAGAAAGTTCTTCCTTTTAAGAATATACTGTGTCACCCAGTTACAGTCATAATGAATTATACATGTTATATACAGATTATATATGTATATGCAATATAGTATAGTATATGAGGTATGTCAATTAACTTTGCAAACTCATCCTAGAATAAGTGCTACATACTTACTTCCTTAATATCACTACAGCCACCTTTGAAGTACTCCCCTTGGGAAGCTATGCCTATACCTAGTTCATTGTCAAAGCAGTTTTGGAACTCTTTTTCTGAAATGGCCATCAGAGCTGTTCTCCCAAGAATGTCAGAGTTTGAATTAGAGCAATGAACATTAAATTTCTCATTAAACTTGGCAGGAGTGGAAGTGAAATCAGGGACATGTTAGTTCAAGTTTACGGGGATAATGCCATGAAGAAAACAGTAGCATACAAGTGGATTAAATTTTTTTTTGAAGGAAGAGAAAGCATCACTGATGAAGAGAGGTCTGGGTGCCCAGTAATGAGCAGAACTGATGAAAACAGCAAAAATTCATTGAATTGTGTGTCAAAATCATCAGCTGACTATGAGAAGCATAGCAAACCAAATAAACATCAATAGAGAAACAGTTAGGAAAATCTTTACTGAAAATCTTGGTATGAGAAATGTGTGTGCAAAAATGGTTCTGAAGGAGCTCTTACATCATGACAATGCACCAACTCACACAGCACTCTCTTTGAGGGAGTTTTCAGCCAGTATACAAATAACTGGATTGGAACACCCTCTCTACTCACCTGATCTGACCCTCATTGACTTTTTTCTTTACCTGAAGATAAAGGAAATATTGAAAGGAAGACATTTTTATAACATTCAGGACATCAAAAGAAATATAACAATAGCGCTGGTGGCCATTCCAGAAAAAGAGTTCCAACATAGCTTTGACGGGTAGACTAGGCACTGGCATTGGTGTGTAGCTTCCCAAGGGGAGTACTTTGAAGGTGACTATAATAATATTCAGCAATGAGGTATGTAGCACTTTTTCTAGATGAGTTCATCAATATTTTATGTATGTGTATTTTATATGAATATTATTATATAATATTATATAGTATATAATAGGTTATATTATATAATTCTATACATGTATCTGTCCTCTATCTTTTTATCTATCCATCTATCTATCTTTTCTGTCTATCTCCCTATCTATTATGCTGTTGGAGAGAACATGAGAACTATCTTTCCTCTGAGCACCTGGATTGATGTGAAGAAACTTTTCTCTCACCCATCATTCTCACTAATGGATAATTGAGAGGCACAGACAGCCCTATCTGCAGTCTCTAAAATGGCGCTATACCGCCTTAATAGCCTTAATAAAGATTGAAATCCTGGCCCCAAACCATCTTTGAGATTTGGAAACTAAATGATATGCTTTCTCATTCTCTCCATCTTTTTTTTCCAAGGACCTTGAAACCTGTCTGAGGAGTCTGTGGATAGAGTTTTAGAGTATTTTAGGGGAGATCAAGACCGACCAGTTATTACTAAAGCCATTTGGGTTAGGGTTTCATTGAGCAGGTAGCTTAGGAGCAGTCATTTTGCCTTCAATTATTAGAGAGCATGGCTGTAATTTATCTTTTGCTCTTAAAGCAGCTAAAAAAGACTAATATCATCTGTGTTATCAGTCTCAGATAGCTAGTTGGGAATGCCAATAATTATTTGACTCCAGTAGTGTATGTATTCTTCTGCCACTGCCTGCTCCATTGCATCTTCTGTTGTTTATGTTATGGACACAAGTTTTTTTCACTGCATAGAGTCCATGAATGCTGTCCTCCCATGGTGTGTATGTAGTAATTCCATAGGTATTTGAGGTCTTTTAGTATGCCAGGCATCAGCAAATGTCAACTACTGGTTATCATTTGGTTGTTGTTTTTCCTTTTTTCAAGTAAATAAAATAAATGAGCTAATATTGCTTACTACTAATGCTGTACATTATTATGTCATAATGTTTTCACAGTAACACTAATGCCTACCCAGTCTATTAATAAATCTTACTAATTGTTTTTATTATCTGGCTCTTATTTTCCTGAGATAATTTACTTTTTTTTACAATTGGATATTTGGATTTTGTTGTGACTCATTGTCTGTAAAAGGAGCCATTCTGGAATTTTAATTTAACCTTTCTCACTACTCTCTTTAACTTATTTTTCACCTGCCTTTCTAGTTTTTTGTTCTCTCTCCTTCAAATAAGTGTGTTTTTGGTTTGGAATTTCTTTTTGAGGCATGATCCTTTGATGCCACCTAGGGGGCACCTGTAAGATCAGGGTTGCCTGTGTACACAGTTCTGAATAGCCAGAGGTATTAACTGCTTTTCTGTCTGCACTGAATGCTTTGACTTTCCTTGCATTTTTTTTTCTTTCTGGTTCTAAGAACAGAGAATCATTGATACATGAAAGCAAAACATTTGAAAATCATGAGCCTCATTCAACCTTTTAGGAATATCACTTTTGTGTAATGGTAATATAGTAACATGTTACCTACTATTGACTACACACTGTTTGGAGTACTTTTTTGTTAGCTCATTTTATTTCTCCAACAATCTCTGAGTTAATGTGTCACTACTGCCATCATCCACCATCAACATCGACATGTCCATTTTTAACAAATGAGGAACCCGGAGCACAGAATGTTGAGGCAACTTGCTCATGTAAGCTGGAAGGAGTACATCTGCTGTCTTACTCTAGAAACTAACCATTTAGCCAATTCTGTCTAGTTGGTCACATTCCCTCTGGTCTCTGGCAGCTTTGGACCACCTTCCCTGAGAATCATTCCCCTTTTACAGGTTCCTTTCAGCATCACAACTTGGGTGATAATGTGAATTTCAAAGCTTTGTTTGTTTATTTTGAGGCTGGACTGAGTAAAAGGAGGAAGGGAAATTAAGAATTTGTTTCTGAATATTCCAGAAATGTGAACCTGTTTTCTATTCTTCTAATTAAAAATACATGGGAAGATTCGATCTAAATATGTTTGGAAACTTTGTAGCATGGTGATAATGGTATGTGTGAGCCTACAGATTAAAACTTTAAATAATCAACTTACTTTTAAAAAACAGCATAGGTACTGTTATTGCATAATGCAGCATAGAAATTTCGACTGGCTTAACTCAATGTACTTGAAAAAAGAGTATTTATTTAATGATTTTAAGTTAGTAGTTATGATAATGAAGACTTGTGATAAAAGTGAGCATCTGTAAAAGAATCTGAGTGTCTAAGTGTCTCTTAAAGTGTTGTTTTGGATGCACTAGAAACCAGGATATTGTCTATAAGGGTCTTGGGCAGAACTGCTTTTTCCTGAGCTTACCCTTTATTTGGATTTCCATACCACACTTTAGACCTCCCCTCCAGCTTTCTGAATCACAGCCAGTCTTATGGCCAGCAAGCCCTTTGTAGGGAGTTACTATCTTCATGGATGTTCCAGAAAACTTAAGAACTAAAGATAAAATGCTGACCAGTGCAACATACAAATGAATACATTTACTTAGCTATATATAGAGGTATACATAGACCACTTGAGAAAAAGTGCTAATCGTCTCAGTAGAATTATTCTTAATCTCCTATTGATGCCTGTGGATGGTAAGAGAATCACATTGCCCTGCCTGAATGGTCCTGACTTGCATTCACTGAGAAGTTTTTCTCTAAGCTATCATTCGTTGAGTGCTTATATGCTACACACTTTTTAAAGAGCTGTGCAATGTTGTTAGATACATATTGCTACCCAGTTTTTCAGCTGAGAAAACAGAGGCTCAGAGAGGGTAAGTGAATTGCCCAGCACAACACAGCTTCTGGTAAGTGAAATCTCTGGTAAATCTCTGGTAGTGAGAGTTGGTATGAGCCAAGGTCTGTCTGTTACTGAAGCCCTGGCTGACCTCAGCAGGACCATCCTGCCTTTTCCCATCACTCAAATTGGTAAGGAAGTTGTCTGTGGCCCCACTGCTCATCTCATGCAAAGTTGTTAAAATTGTGTATTTTTTCAGAGCTTTCTTGTGTCTGTGTTTTTGCTCAGTCTTGAAACCCGTGACTTTTGTGCCTCCCTGTGTTTTGCAGCTTCGGAGACATGCTGTCCTTCACCCTGACAGCCTTTGTTGAGCTGATGGACCATGGCATTGTGTCCTGGGATACATTTTCGGTGGCGTTCATTAAAAAGGTAATGTGGATTGTGCGTCTTTCGGCTTCCCGTATTTTCTTATTACATAGATTTTTTTTTTCTCTGCTTTGAGGATATTTTATATTTGTGTTTCTTTTTTTTTTTTTTTTTGAGTTGGAGTCTCACTCTGTCACCCAGACTGGAGTGCAGTGGCTGCTCCCGGCGACCGCGGCCTCAACCTGCTGGGCTCCAGCGATCCTTCCGCCTCAGCCTTCCTAGTAGCCAGAATTACAGGCATGCGCTACCACACCTGGCTGATTTTTTTTATTATTATTATTTATTGTAGAGATGATGTCTCACTGCCCAGGTGGGTCTCGAACCCGCGGGCTCAGGCAATCCACTCACCTCAGCCTCCCAAAGGCGCGGGATTACAGGCTGAGCCACCGAGCCCGGCTATGTTTCTTTTTTTATGTTAAAAGGTGGCTGTGGTTTTTGGTAGTATTATGTATGTGGGAGTCAGTGCACCCATATTGTATATGAAAATGATATTCTGTTGCTACAGGGATTATAAGGGATTGCACGTGAGAGCCCATAGCTGAGGGAAGATCCATGTGTGATGTTGTGAGTAACTGCACAAGCGTCTGCTGATTTCCTAGGCCACTTTGCTGTTCTCAAGACCTGAGCAGAGTTCCTGCTATCCTTCTTGAAGTGTTCATTCTCAACCTGGCGTTCAGGAAAAGGGAAAGAGGCAAAGTCTCCTGAATGCCTGCATGTGTCGGTTTGAAGCAGGGATGCATGAGAAGGAGGCGTGCTTGGGTCTGTGTGTCTTAGGCAGAGGGAGCCTGCCTGCTGGTAATCATGAGGTGATGACTGTCTCACGCATCAATCAGTTCTGCTCATTCCTCCTTTGGGAGGAAGCTAATAAAGGTGGGCCTGATGTGGGGAAAGAGAGCAGAAAAGCCCCCCTCCCTGACACCACTACCACTGCAATTGAGACATAATAAACTTCCAATTCTGTTTTCGTTCTTCTGACAAAAAAATAAATAATCCTGATCTGTGATTTCTTTTTTTTTGAGTTGGAATCTCACTCTGTCGCCCAGGCAGGAGCGCAATGACACACTCATGGCCACCCCAGTGCCGACTGGCTGGGCTCTAGCAATCTTCCACCTCAACCTTCCATGGAGCCGGAACTACAGGCGCGTGCTACCATGCCCGGCTAATTTTTTGATTTATTGTAGAAATGAGGTCTTGCCAAGTTGCTCGTGCTGGTCTCGAACCCGCGAGCTCAGGCAGTCCACTTGCCTCGGCCTCCCAAGGTGCTGGGATTACAGGCTGAGCCACCGAGCCCGGCTGCCTCTTAAATGTAGATTAAATCATGGATGATTATTATTTATTAACTCATTTTTTCTCTTTGTATTTGTGAAATGGTTTATACATTTGTTGGCATCCCCTTCCCCACTGTTATATAAAGATTAAAGATATGTTTGAAATTGACAACTTCGTTTTGTAAGTATAGGTTACTGGGAAGGGTTATCTAAAAATAAGTACTTTCAGTGAGTCTGTGTAAGCCAGAGCAAAATCTAGTAAGTGTCACTTGAATTTTTAAACCTTTTATTTTGAAATAGTGGTAGACTAAAGGAAAGTTGCAAACATTGGCACAGAATGTTGTCTACCCTTCATCCAGTTTCCCGTAATGCTAACATTTTGCATGATGACAGTACAGTTATCAAACTACTAAATGAGTGTTTGTGCAATACCCATATCTAATTTCATCTGTTTTCTACTAATGTGAATCTCTGGTTAAAGATCTGATGCAGGATCCCACACTGCATTTGATTATTATGCTTCCTTATTGTCATCAAGTCTGTGATAGTTTCTCAGTTTTTCATCGTCATTTATGATTTTGACACTTTTCAAAGGTACCAGCCATTTTATAGAATGTTTCTCAATTGGGCTGTGTCTGACATTTCCTTCATGGTTAAATTAAGGAATGTTATGCATTTTCATCAAGAATACTATAGAAGTAACGGAGCATCCTTCTCAGTGCATATTATCTGGGTGCATGATGTCCATATATCCTCTTAATGATGATGCTATCCTTGATTGTTGGGTTCAGGTGATGTCTGTTGGGTCTCCCCGCTGTGAAGGTACTGCTTTTCCTTTGGAAATTAATCAGTATCTTGGGGGAGAAGCCACCTTGCCTTGACACTCATAGGACAGCCCTCATCTGTCGAATGAGGGAGCTGGGCTAGAAGACCCCACTGGTTGAATGCCTGCACTATTTTGCATGTTCATTTAAGACAAGAGCTGATTGGAAACCCAGAGTCTTCTCATCACACTGCTGAATCCTTTTGCCTTATGTTAGTCCATAAAGTAAAAGGGGATGAGAAAAAGGAATTATGTAGAAAACACACAAAAAAAGAGGAGGCCTCTTTTTGCCTATATTTGTCAGTGGAATGAATTGCTGAAAAGAAAATAAACTGTTATAGATGAAAAAGCCAAAGAAACTCTGCTGCAGGATAAAGTACCTTCCTTTGGTGGTGTCAGGGAGTATAAGCACTAGATTATGAGAGCAGAAGGTACGTTGCTGATTTCTGTCTCCCTCAGACCAGTTTTAGAAAAGCAAGTTCAGATCTGAAGATACTGGATTTTGTGGATTTTTTAAATAATTCACAAAATATTAACTCTTTCTGAATTGACAGCCAGCCTTCTTTTCTACATCCAAATTGCCCTGCTTGTCTGTGATAAGAGACTCTTTTGCTGTAGAATGTAACAATGTTGTATTGAATGTGAATTCCTTGAAATTATGTTGTACTTTCACCAACATTAGCTCTTTTGATTCCCCACAGCAATCCTTTCCAGAACAGAACAGATAGTCTTGTTATTGCTGGTTAAGAAGGGAGGAGGATGCAGTGGCTCGCTGAGGTTGAATGAGGTCACATAGTGAGTGGGCGTCCTGGTCACATGGTTCAGGGCTCTTTCCCCCATCGTCATGCACCTGTGCTTTCCAAGTGGTGGAAAGAGTAGATCCAGAGCCTTGTTTAACCAACATTGTCTTTTACGTCATCCTCTCTGACCATACTGGTAGAGTTAAGTGATTGCTTCTGCTTTCTGTTCCCCCAAGAACTCCTGCATGCCCCTGTCCCAGCACTTACCACATTTCTGTGAATTTTTTGTTCATTTGACTGTTTTTCCCAGTAGATCATTAGCCCACAAGGGCAGAAATACAGCTTTCTTCATAACTTTATCCTCTGGGTCTGGCACAGAGTAAGATCTTAATATATTTCTGTGAGATGAATGAATAAAATTTGTTTAGAAATATTAACAACAACAAAAACCTGATGAAACTTGTAGAAGAGAAGGAATAAAGTGATACTGTATTTAAATATGTTTTATGTAAAATTTCAGTTAGGAGTGAAAAGAAATTACAAAACTTTGTTTATTTAAATGATGTGAGTAGTGGTCAGAGAGAATGACAATATTTTAATTTTCTAAATACTTAAGAAAATGGTTTTCAGTCACTGAAATCAAATTAAGTTAAAAAATCATATTAAAGCTAAAAAAGCATAGACTATTAGTCTTGGCAGTTTAATTAGAGGATTAAATATATTTCTTAAAAGCAACACTATAAATATATACCATGTCCTCCTTCCCAGTCATTGTATTCCTTTTGCATTGCTACTTGGAGATCCCTTATATGAATTTGAAGACTAACCATCAGAACATTACTTAATTTTCTGTAAGGTTAACTTTTTTATTCATTAGCTGGACCACATTCAGCACTTTGACAACTCAGGAATTGTATGCAGGCAACTGTCTTTTAAATGGAGCTTTATCTGGACAAAAATCAACTAGGAAACTGGCTGACAAAAGATGCCTAGTCTCAGTGGTCTAGAGTTGGCTTGCTATTAATGCCAAATTCATACCACTTTGGAGAAATATTTTTTCTCTGCCAGCCTCTGTCTCCTCCATTACTTTATCTGTTCTGTTATGTGTGAATCTCGATTCTAGTTTACAAATTTTGGCTGCAATAAATAACATTTCATAAAAACTCTGAGACTTGGAATTCCTTGAAGCCAGTGTATAACATTGTTGCTTTTTAAGGACTTGGCTACTTAGGGAGAGGGTAAGAAAACATGGAGAAGAAAGAAAGGGGGGAGAAAAAGAACTTTCTGTGGTAAGAGTTGGTTTTTCTCTAGCCAAGTATAACATTGGTGCCTTCTTTTGGAAGGAAATTTTTATATAAATGCTCTTGAAACCTTAGCTGTACAGGAGAACCTGACTCATTCTGCAAATGTATTCAGTGCCTGGACAAACATCCCGCCATTTTGGTTTAGAAATTCAATAATTTTTGGCTCTTAAAAACTTGAGAGATTTACAGGTCTCTAGATAATTTGAGATGTAGGGGTGGAGCTTTATGCTCTCGTTGGTTCTTTCAGGTTTTGATAATGTAGGAGAACTTTAAGATGCTATACGTTATTCTAAGAAGTATTTATTGGGTCATTGAGTCATGCATCATCCCCTTAGCATCTTAAGTTACCCAAATATTTCTCTATGAATGAATAGCATGAGGAGCTATTATACAAGGGGGGACCCAATAAACTCAGAATTTATTTATTAAAAGAGTGTATTTATTCTTATATGTTTAAACTTTAGCCACCTTCAAAGTACTCTCCATTTAATGCAATACACCTATTGAGACACTTTTTTCACTGCTCAAAACAGTTTTTGAACTCGTCAGTTTTGTGCTTTTTAGTGCTTCTGCTGTTTTTTTTTCACCTCTTCCACACTGGCAAACTATTTCCCTTTGATGGCATTTTTCAAAAAAGAGAAACAAACAAACAAAAAAAGTTGCTCAGGGTGAGATTGCATGAATAGGGAGGGTGGGGCACAGGGGTTATGCTCTTTTTGGTCAAAAACTTCTGAATAGTCAGTGCATGTAGGCAGGTGTGTTCACAAATTACCCATCATGAAATGGGTAAATGCATTGAAATAATCTTTAAAAAAATTCACTGAAGCTGAACGTAGCCTCTCACAACAATGCTAGCTGGTACACTGATGCCTGTGAGTTCCTAGAACAGTTACCTGGTGGGGGAAGCCTGGTCTACAAGAAGTCTGCCCTTTAAAAAAATAATTCTGGTTTTTTTGGGTCCCCTTATATATACTTATTACTAACTCCTCTTACCTCTTCTTCCGTGTGTATGGGCCTACTTCCAAGAAGTTGTACTGTGACTGGCTTAGGCTCATTCACCTGTGTCAATCAAACATGCAGAAACAGGACTGGGAGAAATTGAAAGGCAAAGGGAATCATTAATCTTTTGTGGGATAAAGGGAATTAAAATTTAACTAGGCAAGCTATAGCCTTCTATATCTAAATTAAGATCTATAGTTATCATACTAGACATTGAGAATAACATTTGTCCATTCACTAATTTGTACATTCACTCATAAGGAATTGATTTTGAGGAAGACACTTATTACATTCATTTGGATCAGCCCAGATTCCCTGGTTGTGAATATTTATTATGTGAAAATATTAGGTCGTCTAAATGTCTGTTTCAAACTACTGACAAATATGACAAAAGACAGAAATGGTTCCAAAAAATGACTAATATCTACTCCAGAATTGTATATAAGACTCTAATGAATTGAGTACACATTCTCCTCCAGCCAGGGACTCAGCTAGGTGTGTTATACAAAATGCTTATTATGTAACATGTTAGGATTGCTAAGATTATGGCATCTATATGTGAAGCAAGAGGCAAATTAATAGAAAAAAAATAAATTGTAAAGAACACATTCATGAAAGTAACGTATTAGTTTCACGGGAGAGAAATATATAGAAATAGCAAATGGAAATGGGATATGTATGTGAGGTATAAGTATGCCTGAATTAAAGCAAAAACCACAAATTATTTTATCACCAATGAGCAAGTTAATGGTTTTTTAAAAGAACTTAAATACTTATTATACAAAGGTACACTTCATAACAAGAAAACATTGAGGATTCTGACTGAATATTTTGAGAAAGGGAATATTGTCAGAAGGATATTTATGGCAGTAGAAGATGGATATCTACTTGATGGAAAACTTGAATGTAGGAATAACTAAAGAAGATAGTGTCTTAGTAACCCAGCAGTGATTGGACCAGTGGGCTAGTGTTGTGTGTATACCCTATATAACTAAAGGGAGACATCTTAAATATATTCATAGGTATATAGAATAGAGAACTGGAAATATGAATCACTGGTGATTATGAATACTTGAAAAAAAGGTGATAATTGGAAAAGGGGGAATAAAAAGACAATGAGATTGATTTTTATCCTATTTAATTTTAGCCTTTTTTGGAATATTCAAGTAGTGTCATCCCTGTTGGATGCCAAGTATAAGCACTTAATGCACTTCATATCAAATGCCTTTTTATCTTTCTCTGCTTGCTAGACTGTAAGGTTTTTGAAGTTTGTTCATCTTTGCATTTCCAGATCTGTGGGACAGTACAAGCTTGTTGTATGGCACACATGCAATGCATATTACTTGAATGAATCAATTAATGAATAAGTAAATATTAACTGAATGAAAAGAGGTGTTTAAGGTGGGGATTGTGAAGGGAGTTTCACAATATCAGCAACAGGTTCTTAGGTGGAGGACTCAAGGAGTACGAGTCTTAGGCATGTCCAAAATTAATAAATAGAGACAAGCTGGGAAGCCTGGAATGAGATTAGTGGTGAGAAAATCCAAAGTAACGTCAATTGACTTCTTTATAAGTTCTTTGGTTTCTTAATACCAGTGCCAAGAATTGTTCTGAGACCATGAAAAGTGGTGGAGGGGGTGGGGTGGTGGTAGGGAAGTTGAGGATTTGATAACCTATTTAGAAGAGGCCTAAGTTAAGTATTAAGCCATGAACACAGTGTGGACATAATTGGACTTTTGTCAGAGGAAGATGACCCTAAAGTTAAAAGGGGTGGCCTTACCATAGTAGAATTTGTAGATTGGAGTAGACTGTGAGGATGAAGGCAAAGGGCTTGCCAAAGATAGTAAACACGTTGGAGAAGTTTATTAGCCGTGAGATGAGCTAAAACAGCCTTTTGAGAATCTTAAAATTCCCATATTCTTCCTACAGCTTGTGTTATAAAAGGAGAGCTTTTTTGGAATGCAAAACCTTAGTGTCATTGTACCTCTCACATTATTTATTTCCCACCCCCTGAGATCCATATGTGTCTGGGGCAGGCAGGGGGTTAGTATCTGCACCTCTCGCCCCACCAGAGAGTCAATGGACCGAAGACAGTCAGGATGTTAAGAGAATTGCCAGGGGTACGTTTGCATTTTATCATGTACAAGGATGGAGAGGGAATGAGAAGGGGTAGATGGGACAGCAGAAAGGGAGACACTGATGTCGACAGAGGAAGCAGTAAGTGTTTACTTGTCATGGAACCAAGTTATTTAGCCTTTAAGAAAGCAGTCATTATGCTGATATAGTAATGGCCCTATACTGTGAATTGTCAACAGACAGTAAAAACTTTTAATGAGGCCCCTAAAATAAAACCTTTATGGTACCCATGTGTTTGGATTGCCATGATTCGTTATTCTAGCCCCTATTTTGTTTCCTTCTTACATTGTGATTTATTATGTTTGGGGCTTTGGTGATTAATTTCTTAGAGAATATATTTTAGAGCTTAACCCACCATTTTAACTTTTAGCGTTGCTGTTCTAAATAATTTCTTTTTGTTAAATTTGAGAGAGATGACAAGTTATTTTAACCATGAGAAATTTGGAGGGTTTTGTGTAGGAATAGCAGAGAGTGGCCAGTGACTGAAAAGTTGCCAGTTGAATTGTGTTGACAAGTGTGATTTGTGTGAGTCCCTTAAGAACGCAACAGGAGCATAAGTACATAAAAGTTACGGATCATGTGGATGAAGGAGTAGCCTGGGAATGGAAGAGGAATGGCTATTAGTATGCTGAAATTACTGTCTCAGAGAAACATAGGAATCCTTAAAAGATGTGCATTGATATCGTCTGCCCCTAAAAGCTGAAACTCTGAAGAATAATCTTGGGGAAAATCAGAAAGAATAATTCTTTGAAACTATCTCTTTGTTACAAAATTGTTTATTATTGAATTATAGAGATAAGGTAAATCGTGCTTTGTCAGGATGATGTAAACGATCATTGGCTTGATGGGTTTCTTACTATTGTGCTGTAATTCCAGGTAATCCTCAATGGATGGTGTTTCTTAAATGTGTTCCTAATTGACTTTATATGATCCTTCCTTTTTCCACTTCTCTGCTGTGCTTGCCACATGCAATTGTGTTCTGCTCGGATTTTCAGATAGCAAGTTTTGTGAACAAGTCAGCCATAGACGTCTCGATCCTGCAGCGGTCCTTGGCCATTTTGGAGTCCATGGTGCTCAATAGTCATGACCTCTACCAGAAGGTAGCACAAGAGATCACCATTGGCCAACTCATTCCACATCTTCAAGGGTAAGTGTGCTATAAGTGCTCTGAGGAGGGGAAATGTTTAGGAAAGTGGCTACAATAATGCCCTAGAAAATGTTTTGTCTTGGTTCCATTAGATGTACAGAAAAAGAATCTTTATTTGTTATATAACCAAACCATGTGTCACATTCGAATGGCATAGTCACTTCCCACAATGTCCACCCTTTGGTGAGCTCCATATCTTTCTTGTCAGAGACTGTTCCCAGTGCCTGGGCCTTAGTGGGCTCTCAGTTTTAATGAATGTCGGTAGATGTTGGTAGAGTTTTGCTTTTAATAAGACAAAATAGGATGATTTATTCTTTTAAGTTCTCAATGGAGTCTTAACCACATAGATAGTTTTCTGTGACATAATGAGCATTTTCATAGTTAGAAATTTTGCGTAAGGCATTTTTTTACTAGGAATTTTTAAAGGCAGACTTCTTTCTTAGCTAGGCTCAAGGTGATTGTAATAACCTTTTTAAAAAAATTTTATTATATATGTATTTTTTTTCTAGTGACTTGAGCTTGGAAGTAAGATGGCTGTCCCTACAGCCTGTAGTCTTTGGGACTGTTTCCCCTTCTTTCCTCCCTTAGGTAACTAGGAAGGTTGTCTCTGATGATACCAACCTGAGAAGGAATCCATTGTACAGTGCTACTTTACAAATTAGAGTATTTTTGTTTCAGGTGGCAACAAATATTGTGAATGAGCTTACACAGGAAAAGGGGTTACTGGAAGGATACTGGGGTACCTTGCAGAATCCAGAAATGGCGAAAGGATTTGAGTCTTGGGAAAGAGAGAAACTATAGCTTCCTGGGAGTCCGCAGAAACTGACCTTTCTTGAGGGTATTGGCTGGCACTAATGTGACCCAGTCCCCATCAGCTCTCACTCCTGGTCACTTGAGTCACATTTGCAAATTATCAGGACACCTGATCAGCCCATTTGTGTTGGTGGTCCAGGGTGGGAATGGTTCTTTGAAAAGTTAACTGTTTGTTTATAATTTCAACTACCAAAGTCTGTTGGATGGTTCCTTCATTTGGAAGAACGAGAATGGCCAGAATTTAAAATACGTTACATAAGCTGTAGATTGTAGCTTCAGTTATTGTAGCCTCAGTGAAAATTATCACACTCTCCGAAATTATGCTTTTGAGTGTAACTTCTCTAGAAATAAAGTCAGTTTCACATTTTCCTGAATGTGAAATGAATCTATATCTTTTCTCTGAGCCTCAAGGGTGCACATGTTCATTCATAAAGCACTTGCCAAAGTAGAGAGTTTATTCTGCAAGCACTGTGCTAAGGATTTTATATGCATAATCTCATTTTATCTTCACAGTAACCCTGTGAAATGGATGTGTCTTACTCCATGTTTCAGATGAGGAAACTGTGCCTTGGGGATACCCGTGAACTTGCACAAGGTCACACAGCCAGTGGGTGATGAACTAGGATTTGCAGCCCATCTGGCGAAAGGCCTAGTTCTAAGCTCTGCCTCTCCCTAACTGGCTTGATAAATTATCCCTAAATGCAGATTAGAAACCATTCTTTGTTTATTCCTTGTGCCTTTCCTATTTACTATTTACCATGTGGCTTATATTAAGTCTTTGCTTCACTTAGAATTTCTGATTTCTTTCCAGTGAGAAGCAAATTTATAGACATAAACCTTTTCTTTTTTTATTAAAAGGTTTCTATTTGGAAATAGATTTTTAGAATATGTAATATAGCCACGGAGACAAAGCAATTTCCTTTAAATTAGCTCAGGAACATGGGGGCATCCAAAAACTACTCCCTGTTATATACATGCATCAGTCAGGAAATTACACACACACACACACACACACACACACACACACACACACACACACACACACTACTGTTACTACTGCTGCATCCCCTGAGTTCATGCTTTTAACCCTAATAGAGCAGCAGGCTGCCTGTATGTTTCAGTGATCTCCACGGACTAGTGTATTATCCAGCTAGTGATAGTAACTGTACATATGTCTACTGTGCTTCTCGCATTGTAGAATGGTTGAAATACATTCTCATGGCCAAATGCATTTCTAGACTCTGACTTGCTCTTTCCATATATATATATGAGGGGGGACTCCCCCAAAATGGAATTATTTATAAAAAATTGTGTATTGACTGGGCTCGGTGGCTCAGCCTATAATCCCAGCACTTTGGGAGGCCAAGGTGAGTGGATTGCCTGAGCCCACGGGTTCGAGACCAGCCCGGGCAACTTGGCGAGACCTTATCTCTACAATAAATAAAAAACTAGCTGGGCTTGGTAGCGCACGCCTGTGGTACTGGCTCCTTGGAAGGCTGAGGCGGAAGATTGCTGGAGCCTAGCAGGTCAACGTTGGGGTGGCCATGAGCATGCCAGTGCACTCCAGCCTGGGCAGCAGAGCGAGACTCCAACTCAAAAAAAGTTGTGCATTTATTCTTACATGTTTAAACTTGTCACCTTCAAAATACTCTTTGTTTGATGCAAGACACCTATCAAAATGCTTTTTCTACTGCTCAAAACAGTTTTTGAGTGCGTCAATTTTGATGCCTTTTAGTGCTTCTGCCAGTGATTTTTCACTTCTTCCACATTGGCAAAATGTTTCTCTCTGAGGACTTTTTTCGTCTGGGGAAACAAAAAAAGGTTGCTCAGGGTGAGATTGGGTGAATAGGGCAGGTGGGGGCATGGGGATCATGCCATTTTTGGTCAAAAACTGCTGAACATGCAGTGCAGTGTAGGCAGGTACGTTGTCGGAGTGGAAGAACCAGTCACCTGTTTGCCACAACTGGGGACATTTCTTCTGGAAATCGTGACACGACTTTCTCAAAACTTCCAGATGAAAACTTTGGTTAACCATTTTATACAGAGGGACAAATTCCGAATGTCCTAAAAGGGCCCGCCCTCCAAAATAGTTCCAGGTTTTTTTGGAGACACACACACAGACACACACACACATATGTATTACAGTGGGCGGGAGTTGATTTTGAGCCTTGTTATGGTCTGACTCAGGGCTAGCCTCTTCTGAGTTTCTGTATCATTCTGTACTTTACAGGACAGATCAAGAAATCCAAACCTATACCATTGCAGTGATTAATGCACTTTTTTTGAAAGCCCCTGATGAAAGGAGGCAGGTAAGTTGCATTTCCTTAGTCTTAGCATTGTATCCAGGGCTGGGAACTTTTTGTCCATCTGAGAGACCTCTTGGGCCTCTCTGCTGCTCAGGCCACAAATGGGTGGTCCGAAGCAGCTATGTTCCATAGCTTGGCCAGCTGGGGTCCTTCCCAAATCCAGGGACAAGTGGGTGGAGATGGGTAAGCCCTTGCTTGATGAAGAATGCTCAAGAGTACCAGCAGTGGAGGCTTTTCATGAAATGAAATGCATCATAGAAGCCTGGGCATAATAAAGAGATGAAAATATTACTGGTGGTAAAAGCAGAGTCAGAACCCCCTGTAATTTTCCCATCATTCCTTAGGGCATGGGAAGTGTTGTCTCTATTTTTAGGGAATGGGAAGTGTTGTCTCCATTTTTTGGATTAGGAAACTGAGACACTGAGAGATGGCTGCTTTGCCTAGGAAGAGTAGAGATGAAAGGTGAGAGGACAGGAGGGAAGATAACGCAGGTGCATCTTCTGGTGGAGAGAGCCACAGTCACATGCCAGGGGGCTTCTTCGCTTGGTGAGACTACTTCTATCTGTGTGTGGATGTGGCTGGGAGGCCTGAGCAATCCATTTTCCCTCCTCTGTATAAAAAGAGGAGGGAGCCCCTCAAGTGTACATAGATGCAAATGATCCTTTGTAGTCTCCTTTGTCTGTAGATCCTTTGTTTCTTTCTTAACTAGGGAAAGGACCATTACAGAGGGGGATGTGGAAAAAGTGGAATTTCACCTTGTTTTGGAATTTAACTCATACCTCAAAATTCATTCATGTTTTTTTCTATCAGAATACCATATAATATGTTAACCTGGTCACAATTCATTTCTTTTAAAAACCGGGTAGAAATGGGAGCTCTTTCAACCATTTAGAAAGGGTGTTGTGGAACTCAATGGTAGGTACCAAAGATATGCTTTAGAAGAATTTAGAAAGAGAACCTGCTACTGAATGATGTGTGAAGAATTTTATTTTATTTTTTGTTGCCAAGGATTTGAAGCCTCAGTGACTAAATGTGAGGAATTCTGGCTTGTTTTCCATTTAGAATTGCTTATTCTTTCCGGGGGCCGGGGGGAGCTTTGCACAAAGAGTATCACTTTTAAAAAAAATTTATTTTGGACTAAGGTGGTACACATGCATATTTGTTACATGGACATATTATGGAGTGGTATCACTTTATAGTTTCCTACATATAGTTTGATGTTGACTGGTGCCTGTCCTCCGAGGGCCTGTGCTGGGGTACTCTTACCCAGGCTGAATTTTTAAAGGTAGATTTGCCAATCTAAGGTGGGATTACAGGTAGGGCTGCTCTTTTGATACTTTTATCTAAATAGTGGGCTCATGATAGCATGAAAGAGCCCAGGAAATTGCTGGGCAGCTCTCGCTGTGTTCATCCACAAGCTTGACTGAGCATTGAAGGAGCTAGATCCTTCTACTGGCCAGACCAAGGACTTCTTGCCAAACCACGGGGTAACTGAGTGTGGAGTATGGAGTCAGGAAGGCTGCATTCTGGTCTCAACTCTTGGAAGTTTCCTTTCCCTATCTGTGAAAGAAGAGTTGGATTACAGGAAGTTAAATTTCATACCTGCCCCCAAGGAGTGTGGTTTCACTTGAATATCTGGTCTAGACATGAGTAAGATGCATACCCTTTGCATCCTACTTTATACAGAACACTGCTGGTAACTTGTTGGATTGGACTGTCATGACCATGGACAAATAGAGAATCAGGTACTATCTATACTAACTTCAGGACATTCATAACAGTGAGAGTATAATGGAATGCCAGTATAAGATTAGGTTTGTATTCTGTGAATCTAACATTTTTTGAAACTCATAGACTGTGAGACTGACAGGAAACAGTTTGGCCATATTGCTATAATTAACCTCATGGAGTAATAAACCACCACAAAGAGTAGCCTAATAACCTTACATTATTTTAAAAAACAAATCCAACTAAGAAAGAATATATATAAATCCAGTAGAAATTTACAAAGTGTTATATGACTCATTCAGTCTCTGAGATAAAAATAGGTACAAGGTGTGTACTTGCCCATGGAAAATTGACATGGGCTTTGTAAACTGAATTGAATTTAAGACAGTTGTTTGTTAGAACAAAGGGAATATTATGGTTTTAAAACTTAAAAAATTTCTCAGTGAGCTACAAGAAAGTTAAGCTCAAAAAAATGATTTCAAGTTCATAATGAAGAAAAGCTTATTTGATATCATTTTCTGAAGGTCAGTAGAAGACTATAAGGCAGAAGATTAAGATAATTGGTATTATCTCCTCGATTACTGTGGATTATGTTAACAGTCGAGAGTGTACACCTTAGTCTGGACTCCACATTATAGATAAAGTCTACATTTGACATTGACATTGCTATTGGCACATGTTACGAAAAATTGAAAGTTCTAAATTTTTTGGCCAATAGGAAAATTTCCTGAAAACTGTCATCAAAGGTAGTATTATTGAGAGTCTGCCATGCGCCAGGAACAGTGTTCAGTGTTTTATATTTTGTTATTTTATTTTATTCTCATATTAAGAGAAACCCATATTATTTTTTGTTTACAAATCGAGACATTGAGACTCAAAGGGCATAAAAAATTTGACAAGGTTGCTGAACTGGTAAGAATCAGAGTTGGAATCCCAACCCCATCCCTGCTTTGCCTGCAAAATTTCCAATGAAAGGCCAGTCAAGGAGGTATCGCCCACAGAATTCACTTGTATTTGCCTCTGAGGCCAGGTGCAGTGGCTCATGCCTGTAATCCCAGCACTTTGGAAGGCTGGAACAAGAGGATCAGTTGAGCCCAGAAGTTTTGAGACCAGCCTGGGCAACATAGCAAGATCCCAGCTCTAAAAAACAAAAACAGAATTTAAAAAATAAATTACCTGAAGCCTAAAGGATCCACGCCCATTTTTTCACTCCAATTAGATTAAAATATAGTCTAAACATTTTTTTATTAGGTTTGCAGGAACACTTTTTTTTGGTTTTGTTTGTTTAAAGCCTTAGGACATTGGATAAATTCCATTTAAAATATTTATTTCAGCTTCTCTTTCTAACTTGGGGACAGACATATTCATAGGACTCATTCTCTGGGTTTTCCTTGCTTTGCAAAATGTATATAATGAATTTGGATGCTTTTAAACACTTATACCTTATTTCTACTTTTATTGAAAAAAATACCATCAGTCAGATGGACCTGCGTGATTTTTTCCTTTTCATTAGTGGAGTAGGACTGACTGAGAGAGCCCTGTGCAGAGTCTGTGGTATAACTTCCTTCTCTGGGGAGACTTCCATGGGTTCCCTCAGGGGTAGAGGCCATGCTTTCCCATGCCTTCTCTTTTTCCCTGTGCAAATGGAGGGTAGGTGTTCTTTTGTTTTGTGCGAGAGAGGGTTGCTGCTAAGTGTGCGTATAGGCCCTTTTTCTTACAACTATTTACCATTATTCAGTCTACTATTTCAATGGCAAATATGTAGGCGAGATCCCTTTCAAATTTCACGACAAATAGTTTTAATAAGCATTATTTAAAAAAAAAACTTGTTAAAAGATTTGGTAAAAAAATCAGAAAATACACATTCAAAGAAAACTTTTTGAAACATTTCTGTAACTGCATTCCCAGAGAAAGAACCACTGCAATTACTCAAAACTCTTGTAAATTTCATGGTACTACTTTCTGCTTTGTTCTATGCAAATTACCTCCCACATGTATCATTTTTTTCACCAAATGTGACCATACGACACTCACTGGATTTTTGTTGTTGTTGTTTTACTGTTTTTAAAATGAAAAATAGGCTGGACTTGGTGGCTCAGCCTGTAATCCCAGCACTTTGGGGGCAGAGGCGAGTGAATTGCCAGGTTTGAGACCAGCCCGTGCAATTTGGCGAGACCTCCTCTCTACAATAAATAAAAAATTAGCCCGGTGTGGTAGTGTGCACCTGTAGTTCTGGCGTCTTGGAAGCTGAGGCGGAAGGTTCGCCTGAGCCCAGCAGGTTGAGGTTGCAGTGGCCATGAGCATGCCACTGCACTCCAGCCTGGATGACAGAGTGAGACTCCAACTCAAAAAAGAAAAAGTATTTTGTGGACATCTTTCCATGTCAGTATATCTACGTCCACATTTATATCTGTCTATACTTTTGTATCACTTAAGGCTATGATATATTCCCCATGGAGTCTCATGCTTACTCTAACAATTCCCTAATATTAGGCACAAAAATCCATGATGTGGACAAGGATGTTTCTATGTACTCTTCTGACCAAGTTCCTGTACCTTGGGATGGTAGTATAAAATACTCATTTGTTTTTTATCAAACATTTATTGTCTGCTCTGTGTCAAACATTATGCTTTGGACTTGGAATACAAAGAAGAGTAACACAGTCTCTGTGCCCCGAAGAGTCCATAGTCTTATGTAGAAAGTAAATATTGTAAACAGATCGTAATAATTGCTCTAGAAGTCGGATATATATTGTCCATTCTAACTTACTTCCAAGTCTTATAAACATATAGGCTAAAATAGGTACAGGGAATAATATTTTTTTCTTTTTTTGTGTGTTTATTAGGCAGTTATTTTTTTTAATTTGATTTTATTGTAGAGATGTGGGGTACAAGTCAGGATAAGGTACTTAAGTAATCTACGTGCAGGTGAAGTTTGGGCCTCCAACTGGTTCTCGTTTCCCCTGGTTTAGGACCAGGTATCCTTTGTGTTGTTATGTATCCCCGCCCCCCAGAGCTATTGGATTTTTTGGTCCCTTTATTTATTATCTGGTCCCAGAAAAAAAGAAGGAAACCACCAACCAGTGGACCTTTCTATTTAGATCAGGAAGAAAACACTGCTTTCTATGCATGGAGGAAGGGAAAGTTCCTTCTGGGTTACCATTTAACTTGTTTCTGAATGTGTCATTGCTCTTGCTTTCTTGTTTAGAAGAGGGTGGAAGAGGCTCTAGCATTGGATTTTGACTTTAAGGCCGTCTAACTTTTTAAAATCATCTGGCAGTATTTATGCACTTTTCAATCCAGTGGGTCAGCAGGGGCGTTAAATAATAAAGCGGTCAACCTCTAACAGAGTCCTCTGAATTTCCATCCCTTCTTCTCTCCTGCTCGCTTTCCTTTCTGTGGTGGCGATGGCACCGTTAGGTTGATGTAGAGAGCAATGTTGACATCCTTGATTGTCCTCTGACTGTAAGTCACCCGCATTCCCTGTGTCAGCTTAAGTGGGCCCTGCTCTCCTGTGCTGCTTCTGCCCAGCCCTGCTTGTATACCCCCTCGTAGTTCCTCCCCCACCATGTTCTTGGGTCTCTTTGCTTTCTGCCGTTTATTTTAACCTGGGTAGAATTCATGGTTGTGTTTTTAAATTGTAGCTTAGTTTCTTCTCTACTCTGTAAGAGCAGCAACACCAAACATACCCCCACCGAGAAACAACATGCAAGTGTCTTCCTGAATATGAGCAGTATTTTCACCATTGAGCGTGTACACCGAGACTATGCTTCACTATTTAATTTTCCTTTTGCATCTAGTTATCAGTACTTAGACAAGGAGTCTGTGCCTCATTTCATTTAGTAAAATTACCCATGAGTCTTCTATGCCAAAGCACAAAGCACAACCTGCAGAAATGAAGCCCGGTGAGCTACACCGAGTGTGGACTCGAGAACTTTGCATCTGCCCAAACATTTGTCCTTTGCTAAAACTCCGCTCAGTTCACCCATGTAGCCTATTTTCAAACCCTGGGATATGTCCTACTCACGCTTTGGTTTTGCACAGATTAAGATGAAATGTCTTTCAGAAGACAGATCTTTCAAGTAATGGTTCTATAATCTTGGCATCTCCTTGTTGCAGGCATGTGTGCCCTAGTAAAAGCTTTCTGCCTTATTCAGTCTAATAAAAGGTAATGAGCCTTTCCAGTGGAGAGCCCTTGCTTTTGTTCGGTGTGCTCGATTTTTATTCAGCATTCACCTTTTGATGGAAGGAGGAAATTCCTTAAAAAAAAAAATAAAAAGTTCGCAGATGCCAGATTTCTTTTCTTTGTTTTTGGACATGTCTTTTATAATCTCAAAAGGAATAGTTAAAAATAACTTGAATACTACTGCTGTTTGAGTTCATTACTTCATAAGAAATACTGCTTATATACAGTTATGAAGCACACCCTAGGATAAAGTCATTTTTGGCCACGTGGAATTGTATCTTTCTAACCTAAGCCTTTGTGTGGGTGTGTTTTTCTTCAACAGGAGATGGCAAATATTTTGGCTCAGAAGCAACTGCGTTCCATCATTTTAACAGTGAGTACCTATGTCTGTGACCGCTTCGTTGGGGAAGTGTGGCCTCGTGTATTTATTCATCTCTTCTTTTGGCTTCAGTCTGTGGTTTGTTCTGTGACTTGCTTCTGTGGTAAAGCGGTAGGAACTATAAAGAAGGAAGAAGTGTGCTTTTGGAATTGGAATACATAAGGCTTTCCCACAGGAATTGCCTCATCCCATTGGAAGGAGGGGTTTCTGAAACTGTTCTGGAGAAAAAGGAAAGGGAACACATTGTGGCAGGGAGGGATGAATCTCTCTCTCAGCGGGGCAGGCTAGGGAAATCAGGGCTTTAAAAAATCCACCAATATGAGCTTTTGCTCTTTTTAAATGATGATGCTGGCTGGAAAAATAACAGTTACTGAGAGAAATCCTGAAGTTTTGACCATCATTTTTGTGGACCCGCTTGCAAGAAGAAGGAAGGAAGGGCATATGGGGGAACCACTCACTCACTGCAATGCAAAAATGAACTTAAACCACAGTGGAAAAGTGTCACAGTGTGGATGTTTAGAAATAAGCCAAATGGCTGGGCCCAGTGGCTCAGCCTGTAATCCCGTGCTTTGGGAGGTTGAGGTGACCTGACCCCCGGGGTTCGAGACCCCCCTGGGCAACTTGGCAAGACCTTATCTCTACAATAAATCAAAAAATCAGCTGAGCATGGTAGCGCATGCCTGTAATTCCAGCTCCTCAGAAGGCTGAGGCGGAAGGATCGCTGGAGCCAGCAGGTTGAGGCTGCAGTGGCCGCTCCTGGCCACTGCACCCCAGTCTGGGAGACAGGAGTGAGACTCCAACTCAAAAAAAATAAATAAATAAAAAAGAAATAAGCCAAATAGCAAAATTAACTGAGGCCTTACCAGCTACTTGGAAAAATGCAAGTTTGATTGATTTCCTATGCTTACCAAGAAAAGAAAAATAAGAAAAAGAAAACTCTTCTGTTTGTGTAATTCCAAACAGGTGTTCAGCAAGCTAACAAGTAAATACACACACACTGTTTGAGAATGTAAGTTTTATTATTATTCCGTATGGTGAGGCCAATAGATCAGGGAGACTGCTGTAGTTGAAAAGAAAAGTTTGTCAATTATAGTTCCCCAAAGAAGGGGACATGGCATGCCATTGGGTGGTGGAGGAGGGTGGTCACAGGGCAAGCACCAGGATCTGCCAGGAGGTAAAGGAAGCCAAAGGGAAACAGGTCAAGAGCCTTTATTGTGGCCTTTGAGAGAATGGGTGGGTGATGCCAGGTAAGCAGGTTTAGGATGGGCTAATTGGCAAACTTTATTGGTTTCGGGGGGTTATGAACTGTCTCTTGGTCTGGTACCTGACCCTGGGTGGTTAGGGCAAGGGAATAGTGCCAGAGTGTAAGAGTCTGGCAGAGAAGGTGGGGAGTAGGTGCTGGGGGTCTGCCTGTTTAGTTTGGAAATGAAAGAAGTCATTTATCATCTCTAGGAATCATATTGGGGCAAAGGAAATATATATTCTAGAACCCAGGTCAATGATAATGACTGCAATTTGTAATCAGTTTTGACTTTTTAAACTTCCTGACTGTCAAGGATGAAGAAGGAACAAATAAGTGTAATTTTTATATTGCATAAGAAGAGGTGCCCCAAACTTGGGAATGACAGACTTTCCCCAGAACTGAAATCTGAAATGGGTCTTAGTAGAGCATTCTAGTAGATTCTAGTCCAATTATGGATTTGTAGGAAGTGCAGAAAGAATTCATAACATGGCCATTCTGTATAGTATTGTCTCTCAATAAGAGTAAAAGCTGCAGTGTTAAAGTTTAGTTCTGTGTCTTCATGTTTCCTTGCTGTGGCAGTTGGAGTCAGAATGCCCAGAGAAATGAGTGGCATTGATTACTGCAGCCACCCAGTCTCAAAGATCATTTTGATTCAGTGGGACTTCTTTTATGAGGCATTAATGGCTGGAAGTTCAAAGTCTGTATTCTTCAGCAAGAATTTGGAGTGCTGTACTTCCGGGTTGCTAATACATGTAAGGGAGGTACCATACACTTTGGATACTAAGGGTGTACCACGAGTTACTATTCAGTTTTGAAGATTGAAGTATATGGGGTTTGATTTCCCCCCACCCATCCTGTTGTTCAGCTTCTCCCCTTCACATGATGTTGATCTACAACTTTGTATTCTTTTACCCCTCTCTGTCCTTTTTTTTCGTTTCTTTTTTTTTTCTGAGTTGGAGTCTCACTCTGTCGCCCAGACTGGAGTGCAGTGGCCGCTCCCGGCCACCGCAGCCTCAACCTGCTGGGCTCTGGCGATCCTTCGCCTCAGCCTTCCGAGTGGCCGGAATTACAGGAGCACGCTACCATGCCCGGCTGGTTTTCTTTTTCTTTTTTTTTTTTTGATTTATTGTAGAGATGAGGTCTCACTGCCCAGGCGGGTCTAACCCGCGGGCTCAGGCAATCCACACACCTCAGCCTCCCAAAGGCATGGGATTATAGGCTGAGCCACCGAGCCTGGCTTTCCTTTTTCTTCTGATCCTCATTCTTCTCTCACCCCTCCTTCAATTGGCTTTTTCAGCCTGGTGCTCCTGGCATGCCAGGCCAAGTGCTACCCAGGTAGCATCCTAAAGACCTAGATTTCCTCTAGTCCTGGCTGTAAGATATTTTTTTTCCACACTGGGCAGCTCTGACATTCGCTGAATGACCACTTCGAAGTCAGTTTGCAGCAGTCTACCCAGGAGCATTATTGTCATGCCCGGATAAACGGTCTCTCAAATAGCAAGACATGGCTGGTTCTAGCACATTCCAAATAACTGATTTGAAGGGTTGTTTGACCAAATTGACCCATTGTTTGGCATGTTTAAAGTACAGCCAGAGTCTTTGTCAAAGAGACTGTATGTGAAGCCCAAGTACTGAATTGGTGGGAGCTGTCCCATTTCTGTCCAAAACCCAGCTCTGGTGGGGGGTGGGGTGAAAGGCCCACATATCCAATCATCTTGCTACTCCTCGTATATTTGTTCTGCTTTCAGTTCTGTTGTTTTATTTTTCATTTATTTGTTAACAAGTGAGTAAAATAATGCACAAGCATTTGCTCGCTGCTTTACGATGGTGGAGGTCCTTGTCTAGCTACCACAGTGAATTAACTACAAATTGATGGATATTTTGCATTTGTGTGTGTTGTTCCTAAAACGTTTCCATGTTTAGAAATGGGATCACCTGTCAGAGGCAGTCCTAGGGTAAGATAACGGCAAAATTGCTTACCATAGGTATCCACAGTTGGTTTCTCTACTGCATGCAAGGAGTGCTTCCATTGTAGAAATCACAGTTGTCTTGCAAAGACTCCTTCCTGCACACAGGAGGTCTTTTCCTGGATTCTGGCCTAAAGATCAGGAACCTTACTGGGCCCTGAAATGCTCCCAGATCACCTGTGCTCTTACTTTTCTTTGGAAGGGTGCCATGCCCCGTGCCTCCAAATGAAGACTGCTGAGGTTCTGCTTGAGGGTTAACTTTGGTTGTTTACTTTTCTTTCTTTTTTTCCTTAATTTCTTTTGTGAACCATCTCCCCAGCATGTCATCCGAGCCCAGCGGGCCATCAACAATGAGATGGCGCACCAGCTGTATGTTCTGCAAGTGCTCACTTTTAACCTCCTAGAGGACAGGATGATGACCAAGATGGACCCCCAGGACCAAGTGAGTGTTCACTGGACAGCAGACCAATCACAGGAGGGAGAGAAAAGTGTCATTTAAAGTCTCTTCTTGAACTACTCTGAAACCAAGAGTGTTTTGATGATATTATTGTTTTATTACCACCTCAGAACTCAGAAGCATTGCTTAAAAATTTAGGTAAATCTGGAATCAGAAAACAAAATAAATGAATTCTTCTAATAGGCCCCAAACACATGTATGTTCTTCCTTTTTTGAGTAAGAAAGCTTGCCGTCACGTGGCCACAGACCTTGGACCTTGACCTCAATACTTTCAGGGGTAATTGCTTTGTAATCAAGTTCCCAGACAACTACGGCCACTTGGTAGTTCTATGTAGCACTAGTTCTGCAGGCTGAGGAAGTAATTTTTGTTCTCCAGCGATCAGTGCCAAGAGCAGGAACCCAGGTTGAACTTGTTTTCTATGCTGGTATTTTTGTTGGTTGGCTATATGCCGTAACTCTCTACTGGGTCCCAGTGGGTGTGCATGAAAGGTTATGCCTCCCTTCAAAAGGTTTTTGGGGAACTTTGCTGTGTGAGAGTAGAGTGAGAGGAAACAGCTGGGAGCCCTGCTGTAGCACATTTTCAACTTAAGCAGTGCTGCAGCTTTGGAAAGGAAAACACTCATTATTGGCACGTGAGGGCCTGATCTGTTGCAGATGTGAACTGCGTATGTGTAGTGTGTAGCTGCCACAGCACTTCATTCATGGCGCAAGGCCATGCGAAAAAGAGTGAGGGAGGGGCTTGGAGAGGCCAGCTAATGTGCCCCACGTTTTTGGCAAGGCTAAGTGTAGGCATCCCTGGGAGATAAGACTGTCATCTTACCACTTCTAGTGACTTCCATCTAATATGGAAAGACGCTCCATGTTTGGAAACCTTTCCTTTTAGTTATTAGTTTTTTACTGTAGTAAAATATGCACAACAGAAAACCTAGTATTTAAACCACTTTAAGTGTACAGTTTAGTGACATTAAGTACATTCAGACTGCTGTGAAAGCATCAGTCACCACCATCTACCTCCAGAACACTTCCATCTTGCAAAACTGGAACTCTCTATCCATTGAACACTATCTCCCTGTTTACCTCTCCCCCCCGCCCCCAGCTACTGGTAACCACCATTGTACTTTCTATGAATTTGACTATTCCAGGGTACCTCATATAAGTGGAACCAGACAATATTCATCTGTTTGTGACTGGCTTATTTCACTCAGTACAGTAACTTCAAGGTTCATGCAAATTGTAGCATCTATCAGGCTTCTTTTCCTTTTTAAGGCCGAATGATATGCCACTGTATGTCTATGTCACATATTGTTCATCCATCTACATGTGGATGGCACTTGGATTGTTTCCTCTTTGGGGCTCTTTTCAAAAAAATTTTTATCCTCTGTTTGTTTCCATGTAGTCATTTCTTAGTGGATTTAGGGATCCCTGGTAAGTCAAATGTCATTCATGAACTTTGTGCCTCTCATTTTTTTTCTAACAGTTCCCTCAGCGTCTCTAGCTTAGCTTTCTCCAATCACAACCCTGGACTGCACTGGACAGTTGATATTAGTTCTCCAGATGACTTGGCTGAGAGGATCATTGAGGAATATAACCAGGGCTGACCAGCAGGGAGACTGACAGGAGGAAGGGCAGTCTGCAAAACCCCAATTTAGAACATTGGTTCTCTTTTATCTGTTTTATCTTTTGCCTGAATACAGTGATTCATTTAGACCCTTGGGAAAGAGGGAATATATGTAACATCACACAATGAAAGCAGCTTTCCACCCCCTCCTTTTTTTTTCTCTCTCTAACTCCTTCAGGCTCAGAGGGACATCATATTTGAACTTCGAAGAATTGCTTTTGATGCCGAGTCTGAACCTAATAACAGCAGTGGCAGCATGGAGAAACGCAAGTCCATGTACACACGGGATTATAAGAAACTTGGCTTCATTGTAAGTGAGCTATCTACAGTAAGCTCTTCCCTTCCAGCCTCCCTGGGTCTGACCTCAGCCACATAACTGATGTCTCCTCTGAGCGTGTGGTCCTCTTGCACTTTACAGAATAGTTTCCACATTTCCAGATGTTTAGCTGGTTTCAACAGAATCACATGAAAATCTCTTCTGGCTGCGGTGAAACGGAATAACTTCCACAAGTGTGACTAATAGTGAATTTGTTTATTCAGTTCTGATTAAGTGTAACCAAGAGTAGTTAGCCCAGAATGCATCTAGACCTGATTAAATCTACTTCAGAGAATGCTTAAGATTTTGTTTGAATTGAATGGATGATGGCAACTGTGGGATGGATCTTATTATTGAGGTAGTGAGTGGATTACTTTCATGCATCAATTTTATATCAAAGTCAAATTGAAAGTCTCCTGAAATGTAATCATGATGAGACTAACACAATGTGTATTTTCTTAAAAGGTCTATCTTGCTATGAATGCTAACAGGTTGTATCCTAGATTTTTTTTTTTCAGTTTGCAAATCAGAACACAGCTTGTCCTAAATAGTAGCTGTTGTTTTTGTTTTTGCTTGCATTCTGTTCTTGCCTTTCTCAGCATTAAGTTTCTGAGTGACCTTCAGATAATACCAAATTCTGCAGGTATAATATTGGTTTTCCATTTTAACCTCCATCATAAATTGCATGAATGAGATTTTTGGCCATGGCAATTAGAAATCAGCAGGCACACTTGGACATAAACCATTTACGTGCCCAATCCTGACTTGTACCCCACATCTTTAAAATAAATAAACAAATAAATCACAACATTAAAAAAGGGAGAAAAATCACCAGGTGTTGTTTTGTAACTTCAAATATTTTTTCCTGGAAAAAAATACGTGCACATATGCAGAAATGCACACTAATATATATACTCCATGTGTATACATCTTTATATACTAATGTTAACATTTATACATATTTTGGCAAAAATTGTATTGTGCTTTATGTGTTACTTGAGAAGACTTGTCTTTCATGGGAATTTTCTTTGAAAATGTTTTCATATCAGTAATATGCACTGTGTTTCATTACTGAGGCGTTTTTCATTATTTGGATGTAATACAGCTTATTTAACCAAGCCCTTTTACTGAATGATTCAATGTTTTGAAATTACCAATAAGTCTATAATTAACATCTTACAGCCCGGTATTTGTGAACATTCATGATCACATTATGATAAATTTGTGAAACTATAATTTCTATGACACATATTTTCAAGACTTTTGATATTGCCAAATTGCTTTCCATAAACATCAAGTAATTTTAATTTTGAGCAGGGGTAGCTCAGACTGGCCTTATTTTTTTAACCTTTTCCAGTAGTGTTTCTTAAACTAAAAAAAAAAAAAAGAAGAAACAACCTGATAAGTTGTTTTTATAGTGTTAGACTTAATATGACATTTTTAATAAGAGTATTTGTTAACATTGGATTCAGCTTTGCGACATGTTTAACAGAGGTAGCCTGACATCATTTTTGTACCATCCTATCCCACATTTTGACTTTGACATTTATTTGATCTTTTAGTTAAACTGATATTTTAATATTTTAGCAAAAAGTGTCATGACTGGTGGAGCAGGTGAGTTTCCTGCACTCAGGTCAGTGACCAAGGTTCATGGGTGGCAGTGGCTTGTAGGCAGAACCCTTTGCCACAGATAACCCGGTGAAAGAGGATGGGACTCACTTTCAACCTAACCCCCAATTCATTCTACGTTTTACTTACATGTGGTAGAGCAAGGCATAGCCAAATCACTTGGGGAGCTTTGCAGAATCACTCAATCTCCCCTGCCTTCAGGTCATATCAAAATTGCCAAGAAAGAACCAAGACATGTACATTTTTAAAAGACTACCAGTTGATTCCAGTAACCCCTCCTGGGGAAGAGTCTGGTTCTCGTCTTGTTACTGCGGTTTTGTCTTCTTCTTTCTGCCACTGCCTGGATTTCTTTTGAGCTATGTAGAAAATGCTAGACCTGAGTTCTTTTTTTTTTTTGAGTTGAAGTCTCATTCTGTCACCCAGACTGGAGTGCAGCGGTCGCTCCCAGCCACTGCAGTCTCAACCTGCTGGGCTGCGGCGATCCTTCCGCCTCAGCCTTCCGAGTAGCCGGAATTATAGGCATGCGCTACCGTGCCCGGCTGATTTTTTTATTTATTGTAGAGATGAGGTCTCACCAAGTTACCCAGGCGGGTCTCGAACCTGCGGGCTCAGGCAATCCACTCACCTCAGCCTCCCAAAGTGCGGGATTACAGGCTGAGCCACCGAGCCTGGCTGACCTGAGTTCTTTATATGTACTACCTCCAGGATGCGTTATGTCTGTGCCCCAGTTTGTAGTGGTTTTCCCTGAGGGCAGTTGGATCCTAGAATTCACAGTATGGAGGGTGGAAGAGGGAGAGAGATGGGAGATGGCCACTTGGTGGGATTTTGGGTCTCTAAGAGGGGTATTTAGAATGGGAGTGGGAGGAATGAACATCTCACTTTTTATTTTCGGGCTCTGTTTTTATGTGAATTGACCAGGGTATTCCATGAGCCAAAATCTGAGCAACTTTTCTCAATGTAGCTCTATCTGTCTTAACACTGTTGTTAACTCCTTGCATAGTTTAGTCTTGGGGCAAATCTCCGTCTTTGTTTTCCATGTCTGGTTAGTGTTCTGCTCCATGAGTACTTCTTGAGGAATGATGCAGTTGTATATATATATAACTGGAAGTTAATTTGATGTGGTTTTAAGGCTTTTGGCATTTATGAGGACTTGAAAAGTCATTTTACAAAAAGCAAAGACCCCAAACAGAACAATTAAAAAAAGAGTGTTTGTTTTCTTTCTTTTTCCATGGCTCTTTTTTTAGTTTTCAATTGCGGTCTATTCTCCTGCAAGTTCTCCCAGGTCACACAGTCTTGCATCAGAGAGTTGAGAAGTTGGAAAGACTATTTAGGAATGATTTCTAATACTGGAAATGACCCAACAACTTTGACAAGCAGATATTTTCACTTTTGAATACCCAGCCAGCCAGAAATAGTCAAGCCTCAGTAAACAGAATAACATGCTCATTGCACCACCTAGAGACCATTTTGCAAAAAACACTGAACACTACCCGGTAGAATCATTGTCTGGCCGTAGAAGCCCTAGGTGCTGTAAGCTGTCCGTGTGGAATTGTCTCTGAACTTCCCAAAGAAGAATAATCTTGTCTATTGAACTCCTTTATGAATTTTAAGGAACAATTTAGGATTTGGATAATTTTTTGGATCTCTTTGAAGAAAAGTCCAGTTCATAAGATGAAAACTGCTATTTTTCATTTCGCCTCTTCCAAGTAGGCAATGTCCAGGAAAAATTAAATGATAAGTTTTATTGGTCAGCTAATGACTTACCTAACAGAAATAAAGATGAAAATCCTCTGCAAAGTGAGAAAAAAAAATGACACACATTTGGGGTCCTGTGGGCCTAGATTTTAATTTTACCTTTCCTACTTCCAAACCATGGGCCAGTGGGTTAGTCATTTAACCTGTTTGGGTATGGATTTCCTCAGCTGTGAAACTGGGCGGCAACTTTCTGTTTTGAGGTCATTGACGGGCCCCGCAAGACCATCTGCCAGTGACTGGCATAGCTACTGGAACCGAAGGTGCACTCAGCCAGTGGTACCTGCCTTGCTTCCCTTTGGAGAGGACACAGCATGGAAATCTTAGCCTTTTCAGTTTTCCAAAGCAGGAGGGCCCATTGCACCAATAAGGCAAGAAGAACAGTTTGCTAAGTGTAATAAACCACAGCACCTTTGAGAAGGCAGATGGGCCTCATGTTCCTTCTCAGCACAGTGTCCCCACAGAGCAGAGTTTTCTGATAACGGAATTCTCAAGTCTCAATCTAAAGTGGCTTTTGTGATTGGTCATAACACACAAAACCACCTGATTTTAAAATAGAAGTTGCTTAACCTTCTAAGATCTCTCAGTTACTACTTCTGTAGTTTGAAAATGGACAGGCTTTTGTAGGTCACTTGGTGGGAAGAAAGGATCAGGGTAATACTAGACTTACTGAAATTTCTAAGGATCGCTCAAGGTGATGGAAGGCAGATTCTCATTTTTAGAATGACTTCATTTTGAGAACAGAGGGAATGCTGAACACAAACTTTACCCACCGATTGTAATCATCAAGAGTTGTGCACCATGGTGTTTATATTTTACGAAGTGATGTATTCCTGGCCAGAGTCCCTTCAGAACTTTTCTCTGTCTTGATTTAAAATTTATAGGTTCTCTATTTGTGAATTTTACCATGTTCAGTCTATTGAATGAGCATTTAAAAACAGATTTCTAGCCGGGCTCAGTGGCTCAGCCTGTAATCCTGCGCCTTTGGGAGGCTGAGGTGAGTGGATTGCCTGAGCCCGCGGGTTTGAGACCCGCCTGGACAGCGAGACCTCATCTCTACAGTAAATCAGAAAATCAGCCAGGCGTGGTAGCGCATGCCTGTAATTCTGGCTACTCGGAAGGCTGAGGCGGAAGGATCGCCAGAGCCCAGCAGGTCGAGGCTGCGGTGGCCGGGAGCGGCCACTGCACTCCAGTCTGGACGACAGAGTGAGACTCCAATTCAAAAAAAAAAAGTAAATAAATAAATAAAAATAAATAGAAAGAGATTTCTGTAGTTTTTCATTCTGATCCCTTCTTAATTAAGGCAGATATTAAAGTCGAACAAAGTTGTTGTTTTTTTCTGGTTGCCTTGCATTCCTTTTAAACTCTTTTTTTTAAAAAGCTGTTTCTAAACAATGTACTTTCAACAAAAACTTTTATAAACACTTGTCATACATTTTTGGATTGCCTAAAAGAAAAAAGAATCACCCAAATGTGACAGAAGGTGGAAGAGGTAATAGGTAAAAAAACATTATTTCAGAGTTAAGATTCATGTTCAAATTTTAAAAAAGATTTGCTACCTTCTTGGGTGACAGAAGAAAATTATTCATAGCTTCACAGGTGTTATTATACATAACTACATATTCAGTGCTTGGTGTTGTTTTAATATATTTTTTCACCAAATTCAGATGGTGGGGAATGAAGTCAACTGCTTATTTGTATATCTCTTTCTCAATCTCTGTCCTCGTCCCCATACCACAGAACGTAGCATCTTAGTCTAAATGCTACTAGTATTTAACAGTTTTTGTGAGAGTGTAACATTGTGATTAAGCCTGGGCTCTGGGTTCAAGTTGTCCACGTGGAGTTCTGACTCTCCCACTCACAGGCTGAGTGCCTTGGGCAAGTTATTTGACATTTTTATGTCTCTGTTTTTAAATCTTTAAAATGGGGAATAATAATTTTCTCTATCAATAGGTTTGTTTTGTAGATTCAACTAGTAGATGATTGTAAATTGTTCAGAGTAGAATTTGCCACACTGTAAGCGTCTATGAATCTAGGTGCTATTGCTATGATATTATAATTAGTATTAATATTATTGGAACATCACCCAGTGCTCTATGACACTGTGACAGATTGTGATGGGGGAATGTGAGAGTTGCAGGTTATCCTGGGAGGGTAGTGAGAAAATACATGGTGCAAGTAACAGTTAACGGTGAAAGAATACTGTGTGCTTGAGAAACTGTAGATCATTTATCATGGCTGATGTTTATGTTGCACAGAGAGAGGGAAGTCAGGTTGGCTTGAGGAGGAAGGGAAAGGTTATAGAGAACTTTAAATTCAAAGGAATTTGAAATATAAAGTCAATCTGTATTATTTATGGATTTCATATTTGGGAATTTGCCTAAATTCAATGAAATGTATTTGTAATCCTGAAATCAATGTGGTGCTTTTTGAGGTCATGTGTTGTGGACATACAGTGCATCGTGGCCAAAAATTCAAGTTGCCCAACTCGTGTGTTCCCAGCTGAAGTGAATCAAGGCAACAAGTCTCTGCCTTCCTGTTTCAGCTCTCATGTTATAAACAAGTATGCTTTCCCCAGTCTACTCGGATCATGTTTTTTTCTCATTTTTGTGCTTTCAGTTGATAATTGCACTGCTAAAATGACCCCTAAAGTGTAGAACTCAGGCACTGTCTGGTGTTCTTAAATGCAAGAAGGCTGGGATGGGCCATGCAGAGAAAATAGGAAAATACACCTATTAGTTAAGTTTCATTCAGGCATGAGTTATAGCACCGTTGGCTGTTAAGTTCAATGTTAATGAATCAACAATACATCTTAAATAAGGTGTCTTTAAACAGAAACACACATGAAACAAGGTTGTATATTGACTAGTTGGCAAAACTGTTGTGATCAAAGGCTTGCAGGAGCTTCATTCTGTATTGCCTCTAGAAGCAGTGGTTCAGTAGTTGTTAATTCAGGATTTGCAGTGACTTTATAGAACATAGCCACTGCAGATAAGGGGATCTGCTGCACTTGGAAGTCCCTGGGGAGCCTTTGGGCAGGAGAAAGCTATGGAGAAAATTCCAGAGGATGGAGAAGAGAAAGCCTGCCCTTAAATGGTGAGGAGGAGATGTTAAAGAATTTCTGCAAATCATTCGGTACTGCTCAGGACTGTGTAGAAATTCACCTAGAAAGTAGCATAACTTACTGTGATCTCATTTATTTATTTAATTTTTTTTTTAACTTTTGATTTGGAATCTCACTCTTTCACCCAGGCTGGAGTGCAGTGGCATGCTCACGGCCACCACAGCCTCAACCTGCTGGGTTCAGGCAATCTTTCCAACTCAGCCTTCCAAGTAGCTGGAACTACAGGCATGCACCACCAAGCCCAGCTAGTTTTTCTTGATTTATTGTAAAGATGAGATCTTGCCATGTTGCCCAGGTTGATCTTAAACCCATGGGCTCAGGCAATCCTCTAGCCTCCGCTTCCCAAAGTGCTGGGATTACAGGTGTGAGCCACTGCACCCAGCTTCATTTTTTTTTTTAAAGCCAGAAATTGTCACTATACCAAAATAGTGAGTTCTCACAAAGATCATTCTAGATAGAGGAGAACCCAGTCTATAGTGGACTTGACTTATATTTCAGCGTGGCTCTCAAAAGATTTTTTTCATAAGCTTTCATCAACAAGAATGTGACTCGGTCCTCTGGAGTATGCGGCAGCATTAGTAAGAATCTAGAAGACATTTGTGAGAATCAAAGAAGTTAAAATTGGTATTTACCTAATTTTTGTGGTGCTCACACAACTTTACAGTAAGCCATGCCTGGAAAGCACAAGATAAAGCAGAAATTTTTGTGTAAAAATTGAATAATTTTTCCTCCTATGAATTATTTAATAGTTTTTCAAGCACTCTGTTTATAGATGTGATAGATATAACTTGTAAACAATATGTCTATGCAAAAGGACAACAGATATTTTTTAAAAACATACACTTAAATTCTGTAAGTTTTAACTACCTAGTTAAAACTAGTCCTGTAAGTTTTAACTACCTAGTTCTGCCAGTCCACCAGCCCCAGCCAATCCCTTCCACCTGAGGAACCCTTGAGGGACACTGGTGAAAGGACGAAGACCCAGGCATGGTTCAGGCTGGGTGAGCTTACAGAGATGTGCCTGTTCCTTGGGCACCAGATCTCACATTCTCTGCTTCCTGGATGCTTTGCTCTGTTCAGACATCTTCTTTCCCCATCTGAAATGCTGCAGATCGCAGGCCTAATAATTTCTAGGTACAGTCTTGCTTTACTGGGGTGACACTTGCCTTAATGAACCAGGATATCCCTTAGTGAAGTGGAGCAGAAATAGCCACCAGGTGGCGCAAAACCACAGCCATGGACTTTCAGCCAGCCCTCTGAACTCCGGCTTACCAGCTGCAGGGACACCCGATTACATTGTAGCCCTGTTTATGGGCCTGTAGGGCTTGAGATGATAGGACCAAGAGGGGCTCTCAGGGTTTCCTCAGAGGGCTCTTAACCTTTCACTGAGGCCCTGCAGGGACTAGAAGCATTCTAGGATGCCCAATTAGCCTCCCCGTTAAATGGGATTTGCCTGCTGTTCGTGGCAGATGGGCTTTTATCCAGTACTCACATCTCCCGACTCTCATTTCCAATTATTTTTCCTTACGCTGTCATGAAAGTCTTCTAAATACGACAAGCAGCCCATGCAACTGGTATTTTCTTTCTGTCTTAATGTGGAAATGCAGGAAAGAATGCACTGGAAATGACAACTCTAAATGAATACTGACTGTAAAAACAAAAATAACAACGTATTGGGGGTTTAGAAGTATACACAATTAAAATATGTAACAGCAACAACATAGAGTATAGGGCGGTAAATGGAGTCAAAGTGAACCAGCATTGGTAGTATGTTGCACAGAGCTCTCTGGGAAAGTTTGATCTCACTCTTGAAACGTATTTCCCAGGTAAGCAGAATCTTTTGGAATCCCTTTTCAACTTTTTTCTAGCCACTTCTGACCTGTGTTGCAGGTGCCATTGAGGCTTCTGTTATAATGGTGGGAGCACTGCCATCTCCGGAACAATTTTTTTCATTTGATATCCCCTGTGGACGCCATCTGAAGAGGGGACGCATGAGTAATTGTACTTTTTAAATGGTTTGGTATTTTTATTTTTATCTATTTTATTATTTTGGGGTCAAGGTCTCACTCTGTCACCCAGGCTGGGGTATGGTAGCGCGATCATGACTCACCACAGCATTGAGCTCCTGGGCTCAGAAGATCTTCCTACCACATCTTCCCAAGTAGCTGGGCCTATAAGTGAACCACCATGGCCGGCTAATTTTTTTTTAAAAATGTTTTTTGCAGAGATGAGGTTTTTGCTGTGCTGCCTAGGCTGGTCTTGAACTCCTGGGTTCAAGCAGTCCTCCCACCCTCAGCCTCCAAAAGTGCTGGGATTACAGGCATGAGTAACTATGCCCAGCTGGTTTGGTATTTTTAAAGGAACGATTTTAAAGGAAAACTTTTGAAGACAAGTGACTGTTATTCATCACCATGACAATAGTTGGGCTTTGTTCTCGTATTTTTTGCTGGAATTAATTTTAACTCCAGACAGAATTTCTCAGAGATGGTTATTGAAAACTGGGTGAAGAGACAGGTGTCTTCCAAGCCTGTTTTTCCAAATTCCTTTCCTATTTAGCACCGTTGGCTGTGTGGGAGGAGAGACTTGTGTCTCCTGTAGGGTTGAATCTGTTCTTTGGTCACCAGGGGGCGCGCTTAACAAAGACATCTGTGTTGGAACGCCACAGGCTGAAGGTGCTTTTATAAAGAGCCGCTCTGATGTGCTTGAGAAGGTTGAGTACTTAGCTTTCTGTGTGGTGTAATTTTAAAAGGCTCAGAAGAACTCTTCCCCAGCCCAAACCTTCTTCCTTCCATTTTTAGCTTAAAATCCACAAGATCTTAGTCCCCTTTAAAACACAACTGTGTCTAGTGGAAATTGATAAATTCCTGGAAACATATAACCCCCCCAGTTTTCAATAAAGAAGATAGAGACCCTGAACAGACCAACAGCAAGTAGTGATTTTGATCAGGAATTGGTTGCCTATTCCAATTTATGTAGGGATATCTCCTGCATTTTTTAAGATTTTAATACTTTGAGGTCTTGCATTTGGGTCTTTGGTCCATTTGGAGTTGATTTTTCTGGATGGTGACATGTAGGGGTCCCGTTTTGGTCTTCTGTGTGTGGTCAACCAGTTTTCCCAGTACCATTTGCTGAATGGGTTCTCCTCTCCTCAGTGGTTTTTGGTGGGGGCTTTGTCAAAGATGAGATGGTTGAGAAATTGAGGTTTTGCTTCCAGGATCTCTATCCTGTTTCATTGGTCTGTATGCCTGGTTTTGTACCAATATCAGGCTCTTTTGATTATTGTAGCCTTATAGTAAAGTTTAAAGTCTGGGGAAAAATTGGCTGTGGCAGAAAGAAGCAACATATTAAAGAGTGTCAATCTTTTAGCTCCTGATGTATCCTGCCAACTCTCATGGCGTTTCTTTCTTTGTACATAGGACTTTGGAGCAAAGGGGCACTGTCCAGCAGGTGCAGGGGTGCTGCATAAGGGACAAGGGCATGGAAACCTGGAGGTCGTATGATGTGTAAGCACATCATTTTTTTTTTAAATTGGGGCTCTCACTCTGCCATTCAGGCTGGAGTGCACTAGTGTGATCACAACTCACTGCAAGCCCCTACCTTCTGGGCTCAAGCAATCCTTCTACCTTAGCCTACTGAGTAGCTGGAACTACAGGCATGCACTACCAGGCCCGGCTATTTTTATATGTTTGTAGAGATGAGGTCTCACTATGTTACCTAGACTGCTCTCCAACTCCTGGGCTCAAATTCTGAGAAAACTGCCTGGCACTTAGCAAATTTTAGTAAGTTTCACTATTGATATTGGCATTTAAGTCTGATGACCGAAATGAGTCTGGGTGATGCATTTACCCCTTGGGTGACTGGGACCATTCTTCATTTGACCATTACCAGCTGAGGTCAAGAGTAGGAATATATGGCTTCAAAACCAGAGCTAATCCTGAGGGGTAGCATGTTCCAAAGCCCATGAATTTTAGAGAATTTTCTTTTTCTTTTTCTTTTTTGAGTTGGAGTCTCACTCTGTCACCCAGAGTGGAGTGCAGTGGCACTCTCCCAGCTACCGCAGCCTTGACCTGCTGACCTCCAGCGATCCTTCAGCTTCAGCCTTCCAAGTAGCTGGAACTAAAGGCACGCGCTACCTCGCCCGGCTAATTGCTAATTTTCGATTTATTGTAGAGACGAGGTCTCACCAAGTTGCCCAGGTGGGTCTCGAACCCGCGGACTCAGGCAATCCACTCACCTCGGTCTCCCAAAATGCTGGGATTACAGGCTGAGCCACCAAGTCCGGCCAAGAACTTTCTTAAGATTGCTTAGTAGGACAGGATTTTATACCCCTCAATGAGCCTCCTTAATGAAGGATGAGGTGATTCCCCTCCCCCCTTCACTTTTGCTACTCAGGAGCTAGCATGTAGCACATAGCTAAGTATATTCTTTTTTTTTTTTTTTTTGAGTTGGAGTCTTACTCCCTTGCCCAGGCTGGAGTGCAGTGGAGCACTTATGGCCATTCCAGAGTCAACCCACTGAGCGCAGGTGATCCTTCCACTTAAGGCGATCCTTCCAGGAAGCTGGAACAACAGGTGTGCACTACCACACCTGGCTAATTTTTTTATTTATGTAGAGATGTGGAATCGCTATGTTGCCCGGGCTGGTCTTGAACCTGCAGGATCAGGCAATCCACTCGCCTCGGCTTCCCAAAGTGCTGGCATTATAGGCTTGAGCCACTGCACCTGGCCAGCTAAGTATATTCTTAAGAATCCTGTCTATTGTAGGTGCCACCCTTGGAAGGATGTTCAAAAGCAGGTAGGGCTCAAAACCACAACGTATATCATACCCATGTTGCTGTCCATAACAGGAAGCAATTTTCATCGGATGACTCCATCCTTGATACCCTTGGGAGAGAGCCTTGAACTTGAGCTGGGAAGTGCTGGACCTGAGCGCCAGCAGGGCTTGGCGCGGCTGAGCTGCTGTGGGTTCTGGTACCTCTGATGGCTTGTTGTAAACATCCAGCACCTCTTCCTCTTAGGATTTCCTGTGGATGCCTGAACTTGTGATTTTGCCTCTAGAAGGATCATGTCAAGTCACCCAGAGAACAGTGCTGACTGTTCTGGGGTACAGGCAGGAGGGTGAAGGAAGGCCCATTCAGAGACCCATGGTCCAGTCACCTGCTCTGGTTGGCTCTGCTTTTGATTTTCTGGACAAACCTCACACAAAGTCAGCATGCCTCCTATTTTTAGTATTTTTCCCGAGACAGTGTGTCAGTACAGTGCTTTTTGTTTTCCATGTTTCCAAGTGGTCACCGTTTGTCAGGGTACCCCTAGCGTCTCTGAATTCCATGTGATGTGACCTCGGGAGAGGAGGTGAGAGCACGACGTCCAGACTTGGCCATGTCTGTTTCATGTCTGCGAGGAAGTAATTTATATGCCAGGAGCTGCCTTCATGGCGTGGGATTCTAATTCTGGGGATGGCATTTTGTCTGTGTAGGAAGACTGTCAAAACCTTTCCAATGGGAAGGGACAAGAACCAATTTGAGAATCACATGGTTACATAAGAACTGTCCCTGTGCGGGCTTCTCAGCACATTTGCTGTACTTGTTCATTCTGAGGAGGAGAGAAAGAGGATCAGGAAGAATTCTCCATGAACTCCGCAAACCTACGAACTTCCAAATGAGAAGTGACGCACACTTCCGAGATGGCGCTTGGGACAACATAGTTTAGAGGGCACGGGGTATGTATTGACCCCTGGCTTTCTTATTATTCTTGCCCCTCCTCTTTAAATGTTCACCAAACTGGTTAGACTGTTGTGAGTCTATCATCTGTAGGTGACCCACTGGGTCTCAACTAGTAAGAAAACAGCTGCAGGAGCTACCCTAACAGCAGGAGCCTTCGAGGGACTTTGGGGGACCTGGGCCAGAAGGTTTCCATGCAGTTTCTCACTTCATTGCCATAAGACACAGAACTGTGATTCTCATTTTTGAGATGGATAAAATGAGGCTTACAGCTTCCGAAGGTTAGAGGTCTGCCCAAAGGGGCTGCCATGTTTCAGCAGGACAAGAACACCCATGCAGACTTAACTTTCCCTCTCGAGTTGTTTGACTACGGGTGCAGACTGTCATGGAAGCAAGGTGGCAAAATAGATAGACAAAAAGTAGCAGTTCTCAACACAGCTTTATTTCTGGTCTCCAGACACTCTAAGGGAATACTGGAGACACCACACTCCCTTGATGTTCTTGAGAATGCCACGAAAAGCTTGTCTCCTGGTGACCTTTTCAAATTCAGGATGATATTTCCAAGAATGATGACTGTACACCACCACCTACTTGCTGCTGCTGTTTTTTTGTTTGTTTGTTTGTTTCTCCATATATTTTTATATTTTATTTATTTATAATTTAGCTTCAAGGGGTATATGTGCATGTTTGTTACACAGCGATGTTTGGGCCGATGATGAAGTTTGGGCTTCTGTTGAGCTTGTTACTTAAATGGTGAGCGTGGTCCTTAACAGGCAGTTTTTCAACTCTCGCTTCCCTTCCTCTGCCCTCCCCCTTAGGAGTCCCCATCCTTATGTCCATGTGTACCAAGTGTTTAGTTCCCCCTTATAAGGGAGAACATGTGGGATTTGGTTTTCTGTTTCTGTGTTAATTCACTTAGAATAATGGCCACCAACTGCATCCACATTGTTACCAAGGGCATGATTTGGTTATTTTTTCATGGCTGCATATTATTTCATGGTGTATATATGCCACATTTTCTTTATTCAGTCCTCCATTGATGGGCACCTGGATTGGCTGCATGTCTGTGCCATTGTGGATGGTGCTGCGATAAACATGTGAGTACAGGTGTCTTTTGGATAGAAAGATTTAGGCTCTTTTGGGTATATACCCAGTAGTGGGATTGCTGGGTCAAATGCTTAGTCTATGCTTAGTTCTTTGAGAAATCTCCAAACTTCTTTCCAACAGGGGCAAACTAGTTTATATTCCTACCAATAGTGTGGGAGCGTTGTTTTTTTGACTTATAAATAAAAGCCATTCTGATTGGTGTGAGATGGTATCTCATTGTGGTTTTTATTTGAATATTTCTGATGATTAGTGATGTTGAGCATTTTTTTCATGTTTGTTGGCTACTTGTATGTCTTCTTTTGAGAAGTGTCTGTTCATGTCCTTTGCCCACTTTTTAATAGGGTTGTTTTTCTTTTTTTCTGCTGACTCATTTAAGTTCCTCACAGACTCTGAATATTAGTTCTTTGTTGGAAGCATAGTTTGCAAATATTTTCTCCCATTCTGTAGGTTGTCTGTTTACTCTGTTGATAGTTTTTTTTTTTTTTTTGCTGTGCAGAAGCTTTTTAGTTTAATTAAGTCCCACTTGTCAATACTTGCTTCTTCTTAAAGGAACATATATGGACTATTGCTTTTCCTGGTTCTCAAACTAAACCCAGCAGGAGCCAGGCCACATCCTTATCTGGGAGTAGAAAGCAGCATCATGCTTGCTTGTCATGAAGGCAGCATTGCTTCCAGTTTCCCAGGGATGCTGGAAATCCCTCCCAAACGCTCATGGTAAGAAGAGGCAGGGCCAGCGTTTGGCACCGTTTCCACCCGCCGCCTGTGTTGCCTCCACCTCGGCCTTCAGGGGGTGCTGTCTTGCTGTTCAAGGAAAAGGGAAGGGGAGAGCTCAGGGGTCTCATTTTCTCTGTAGACTCAATTCTGGAAAAACAGCGAGGCCTCGTCTTCGTTCTCTGCCTGTTAAACCTCTGCCTGCTAATGTTTTTTTTTTTTTTTTAATCAGAATTTCACTGATTCTGTTTCTGAGGTGTTTTTGTCCCTCTCCCTTCTTCCTCCTGCTTCAGTCTTTTTCCCTCGGAGGTGCATTCTCTTTACCACACCGTGTTCATTTCCTGCACAGCCCAGACAGGCAATGGAGGAAAGCAAGCATTTTCATGATCGAGATCCCGAATACTCATCTTCCCTATTCCATGGTCTTCCAGAAATTGGCCTTCATTTTTTTGCCTCCTGGAGCCTGAGGTTAGCAATTTTCATTTTGGTTCTCTCATTCCCTCCCAACTCTTTTGGATATTTCTCTGTGATGTCATATGTTAAAACTTTTCCCTTATAGCACCCTCAAAGGGCTCTCCCATGGCCCCACTGCAGCCATTCTTGTCACTCATGAGGCTTAGGCGGTTAGCTTCCAAGATCAGAAAGATCAGCTGCATTCAGGGTGTTATGGCCAGCTATAGACTCATGAACCCTCGGGAGAAGGAGAAGGGTGAGAGAAAAGGCACCAGGAAGAGGGTGGTGCCTTTGCAGTGTGGCTTTTGCTTCCAGGGCATCCACCACACAGCATACGTCTGAGACCAGCTCTGTTAGGAGAAGTGCCTTGCCAGCCCTCACAGAGAGTAGAGCAGTGGCAGGAGACACATCTCCCTCATTAGGGGAGAGCATTGCAGATTCTTGGAACTGCTGCTCCTTGCAGGGAGCCCCACTCCTCAGTCAGCTGGGTGTGGCTGAGCGCCCACAGCAGGTTCCCAAGGTGTGGAAAGGCGGGTATGGGTTTCCGCTGTTTGGTCCGATGGCTCACTGACAGATGATATCCCATCAGTCACTGGAAAGCACCCTGATAATAATGGATCATGCAATGGAAGAGGGCCCCACTGGAGTTTAATTTAGACTAAAAATAAGAGACTAATGAGAGGATTCATTTTTTTCATGCAGCCAGAATTTACAAGCCTCCGTAGTATTTAAAGGCAATGTAGAAACAAGTCTCTAGTTGCAATGATGAATCAGGGAGAAGCCAAGGCCCTCATGAAACTTACTGTTTAGTGAACTTCCTGGCACTGTGGACCTCCATGCATGCTGCCTTCCCTCCTCGAACTCTCACCTTCTTTTCTCTACAATTCTCAGTTAAGTGGAGTGTCGCATTCTTAGATTCGAAAGGCAAATCTGCCAGGGGATCCCCGAGGGCCAGGGTCTTATCCTGTTTCAGCAATCAGCACTCACATAGCACTCTGCATTGCTGGCACATACTAACGTGATGTCCTCCCAGACGGACAGGACCTTGTCTGCCTTGAACTCTTTGTGTCCCTTGCACCCTGCACAATTTCTAGCATCAGCTAGACACATAGTATTCAATGAATAAGGAATGAATCAGTGAATGATTCTGCCTTCAAGAAGGGAGGGAGACACATTTACGTGTGTGTGCTGGTGTCTGTAATAACAGGTAGAGATTGTTATATACTATGAGAAAAATACAGACTGTAAAGTGCTTCATAAATTCCAAAAAGGAATACAGTAAAAAGAATTTGTTTGAGGATTCCATGAGGTTTTATAGTGGAGAGGACACTGGAGAGGAAAATTAAAGAATGGATAATGTTGGGACATGAGTAAGCCCTGGAGGAGGAGGGTGTGGGTGACCAACAAGGAGCAGAAAGTGGAGGAATGTGACATTTCCTTCAGTTTTTCTGCTCCTTTAAGGGTGGGTCATAAAGGAGGGTATGTGGTGGTACTTGAATGATATTTGGTAATTTTTAAATTGGGAAGTAATGTGGTTAAAGCTGAGGATTTCACTTTGAGGATGGTATAAATAAGACGACAGTGAGTTAGAAGAGGTTGTAGGTGATAGGGGCCAAGCCTAGAGATAGTGACTTTGGGAACAGACAGGAGAAAACAAATGCAAAAGAGAAGGTGTGGAACCTTATGTTTGGTAATGGAGTGGATATGAGGAATGTTTGTCAGCGGTATGGCCAGAAAGCTGGGTTGTTCTTTCTGCATCTAGGAAACACAGCTTTAGGAAGGGAGTGGCTTACTATTATTATTATTATCATATCATCATACCATTATTATCATATCATCATTTTTTTATAAAGGACATTTGAATTCAGTGGAACTTTCAAGTTGGCGATATTCAGAAATGAAAATAATACTTAGCACAAGGTAAACTTTGCTTGAAATTTACTGTAACCTGGCAAGAGTTTTAACCTGTTTTAATGAAAAGGGAACTGAAAACTATAAAGGAAAGACAATAAACAAACTACCCAGGACATCCAGTATCGGAGATCTGGAACTCCTGTCCTTACATATCTAATTTTGTGCTTGTTCCAGAGAACTTCCTTGGGTAGAGCCAGGGCTTTTGAGAGCATTATGAGGAAGAAGTGCCAGTGGGATGTATTTGCACACAGTGGGGTGAGTTGACAAGGCAACACTAGGTGAGATAGTTTGCCACACTCTAAAGTGGATTGCTCTGGGCAGAGTGTGTGCAACAGACTCACGTGTGTGTGTGATGTGTGTGTGTATGTGTGTGTGTGTGTGTGTGTGTGTGTGTGTGTGTGTGTGTGTGCGCGCGCATGTAGGAGAGGAAGTGACGATAAGAAAAATTGGAAATGGGATGGCCCAACACATAGGGACTCTGATTTGTTTGTAAAAGCTAGGAAACAAAATTGAAGCTCTTCCCATAGAAAGTCACTGGCACCATCCTATTTTTAGTGTTTCCTAGTGACTCAACACTGTATATATAGTACTACCCTATTTTTAGTGCAGAATGTGAGTATGCTGCATAAGGCTACTGGTTACCAGGGAGGCTACGCCTCTAAGCTCTTGGTCCTGCAGGGAGTCACCCTGAGCTATGACGTGGGGCTCTATGCCACTCTCTGATAATCCCTGGTGTTGGGGACCGACCACAAAGGTCTACCTTCTGACATGGTCAAGGAGACTGATGATCCCAGACGGCATGACATGTCCGGGAAAGCAGTGGTTCTGCTTCTCCTGCTTTGCTTAGTCATGCTGCCAGTGGAAATCCTAGGGTTTGAGAAACTATAGCTTGCTAATCAACCAAAGAAAATAGACTCCAGGGAGAATTTTATCAATTCACCCTGCAGTTATAGTACAGAGAGGAAAGGTAATTGCCCATCCTGAAGTGACGAGGCCAGAAATTTTCATCAAATTACTAGACAAATCTTATACCCCCTTAAGGGGAACCCTCAACATTATGTTAAGAAACTGGGGCTACAGATGGAGGCCCACTAATTGTAGATTGTGGTGCAGTTTGTACCGGCAGAACTCCAAGAAATGTCATTGTTCTGGAAATTTGTTTCTCTATAGCTACACAAATAAAAGTTTAGTTCCTTGTGGTAGAAAATATTTGAGTGTACTTGGCCATAGTTAAATATATAACAGGTTAACTTTTGCTGTTACGTGATTTCTAAGAAAAGATTAAATATTAGTTTTAAACATAGATTACGCTTAATTTTGAAAGGTCATGGATATTCAAATATAGGGTAATGGTGTTTTTGTGTTATGAGTGTGTTTAGCTTTAAAGGAATAATCGTACAAGTTTTTTGTTTCATAGCTTTAAGGAAAGTGATTGTATCTAATTGTTAAAGTATGAGAAGAGTACATGAAAGGTTTCACATGACTGTCCACCTAACCATAAAAATATGAGAAACACTCAGAAAGTTGCACATAACCATCATTAATGTTTTAAGAAACTTGTTTTGGAGAATTTGAGTAATGTCAAGAAAAGATTTCTCATGTATGTCACCCAAAAGGCTATATAACAAAAAGGTATATAATCACAGATTTGCTAGCAATAAATGAGCAGTCCTGCATAAACTCCAGGTCTGTGTCCATCTCTTCACTCACCAACCCCGTCCTTCCTTTGGGAAACCCTGAACTTGCTGGAGCGGGACTCCAGCAAGTGGCACCTGTGGAGAGACCACTCTGTGCTGGCCACCCACCCTCCACTGCTGCTTGTATAATGGCTTCTTGTTTTAATAAAAAGTTTAATAAAAAGTTTACATGTTATAAAAAATTCCTCCATCCTAAAAGAGATATCTGTGAAAATATCATGCTGGCCATGGAGGACCAGGGGCCCTTGTTTGGATGAACATCACTGGGTGGGTTGGGCAGCATAACCCCATCTGGTGCAGTTTTGAGTCAGCTTGGCCTCCTTGAGCCTCCCTTCTCTCCAAGAAACCAGGTGGAAAGCAGTGAAGCACTCATGAAATCCCCATCATATTTTTCAAGGCAGTGCAGGGCTGGTTGGTGAATGGGTAAGTGTCAGGCTGAATTCTTCAATTCCCTCACAAAAATTCCCTCTTCAGATCTGAGCACACATCTGCAATGTGTTGTTTTGTACGTTGACTTCATGAACTTTTTCTTTCCACTTTATGTATTTTTTCTTCTAAACTTCAGCCCCTACAGGATTTTCCCACTTTTTACACCATTTCCTTCTGCTAATCAATGTGACAGATCCCTGTGGTGCAGAGTTTGGAGAGGAAATTGTCAAAAAGAAAAACAAACATACAAAAAAACACTTATAATCTCACTTTCCACAGGCAAACATTGCTACTGCTTAGTGTCTTCCCTTTGCTTTTTCTGTGAACTTTGTTCTTGACATAGTTGAGATTGAACTCCATGTTTGATTTCCCAGTATTTCCATATGTCATCAGTAATCTTGATAAACATCATGCAGGTAGCATTTCATTGAGTGGCTGAATCATAATTTATTTAAGCATTCTTCTGTTTATTTAGGATTTTTTATATTATACAAAAGGATTCCATGAACATATGACCATAACTATTTGTCCATATTTACAGTTATATTTAGGACAGATTGTTAGATTCTTGGGTCAAAATGTAAGTACCTTTGTGAAATCTTCTTTTTAATATTGTTTATTTGTGCTTTTTATTGTTAAATATGTCTTCCTGCTTTCTATGAGGTGGATTTTTGTTTATAATTTTTCCAACTACTTTGAAGCCGTGTTTTTATTGTTGTTGTTGTTGTTGCTGTTATTGTTGTTGAGATTCCAGATCTCCTTGTTGATTTTTTGTCTCGATGATGAAAGTAGGATTTATGGAGAGGACAGAAAAGCTCCCACGGTGGGAGGGGACTTGAAGGGGTTGCCCTATTTTGTTCTTTTTAAATGAACTATTCTTGTTCTGAAAGCAGGATGTGCTTATTGCAGAGAATTCAGAAATGCAGATAACCAAAAGCATTTAGATAAAAATCAGCTTTATTCCTATATATGTAAATAAAGCATGTTACAGTTTTGATGTATATCTTTCTGGATATCATCTATGCTTCTATAAGTATGCTTTCCTAAGATGTGATCATATAGGCTTATTGCATGATCTTAGTATATGCTTAGCTTTATCTGACAGAACATAATGAAATGTTTTCTTTTTATTCAAGACCGGCTAAAACAGGGGTATGGTAAAAGCATATCCCTGTTTTAGCCAGGCTTGGTAGCTCAGGCCTGTAATCCCAGCGCTTTGGGAGACTGAGGCGAGTGGATTGCCTGAGCCCACGGGTTCGAGACGCGCCCAGGCAACTTGGCGAGACTTCATCTCTACAATAAATCAAAAATTAGCTGGGCATGGTAGCACACACCTGTAGTTCCAGCTACTTGGAAGACTGAGGTGGAAGGATCACTGGAGCCCAGCAGATCAAGGCTGCGATGGCCGGGAGCGTGCCACTGCACTCCAGCCTGGGTGACAGAGTGAGACTCCAACTCAAAAAAAACCCAAAAAACAACATGCCACTGTTTTCTACATACGTATTGAGACTTCTCTGTACATTAGTCAGGGGTTGCTAAGTAATAATTATTGCCATTACTTAATATTTATCTAAGACTAACATATATGCAACCTACAGAACAAATACAAGGTGCTGCCCTGGAGCAAAGGAATTTTTGTGTAATCAATAGTCTATCATTAACATAATGTTTATTTTATGCATTTGCACACTTTTTATCACTTGCATTGTGGATTATAAATATTGAACTACTGATCTTTGTTGTTCTTTCATCTGCTACAATAATTTCTAATAAATGCTATTGTTTTTGAATTTATTTTTGCTAGGTGAAGGACAAAACAATAAATTAAGTCTAGAAATCTGACGATTTGTCCTAGCTGTAAAAAGATTCATAGTCCAGGGTTGTTTACCCACACAGATTCCTTGGGCTTTCCTAGAGGTTTACATTCTAATTTATCCATAAAATTTAAACTGATGTCATTTTAAAATAGAAATACAGAATGAGAACATTTTACTCAGCATTGTGACTTGGCACTTGCATAGGCTTTATAAATTAACAGGTAACATGCTGAATATGTGCTTGATTTGTTCCACAAAAATCTACTGCCATTTGTTTTCATTCGTTGTCTTCCTTTTTTAGTTTTTGCAGCAGTATATTAAGCAAGATTCTCTGAATTCTTCCCTTCCTTTTTCATACTTTTGGGAGTTCATTACTTAAGCTCGGTATCGATCTGATTTCAAGTAGGGAGTAGAGATCATGTTTTTGAATGACCACAATTACATGCCCGTGTAGCCCTGAGAGAATGGCTTTCTCTACTTCTGCCTTCCGGGCCTTAGTTCGCACAGGTCTTACTGTTCATTATCTCTGTACCCAGGTTCCCATGAGCTCCCACTGTCTTTCTTGAGTTACATAGCATGTGTTATGTAGACTGACTTTTCATTAGGTTCAGAGTTCAGGTAAATGTCTTCTTTGCGCAAGTCACTTAGATCTCTTTTGGTATGCCTTGCAGAAACCGATGTTTTTCAAAAGGATTCTTTTCTTACCTTCTTATATTCACATTAGAATCTCCATTTATCTTTTCAAGGTCAAAAGTCTGACTTTTCAAAAGAGGTATGTGATGCCTGCCCTGTCCACTCATTATTCCATCATATAGTTTTGGAATCCTTTGTGTCCCATGCCAATGTATCTAGAATCTTTCTCATGTACTAAAACATTCAAACACTATTGTTAAAACAGCATGGTATTCCATACATGATGCACCAAGTTCTTTTAAACAATTCCTTATTTTTGAATGTGTATATTGTTACCAGTTTAAAAACTATTATATACAATTTCAAAATGAACATGCATATAGATAAATCTCTAAATGTGCAATTCCTTGGTTAAGGATTAGGCATATTTTATGTTATAAATATAATTTAGCAGGGAGAAGAACTAAAACAGTTGGTAATTATCAGAAACTTAACGAAAATCTCAAAAACACGTGAGCTTAGCCATACTAATGAGGAAACTGGTCTTTTCTGTGTATTCTCATAGAAGCCTCTTCCAGAAGGACCAATATGGAGTTGACTATGGGGGCCACATCCAAGCATTCAACCTTCTCATTTCCAACAAAATTTAGCTATCCTCTGACTGTGTTTTTCAGGCTTTTGATGCATATTGCAAAACTTTTTAGAAGTAAACTACCGTAACAATGTACACTCTCACTGTTAACTCTAGAAAGTACCCATTTGATGACTTTTCTTTTGTCGTTACTAATTTTACAGTTTAAGAAAAAAAGCAGGCCAGGCTCGGTGACTCAGCCTGTAATCCCAGCACTTTGGGAGGCTGAAGTGAGTGGATTGCCTGAGCCTGCGGGTTCGAGACCCACCAGGGCAACTTGGCGAGACTTCGTCTCTACAGTAAATCAAAGAAATTAGCCAGGCTAATTACACACGCTTGTAGTTCCAGCTACTGAGGTGGAAGGATCGCCGGAGCCCAGTATGTCAAGGCTGTGATTGCCAGGAGTGTGCCACTGCACTGCAGTCTGGGCGACAGAGTGAGACTCCAACTCAAAAAAAAAAAAGCAAAACTTATAAGCTGTCTCTTCTGTATAGCCCCCATGACCACATTTTCTGACTCCCTAGTATAGTTTTCTCTTGCTATTAGTTTTATTTATTATTACTGTTTTTACCTTTCTCCACTGCCTTGTGAATGTGTATTTCTAGAAAAAAGCAAAGTCTATATGTTAAAAAGCAAAGTCTATATGTTAAATACATTTCCCCCTTTGAATAAATGACTCTAAGGTATGACTTCATTTAATGAAGTAGTATGATATAATCTACTTCTCTATAAAGACATCTTACCAATGTCATTTGGAACCAAAGAATTAGGGCTCTGTTGTTTCTGGCCAGCCTGAATGGTTTTGGTCAAGTCTTGTGTTCTTTGAACCTCAGCTAATTGATTTGCAAAGTGGCGATGGTGATTTTATGCTTCATCTCTTTACAAAGTTATTAGAGATCAGAGGAGATAGTGTATTTGTGCAGTTTGTAATTTCTAAAGCATGGTATAAATGACTGTAATTGCTGTTGAAAACAAGATTTTGATGACTTAAAAAGAAGATTGTGAATGGAGATTCTTGTCACAAGGTGATAGAAATGGTTAAACTGTGAGTACCTACTGGCATTGAATAACCAGAGTCCTTCAGATGTCCCAATTTGGGCTGGGATAGAAATTTCCAGAAACATAATATTCAGGAGGTTCCCTTGAGGAATGAGCTTGTGTTGTTATTTTCTTAAAAAAAAAAGTATGCTTTGCTAGTAACTGTGAATTCAAGTGCTTAGTAGTTTTTATTCTGCATAAAAATTAGCTAAGGCATTCTTTCTTTTAGTTGAAATAGTCAAATTATCTCATTTCAATGCACTTAAAGCCTTACACTAAGAGTAATACAGTTTACTTGTGCTGTCATTTTTTTTAAAACTATCAGAATTCCTTTGGAGAAGATGACCAATAATAAAAATCGAATTACAATGACATCTATAGTAAACCAAGTAATTGAATGCAGTGTGCTAAAAACAAAATATGTTATTAGAAGAATGGAATGACTTGAGCAGTTTTATTTAACCTTCTTAATACAAATTATAAATAATTCTTACATTTTAAGAAATTTATTGACTTTCAGTGTATATGCCATATAATTCACTCTCTTGAAATGTATAGTTCAGTGCTTTTAGTGAAGTCACAGAGTTGTGCAGCCATCACTAAAGTCAATTTTAGAACATTTTCATTATCCTTACAAAATCCCTTAGCTGTTACCCTGGATCTTGGGTCTCATTGTGGTTTTGATTTGCATTTGTCTGATGGCTAATGATATTAAGCATCTTTTTTTTGCAGTTTATTGGTCATTTGTGTATCTTCTTTGGAGAAATGTCTGTTCAGATCCTTTGCCCATTTATTTGTACTATTTGTTTTTTTATCATTGAGTTGTAATTGTTCTGTATGTATTTTAGATACAAGTCTTTTATCAGACATGATTTGCAAAGTTTTCTCATATTCTGTGGACTGTCTTTTCACTTTCTTGATAGTGTCTTTTTGAAGCATAAGAGTTGTTAAATTTGATCATTTCTATGCAATTTTTCCATTTTTTATTTTATTGCTTGTGCTTTTGGTGTCATATCTAACAAATCATAGCTTCCAAGGTCATGAAGAGATATATACTTGTGTTTTCCTCTAAGAACTTTATAGTTTCAGCGCTTACTTTAAGTCCTTTGATTCATTTGGAGTTAATTGTATATGGTATAAGAAAGAGGTCCATTTTCTTCATGTGGATATCCAGTTGTCCTAGCACCATTTGTTGAAAACTGTTTCTTCCTCATTAAATTGTCTTAGCACTCTTGCCAAAATCAATTAACTATAAATATGAGAACTTATTTCTGGATTCTTAACTCTGTTCCATTGGTGTATGTTTATTATTATACCAGGCCCACACTGTCTATATTACAGTAACTTTGTATTAAGCTTTGAAATCAGGACGTGTGAGTTCTCCAACTTTGTTCTTTAATTTTCCAAGATTATTTTGGCTATGGTAGGTCTCTTGAATTTCCATATGAATTTTAGAATTTTGCCAATTTCTACAAAGAAATCAGTTGAGTTATTGATAGGGATTGCATTGAATCCATAGATCAATTTGGGAGAAGTGGAAGGAGTATTGCCATCTGACAATATTAAACCTTCCAGTCCATGACTTTCAATGCCCGTCTGGTTTTTAAGTTTTCTTTAATTTCTTTCCAGAGTGTTGTGTAGTGATTTTAAGAGTATAAATTTTGTACGTTATTTTTTATTCCTACTTTATTCTTTTTTATGCTGTTATAAATTAAATTATAGAAACTATCTCTAAGAAAGCTACTTCACATTTTCTGGGTGGAAAATCTTATCTGATTTGAGTCACATGACTGTCTTGGCCCAATCAGGAATGCCGAGGGTTACGTGTGCTTTCCACATTTTCTCCAACAAAAAGAGGTACATAGAGTGGCATGATTGTCATGTCTACTACAACTCCCTGCCCAAAACATGGACTTTTTTTGGAACTTGGCTATCACAAAAATACTTATGTATTATTTTTAGGACTATTCATTTACTTTTTGATCATTAAAGCACAGTGTTATTTTAACATTTACAAATAGTAAATGGAAAGAATAAGCAATACTAAAGCTTTCATCTCTATAAATAATACTAGTTAGACCTCCCTATTAAATATTCTGGGCCCAGTATCAAATTCTATTGTAATCTCTTTAAAAAGCATAGAAATGGTTTCTATTTTAAAACTCTAGTTGGCTGCTGCTGTGCTAAGAATAAAGATTGACCATAAATTCAACATAAAATGTAGGTTTTTTGCCTTCAGGCTATCTGATTTGATTCAGAAGAACTCTATTCCTTGAGAAAGTTTTAATAACATGATGGTGAAGAAAATGTATTGTAACTTCATATTTAATAGATGTAAAACTTGATCAAATATATAGAATAGGAGAAAGAAAAGATAGCAATCAAGTAATTTGTGATAGACTTCTTAATCATATTAAATGGTTCCAGCCAAAGCAGGTTGATTTGGATAGATCTTTTAGTCTTGAAAAGTATGATTTTCCATGCTGCATTTTTGGGTTTTAGGTTTTTTTGTTTGTTTTTTAGCCTTGACTGTGTAGAGCAATTCGTAGGAACCCATATCAACAGCAAGCATCTGCAGTTATAGCATTAGTGTCTGGATCTAGACCACAAAGAAAGCCGGAGAGAATTTCCCAAAACTTGTCTACCCACAAATTTATTCTCTGTACCACTCATGCATGAAGCCGTCTCAACGCAGCCCAGCTATAGACAAAAGATTTCAACTAAAATCAGTCCTGCAGTCCCAGAAACAATTTGCGATTTAAGCACAGACAAAAAAATTATCTGCTACAACAGAGGAAACCACAGTCATTGAGAGTGGGTTAGTGGGGAAACAGTATCCAGAATCTCCACAATGTAACATTTAAAAGAAAATCAATCAGATTCAACTCCCAGGTGAACCAGATGTTGAAACTCACAGACAAGGGGTTTTAAATGACCGTGATAACCATCACCAATGAAAAAAACAAACACTATTTTCAATGAATGAAAATATTAGAGAAATGAGAAGTCTCAGTAGAGTGGAAACGGTAGGAAAGAACCAAATGGAAATTCTAGAAATGAAAAATACAGTTTCTGAAATTGTATATAATAGTACACAATAGATCTTTCGTAAATGTAAGGATAAAGATATTTATTTAAGGTATTTTGTCACATTTTTACTAATGAAATAGAAGCACATAGGGCAATTCTATCCATCTTTTATCTTCTAAACCTTATTCTCTTTAGCCTTGAGGAAAAAAAATAATAGGTTCTGAGATGCAAGTAGGAAGTGAGAACGTTGAGGGGGTTAGGGAGTATGTAAGGCAGTACCTGATTCTTCTCTCTTTCCTGCTATAGCTTGACTTTGATCATGTCTGTACTGTAGCTTTTTAGAGAGGAAATTCCAATTTATCTCCTCATTTATCTCTCTCCTTGCTGGGTCCTGAGTAATAAGAGGTCAGCTTCTAGGTCTTTCTTATCTCTTTCCCCAATAGGAATTGAGTGAGTGTGTAGTGAGCGAACAAATAAAGCTTTGGGTCACTTGGTCCCTACTCTTGTCCCCTGTTGCTTTCTCCTCATCGTCACATCTTTATTGCAAATGCTTTAAGGGTGATTTACAAGAAATCACATCAGTTACTGAAACAGTATTCTTTATCAAGTATTCTGGCAGAATGTCCATTGATTTTTTTTTTTAATAGTCGGGCTTTATTTTTGTAGAATACAATGCATTGCTGTAAAAATGAATGTGTTGATCACTCTAGATAGACTCGTTTTTCCTCCTCCTTCCCGCACTCCTCCACTTCGATGCTATATCATCTTCCTCGTCATTGCTTCAGTTCCTTCATTAGTCTTTCTGGACAGCTTTTAAGATGCTTGTCTCTAAACTATTCCCATGTCAACTTGTTCTGTAATAGTGTGTCAACACACTGATCACTTTGACTTCGTACATCTTGTTCTCTGCATTTTAAACCTAGCTTCTACATGTTAGTACTTATTAACATGTTTTGTAAGTTTTCTGTGAAAAAGGAGAGAGCAACAGAGGTGTGAGCCCTCTTTATGAATCACCAGCCCTAGGGCGAAAGAGGAACTAAACATTTTTTTGTATATTTATTCTCGTATGCGAGTGCCTCTCCTGGGTGTTTCAAATACTTTTCTCATTTTCAAATCATGATTTGTGAAATATATGTGTGCAAATACTAAACTGAGTTAAGTAACCTGCCCAGAGTCTCACAGATAGTAAGAAGGGAGACCACAATTCAGTGATACTTTTTGCTCATTCCCAAACTTTTGAGATGTTCTTTTTCTTTTTGCATTAAACCATAAAAGGTCAACAGAATTCAAGAATGAACATGAAAACGTGCCTGTAGAGAGAGAGAGAGAGAGACTGTGGTCTATTGACCTTCCTATGTGGTCATTTTTAACCTTTTCCCGCAGTGGAAGCACCTGAGAAATGTCATTGATATGTGCTGAGAACTACCTCTTCCTCTCTCTGTCTCAGGATCACATTTGAGTGCAAGTGAATAGATGTGGGATTGGCATAGTGATTGCTTTGAGTCTACTCTACCGTATCTGCCAGTGTGTACAACTCTTTTGACAATGTCATCAAACTCAGAGAGGATGTGAAACTCCGGTTTTCACTGTGAGAACGGAATGCCTCATGCTGCCACCAGGGGGCAGCATCTTCACATGGTTTTGGGCGTAGTGAGGCTGAGGGGAGTGGGACGCTCAAGCCCCTTAGTTTAGCTGGTCATCTCATATTTTCCAAGTCTGATGATACAATTTTGGGCAAGCCAAATGCAAACTAGTTTTTAATTTTTTTTCTCGAGTGCTGAGGGGGAGCAGTGAGACAGAGGAAATATGCCTTATATGTTGGTATACACGTTTAAAATATTTGGTACGATATTAGAAGAGCTTTATGTGTATTTAGAGTTCTTTTCGCTACCAAGAGAATAGCTAACTATTCCCTTTGCCAGGACTGCAATGCTCAATGCCTGTCTCAGCCATAAGTTAAACCGTATTTCCCCAAAGAAACACAACAGTAGATAGAAACTGTGGCTTGTGTTTTAACACTGACCATGGCCTCCAAGTCACTGTTCAAAGTACTAACTTTAGAGCCAGCTGACCCCAGCCTTCAAACCCCAGTTGAAGCACTAACTAGCTGTGAGATCTTGGGCAAAGTACTTAATTCTCTGAGCATCACATACTCATCTGTAACATAAGGGCTATAGTACATTTCTGCTTTCTTTCATTCAGCAAATACTTATTGCAATTTTTCTTTTACGTGTACTAGAATATGGTATTATATCCTGGATAGAGTGGTCTTTGCATATATCTTCTAGTTCAATTGCACATAAATTGACCTCTTGTTTCTGTAACTAGGATTATATTTCGTCAAAGATCCTGACTGATACAGGCAGATTCAAAGGTAATCCAATCCTAAAGTACAAGAGAGAGCTGCCTCAGGTAATGCCAGATTATTTAAACAGTGAACAGTGCCTTGGGAGTAAACCACAGAGATAGCAGCTTTGGTGAACGCTCACCATGAGGGGGTGAGGCGGGCTCCGTATTCTCAGCAGCTTATCCTGGGTCTGGCATGAGTAGGGGCTTGCAGTAGACGCAAAGATAGTTCTCAGGACAAGAAGCTGATCCCTGTTTTAGTTAGGCTCTTTGTGGCTACTGGGTATGCTGATGGCTTGCCATCTAGGGTCTGTGTCTGCCACTTGTCCCCATTTTGAGTTTAGGCCATGGTGGCCCCTGGGATTATGGATGCTGGAGAGACTCCTGGGACTCTTACTCTTATTTTTATTCTTATTGAAGTGAAATTCACACAGCATGAAATTAATTAAACATTTTAAAGTAAATAATTCATTTATTATCTTCACATTGCTGTGCAACCACCCTCTATCTAGTTCCAAAAACTAGATAGATTTTATTTTGATATAATTTTAAACTAGAAAAGAGTTGCGAGAATAATACGGGAAACTCTTGCATGACCTTCAGCCAGATCTACTATTTACATTTTGCCTTATTTGCTCACTGGTGTTCATTTGTTCTCTTTCTCTCTGTCTCTCTCTCTCTCTACACACACACACACACACACACACACACACACACACACACACACACACACACACACTTTCCCCCCTAAATATTTGAGAGCATAGTAAAGACATCGTGTCACTAAATACTGTAGTATGTATGTGTTTCTTAAGAGTCTATAGTATAATTAGAAAAACCTGAAAATTTAACACGAATACAATACTGCTATCTAATCCACAGTCCTTACTCAAATTTCATCAACTGCTCTTTACACTTTTTTTCCCTAGTCCAGAATCCAGTCTGCAATCCCAAACTGCATTTAGTTGCCATTCTTTTTGTTGTCCTTTGATCTGGAATAGCTCTTCTTCCTTTCTTTGTGTTCCTCGACCTTGACATTTCTCGAAGACTACAAGCTGTTGTTTTGTGCATTGTCTCCTTTGTTTGAATTTAGCTAATGTTTTTCATGATTAGATTCAAGTGCTTATTATATTTTATACTATCTTCCCGTATAGTAAAATGAGTCCTGATTTTCAAACGCTGAACTTAGTAGCATTGTTTATCATATTACCCTTTCACAGTCCTGCCATTGCGTGTGGGTGGCATCTTTTTAGCTTTACATTGTAGAGATGCCTGTTCCCATGGAATATAATGTTACTAGGTTCAGTTTCCTTGAGGCCATTGAAAATCTACAACTATGACTTTGGATTCAAGAATCCAAAGAATTCAGTAGGAGGTTTATGGCTTCAAGACATGACGGGAGTGATGGAAAAGCGTTTTGTGCAGCCTTCTGTGTTAAAATCCTTGTTCTTTGGTATTGCGTAGCCACGTGGAGCTTGCTGCCTGTTCATTCATTTTGTCAGATGTTGAATGAGAAAATGACAATCTGCGATGTAAATTGTTAAGATAATGAAGTCTCCCTTCTATGATGTGGTGGAGAATACCCCAGGCTGCCTACTGGACTCCTGCACCCCTTGACAGGGAGGATGGATCGTCTCACTTCCTTGGCCGTGTCATCTCCCTCTGCCAAGTAAAAGCATTTACTACCCTGAGAATAAGTCGACGATCTCAGTTTTGATATAGGGCTAATTTCTTATGCCTATTTTATTACTAGTTTACAAAATGTTGGAAGCAGACCCAAGGAAGCGATTCTGCCTTCCTACTCTTTTCTCTCTTCTCTTTATCCAGCCTCTGCCAAATCTTTGCTTCTCTTTTCTTCACCCTGATGTATTTGATAAGTTAGTTTTTCCAAAAGTATTTCGGTTTTTGTTTTTAGAGTTGAGCTAGATGCAAATATATGCAGATTAAATTTGGATTACTTTTAAGCCACATAAACAAGATTCCCGGCCCCAGTCTGTTCTCATAAGAAAAATTTCTGTTGCCTTTATCTTTTAACTTTTTATCTTGAAATAATTTTAGATGAAATGTTGCAACACTAGTGTTGAGAGTTGTCCCATTCCCTTTACCTAGCTTCTGGTAGGTACACAATCGGAATATATTTATCAAAACTAAAAATTAACTGTTAGCTCAATGACAGGAGTTTATTAGAATTGTGCTGTTTCCCACTAATGTCCTTTATTTATTTTCCAGGATCCCATGTTGCATTTAGTTGTCACATTCTAGTGTCCTCCAACCTGTGATAGCTTCTCAGTCTTTCCTTGTTTTTAATGCCCTTGATACTTCCTAAAGAGTCTGGGCAAATATTTTGTAGATGGTTCTCCAGTCCGATATTTTCTCAAGAACACGACAGGGGGCATACCTTCGTCACATCATATGAGGAGGTATATCTTCCTTGACTTTTAAAATTGTTATTTTCTTCTTCTGTCTTAGTTTTAGATATCTCTTTTGGCTACTAATACTGTTTTTTAAAGTGGAATTATGTGGACCAGTTATTTGGTTTTCATGCAAAATCCTTAGAACCCATGTAAGTTATCTATATCATGTGGAGTATCTCTATGAAAGACTATCATATCAGAGCATTGTTTTCTCTTCCCCCAAAGACTTTTCTCAGCCTTCAACTCTACCAGAAAAGCATAGCTATAGCACTTTGTAGAATGTTTAGAGATTATTGGATAAAACGTACCAAACGTTGATATCTCCTTTGGGTTATTTTGAGTGACTTCTGAACTGAGACTCATACACTGAAATAAATAATGCGAGAAAAAAAGAAGTGATTGAATGAGGGTATTAGGCAAGTTTCTTCAGAGAAACAGAACCAATAGGACACACACACACACATGAAAGCCAGTAATGTTGCTTGAGAGCTGAAAGTCTGGAGAGCCAATGGTAACCAAGCCAAGGCTGGTTCTGAAGGCCTGAGAACGAGGAGCATCAAGAGCAGGAGAAGATCAGTGTTCCAGCTCAAGCAGCCAGGCAGAAAGTGAATTCAGTCTCCCTTCAGCTTTGTGTTCTATTTGAGCCCTCAAGGAATTAGATGATGCCCACCCACACCAGGGAGGGCCATTTGCTTTACTCAGTCCAGCAATTCAAATGCTCATCTCTTCTAGAAATGCTATCACAGACACACCTAGAAGTAATGTTTAACCAGATATCTGGACATCTCTTGGTCGGTCAGGATGACACATAAAATTAACTGTCACCGTTAGTTCTGGAGTGCCTAACTACCCCCTACTGAATCATGCATTGACTGTCTTGAGTTTTGGAGAGGGAGATGTATTTGATAAGAAGAATCTGTAGATATTTAATAAAGCTGATTTCAATCCATAATGTAAACCTCCCCTTAAAATAACATAGATATGGATCTTATCTAATTTCCTTTCAGAACTCTTTAGGTCCTAGTATATACTGCATAATAAACAGTGAGTCAAAAAAAAGAAGGGTCAGAGTAATCCACAAACTGCAATCCATGACCACCCAGCAGCTGAAAAAACCATTTTCTAACTTTCTCATTAGTGACACACCTGAGAAATCTTTATAGTACTGTCCTCTTGAACACAGAGTGACAGAAATGAAGGTTTAATTCAAATTATGGTTCCCACATCACATTTTAAATTACTGTGCTATAACTTGAATATTACTAATTACCTATGCTTCCAATTGAAAAAAAATTAATTAGTTCTAAAGTTTGAGAACTATCAAAATAAGTACTATTCCCATGCCATGTCTCTGTAACTTCTTGTGCTTGCGGTGTTTTTAATTGCTAGCATTTCTTGCTTGATGTGTGAATGTATTTGGCAACCATTGACACAGAATTGAGTATCATGAGTTTCATAAGCCACATATGTGCAGAAAGTTTTCTTGACAGGGCAGAGAAAATCTCCAATTTGCTTCAGCCCACAGTCTTCTGCTAGAACATGCTATTTTAGAGTACTGATTATGAGAATGTCTCATTGAAAAGGTGATCTGGAATTCCTTGAAGCTCTTAATTTCAATTTCACTGAGAAATCTTCCTCCTTTTACCTAATTTGTAGCATACAGGGTTCATTTCTGTGTGGGGTCTCTTTCCCCACTGGAGGATACACCTACAGTTCTTTCAAAGCATTTTTAATTGATACACCATTTTATATTTTCTCACTGGTCTGTATACTCCTTAGGCTGTCAGTATTGTCTAATATTGACTGTATATTATACAATTGTGTATTATTCTAAAAGCTATAACTGTGTTTCCCCTTTTCTTTACTTTTTTGCCCAACTTTTCTTTATTGTACCAATATCAGCATAATAAAAGGGCACAAAAGAAAAGTTATGTGTCTTCATTACAATGGACCGACTATTTTTGTTCTCTGTTTCTTTCTAGTGTTTGATCATTTTGTAAATGAACAAAAATTGTAATATGAGAGATTATTCTGTATTTTACCTTGAAACATTATGTCACAAGTACTTTTTCATACTGTTACGTTGTGATCACCTTTTATGGCTATTTATTTCACTGAGTTGATACACTGACATATATTTTGATATTTTAAATTACTAGACATTTAGTGTTCCAGTATTTTTCTATTTATAAATTATATTTATTCATATAACTTTCTCTTTCCTTTTGAGTTATTTCACCAGGATAGATCAAAGATTTTCATGGTCTTTAGGCTTTCAGCTGCTTTTGTGTTTTGTTTTGTTTATGTTTGTTTTTAGCATAGTGTCATTTATAAGAAGGTGTGTTGTCAATGCCTAGGGAAGAGTTGACGATAAGGATGCTTATTTTGGAAGCAGTCCTCTTTCCATGAAATTATTTTTAGAATTTTGAGGAAGTTCTTCGAGGAGATGACACTGAAAATGTAGTAACCGATGAGTCTCTGGTGAGCTTTTCTAATTGTTAGGGTGTTAAGGGCCATTTTGAAATTAATTTGTCTAGCCTACTGTAGTTGACAATGAAATTATCTCTAGTAGTTACCAATATATTCTCAACTATATCTAAAGACTATTTTTTTTTTAATTTTTAAAAAATTTTTATTGTAAAGATGTGGGATACAATTCAGGGTTAGATATACAAACATTGATCATGCAGGTACCCTCTAAAGACTATTTTAATGACAGCCTTGGTCTCCTGTATATCATTCCAAATATCACTTGAAGGTTTTTTCCTATGTGATTAGAATCTCATGCTGCTGTGGAAAATCATTTTCAAGTATTACAGTCTAATTTGGAATTAAAAGCACCTATGTCTTCTGCAGTGAAACTAGAGATGCTGTCCACTCTAATGTGATCATGGGTCTTTTGTTGGGTTTTGAGTTGGCGTAGGGGAGAGTGAAAGCACAGTGTCCCTGCAGTCCTAGGAAATGTGTTTGAAGGTGACCCTTGGCATAACTCCATGGTGGGCCGCCTGTCTCAACTGCTTTTTGGTTTCAGTTGTCATAAGGGGAGAACTTACTGTGTAGCCTGACAATACCTTCTGTGATGGGTTATTATTGTCATCCCATTCCAACTGGACAGTGAAAATTTGCTGACAGATTTAAAGAGAAGTGGGTAGTGACTAATTTGCATTGTGTGAGGTGTTGATAGTAGGGGACAGCTTGCCATGTAGCCCATATTCAAAATTTGAAGGGGACAAACATTTATGAATATGTTCAGGCCATCAATTGCCCGGTCTTTATTTCTCTTTCACTCTCTTCACTTGATCTCCTTATTTTTATCCTGTATTTTTTTCCCTTTCCAGTGCTTCAAATGCTGTTTCTCTTCTCTTTTCTCCTCTTTCTTTCCCCCTTCTTTTTCTATATTGCCTTTCTCTGTTTTCTACACTCCATCTTTAGAGCCCACTTCCACCTTAATTTGTGACACTTTTAACCCTCTTCCTCTTTGGGGGGAAAAATAGGTTTTACGCTTGGAGTATGCTAAGAATATGTCATTTTATCATTTTATAGTGAAAGGCTACAGCGTGCAAGGACTGCATTTGTGGCTTATTGGTAGAACAGAGGCTATGTGAGCTAGTGCTTGTGGGAGTGATTTAAGGGTGACAGCTCAGTGTCTCAGGTGGCCACTATTATGTTGTGGGACAGCTGGATTTCATGTTAGCCTGATATTGACCTCTCCTTGCCGTGTAATTAGCAATATGCCAGCCACAGATCATAAAGTGAGTGTAGCTCAATGAATAATATCACATACTGGTGCCTGGAGTTGTCGTACCCAGGGGACCTGGTGGGCATAGGATATGCCTGGATATCTCATCAGGAGTGACATTTAAACTCAATTGCCTGATGCTGGATTATGGGAGCTCTGACATGCATCCTCAGAGAGCTGCTCAGATGGCTGATGGGTTCTGAAGCTTCAGGCTGACATGGCCAGGAGCCCAGGGGCAAACAGACTCTTTTTCCTTTAGACACAGAGCCTGTGTTGGCTGTTTAGAAATAAATAATTAGAAAAAATTTTTAATTTATTTTCAACTGATGCTTAGGGGGTCCAATTTTTGGTGATTAAACTATACTTCTAAATAAAATTGTCTAAGCCCCAAACACTGAACAGAGATTCATAGTGAATTAGATTCATCCCCCTTGATGAGTTTTGCAGTAAATTTAGTTCCTTTCATAGTTTTTGTGTTGCATATTGGTGAATAGAAAAATGTGTTGACTGACAGGCACATTCATAGGAAAAAAAGTGGGAAGGGTATTAAGCACGGACTGAATGCTCTCATTTGCTTGAGATATGTAAAATACGTTGGGTTAGAATAGGGAGGGATACAAGACAGAAGATTTAAGCCCCTTAATCATGGTTTCATTTACTGCATTAAGGAATCCATTGAGATGGGTCAGACAGATTCAGGACACTGAGAGAGCATGGTTGAGTATCAGTGACCTTCCGGGAATCACTAAGGTGTTAGTCAGGACACAAACCAGATGATGTCAGTTTCACAAGAAGATAGGCTGATACAGCCATGTAATCAATTAGTAATTCTTGGAATTGTTGGGGGTTAGGGGAACCTTAACTTTGCGATTTATCTTTATCCAACCTTGCTAATGCCACTAGAGCAGGCACTGTCTGTGTTGGGCCTTCAAGTTTGGGATGGTAGTTCCAAATGGAGTCTGAAGGGAAGAGAGAGAGAGTGAGACCTTTGAATAGGAAAGCATTCTTTTTTTTTCTTCTCTACATAGGTTTGCTTTTGTTTTTGTTTTGAGTCGGGGTCTCACTTTGTCACTCAGGCTGGAGTGCTGTGGCACAATGTCGGCTCACTGCAGCCTTGACCTTCTGGGCTCAGGTGATCCTTCCATCTCAGCCTTCCCAGTAGCTGGGACTACAGGCATGTGCCACAATACCTGGCTAATGCTTTTTTATTTTTACTTTTTATTTATTTATTTTTGTAGAGACAAGGTCTTGTTGTGTTGCCTAGTCTGGTCTTGAACTCCTGGGCTTAACCAGTTCTCCTTTCTCACTCTTCCAAAGTGCTGAGATTATAGGCATGAACCACTGTGCCTGGTCTCTCCACATACGTTTTGAGTTTAACAAGCTGAAATTAAAGAAGTCTTTGGCTTTGAGCTTATGCTTTGAGTGTACCTGTGCAAGCTGCTGGCACAGGGCTATAGGAGAAGGTCAGAGAGGATGGGAGACCTGGACTGTGCTGAAACCCATTTGGGTCCATTTATTTAATTATTCACTCAGAAACATCAGCATGGACTGGGAGCTAATTGAGCTTTTGCCATGTAACTACTTAATTTGAAAAAAATCTGTAATAATTGGCCTCATGTACAATCAAAGGGAAATTTGAAACAACCCATTCCAAGGCAAATGAAAAGGAGTTTTGGTCATCTACTCCATTTGTTGCTTCCTTCCCTCAAAAGGGATGGTTGTGACTTGACTTGTGCTACTCAGATGGCCCTTTTCCTTGGAACCTCAGATGGTGACTCAGGGCCAGCAGGTGGTGTAGCATCCACCAGAAGAGGTGGGCTATCGTTGCTGGTGCCCAAGTCAGAGAACAGGGTCATATTACTGTAGCCTGTAAATCTAATCTCAAAGAGTGCATCTCATTTGAGTTTGCCTTAAATTCTGTACTATTGCAGATGATGTAATCCTTTTATAAACATTTTATTAGGCAGATTAAATTAAGATATGGGAAATGCTATTTCACATTTCATTAAAGAGGAAAGTCAAGTCTTGTGGAAGCTGTTTCTTGTAACAGAAGGTTCTTACGTGTCCATTTCAACTCAATTTTCATGTTGTTTCTGGATCTGAGTTCCCTGCTGTCCTCTACTCCTTGCACAGTAGAAAGTCAATTGCCGAGATGAGTAAGAGCCGTCTGCCAGTGATGGGAAGTTTGGACTCAGTGAAAATAGTCAGTGGAAACCTCTGTTTGCTGTATCAAGCATGCAGTACTTACAGGCAAACATGGAACATATATTTTTTTTAGCTTCAGCTTTGTAACGAAGATGACAATTTTCCTTCTCAGCGTAGCATATAAATACACTAACTGCTTGGTAATTGAGTAGTTGGCTTGAGTTCTATTCCTGGTATTGGTGACGTGTTTACCTAAGGCAAACCATTTGCTCACTAACTGTAGACTCTAATGTCCTAATCAAGACTATTAGTACCTCCTGAAGATAGCTTAGCTCCTCGATTGCAAATTGTCCCACCAAATCTTACCTTTTCTGTATTTAGCTGATGCAGTCTATAAAAGAATAACAAAGAATCATATAATAAGCTTTTTCTGGTGTTGTGATATTTGGATAAGGATCCAGGGAGAACATGAAATGAGGAATGCATTGAAATGTCTCAGTCTTTCTTATGTTCAAAGAAATACTGAGAGACTATTTCCTAGATATTGAGAGTAAATTTCTTTTCTTGAAATATCTTAAGTGGCTCAGAAGAGAACTTCAGTTTGAGATGACTTTTTTCTTTCTTTTTTTAATGCAAGCACAGACAATTCTCTCTCCACCCTCAACCCTTTACAGAATTTCTGAGAATGGTGAATTTCAAAGGAGAGGAGGAACAGAAATGAAGTTGACAAGAGAAGCCATCTAAAATTAAAACTCTCCATATGGAATTGCTTTTTCTTTTCCTCTAGAGATTGTACTCACTCTAAGTCCTAGAAACTCAGCTCTGTCTTTGAAAATTTTCTTACAGTAGAGTCATTGAAGGCTCTTGTAACCCCTAGCTTCTGTTACTGTCCAAAGACTTGTACCTTCTAATTCATAAAAATGACATATTCCCAAATGACAAGTTTTTATTATAAAACTATTTTTACTAACTTGCCTTTTATATTGAACAGATAATAATACAAAAATCAAAAGATACAAAACCATGAAAGTGTTTCTTCTGCCCTTTGCTTCCAGCTTCCTTTTCCCCTTCCACAGAGGCAAACACTCTTCCCAATTTCTTTGTTGATTTTTGGCCTTTGGTTTGGATCTGATTGTGTGTTTAGGAACTGATGAGGTATAAGGAGCTCTTTAGACTAGATATGCTCTATTGGTTTCCATAAGCCTAAAATGTATTGGAAGAGAAAATAAGTCCTGGTTACAAGAATAAACAAATGGATTATTTTTAGCGATAATGTAAGTTTTCCTAGAAATTGCCTAGGTATCTTCTTGCTGCTGTATCTACATTTATATGTCTGTATTTCATTATCCTCAATGCCAATGATTGGTAGACACACATTTTATGTACAATTAAGAAGGAAAAATCCTAGCTAGTTAAACTATTTCCCAGCACCTCTCATTATTTAGGTGTTTTTAAAGAATGCTTTATTTATTGAAAGAGCTACACTTAATAATACATAGATGTTTATCATTTAGCACTCTTACAAACACATAAAAGGAAAATACAAGGGAAATAAATTAGGTAAGTTTTTATTCCTGAAACTTCTTCCCATGGGAATTCAACTCTCTTAAATCACTTTCAACTCTTCAGTGTCTATATTTTGCCACAGAATTTGCTCTTTGTGCTGTCAAGAGCATTGGTGATATAGTTTAAAAGGAATTTCTTTAAAAATGGAAATCCATTGTTGCTGGGTTCTTAAGCTGTTTACCACTGCGGTTCTGTAGTATTAACATGCTTCTGTTATTGCCAGGTTGGGCATGTGGAGAAACAGGTCAGGTTTATGCCAGCTCCTACCACTTCTCACAGCCATTTGGTCCTTGGGGTTAAAAACTGCTCTGGCATGTCTCAGAGTTTTTCTTCCAGACCTGGATACCCATTCCGTGAATCTGATGCTGGGTTTTTAAATATACACATGCCCTTCTGATGAAAATTGCCTTATGATAGCTATCTGTCTGATAACAGTGAAAGATACCATTGATGGTAAAATATTACCCAAGTGTAGAACCAACAATAGGTGGAAAGAAATGTGCATCTTAGAATCAAGGAAAGATAGTCAAGGAAGAATTTCTAGAATTTTTAATGTTTCAAATGAGAATTGTGTACTTTTGCCATACTCATAAATCAAAATAATAAGTCAAAAGCAAAAGCTGACCCATTTGTGGTTTGTAAGCATGATGATTGGGTTTTTACACTCAAATGTGAGATATGCCTCCCTCAAACCTTGTTATGACATTGGCACATTACCTATGTGACCTGGGAAAAAAATGAAAAAGAAAAACCAAAGCGAAAATAAGCAAAAGCAGGATGAGACAAGCGAATTGCTTGAGCCCAGCAGTTTGAGACAGCCTGGACAACATAGCAAAACCTCGTCTCTATAAAAAGTCCAAAAATTAGCCAGGTTTGGTGGTATCTGCCTGTAGTCACATGCTGAGGTGGAAGGATCGCCTGAACCCAGAAGGTCAAGGCCGCTGTGAACCATGATCATAGTGATCATGCCACTTCACTCCAACCTGGGCGACAGAGTGAGACCCTGATTCAAAAGTATTAATAATAATACTACTAATAATAATAAATATGCAAAAGTTTTGAGATTTTAAAATGCTTCATTTCTTGGTGTGAATCTCCCTTTCCTCGGAATGTTCACAAATATTAACAATACATTTTTTCAAGACATCTGAAGTTGTTTAGTTTGAATATTTAAGTGGCAGTTTAAAAAACCTCCCCCCAATGAGTCCTTGTGTGTGTGTGTGTGTGTGTGTGTGTGTGTGTGTGTGTGTGTGTGTGTGTGTGGAGTCTCACTCTGTCGCCCAGACTGGAGTGTAGTGGCATGCTCCCGGCCACCGCAGCCTCGCCCTGATGGGCTCCAGAGATCCTTCTGCCTCAGCCTTCCAAGTATTTGGAACTACAGGCGAGTGCTACCTCACCCGGTTAAAATTTTGATATTTATTGTAGAGATGAGGTCTCTCCAAGTTGCCGAGGTGGGTCTCGAGCCCGCGGGCTCAGGCAATCCACTCACCTCGGCCTCCCAAGTGCTGGGATTACAGGCTGAGCCACCAAGCCTTGGCTTTTTTTTGTTTTCTGTAAGAAATTCAGAAACTGATTTTAGGACGACCTCACTGAAAAAGGGAAAATAAACAGAAAAATATATTGTAATTCAGCCTAGCTCAAGTCACAGCTATTTTTTTCCTTTCTCTGAAATGTGTAGTTTTATAGCCAATAGGTTAAGAAAAATTATTTAAAACTTGAAATATGGCAATAAAGTAGAGTGGCATATTCATTCAATGTCCATATTGGAGCATTAAAAATAAAAAAAAGCCTGACCAAGAATTATTTAATTCTTCAGGAGAATGTGTTTAACATTGTTGCTTATTGTTAATCAGAGCCTAGATATCGGGAAGTTATGTGTCCATGCACAGATTTTTGACTGGTAGAGCTGTGGAGTTGAACAATTGACACCATCATCATCATCATCAACATCATTATTCTTGTCTTTTTTGAGTTGGGGGTCTCACTGTTGTGCAGGCTGGAGTGTAATGGTATAAACACGGCTCGCTGCAGCCTCAAACTCCTGAACTCAAGCAGTCCTCCCACCTCAGCCTTCTGAGTAGCTGGGGCTACAGGTTCAACATCACCACATCTGGCTTATTTTTAAATTTTTTGTAGAGATGGATTCTTGCTGTGTTGCCCAGACTCATCTCGAGCTCTGGCTCAAACAGTCCCCCTGCCTCAACCTCTCAAAGTACTGGGATTATAGACGTGAGCCACAGTTCTTGGCCAAAAAGCTAACATTAAATGTTATGCTCCTTAGGACATTAACCAGCTTTGTAGGTTACCTAGTAATTTTATGCTAAAATTCTTTTTCAAATGCTATAAACACCATCTCCCTCAAATGTTCTTTGAATCAACTTTATCATCTTGCTGTTTCTTCATTATTGAGTTGAATAAATCTTGACATATGTTCCTTCATATTATATTTTTATAAGAGTCTTGTTAACTTTTTGAAAATTTCACTTTGTCAAACCTCTCAAGTGAAACAGTTATTATTCATCATTGTGTTATTATTTATAGGTTGACAAGTGCACTTAGTGGGTAGTTCAGCACCACATGAATAGATGATAATGCATGTTTGCCAGGTTCAAAAGTAGTTGCCAGTACTGTACATGAATTAGGCTTCATTGAATGAATCCGGTGTGATAGCAAATGATTCTCCTTGTGTGGATTAAAGTGTTTCAGGAACCAGAGCTAGGGTGTGCAAGGAATTGGGAGATTCCACCTGAACATTTCAGGACAACCTAGGAGGAGATGTAGGGCTGCCCCATAGAGGCAGGTGTCTGTGTTTTCTCAGTCAGCACCTGGAGTGGGGTTTTCTAAGCTCTCAACCATGTGTGTAGTGGTTCCATGGCGTTATCACCCTTGTCCTTCAGGGAATTTGAGGTGATTTCTCTGTTTTCAGATGGTCCAGAAGCACATGGTTGGGTCTTCAGAATGATCTCTTAGGAAGGAACTGAGTGTATCAGATGTTAAACTTAGTTCTGTTCCGCCTACTCTACCCACTTACTCTTTTCTTGTCTGCCTCCCTCTTCCATCAATGCCATTTTTCTTTCTCCTTCCCTTTCTTTTCTCCTTACCTTTTTTTTTCTTTTCTTTCTTTTTCTTTTTCTTTTTATTTTTGAGTTGGAGTCTCTCTCTGTTGCCTAGACTGGAGTGCAGTAACACACTCACGGCCACCCGTGCATCAACCTGCTGGGCTCAGGCGATCCTTCCGCCTCAACTTTACAAGTAGCTGGAACTATAGGCAAAACTACTGGCTAATTTTTTGATTTATTGTAGAGATGAGGTCTCATCAAGTTGCCCAGGCTGTTCTGGAACCTGTGGACTCAGGCAATCCACTCACCTCGGCCTCCCAAAGTGCTGGGAATGCAGGCTTGAGCCACCATGCCCAGCCTCCTTCCTTTTTTTCTATCAGACTTCCTATCTATTTATACGAACACTTCCTCTCTTGGAATGATGTAGAAGACAACATCATATTTAACTGAGTTAAATATCATTTAATCACTTGAAGTTTCTTTTATAGTGCCTTAGTGGAAACCTTGACAGCAAATGCCAATCAATGAAACACACACAAATCAGTGAAGAGAAATTGTGTTATTTTACATTGTATTATTCCATAATATTTGAATATTGCATTGATCACCTTATCTGTTGTACCTAGCCATTTTCTTAACATGGTAACTAAAGCATTTCATATTTGAAGTGGTTTAGGGTCACAAATTTTGTGTTGACAGAATACTTAAAGTGTAGTACTGCACTTTCTTATGTAATTTGACGCCTGGAAGTCAGGTAAAATGTTGCTGAATATATAAATAAGTGGAAAACAATAAATGCTATTGACTCTTCTTTGCCACAGAAGTCCATATAGATGAAACAAGTTACCACCTGGGTAGGAAACTGAACATGTCTGTGCTTCAATGCAGTAAGGATTGAATCAATGTTAGACTGTCTCCACAATCTTTTGGGGACTTTGGATACTTGAATTAGTTCTTGTTTGATCCTGCTGGCAGAACTCTGAGGTAAAATTCAACAGTGTTGGGAAGAAGGCCCCTTTAGTGCAATGTTTATGAGATTCAAGAGTGAGTGTGGGCTCAGAATGGTCCCCAGAATTAGAACCCTGGGGCCCAGTAAGAAAGCTAAACTTCAAATTAATGACCTCTAATATCTAAAAGTACAAGGTTAGCTGATATCCTGAGGGGAACTAGGCCTAGAATAAGAACGAGAAATTTTGCATGAGGGAGCTTCGGCCAAATGCAGTGGAAAGCACTGACACCACTTCAGATTGAGTTAATAGTTGACAGCTGCTGCTTACCCAGGGCTCACCCGGTGCTGGGTTCTGTTCAGAGCATTTCTGTGCATCATATCTCTTAACTTTTACACTAGATCATTGAGAGAGTAATGCCTTTGCAGCATTACAAAGAAAGAAGTGGGTTCAGAAAGATGAAATTTCTTTTCTAAAGGCATTCGGTGGCATTGACGATTGTCTAGAACCCAGGTTGTCTCTCTCTGCATCTGTGCTGACAACATGAGATTACACATCCCTCCTACATGTGCCTTTCCATCCATTGCTGTTAGCCAGACTTTTTCCTGATGAAGACCATCAGACCCAGAGGTTCAGGGTCTTTCACTCCTGTATAAAGTCCAGTTGTGGTGGAACATGTCGCCCTGCATAAGCCATATGAGCATGGTGGGCACAGGGCTCTCGGAGACCTGTCCCCGCAAGGATGGGCTCTTCTGAGGACTTTTGGGGGCCACTTGTGCTTTCTCTGAGTGGTTCTTTGATTTGTTCCTTCCTTCCTATACCACACAGGGCCACTGAGAGAGGCACTGCCTATACCAGCTGTACAAATGAAGAATGAGCAAAACCACCCTGCTTTTCTGCTTTATCTGACAGTGTGAGAAGCTGGCAAAAACTCTGGGCATCAGGGTGCCAAAGAAAAGAAAATGATCCTTGACTAGAAAATGGGAAATAGGAGAGGAGAGCATGCTATTTTGTAGACAAGGGAGGATTTTATAAAAATATGTTCAGAATGGTTTTACAAAGATGTGCATACATGCTCCCAGTCTGTTCAGGAAAGATTCATTTGTGGAGGATTGAAATGTTCCTATTAATATTCCTTATCTAAGAGAAGCAGAGGCATCTACTGAATTTCACAAAATGTAATATGAAAACTGATCTCCAAGGGTCACCCTTAATATTTTGCTCTCTCCTTCATTGTTGAAAATATATTTCAGTTCTCCTTTACATGCCAGCATACAGCAGAGGGAAAAGATAGCGTGATCACTAGGAAAGGATTATCAAAAGTGAGTATGTATTTGCATTTTTGGCAACAACGCCACCTGGTTTTATATTGTATTATTCCATAATATTTAAAGCTCTGAAGATATTCAGCCTACTTTTGCTTGCTAAAGCCAAATTCTAGTTTAATTATGCTTTAAATTAATAATTGTAGACATTCTAATTAAAAATTTCATTATGAAATATTTTGACCAAAGGGGGGGAAAACAGAATATAAATGGTCTTCACATATATACCTTCCACTCAGACTTAAAAGATACTAACATTTTGCTATATTTTATTCAAATGTGATTTTATTTTGTGACTATTAAGGAAACAGGATATGGCGGATGTAGTTATTGTCCAACTCACTCTCCATCCTCTTCCTCTCCCTCTTTCTCCTATCATGGTGCCAATGTATATCATTCCCTGCTTGTTTTTATACTGGGAACAAATTATTATGAAAATATTTAGTGGCACTTTTTTCTCAACTGCACTTTGTAATGATATTATCAGCATAAACCCATAAGTCTATTTTATTTTTTTGACTCAGGTTCTCACTCTGTCACAGTGGCACCATCATGGCTCACTGCAGTCTCAGCCTCCTGGGCTCAGGCGAATCCTTCCGCTTCAGCCTCCCTAGTAACCGGGACTCTAGGCATGTACCACCAGGCCTGGGTAATTTTTTGATTTTTTGTAGAGACGACGCCTCGCTATGTTGCCCAGGCTGATCTGGAACTGCTAGACTCAAGCAGTCCTCCTGCATCAGCCTCCCAAAGTGCTGGGATCACAGGCGTGAGCCACTGCGCCTGGTCAGTAAGTCTATTTTTAAAGTTATCTTCCTGTGAGGTATAATTCTCGAAGTACCCACTTTTTGGAGGAGGTTGTGGTTAGCATAATAACTACCAGAAAATACAGTAGAGTTTATGAAGTTTGTTCTAGCTCCTTCTGCTCTCACTGCGTGATTGTCACCTCTGAGCCTACTGGTGGATCCTTTCACATGAGTATCCTGTATATGTATTCACACCAGCAGATACAGCTCAGACACACATGGAAAGGGCTATAGTTTGCTCTGTTTTGTCTTTGTCCAAACACAGCCATTGTATGCACATTAAGGAAAAACATGCTTTTTTATTTCTCAATTCAACACGAGCATGTTCACAAATAAATCAGTTAAAAATCTGGTCCTTTCTAATGTATTCATAGGTAATTTTATATCACAAATTCTGTTCTTTGCATTTTTTAAAAATAGGCTCTCCTTTTTAAGGCTCTTTATATGAAGCTGCCCTTCTTCTTTATAACCTTTTTTTCTTTCCAGTTACGTGTATTAACTATCTGGAATATATTCTTCCTACCATTTCTAAATGCTCTTACAATCATGTATATATACTTGTGAACACGCACACATCCATACACATGCATAGGTATATCTGGTCATTGCTGTACAAAAATGGGATCAGCTGTACCATGTCACTTGCTATGTTTTATATACTAAGTGGCTAGTACTGTTGAGATTCAAAACACATCAAAAGGCCGGGCATGGTGGCTCGCGCCTGTAATCTCAATGCTTTGGGAAGCTGAGGCAGGAGGATCATTGAGGCCAGGAGTTTAAGGCCAGCCTGGGCAACATAGAAAGACTCCATCTCCACAAAAAATTTAAAAATAAGCCAGGTAGCCGGGCTCGGTGGCTCAGCCTGTAATCCCGCGCCTTTGGGAGGCTGAGGTGAGTGGATTACCTAAACCCACAGGTTCGAGACCCGCCTGGGCAGCGAGACCTCATCTCTACAATAAATCAAAAAATCAGCCGGGTATGGTAGCGTACGCCTGTAATTCTGGCTACTCTGAAGGCTGAGACGGAAGGATCACCGGAGCCCAGCAGGCGAGGCTGCGGTGGCCAGGAGTGGTCACTGCACTCCAGTCTGGGCGAACGAGTGAGACTCCAACTCAAAAAAAAATAAGCCAGGTATGGTGGCATGTGCCTGTAGTCCCAGCTACTTGGAAGGCTGTAGTGGGAGGATCACTTGAGCCCAGAAGTTCAAGATTCTCCTGAGCTGTGATGGCACTACTTTCCTCCAATCTGGGTGACAAAGTGAGGCCTTATCTCTAAAAACATACAATTAAATTAAAATAAAAAACAACAAACAGCAGAATGCTTTTACAAAGAGATAGTCTCGCTAAAGTTGCTGGAACATACATGACAGAGCCAAAATTCCCACCCAGCTCTTCTCAGACAAAGCCTCTTTCCTCTGCAACTCAGCTTCTGGTGAGGGACCACTCTCATACAACTTCAGCAAGGGGCAACAGTAGCTCAGGGCGGCATTTGTGGGCTGAGCTTCCCCTACCCCTGCCAAGGACTTAGAGGAGGATGCCCACCCCGTGCCATCCAGATTTGGGGTGCAGCTCCCTCTGACGCCTACAGTCATGCTAGGCTCTACCTGGGACTATGGCCGCATGATGTTCAAAAGACAACCAAAGCTTTTTAAAAATTATTTTTTAAGGTTTTTAAAAAACATAATAGTTTTAATTCTGTTTAATGTTTACAAAAGTTAGGGGCAACTTGGCCTTCACATGCTATTTACCTAACATTTCCAATACTTCTCAGCCTCTTTCAAGGTTTATTACTTCTCTGGTTGGTGAGGGACTCAAATCCTTATTCTCCGAAACTTGTTCTCAGGGCTGAGAAAGGCACATTCACTTCACTGACAAATGGGCAGATTTGTATGGGCTAAAATAAAACTAAAGCAGAGGTCGCCACATTTCTGCTGTTCCTGACCAGTGATACTGAAAGGGAGTAGATCATTCCTTGTTGATATTTGCTAGCTTCATAGTGGGTGTTACAAGAAACATTTGAAAAAGTTAACTTAAAAAGTTAATTTTGGCCATCATGTGGTTCAGCCTGTAATCCTAGCACTTTGGCAGGCTAAGGTGAGAGGATTGCCTGAGCCTGGGGGATCGAGACCAGTCTGGGCAACGTGGTGAGACCTCGTCTCTACAATAAATCACAAAAAGTAGCTGGGCGTGGTGGTGTGCGTCTGTAGTTCCAGCTACTTGGAAGGCTGAGGCAGGGAAGGATCGCCTAAGCCCAGCAGGTCGAGGCTGCCGTGGCTGTGAGCGTGCCACTGAACTCTAGCCTAGGTGACACAGTGAGACTTTAACTAAAAAAAAAAAAAAATTAATTTCAACAATGACCTTCATATCCAAACTATGACCACCCTCTGATCTTTTAGATGTAGCTCTGGCTGATTCCACTGGAATGCTTCCCTTACATTTTCCATAAAGTCATCTCCTTTCAGAAACTTTTAAGATCACAGAGGGTGATTGCATTTGTTTAGTTCCACTGTTATTAGGTTGAACCATGTGACATTACATTTCAGTAGGTCAAAAATGGCCGTATATAGGCACTTCCATGGTTTAACCCAATATTTATGTGGAACTCTGAATATTTGCAAGTCAAAGGGCTTTGGCGCTGGAAGAGCTCATCAAGATTTTATTATCCAGTTGCCCACATTTATAGTGGGTCACCTGGGAGTGGCCTAGGATTGCCTGGCTGGTGGTGAAGTGACTTACTCAGGCTGAAGCTCTGATCATACAGTCCCCTGGCAAACTAAGAAGTGTGGTATGAACTGTCTCCAGCAGGTATTAACTTAAAAGGTCAGGATAAAGGAGGATTGTCCTTTAAAGCCCAGTAGGCTGTACACTGGCAGGGCAGGAAAATTGAGCAAACACCCTGGAGTGGCCCAAGCCCGAGAGGCCTCCTGAGATTGCCCCTGATTCGAAGGATTTAATTCAGATAGATTCTCTTCCTGGCCATTTCTGTTGGAACAACACCCTTCTCACTCCACACTTTTGGCAATGCTGCTCACAGGATCCAGCCCACCTTTCCCTGCCCACCTGCAAAGCACTTACTTGGGCAGAAGGGCATGAGCTTTCCTGCCCAGGGCGCATCCCTCTGGCACAGCTAGATGCTGACCTGCTGGGTGGGGTGGAGCTTCAACAAAGACTTGAACATGTCCAGGGTGAGAATCCAAATCTTTTCTCATGTTCTCCTGCAAAAATGAATGTATTTCCTTGTTAGAGAACAGTGGGCACACGCCTAACCAAATATAAGTTAAAAATCAATGCATCTTTATTAGAAAAAGTTGGAAAAATGTGCACAGATAGAAAAAAATGTTACTTATCCTCCTACCACTACAAATCATTATTATTCATACTTTGGTGAACTTCCTTTTAGTTTAGTTTTTTAATTGGAGTCTCACTCCAGAGCCCAGACTGGAGTGCAGTGGCAGGCTCACGGCCACCCCAGTGTTGAACTGCTGGGCTTAGGCGATCCTTCCACCTCAACCTTCAAAGTAGCTGGAAGTACAGGTCCACAATACCATGCCTAGCTAATTTTTTAATTTATTGTAGAGATGAGGTCTTGCCAAGTTGCCCAGACTGTCCTTGAACCCATGGGCTCAGGCAATCCCCTCACCTCGGCCTCCCAAATTGCTGGGATTACAGGATTGAGCCACTGCACCTGGCCTTCTTTCAGTTTTTAATACATTTTTAAATAATGTATAATTTTGATGTCTGTCTTGATGTTGCCAATCTATGTATACTTTATATAATAAGAATTTATAGAGAATATCCTATGTATGGTACAAACTGACAAAGAACATATGCTACCATAAGGATTGTGCACAAAATACAATTACCGTACATTTCCTCGTGTGATAATTAAGCACTCTGTGAACATTGCACAGTATTCCTTGGAGTAGATTTTCCCCCATGTAGTTGACACATTTTCTTTTTAGGACCCTAGTTAAGAACATGGATTCTGGCCTGTTGGGTTCAAATTCCAGTGCATTGGTCGTGTGAATGTCTGCAAGATGTTTAATCTTCCTATGCTTTAGTTTGTTCATCTTTAAAATAGGACTAGGGATTGTATGTAGTCTATTATGAAACAAAAAAAACCCTATAGCCTCCAAATTTAAAAGCCAGACTTTGCCATTTATAAGAATTGCATTGAAAGGAAGAAGGAAGAGTATGCTTACTGGCCACAACTCAGATCCCTAACATCTCAACATTACAGGTGGTCTTTTATATCTGAATATATCAAAGACCTCATCTGAGGTTTACCTTCAAGGTACCAGAGGAGAAGCGGTCCCAAAACACCAAGATTGGGCACTGAGTTACAGTGACACTAGCCAGCAGGGGCAGGGAGACCATCTAGTCATCTGCTAAGGTTACTAAAAGTATCCCTTTTAACATAACATTTGCAGGACACAGTATTTGTCCAGTTAAACTTTTGGGAATCAGTACAATCATTACAATATTGATGCATGGGAGTAAAACATTAAACATTTATAAAGGGGTCACAGTGTTATCCAGGGAGCAAGGCATTAACACTTCTTTGTTAGTTAAGATTTTTAACTTTGATTAAGGAGTTTTTAAATTTTGCAAGGGCTAATTTTCTTTTCCTTTTTTTTTTTTTGAGTTAGAGTCTCACTCTGTCACCCAGACTGGAGTGCAGTGGCACGCTCATGGCCACCGCAGCCTTCACCTGCTAGGCTCCGGGGATCCTTCCGCCTCAGCCTTCCAAGTAGCTGAAACTACAGGCATGCGCTACCAGGCCCAGCTAATTTTTTATTTATTGTAGAGACGTGGTCTTGCCAAGTTCCCCGGGTGCGTCTCGAACCTGCGGGCTCAGGCAATTCACTCGGCCTCCCAGAGTGCTGGGATTACAGACTGAGTCACTGAACCCGGCCGGCTGATTTTCTTATTCGCTCATAAGGTCACTGGGAGGATCAAACTCTAAGAACAAGGGTCAGCAAATGTTTCTTGTCAAGGGCCAGGTAGTGAATATTTTAAGCTTTGGGAGCCATATGCGAGTCTTCGTCACAGCTTCTAGATTCTGCTCCCTAGTGTGAAAGCAGACACAGACAATATGTAAATCAATGAACAGGACAGAGTTCCAATAAAACTTTCATTATGAACACTGAAATTTGAATGTAATGTAATTTTCACATTGCACATTATTTTCCTTTTGATTTTTTAAAAGAGCTATTTTAAAATGTCAAAAAAAAAAAAAAGACTTTAGACTCACAACTGTACAAAATCAAAAGGTAGAACCGATTTGGTCCCTAGGCTGTGGTCGGCCCATCCCTGGCTTAGAGTGGTATGTGGCACCATTGACTGCTCTGTGCATATCGTCACCTACTCCCACGATTACAGCTGTTGTCACCATCATCACTATCTATGCCTTTCTGTTATTATCAATAAAGCCCTGAAGAACATCTTCATGGAGAAACCTTTTTTGTATTTTCTGATTTGCAGTCACTGACTATACTGCAACCCTATGCTAGGGCCAGACAGTGTTAGGTTCTAGAGGAAGTTGGGGTGCAGCACATGAGTCTCTGCATCTCTTTGACTTCCTGGGAGTCCATCTGTAGCAGCTGCAATTCAATCAGCTCCTAGCCCCACTAGGACAAAGAACTTTCGTCTCCCAAACTGGTGGCTGTCCCTTGCCAGACGTTTCCTAGAGAGCTGTGGTGGGCTCCAGAGGAATGGATTAGCAAGGCTCACCCTGGAGTGATGTTTGCACGTGTGCTGTGTCCTTTGCAGGACGTTTTAGCCTGTAATGTCACTGAGGAGATAAAAAAAGGGGAGATGGAGATACTGTACATGACTGATGTTTCTTTACCCCTTGTTTCAAAGTGCCAATAAGTGGGAGAATGGAAATCCTAAAAAGAGTAGTGCAGTAAAGGGGCTGGAAGGTAAGGGAAGTAAGAATAGGATGTTGTTGCTAGAGTGAGCCACCATACCTGGGCTATTCTAAATTCTGCACGTGCTTGACTGAGTGGAAAAATTGCAGATATCTTTATAAACCTTGACAGCATTGTTTCATTATTCATAAAGACTTCTTAGGAAAAAAAAAACATAACCAGCTTCATTTTAAAGGGAATTTATTCCCAAGGCAATTTTAATTGAGTTTTTATGGTAATTCTTTGTATTGACTATTGAATCAACATACCAATAAACTATGCCCGAGTGTATCCTTTTATTTGGTAAACCTCAATTCTACGTCTTCAAGATAATGAAGTGAGAGTCTACCCTGATTTTCATGAATTGTATACCTGGCTGTGTGTGGCCTTTTCTGTGTCTTTTTTGAAAGGACATTATTTTTTAACTAAACAAGTTTGCCTGAAGTCAAGAATTTTTTGATGTGGAATCTTTCATTGTGTGCACATGTCAAGTAATTTACGAGGGTGTGTATGTCATGTTGTATTGTTAAGGGTTTTAATAGCTCCCTTTTGAAATAGAAGTTCCTTGCAGGCAGGTACTATTTTTGTTTTAAGTTTGTGTTTGGATGGAATGTGTTGTTACTGTCTCACACAGTGCCTTGCACAGTAGTAGACATCCAAAATGATATGATGAAAGGAAGAAGGAGCCTGGGCTCCCAAGGCATCTGGTGGTCCTCTGCTCCCATCTTCTGCCCTTCACTTTCTTGATGGTGTTCCTGCTCTATAGCCAGTTGCTATTGCAGTATTGTAAGAACAAGAACTTCTCTGCCGGTCTGTTTCCCTAGAGGCACAGACTACTATTACATGCCCAAAGATAGTCATAGTTCAACCCACAATACCTACCCCACTTCACCACACCACATACACCTTTCTTTTTTCCCCTGGGCTAAACATCTAAAGTTTTTGTCCCAACTTTTCTGACATGCTTCCCTGTTCTGACATTTCTGCTTCCTCCTGTCCACTCTTGTGTACACAATTTCTTGTGTGTCAGGAGCTGGCAGATAGTATAGCCTCCAGGCTGTGTGTTGTATCCAGGTGTGGTCTGAGATGGGCCAAGTCCAGTGGACCCGCCCCTGTTCTTCTTCTTGTGCTCCTTTATTGAAATCTGACATGCCACAGTCTTTTGGATGCCACATGAAATTGACGTCTCTTGAACTTATTGCTACTTCCAACTCCTAGTTCTAAATAATATGAACAATAGTGAACTCTCTTAATTGCAGGGCATTTTCCCAAGGAGGAAGTTCTCTTAGTGACAGTTGGAGACAGTCTTAAAGCTCTCTTGAACCAGGGGTATTTTACCAGGGATATAGTTGTAGAACTGCCCAGTCAGGAGAAACAGAGCCAGGAGACAGCAGGAGGGTGAATGGAACTAGACTAGCAGAGGTGTTAGGGAGGGCACACAAAGAGAAGAGACTGCCTTGGAGAAGGAGGTACAATGGGGGAATCAAGGCATCTTAGAGTCTATTGACCTGAATCCTTAGCATCTTCCTGGGTGTTTATTTCATGAGGATCCTTTGTGCTTTACCTTGAAGGATCAAATTTTTTTGATGAGCTGGGCTCCTATAAATTATTCTTACACCAAACTTCCCATAATCTGTAGGTGTGTGCTTGAATTTCTAAAAAATTTTTATGCAGGACTTTACATATCTCTGATTAAATTCCTTTTTACTCATGGAGCCCATGTTCCCAGTCACCAAAGACCCTTTGGACCAGAATAGACAAAATGCTACAGAATTGAAGTGGTGACCCTGTTACTTACAAGTCATGATCTTGCCCAAGTTGCAACTTCTGACCTCATCTGTAGGACGTGAACAATAACATTTACCTCATTACTCACCTCAATGGGGAGTCATTGGGTAGTCGGGAAGATGAACAGGAATTGTGTGTTTGAGGTGCCTGACATGACGTCCCCAGTACTTGGTCATGTTTATTTTTCTGTTCTACAGCATAGTTGCCATCTATTTCAGTGTTAAGTCAGATTTTGATAGACTGTCTGTTCTGTTTTCCTCCAGTCTATTGATTCTTACTAAATTTAATGGAGTGTAAGAATCTGGAGATTTCTAAAGATGTCTTGTAGGGAACTTTGGGACACTGATCTATACCAGAGCTTACAAAATCAGATGCTTTTAAGAGCCTCATTATACAAATGTGTACGCAGCCAGGTAAGAGAGTGGTGGGCCTGTGTCAACTCAGAGAATGTATGCCCTCCCCAAAGAAGTTATTTCAATCAAAGCCACTGCTTCACCAGTTACAGGGAATCCAGGGTCCCAACTCCATCAGCTGGTGGTTCTAGATCCCAAACATGTTCTACATTTGGTTGCCATGGCTTCAGAGCAAGTGGTTCTTATTGTGTGTTCCAGAGATCATCAGTAGCACCTGGGAACTTGTATGAATGCATGTTCTTAGCTCCACTCCAAACCTAGTGAATTAGCAATTTAATTTAGGGGCAAGGAGACAGGAACCTGTGTTTTAACAGACCTTCTGGGAGATTCTGAGGCTCATCCAAGTTCGAGAGCCACTGATTTGGGACAGTGGTTCTCAGCCTTGGCTGGGCATTGGAATCATCTGGAGGGAGAGGTGCTTAAAAATCCAGTTGCTTGGTTTCCAACCTCAGAGCTTCTCAGTGAACTGATTTGGGGTATCACTTAGACATCAGGATTGTTAAGAGCTCCCCAGGGAATTTTCAGTGTATCAAAGGTAGAGAACTGTTGTTTTAGGGTGCTTGTTGAAAAGCCCACATACTAATTTCTTCTGGATGGAGAGATGAGGAGAGGGAGTCATGTATCCCTTGACAGATGTTCAGGATGATCCCCTTCCCCTTGGAGAACGTGACCTTAGACCACCAGTTTCAATAAATATCCTTGATAGGGCTTTTCATGGACTAAATGAATATTCAATCAATGTGATTTGTTTTAAAGGCTGCTTTTAAGGCTATATTTGTTCAGCAAATGTAAGCACTCATATAGCACAAATATTAACTCCTAAATCCTCAAAGGCTTTCTCCACGACATGCCATCTGGCAGGCATTATTGTAATCATCTCTTTATTATCCACGCTAATGGAGGACTAGCATGGCATTGGTAATTGAAAAACACAGATCATTTAAAAATCATCCAGGCTAGTGCCAGCATTGTTTCCCCAACCAGGAAGCATTCAAGAGTAGAAATATTGACTGATTACAGTTTCCCACTTCCCTGCAGAGGTGCTAATACATATTATTTGAGCCAGAGGTTTGAGCAGTAGGAGAAATGAGAACTTCAAAATTATAATTCCCATGTCTGAATAAGGGAGCTTGTTGCACTGAGAGGCCTAGGCACAGAGCAGGTGATACCAAGTATATGTAAAATGCATTTGCACCTTGGAACCAGTGGGTTACAGTGTGATATAATAGAAGCTTCATGGGGTTCAAGGAACTGGTGGGTCCCTATTCTAGGTCTTCTGTGTTATTTGAGATGAGCCATTCTGTTCACCAGTGGGTTTTAAAGGGTAGTTCTCAACTAGAAGCATCCCTGCCACCTTGGGATTTGTTAGAAATGCAGATTTTCGGACCCCACCCCATGCCTATTGAATCAGAGATTCAATAGGGGCTGAGACCAGCAATTGGTGCTTTCACAAGCCTTGCATGAGCTTCAGATGCCTGTTTGACTTTGAGCACCGCTATTCTGCCTCCCCGGGACTCTGCAAAGGACCAGCCTAGATTATATTCGAGTTCCACTCCAGGTCTCCAATGGCCATGGAGTATGGGCTTAGAACAGGTTTAGAGATTTTCTGTCTTAGCACTTACGCTTCCCCTTGGATGTGTAGTTAAAATAATTAAAATAATTGAGTTGAAAAATTGACATGCGGGGAACAGAAGAGAAACTGATCTCTAGGAACTGGATACCTGAATTGCACCTAGGGTGCTCACTACAAAATAACTTGTGCTATCTTCAGCTGGTTGGTACCACCTTCCCAAAGTAAAAATATCCAGGTGTTTTGGAAAGGGAAGCAGCCGTTCCCCTCTCTCTAGGGGCTGAGAGCTGTCTGCTGTGATTCACAGAGCAGCACTTCCACAGGAACTAACAATGACATTTCAGAAGGAGGTACAGAAGTACACAGGCTTTGCAGTAAAACAAGGGAAAATTTCAAACCATTTATCAAAGCTCTTGCAGCTTCCATTTCAAGACAGGTGGAAAAAAATAACACAGAACATGAAAAGAAAATAAATGTGTATCCAGAGCATCTCATAAGTAAGAAGGGAGTCTGAGCTGTTGGCCTTGCTGGGCTCTCAGAGTATTTTTGTCACGGTACAGAAGGCTTTTAAATGCTCTGGCATGTAATTATTTTCCTGTTATCAAAATTTGTGGTTGTAAAATTATATCACTGGCTATTAACCCCCCTCCAAAAAAGAGGAAAAGAAAACACTCAATTCAAGGAGAGAGAGGCAGGGAGAATGAGGAGAATGATACCTGGAATTAAAATAAAAAGAAAGAGAGAGAGAGAAAAAAACAACACAGCTCACTCTCAACTGCAAAATATTTTTTTTCATCTAAAATGTAGTGATGCTTCATAATTTAGGGCAGGTCATTGAAAATCAAAGGCAGTTTTCTAATTGGCTTTTGTTCAGTAAGAGCCTATTTGTTGCAGACAATTAGGACATGGTTTATTGAACATGAGAGAGACTTTGGTCTGTTATAATGTCTGGGAGGGGTGGTTAAATTATAGCTTTATAAAAAGTGATGGATCACAGGCCCACTCTACCTGAGGGAATAATGTTGAGGAGAACCACAAAAACTGGGAACCAGCATTGAACATCTTTGTGAAATTCCCAACAATGTCAGGTTACTAATCAACCTGGTTAAAAGCCTGTGCTCTGAGTTCGCATTCTAATTCTGCCACATATAGACTCTGACACTTTGGGCAAGCTAATCCAAAGTGTCAGTGCCTCAGTTTCCTTCTTGTTAAAGAAGAGTAATAGTAGCATTGATGTGGTGAGGGTTTTATGAGGAGTAAGCGCTCCATTTGTAAGACATTTTGCACAATGCCTGGTACATAGTAGGCATAATTTTATTGGAATTATTTGCTAATAAGTTACATGCTTCTTTAAAACAACCTGAAATATCAATTGTATTGATTTTTAACTGTAAGAATTTTTTGAATACAGGAGTGTCCTATTTGAATGACCCAGTGTGTGCCTGAGGTCAGGTGTGATTGACAGAAGGAGGCTTAAAGGACATCCTGGGTGCAACATTCAAATAAGATTGATGACTCTTTAGTCATGGATCTTCTCCTGGGTCAGCATCACTAACACATGGTTTTGGGGGGTTGTTGGAAACTCCCTTTTTTCACTAGGTTTCCTTTTTTATGTATTTATATTTGAAACTCATAACCAACACTAGAAATGGGACTGAAATAAATGTCATATTTTTCTCTTTTACATTTGGCTCACCCTTTTTTGTTATCTGGCCCATGCTGCATAGCAGCTAGTATTGATTAGTCTACATTTTTCTCAAATAAACTTTTCTCAGTCTTTGTAAAGTCTAAATGCCAGCAGTAGTATCAAAATAAATGCATTCAACTTCTAAACTAGTGGTAAGGAAAATAATAGGAAGAAAACATTGTCAAGCCATATTGTCCAAAGAAGTCACTGCCTGCTCTGCCAAAGCCAAGGTGTGAGGTCCTGGGCAAGCTTCTAAACTCATCTAAGTTTCCTCATTAGTAAAATGAGGATAACAATAGTTCCTACTGCATTGGCACTTAATACATATAAAGTGCAAAATAGTGCTAACACTCAGAAAGTACTCAGCAAATATTATGTTATCTTTTGTGTTATTTGTGCTCATGAACATCCAATGTGCCAAAATCAAAATAAGCAATTTATGCGTCGTGGAGGGGGAAGTTTTACTATTTTTTGCTAAATAACTACAAATATTATAAAATCTCTAATTACAAGTTACTTTTTAGATCAAACCTGTACTCGCTTATTTCCAGCTAAGACTGAACCTCATTGCATTTGACATGCTGAATGATTTTTGTTTATGCTACACTTATACTTATTTTATGAGCTATATCTTTCTTATCATTAGCAACAGTCCCTTGGTATTTTAAAAACTTTCCAGCATTTTAAGAAAGAAATCAAGATAAAATGCTAAAATAAAATATTCAAATTATTGCACTGGCACATGCTAAAGACATGGATGCTCTTGACTATGGAATGGTGGCCAGCAGGCAGCACTTCTGTCCTATAACTTTATTTTTTTTAATTTAATTTAATTTTTAAAATGTGGGGTACAATTCAGGATTAAGTATACAAATGTTCATTTTACAGGTAAAGTTTGGGCCTCACTTTGGCACTCCGCCTGGTTTGAGATCAGGTACCCTTATTGATCAAGTGCCCACCACCCCTGCTTTCCCTGGCAGTTTCCCACTACTGTTAATTCTTTTCTTATAGTATTATGATAATTGTTTAGCATCCACTTATGAATGAGAATATGTGTTACTCAGTTTATGTTTCTGTGTTAGATCACTGAGTATTATAGACTCTAAATTCATCCAAGTTGCTACAAAGTTCCTAATTTGTCCTTCTTTATGGATGTGTAATGTTCCATCATGTATATGTACCACATTCTTTTTATACAGTCCACTTTCAAAACAGCACGGTTGATTCCATTTGCTGTTGTGAACAATGCTGCAATAATCATGTGTGTGCAGGTATCTTTTTCATAGAGTGATTTGAGTTCCTCTGGGTATATTTCCAGAAGGGGAATTGCTGGGCCATAAGGAAGGTCAATTTTTAGATCGTTTAGGAATCACCACACTGTTTTCCACAGAGGTTGTACTAGTTGACACTCTCACCAACAGTGTAGAAGTGTTCCCTTTTCCCTACATCCTTTCCAGCATCTGTTGTTTTTTGAATTATTGATGATAGCCATCCTGACTGAAGTTAGGTGGTATCTCAGTGTGTTTTGTTGTTTTTGTTTTTTTTTGAGTTGGAGTGTCACTCCATCACCCAGACTGGAGTGCAGTGGCCGCTCCCGGCCACCGCAGCCTTAACCTGCTGGGCTCCAGCGATCCTTCTGCCTCACCCTACCAAGTAGCTGGAACTACAGGCGCGCGCTACCACGCCCAGCTAATTTTTGATTTATTGTAGAGATGAGGTCTCGCCAAGTTGCCCAGGTAGGTCTCGAATCTGCGGGCTCAGGCAATCCACTCACCTCAGCCTCCCAAAGGCGCAGGATTACAGGCTGAGCCACTGATCCCAGCTTCAGTGTGGTTTTAATTTCCATTTCTTTGATGACTAGTGAGGCTGAGCATTTTTTCATATATCTGTTGGCTGCTCATATGTCTTCTTTTGAGAAATGTCTATTCATGTTTTGTGCCTTTTACTTTTATTTTTATTTTTTGTTTTAAAGATGTGGGATACAATTCAGGGTTAGGTATACAAACGTTGATTATGAGGTGTGCCCCTCCCTCTCCTAGCAGTTTCCCTCAACTGCCAATCCCACCCCCCTCAACTGGTAGTTTCCCACTACTGCCAATTCCCTTCCTATAGTATTATGATAATTGTTCAAGGTCCACTTATGAGTGAGAACATATGGTACTCTGTTCTTTGTTTCTGTGATAGATCACTGAGCACGCTTGACTTTAAATCCCTCCAAGTTGCTGAGAAGTTCATATGTTTGTTCTTCTTTATGGCTGCATAATATTACATTGTATATACATGCCACTTTTTTAATCCAGTCCAACTTCACTAGGCAGCATGATTGGTTCTATGTTTTTGCTATTGTGAATAGTACTGCAAGAAATATACGTGTAGAATGTAGAATGGTTTGAGTTCCTCTGGGTATATTCCCAATAGGGGAATTGCTGGATCATATGGAAGGTCAATTTCTTGTTCTTTCAGAAATCGCCACACTGTCTTCCAAAGAGGTTGCACTAGTCTACATTCCCACCAGCAGTGTAGAAGTGTTCCTTTTTCTCCTCATTGTTGGTTGTTTTATTAGTGATGGCCATTCTTGCTGGGTTAGGTGGTATTTCAATGTGGCTTTGATTTGCATTTCTCTGATGATGAGTGAGACTGAGCACCTTTTCATGTGTCTGTTGTCTGCATGTATATCTTCTTTTGAGACGTATTTATTCATGTCTCTTGCCCACTTTTTAATGGTACTAGCTTTTTTGTTTTGTTTTGTTTTTTTGTTTCCTTTCAGCGCATTTGAGTTCCTTGTAGATCCTAGATGTTAGGCCTTTGTCAGATATACAGTTGGCAAATATTTTTTCCCATTCTGTGGGCTCTCTTCCTGCTCTCAGTGGTTTCTTTTGCTTTGCAGAAACTCATCAGTTTGATGAGGTCCCACTTGTCTATCTTATTTCTTGTAGTATGGGTACTTAGGGTTCTGATCAGGAATTAATTGCCAGTTCCAGTTTCTATAAGGGTGTCTCCTGCGTTTTCTACTTGTGCCTTTTAAATATGGCTGTTTCCTTTTGGCATGTTTGAGTTCCTTGTAGATCCTAGATGTTAGGCCTTTGTCAGACATACATTTGGCAAGTATTCTGTCCTATAACTTTAGATGTTGTTTATTAACTTATAAGTAAAATTTCAAATTGGCATGGGAAAGACAGTGTAGCTGTACTCAAAATGTGTAGAAAAGTTTGAACCTTGAACAAGTGAACAGAATGAAAAGACTTCATTTCATACACATTATCTGGATAATGAGGCAAAAAGTAGTTTTCTTTAATACCTCTTTAACGTTTCTTTTATATTTGTCCAACCTGAAAAACAAAACTTGCCTTTCTTTAAATTGTTCACCATTTAGATTTGAATTTTCAGGACAGTTCTTGGTGATCACTTTTGGTGATTAATAGTGGAGAATGGTTTGCACCTCTTAGAAAGAGTCTTGTGTATGCTGGGTGATTTCAAGCTTATGGAGAATTAAGATCAGCCAGGCCTCCTTCTTGGACAGAGATATTTGTATCTTTTTAAAAATAATGTGTATAAATATATGGGCTACAAGTGTAATTTTGTTACAAGGATAGATTGCATAGTGATGAGGCCAGGGTAAGAACTATCACCGTATCCATCACCTGAATAACATACATTGTATCCATTAAATAATTTCTCATAATCCTCCCATCCCCCCACTCCTATGAGTCTACAGTGGCTATCATTCCACACTCTGTGTCCATGTGAACACATTATTTAGCTCCCATTTATAAATGAGAACATGTGGTATTTGTCTTTTTGTTTCTGAGTTTGCTTCACTTAAAATAGTGATCTCTAGTTCTATCTATGTTGCTGCAAAAGGCATGATTTTCTTCTTTGTGTGGCAGAATAATATTCCATTGTGTACATGTATCACATTTTTTAGACTAATCATTCATTGATGGACACATAGATGAATCCCATCTCTTTTCTATTATGAATCATGCTGCAATAAATATGGTTGTGCAGGTATGTTTTTGGTCTAATGATTTCTTTTCCTTTGGGTAGTTACCCAGTAGAAGGATCGCTGGATTATATGGTGGTTCTATTTTTCGTTCTTTGAGAAATTTCCATAGTGTTTTCCATAGAGATTGTACTAATTTGCATTCTCACCAGCAGTGTATAAGAATTCCCTTTTCTCTACATCCTCGCCAACATCTATTATATTTTGTCTTTTTAATAATAGTCATTCTAACTAGTGTAAGATGCTATCTCATTGTGGTTTTAATTTGCATTTCTCTAATGATTAGGGATGTTGAGCATATTTCCATATACTTGTTGGCCATTTGTATGTCTTCTTTTGAAAAATATCTACTCATGTTCTTTGCTCAATTTTTAGTGAGATTATTTGTGGAGTTTTCTTGTTGGGATGTTTGTGTCCCGTGTATCTATAACTATTACTTCATTTTGGGGGTACTGAGTGCTGTGTGTGGTGACCATAAGGCCACAGACAGGAAGGTTCTGTCTTCTTAGACTTCCTGAGGGCAGGCAAATGTCAGGACCCCATGGACATCTGAATATTATTGTGTCTGTATTCTGAGGCCTGTAGATTTTGTAACCCTGGACAGTTCATGAAGCCCATCAACAGGTGTGGCCATACTTACCCTCACATATGAGAATAAGGGAGTTAAGGTGCAGATAGGTAATGGTTTCCTGGGAGTCAGGTTCTGAGTCAAATAGCAGGGATGTAGCTTTATCTTGGGTTGCTCTCCTCCGATGCCTGTTGGATTTACTTTAGTGCAGCCACTGGAAATTTTTGTGTCATTTTCTTTTCCTCACGATGTCACATGTCTAAGAATAATCCTATATTTTGGATTTTAACTTGATTTCCTAATCCCAGGTATAAAAGCTGATTTTGCTGAGCCTGAGGAGTTGTAGAAAGAAGTCCCCAACCCCACCCCCATCCCAGCATGATTACATGGAGATAGAAAACGATATTGCATTTGATTATTTGAAGCCTGCCTTGTATTTCAGTTTTGAGGAGGGATATCCAATCCCTGGTGGTTGGTGCAAGCTGCTGGAGAATTAACCTTATCAAATATTTTGTTTTAATCACAGAATCATGTCAACCCTGCCATGGACTTCACCCAGACTCCTCCTGGGATGTTGGCTCTGGACAACATGCTGTACTTTGCTAAGCACCACCAGGATGCATACATTCGGGTAAGCATGCAGGCTCTCTTCAGATATTATACACTTCCTACCGATTTCTAATTTCAAACTTACAAATATAAAGGGATCACAATTAGATGAGTGATCTCAGATTTTAGACATTCTCTGTAAACGAGAAAGAAAATTAAAGTTAAGTGAAACAAATCAGGAGACAATAGGCATTTTTAACTTTTAAATCTTTTTTCTACAGGAGGACATTAAAAGTACAATAAATCAAAAATTAGCCGGGCATGGTAGCGCGCGCCTGTAGTTCCAGCTACTTGGAAGGCTGAGGCGGAAGGATCGCCGGAGCCCAGCAGGTCGAGGCTGCGGTGGCCGGGAGCGGCCACTGCACTCCAGTCTGGGTGACAGAGTGAGACTCCAACTCAAAAAAAATAAATAAATAAAAATAAAAATGCAATAGATACTAGAAAAACATTTTCTATAGCTCAGTATGAATTATGGCAAAACCTCTTAAACTTAAATACAAAGGAATAGAAATGAGCAATCTACCAAAAACCTATATGACCTCAAATTTAGTCGAGACCCCTTTAGACTTATTCCCACAGTTGGAAAGAGGCCTAAGATTATCTCTGGTGAATCGTTTCTGTTCAGTCTGATGGTGGGGAAATAATAAGATAAAAAGAAAGAGAAAAATGAGAGAGAGCAGAGGGAAGATAAATGCCATCTCAAATTTCATGTCAGATTAATCAAACCCCAGTTACTAAATGAGAAATTTGTGGGTGGGAAAGAAGAAAATGGAGGCCTCTGTTTGTGAAACAGAAGATGCCTCCTGCTGGTTGGGCAGTACTCCTGTAGAGGAAACAGTGTGAATGAATGAGCCTACAGTGACAGTGACATAGAAGGCTGGTCCATCAGGGCTGCTCCGTTGGAGCCCTGGGTCTGTGCTGATGCCCATCCGCTGTCCTCAGGAAGCCAAGCCCAGATTCAGTTGGGGTGAGGTGGTCCAAGGTTGATCTTGGGGAGGGATGTGAATAAATGGGACAAAGGAATTGGCAAGTGGTTAAAATGATGACTACATGTAAGGTTACAAAGTATTTGATGAAAAGATTACCTAAAACAGGAAGAGTAAGGCAGAACTGAAAATATGATAAGAGCATGTCCATTACGCTGACATTCTCTGCTGGATACTCAGTGACTCTGGCTTACTGGAGACCTGACACTGTCATTACCTACTGATGTAAATGTGGGCACTTCCGATTGTCTGGGTTTGATGTCTTCTGTAAACCAGGGAGACTTGGTGGTTCTAAGCTGGAACAGTACTCATTCCCCTAGAGGGCATTTGAAAATGTGTGGGCACATTGCTTTGGTTTTCACCATGCCTAATGGGGTGCTACTGGCCAAAATCTGTAATCTTTTGGATAGTCAGCATAGTGAAAACTATACCATCCAGCAGTAGCCTCCTTGAATAAGGCTGTGTCATATGGCTGAGTTCTCTGAAGGCAATGTAGTATTTTGGATGTGTGTGTGTTTTTTATATATGCAATCTGGGAAGCTTTAACCTATTCTGAAATATTTATAATTTGATTACATAGAGGATTTTATGATCATTTCTCTGAAAGGTTCAGGATGAGGTGCTTGGTCAGAAATGCAGTCCCTCATAAGAGAAGTGTTTTTTCCATAAAACTTTTATTTGACTTATATGTGTATATATTTATTGCACAGATGGCACCTAGGAATGTAAACTTCTTTCAGAATAAGTAAACTAATATTTTTGAGATACTGTGTAGTATAGTCTTAGAAAGTTGAGCATGAAAAGTAGGAACCAAGTAGAAGTTGTATTTATCACTAACTGATTAATGTTGTGGATGAATGTTTCTAAAATTAGAGCTCATTGATGCTAAATGTATTGTTTATTGCATAAGAAGCATATGTCTCATGAAAAGTAATTGAATGTTTTAAGTCTGTTTTCCTCAATGTGTTCTCTAAGTGAAATTAATACCATGGCAACCTGACAAAATTTTATTTCTGACAGGGACTTAAAAGACAAACCTATTTGTAAGGAAAAGTGTGGTTTTTGTTTGTTTGTTTGCATTTATTTTTCTTTACTGATTAGACATTCCTATATCCAAGATGACTTTATTGGCTTCTCAAAAGTGTCCCTTCCTTGATGGTCTCTGTATCCCGTCTGGCTTCGGGGCATTTACTAGATAGAAAGCTGAAGCTATTTAAGTGAATGAGTGGGGTTAGTGGATCATATATAAAGTCTGAGATTTTCTGCAGGGAAGTTTTGGGGTGACTATGAAAAAAGATGTATCGTTGATAGTATAATAATGCTATAGACAGTGAAAATAATGAATTCAGACAGTGAATTAAACTTTGATCCATGAGCTAAATGGTCTCTTCCGAAACAAAGGGGGCAATTTTTTTAAGATGACAGTTTAATACAATCTGCTTTTTTTTTGATGATGTAAATCTCCTGTATGAATGCATTTATTATTTATTATTTATAGTTTTCATTCATTTATTATTTATTCATTTATTATTTATTATTTATAGTTTTCATTTAATAAATGCTTATTCTGTACCTGAACATTTGACTCACTGTTCACTCTCTTTGCCAGTCAGATTTTGTGGAGTTTTTTAAAAAAGGAACTGTAGCATACACACACACACACACACACACACACACACACACACACACACGCATGCACTCACACATAATTCCTCTTTGTCCTTGATACGCCATATCCCCCCACAGGTATCATGTTTCCTCAACCCTCAGCTAGCTTGTATCTGTATTTTCAGGATTTTCTTCTTGCTTTGTGATCTAACTTACCTGCTACTCACTCTTTTTTTTTTTTTTTTTTGAGTTGGAGTCTCACTCTGTCACCCAGACTGGAGTGCAGTGGCCGCTCCCGGCCACCACAGCCTCGACCTGCTGGGCTCCGACGATCCTTCCGCCTCAGCCTTCCAAGTAGCCGGAATTACAGGCATGCGCTACCACGCCCGGCTGATTTTTTGATTTATTGTAGAGATGAGGTCTCGCTGCCCAGGCGGGTCTCGAACCCATGGGCCCAGGCAATCCACTCACCTCAGCCTCCCAAAGGCGCGAGATTACAGGCTGAGCCACCGAGCCCGGCGCCACTCACTCTTAAACACGCTGCACCAAGCCCTCGCCCCATCACTTCCCGGAAGCTGTCCTGCTACATGGAGAGTATTCTCCTCACCCTTCATCTCATTTGTCCTGCCTTGATACTTGACCCTTCTCTCTTCTTGCCCTGCAGCAGTGCTTTCTGCCTTGGTTCTCTCCTTGACAGTTGTTCTTAGTTTCTCAGGTAGATTTCTGCTTGGCCTGCCCATCAAATGCACATGACCCCCAGGGTCTCTCACTGGACCTTTGCTCTTCTCAGTCATTTTTGAGTAACTATCAAATATCCAACAATGAGCTATAGGATGGGCACTCTCACGGAACGGGTTACTCATGGGTCCTGACATTGAGGAGTTTACTGTCTAGAGATGAAAAGGTGGGGTGGTGGTGGGGTGAGGGGGTGAAGACACAAATACCAGGGAGTTCCCAAGGTACTTGGGTTGTGTCTTGATTGGCGAGGGGGATGCTAGGAACACTGAGAAAAGTCACCAACGTGGATGTGGGTAAAGCTTCCTGGAGGAGGTGGCATCTAGGCTTAGAGCTGTCTGTCTTTGCACTAGTTAACCAGGTGAAGGGAAGAGGTGGGGAGATTACTCTACCTGGACGGAAAAGTATGTGGTTTGTTCAGGAAACCAAACTAACATAGGAAGGCTGAGGCAGTGAGTGCATTGTGGATGTGGCTTGAGAGGTGAATGTGGCTTGTTTATCTGGGACATTTTAAGCCATATGCAGGGGTTTGTTTGAACCTAAAGACACTGAAGAATTTCTGGAGTGTTTTAGTAAAGATAATGAGAATTAATTTTAGAAAAACCGTTCTCTCGCTAAAAAAAAAAAAAAAAAAAAAAAAAACAATGTGAGAGACCAAGACTAGTGACAAAAATAAAATTTGGGAAACTCTAGAAAAGCGAAGGTCCCCTGAACTAGGGAAGTGAGAGTGCAATGGAAAGAAACCGTTAGAATGAGTTACTTGGAAACTAAACTAATTTGGTCCCCCTCCAAGGAAGAGAGCAATTTCTGGCTTGAGGGGGTGGTAGATAGTGGTGTCGTTAAGGAACTAGTGCAGGTCTGCAAGGGGGCAGGGATTTGGAGTATCCAGACTCTGACATGCATGTGGGACATTGGTCCAGGAGGACCTGTATTGTAGACAGTGAGATCTGGGCAGCACAGCTCAGGCACACATGTAGACACCACATTGTCTGCATTCTACCTCCTCAAGCATTCTTATTCCCATCAATTCGCTCTTCTGTATTGCTGTGGTATTCTCTTAATGTCCCCCCAAATGAAATCTGGTCCCTTCAAACCCACCGTCCATGCCAGCTTCTGGGATGATCTTTCTAAACAGAGTTTGGAATGCAAGACCACCCTGGCCTGCAACCTACCTCTGTGACTTGATCTCTTGCTACCCACCCCTTTGCTCTCTTCATTTTCCCCCTGCCATGGTAGCCTTTGTCCATGCAAATGATGATGGGCCTCAGCCAGCTGTGTGTCTTTGCTCCCACTCTCGCTTCTGCCCAAGTGCCTGTCCTACTCCATCTGTTTCTTGAACAGTCCACATGGCAATGGCCATCTTCTCTCTGAAGAAGACTTCCTGACCCTCTATCTGGATGACTCCCTTCACTCTCTTTGCACTCCATACACACTTACAATCTAATTTCTAGAACATCGTTTGGCTTTAAATGTATTTACCTTCTGTCCCCACTTATTGATTGGAATCCCGTTGTAAGAAGGCATCAAGGCTTATGTGTATTCTAACCCCTGGCACGGTGCCTAGCACATAGACCTTTTAATCATTTCTTGTTATTTACATGAGTTAAGATTTTCGCCTTGTTTAAACAGTCTCTTGCCAATGATCCATTCTTTTTTAAATCACTTGAGGATCTTGGCCTTTGATCCTCCTGACAGCTATAAAGATATATTTTTGCCATGAATTTTATGGCAGGCTGTCTGTTTTCTCATGTAATATTTGAATAACCTTTTGTAACTGTGTATCAATTAAAGTAGTGGGTATAATTGAATTACCCCCACTTGGATGGACACAGAACATGAGAAAGAATTGCACATCAGAGCATCCCACTGTGCATGGAGTAGAATCTGGTGGCATAGCATGATTTCAGACTTCTGAGCCTTGTTTACTCTGGGCATGAGTCACACTCCAGTCTCCCCACCAACAGAGCAGTATGAGCCTCTTTCTATGAGGAGACAGGTGGAGGGTGGGTTCTTGGCTCACTCCCATGATCCTGCTGTCATTAGTTTAAGGACTAAGATAATATTATGTAGCTGAGCATGTGTGTTTTTGTTTTTGTTTTGCCTTTTTTTCCCCCCGTAATGACAATTCTCAGTGCCTTGGAAGAAAGAAGCTTGGTAACTCCATTGGAAATAAAATCTTTGAACTTAGAGCTGTATTCTTGGTGTATTTAATTATTCATTGGGAACTACTGAGAAACCCAAATGACTTGGTTTTTATTTGGCTGAAGACCTGTGCTAGCCATTGTGGGAGCCAAGATTCAGTCACAAAGCAGGAAGTAAAGGCAAGGGAACTTAAGGCTCCCTGATAACCCGGTCTAAGGTAGAACTGGAAATAAACAAACACAAAAAAACTTGAGAAAAATGCTACAAGTAACAGAAAGAGTGGTTTCTGGATAAAGTAGTTTTTCGTGGTAATTTTCATCTTCTGATTTGATCAGAGAAAATGAGTATCTAGTGTGGGTTAGACAACATACAAAATAGGCTGCATAAGCTAGGTCCAACTTCAAGAAGACCCTAGGAGATAAGCATCATTATCACCATTTTATAGTTCCAGGAACTGGGGCTAGAGAGGTGTAGAAGGTTCTCCTCTGCCAAACAGCCAGTAGACAAGTGAAATTTGAATGTAACATCTTTAGACTCCAAATCTCGCCTCTTTCCACTTCTGGAGCCTCATGTCCCTGGGCTTAGAGTGTGATGGGTACAACAGTGCTGTCCTTGACATGGAGGGAAAGGGGACAAAGTCAGAGAATGAATAGAAGATACGGAAAGACTACAGAACTATCAAACAAGTGGTTGTATTCAGTTATGATCTTCCTAAATCTATCATGGTCAGGAAGCCATTTATAAAAGGGAGAGGCTTCATCTTCTCCCTCCATTTTATCACAAACCTTACATACAGTATGTCCATCGCCTTTATTAGTTTGAAAATAGTTTGAAGACCAAGACTGCCTCTTTCCTTTATATCACCGTATTATCACATCTTTGGTTGACACCCAAATCATGTTACTTTAAGGAATAAATGAGCCTAGTAAAGGAACCATTGCAAAGGTGTTTCCAGATTTCAGATGTGATCTTGAGTGTCAGACCAGTGATAGCAAAGTACAGAAGTACTCAGACATGTCAGTCATCTGGTCCCCTCTTGACATTACAGCCAGACAGAAGCATACTTTGCATTAATCCCAGACCCCAAATAAACCAGACAAACTTTTAATGTGAAACAATAAAAGCCGAATACATGCAAACAAGATGTTTCTATTATTACTTGCTTCTTTTTCAGACGAAAAAATACAAACAGAAAACAAAGTCAATCTTCTTAGATGCTGAAAAGTATCTAACTAAAGAAAGAAAAATCTTTTTAACATTCACATGTATTCATTCATTGACTTTTTCAGGAAACATTATCAAACATCTACCATGTGCCTGGCTGGTACCATGCATAGTGGGCGAGGTGGTGAAAAAGAAAGGCAAGATCTGGTTCTTAAGTACCAAAAGTAGGAAAGCAAGGAAGTGAAGAGAGTAGTTGTTTGTTTTTGTACTTGGGGAAATTTCTTGTTTCCTTTGGAATTTTTAGATGTGACCTATACTGGGCACATCTATCAAGTTATTAAAAACTTTGCTTGATGTTTCTTTGCTGTTTTTCACAAGATCTTGACCAGATAAAATATTTCACCATTTTATAAATTATTATATTGTTTATATCTGAATCACTTGGGGCTTGCTTCCTTTACCAGTGACCTAATTTTAAACAATGGCACTACTTCTTAGAGAAACATTCTGGTGGGTGGTCAATATGGAATCGAACCAACCTGACCCATTTCTATGTTTGATGTGGTATAGTGCTATGTCATAAATAAAATCTTTTTTAAATTAAGCTGCTATTCCACTACTTTATAAAATTGTAACCAGCAAAGCTGTTATCCAACAGAATTTATAAAATTTTGAGCTTTCCAGGAACAAAATGAAAAGTAAATCTTGGAAACTGCTTGTCCTTTACATACTCTGCAATCCCCCCCCAGCTTTATTGGGATATAATTGGCATATAGAAAAATTCACATAATTAATGTATACAATTTGGTGACATATCCTGCAATTCTTGCTTCATCATCTCTCATAATTTATGATCAACATTGCATCTAGTTGGACAATCTGTGCATACTAAGTGACTGTTATAGAAGATAATGAATTTCCTGAAAGGGGAAAAATAGAAATGCCTATGAAAATAAGATGAATTACAATGGTTTTGTGCAATCGTGAGACAGGGCATGTGTATGTTTCTAATATTATACCAAATCAGAAGAGAAGTATTTATAATATGTCAAGTAAATAACACTGTGGGTAAGTATGGATAGTCCTACCCAAGAATTGTTTTCTGAAGTTTATTTCATTACAGCCACATTTTTAACAGATGAAAATTATAAGTGTGTTTACACTAGTTCAAAAGCTTTAAATGGGTTCTTCCTTTTGTGATGTATGCATGATAAACAATACTTTTAAAAATAGTTGGGAGAAATATTGATTTAGACCTTCACTTATGAATGGTACAGGGAGGGCTGAGTTTTGAGGCAGCAACCTCAAGAAATACTAGGAATCACCTAGAATTAGAAAAGCTACCATCTTTTGAACGCTTAATATATTTTGAGTACTTAACATGCATTATTTGCAATTTTCTCTTCAATGTTCCAGACAATGGAAGATAAGGTAACCTTTATGTCCTTTTCTTCCAATATGTAGATCTCTCCGTTCTGTTCCTTAAGGCCCACCTCAAGTTCAAAGCCATTTGGGGGAAACTCTTTTTACCAATGCAGTATATTTATAACAAGAGTTGATGACTTTTTTTTTTCTTTAAAACTTACAGCATGAGAAACATGCCCCTTCCTTTTTTTTTCCCAATAGCAGAAAGTTGGGATTAAAACAGTTTATGTCAGAGCATAAATGTAATTATGACAGCAAACACATATTTGGAGTTTGCTCTGAGATAACAAACCTTCATTCATTTCTTGCAACATTCTTCTGAGGTTGACATTGTTCGTATTTCCACTTTACAGATGAAGAAAGGGACATACAAAAAAGGTTAAGTGGCTTGCCTAAGATCTTATGGCTAAGGAAGTACCAGATCTGAAGTTTAAGTTCAGAGAGTGTACACTCGTTGTCTATATCCTGTGCCCTTCAGGAGCTTAGAGATTCCTTCGGAGGTTGTGCTACAGTTCAAATGAGTCTTACAGGTGTGTTTTGTTTCACTAACCCAGTCTTTTTTAAAGGAAAGGAATTTGAATTATTTGAGCTCCTTGTAAATTCTGGATATCAGTCCCTTGTTAGATGCATAGTTTGCCAATATTTTCTCTCATTCTGCAGGTTGTCTGTTCACTCCGTTGATTATTTCTTCTGCTGTGCTGAAGTTATTTTGTTTAATTAAGTCCTATTTATTTACTTTTTGTTTTTGTTGCTTGTGCTTTTGAGGTCTTAGTCATGAATTCTTTACCTAAATCAATATCCAGAAGAGTTTTCCCTAGATTTTCTTCTAGTATGTTTATAGTATCTTTTATAGTCAGTTAGGGCTTCCACTCCCTCTCCAATTTACCTAGAACCCCAGACCCCTTGTATTCTGTTCTGCTGCTTATTCTTGCATTCTAGTTATCTGCCTGGTACTTAAAGATACTTGAGTTAATGGCCATTGGTATGCAATGACTTTGTGAAATTCTGAGTTCATTGTCATCACATAGAACAATTTGAACTGACTGCTCTCTTTCCTGGTCCATAAAATAGTACCTGATCGATTTACAGTCTTCTGGGGGTTCTGTCTGTATTTGCTCAGTGTTTATCTTTCCACATTTGTTGTAAACTCCCAAGAGCAGCTGCTTCATCTTGTATGGGTGTTTGTTCCCTGACTGAGAATGAAGGCCTTTAATCCCAACCTCCTGACACTGAAGAAAAGGAAGAGGCATGTTTCTCAGTTTCTTGTATTGTAAATTTTAAAGAAAGAAGTCATCAGATCTTATTATAAATATACTACACTGGGAGCTCTGAGCATAGTTAGTCTTCCCTCTGTACTATGAGTCAGACCATGAAGTGGATCCCCCACTGTCCATCAGCCTGCCTTGAAGGGAACAGGAACCAAGTAGCCTATCCGCACCAAGGCAGGTACTGATGGAGGTAATGCTAAGTCTTTAAAATAAATTAAGGGACTTCCAACGTTTCAAGAGGGAAATTGGCAGTTTCCCAAGCAACATAATTACAGGACAGTGTGTAATGTGTAATTAAACTTAACTATGAAGCAAATGATTGGAATAAAGCTTGGTGGCACATCATTTTTTTTTGTTCCCATAGTGCTGACAGATTTTCCCCTCCCCTTGTCCCTGAAACGGCTTCAGCAGCAATTGCTCCTCATTTAAAAAAAATAAAATTATATGTTGCCAGTTAAACACACAGTTTCATGTAAAGGAGCCTTTTTTATTTGAGTGACATTTTCCTTCTAGGTGATGTGGAGCAAAGATTCAGTTTAGAATAGCAAGAACCCCAAGGCACAGCCTTGTTGGGACTTTAAAAATGATTCTTTGTCTAATAATTCATTTAAGTACTTTATTCCTGGTTTTTATTTTTATCTTGTCTTTGACCAAGGTCCACAGCCGGAGGCTTGTTTTCATGTGCAGATTTTGTGTGTGTGTGTGTGTGTGTGTGTGTGTGTGTGTGTGTGTTGTGTGTGTGTGTGTTTAAAATAGTAGCATTAATTTTGTTGATTGTGAATAACCAAGCTGTTACTGCCAAACAATTGGGACCCCTTGAGAGTGTGAATATATGTGATTAGATTTATTAATTGAGCTGGAAGGAAGGATTTCTGACTTCTAAAGTCAGTGATTTGAATGGAATGCTTCAGTCCTCAGGATGAGATCGTTGTTAAATGTGGGTTTGGTTTTATATCAGAAGACCCATCATCATCCCAGGGAGAGAGAGGGAAAGAGATAAGGAGAGAGGGAGGGCTGGTTCCACAGGTGTCCATGAGCAGACTGCTCAATGTAGCAGTGCATGTGTTCTGTGTTCATGTCACCTGTGGTTTTTCTGGTACTGGATTAGGTGTCTGAAATCTGAAGCAGGTCTAAAATCTGTCAGTTATTTGTTTCAGTCTGTCTTGGTACCAACTCAGGCTGAACGTCAGGTTCAGAATGTTTTACTTAGCTTTATCCAAAGGTTTTGTTGTTGTTTTGTTGTTGTTGCTGTTGTTTTAGACTTTAAACCTTGTTGGGACTTTAAAACCGTGATGAATTGTTTAAGAAAAAAATGAAACCAAGGTCTATAATGAGCTATATGGAGTTGACACATTGTAAACCTGAGTCCAGTGTGAATTATAAGGTTGAAACTACAGAAGTCTCACGTGTGACTGACACCATCACTGAGGCATCAGCCAAGACCTTAGCCAATTGCTACTGCTGTGGTTTATCTGTCTTGAACCCAGTTCGTATCTTCCACTATTTCTCTGACCAGGTTCTTCAAATTCAGTCTACCTTGTCCATTTTTATGACTCACTGTGCCAGCAAAATAAATATGTACCAAATACAGTACCCACTCTGTGACAAGCCCTCCTCCTTTCTGCTGTAGTTGACCAAGTTTCCACCTTTAGGGTCTATAAGACTGAGTGATCTGTAGCAGAAGCAAAGAACTGAGTATCACACGTTCTCACTCATAGGTGGACCTTAAACTATTATCGTAATACTATAAGAAAAGAATTGCCAGGGGAGGTGGGGAGCGGAATTGGCAGCAGTGAGAAACTACCAGGGGAGGGGATGGCACATCTCATCAACAAGGGTACCTGCATAATGAACATTTGTATATCGAACCCTGAATTGTACCCCACATCTTTAAAATAAAAATATACATATATCTATGCATCGTCTCCCTTCACGGCACAGAGCTCCACAGCTGCTGTGTTGGGGGTGTGCTATTGCTTCTCCCTTTTCTGCTCTGTTTGCTGTCGCATGTTGCAATGCAGGAGTTCAGAGAGTTACAACTTACTTATTCCTATTCCTTTGAGATGAAAAGATTTCTGGGACTCTTCTTTCTTCTGTTTGTCTATAGTTAGGAACTGTTATAGGCCTCTTTGTCTTTTTTATTTTTTCAATGAATAAACCTCCTGTTTTAGAACAGTTATAGGTTGCAGAAAAAAATGAGTAGAACGTACAGAGGGTTCCCATAGATCCCGTCTCCCACTTCTCACACACAGAGTTTCCCCTATTATTGCATTAATATGGCACATTTGTTACAATTGATGAGCCAGTATCCCACAACCTGGCTATAATTGCTTATTTGTTATAGGAGGTTTTACATTGATTATTTGGGATTTTCTACATAGGCAGCATATCATCTCTGAACAAAGACAGTTTTATTTCTTCCTTCCCAACCTGTATGGCCTTTATTTCCTTTTCTTGTCTTATGGCATTAGCTAGGACTACCAGAATTTGAAGAGGAGTGATAAAAGAGGCCATCCTAGCCTTCATCCCAATTCTAGGGACAGAGTCAAGTTTCTCACCATTAAGTATGATATTAGCCATAAGTTTTATGTAGATGTTATTTACCAGTTGAAGAACTTCTCTATTCTTAGTTTGCTGAGAGGTTTTATCATGAATGAGTGTTGGATATTGTTAAATGCTTTTTCAGTATTTACTGATATCATTATGTGACTTTTCTTTTTTAGCCTGTCGATACAATGGATTACATTAATTGATTTTTGAATATTGAATCAGCCTTGCATATCTGGATTAAATCTCACTTGGTTGTGGTATATAATTCTTTATTAATTGGATTCTATTTGATAATTTTGTGAAGGATTTTTGTGTTTATGTTCATGAGGCCTCTTGGTCTGTATTTTTCTCTTTTTTCATATAATGTCTTTGTTTGGTTTGGGTATTGGTGTGATGCTGGCTTCATAGAATGAGTTAAGAAGTGCTTCATCTGCTTTTATCTTCTGAAACAGATTGTAGAGAATTAGTATCATTTTCTTGATTAAATGTTTGGTAGAATTCACCAATTAAACTATGTGGACTTGATGCTTTCCATTTTAGAAGGTTATTAATTATTGATTCAATTCCTTGAAGATATCTAAGTCTTCTCAGATTGTGTGTTTCTCTTTGAGTTCTGGTAGATTGTGTCTTTCAAAGAATTGGCTCATTTTACTCAAATTATCAAATTTGTGAGCATAGAGTTGTACATAATATTCCTTTATGTCCATGGGATCTGTAATATTGACTCCTATTTCATTTTTGATGCTAATAATTTTTTTTTTTCTTGTTTAGTGTGGCTAGAGAGATATCACTTGTATTGATATTTTCAAAGAGCCAATTTTAGATTTCATTGATTTTTTTCCTGTATTGTCTTCCATTTTTCAATTTCATTGATTTCTGCTCTATTTTTATTACTTCTTTTCTTCAGTTTATGTTGGATTTTATTTTATTTTATTTTATTTTTTTGAGTTGGAGTCTCACTGTCACTCAGGCTGGAGTGCAGTGGCCACTCCCGGCCACCGCAACCTCGACCTGCTGGGCTCCGGCGATCCTTCCGCCTCAGCCTTCCAAATAGCTGGAACTACAAGCACGTGCTACCACACCCGGCTAATTTTTTGATTTATTGTAGAGATGAGGTCTCGCCTGCGGATTTAATTTTTTTTATTAGTTTCCTGAGGTGGAAGTTTAGATTATTGAGTTTGCAACTTTTCCCTCCATTATTCAAGTTCTTTAGTCAATTGTTCTTTTGCTCAAAATAGTCTTTTAGCAATTTATCTGCCTTCCACAAGGGTTAAGCTTGGATAAACCTACTTAGGACTTTGCTGTTTAGATGTTTCATGGTATTAAATATGTATTTCTATGCTAGACCCTCCAAAGACTAAAGTCTCTGGCTCAGTGGATTACTCTTCATTCCACTATGACTCAGTTATCAGCAAACCTCCACCAGCAACTTGTGTTGACTCTATCTTCAAAATATATCTAGAATCCCACCTTTTCCCTACCTCTACTACCATTGCAGTATGCAATTACAGTAATCCAGCACATCAAATCCCTGTCTTATAATAGTGTAATATCCTCCTAACTGGTACTGCCTGCTTTCACCTACCTTGTCTGTTTTCATGACAATAGCCAGAATGTCAAGACATGAGAATGATCCTTCCAAAGTTGGTCAGATCATGTCACTCCTCTGCTTATAACTTCCAGTGGCTCCCATCTAACTCAGAATAAAAATCCAGTGACCTTTCCATGGCCCAGAAGGCTCTGCAATGTTCTGCCTTTCTGTCTTTGTATCCTACTACTCTATGCCTGCATCCCTCAATTCCAGCCACAGAGAACTCCTTTGTTTTGTTGGCTAGGGCTGCCATTACAAAATAGACTGGGTGACTTAAACAACAGGAATTTATTTTCTCACCGTTCTAAAGGTCTGAAGTCCAAGGTCAAGCAACTGGCAGAGTTGGTATTCCCTGAGGCCTCTCTCCCTCACTTATAAATGACTGGCTCTTCACATGACTGTTTTTCTGTGTAGCTGATGTCTCTTCTTATGAAGACATCAGTCATATTAAGTCCCACCCTAATGGCTTCAATTTTAACTTAATTGCCTCTTTAAAGGTCCTGCCTCCAAATACAATCACACGCTGAGGGCTTCAACATATGAATTTGGGGGGATATATAATTCCATCCATAGCATCCTTGTTGTCCTTGAACATAAACCAGGGGTGTTTAACCTCCAGGCTTTTCTTTTACTTGATGCTTTCTCTCCTAGGACCCTATTCCCCAGGTAGCCTCTTGGCTCACTGTCTCACTTTTTTTAGTTTCCAAATGACCTTTTTCCATTATAAACATAAAGTAGTAATTTCTTCCCTTTGCTCCCTCTACTTCACTTCTTTTTTCTCCAAATGTGATTTTTTTAACATGCTCTGTGTTTACCATTTTGCTCATTTCCTGATTACCCTCACTAGCCTGTAAGGCCCATGACAGCATGGAGTATCTGTGGTGTCACAGCCGTACCCAGTGCCCAGACCAGTGCCAGGCACATAGGCGACGTTTAGTACAGATGTGTTAAATGAGTGCCCAAATCGAGTGAGTGCAGGACCCTTCCAGAGAGTTCTGGTGTTCTGCCTTCCAGCAGGAATCACCTCAAGGATGGAAAATACAAAATTAGTTTTCCATCTGGAATACTCTCTAACCTTCCTGGCTGCAGTGACCCTTCTGGCCTTTGTCCACCCTGGAAGGGAAACCAAATTAGCAACTATATTGGTATGCTCAAAATGGCCTTGCCCCAGATATGCCAGTGCTTAGGCTTGGGTGAGTCATTGCTGACTTTCCTTTTTGAACTGGATTCATGTGACCAGAGCCCAGCCAGTATTGGCAACCTGCCTACCAAATCAGAAGGCATTTTGCATTGTATAACAAAATTTAGTTGGTAGTATTCCCAAATGTCCCATTGTATTAGGTAAAAATAACTTCTCCCCAAGGAACTGTGCTATACACCTGGTGCACACAGAAGTGTTTGACATTGTCAGGTAATTTTATTTTTACATTGACCTTAATTTTATCAACTTTCTCCCTGCATTGGTAAAACTCAGGATTCCAAAATTTAGTATAAATAATAATTAATGGACAACATTTTTCTTGGATTTTATTTAGCCACTGAAACCATTTTAGTAAAAGATATACCAGCCCTAACAACTAACTCCTTTTTGGCTGGTTTAGCAAATGCTATTCTATGGTAAGCATCCTGATACCAGGAGGCTTTCAAAATCTAAGATCCTGGTGTATGTCATTCACATCTATCTACAAACTTACATTTACCAAGATCAAGGAGGCCAGCCTGGCTGGCCTTTTGATACTTGAATGGTTATGCTCCTGTGCCACAGGATCTTTGCATGCGCTGTTCCCTCTGACTCAGCTTCTCCTTCCTCTATCTCTTCCTTCTTGCCCACTTAACTCACATTCATCCTTCAGGACTTCATTCTTCAGTTCCTCTTTTATTGGTTTTGTTTTTATGTTCCTCCCTTTATAGCACTTAGTTTGGAATTATGTAATCATATGTTTTATTATTTGATCATTATTGCTTTCAGATGTGATACTTTTTTAGCAGGAACTGTGTCTTTTTTGCCCTGTGCACTCACTGTCTGTCACTGGACCATTTAAATTATTCATTAAATGAATGACAAAAAATATGATGTGTTGAATTTCTGACCAATGTTCCCTCCCTTTTTTTGTCCTTTTCTGAAGTCCTTTACAATCATAAGTGATTTGTGTCAGGGGATCAAAACTGAAGCCTGATTTGTAAGGAATCTGTCTTTTAGTGAGCTGATGGGACTATCAAAATAGCCAGAGTTTGAGTTATATGGTGTTAAGCCTTACATAGAATCTCAGTTATGAGAGCCATGAGGCTATGTGTATGTTCCACAGGCAGACATGAATTCTCTATGAGCAAATGACTAAGAAGACCAAAGTTTAATTAATTATTTTGCAGGGAGTCAATTCTGCTGATAGCTTAGCAGCTTGGGGCTCTACTCTGTATATGGTAGGAACAAAGAAATATGCCAGGACACAGATATGAACATTTTACATGTATTGCCTTAATAAATTCCCAGTATCATTGTACCTATTTTGCAGATTAGAACACCATGTCTCAGAGAAGTTGTCACTTGCTTATTGTTATGGTAGATAGTAAGTGGCAAACTTGGACTTTGGACTTAGGCAGTTCTGGTGGAGACTTGTTAATACTTTACATTTGATTCAGTGATGTGCTAGGATATAAACTTTAACAAAAAAATCTGGTCAGGCATGGTAGCTCACACCTGTAATCTCGGCAATTTGGGAGGCTGGAGGCTGAGGCTAGAGGATTGCTTGAGCCCAGGAATTTGAGACTTGGGCAACATAGTGAGACTCTGCCTCTACAAAAAGAAAATAGATAAGTAAATTAGCTGGATATGGTAGCTCATGCCTGTAATCTCAGCAGTGTGGGAGGTTGAGGCCAGAAGATGCTTGAGACTAGGACTTTGAGACCAGTCTGGGCAATACAGCGAGACCCTGTCTCTATAAAAAGTAAATAGATAAATAAATTAGCTGGGCATGGCAGCACATGCCTGTAGTCCCAGCTACTCAGGAGGCTGGGACCCAGTCAGGTGCACTTATGAGAACCTATGGGCAGAGGGAAGGATTCTGAAGACAAGGCTATGAGTGAGGGACCCCCTGGGCACCTGTGCAGATATAAATACAGCTGGCAACTAGGCCTCTTCGCCTTGGCAGATTGGACTTGTTCCTTTGTAAAAAAAACACAAAGAATTCTGAAACACAGGAAAAAGTAAAGTCTTTGGTATATAACATCTGTGAGATCATTGACCTGTCTAGTATTTCAGCACAGGCAGTTTATCATTTAGGCTGACTGCGAACCAAGAAGAGCCAGCCTCTCTGTGATCTCCACTGTGTGCCTCATGGGACAGAAGGGGACTTGGTTCATTCCAGAAGGCAGTTTGAAGGGGGTCAAGGTTGCTTCCTGGAGAAACCACACACATTCGTTACCTCAGCCTGCAGCACTCCCTTCCTCTCTCCACTCATCGTTATAGGACTTTGTCAGAAGAATTAAGAGAAGTATCCCATTTGTCTTGTTCTAGAGAAATATTTCTGACTCTTTAGCTTGCCTGCCTGCCTTCCTTCCTTCCTTCCTTCCTTCCTTCCTTCCTTCCTTCCTTCCTTCCTTTCTTTCTTTCTTTCTTTCTTTCTTTCTTAGGTGTAGTCTCACTCCGTCGCCCAGACTGTAGTGCAGTGTCATGCTCACAGCCACCCCAGTGTTGACCTGCTGGGCTCCGGGATCCTTCCGCCTCAGCCTTCCAAGTAACCAGAACTACAGGCGTGCACTACCATGCCTGGCTAAGTCTTTGATTTATTGTAGAGACGAGGTCTCGCCAAGTTGCCCGGGCTGGTCTCAAACCAGCGGGCTCAGGCAATCCTCTTGCCTCGGTTCCCCAAAGTGCTAGGATTACAGGCTTGAGCCACCGTGCCCAGCTAGAGTCTTTTGCTTTCTATTTCTCATTTTTCACCCGAAAGCATCCTAGAGTTCACTGGGAGGCATGCCACTCTTCAGGTAGGGAAACAGGGTTGGTGTTGGGGCATGTTTCCAGCTGGAACAGGGAATTTGGAATCAGAATTGTTAACCAATATGTACGAAGTGGGGAAGGAAACCCTACTGGGGCATCATCACCTAGGAAACATCAGTAGATTTCTCTTTCTGTATTCCAGTGTGGGATGCTGAGCTCTGAAGGCTCATTTGCAGAGTGTCCCTTCTCTGTCCCCCTGCCCCCAAAATATAAAGATCCCTGGGGCCTCGTTGATGGGTGATTGGATGGAGACTACAGCTTGGAGGCAGTACAGGGAGTGTGGAAGGGAACACTCCTTTGCTGTGGGAGCTGGTTCCCTGTCATCTCATATATTTTCCTGCTGTTTCTCACTCATAGCATTTACAGGAAGCATTTATAGCAAATACTTGCCAAGTGTTTTCCATAAACACACAACGAAGGACATTTTTCACACATTCCAACGTTCTGTAAATGTTTATTTTCACATTACACAAAGAAGGTTGAGTGTACGGTCCCCTAAACAGACCTTTGAAATGTGGGCTGCAGCCCAGTGAGGTCTACTTCTGAGTTTTTCCTTCTCTGTGGCCACATGGTCCCTGGGGGCACACCAGGCACGTGCGATCAATGCAGAACGTTTCCGAGTGAGTTTTCCTTCACAGCTTGGAGTCTGTGTGCAAATACGTGCCCTAATTGCTAAGTACGTCCTGGGTCCTGACCCCTCACATGAGAGAGAGTGGAGTTGGAGGTTCTGGATTTGTCACATAAGCCCTTGCTTCTGGTTAAATCCACAGGTGAGATAGAATGGGGAATGTGAGGACAGGGAATGAGGGGATGACTGTGGCTCACTTAAGATGCATCTGAGCCTATAAAAAGAACAAGTTATGGAAACACTCATGCTAAAACCAGGGAAGTTGGTGTCCACATAAGGGACGGAGATGCCAACTGAACCCTCTGTGGACACTGCCAACCCAACCACAGGCCAGAGTCTTGACCTGTACTGTTCGTTCACTTGTTCAGCAACTATTTTATTGACAAGTGTCTACTGTATGTATGACTCTGCTGCATGGTTGGAGGTTCATGGGTGAAAAATAAATGGTTCCCAATCTTAAGCGCTCAGCCCCAACAGGGAAGGAAAGTAAGACACATATACTTCATTACAATGTGAGGCAGAGAGTGAGAATTGCTGTAAGAAAGATAGTAATAAAAGGATGCAGAGTTTTAGGGGAAAGAATTGTGGAAGATTTTATGGAGAGAGTGACAGTTAGGCTGGGTTTGAAGGAGAGGAAAATTGGGACAGGTGCTGGAGGGATTGTGGGGGGAGGGGCATCAGGGAGCCCCACCTGGGCCTGTCCCTGTAAGAGGCTGTCCCACAGGGAGATCTTTCCTTTAGCAGGAGTAACCAAGACTTATTATTCTTATAGAGAATGAGATGTAGTGAGAAGGAATTCCATTTGGAAGTTAGATTTAATAGGAAAAAAAGATTTCCTTTTCACTTCTTCAACTTCAAGTAAAACAACTTATGGCCTATCTCCTTAATTGGGTTTCAATTAATAATGCTTCCATCATAGTTAACTTCGTTTGTGCCTCATCAAAAAATTACCAATTACCATTTTCTGTCTGAGACTATGTCCCTGAAATGGATGATTTATTATTTGTCTAGAAGAGGATGGTATGAAATATTTCTGTCTCCTCACCTTTCCGTCTTCTCAAGTTCATTCTCCCAGACCAGAGTGAACTCGTAAACCTATGAAATAAGTGAGGGAATGAGGTGGGGGCTGACTTAGAGAAATTCACTTTACCACCAGCTCTCCTGGAATGTGTTTGTTTAGTAAAGTGAATTATACCCAAATATGTTTCAGACAATAGATGTGGAGGGTAACTTTGCTTTAAGACTGCAATAACTGTTCAGGCAGTGGTGACAATTTTTCAGTAAGAAATCAGGCTTGAGAAATGTCAGGCTTAATTTTTCATCCAACAGTGACTGTCAGACAAAAACCAAACATCTTGGTGTCTTTGTACTCCAGCGAAGGAGACAGGAGGCATTTGTATTCAGTAATGTGATGTTGAGCGAGTCAAAATTCTGCCCTGTGATCTGAAGATTTATTGCTAATATTGCCCAAGATGCGGAGGGGCTTCTCTGCCTTCATTCGGCATCCATTTCCCAGTTGTAATGAGCTTTTCTTGCATTCCATAACTCACTTCTGGTGTGGAATGTTAAAAAGGTGCCTCAGGAGAGAGTCTGATGTCAGTTTCTTCTCCTTCAAGGCTGAGCTCAAGGCTGACTCTCGCAATGAAACCCCCACCACTCCCATCTGCCCACTGCATCTCATGTGCACCTCTCCTGCAGAAACTGATACTTCTTTGTAAAAAATGCAAACAATATAGAAGTACATAAAATGAAGTGAAATCTGCCTACTCCCACAGAGCCCATCCCCTGTATCTTCCAAATAGATTGCAAGCCGCTCAAAGTGGAATTTTGTTCATATGTGAATTTTTAACAACTAACGAGTTTACTCAGCAATAATAAGTGCTTTAAAAATTGAGGAATGAATAACTCGGTCACAGGTTGATATACTGTAGGGATGTGGGGAAGACCAGGGCTAGAAATCAGCAGATGGGCTTGGGGGATCAGTGTCTTGCCTTTTGAAATGTGGACCTTGGACTTGAAGCAGCAGCAGCATCTGGGAGTGTGTTAGAAATACAGGATGACAGGGCCCACCTCATACCTACTGAATCAGAATCTGCATTTTAACAAGATGCCAGGTGGTTTGTGAATACATTAAAGTTTCAGAAGGACTGGGATTGTATGTCTGCAAAATAATTTAAAATACAAACTTCTAGAGTTAATTTTTGTGTATGGGGATAGATAGGGGTCTTGTTTGAGAGTGCAAACTAGTGCAACCTCTGTGGAAAACAGTGTGGCAATTCCTAAAAGCTCTAAATATCGACCTCCCATATGACCCCACAATCACCCTACTGGGAACATACCCTGAAGAACTCAAATCACTCTATGAAAAAGATACCTGCACACATATGTTTATCGCAGCATTATTCACAATAGCAAGAACCTGGAGTCAACCATGCTGTCCATCAAAAGAGGACTGGATTAAAAAAATGTGGTACATATACAACGATGGAATACTACGCAGCCATAAAAAAAGAACAAAATCATGAATTTCGCAGCAACCTGGATGGAACTAGAGTCTATAATACTGAGTGACCTCTCACAGAAACAAAGATCTGAGTATCACATGTTCTCACTCATATAGTGGACCTTGAACATCTATCGTAATACTATAAGAAAAGGATTGACAGTGGTGGGAAACTATGGGTGGGGGGGAGAAGGGAGGTGGGATTAACGGTAGTAAATATCTGTCTGGAGACAGGGAGACACCCCTTATCAACAAGGGTGCCTGAACGAAACATATTTGTATACCTAACCCTTAACTGTACCCCACAATACCAAAATAAAAAATATTGATTAATTAAAAATTTTTTTAAAAATCTACAAACTTTCAAAAACAAATGCAATTAAGTGTATTTGGTTTGCATTTGAGCAGAATGAGATGAAGGGGTTTCATTCCTGGGTACCATAGGACTTGACCCTAAGCTCCCCTCATGCACCCAGTACCCTGTCCTTGGATGTCCTATAGAACTGTCATCCTGGTCATTTCTGAATCATCACCTATAGTGTCTGTCTTGGTCTGTTTGTGCTGCTATAACAAAATACCACAGACTGCATGATGTAGACACAATAGAAATTTATTTCCTGCAGTTCTGGGGACTGGTAAGTTCAATATCAAGGCATCAGTGGGATTGGTGTCTGGTGAGGGTGCTCTCTGCTTCCAATATGGTGCCTTGGTGCTGCGTCCTCTGGAGAGGAGGAACACTGTGTCCTCACATGGCAGAAGGGAAAGAAGGGCAAGAGAGTACTCATGTTAACCTCAAGCCCTCTTATAATGGTATTGACCACATTCAGGAGAGCAAAGCCCCCATGATTTAATCACCTCCGAAGACCACACCTCTTAATACTATTGCATTGAGGATTAATGCAGTATTCTGGAGGGGTACCATCATTCAAACCACAGCAGTATCCTTCCCAACCAAGGCTTAAATAATTAAGCTCCGAGACATGGCTTCTTCATCTGTAAAATGCAATCCTACATCAATGGCTTGTGATGACCAAATGAGCTAAACACACGAAAGTTTGCACATGGTATTCATCTGACATGTATTAACCTTTTTTGTAAATTGAGGTGAAATTCACATGCCATAAAATTAACCATTTTAAGGTGAACTATTCAGCAGCATTTAGTACATTCACAATGTTGTGCAACCACCATTTCTGTCTAGTTTATCATCACCCCAAACATAAACCCCATACCCCCTAAGAAGTTGCTCCTCATTCCCCCTTCTCCTCAGCCCTTGGCAACTATCACTCTAGGTTTTATCTCTATGGATTTTAACTCTTAGTAATGATATATATATGTATTTTTTAGATTAGAAAATGTAGTTTATTTAGAAAGTAAATGAGAGACAGAGAGAGAGAGGAGATTCACCTCCTCAAGATAGGGAAGAGGATTTTTTTATTAGTCACAGAAAAAAATATACCAATGAAATTTTTCCCCCCATCTACTCTCATTGCTTTGCACATCTTTGGAAACAGAAGGTTTGCTAATGCTGGAAACTGGAAGTTTAGGTGGGGCATACCTTTAAATCTGTGTTTCACACACAGTGTGGTCTCAAACTAGAAGCATCCACATTACCTGGGAACTTGCTAGAATTGCAGATTCTTGAGTCCATCCCAGAATGACTGAATAATTAATTCTGGGAGTGGAGTCCAGCACTCAGTGTTTTAATAAGTTTCAGAGGATCTAAATAGAAGTTCAAGATTTAAATGAATAAATCTGTAGTGATACCTACAGATGCCTATCACTCTTGTACCCATCCTTTGGCCTAGGAACACATGTACTGGAATAAAATGGGAGATCTTAGCCCAGCTTCTTTGATGGGGGAGTCATCTGGGGAATTGTCCCTGTTACCCTCTGGCCTTTAAATAGTCAACAGAACTGATTCCTTGGCTCCCCTCAGCGATGTTTTGGTCACTGTGCAGGCACAAACATGGGTCATCCCTGCTATTATTTAATCCTTTCCCCACTTTGTGCTACCCAACTTGATGCTCAGAGGGAGACCCTTTCAGCAGAGTGTGGCTGTGATTGCTCTGTGTGTTTCACATGTCCTGCTTTGGTTGCACTATATCAAAGTGCAGGGAGCATTTCTTTTTGGTTGATTAATGTTTGATTCGAGGTCTATTATGAACCTCCAGGCTTTAATTAGTACACCATTATCCAGTCAATTCCTTGCCATTTTATATTTATGGCCTTTATTATGCCTCTGTGTGTGCAATTGCCTAATTTTATTCTGGAAGCATTTCACCTCATTAGCTGGGTTTTATACTGTTCCTCTCATTTGTCCAGATTGTTATTTATCTTCATTCCTTGCATGCATTTTCTCCTTTTTGTTTTTAAACCAATCTGACCCCTTATACATTATTTTTCTCTTTTTCCTGGGATGCATGTGTCTTTGGCCCTTAGAAAGAGCTCTTTAAGTTTTTGAAAACTCTGCACTGGGTGTTTTTTTTTCTGGTGGGCAGTTACATTCACACTCAATTTGGCCATTTCCAACCTTCCTATTTCAGCTGCTTGGTAGCACGAACCCTGTCAAAAGGCCCTAGGCCTGGCTTTTCAACGTGGATCTACTATGGACAGCTGCCTCTTTCTAAATGGCCAATTAAGACTGAGGGAGGGTAAGGGGATGGAGTTTTTATTTTTATTTTTAAGTATGCTGCTGAAAAATTTTAAATATTCTCTTAAGTGTTTCTCTAATACTCCCTCTCTTAACCCCTCCACTGTCTCAGAAAAATTTGGGGCTTGTTTTATTGACCTGTTTATTTTCTTGGGTTTCACCTCAGACCTACTCAATCAAACCCTAGGGGAGCCACCCAACAACCTGGGTTTAATAAGCCCTCCAGGTGATGCTGACATACACCAAAGTTTCAAAGCCACTGTTCTGAAGAGATGCTACAAGAACTTTAGAAAACTCAGTTAAGTCAGGAATAATACTGATTCCACCTGAGTTCTTGCTTTACCAATGAGTGAGACTAATAATCTCTACAGCAGTTGTGTTTTCCTTTCTGTTGCGTTTTTTTTAATAGAAATGACCTGAAGCTATAAGAATATTTCAGAAATATACACGGTAGCACCTTGGAACAAGGGTTCATGTGATTATTATATAGTTAACAGTAGTATCCATTTTCTCCATCACCAAGTGTGTGTGGTGTTTTAAGCACCAGGGAGATCTTCACCTCCATTTGACTTTTTCCATTTAATCTTTACACCCTTTGTGGGTAGGTATTCCTGCCCCCATTTTTATAAGAGAAAACTGAGGTTGAAGAGTGTGCAGAAAGTCACCAGAAATAGACTCTGTTAGAATTAAATCCAAGAAGTTTGTGTCCAGAGCCACAATGCTATCCATTCCTCTCTCACTAGGGGAAGGCCTTTGCCACTTGGTGCTTTATTACTGTAATATTTTAGTAGGAATCAATAACCAAAAATATATACTCTGGAATCAGGCAACTAAGTGCCCATGCTGGGTTGATTTATTTCTGTTCTGTGTGACCTTGGACCAATTACACATCTCTTTGCTTTGGTTTCCACATCTGTAAAGTAGGATGGTGTTAGTATTTCTCTCATGTGTTAGTACACGTGTGTGGAGTGAGGTCGTCAGTACAAGGCTCTTAGAATAAGGCCTGAGAGAGAAACACTGTCTAGAAATATTAGCTGCTGTTCATTTTTTGCCACCATTTTGCTTGCATTCCTAAAGCTTTTTTCTTTTGAGTTTATTTACTTTGGGGCCTCATTTTCCTTTTAAGTAGATTGGGTAGACTAGCAGCCTATAATTCTGATGTATTCTATTTTGTTTTCCTGCTTGGCATGCTTTCTGTAATTTTAGTGTTCTTCTTTCTCTGCCCATTTAAAATCATTCTATTAGGCTTTGACTATGTTTAATTCCATGGACTTGCTCAAAATTCATGATCACAATTAACCTGTGTGCAGTTCCCTTGAGGCAGCTCAGTGTTCTTTCTAATACTTGTCTTTGGTTCTCTGGGGACAAATCCTCATTAGCGTTGGTACCAGGGGAGCATGAAGGAGAAATGACTCCCTCATGGCTTCCAAGTCACCACAAGGAAGGACAAAATAGAGCTTACTCTTTGACCTTGGAGTAGATCTGTCTTGGTGATGTAATCTAAGGACTAAAGCTAATTTCTGGGGAGCTTCCAATTCTAATATAACATTGTTTCTCTGTTGGGGTGTGATGGGCCCTCATTGATGTTGAAAAGGTTTTTTGGTTGTCCAGTTTTTGGTTTAACACAGGAGAAGATTGTTATTTCCCTTGGGTAAATCAGTAAACAGGCTTTTGAGGTTCTCAAGGACTCTGTGGTGGCTGGGACTCTTTAGTGTTGGTACTTTACTGCCAGAACATGCCATGAAGTGACTTGTTTTGGGGCTGGGAGGAGGTCCCTGCTCATTCTCCATGCTTGAACCACCCTGTGTTCCTATGGGAGGTTCCTGCTTGAACACCAAATGCATGGGACTCCCTCTCTTGCATTTCTGATGTAAGTAGGCGAGCACACTACTTTATGCCTTTCGTGCTTAAACGACAAGAAGGCCTCCAGCTTATTTTCATGAGTCCCCAGCGGCCTGTCATCAGAGAGCTGGTCTCACTGCAGAACTCATTGCAGTCATGATTTTGGTTTAGCTGCTGGTAAAAGTGTTGTGTGAAATGTTGGCCAAGGACCGCTCAGGAATAGGAAGAGAGAGGGCAATAAAGACACAATAAACACGGACTCTCTGCAGTCAGTTTTAGGCGCTTTGCCTTTATGTAACTTGATATGCACAATAACCCAATGAAGTGAGTTTTATGTGGCATCTTTGCATCTCACAAAGAGAGGCAGTGCCTGTGAAAGCCCATTCCAGTCAGTGGCAGCTTTGCCCAGGGGTGTCTGCATTATTGATGCTTTTGGTAGCAGCCTCATGTCAGAATTCTGGCGACGCCAACAATCCCTTCTCTTTGGAGGGAATACAGTATGACCTCACACTATTCTCAATGTGGTCTGTGAGACCACTGTGGCTTATCCTACCCTATGCTGGAGTTGAAGCAACATGAAAACAGCTCAGAGTGGAAAAGAAGCCTCCGCAGATGAGAGGGCTTGAAGAAAGTTCACTCCAGGGCTGGCTGTAGGAGATGCAGAGTGAATGGATTGGAAAGTGGAAGAGAATTGTTCAGAGACAAGATGCTGAATATAAGTCAGTCTTGTGATGCCGAGACAAACAGGGCAAGAGAATCAAAGAAGGGATGGATACTTCAGTGTGGCCCACCTTGTACTCAACAAGAAACGGTCACACCAAAGCCAAATAGATTCAACTGGAGAAGAATAACAAAAAAACACCAGAGCATTCTTAGGGGCGCCTTGAATTTATGGAAGTAAAGTCTGTGGGGACAGTCCACAGAAACTTTGGTCATATACACTGAGGAATTGTTACAGATGTTCAGGGAATACATGAGATGAGAGAGAACCTTACTACTTTGTCTATGAGGGACTGGGATTTATAGAGCCACTTCAATGAGATGAAGGATAATGAGAAAAGTCGCCTTTGCCTCTTTAGACATGAAATCCATTGAGTTTCATGGTAATATGTATGTGAAGCCAATTTGTAAACTTATAAAGGGACAAGAAGAGATTTGGTATTTGAAGACCTTAAAAAATTGAACTCAGGACTGACATAGGCTCTCTGGTATCTAAGCATGTCACTTCTTCTTTTTGCTTAAATGTTCTTAAGAGAATAATAATACCTGCCATGTTGATTGTATGAATTTGTTGGGAATCAGTTACTTAGCAAGTATGTAAATATACTCTGTAAGCCATAAAGCATTTTATAAAATATACTAATATTGCACAGCTATCCAGTGATTTTTAAAATATAAAACCCACAGAGAGTTACAACTTCTTTTGAAGTATGACATATTCTAAGATGAGTGATAATAGCAGATTTTAGTAGTTTCTATTCTAGTATATTTGCTCTTAAACCTTAGGAGTAAGGGGAAAATATAAATGAAAAATATTCCTGGATATTTCCACATGGAACTTTTTAAAATGTCTCAGGTAGACATGGTTAATATCAGACTGTTGAAATTGAATCTAAATATATCAGTATGTTAGAAGAAAGCAGTTTAAGAATTCTTTCTCCTATAGTAATATCTAACAAGTAACGTTTATAATGACAGTCTTTTCTAAAACATTTCTGTAAAAATGTTGACCTTAAAACTTATGCAAGTATCTTTAAATACTTTGTCTACTTTGACTGCAAAAGTCAGTCAAGCAGAAGGGTTTCTTTTCTTTAGGTAGGTAAATATGATAAGAAGGATGATGCATTAAAAAATAAAGAGAAGGGCTTCACTAAACTGATTTACATATTGATTACTTAAATTACTACTTAATTTAGTGCCTGCTAATAAACTGTGCCTTGGAATCGTTTCCCAAACATTTATTGGCTGCAGTAACTCCACCTACCGTGTATGCAGATCACATCCTCATTAAATATTGATGTTCTCATGAAATGTTAATAGAATGTTAATATGAAATACAAGGGAATGTGCTCGCTGGAAGCTGGAAGCTGCTGAAAACTACCTGTCTCCTATCTTTTCTTTATGTCCTGTCTTCTCTCTCTCTCTCTCTCTCTCTCTGTTTTTCTTTTTTTTTTTTAGCTCATTTTCCCATCATCAGGAGATTCAGATTTGCTCCCTGATAATAGCTGTCTCAGAAACAAATTTTTTAAAACAGAAATAAGATTCACTGTTTGATGGGAATTTAGTCATTCTCTCCTCCTGCTTTCCAGAACAGGAGTTTCTCCTTAGAATCAGAACGCATTCCCTTAAAAGAAAGAGGGCGATTCTGGCTCAGAGTAGAATGTGACCCTTTGTGCTGGGGCAGATTGAGTTGGGTGTGCTCTGGGGAGGCTGAGCTGGGTGTGCTTTGGGGAGGCAAGCACACTGCTCAGCTCACCTCAAGCGGGCTCTGACCTTGATCCCTCTGCCTGGAATGTTCTTTATCACAGACCTGAGAGTAGCAAGCTGCTTCGCATTTTTTGTGTCTGTAATCTGAGAACTTCTTTGATCACCTGATTATCTAAACTGTCCTCACCAAGCCTTCTGTTACTCTTTATCACTAAGCAAGTTTTTTTTAAATAGCACTTTTGACAAACTATAACTACCCTTTTTGTTTTTGTCTCCATTTGTTGGAATAAATGTTCAGTGGAGTCTGCACTCTATTTATCTTGTTCTCCATTTTGTGGGCCCAAGTCATCTTCCTGTTAAATAATAGGTGTTTAATTAATATTGTTTATTAAGTGAGTAAAACACTCATCTTTGCCGCTGAACAGTTCGTAGTTGGGGTGTATGGGGAAGAGAGAACTGGACAATAAGTTACTGCACAGTAGATGCTACTGGAAAACGAGCAAAGTGATGTGCTTGTAGCTCTTGAGGACGTATCAGACAACTCTATTGGAGAAGATTTTTGGTGGCAGCTTAGTAACTTTAGAGTTTTGTTATTTTATTTTATTTTTGTTTAATCTGTGCATAGAATGGTTTCCTTAGTTATTAAGGAAACCAGCTTAACCCATTTCCTGTTTATAAAAAAAAGAATTTAGCTTGCCTCTGTGTTCATGTAACCCTTTGCACTCAGATGTCCCCTCTGGGGGACATCGTAAATCTAGCAAACCACTCAGACGTCCCTCTCGGGAGACATAAAGAGATTGCTGGTGATTATACAGGACAAACTTTTGCAAGCACAAATTTTTCAAAAATGTATGTTGCCTTGAAGTTTTCTATTCAAATTGCACAAAAAAGCAAATAAAGAGATGGAATATATACTGACATATACATTTTTAAAAATCAGCTGGCATAATGTAGAAAGAGAATGTGTGAAGTGCTTTCATAGTGGTGCTGACACTTCTTTGAAACAGAAGGTAGCAATGAAGGGTGTTTGTATAAGAAAAGCAGCTGTGGGTATACCTTTTGTATCATATGGCATAACTTGAAAAGATAGGTAAGCAAGGCATTGTAGCCTTAAAAGAAAGAGACTTTTGAAGTTGAAGTCAGATCATATTGAAGTATCTGGTGGCACAGGTTGAATGTATCTATCTGTACTAAGTCGGAAAAGTAAAATTGGAAAAGTAATTTTCTTTTGGTAAATTTCATTTTGTGACTTCATAAATTAGAAATTTTTTGTCCATTTATTTAGATTGCAGAACAATGACAAAATGAAAAGATGAAAGTCAGAGTTATAAGCAGCAGCAAAGATGAGTTGGATTTAGACTGTTATACAGATAAGTTAAAAAAAAAAACATTGATGTGTAAGAATGATAGTAGTAATAGTGATATCATCCCACCAAGAATAAAAAGGCAAATGTAATAGAAAGTGATAGTGATGAAAGTGTTAGTAGTTTTGAAGAAGTGGAAGACAACGTATCATCAAGTGAAAAAATGGGAAGATGTTACAGAAAAACACCTTCTTTCAGTGAGAATAAATGTTGTTTTATACCCTCAAGCAATAGGACCACAAATAGCAAGTAATATAAGAGAACCGATTGATCATTTTACTGTGTATTTTACAAGAGAATTAGTGGATAGTGTAATAAAATAAATCATTATGCAGACGAAAAAATAAGGAAAAAGCTAACTATCACACAAATTGATTTGGCATAAGTGGCATGATGTTGACCGACAGGAATTTTTGGCTTTTATCATGGTTATCCTAAATATGGTAATAATTCAAATACCAACTTTGCAAGAGTACTGGTCATCTGCTTTCAATCATAAAATACTCTTCTTTTCAGGAACATTCAGTAGAGAAAGGTTTATGCAAATCTTCTGAATGCTTCATTTGAAGACAGCTGTGTTGAGTGATGAGCAGACCAGAGCTCATATTCAAAAGACCAATAATTATTTGGAATACGTTGAATTAAAAATTTTCACCATATTTTATACAAGATCAGGCGATTTGTGTTGATGAATCCATTGTTCAATTTAAAGAGCAAATATCATTTATAACACACAATCCAAATAAGCCCACCAAATGGGGTATACACATTTATGCGCTGATTCAAAAACAGGGTATCTTTTTTCAGTACTTCCCTACTATGGCAGCATAACATCCAGAAACATTGTTTGACCAGATCTTCCAGTAAGCACCAGAATTCCCTTACATTTATATAAAAAGTTATTGGAAAAAGTTCCCAGTGCAATAGGATACCACATGTTTACTGACCAATATTACACTAGTATTGTCCCAGCAAAAGAGCTACTAAAGATGAAATGTCATCTTACTGGTACAAAGTCAACCGAAAGGGAATACCAGCACAAATCAAAAAGCCATAAATTTTAGTAACAACAACAACAACAACAACAACAACAACAAACCCAGCAGCGTATAGGAAAAATAATCTTACACTTCTTGCATGGAAGGACAAAAGGATTGTTATCATTCTCAGCACTTGGAATCATGCAGGAATTAAATCTACCACAAGGACATTGCATGGTGGAAACATACCAGTCAAAAAGTCTGAAATGATTCTAAACTATATTGCACATAGGAGTGGTGTGGATCAATATGCTTCTGCATAATTTTTTATGGAAATTTTTTAAATGGCGGAGAAAATTATTCTTCTGGGAACTAAAGATATGCATTATTAACTCGATATACTGTACTGAGCATCAAAAAAACAAAAAAAGAAAAACTTATATCCCATTTGAAATTTGTCAAAGTTCTGATCCATCAGTTGAGAAGTGGTTTTCAGGAATCATGAGTACATCTTTCCACATCATCTTTAAACAACAGACTGGAAAATAAGTTACTTATTATTAATGTGGGTGGAAGAAAACAAGGCTGCATTGTTGGCGCAAATAGAAAACCACCAGGTAGAAGGCATCAAACAAACTACTATTGCACAGCATGTATCAAAGAACCTGCAATGCGTGTAGGTGATTGTTTCACATGTTACCACATGTTAGAAAAATATAAGATATAAAATTTAGATTTTTTGGTAATAAATAAGGTCCTCAATGTCGAAAATTCCACCGTAAGTCAAATATCATTTCAATAATTGGTTCCAATGCTATACTATTTAATATGATGTGATTTGTTTTTCACTATTTAGTAAAAAAAAGTATAGTCAAGTTGCTGGTAAGGGTCCATGACATGTCTTCAAGTGCAAAGGGTTAATTTTACATAAACATGCCTTTTGAGGCTGAAGCACATCTGACTGGTTTTCAGTGTCAAAATAAAATATAAAAACTGTTCTTGGAGTTATTTCTAAAAGAACTTGTCTTTAACACTAATGTAACAAAGCTGTTTATGAAGATCAGTATTTAATAATATGATAATTATATAATATGATAATTTTTTGTGTGTGTGGTAAATCTCAAAGCACAGAACAACACAAAGCAGAACATCACAAGGAAATACCACTACTAAAAACAGAATGCTATAAGTAGAATGATGTCATTTGTGGCCAAAGACTATTGATATACTAGAGCAATGCAAAAATAATAATAAAAGCAAGACTTGTGGCAAACTTTAGGGGTAGTCTGCAAGTTATCACGGGGTAAATGCTGCAGCAGCAAGTGCCACAGGCAAGTATTCTTGGGGAAAATGGGAAATGGGCGAAATTAAGATAATTTATTGAATGAACAAAAAAGATTTTCAGAAGAAGGATTGAGCGACCAAACCATAAGAGCAGGGAAGTAGCTGTATTACTGGAGCAAGTGGAACCAATGATGCAAATGCTTCTAGGGTTCTCATTATCTCTTGTCTCTGCCTTCCTTCCAATATTGGTTTCATTTTCTTTTTTTTAAGGACCAACATCCAGGTGACTCCTGAGTCCACACCCCAGGGACACTATCAGCATAGCTGGGTCAAATTTTCCCCTTAAGTATAAAAGTCTCAGGGAAGAACTCTGATTGGTCCAGTTGTATCACATGTTTTCTAGGCATGTTTTAGTCAACTGATGGCAGAGAGTGAGATCTTGTGAGAATATGGAGACTTTCTTGAAAAATACTCAATTGAAATTCAAAGTATTAAAGTCACAGAAGGAGTTGCTATTCCTAAGAAAGAAAGATAGAACTGGGAGGACAAGAGAGTAGTTTGGTCACTTGAGTAAAATGTTTTTGTTGTATCATTCTGAAAAACTCTCCACAGGGACCTCCACATAAGTGGAAACCAACAAGCAAAATATCCTCTTACAGGGTCAAAGAAGATTATCAGGGATTTGGAAAATAATGAAAATTTTAGGACCTATATGCTTTGAGTACTGTTTCATCCTGTCCCTGAGTCTTAGATCTGGTCTTAGATCTGGAGTCTTTAGATCTGGAGTCTTTAGATCTGTATTGGTGTAAAGCCTATATTCTTGGTGTTTTCAGCAACTGAATTCTCTTTCTGATCTATTCTGTTTCCCATTGCAGATTGTGCTTGAGAACAGTAGCCGAGAAGACAAGCATGAATGTCCCTTTGGCCGCAGTAGCATAGAGCTGACCAAGATGCTGTGTGAGATCTTGAAAGTGGGCGAGCTGCGTAAGTACACTTGTTTTCCACATGGGTGTGATGCTTGACAGAGATCTGGCTTCCAGGTTGTGCTCCTACCTGTATAAAGAATCCCTAAGGTGCTGATCGCTTTTCTTGGTCACCACCACCAGTATGTGGACTGAACATACTTAGGCTCAGGTTTACAATGTATGTATTTTTGCACATCTGCTCTGGAAATAAATGTTATTAAAACCTACGAGAATGGAGAAATTTTCAAGTATTGTGGCTCAGTTTTCAATATTATGAAAATGAGTACATATTAAAACAGCCTTGCCTCTGTTTGGGAAAAAAGATCTATGACTTTCCTTTAAAAATTCCAGTTTATGGCCGGGCTTGGTGGCTCAGCCTGTAATACCAGCACTATGGGAGGTTGAGGTGAGTGGATTGCTTGAACTTGCGGGTTTGAGATTCCCCCCGGGCAACTTGGTCAGACCGTGTCTCTATAATACATCAAAAATTAGCTGGATGTGGTAGAACGTGCTTGTAGTTCCGGCTACTTGGAGGGTTAAGGCGGAAGGATCGCCGGAGCCCAGCAGGTCGAAGTTGTGGTGGCCGGAAGCCTGCCACTGCATTCCAGTCTGGGTGACAGAGTGAGACTCCAACTAAAAAAAAAAAAAAAAAAAAATTCCAGTTATGACCTACCAGTAGATCATTTTCTTTGTTATTTCCCTTCAAAACAATTTTTCTCTTTAAGGAAAAATTGAATACCTTAATGAAATTCTCTTGCTCCCAGTGTTTTTGTTGTTTGGAATACTTTGTCTAAGAAAGAAGGAATTATTTTAAAAATGGGCAGCCGGAGATGAAAAATGTGGTCAGCAATATGCTTATTTCTCTTTTTCATACTTACATCACAAAATTTATGAGAGAACATCTAGAAAAAGTGAAGATAGCAATTTTCTTTCCATTTGCTCTTTGGCATAATGCAGCTTTAACCTGTGAAGGTGGATATGATTTAACCTGTCCCCATTATCATTGTCAACTGGAGCCTTCTTAAAGTGGCTGACTTCTGTTTCCTCCAACTTCTACACCAGCACACGTATAAATCTTTCCTCATGGGCTTAATAACATGAGCACCAGAAAAGATTGTTTATACTGAAAAATGTTGGGGTGTTTGGTATTATTGTGAAAGCATAAATATTCAGTTACCTGCTTGAGAGCTTAAATAATGGTCTGAAGTGATTTATGTGAAGGAATCTGATGATTTAATTGGAAAAGAGGTTATGTTTTATTTGCAATGTGGAATTGGCTACAGGTGCTGCTGAGATAAGCTGGAAAATGTACTACTTAGTAAGGAGAAATACTAAGAATTTGCGCCTGTTTGACCAAGCTGGAGACTTAATCATCTTCCAGTGAGGGCAGGTGGGAGAAAGCAGCTGATGTTGACATGGTACTGCCGTGAAAGTTTATTACTTATGAGTCCCAGTCTGGGCATTTTCACATTAGAACAGTAGCAACCTAACCTGAAAGGATTCTGTGTTAATCTACTCTGGTTTATGCCTCACAAAATGTTAAGATTTCTGTTTACATGGATCCTTGACCAAGTTATCCTTCATCTTAGACTAAATTGTTGAGATTTCAGTCTGCAGCATCGCTTACGGTTTATTAGCTTAAGGATACAAGTCCTAAATTGAACAAATCCTACTGAATTTCTTCTGTCTGATAACTGTGACTGTTTCATGTTTATCTCAGTTTCATGGGGGAGATTGTTAAGTCACTGACTAAAAAGCATGTCAAAGCCACCTGAGAGTTTTCAGGAACTGGAAAGTCATGGTGTTCTATGAGGCTGGTATTTCTGCGTCTGAGTTATGTGCTGTATTGCCCTTTCTTGTTCCCTTCATTTTCCATCCTCCCAATGACACACTTCGGCTGTTCACTCTCATCTTGATGCCAGCAGAAGGCATACTGTCTTGTGCTATGGTGTTCTCAGCAGCACCTTGGATGATGATTTCAGCTTTCTGCTCTTCTCTTTTGCCTAATGCACATATGTCTATTGTGTTAAAAATTAACGCAGAAAAGTGATCTGGTGTAGGAGGAGGAGAATGCTGAAATACAGAGTTTGACTCTACCTCTTAGGACCTACATGTTCTTGGGTGAATTAGTTACAAACTGCATTGTGCTCTTACATGTCCACATTTTTCCCAGAGTGGAATATTTAAAAATGTATTGGTAGTAATTTAGATGATGATTTGAATAGTTGTATTCATTTTCTGGCTGAAATTTGCAGTGATAGCAGTGAGAGGAGACTCTTGGGAACAAATTATGTTAAGTTTGAGGGGACTAACTTGGAAGAGTTAAGTTTTTTAAGGCTTACAAAAACCTTTCTATGTTTCTGTATAGGCCAAATAAGTTGTTTTCTGCTCATAAAATATTAAAGAATTGCTACATTCTGATTGAATGCTAGACATCAAATGATAAAACACCTTGTGGTAACGGGAAAATTGCTTTTTAATGGATTACCTTTTGCCCATTGCCATATTAAATAAGTTACTAATAGGGAGAACAAATCTGAATACACCCTTATATTGAAGAAGATATCTCTTTTCCTTCTGAGGAAAATTAGTTTCACACACAAATCCATTTTCCTTTTATTTGAATGTATCTGCTTTCTCTATCCCTAGGTTCATGGTTCTAAGCACGTCACAGTTGTGTGTTAATAATTGACCTTGAAGACTGTGGCTACTTTAGTTCTATAAATAAGTGCTGAGACCAGAGAAGTACCCAATTAAAAATCTAACTGGTTGAAAAAAAGCATGTTTACAAAAGTAGAAAGATTCCATTTTCTAGAAATGGTTTCTCTTTTGATTTTAATTTTAGGTCTCTTGAGGGAACCCACCTTTGAAATACCATTTATATTTTGGTGTCTAAAGCAAACATATTAATGTTCAATTAATTACTGATAGCAAATATTTATGTACAGTATTTTTTAGGTTGCTATTTTTAAAGAGCACTATTTTTCTGCTGTTCATTTATTGACATTACAAGAGACAAATGTTGCCTCTAATAATGTGGTCTAAAATAATGTCTATTTATATTCTCAGAGCATTTTATCAAGGTTATTCAATTGAAGTCTGTAACACCCCCAGGAGTTAATCAAGACCAATAGAAGCTATGTTTATTAATGAAGAGAAGACTTAATGCATATTGTCTCAGTTCACTGAATTCAAACTGAAGTTCAGAACACCCAAAGAAGAAGGTGTAGAGAGAGGCAAGAAAGTAGAGTAGTTGCATTTGGGCATCTGAATGACCCTTCTTTGCATCTCAACTTAGCCACTAATTGGATGCCTTGGGCATGTTTCTTATCTATTCTGAGCTTCTGGTTCATTATCTATAAAATAAAGATAGTGTGTATTGCAACAATTGGTGGGAGGTGTAAAAGAGATCAGGGATGTTGTCCTAGTTGGAAGGTAGTTAGATTTTTGCAAGTGATGAAATCACACCTTCCATGAGCAAACTTCAGGTTGAGTGAAGTGGGGAGGATGCTCTGGCTTAAGTGACAGCTGGAACCAAGACCTGGAACAATGTCCTTTGTTTCTTCACTCTCTATATATTGGCTAAAGGTATTCTTTTTAACCTGCTTTCTCCATGAGGCTCTTCTGTGAGCAAAGCACATGTTTTATCTTAGTTTCAATTTTTAAAATCACCAAGAATACCTCAGTGTGGTCATATATCCCTGTAGCATGGGTTCTATAATTGGTAGCCCCAGTGAGAACAAGATTGAAGTCCAGAAAGAAGCAAGTCTTCAAAAGAAGAGGTTTATTTATGTGTGGAGGGCTGATGAAATGGAGGGAGGAAGGAGGTGGTGCCTTTATGGAAGAAGGGAACCAAGACACAGATAGAATCATAGATTCTCATTACAGATGTGAAGTTCTTTAGAAGATTCCCAGCTCCTAACTGAGAATAAAGAATTGGTAGCTGTTATTTTGTTATTAAAGCACTTGTCCTGAAAGAAGCAACAAATTTTTGATGAACGCAAGGAAAACTTTTCTGCATTTCTGGTACAAATAGGTTAATTACTTATCTTTTGAATAAACGGAACCTTCCCAATTAAATTCCAGTGTTAGTTTGGGCTAGGATATTTCTTTTTCTCTCTCACTTATTTATTCATTTATTTAATAATGATAGGGCTCTTTCTCTATGAGTCAGGATACTGGTGATCACTGATGACATTGACTTAGAATACATTCTCCATCCTCAAGCACTTACGTTCTACTGGGGAGTCCTCCACACAAATAAATGACTACAAAACATTTTGTCATTTTAAACATTAATTTAACTCACGTTTATGTCTCTAAGAGACAATGTTTGTTTCCTTATGTTTGTGAAGAACTGAGCAGGGGTGTGGAAAGGAGAGTCTTGGAAGGTATGATAAAGAAGAGATACTTGTGTGCATGGGAGCACATAGATGAAGAGAAGAATAACCAGGGACGTGGCTGCATGGGTGGAGGGGAGTGGCTGTTGAAAATTTCAGGCAATGAGAAACTGGGTGAAAAGACCTGCAGCTTCAGATAAGTCTAGTTCCATGTAATTAGAACAGAGGGCTTGAGGGAGCAGAAAGTGGGGGAGATGCAGGCAAAGGAAGCAGGTATTAGGTCATAAGTATTTGCAACACACAGGAATTTGAACATTACCTTACAGGCAGTGGAAGCCAAGAGGTGAATTTTAATAATATGAAAAAAATGTTTCAGTCATGGGCATAACACTACAAGTAGATTATGTTTTCTGGGTATGATAAGGACTTGTGAGCATGACGGTGTACAGACTCACCCCAGCCCCAGCCTGATAATGCAGCAGTCAGGATAACTTCGGCTGCAGCTAATAGAAATTCCAACTCAAAATGGACTAAGCAAGAAGAACATTTATTGCAGAAGTCCAGAGTTGAGTAGGTTCTAGAGCTGGGGTAGCTTAACTGTTCAGCGATGTCATCAAGGACCAAGTTCTTTACAGCTTTCTGTTCTGTTTCTCATAGCAAAATGGTGACTACCTTTCCATGGTCAAAGAAACAAGAGACCATCTCTCCTGTAGGTATCATTTAGGTGTGTGGATATGTTTCTAGAGGTCTTTTCAGCAAGCTTTCTCTCACGTCCTATTGGCTGACAACATGGTCTGTGCCTGTGCTTAGCCCAGCCATAGATAAGTGAATGGGACTTAATGGAGGTCAGAGCAATTATGACCCACTCCCTAGACTGGAGGTGAAACCAGTCTTCCCTGAGTGTGTGAACACAGGATGTTAGATAGCCAAAGAAAATTCGGTTTAGATGGGAGAACTTACTTCTTGAAACGTTTAATTCTGTCTTTTTACTTTAAAAAAGTCTTTTCTAGCCGGGCTCGGTGGCTCAGCCTGTAATCCCGTGCCTTTGGGAGGCTGAGGTGAGTGGATTGCCTGAGCCCGCAGATTCGAGACCCGCCTGGGCAGCGAGACCTAATCTCTACAATAAATCAAAAAATCAGCCGGGCGTGGTAGTGCATGCATGTAATTCCGACTACTTGAAAGGTTGAGGCGGAAGCCCAGCAGGTCGAGGCTGCAGTGGCTGGGAGCGGCCACTGCACTCCAGTCTGGACGATAGAGTGAGACTCCAACTCAAAAAAAAAAAAAAAAAAAAAAAAAGTCTTTTCTGCATTTTCCTTTTGGGTACAGAAAACTGTAACAAATTGATGTCAGATTACAGCTCTCTGTCATTTTGTCTTTATTGAGAATTGGGGAAAATGCACTACTATCTTTTTTAATGTAGCAATATCAAAGGTTGCAGAAAAATGGAAATTGAGGTTTGAATATAATGCATTTCTTCTTTCAGCACTAAGATGCTAGCACTCCTACAATCCTGTCCTTTTAACAAATGATATTTCCAATTATGCTTTTGTGTGGGGGTTATTCTCAGGTGTATTTTGAAGGGCAGAATGGACATACATTTGTGATTAAAGCCTTCATATTTCTTTGAAACAGTTTTTCCATCTTCACATATTTGACCATTTATAATTAGATTCAAATTTAATAACTACTTACCTGTTTAAAAAAAAGTGAGAAAGAAACCGACATCACATGCTATGAAAATGTCCACCATTTCTTTACTTTGTCTTTCCATGGCAATATTTATTATAACACACCAGTGGTGCCGAGTGAAGCACCTTGTATAATTCATCACCCAGACACCTCTGCTTTAGCAAGTAAAAATAACACAGATGAGCAATCTGAAGGACTCTTTGGAGTGCAGCAGCAATTAGAATAGACACTTAACTCTGGGACATTGGTGTTTTCGTACCTTGAGAAGTATCATCTATCACTTTCATTCTTAGGCAGAAGAACATTCTGGCTAAAGAAAGCTCAAGAAAATTAGGTTTTAACAATTAAAGCTCTTAAGAAACTTTTTTTCTCCTAATGCTAGCTTGTAAACTAGTTCTGTGGAAAGCCGAAGACTCTTGGATCTTGACTCTGCCTTGAATTTTCATATTTTACTTCTACTTTCATATTTATGTTAACCTTAGGTTTAAAGTAAAACAAAACAAGACAAAATAATTATTCTAAAGCATAGATTTGGCACGAGAAAGTTCCACCCACTTTTGGCCCAAATTAAACTTACCCTAGGAGAAAATATAAAAGTCATTCAAAGGTGGTAATTTAGAATAATTAGAAAACTGATAGCAAGATCTATAATAGTTTTCTCACAAGACAGGAGGCCTTCATGTCAGAGTCCTCCGTTCAGAACCAGAGCTCCTGTGTGCCAGGCATAGTCAATGTGAGGGTTTTTGTCATAGTGGTCTACCATGGTCCTGTTCCTTATCTCCTCATCTGGAACATGGGGGAAGTTATCATGATCATTATTATTATTCTTATCAGAGTATCAGGTGAAGCAATATAATTTAAAGTGCTTTGACAACTATGAAATGCTCTATTCTTAGAGGAAACAACATTAACCTGAATATGCACAATCTTAGGCTCCACGATGAATTTCATAGCAAAGCCAACTCTTTCTGTGTGTTTAGTGGCTGTCTTAAGAACTTGAAGTTAGCTGGGCTCGGTGGCTCAGCCTGTAATCCCATGCCTTGGGAGGCTGAGGTGAGTGGATTGCCTGAGCCCACGGGTTCAAGACCCACCTGGGCAACTTGGTGAGACCTCATCTCTACAATAAATCAAAAAATTAGCCGGATGTGGTAGTGTGCACCTGTAGTTCCAGCTACTTGGAAGGCTGAGGCAGAAGGATCGCTGGAACCCAGCAGGTTGAGGCTGCAGTGGCCGGGAGCGGCCACTGCACTCCAGTCTGGGCAACGGAGTGATTCCAACTCAAAAAAAAAAAAAAAAAAAAGAACTTGAAGTTAGCTGGGCTCGGTGGCTCAGCCTATAATCCCAGTGCTTTGGGAGGCTGAGGTGAGTGGATTGCCTGAGCCCGCGGGTTCAAGACACGCCTGGGCATCTTGGCGAGACCTCCTCTCTACAATAAATCAAAAAGTTAGCCGGGCATGGTAACACGTGCCTGTAGTTCCAGCTACTTTGAAGGCTGAGGCGGAAGGATCGTCGGAGCCCAGCAGGTTGAGGCTGCAGTGGCCGGGAGCGGCCACTGTACTCCAGTCTAGGTGACAGAGTGAGACTCCAACTCAAAAAAAAAAAGTTGAAGTTGTGTGGTAGTTTGAGCATGTTCATGTTCATGTTTCAGAAGGCAGTGCTTGTAGCTACTTCTGAAATTCCAATAAAATGTTTATCTCCCTAGGAAGTAACTGCAGAAAGAAATTAAACTTGGTAGTTTAAAAGGGGATAGTATCAAGCACATCTCAATTATAAATGGATTTTGAAAATTATGTTTATCACGCCGGGCTCAGTGGCTCAGCCTGTAATCCTGCACATTTGGGAGGCTGAGGTGAGTAGATTGCCTGAGCCCGCGGGTTCGAGACCCACCTGGGCAACTTAGCGAGACCTCATCTCTACAATAAATCAAAAAACTAGCCAGGCATGATAGCGCGCGCCTGTAGTTCCAGCTACTTGGAAGGCTGAGGCGGAAGGATCGCCGGAGCCCAGCAGGTCGAGGCTGCGGTGGCCGGGAGAGGCCACTCACCCTAGTCTGGGTGACGGAGTGAGACTCCAACTCAAAAAAAAAAAAAAAAGTCTAGGATAAATATAATTTTTTTTTTTTTTGAGTTAGAGTCTCACTCCGTCGCCCAGACTGGAGTGCAGTGGTCGCTCCCGGCCACCGCAGCCTCAACCAGCTGGGCTCCGGCGATCCTTCCACCTCAGCCTTTCAAGTAGCTGGAACTACAGGCACGCGCCACTATGCCCGGCTAATTTTTGGTTTATTGTAGAGATGAGGTCTCGCCAAATTGCCCAGGCGGGTCTCGAACCCGTGGGCTCAGGCAATCCACTCACCTCGGCCTTCCAAAGTGCTGGGATTACAGGCTGAGCCACCAAGCCCAACCCTATCCTAGACTTTTAAAAGACTTCCTCTTTTTTATGTCATTTCTGAAAAGATACAGAGCTGGAGCCAGTCAGCATCCATTCTTCTTGTCTGTTTGAGGGAGCAGGTCTTGGATCAAGAAGTGAGCCTGGTAGATTTGCCCAACCACTTAATGAGAGATACAGACATGTTGAATGACACACCCTCATTGTGTTCTTCTGCCTTCTAGAGATATTGCTTCTGATTTACCTCAAACATCTGGTTTGGGCAACTGCTCTGGTTCTTCCCCTTACCCCTGCTGTGGGACGGCATCACACCCCCTTGAAACTCCTGTAGCATTTTCCTCGTGTCTCTTTTGTCATATGTTCCACTGTTTAAATACTGTACTTATTGCTTTTTTCCTTTTATCCCTCACCCTATTTTCCCTAAAAGTTGAGGTAGTTTATAGGAAAGCTTGAAAATGATTTTTTTAAATGGCGAAAGCAAGACTAAATAAAAAATAAAATGTAAATAAATGGATGACAAATACGTGTAAATATGCATGTTATAAAAAATATGCATGTTATAAAAGTCTGTATTTGCTAGCGGTGGATCCTGAATTTGACTCCAATATTCATTTGTCCAGGGAAGCTAGAGGAGTTTAAGAGGAAACAGGTCAGTGTTCCATCTCACATGAATAAGTTCAATGTGAAAACCCAAAAGCTAATTTTAATTTCAGTCCAAGAATGTTAAAATAGTATTTGATAACATTTACTATCATTCGATAAAGATGATGGAATAGGATACATTCTTATGAATTTTTTTTTTTTTTTTTTGAGTTGGAGTCTCACTCGGTCGCCCAGACTGGAGTGCAGTGGCTGCTCCTGGCCACCGCAGCCTCGACCTGCTGGGCTCCGGCGATCTTTCCGTCTCAGCCTTCCAAGTAGCTGGAATTACAGGCATGCACTACCACACCCAGCTGATTTTTTGATTTATTGTAGAGATGAGGTCTCGCTACCCAGGCGGGCCTTGAACCCGCGGGCTCAGGCAATCCACTCACCTCAGCCTCCCAAAGGCGCGGGATTACAGGCTGAGCCACCGAGCCCGGCTTTTATGATTTTTTTAAAAGTTACGATAAAGCAAGTCAACATTATCCTTAAATTGTTGATACAACACAGCTCTCTCTTAAAAACTGAAATTAAAGTGGGATGCTACAGGATGCTGGTATTCACCAATATTTATTTCTGCTTGATCTGAAGACTTACAGATAGAGGTAGAGGTCATTGATAGAAATAACGTATTTTAAATTTTAGATAATAAGATTTTCTATCTAAAAATCCCTGAAGAAACAAAGAATAAGCTGTTAGAATAAATGTAATTTAGAAGGATAGCAAATAAATAAGACTTAGTAGATTTTCCATATGTCAGAAGTAATTAGTTAATTATAAAATGAGGAAAAATATTATTTTAGCAATAGCAATGAAGATGTACACTGCTTCAGAATAATCCCAATGGAAATTACCTTGGACTTAGGTGAAGAAAACTTTACAAGACTTTACTAAAATATACAATTGAAGTTTCAAATAAGTAAAGCAGCAAAATGTTGTATTCCTGGTAAGAAAACATTAATACTGTGAAAAAGATGTAAGTTTCTCCAAATTAATGTAGAGGCTCATATCACATCCCAAAGTGCCCATGGGAAACAGAGTGGAAACTTCACAGAATGATCCTAGAGTCCATTTGAAAGTATAAAGAGATGAGGATTGGTAAGGAAGAATAAAAAAGAATATCACTGTGCCGGGCATGGTGAGTCAGCCTATAATCCCAGCATTTTGGGCGGCCAAGGTGAGTGGATTGTCCGAATCTGCGGGTTCGAGACTAGCCTGGGCAACGTGACGAGATCTTGTCTCTACAATACAAAAATAAAAAATTAGCTGGGAGTGGTAGCAGGCACCTGTAGTTCTGGCTACTTGGAAGACTGGGGCAACAGAGTGATACTCCAACTCAAAAAAAAAAAAAAAAAAAAAGAATATCACTGGAAAAATTGTGGAAATAAAAATATTTTTGTTTTAAACTTTTCTGTGCAAGAAAATCCAAAAAGTGCATCATATCTACCTTTTCCCAAGGTTTAATTAGTGTTGTATTAACATTGTGCTACATTTTCTTTATTGTTCAACTCTCTCTCTCTCTCTCTCTCTGTCTCTCTCTACACACACACACACACACACACACACACACATCACATATATTGTTATGAAAAATATGTTTCTTATGGTTACAAAAAAAGTTTTTGAAATGTAATTTGAAGAAAAATTCAAAATAAAAGGTATTTAAATTCAACTATAGCTCTAGCCTGTTGTCTCCTTGAAAGGACAAAAGATACTGAAGCCCTGCCTGGTAGGAGGGCTCCCCCTGGAGCGTTGTGGAGGAGGAAGAGGCTTTGCTGTGGGGTGAGACATCATCCTGGAATCAGTGCCAGGTGTCTGGCTCAGCCCTTCCGCGCACCATGGAGGTCTGAAATAGGCTCACTGCTGCCTGACTTCTCCCTAGAGCAGGTCAGGGGTATTGTTCACAGGGTCCCTCCTTGAATGAAACTTACATCCACTGTCCATTCTGTTTTTTCCAGCACTAGTGGATGTGGCTTTCCTAAGATCCAGTGGTTATATTCACAAGGAACTTTAGATTCAGAACACTGACTACTTATAGAAGGAGAAACATCATAAAAATAAAATCATATACATAATAGGATTCTAGTCTATGACAGAGGTCATTTGCATGAATCAATTGTGTATTAAAGTTACTAGTCTCACTCTAGAAGTGCAAAGTGCAAAAAACATCTTTCTCTAGTCCCAGGATGCCAATCTTTTCTAAATCTGAGGCTTGAACTCAGGCTATTTTTTCCACAACAGTAATCGTCATTATTAGCATTTGTTTTAGGATCATGACAAACATCTAGAGATTCAAATAGGCAGTAAAATTGACATCACAAAAAGAAAGTAATTAAAATGACAGAAATCAGGATGTCAAACTGCCCTAAAATGGTGGTGGAATGCTAATCCGTAAAGTTGTTTAAGCCAAAATATACAAGTGAAACAAACACATGGAAAACAAAACAAAACAGAAGCATACCCACAGCTAGAGTCATTAACACACTTTTCTCAGACACTGTGGCTTCCCACAGTGTCATTTTTCCTCAGGGAGCTCCCAGTGGTTGGGAAAGCAGCAGAGGACAGAAAAGCTCTAGAATGCCTTTTACTTCTCATCCTTAATGTGGAGCCTGTGGCTTAGAGTTTTACCTGGTATTTGGAGTAGATTAGGAGGTGGATGCCAATCAGTTCTCCCAGCCCTGGGCACTTGAGCTCCAATCAAAGACCACGTGCTGATTTATAGATAAGTAGAATGTACAGTAAGTCCTCTACATACAAATGAGTTCTGTTCTGAGAGCATATTTATAAGTCCAAGATTTTCATAAGACCAAAGAGTTAGAAGGTACCCAGCTAACCCAATCAGCTATATATAGGACTATACTGCAATAGGTTTGCACTGTACCAGCTACATCACCACTGCTTTTATGCTTGCTTCCAGACATCTGGATTTGAAATAAAGATGCCTGTACTATTCTGTTCTGTATAGTACTGTACAGTAAAGTACACAAAAGCACAACCACATATAGTGATACATACATGTGACGAAGTACTCCAGCCATGTGAACTAACTTTTTTTTTTTTTTGAGTTGGAGTCTCACTCTGTCGCCCAGACTGGAGTGCAGTGGCCGCTTCCGGTCACCGCAGCCTCGACCTGCTGGGCTCCCGTGATCCTTCCGCCTCAGCCATCCAAGTAGCCGGAATTACAGGCATGCGCTACCATGCCTGGCTGATTTTTGATTTATTGTAGAGATGAGGTCTCGCTGCCAAGGTGGGTCTTGAACCCGCGGGCTCAGGCAATCCACTCACCTCAGCCTCCCAAAGGCACGGGATTATAGGCTGAGCCACTGAGCCCGGCTGTGAACTAACTTTTTGTGACTGGACATGCAAACACATGTTCACATCTTTGAAAGTTTGCAACCTGAAGGTTTGTATGTAGAGGACTTACTGTGTTTATGTAATATTTTAAAAACTACTGCCATTTATGGGCTGCCTTCTAGATAGCAGCCTATAATATTGACCTCAGTTCCATGAGGTCAATATTACACACACATGATCTCTTTTAACACTTACAGCATTTCCTGAGGAACCCGAGGCTCAGGGAGAGGGTAAGGAGACTGAAGCGATGCAGATATGATCTGCATGTGCTGTTTGCTCTTAACTATTGTGCAATACTATTCTCCACTGCTATCATTTTTAAAAAATAAATGTCCATCCTGTCTTCCTTACAGACTGTAAGCTCCTTGAGGACTAGGCTCATAGTGAATTTACCTTCCCTCCTAACCTCTAGCCCAGAGTTTAACATATGGTCTGCATTTAATAAGTATTTGTTGTCTGAATAGAGTAGTTTCTATTTGCTTCAGGGTCATTTCCAAAAATATTCTTTGCTAAATTGTTTATGAACTTTGCGTTTTACCCTGAAACCTCTCAAACAGCATTCTTTTTGCTTCTAAAATAAGTGAGAATGCGTTATACACAAGAGCTCCTCTTCATCCTTCCCCCTCCCCTCCTCCTCAGGGTAATTTTGTTGAGAAGGCCCACTGAGTCCAAATTTGAATTAGAAAATATCAACACTACAGTATGTTCCCCCAAGAGGAAAAAAATGATCTATTTTCAATCTTGTGTTTCAGAACACACAGCTGTGTGACTTCCTAATTTATTATATCCCCAACTGCCTCCAGACAGCTCTCAGCTTGCTTCTTGTTTCTACCCACTCCCTATTTATGGGAAATGGGTTCTACTTTAGCATAAAGTTTGGTCTCTGGTCTAGGCAGGACTCTAGCAAGGACCAAGTGAGGCCAGTAAGCAGTACTTCTTGAAAAATGACTTCTCCCTCAACAGGTGCACCCATCCACCAGAACCTGAAGGGAGTCAAGTCCCATGGGATAGCTGCTGTAGGCTAGAAAGCCAAGATGCAGGTCAGTACCAGCTGACTTCCTGTCCCTGGAGTGAGCTCACTCCCTGCCTCCCAGAGAGGCCTTTCTGTAGGGCACAGAACACAGTTCTAGATCCCAGCAAACAAGCCCAATGTGGTTTCCTTTAATTTGGCTTTCCAAGGGTTTTGGCCACAAGAACACATCACAGCTGTGGCCTGAGCATCTTTAGAAGTGTGAATCACATTTTTTCCCCCTGAAGAAGCTATTTTGAGCTTTATAATTGCATATTTCCATGTTGTTTTTTATAGAGTAAGGAGAATGACTTGCACTTTTTAAAAAATGGAAATCTGCTGGTTTCTTTGCTCTTCTGTCTTGTATAACTTAGTCCGGTGAATCTTGAACTTGGCTGTGTATCAGATTCACTTTGGGGAGCTTCTATGAAATGCAGATCCCTGCAGAGGGATCCAGAAATCAGCTGTTTAATAAACTCTTCAACTAATTCCTAGGCAGCCTGACTGGCTCCTAAGTTTGGACCTACCCTCCTATGGTGATTCAGATCATGGTTAAGGGAAGATTATTATGGGGTAGCAAGAACTCTAAATTGGGAATTAGAAGACCTGGATCCTAGTTCTGGCTTTACTGCCAAGCAGCTCTAGACAAGCCTCTTCTGGGTGATCTTCATGTCCCTGGGGTGTGGTAGGATGCTCTAATTGCCCAGGTGACCACTAGCTCCAGAGCTACCAGGGTATGGAGACTCCTTTTTAATATAGCAATACAGACTCTAACCACTAAATTAGTTATACTGAACTTTGCCATCACCTGTCTTGAATGGCATGTGTATAACCTAGACTTACTATTGGATTCTGAACATGATAATTTTAAAAAATGCCCACAGGTCTTGTTATGAGAGACACCTGGGAATTAGGCAACCTTGAAGCATGGACCAAAGCACTTGCCTGTCCTGTGCAGGTTTGGCTGCTCTTACCTTTTAAACAGAGAATTGTGTAAAATACGCTTTTCTCACTCTACACTTTTTTTCATCCTTTAAATAATCAACTTTGTTGCCAGCAAAGAGTCTTTTGAGAGGAATTAAACCTTAATCTCACCAGAACAGATACAGGAAGTGACAAAAAATATCCCTCTCCCTTCATTGTTCTCCACCCAGCTGATTTCTCCCCCGTGTTTTCCTACCTGGACATCCCCTGTGCTGGGTTTGGTGGCACTCCATGATGCCGGAGGGGCTTTTGAGGGCTGAAGCAGCTGCCTGGCCCACCTTTACTTGGAAATGGGAGTGTTTAAATAAACCTGAAACTTGGGGGAAGAAATAAGCCTAAATCCAAATGCTATTAACATTTCTGCAAGTCATACCTATCCCTGAGAAGCACAGCGTTAATGGTTCTTTGGCTTTTATTGGTTATTTAATAGTTTGAGGAAATGATTTTTACTGGAGTCCGTAAGAATTGAACAAAATTCACTGACTTATTTTCCCACCCGACTTGCCTGGGCTAGAGCTAATCTTGATGCTTTCTGTGTCATTGATGTCATCAGAGTAAACCTCAAATGTAAGGCTTCATGGAGTTCACTGTTTTCATCATTTTTGTTTTTGTTTTAGATTAAGTGTTTACCTAAATGCATGTACTTTAACAACTTTTCCTATGTGAATTTGTCATAAAAATGTATTCATGCCATAGACCCCTTTCCTTTCAGTAAATATAGACCCCTTTCCTTTCAGTAAATGTATTTGTTTGTAGTTTATTCAAACTTATAGTAGTTGAAAGACATTCCATTTCATAGATATGGTCATTTTGTGGATGTGGATATAAATAGCATTTCATTTTATGAAAGTACAGGTCTCCTATTGACAGATATTTACATTGTTTGAAGATTTTTGCTTTTATAAAGGACACCAGAAAGAATATCTGCTCAGTAAATACACTTTTGCTAGCATTGGGATATAGCAGCGACATAAACAGATTACCATTTCTTCTCCTAAGGGGCATATATTTTAGTTGGAGAAAAACAGACAATAAACAGATAAAAAGAAGTATGTCACACAGTGGAAAATATAATGGAGAAAAATTTGACAGAAAATGGAGGCTGCATGAGGTTGCTTCATTGACCAAATCTGTGAATGAAGTGAGGGAGTGGGTCAAGATAATATCTGACAAGAGTTTCCCAGAAAGAGAGAACAGCCAGTATGAAGGCCCTGAGGCAAGACTGTCTAGCATGGGAAAGGAAGAACAAGGAGGGCAGTGTGACTGAAGCAGAGAGAACTGGAGAATTAAGGGGAGTTGGAGGGGGTGAGAGCTTCTGCAGGCCTTGTAGACCCTTGTATCAAATTTAGCTTTTACTCTTTGTGGAAGAGAAGCCATTGGACTGATTGAGCGTACATGTGACATTATATGACTTATAATTTCAGAGAATTATTTGTCTTATCTGTGGAGATTAGACTGTAGGAGGGCAAGTTAATGCACTTCACTACAATAAGCAAGTTGAGAGATGATAGTATTTTGAACCAGGGAGTTAGCAGTGGCAGTACTGAAAAGTGGTTGGATTTGGGATTTATGTTAAAAGTAGAGCCAACAGAATTTTCCTGGAAAGAATGGAGGTGAGGTGGGCAATAAGAAGAGGAATGAAGGATCCATGACTAGAAGCATGGAGTCTTCATTAAGATTGATGGAGGGACATAGAAGATTAGCAGATCTGTTTTGGTTGTGTCAATTTTGAGATGCCAATCTAGAGATCCAAATAGAGATATTGATTTCATAGTTGATATATGAGGGGATGTTTGGAGTTGAGGAATGGTTCTGAGCTGGAGATTTAACTTTGGACATCATCAGCTTATAGATAAGGTTATGAAACTGAATTAGAGCATTGAAGATGCCTCAGGATTGATCCTGGAAGCATCCCAAGTTTCAGAGGTAGGGGAGAAGAGAAGGAGAACTAGGAAAAGAATTGAGTGGGTTGCCTGGGATGTAGGAAGAAACCCAAGAGAAAGTTCATTTCTAGGTGAAGGAGAGATTGCCTGTATCATGTGCTGAAAATAATGGGATTAAATGAAGATTGAAAACTGATGCTGAATTTATTTTATTTTATTTTATATTTTTGAGTTGGAGTCCCTCTCTGACATTCAGACTGGAGTGCAGTGGCATGCTCACAGCCACTGCAGCCTCCACTTGCTGGGTTTAGGTGATCCTTCCACCTCAGCCTTCCAAGTAGCTGGAACTACAGATGTTTGCCACTATGCCCAGCTATTTTTTGTGATTTATTGTAAAGATGAGACCGTGATGCTGGTTTTAATAACATGGAGGTCAAGGTGATCTGAACAAGAGCAGTTTCAGTACGGTGGGGGCGGAGAGATCGATGGAGACAGAGGCAGCGAAGCAGAGAGCACAGATACCTGGTACTCAGTGTAGGCTGAGGGTGGCTACGAGGAGATGGTCCAGAAGAAACTTCTAGAAACTTTTATACCAGTTTGGCCTTGCCATGACTTTCAAACCCATAGTCATTTTTCTAATGACTGATTTATATTATATTTTCAAAAGTGTCTGTTTCTAATCAACAGGTTAGAAATGTAAGACAAACTAGTCTTTCACCATAGATAGTTTGAGAGTTACTGGTATAGGCAATCACTTAAAGGGATTTTACGTCACAGAGATGCAGAAAATAAGGTCAAAGCTGCAGGGGAAGTGACAGTCAAGTAGGATTTTTTTTTAATAGTGGGAGAAATTGCAGTATATTTATATGCTCAAGGGAAAGATTCAGTAGAGAGGGAAAATTTGATGTTAAGGGAGCCCTGTATCTCTGTGGCTATGTCTTTGCACACATCTTTAATAATTTTCTTAGCAAAGTGTCTACCAAAGGATCTGGAATCAGACAGTACATACTTTTAGTATTTTTAAATTTTTAAGTTAATATATGCTCAATACTGAAAAATTTAAAAGTGCAGAGAGGCAGAACTAATAGTCATCTATTATCCTACCACCAAGAAGGATTGGTGTAGACCTTTCCACACGTTTCTGGCATTGAAATAGGATAAATTATACTATTTTTAATATTTTATTCTTTATACTTAATATATTGTGACTATCTTTCCATGACAACAGATATATAATTATATCATTATTTAATGGCTGCTTAGTATTTCATTGTGTGGAACTCCTATAATTAATTTGACTAGAATTTTATTGCAGAATATTTAGGGATGTTTCCATTTTTAGTGAGAAATGGTACTGTGATGAACATCCTTGTGAGTCCATCTGATTATTTCCTGAGACCTAGAAGGAGAAGTTTTTTGTCAAATGATCTGAAATCTTAAAGCTTTTTATTTCTTGGCAAAATTTGTATCTAAAAAGGCTGAAGCATTTGCACTCCACTGAGCAGAAATGTAGATCCAGATAAAACACCTAACACTTTTTTTGAACTACTGAAAAAATTAGGGGGTGAAGGAAGAAACCTAACTGAGATGGTGGAATTTCAGGTGATCATATATAGGGAGATATTAAGATAGATGGATAATTACTAGATATTGATATGGCAGAGAGCTATAGACATAGACATGACAAATTTATAGATTTAGACACAATAGATTTGTGGATGTTTAGGATAGAGATTTTTAGATAGGGACTTATAGATGCCGTATATTTATGCTACAGCCATATTCTGATTTTCTTATGCTCTAGGTACTTTTGCCTTTGTGGGTCACTTCCTCCATAAAACAATATTAAAGTTTATATTCTATGACTACATTGTTATAAAGATGAATATAATCCATGTGAGATTCATTATTATATGTTCATTGTTATTTCATTTATGTTTTTCTTCTGACTTAAAAAATTGCAATTAAGATATTTTTATGGCCCCTGAAAGCATTACGGACCTCAGCACTGTGTCTGCTGGGTCTCCAGATTAGTTCAACCCGCATTATGCTTCTCTGTACTTTATATATTTTTGATAATGAGTAGACATTACTTATGGCATAAAAAATAAAAGAGGCTAATATCAAACTCAGTTTATAAATACTCATGGTTCCGAAGTAGGATTATTTCCTTTTACCTATAAAAGGAGGAGAAGATATTGTCCTGGTTTCTTATATGCTCCATCCCACTTCCTCCCGTGCCATGGGCTAGACTGAAAGCTCTGGCTTCTGCTGTCAAGAAAAGGTAAGAACTCACCATCTTCTTTCCCCAGGTTTCTGCTAGTCCTGACACCTGGGGTCACCATTCACCCAATTGTTGGCCCCTGAAATTTGTTGCCATACTCTGTCACTTCCTCACATCCACAGCCTGCAAGTGGCCAAACACCAAAATGTGTCTTGTAACTCCTGATTTTTCTGCATTTCCACTGCCATTGCCCTAACAAGGATCACCATCATATGACCGTCATACTTGTGTTCTCTAATCCATTCCTGCTTCTGCCACCTTTTTTGTCTTCTAAGGCATAAGTCAGAGCTGTTTAAAATCCTCGTTGGGCCCTGATTTCTCTTAGGATGAATAGTACCCCATACTCCAGAAATCTTTGTACCACCCCCATACTCCAGAAATCACAATATGATAATGCCTCCTGTTCACCCTGGACTGTGACCCACGCTGGCTCCTTATTCTAGAATGTCCTTCCTCCATCTCTTTGTTCGCTCAACTCAGACCCACCCCTCAGCTTCACTCACTGATGGTACCCCTCCCATAGACCTGAGCTTGTTCCTCGTCCTCTTATCTATCTGTCTGTCTCATCTATCTGCCTGTCTATAAATTAGAGTTTCACTCTGTCACCCGGACTGAAGTGCAGTGACATGAATATAGCTCTCTGCAGCCTCAACCTCCTGGACTCAGGAGATTCTTCCTCCTCAGCCTCCAAAGTAACTGAGATTGTAGGCACATGCCATCATACTCAGCTAATTTTTGAGATTTTGTAGAGATGAAGTCTCCCTAAATAGCCCAGGCTGGTCTTGAACTCCTGACCTCAAGCAATTTTTTTGCCTCAGCCTCCCAAAGTGCTGGGATTACAGGCATGGGCCACCGTGCCCAGTCTTGTACCTGTATTTAAATAGCATATTTACTTCTCTTTTTTTGCAGCTTTTCTCTTTTCATCTCCATCTGCCCCATAATTTGGGAAATTTCCATCCTGCTGCTAATCTAATGTAAAGTTGTCCTTTAATCCACAATGTATGAAAAGTTGCGAGACTGTGGATTGGATGGGGGCAGTTAGCAGGTGCCATATTGAACTGGAAAACAGTTTTTTAGAAAGTTGAACCTTTGTTTCTGGAACCATAATTTGGACAGTTAATAAACAATAAAAGTCTCAATCAGGTCAAACAGTCACAGGGAATGGTAGAAGGCAGATTTTGCTTGTCACCATCATCCCAAAGGAGGTAGCATTGGGAATTTGACTGGTCAGGGGTTTGCCCTCTGCCCTCTGGGGGCTGTCTGTAGGATGGTGGGACAGCCTCAAGATGATACCCATCACTGACTGTCAGATGGAGGTAAGAAACCAGCAGATGAGTCCTGTTGCTGCTGGATTCTCACCAGTTGGATTCAATGTCTTTGTTCTCTTCATGTAAGATGGAGCCCAAGTTTCTTTGCTACTCTTGGCCCTAAGGAAGAGTTAGACTCATGGCCAATGACACTTATTTAACTATTGTGGCTGGTTAGAGAGTTGGGTTTTCAGCTGATGAGGAAACAAATTTAAAAAGCAACATCCTTCTGGATGTTGACCCGTGTTGTTTCTCTCTGAACACTGGTCATCATGGCTTGTGAGATGGTGAGAAGGGACCTCTTCCTGGACCCTTTTTCTTATTTTTTCAGTTCCTGTGCTATATGGTTGTCTGTGTTTTTACTTAAGATAATACAATAATTTCTATCATTTTTGAATATTTCTCTTTAGTCATGACCTTGACTACATCATGAGATGTAGTTGTAGGTTTCTGTTTTTTTTTTTCAAAAAATAGGGGAAGAAATCTGGAAGGAGGCAGTCAAATGAATTACTCTCTTGAAGTAATTGCAAATAGTGACTCATCAGGGGGTAACAAAATCACTTTAGTGAATTTTGAATAATGGTTTCAAAATGGAATAAAATAATTTTTAGAGTGCTTCACAAGTAGCAAAAGCAAGTGTTTCATTAAATCAGCTTTCCATTCATCTGCATGTGTACCAGGATGCAGTACAAAATGTGTTTTGTATTGTTAGGTCACAACTGAAAAAGTTTAAACATCCCCTTCACCCCCGCCCCATCATAAGGCAATTTACCTTGAAATTACTTACTCAATAGAGCATTGTCTGCTTTCACATTAATGTATGCATTACACATTTTTAAATTCAAATATGGTATTTTCCATCAGTGTTTATCTTAAGGGATGAGTCACCTACGACTCAGGCATACAAGTGAGGCTGGTCATCTTCCATAGCATCTGCATGACTCCTGCTGTCAGCCTTGCTGTTGGTACCGCTTCTAACTCTTAGTGATGGCCCCAAATTCCAAGGTTTTTTCCCTATTAGAAAGGGCTTTTGGGTAGATTAGAAAAAGAGACTATGTGACATTTCCTTGTGTACATAAGAGGGAGCCACAAGATATATCTTTATTTTATTTTTTATTTTTTTAAAGATAATTTTCTTTTCTTTTCTTTAATTTTATTTATTTATTTATTTATTTGAGTTGGAATCTCACTCTGTCGCCCAGACTGGAGTGCAGTGGCCAACCTGCTGGGCTCCGGTGATCCTTCCGCCTCAGCCTTCCGAGTAGCCGGAATTATAGATGCACACTACCATGCTCAGCTAATTTTTTGATTTTATCGTAGAGATGAGGTCTCGCCTGCCCAGGTGGGTCTCGAACCCGCGGATTCAGGCAATCCACTCACCTCAGCCTCCCAAAGATGCGGGATTATAGGCTGAGCCACCGAGCCTGGCAAGAGATATCTTTTTTTTTTATTAATCAATATTTTTTATTATGGTTTTGTGGGGTACAGTTAAGGGTTAGGTGTACAATTACGTTTCATTCAGGCACCCTGTTGATAAGAGGTGTTTTCCCATCCCCAGACAGATATTTGCTACTGTTAATCACATCCCCCCCATAGTTTCCCAGTACCATCAGTCATTTTCTTATAGTATTACATTAGATGTTCAAGGTCCATTATATGAGTGAGAACATATGACATTCGGATCTCTGTTTCTGTGAGAAGACACTCAGTATTATAGACTCTAGTTCCATCCAGGTTGCTGCGAAATTCATGATTTTGTTCTTTTTTATGGCTGCGTAGTATTCCATCATGTATATGTACCACATTTTTTTAATCCAGTCCTCTTTTGATGGGCAGCATGGTTGTTTCCAGGTTCTTGCTATTGTGAACAACGCTGCGATAAACATACGTGTGCAGGTATCTTTTTTATAGAGTGATTTGTGTTCTTCAGGGTATATTCCCAGTAGAGGGATTGCAGGGTCATATGGAAGGTCGATTTTTAGAGCTTTTAGGAATCGCCACACTGCTTTTCACAGAGGTTGCACTAGTTTACACTCCCACCAACAGTGTAGAAGTGTTCCCTTTTCACCACACCCTCTCCAGCAGCTGTTATTTTTTTGAGTTGTTGATAATTGCCATTCTGACTGGAGTTAGGTGGTATCTCAGTGTAGTTTTGATTTGCATCTCCCTGATGATTAGTGAGGTTAAGCATTTCTTCATGTGTTTGTTGGCTGCTCGGATGTATTCTTTTGTGAAGTGTCTGTTCATATCTTTTGCCCATTTTATAATGGGGTTGTTTGTTTTCTTCTTTTCAGTACATTTCAGTTCCTTGTAGATCCAGGATGTTAAGCCTTTGTCAGACCTAGAGTTGGCAAATACTTTTTCCCAGTCTGTAGGCTGTCTCCCTGCTCTCTTGATGGTTTCTTTGGCTTTGCAGAAGCTTGTCAGTTTAATAAGGTCCCATTTGTCTATCTTCTCTCTTATGTCCTGTGGGTTTCGGGTTTTGTACAGGAATTGGATGCCAGTTCCGATTTCCATGAGAGTATTTCCTTCCTTTTCTAAGGTTCTTATGGTTTGAGGTTTTACATTTAGGTCTCTGATCCATTTGGAGTTAACCTTTGTGCATGGGGATAGATAGGGGTCCTGTTTCAATCTTCTGCATGTGGTCAGCCAGTTTTCCCAGTACCATTTACTGAATAGGTTCTCCTCTCCCCATTGGTAGGTGGTGGGGGCTTTGTCGAAGATGAGTTGGTTGAGAAATTGAGGTTTTGCTTCTGGAATCTCAATTCTGTTCCATTGATCTATATGCCTGTTCCTGTACCAATACCAAGCTGTTTTGATGATTGTAGCTTTATAGTAAAGTTTGAAGTCTGGTATTGTGATACCACCTATTTTGGTTTTTTTTTTTTGCTGAGGATTGTTCTGGCTATTCTTGGACATTTGTGTTTCCATATGAATTCCTGTGTTGCTTTTTCTAGGTCTGAGAAGAATGTTGTTGGTAATTTAATGGGTATTGCATTGAATTTGTAGATTGCCTTAGGTAAGATGGACATCTTCACAATGTTGATTCTTCCGATCCATGAGCATGGGATATTTTTCCACTTGTTCGTGTCAACTTTGATTTCTTTGAGCAGTGTTTTGTAATTTTCATTGTAAAGGTCTTTCATGTTTCTGGTTAGGAAAATGCCAAGGTGTTTCATTTTTTTGTGGCTATTGTGAATGGAATTGTGTTTTTTATTCGGGTTTCTGTTTGTTTATTATTGGTGTAGAGAAATGCGATTGTCTTTTGTACATTTATTTTGTATCCTGAGACTTTGCCAAAGGCCTTTATCAATGTAAGGAGGCCTTTGACAGATTCTCTTGGGTTTTCAAGGTACACAATCATATCATCTGTAAAGAGAGATAACTTGACTTCCTCTTTTCCTATTTGAAACCTCTGATTACCTCCTCTTCTCTGATTGCTCTAGCCAGGACTTCTAATACTATGTTGAACAGGAGGGGAGAGAGTGGGCATCCTTATCTAGTTCCAGTTTTCAGGGGAATTGGTTCCAATTTTTGTCCATTTAGGAGTATGCTGGCTGTGGATTTCTCATAGATGGCTTTTACTATTTTGAGGTATGGTCCCCGTATGCCTAGATGTCCAAGGGTTTTTATCAAGAAGGGGTGCTGGATTTTATCAAAAGCTTTTTCTGCATCTAATGATATGGTCATGTGGTTTTTGTTTTGACATCTGTTGATGTATTTAATAACATTTATGGTTTTACGAATGTTGAACCAGCCTTGCATCCCAGGAATGAAGCCTACTTGGTCATGGTGGATGATTTTTGAGATGTATTGCTGAATCTGGTTTGCTAGGATCTTGTTGAGAATTTTAGCATCTATGTTGATCAAAGATATTGGCCTGTAGTTCTCTTTCTTTGTTGGATCTTTACCTGGGTTGGGTATCAATGTGATGTTGGTTTCGTAAAATGATTTGGGGAGCGTTCCATCTTTTTCAATCGCCTGGAATACCTTCAGTAGGATTAGTATCAGCTCCTCCTTGAATGTCTTGTAGAATTCTGCTGGAAAGCCATCTGGACCAGGGCTTTTTTTTATAGGAAGTTTTCTTATTACGTAGTCGATTTCCTTGATTGTTATTGGTCTATTAAGGGTCTCAATTTCTTGTTGTTCCAACCTAGGTAGGTTGTGTGATGTCAGAAAGTCCTCCATTTCCTTATGGTTTTCAAGTTTGTTTCCATACAAGTGTACGTAGTAGTCTCTAATGATCTTTTGTATTTCTTCAGGGTCAGATGTGATTTCATCTTGTGTGTTTCTGATTGCGCTTATTTGGTTTTTTTCTCGTTTTTTCTTGGTCAGTCTAGCTAGGGGACCATCAATCTTGTTTGCCCTTTTGAAGAACCAGCTTTTTGTTTCATTGATTATTTGTATTACCCTTTTGTCTTCTATGTCCTGGATTTGGGCTTTTATTTTGGTGATCTGGATTCTTCTGCTGAAATTAGGGTTTTTGTGGTCTTGCTTTTCCAGCTTCTTTAGGTGGCTTGTTAGGTTGTGAATTTCTGTTCCTTCCATTTTCTTCATGTATGTTTGTAGGGATATAAATTCCCCTCTTACTACAGCTTTCAGGGCATCCCAGAGATTTTGGTAAGATGTTTCTTCATTTTCATTTGTTTCCAGGTATCTTTTGATCCCTGTTTTGATTTCGTCATTGACCCAGGAGTTGTTTAGCATCATGCTGTTTAGTGTCCATGTCTTTGTGGGTTTTGGGGGGACTTTGTTGGTGTCAATGTTTATTTTTATTCCACTGTGGTCCGAGAAGGTGTTTGGTAGAATTTCGGTCCTTTTAAATTTGCTTATGCTTGATTTATGGCCGAGTATGTGGTCGATCTTATAATATATTCCATGTGGTGATGAGTAGAATGTGTATTTGTGGTCTTTGGATGGAGTGTTCTGTAGGTATCAATTAAGTCCATTTATTCCAAAGTCACATTGAGATTCCGGATCTCCTTGCTGATTTTTTGTCCTTATTATCTGTCTAAGGTTGTGAATGGGGTATTAAAGTCCCCAGTTATGATAGTGTTAGAGTCAATGTCTTTCTTTAGTTTTCCAAGAAGTTGTTTTATGAAAGTTGGCGCACCTATGTTGGGTGCATATATGTTTAGGATAGATATTTCTTGTTGATAGATTGAGCCTTTTATCATTATGTAGTGGCCTTCTGTATCTTTTTTTATTTTTAACAGCTTGAAGGGTATTTTGTCTGAAATTAAGATCGCTACTCCTCCTTTCTTTTGTATTCCATTCGCCTGAAAGTTTGTTTCCCATCCTCTTACTTTGAGTCTGTGGGTGTCCTTTCTAGTGAGGTGAGTCTCTTGAAGGCAATAGATTGTTGCCTGATGATATTGTATCCATTTTGCCATTCTATGTCTTTTCAGGGGTGCATTTAGTCCGTTCACATTTAGGCTAATAATTGAAATGCAAGAGTTGATCCCTGTCATAAGGTTCTTACAGAGTTGTTCCTGTTTCTTTGTTGTCTTTCTTTGGGTTTTGGAGTTCGTTCATGTGTGTTTTTAATCTTTTGCCTGTACTCTTGTGAAGAATGCTGTTGTTCTTTTTTCTTTTTCTTCTGTGTTCAGTACTTTCTTAAGTGTTTCTTGTAGAGGTGGTCTGGTGGCAGCATAGGTTCTTAGGGATTGGATGTCTGGAAAAGATTTCAATTCTCCCTCACTAATGAAGCTTAGTGTGGCTGGGTAGGTTATTCTTGGTTGAAATTGTTTCTCTTTTAGAACTTTGAAGATAGGGCTCCAGGCTCTCCTGACCTGAAGGGTTTCTGTGGATAAATCTGCTGCTATTCTAATTGGTTTTCCCTGGTAGGTAGTCTGGCCTTTTTCTCTTGCTACCTTTAGGATTTTTCCTTTCATAGCTACTTTGTTTAGGCAAATTATTATGTGTCTGGGAGTTGGTCTTCTCATTTGTTGTCTTGCAGGGGTTCTCTGAATCTCTTGTGCTTGAATTTTTCATCCTTAATGAGATGGGGGAAGTTTTCTTGAATGATTTCATGAAATGTTTGTTCCAGTGTGGTTTCTGTTTCTCTTCCTGCCTCAGGAAGCCCAATTACTCTTAGGTTTGGTCTCTTAAAGTGATCATTCATCTCTTGCAGGTTTTGTTCTGTCTTTTTGAGTTTCTTTCTATGCTTTTGACAGTTTGGGTTAGTTCTGTGTTTTGGTCTTCGAGCTCTGAGATTCTTTCTTCTGCTTGGCTGATTCTGCTTTCCATGCTTATTAGTCTGTTGTTCATTTCCATCACAGTATTCTTTACTGCTGTCATTTCTGACATCATCTCCTTCCTATTTTCCTCTTGTCTCTCCTCAATTTTTTTAATTCTCTCCATTAATGTCTTGATGTCTGGGTTTGTTGCATGTAACCAGTCATTCTGGGGACTCTTCATTGTGTATGTTCCAGAGTCTGTTTTCTCAGTGTCTGATTTCCCAGGGGTCTGTGTAAGACCTATATTCTTCTTCTGGTTTTTCTTCATTTGTGCAGTTTTTCCCCCTCCCTACTTTTTCCTTCCCTCCACATCATCGTGTTCTTTAATTCTGTTATTCAGGGGTAAAGGGATTGGTTTTACTTCTGTTTGTTCAATCTCCTATTCTTTATGTATGTCCTCTTACTTTGTTCAATTCTGAAGTTGCACTGTAGGTTGGAGGTGGTCCTTTTTGCAGTTTTGAGATGTACTTAAGGGGAGAGCTGTGATTCAAAATCTGTCTGCAGGTCCTGGTATTCGCTGACAGGCGTGTGGATAATGTGGAACCCACTTCCCACTGCCCTAGAATCTGTCCGTGCAGTGGGGCTATAGGTTTACTCCCTGAAATAAAATGTGGTTAGCAGAGGGGAGAGAATGGAGCAGATAGTGGGTTGAAGAGGGGAGTGGAGAGATAGAGGAGTAAGGGGGGAAACAAACGAGTATGCCAACAAATAGAGAGAGAGGCCTATACTGAAACAGATATAAACAATAGACCACAGCTACAGACGAACCAACTCTCATACAAAAAAATAAAAAATAAAAATAAAACATATAGTGATGTTAACATACAAGCTAACCCACCACCTTGTTAGTGTGCTGTTCCTCTATACAAAGATATGGTTTACAGAGAGAAGAAAAGGAAAAGGAAAAAAGAAAAAAGGGAACAATACAGTAGGAATAGAAGTAAGTCATTAAACTAATAGAATCAATGAAGCACACTCTGAGACTTTTTATTTAAGTCCAATGTCCTTTCAGGTCTGATTTCTAGTTTTCTTTTCAAGCTGGTAAATTAGTTTGCAGTTAGGATCAGTTACCCCTGATCTGCTGTGAAGGACAGTTCAGATTAATCTCTGTTCAGCAGTTTGGTCTATGTCTTTATCAAGCTTGTTTCTCCCATTTGGTGTTGTTACCTTGAATGCCAGCAGGTGGTGCTATCTTAGCTGCTCACCCCAGAGGGGGTGGGCCAGACAGGAACAAGATGGCTGCCTGCCTCCAAGCAGGCAACAGGAACCCCACGCCGGGTGGGCAGGACAGTCTCGGACTCAGGAGAGGTGGCAGCAATCCCAACAGATCTTCCCTGAAGGGGTTTGGTGGGTCGCCTTGGCCCGGGTGGTGTGATGTGTTGCCCGTCACGGAGACCGCGGCGGCGGTGGCGACGGTAGCGGCGGCGGGGGTAGGGGCCGCAGTGGCGGCGGCAGCGGGACTGTTTGCACTGCAGTAATTGTCCAGTTGTTGCGATGTCGCAGTGGCAACGGCCAAGCTCTGTCTGAAGAGCAGGTTGTGATGCTGGGGTCCCCAGCGCCCCAGGGCGAGAGTCAGAGACCCACTGCAGATCTCCCTTGCAGAGGACCTCAGACACCAGGTTGCCCCATCGCCATCTTGCCACGAACCCCCAAGAGATATCTTTAAATGAAAGGACAGTGTCTATCCTTTTAGCTGCCAGATTGGACCCTGTCCCAATCTCCTGGAGCTAAATCTTAAAACAGCTGTTGTATTTTTCATTTACTTTGGTGTTTTATCTGAAAGAGAATATTCTGCTTAAAATATTTCCAAATGAAAGTCATCAATTGTCATTTATATAAAAACGCTGTATCTAAAACCCAGGAAGAAATGTCTGGCTAAATGATACACACCCTTCATTCCTCCTAAACGCCTTCACACCCAGTCTAGGGAATGGGAATAAGTGGGGAATGAGAAATCAATTTCGAGGTCTCAACTAATAAGAAAATCATTGAATAGTCATTCCCTCCCACTCAAACCAAGATCTGTGGAAAACCCCCCACTGCTTTAGGCCTTGAAAGACTCCCTAATTTGACTTTCGCCAGTCTTTCTGACCTAACTTTCTAACACAGCTAAAACAACAGCAACAACCAAAAAAAAAAGCTTAAACCAATAACCAAAACCAGCTTGGGTTTTGTTTAGATATAGCCCATTTGCAACTCTCTAAACATGTTAAACCACCTTATTTTTGCCTTTGCTGCTTGGCACTTTCTCTTCCTGACTGTTTAGAATTCTGGTATAATATTAACCTAGCATTCAAGGGCCCTCTAGACTTACTGAAATTCAGTACACTTCTATGGAGCATTTACCATGTTCCAAGCACTGTACTCACGGAGGACTACAAAGACTACAGGATTCTTGTCCTCCTCATCTCTTCCTCCTCCCTCAGGCTTACTAGGCAGATATTGATGGAGCATCAGCTATGTCCCAGATGTTGTTGTAGGTGCTAGAGTTTACTGATCTGGTGAGGATAATCTAAAATTGAATTAATCCTTGTTTACTTATAGTCTAACTACATTTTAAGCTGCTCAGCAAAGAGGAGATCTATAGAAACAAAAAAAGAGGAATCAAGCTATTTTTCCTACAGTAACCCTTTGATCTCTACCACTGTTTAGACAAGTGATATTTGGAATATTCCAAATATTCATTATATTTAAATTATACTGTATATTTATATAAATTTATGTATATATAAAATACATAAATAAGTGTGTATATATAAGTATACATGCATGCATAAATGTAGTAACATATATTTATATATAAGTAAATATATAATTTTATATTTAATTGTTTGTACTATCTATTTCTATTATATGTATTATAAGTTTTTTGATGTTAATCATTTTTTTTTCTTTTTTTTTTTTTGAGTTGGAGTCTCACTCTTTCGCCCAGACTGGAGTGCAGTAGCCGCTCCCGGCCACCGCAGCCTCGACCTGCTGGGCTCCAGCAAATTTATTTTTTTTTTTATTTTAAAGATGTGGGATACAATTCAGGATTAGATATACACATGATCATTGTACAGGTAAAGTTAGAGCCTCACTTTGGTCCCCACTTCACTTGGTTTGAGATCAGGTGTCTTACTGATAAAGTGTGCCCCTCCCTTTCTGGCAGTTTCCCACTACTGCCAATTCCTTTCTTATAGTAGTATGATAACTGTTCAGGGTCCGCTTATGGGTGAGAACATGTGGTACTCTGTTCTTTGCTTCTATGACAGGTCACTCAGTATTATATGAGTATTATAGATCTAAATCCTCTAAGAGAGGATTCATTTTTTAAATAGTTTTTTTATGTTTTTAAATAGATGGTCACATAATAATTATTATTGTTTTTTTATGCCATTTCTCTATCATAAAAATAAAGTCCAAAATTCTGAGCTGGGTGATTAAATCTAAAAGAAAAAAAATCACATGAAATCTGGACCATATAACATGTATAGAAATATATTTTAAAACTGTAAATATTTAATATTATAAATTAACATTATAATATTTTAAATATTTAGATATTCAGTACATTAAAAACAAAAATTTTAGAAAGCCAAGTGCTTGTTTACTGCTGAAAATTAAGAAACTTTAAAAAAATAGAAAGATGTTTAAAGAAGAATGTTAAAGTCGTTCATTCACTATCTTATCACCCTAACATAACAGTATAAGCATAGTGATGCGTTCCCTTTTAGTCTTTACTGTAGCTATATCTCTATTCTCATATTATCTGCATATATACATATGTTTGCATATACATGCATATGTAAATACGTGGGATCATACCGCCTTGAGCTCAGAATCCTATTTTTGTCTTTTCTTCAAAATTATCATATCAATAATTTCTTTCTGTATCTTAAACTATCCTTCAAGCAATACTCTTTAATGACTAGATAGCATTCCACTGTATAGATATGTCATAATTTGTGTTTAGCAGATGTCTATTTGTATATTTTGAGGATGTTTCTAAACTTTTACTGTTATAAACACTTTTGACTATATCTACCACCAGAATGAATACAAAGAGTTTATTTTTAATTCTTTACTTAGAATAAATTCCTAGAAGTAAAATCGTTTGTCTATGGGCATGTACATCCTTAAGTTATTAGACACATATTGCCACGCTATCCTCTGAAAGGTTTCTTTCAATATTTACCTTCCCAGGTGTGAGAGAGTATCTGTCCCCCTACATTAAATACTGTCATAAAAAGAACAGTAACAACAAAACAAAACTCTTGGTCAACTGGAGAGTTAAGATATTGTCTTATTTTGGGTTATTTTAGAAGAAATGTTACACATTTTTAACATATGTATTGGCTATTTATATGTTATGTGTCAAAATGGTTGGGGTGTGTTCTAATGGAATGAGACATGCCCTGTGTTTTACAAATAAGAAAAGCCAATGTCACTCTGTCATTGCAGGCTCTACTTAGCAGGTGGCACATATTATTAATATAAGAACTAGGAAGATTGTCTTTTAAAATAATAAGAAAAATGGATGATTCCTTATTTGGAACATCCATGGAGTGGTGGCTTTACTTACTATATATTTCAGATTGTTCTAAAATATTAAAATAAAGGTGCTATATTGATTTGTATTCTAAGGCAATAAGAAATTAAGTTGTGGAGGCCCAAACCCTATTTTCGAAGGGGACAACTGTTTTAAAAGTTCTCTTTTTGACACTTTAGCCACTTTAAAGTGGTTATTGGGTTGCCAAAAGTCTGTAGGATAGTTTGAAGTTTGATTAGTATTTTATTTTTCTATAAGTTTTAGATTCTCTTTTAGTTATACTTTTGTCCAAAGTAGCACTTGATATCATAAAGCACTTTAAATTATGTAGGAGATATTTTTTTAAGTCAGGTTCTCACTCTGTTACCCAGACTAAGTGTAGTGGCATAATCACTGCTCACTGCAGGCTCAATCTCCTGGGCTCAGGTGATCTTTCTGCCTTAGCCATGTGAGTAACTGAGATTATAGGTGTGCACCACCACGCATGGTTTATTTTTGTTTGTTTGTTGTGTTTTATTTATTTATTTTGTAGAGATCAGGTCTTATTATATTCCCCAGGCTAGTCTTAAACTCCGGACTCAAGCAGTCCACCCACTTTAGTCTCCCAAAGTGCTGTGATTACATGCGTGAGCCATGGTGCCCAGCTTATGTAGGAGATTTAAAATAAAAGAATGTCCTTCCTCATTTTCAATTTGTTTCTTCTTGGGTCTCAACTCTCAGCTGATGGACTTTTTTGAGCCTTTTTCATTGAATATACAAGTTGCATCGTGTGTGTGTAAGTGTGTGTGTGTGTGTGTGTGTGTGTGTGTGTGTGTGTAATATGATAGAACTAATTTTTTCAAAGCCTGGGTAATATACCAAGAGTAATGACTGACCTAAGATAATGTTTGAAATGTGAGCACAAGCAAGGTTAGCTTACCTGCAGGAAATTTTGTTTATTTAATCTATTGGAGAGATTGTAGGGCCTGGGAGATGATCTTTTTAGCTAATGTTAGTAGAGAAGATATAGTGGAATGAAAATTTTTTTTGTTCAAGTTACATCAAATAAAGGAAGATGTTACCAAATTTTATTGTCTTCCTTACTTGCTGAATTTACTTAAATTTTTGAACCTAATTAAATTTAGGAGGGAGGGATGGTATAAACTGGAGCTTTCTCTGGAATTGAATTTTCTTTGGGAGATTTGAATCAAAACATCAAGAATTGATTATGTTCTTGAACAATAATTCCACTCAAGATTCGGAAACACGGTTATGAAATCTCTTACGAGTTTCCTCTTAATAGCATGAGGCCAGCTTTGGGAAAAAATACAATGTTTGTTTGTTGTTGTTGTTGTATTTTTCTAGTATTGGGAATGTGGTAGGAGTATGAGTTTTGCCTGTATGGGGTGCAGGAGGGATGAATGATTCATTTTCTTTATTTTCTACCTACTATCCATGTAAATGGAATTATACAGTTTGTAACCTCTTGTGTCTGGCTCCTTTTGTTCAATATAATGCTTTGGGGTGTCATTCAGGCTATTATATTCTGGCTTAATGTCAGGTAAGCTTTAGTTTGCTTTGCTTTTTTCCTTCTCCTTTTAAGTCAAGGTTATTGAGGTATAATTTAGTAAGCAGAATTTACCCTTTTTTTAAGTATCTAGTTCTTTAGTTTTGATAAATGTGTACAGTCATGTACCTACCATCATAATGAGGATATAAGCTGTTTTTATCTCCCCAAAAGTTTCCTCTTGACAGGTGGTTTTGCCTCTTTGACTAGTAATTCTCAGTGGTAAAGGATCATGGGTGGAATGTGGTGAGGGTAAATCTAACCTGATTGACAAAAAATCTGCACTAATCTCATCAATTCAGCTTTTAGGATTATACAACCATTCCTTGATAAGAGTGTGTCCTCACCTTGTGAATTGTACATAAAGGAATGTTCCAGTAGAGAAAATAGATGCAGATGCTCCCCTCGACTGGATTATCCCATTTAGCTTATTAAACCAAGAGTAGATAGTTTCACAGGGTGTGCCAAGACCTCTCCCTGACAAAAGAACAATGCTGGTGCCCATCATTCTGAAATCCACCCCATTGTCTCCCTCTAGAAGTTTCTAATGGCCAGAACCAAACAACAAAAGCCTAGCCCAAGAGCACACAGTGTCATAGGTGAGAACAAGGGGCTGTAAACCAATCTTATTTGATGATCATTGTTTCTATTTAACAGCTATTATCCCAAATTGTTTCAACACATGTTCTCAGTATCACACACACACACACACACACACACACACACACACACACACACCCAAACACACCCAAACACACACACACAGAGTTCACAGATTTTACCAGAAATCAAGAAAAGGTGTAAGTTTTTAGTGAACTGACCAAGTTGATAAATAAGTACTTTTTAGGTATTAGCTCTCTATTGCAGACAAAAAAGAAATGAAGAACACAAGAAGATTTCATCTTCCTATGAGTTTTCCCCAGCCTACCGTGTCCTCTTTAAGCCTGTTTATCACACTCCCCCAAGATGTGGAAGGCTTATGAAGCGTCAAAGAATGAAGAGACTTAAGCACCATGGGCTCCTCTGCCAGCTGATCTTGCCAGGGAGGGAGGGTGATGTGGATGTAAAATGATGTCATTGCAGTTTCTTCTCTCTTATTTTCCTTGACTGCTATCTTCTTATCCCCTGGAGGAATATCCTTCATGTCTGATTGGATGAGGTGAAGAAAAGAAAATTGCACTTATTTTAAGCTTAAAGTTTAGCCAGATGGGAGCCAGCTTAAGTTTTGTTTGAATATAATTTGATTTTCTCCCCCTCTTACCATCCTATGTTGAGTTGCCTCTGACAACTGATAAAATTCACATTTTTCAAGCAAATCTAGGATTTAGATATAAATATGCAGTGAGCACACAAATTAACTCATGTTCTCAAAGTTAAAAAGGGTGAAATCGGAGTAACTTCACATAAGAAAATGTTCAATTTATACTGGTAAGGTGGACCAAAATAGAATATAACACATGCTTAGTTCTAAAATATTTCCAATTCTTAATTTTTAACAGAGTTAGTAGAAACAGTCTAGCAAAGTTGATTACTAAATCTGAGATCCATTTTCCCATTAGATTTTAGTATGAAGTTGGAGACAGTTCCACTTGAAACAATTCTCCCAAAAACTGAACTGAAAGTACTTGTTATGAAATAAACTATAAATTTGGGGAATGTTGTAAGATGTGAGACTTTAGAAATTTTAGCACTTATTAGTCATTCACTTTTCTTTGCTGCACTGAGACACAATCTGAGAATTTCTCTCCTAAGGAGTTTCTTCATTTCATGTTTGCAGCTAGTAGAGTTTTTCTGCTTTTTGTAATTCTGATTCTAGATTTTTATCCTGCCTCATAGGTGAAGGCACTGGAAAGTGAGGGAGTGGAATTTGTTTTGACTTTATCAGCCTGAAAATTAATGTACTAATTCCAGTGATTTGGATCTAGAAACAGGTTATTTTCCTTCTAAATAGATTCATCTTAGGAACAGGCTTACAAGGTACGGATCAAGCAGGCTTTTCATATATTCCTTTTCTCTCTAGTTAGACCCCACGAGGAAGAGAGATGGGGCTCCCTGACCAAACCTTGAAGTCAATGCTAAGAGATGCTTGCAGTTCCAGGTGCTATAGAATGGAAGTGGAGCAGTTCCCACCACTGGGAGGCTCCTTGGGAAGCAAAAGCTACAATTGTAGAATAATTAAGGCGTGTCCTGGGAGGTCACTGCAGGACTGTCAGGGTACAGTCTTGGCTCTTATATGGAGAGATTGGTATTTGGAGACAAGTGAACAATCATTTTTAAATGAGGCTATTGACTCTTTTATATTTCAGATGTAGAACTGGTACTCAAACTACTATTTTATCATTAATTTGCAACAGCCACCTTTATATTTAAGATCTATAGCCTTCAATAATTTGGGAGACCATCTGATGACCTAGGGATCAGACTCATTACTAAGTAATGTTTGCTTGTGAGCCTCAGATCTCTTGAAGGGGATTTTTCTAAGGACTCCTCAAGGTGCCTCAGTAAGCACCTCATCTCTCTTTTTGTAAACCAGCCTGAATACTTTGTCTCATTACATTACATAATGAACCAACAATAATACCCTGCTCCATCAAGTCAGTAAGTGTGAAATATTGTATATTGTGTTGATTCTTGAGTTACCTGCATCTTAAATGTTTTGTTCTTTCATCAAATTGATTTTCTCATTTAGGTTTTACTCAGGCACATTAAAATTTATATGCTTTAATGAGGTGAGCTTTATAGGTATTCTGACAACCACAGTAGAAAGAAAATGTGGCTATGTCTTGGGAATTAATGTTGGCAGTATACATTGTCCACTCTCAGTTGTAACATTATCACATGTTAGTGGTTACAAATAACTAGTTACCAATAGCATGTAAAGTGCCAAAGCTTGCAAGTAATTTACTAGAGCAATTTCAAGGATGTCATCATTCCTACTGGCTAACATACTGTACTTTCCCAATATGGAAAGAATAGGATAGAGTTTCATCTCCACTGCTAAGAACTGCTACACTGCACAGCCCATCCTGTGTCACCACAACCTTAATTTAGGGCCTGCCTGGGGAAGGGCTGAGGCATGCAAACTTTCACAAGGGTCAGAGTGGAACAGGTGACCCACACTCAGATTTACTCCAGTGCAGCAGACTTGTTATGCCCAAACTGTGGCCTTTTTTTTTTTTTTTAAACCTGCTGGTCTTCTCCATTCTCAGGATTTGGTCTCTAATGCTCAATGTAAATGTTCTGGGGTACCTCCATCATCCTGAATTTAGGTTTCTCATAACATTAAGCAGAAGTTGAACTGTTTTAGTCATGAGTGAGAATAACCTGCCTGGTGTTTACACTTCAACTCATCCTTCTGAGATTTTGCATGAATCCAGTCCTGACCTTCATTTCCAAGAAACTTTTTAACCTTCATGCTGTTAATAACAGGAGAATTCTGTCTCTAAAAAAAAAATGTATGTGTTTCAAGCTGTTCCAGATGAACAATTTCTATTTCTGGTTTGTTAATTTTGTGATTTTAAAGTTAATAGAGATAACTTAGAAGCAAAAATGTTTTAATGTTTTAACTGTCTAAAGTCATTTCTGAAATTATCTCCCTGTTGACATTTTTTCCCTAAACAAGACTCTGCTTTTTTTCCCTAATGACTACACAGATACCTATACATAATAGAATAATAAGAAAATGAAGTATAAAAAGAAAATAAATGTTACCCTGATAGCCGTTGCTAATATACTTTGCATTTCTGTCTGCCTTTGATGCACATATGATTTAGATATCTTACTCGTCACTGTACCTTAGTGTCCAGCAGTCCTAAAAAAGAAGTAAGATGCTCAGCACGTACATGTGGTCTGGCTGATGTTTTTTATGTCGATTACTAACTTCCTTTTCAACTGTTGGGACACCTTAGCACCATTTGGTCAGAATGTTTATCTCCAAAGCATCATATCTGCAGATGAATATTCGGGTTGCCAGCCACCCCTCAGTAGTCAGTGGTATCTATGAATGTAAGCACTTTACCTAAAAATGAATGAATGAGCAACCTTTCTTCTTACAATGTGTGTTTTTTTTGTTTGTTTGTTTGTTTGTTTTGAGTTGGAGTCTCACTCTGTCACCCAGACTGGAGTGCAGTGGCCGCTCCCAGCCACCGCAGCCTCGACCTGCTGGGCTCCAGCGATCCTTCCACCTCAGCCTTCTGAGTAGCCGGAATTACAGGCGCGCGCTACCACGCCCGGCTAATTTTTTTTATTTTATTGTAGAGATGAGGTCTCGCCTGCCCAGGCGGTCTCGAACTCATGGGCTCAGACAATCCACTCACCTCAGCCTCGCAAAGGCGCAGGATTACAGGCTGAGCCACCAAGCCCGGCTCAATGTGTTTTTTTTTAACATGCCTAAGTTATATGCAAAACAATGTATTTTATTTATTTATTTTGCTTTTATCTTCTTTTTATTTTAAAAATGTGAGGTGCAATTCAGGGTCAGACATACAAATGGTCCTCATGCAAGTACCCTTCTTGATGGTGTATCTCCTCCTCCCCTGGCAGTTTCCCACTACTTCCAATCCCTTTCTTATCGTATTATGATAATTGTTCAAGATCCACTTATGAATAAGAACATGTGGTACTCAGTTATTTGTTTCTGTGATAGATTACTCAGTATTATAGTCTCTAAGTCCATCCAAGGAAGGCTGCTACAGAATTAATGGGAACTTCTTGTTGGTAATGTAATTGACAGATTCAGAGATTGCTGAGTTAAGTCTTAGTAATAAAATATTTGAAAGTCTTTTCACCTTTCAAAGGTGAATATAGCAATGGTTAATGCACCCTGTGTTCCACATCTAATAAAGAGTTAATGAAGGCAGATCCTCAAGACAGTTGGTCCTGTGGTTGAGAGTTGAAAGAACTCAAGGATAAAGATGTGGGATTGTTTGTTGTAATAGCAAGTTACACATTTTAATATCACTTTCTTAAATAAAAAGGTTACCAATTTGGGAAAAAAATGAATGGGTTTCTGGATAATACGCGGATTCTGGTTTTTGTGATATCTTCTTTAAATTCTGACAAAATTTGTCTCATAAGGGAAGCCTGTGCAAAATGAATTCTGCCCCTAAGGTTGCCCAAATAGAGAATTTACCCCCGAGTCCTTTTTACGAGTGTCTGTCTAATCAGTCAAAAAAATCTTCTTGCAGTTTATTATGACCCTACTAGTTTTTCTTAACTGGATAACCCAAGTGGATTTCCAGCTATCAGAGCAGATCACAAAACATGTTTCCCTCTAGTTTCTGTATTTTTAGCTTAACTTGCTCAACCCTAAAATTGATGTGCGCTCTTGAGTCCAACATTCTCAGTATTAATAGCTCTTTTAAAAATATTTTTAATTGAAAAATAATAATTATACATATGTATGAGGTACACAGTGATGTTTCAGTATAGTTAACATATCTAATGAGCAGATCAGGGTAATTAGCATATTATCTTCTCAAACATGTATCTTTTATTTGTTGGGAACATTAAATATCCTCCTAGCTGTTTGAAGCTTCATAGTATATTTTTGTTAAGTATAGTCATTCTATGGTGGGAGAGAAAACTAGAACTCTTTGAGGCTTTTTGAGGCACTGGGGCCCACTGACCCATAGTTGCAAAGCCTTCTTTGGAAAACAACTCCAGAAGGCCTGGGTACTGGGTGCTGAGAGACAGCCTGGTAGCTGCTGCCAAGAGGAGCCTGCATTTGTTCCTGGAGAATCACTTTGAGCTGAGGGAGATTTAGTTTTGCCTAGTTCTTACCATGGCCCTCAAATTGCTATATACTAGATTCAGAGGAATAGGACCGTGCACCCAGGCATAAATGTTTGCATTCATGGACACACTACACTCAGTGCCCTACAGTTTTGGCTCCAACTCTTCCTTGTACTACTGTGACTTAGGTGGTTGGCAAGTTGCAGCCATGACTTTTCAGGTTATCTCTTTTTCCCAAATAGCTTGAATGTTGTTCAAGGCAGGCAATGTTCCTATGCTTGTTTTGTTCCTGCAGCCTGCTAGGATAAGAGTGTTTTCACTTTCAAAATAGATGCACATTCAGATCAGAGAACATGGAAGGAAAGCCCATGCTAGAGAAAATAAATTGGCACTCCTTGCCATACGAGTTGGAGTTAGTGTTAAAGTTATGAGTTAAGATTGTCATGAGAGAATTTGGTGTTGGATAACAGATGTCCAGGATGCAGACCCAGGATATAGCCATTCATTTAGGAGCTTCATAGAGTAAAAGGAGGCTGACCATGTCAAGGAGTGGCTAGAGGGGGAAGGGCAAAAGCAAAAACAAACAAACAAACAAACAAAACACCAGTGAATGCTGTTAAAAGTCACATTAAAAGGGGACAGAAGTGTGTCTCAGAAGACACTGTAATCTTTAGCAAGTGCAGGTTCATGGAGGGGTGGAGATGGATGACAGAGTGAATATTAGTTGTGACTGAGTTGGTCATGGATACCCCAGGCTGATAGAGACCTCTCTTTTCAAGATGGTAACCACAGGTGGGCACATACCTATAGTCCCAGCTACTTGAGAGGCTGAGGCAGGAGGATCACTTAAGCCTAGGAGTTCAAGACTAGCCTGGACAAGATAGTATGACTCCATTATCAAAAAAAAAAAAAAAAGAGAGAGAGAGATGGCAGTCATGAAAGGAATGAAGTGATAAGGCAGTAGCTGGTTGGGTGGGAGATGTGTTGGAATCTTTGATAGGTTTTTGTTCTGTTTTAATTCATGGTTGTATTTGGGGTTGGTTGGTTTGTTTCAAGATGAGAGAAACCTCAGTATATATTAATGCTGTGCTAGAGTCAATAATTAAATTTTCAGCAAGTTTGATAGACAGTTCTTAAACAATGGACAACTTAAAATTTGCCGTGGGGATAGTATTTACACCACAGAAACTGGCAACCACAGATACAAATACCACACCCCCACCCAAGTACCACCACAAAGAGCTAGTTGTTAAACATTTCCCAGCATACCACTGAACATATCTGAATACAGATAGAAATAATCCACTGGAGTCAGGAGAGACTCATGTGTTGGAAAGACACGAGACACTGATGGAGCCTCGTCTCCACTGATAGAGCAGGAGATGGGATCTGAGTAATTATGGGGACATTGGCTTTTCAAAGCAGGAAGGATTTTAATAGGAGGGAAAGTAAAGAGAATGAGAGAGAAGCGAGCCAAGATTCATAATAACAGCAATAATTATCGAAGCTTACATTTCTGAGTGAGTATCACGTGCCAAGGACTGTTCCAAATGCTTTGCCTGGATCTTCTCCTGTGGCAGCTATACCACCAAGGCAGGTATTATCATTATGTCTTCCTAGGTGACAAATCTGAAGTGCAGAGAGGTGGGACAGTTTTCCCGAGGCCCATCAGCTGTCACATCATGGAGTCAGGACTGAAACCCGATGATCTGATGCTCCAGCCTTCATATGTGGTCCCTGCAGTCTGCACTACATCCCAGAAATTGTGCAGATTCCAGGGCAGGAAGTGACACAAGTTCCCTGCTGATGGTTTCTTTTCTCTAAGGAAAATGCAGCAACATCCCCTTAGAGTGGGGGGCATCAATTAGAGAGATGTAAAGATAGTAGAAAACATACGTGGAGTTTGGGTGAGCAAGCCAACTACTAGAGGAGCATGAGAAGACGTCCAGGCAGTGTGGAGGGCCCAGCTGATAGTTTGGACCATAAGTATATAGTGAGACCATCCAATGATGTCGTTTTCTTTCAGACACCTAAGCTGCTCTGTGTATGCTGATAAAGTAACCTGTAGGGCCCCTCTGTGGTAGGATGATAACAAGTGGATGGGATAGATGATCCAAGGACAAAGGAATTTAGGCATTTGGCAGAAAGAGCGTAATTTTAGTAATGGACAATGGAATCTGTGCAGGACAAAAAGGTTGTGGAGGCAGGAGAGGGCTGGTTGAACTTGAGGTTTTGGTAAGATTGAAGAACTATAACAGTTAGAGTACTTGAACTAGTGAAGGAAGTAGAAGAAGAGGCTGTATTTGGAAATTTGAATATAAATTTATTAGTTCCGGTGATAGCTCATTTTCTCAATTTTCTCAGTTCAATGTGTGATTATGGAAGGAAATAGCCAAGGTGAATGGTAAAAAGGGTCATTGGAGGTGAGGTCAAGGTTCATACATGTAGATTTACAAATAGTCCAGGTTGATAGCAGAAGTTGTGATGAAGAAAAAGACGGAGATATTTTTTATTAAATAATCTCTCATTTTAATTTTTCTGTATATTGCTAATATTATAAACACTTTTTGCAGTTTACTTCCTATGCTAATTTTGTGTATTAATCAGAGAAGGAAAGCATATGTCTTATGGTTGTTTTAAACTTTGTTTAGTGCTAAGTTTAAGACCTTCTATTAGTATTCATTTGAAGATGTGGATTCCTTATTGAACCTGAAAATGAGTACCAGCATAATAAAGAAATCCTAATTGAGTTAATATCCATCAGGATTTAGTTATTCATCAAAAGCTGCTTACTGATTTAAAATGCAACTGGTAGCCCTCCTCAGATAATACAGTCAGACTTTGTCCACGTATGAACATCATCAGTTGAATGACGATTGCATGAACTTCACATATGTTTTAGATGACTGTGTCTTTTTCTCTTCTTGGTATTTTATCAAATCCTATGAAAATTGATATTCATAAAGAATAGTAAGGTACATCATCATGTGTATTGTGGCTTCTTTCTTATTGAGAGGATGAAATAAGTTTGCATCCTATACCTTGGTGTGTAGGGGAAATATGTCACTTGTGCTCTCTCTGATTTCCCTGGGATGCATGGGCTCCCACTCACTGGATTGTCAGCTGGTCACATGGCACCAATGGAAGGAAACATTTCTCTTCCTAAATAATACTCTGTAGTGAGTCTCTAATGCAAGGTCCAGGTTCCCCTGGACCTCATCTTGAGGAGAGCTTGCTACTCTTAATACAAAGCTTGACCTAACTGTGGTTTCCCTTCCTTAGGGGCAGTGTTTCCTCATGCTCTAAGTGGGATTAATTTTCATAACTTAATTTACCAGGTCCAGGAGGCAAGCTGTGGTTGCCATGGGAACGGTAACTGGATTTCCTGGCTTTTGTACATTTAACATATCAACAATGATGCTATAGTGACATAAGTATTTCTTCTTTTCTCCACTCTCACTTCCTTTTCCCCTTTTAGACAGATGATTGTTAGGGAAAGGAGAAAAAGAGTTTAATTTTACAGGCTGGTTTATCTGGTAAGTGTCATAATACTCACCTGGTGAATTATTTCAGTGGTAATGACATGTCCACAGGATACACGTGTCTAAACTTTACTTCCCATCCTTGGTGCTGGTTTTGACTGGCTTTCTAAGACCATAGAGACCCATGCGGAAAGTCAGAGAGAAAATTTGTTCAGCCTTGTAGCCGTTATTGAACTGAACATGACTTTGTGTACTGTGTTAAGTGAATTGCAAATTTAGAATGTTGTGCTTATTTTCATTTCTTCTTAATCACTGTGAGTCATTTCTTCACTAAAATTGAAGCCTATCAGGTTAGATGTCTATATACACACAGAGTGTGATTGTCAGAATAGTACTTGCATTGCATTTCTAGGCCACATAATCTTTAGCCTAACATTTGCATATTAATGGATAATTGTAAAACATTATGTAAATTATACATGGTGGTGAATATATTATCAAATCAAATGGCCTTTAGGGGTAATTATAGGATGCTGCTATGTCAACTAGGATGCCGCAGGTTGAATGCTGAGCATTTCCCATAGAACGAAATATAACCCAGCCAGGGTTTATTTCTATCCAATGTCAAGAGTTGCCTTTTGGTGTGACCCTCCGTTTTGTTAGATGAAGCAAATTCAGGATGATATTAGTCACAGAATGTTAGGGATGAATATTAGTCACAGAATGTTAGGGATGACTTTCCGCATGGGTCTCCATGGTCTTAGAAAGTCTGTCAAAACCAGCACCAAGGATGGGAAGTAAAGTTTAGACATGTGTATCCTGTGGACATGTCATTACCACTGAAATAATTCACCAGGTGAGTATTTTGACACTTACCAGATAAACCAGCCTGTAAAATTAAACTCTTTTTCTCCTTTCCCTGAATGAAACATATTAAAGTGTGTCAACTTTTAGTGTTGTTAATTCATCTAAATGTTTTCAGTCACAGAGAAAGTCCTGTGAGTATTAATGTTTTTCAGGGTATTTATTTTAATATAATTTGTTTCTTTTTTATTTTAAAAGAATCATGCTCGTTGTAAAAATGCAGCACACAGAACAGCCTTCCTAAGACACCCTATTGCTAAATGACTTTATTCTTTTATTGACTGCCTACATGTACCTTCTTTGAAAACCACCAACTGATTTATCTCTGTCATCTCCCCGGGTGTAACTCAGTGTCTATTCTGTGGTGACCAAGAAAGCATTGTGGAATAGAGGAAGGAGAAAGTTGAACCAGTAAGTGTTACCACCATGGGACCGGACTCTTGGCAACCCTAGTTACTTTCTTAAACCATTTGTTAGACTTACTGTATTATTTCTTTAAATAAGGCTTCTCTTTAGAACATGTTCTTTTTCCATAAAGGAGATCTCTATATTGTGACTACATCCAGTGCTTTGAAAGGAGGCTACATCTATGTAAGTATTTTCTGGTATTAAACAGTAGGTGACAGATGAGTTGGTCTTTATCATCATTTAAATACGTTCTTTAAAATCCCTGTACCTTCAAAACAAAACTACCTCTTCTATCCTGTTATATTTCCGTGTAAAATGACTCCCTTACCCCACTAATCTAATGGTTTCTTGTTCTGTGAGTATTCTTTTCTGTTAGCAAGTGATAAATATAAAACATTTTATGCAAAAAAACCCCTGATGTTATGGCAGTCATCCCCTTTGCAAAAATGAAATATAAACAATAACCAAACTGTAATGTCAAAAATAGACATTGACATAAACAGACATTTGGCCAGGCTCGGTGGCTCAGCCTGTAATTCTGTACTTTGGGAGGCCAAAGTTAGTGGATTGCCTGAGCCCCTGGGTTCGAAACTAGCCCAGGCAACTTGGCAAGACCTCATCTTTATAATAAATCAAAAATTAGCCAGGCGAGGTAGTGCACACCTATAATTCTGGATACTTGGAAGACTGAGGAGGAAGGATCACCAGAGACCAGCAGGTTGATGCTGGGGTGGCCGTGAATGTGCCACTGCACTCCAGTCTGGGCGACGGAGTGAGACTCCAACTTTATAAAGAAAGAAAACAAACAAACAAAAAAACAGACATTCAAGTGTGTATGTGCAAATCCAAATCTTAGTCTTAGGAACTTCTGTAGTCAGAAACCTTCTGTGTCTAAGTTCCCCAACCCTTTCCCTTCTATGCCTCCCTCCTCCCCAGCCCATCACCAGATTAACGGCTTGGGGCTTTAACCCAAATTTTTGATAAATTAATATATTTGCTCAATTTAGTTATACTGTAAATAAAATAAAGTCAATGAGCTAATATTTTATAGTCAGTAAAACTCAAAAGAATTGTTGACAAGTTTTTTTTGTTCTATCAATTGTTCTAAAATTTTGTAGACTCATTTCTAACCAAAAGAAAAAGAACTATGCCTCATTAAAAGACAATTATATTGCTTTCTCAGTACCAGGGTTGGAGTTAGATCGTTAGTCCCTCACTTTGCCTCATGCTGGTTCTGTGACATGTAACAAGTTACTTAAGTCCCTCACTTTGCCTCATGCTGGTTCTGTGACATGTAACAAGTTACTTAACTTAGTCTTCACCTACCTGCCTTTAAAGTCATAGGCAATAATTCTTGCTTGAAGAAACTATTGTAAAGTTCAAAGCGATCACAGATATGAAAGTTCCTCATAAAAGGCCTAATCCTTACTAGGTGCTCAATCTATGTCTTTCTTTGTAGGCATCTTATTTCCATTTTCTTCCTGTGATGGCATCACAGAAACCTCAAAAAGTGATTATTGTCAAAACTAAAATGCCAACAGGCGATTCATGTGCAGGTCTGTACCTTCCCATGGGCAAATCATTTATGTATTGTTTATTTCCTTTTCCTCCATTTCCAGCTCAGGTTCCAGCTCAGGTTCTGGAGCCATTGGAAACTAATGAGAAAATGACAGGCATTGTTACCATTATTGCTCTGGTGCCATGAGGTCTCTGGTGGGAACATTTGAGAGACGAAGAGTATAATAAAGAGAAAAACGAAAACTTCCTAGAATTCAACTGTGTTGTCTAGGTCCTCATGCACGTGACTTCAAATCTACATTTCCTCATGTGGTAGTCAAAAGCTTAGTGTCCTCGCCAGTTAGAAATAATTTCTAATGATTAACATAATAGTGAATCATTTTTGGCTCTGTGAGATACTTTTTTTTTTTTTTTTTGAGTTGGAGTCTCACTCTGTTGCCCAGACTGGAGTACAGTGGCACGGTCCCGGCCAACACAGCCTCGACCTGCTAGGCTCCAGCGATCCTTCCACCTCAGCCTTCCAAGTAGCTGGAACTACAGGTGTGTACTACCATGCCTGGCTAAATTTTTGATTTATTGTGGAGATGAGGTCTTGCCAAGTTGCCCAGGCAGATACTATTGATGGTAATTTGTACCCAAAATACGATGAAACACAGAAATGGCTTCTGCCATACAATGAAAGAGGAAAATGTAACAGCTAATTAATAGACCATCAAGGCTGGGCTTGGTGGCTCAACCTGTAATGCCAGCACTTTGGGAGCCTGAAGTGAGTGGATTGCCTGAGCCTGAGGGTTCGAGACCCACCCAGGCAACTTGGTGAGACTTCATCTCTACAATAAATCAAAAATTAGCCAAGTGTGGTACTGCATGCCTGTAGTTCTGGCTACTTGAAAGGCTGAGGTGGAAGGATCGCCAGAGCCCATCAGGTCGAGGCTGCGGTGGCCGGGAGTGTGCCACTGCACTCCAGTCTGGGCAACGGAGTGAGACTCCAACTCAAAAAAAAAAAAAAAAAGACCATCAAATAGTTTCTACTATTGTGTATTAGAAGTTGGACACATATAATATTAGTTATCAACAAGAATAAGTTATCTGATTTTCATGGTATTCCATATGAAAAACTGATACATTGACCCTAGGCTTGCATTCCTGCCTTGAAATAATTTTAACCTACCACTATCATTGTTGGCATACTCTGCAGAAGGTTATGACTTGCTGGAACTCTGTTCCACAGAGCATCTATCTTTAAGCCTCCCAACCCCCCTACTGGTATGGTGTTTTCCCTGAATATACCAGAATTTCTCCCCCTTGGGTTCATTAAGAAAATTTATCAATTTGAGGAATATAGAGCAGTGAAGGTAAAGGAATTGTCTCAGGGTGGTTCACTAGGCATGGGAAAAGATTCCAACATGCCACTCTCATCTGAGATGCTAACTTCAGGAAGACCTTTCTTTGCCTCAGTTGGCCTTGGTGGGAAACCTTGAGCCAATGGAATACCTCATGGGTGGCAATACTATGTTTAATGGGCACAGGCCCCCCCCCGCACCCCCCAAGTCCTCCCTTGGTCCTTTGTTGGATGTTCTCCATGAAAGGAAGGAATCCACCATGGGTTCCAGAAATTACTGAGAAATCCTTTCTTGGTTATGGATGTAATCAAGCTGTTAACTCTAGACTGTTTCAAATAGTTCATACTTGTTGAGGAATCCTTCAACCAAGTCTTCTTGGCTGAGAATATTGATCATGTGGAATCAAGGCCAGTTGGCTTTCTAGAAGTGTCTTCAGATTGTACTCAATGCCCAGAAATTTCCCTGGTCCTGGGGTACTACCCCAGGGTTTGGCTTTGTTTTGTTTGTATTGAGGTTCTCTGGAGGAGAGATCACATCCCTCCAACAGAGGGAACATAGCCCTCATGGAACCTTCAGAAGGTGCTTATTTACCATCACAGCCTACATAGAATCATTTCCCATCAGTTCCTTCAGTCAGTCTGAGGAAAGCTTGACTGGGTTCTTTTCTTTTTCTCGCTTTCTTCTCTGTCCCCTTCTGGTTGGCATCCTCTCCACCCACCTTACCCCCACCACCATCACCATGCTGTAGGAAATTGAATGGACTGCGTAGGTGTGCTCTTGCCAACAAAGTGAGACAGAGCAGTTTGCCTATGACTCCTTGCCTCTTAAAGTGTTTCAACAATATTTAAAAATCTTTAATGAAATGTGATAATTCAGCTTCATTCTTACAGAAAGGGGTATATGTTTTTTAAATTTGTATCTCTATTGCTTTGACTTGAGTGATATATTCCGGAGAAGGCTAATTAATATTTTGATGAAACCAGCCCCACAAAATCAAAAGAAGTGAGAAGGGGAAGGGATCTTAGTGCTGATGGAGTCCAAAGAACTCTGAATGAAGACCCTGCTGGCCTGTTCAGCAGCCACTGATGTGTAATGTATAATGTGTGTGTGCATGTATGCATGTGCATGTTTGTGTAAAGTTGCCATTTGTCTTTTCTTTTGTAGGACTGAGTGATTCAACTTTTTCTGTAATTGTGTCCTTATAGTTTCTTAGGGTTAGAAATATCTTGCTCTTTATTAAGTGTTGGTGGTAATAGCAGAAGAATTTTTAAATGGTCTTACTTGATACAATAGGAAGTTGGTAACATTATATCAGTGCCTGGAATTTTTTTTTTTTTTTAATTTTAGAATCAGTGAATACAAGTACTTGTTAGTTACGTGGACATTATTACATAGTGGTGGGGATTGGGTCTCTGGTGGCCCATTTCTACATAGTGAACATTGTACCTAATAGGCAATTTGTGAACCCTAACCTCTCTTTTCACCTCCTCCCTTATTGGTGTCCCAGTGCTTTTTATTTCCATCTTTGTGATCATTTAGCTCCCGCATATAAGTGAGAACGTGAGGTTTTTGGTTTTCCGTTTCTGAGTTAGCAATGATTGACTGGGGTAAAGAAAATGTGGTATATATACACCTGACAATACTATACAGTGATAAAAATAATGAAATCATGTCCTTTGGAGCAACATGAATGGAGCTGGAGAACATCACCCTAAATGAACTAACTAACTCAAAAAGTGAGCTTTAATTTAAAAGAAACTGTTTTCTAGTCTGAAAAGTCCCCAGATAGAGATCAATAAGAAGCTTTTAATGTGTACATAAAACTTAGAAATGTGAAAGAAGTATTCTCACTAATAGACACAGAGGTCAGTTCACTGTGTGTGTGTGTGTGTGTGTGTGTGTGTGTGTGTGTGTGTGTGTGTACATGTATGCATGCACAGCAAAAGCTTAGGCTATCTTCTCTGTGGATGCTGCTCTGAGTTGCTGGACTGAGGTGGTATTACTGAGCTGGGTAAAGTTTCTGCATCTAGGGGACATCTGAAAGAAGGAATGATGAAGGCTTTGTGGTGAACAAAGTTCACAAAAAAATCTCCTTTGTAGTGTATTTTGTGAGAACTTCGTGGCTTTGGGAGATCTCAATTTCTACTTCCAAATGGTTTTACCATCTCCTACCCAGAGAGACAGATGACAGGACATCTATCCTACAAAGCGCAAGCTGTGCCTTGTGGCAGTCATTCTGAGAATCTTTTAACACTTCATTCTCTTTAATCCTATAAGGTTATACATTTGCATAAATGGTTCTTAAAATGTGTTTTTTTTAAAGAAACATGCCAACTATTTAAAATAATGCCATTGATTTTTAACCTCTTAAATCAGGGTTACAGAGCAAAGGCCATTGAAGAACACATATAAGGAAATAACATAAAATTTTCCATTGATAATATAATTTCCCTCAAAATTTGATAATTCCTGTCTGTCTTACTACATGTTTGTTTTAATCCATTTAACAATTATTTATTGTCTTCCTCTTCCTCTTCTCTGTATTATACCTAACACATTAAAAATATAATGTGAATATTTACTGGATAATAGACATTTTACTAAGAATGCTTACATTTATTATTTCCTTTAAGCCATCCTATGAAACAGATGCTACCTCAATTTCCATTTTTCAGATGAAAGGACCTATTCAGAGGTCCTGTAATTGACACAAGCTTGCATCGCTGAAAAAGGACCAAATAACAGCTGGAACTCAAGACTCTGACTCCTAAGCTCCTGTACCAGTCTCCACTGTCCTTGCCCTGAGTGTGTTATCTTTCTCCTCCAACTCCCTCCACCACCACATACACACACACCTGCACAAAGACTAACTAGACTGTTTTGGTGGTGGATGCGTTTGTCTGCTAGTTCCAGAACACCTTTTCTCTAAGTGTCCAAAGGGATCTCTCACCCTTGGTGCCTTACAACATGGGCTAGGCTGGGCCAGTCAAATCCACTTGCTTGAAAAGAATGGGAGGAAGAACATGTTTCCTTCATTTTCCATGCTATCCCTTTCCTCTTTAAAAACTGACAGATGAAATGCACTCACTTTGTGGTAAGGATATCCTGTTTTGTCTTCTGGCAGGTGCTGATTCTGTATTCTAATGGGGCATGATGTGGTTTACCTTGTCCATAGGAGCTGTGCTGAGTCTGAGGCTACACTAGGAATTCTGAAGGGTGGTGCTCCAAGGATTATTTATCTTATTGTGAGCTGATGCGTGAAACGCTGACCCAGCCTAGTGCCCCTGTCAAGAAAGTCACTTAGAAGAAACTGTAGCTGTTGTTGCTTTTTAATCACTGTGTTTCTTCCCTCTTGGGTACACTGACCTTGTAAAGAACTGACTAGGGATCTATAGTCAATAAAAATAGCTTGTGTTTATGAATCACCTTTCCCCCAAAGTGTAAGAACAACTCTACAAATTTTACTAGAACTAAAATCTTGAAATATTATTGAGGAAAGCTAGACTATTGTAAATTGTAAAGTCTTTATGGGTAGGATTGTGCTTTTACGTTGCTCTTATTCTTCCCAAAGTACCAGTGTTTACTAAACATTTTGTGATTAATTGATTCCTAATTAAGATTGAATTTAATGCTAAATCTTCATGGATTGTGTGTGATAAAACATGAAAATCTAGGGCTGCTGTTTCAGCCGGGACTCTGAGTAGGTCATCCCCCTGAGAAAGATTGTGGCAGCCCAGTATTGGTGTTGGTTCAACAGTAGGGTGCATTACTGACATAGACTATGTTGGGGATAATGGTGCTGCCTAGAATTGGCACCACTCACTGTACTCAGTTACCCAGTTGTGGGTACTGCAGCGCCCAGGACTAAGACTTAATACAGATGTGTGAACATGTACATTTCCCAGAAACCTGCCATCTTCAGAATTCCAGGATTCTACCTGCAATGGTTCTACCCACAGGAAGGCTGGAGCTAACAACCTTTTGAACATTGACTTGCAAACTGGTTGGGGCAGATCCTGTAAATGGGTGGCTAGTGATCACACTTTGTTGATCTTTATAAGAATATCTTGGCAATGAATTTGTAGGGGTTGGGTATTTTGACTGCTGAAATTTTGATTCTAGATTTACACACATGCCTGAAATTCTGAAATCTGTGCAATCATGGACCCAAGAGTCATTTTTTTTTTTTTTGGCTCCTGCTATAGTATCAATTTTCAAAAGATGGAGAAATTGAGGCTCGGAGAGGCAACTCTGTCTACCCAAATTCATATAGATGGAATTCACCCAACTCCCTAAAGCCTGTGTATTTTACAGTATACTCAGCTGCTTCTAGTTTGGCCTTTTTTTTTCTATAGACGTTCCAGCTCTTTTTTTCTTATTGTCATTTCTGCATATGTGTTCACTGGTCACGGAAGCCATTTACTCACATTCATTTTAATGTTCAGTGTTTGTGTTGTGGCTGAGTTGCAACTGCTGTTTGTCATGGCTGAAGGGGAGACATGGGTGCCATGGAAAAACTAAATGATAAGGTCCTTAGAAATCTGTTCCCTAGGTGATGGAATATGCTCAGCTCTATTGTTTGTAAGCAGTAGCATTCCTGCTAGGACAAGAAATGCAATACATATGCTAATATGTGCATGAATGGTAGGGAAGATGTTTGAGTCAAAGAAGCTTGTCTGTTCACATTTACAGCCAATGGAAATTGAAAAAAATTTTAGCAGATTTTCAGTGAAAAGGAAGAAATGCCAGGAACTGAAGATTGCTATATAGTGATGCCTCCCTCTGAATGACTGTAGGTATGCATGCTGTCTACAAAGGGCTGCATAGAATGACTGCCAACCTTGAAATTCAATGATTCTCTAAAATATTTTAGAACATATTCTAGATAAATCCCCCAGATCCATAGAGTGTAATATAAAATAGCACAAGTTGTTAAATTTACGTTGAATTGGAATTATACCTGATTCTGGGTTGTTTTTTAAAAAATTTTCACATCCTCTCTTAAGAGTTCATTAAATTATTTAACGAAATATTAGCAGGTTTTACCTGTTATTACTAGCCCCAAAGTAAAATAACCTGTTGAAACTTTGCATGTTACTTTATAATAGCTCATATTACTTTCTATTTTACAGTACAATTCTTGCACCCATAACCAATCTCCCATTCTTCCTAGAACTTTGAAAATCAAAGTAATGTCTTATGCATCTTCATGATAGGCTAAGAGACTGAGGGTGAATGTTATCATTATTACAATCTTTAAAGGTGAATTTTGAAGCTATATCACAGACAATATTTTTTAATGGATTGTTGGAAAAGACTAGTTTTTTGTGTGTTTATAAAAGAAAGTAACAAATACTTGGAGCCATTTTGGATTCACTAAATTTAATTTCTACCAAAAATCACTTTTATTTCTGTCATAAATATTAAATTAGACAGATGTCCTACATATAGTGTATCTAGGAGTATGTTTAGAGATTTCTTAGAATCATTTTTCTGGAGGGAGCTTGAGTCTACCCTTGGCTATACATTTTTGAGGATCAAAATCTATAATGTGAATAAAGGAATGCAAGCTATACTTATCATACTTTTCAGAATACCTCAGATCAAGAGGAGTATTTATTTTATAATTAAAGGTTTTTAAGTTTCCTAATAGACTGAAACCATAGGGCAAATATCAAAATTAATTTAACTTTGATAAAATTCTGTACTTAGATTTTAAAAATCTATTGCACAAATGGAGACGTGAGGAGACTTTGATCAATAACCCTGGGTAAAGGACCTGAACATTTTAGTTGACAACACTGTCAATTTAAGCCCTTGGCAAATGACTGTAAAGTAAAACCAGTTCATATCAGGCTACACACAGAGAAATATAGTCTCTAGATCCAAGGAGGGAGTTAATAGTCCCATGATAAATATACTTGCCTCAGAACATGCCTGGAATACTAGGAATCATTCTGGGACACAGAGCACATCCAGAAGAAGGTAATGATGTCTGTAAGCAACAGTTAATGAAATGGGGTGTGATTAGCCTTGAGTAGAGAAGGCTAAGAGGAGATACATTAACTATAAGTATTTTAAGGGTGGTCAAGTGAAAAGATATTTGACTTACTGCATATATCCTCTAGAGAGAGGATAAACTAGGACCAATGTATTTGGAAGCTTTAAGAAACCAGACAATAGTTTTGTTTTGTTTTGTGTTTTGAACAAATGAGTGTCCTGTGAAGTTGTGAGGCACTACTTCTGTCATAACAAAAATAAGATGGCAGTCTTTCATGGATGTTGCTAAAACTCAGGTTAGAGTTCTCTTTTCATCTTTTGATTTTTGTTATCATGTGCATACATACTAACATCTCATAAAATAAGTAACCTAAGGAAATTTGTTATCCAAAATGGATTTCCCTTCATGTCTGGAAATGCAGATTTTTTTAGAGGAATATTCTGACAAAAGCACCTCCACCGATACAAAAACAGAAAGCTGCATTCTTTCTGCTGATATCCACCCCACCCTGAGACATCTCTTAAACATTCTGAAAATCACAGGCACTGCTATCAGGCTTACTTTATGGAAGAGACTAACTTGCAACCATAGGGAACTTCAGACTAACGGGGCCTATGGCTGGTGCTCTCCTTGGTGCTGAACCAAGGCACAGTCTTTGAAGCTTTCTACCAGGCTAAGACTTGCCTTTTCTTTTTACCTGCCTGCAACAACTCAGGTTGCACTTCTTGTTTGTTGATATGACAATGCTGCCTGCCTTTGCTAAAATCCAGCTGGTATCCTAACTGCTTTGACTCTATTCCACAGACATGTCTCTCAAGAAAGATGAGTTATGAAACAGATTTGTGATTTGAATAAGGAACTGCAATGTGTGATGCATCACATCCATACATCAATCTTGACTTATTATGCAATTACATTCCTTACAACATCCAAAGTCATTTCATGATATCCATTCATTGATTCTTAGTAGACTTAGACATGAAGGCAAGTATTGGATATGGTGGGTTGCAGCCTAAGAAAGAGGGCCTTAAGAGTTTGATGAGTGCTCTGACCCAGATTAGATATAAAATTGAAATTTTAATGTATTTTATTTCTCTCATATATACAATACACTGTTCTTGTTGGCTGGAGATATCAATTATTTAAACTAACATGACTTCGCATGAAATGAAATAGTCTTGAATAAATGTCACCAAGTGACAACTGGAAGAACGACATTGACAGAATATCTTCACAACAAAAGCAGAGATTGAGTGAACAAGGACTGTTCAGAGTAGACAGCTGTGTTCTTCAGGTGAGATGAGAACTCTGCTAGATTAGCAGGGAAATGTGCTTCTGCCCTTCCATGAGGTCAAAGCAGACAGAAATATGCTGGTGTGAACATTTCCTCCCAAGAGTCCAGGGAACTTGGATTGAGCTAAGTGAGAGGATCTTGGAAATCTCAGAATTAAAAGAAGGCAAAGGAACTACTAAAAGAAATAAAGAACATGAACTGTAAGGGGAAGAAAGGTTGGAGAACCTCTGCTATTTAATGACAATTAACGTTTGTAAAAATTTGCACAGAAGACAAACCATTTAAGGTTCATAAATTATATAGCCAGAATTTAATGGCAAAATTCCTTGAGGAAAGGATTCATTTACAGTAGTTCACTAGTTATAATTTATAGAACTGTGCTACACCAAATTATGCAGTTAGCAAATACATTCCATGATTCATGTGAGTTTGGTAGAAAGAGGGAAAAAAATCCCTTTAAATATAATGGTAAAATAAAAACAAGGTTTCAAGAAATATAACAAGTGAAACATTTAATCCTCAGAATTCATCAAGTGAGATTCTGTGATTAATATTTCATATAAAGAGCTTGGAGAATGAAAGAATTTATACTCTTTTATAATTTAGACCAATCTTTTAATGTCTGGTCAAATCCAAGGTCAGATTTATTAGTCTTAGAAAAATTATCCAAATTAGGAAGTGTCACTAAAGAAGCAGCTCATTTATGGAATAATTCTCTTTGAAGCTTTTTTTCCCCAAGTAAAATATTCTTCAGAGACAAGGTGTCCCAGTGTCCATTTGAAAAGCTCTTATTATATCTCACCCAGCATGCTCAAGAGGCCAACTAGGCAAGGTCCATTTTTTAAAATCATTTCCTTGTTTACTTTTTTTAGCATTGCATTTCTTTCCAAAGTTTTGGTGCTACTTATATCTACTCTGAAAGAAAAACAATGTTCAGTATGTATTCCTTTGTTTCACCGAATGTTTCAGATCAAGTACTGTGCATTTGCCAGAGGAGGAAGGAAGCTGAACACCTCAAATAAAGAATTCTTATGGGAAACTTCACATTTAAGGCAGAGCATCCTTCATGAAACCTTAGAGTAAACCAGACCTTCCATATGGATTATATTCTGTGGTTAAATTGTCTCCCTCGTTGATAATTAATCTCCATTGGAGCAGACTAAATATTAGCAACAAATGTTTGACTTGTCTTCTACTGAAGCACAGATGAGTCTGTGATTTAAAAAAAAAAAACCTCTGAACTTGACTTTTACGTCTATTAAATAAAGATTTTTAAAATTGTGTGTATTTAAGGTATACCACATGATGTTTTGGTACATATATACATAGTGAAACGATTACAACAGTCAGGCCAATTCACATATCATTGTACATAGTTACCTTTTGCATGTGTGTATGTCTGTGTGCATTGTGTATATTGTGTATTGTGAGCACCTGAATCTACTCTCCTAGCAAATTTCCAGTATACAATACAATATTATTAACAATAGTCTCATACTGCATATTAGATCTCTTGACTTGTGTGAACTACTTGGCTGCTGAAAGGTACTTGGAGCATAGTAGGGTCATGGTAACTGTTGGTTTTCTTTCAAGGTTACATTTAGCACTACTCAAAAAGAGAAATGGGAAATAAGTTTTTATTCCTGCCAGTAAGTTTCACAACTCTCAAACATCTAGATATCATTTGCCTCTGGAAGTCTTATAACTTCATACGAACTCTCTGATGTATCTATATCCTCTTGAAGGAAGCATCCAGAGTGCAGCTTTCTTTGATTCCCATGATTAAGTGTGACAAAGAAGAAGGCTTCTGACCTGAGCTCTTGGTTTGTCTAGTTGTCCTAGAGAAAAGAATAAGGCAGGTTCTCAAGATGAAACCATGTTTGGGAAGGCAAGTGTAGACAGATTGATGTGACACTAAATTTAAAATTTTTAAGGAAAACAAGATATCTTCCAAAGGCTAGAATGACAGAAAATGAGAACATGAGGTTTAAAGTCAAAAGGATAATAGGGAGCAACTGCTAATGGACATGAGGTTTTATTTTGTGGAAGTGAAAATGTTATAAGATGTTAATTGCACAGCTCTTCAGATACACTAACTTGCATACTTATTGGGGTAAATTTTATGGTCTATAAAAATATCTTAAAGCTGTTCATTTGTTAAGGGCGTGAAAAGGTGCTATTCTCTTAGAGCACAAGTGTTGGAGACAAGATGACTTGGGTTCAGACCCTCATAGTTTTCTAGTTAATAGTTGGATGACCTTAAACAAATTGCTTTCTATCTCTGCATCTCTATTTCCTCACCTCTCAAATGGAGATGAGCAGACCTCCTTCTAGGGTTCTCACAAGGAGAACTAGGATAATGTATATCAAATGTCTACCAGCAATGCTTAACTGAGAGAAAACTGCCTGTGATGCTAGCAACTGAAGGTGGGGAGAAATTGATAATGATAGTAGGAGTAAGTTTTTAGAATGAAAGTTTAGAGCTATAAAAGCCCTTGTGAGGGTAAATTTGACAAAGCCATTTCAAGACATATTTGTTCCCCTAAAACTCCATTAAAGAAAATACTTGATTTTACTGTGTTCCTTCAAAGATACTCTCTTTCTTTACCCTTTCCCTGGACTGACCTGAAGACAAAATCAGCAAATTCAGTTATGCAAGGATATGGTTGGAAATCAGGCAAAATTTTTAAGCTCTTCAGGGAAAGCAGGGCTGCTCTGCACCTTTAACATTTTTGCCCCTGGTTTCCTTTTAAAGGGGAAAGCTGAATTACAAAAGGAGAAGAGTGCTGAACACATCACATAATTTTAATTGGTTTTAAAAGGCCACCAGCAGAATCCTTTCTGCAGCAGAATAGTGCTTCAGGGGGCGGGGGTTGATATGGTCAGAGAATAATCCTTGCCCAACAACTGAACCAGGGCTTCACTGAGGAGAGGATCTTGGGAATCCCAGAGCGGCACTGTCAGTGCTCAGACTGCAGGAAGCTACCCCCTCCCCACACCTGACTCAGAAAGAGGTGCATTCTGTGTATCCAGGGTGATACAGTAGACCCTTAGTGTTTATCCCTGAACAAGAGAAATGTAGCGGTCTCTATCTTAAAAGCTGACCTTCCAGTGGGAAGACAGAAAAAACAAGTTAAAAGTAAATTAAATAATAGTAAATTCTACCAAGTTATGAATAAAAAAGAGAAAAGCAAGCATGCGCTTTCTTTCCCAGCAGCTCCGTCTGACCATATCACTTCCACTAAGATCATTGAGAATACCCCTTTCTGTCCCATTTTCATGTCTGTGAAAGAGACTTTTTAAAAAATCACAATTTGTCTTACTAAGAGGACTGGGAAAGAGAAAACTATACTATACTATGAATTTCTTTCCCAGGATATTTACCTGAGGGCTTCAACTGAATGCACTAAGATCTTTTGCTGATAAAGAGACAACTTCAGGTTCATGGACTAGAGGTTAGATTCTTTGTTTAGGGAAAAGCCTCTCAAATGCATGCCCAGAGTCTATCTGTAGTTTAGGCATAATTCAGACACATGGTGGTGATAAGCCACGGTTATGCTTTATGGCACTTAATTAGAACAGGCCCAGTCAGGAAGAGAAAGGTGGTAGTTGTGGTACAACCAGAATTTCCTTGCTGAGGAAGATCCTGGAATGTCAATGTATTGAGCCCATAGGGAGTAAGTGACTCTGGGGTAGCCTCATCTGCTCTCCTGGGTGTTAACTCTCCTTTGTGTATCTCAAGTGATTGCAAGCCAACATGAACCCAGCCTTAACTGGGTCCCAACTGTCATTCTTGTGCATTTTGAACCTGAACCCACTTTTGTGGTTAGCCCAGCTCTCTGGGTTGTATGTTTCTAAAGCTCACAGAAGCTAGCAAACATCAGATATAGAAAGAGAAGGGGAGGCTCTGACAGGAAGGAACACAGATTAACGAGTTATTTCTGCATTTAATGAGCTATTCTGTTAAATTGACCTATAAAATGAAATGCCAAGCCATTTGTATTCAACAAACATGTATTACAGACAGAGTGCCATGGGTGGTCACAGAGAGGTGAGCCTTGTACCTCTAAACATTCATTTATGTGGCTCTTTCTCCTTTGCAAGTTAAATAAGCCACAGTAGCAACTACTTAAAACAAACAATGCTATCTTTTTTAAAAGTATAATGTTTTATTGATCCTAAGTCATAATTTTCTTATATGAGAGTCCGTGGCTTGCAAACATGGAAGGACAATTTGTTTCATTAGTGAGCACATAATGAGTTGTTCCAGCATCTCTTATTGTCTCCCTCAAGCTTGAAAAGGATCTTGACAATCCCTTTGTGCTTTGTATTGGAATCACTTCGAATTCTCAGGTTCCCTTTAAAAGAAATCAGAAAACGAATTTATGTTGGCTGTTATTTTGCTCCAGAAACTCCCTTGATCTTTCAAAAATCTCCCCCTCTGGATCTTAGAAAATCGAATGTAAGATGCACATTGCTGCCTTCCCCTTGATCCCTTCGTGAGTTTGGGAGTGTTAAGGTTAATGCAGGTATCTTCATTCTTTGATTTGTCTCATGCTTTGATTTCTATTTGTTTTGTTTTGCTTCGTTTTGTTTTCAACATTCTCATTCCTTGGTTTGATTCATTGATGATTACAAAATATCAAAACATAAAACCTAAACTCCTGGTCTAATGAGAGAAAGCACACTGGGGTTCTTTCTTCTACCAGCCTGACACTTGGAGGGCAGCTCCAAGTAAGTCACGTCCACACTGTCATTCTCCAAGAAGAGGTCGCTGAGCAGAGGCCTGAGCCCCTCCACTTTTTCTCACATCAGTAAGTGCTAATATCTTGGGATTCCTTATGGGAAAAATACAAAGAATGCTTGATGCTTCTGGCAGAGTCATCTGAGATGGTCGCACTTTGAACAAATATTGCTTTATATGTGTAGAAAAACCGTTTCTCTCTTTCAAAGGCTGACCCTGAGTTAGTCTGTTGAAATTGTATCTAATTACTGGGCAGTGGTACATATTCTCTACAACACTAAAAGGAGACAAGGAAAATATGTGTCACAAGCGACAATGAAAGATCAACTGGCTCTTGGCTTATTTATAGTCAAGAAGCAGGGAGGTTGTGAGTAGGTAAAGGTGGACATGGTACTTATACATTTAGGATTGATTGAGAGTCTGGCGAGATGCTTCTGTGGGCTTAATCTACTTACAACTGCCTCCTGTGAGACAGCATGGACTCAAGGGCCAGCAAGGTGGAGGAGAGGTCATGGGGTTGACCGGAAGCAGACATTCCTGCATAGCTGTGAAGAACCTGTCTGATGGGGATAATTCTAGACCTCACTCGTAGCCTCATACTGGAGTGGTTTTTATCTGGATAATGTGTGGTAATGTGTGAGGAAACTCTGTTAACTCTGAAATATTACATAAAAGACCCTTTTCACCATGGAAATATAGACTGCTTCACAATCCTAGACTATTTTAGAGAATCTAGGAAAAGGAAGACTTATTTAACTTTTTTTTTTTTTTGAGTTGGAGTCTCACTCTGTTGCCCAGACTGGAGTGCAGTGGCCGCTCCCAGCCACCGCAACCTCGACCTGCCAGGCTCTGGCGATCCTTCCGCCTCAGCCTTCCAAGTAGCCGGAATTACAGGCATTTATTTAACTTTTTTTCTTTTCTCTTAATTCCTTTGTAGAATGAAGTACTTTATAAATATATATTTTTTAAATTTCTCTTCCTCACATGTTCAAATAAGTGATATTTTTACTTTTTCTATACTAAGATTTAATATAAAAGAAAGGTAAGGGAAGTTGCTGCTGAGTAAAAGAAGTGAGCAAGGGGGAAAAAAGCTAGCGAGGAAAAAAATTGTTTTAAAAAAGCTTCTGAAACAAATCTGCACATGTATCCCTTGAATCTAAAATTAAAAAAAAAAAAAAGCTTTTGAACTTTTGTGATCTGGAAAAAATAAAAACAAGTGGTTTTTTAAAAAATAATAATAATATGTCCTATGTGTGGGACAGCAAGTAGACAATGCAAATCCTTACCACTAATTTTTCTTCTTAGTGAAACTTTGGTTTTTAGTACATTTTAGGTTTAAAGAAAAATGCAAAGATAGCACAGAGAGTTCCCATAACCTGTACCTGTTTTTTACTATTAACATCTTACCTGAATATGTTACATTTGTTATTATAAATAATTGTAATGTTAACTAATGTTAACTAATGTCCATACTCTATTCAGATTTCCTTAATTTTTATCTAATGTCCTTTTTTTTTTTTTGAGTTGAAGTCTCACTCTGTCGCCCAGACTGAAGTGCAGTGGGCTACCGCAGCCTCACCTGCTGGGCTCCGGCAATCCTTCCGCCTCAGCCTTCCGAGTAGCCAGAATTACAGACATGCGCTACCACGCCCGGCTGATTTTTTTTTTTAATTTATTGTAGAGATGAGGTTTCACTGCCCAGGCGGGTGTCGAACCCGCAGGCTCAGGCAATCCACTCACCTCAGCCTCCCAAAGGCACGGGATTACAGGCTGAGCCACCGAGACCGGCGCTAATGTCCTTTTTTATGTTCCAGGATCTCGCCTGTCTTACATTTAGTCATTGATTGATACTCCAGGTGGTCTATAGAGTGCAGTCTTAGGTTGTAGTGCGTGTGTCTCTGCATGTCTGAGGGTTAAGCTAGTTAATCTTTCTAAGAGTCTCTGTTGGCCATGCTTGTAAAGCACTCATAGCTTCATATTGGAGTGGTAATGTTTCCTTTAGCTCAGAGCTCAGCTGTATAGCCACTTTATCTAAGCAAAACATAGGCAAAACCTTGCACAGAAATTTAAAAAGTAGCCCAGAGCAATTACAGTAAATGACAAGTTGTTAACTGTCATCGTGCACACCACTTCTAGCATTACTCCTCTCATTCATACTTTACTAAGGAAGATAAGGCTAGGGATGGGGGCGGGGGTTTGAGGTTGGTAATCAAGAATCCAGGCTTGTATGTTACATTTGAGATGTCTGTGAAACACTAGAATGGAGATGTTGGGTAGACAGTTGAAAATATGCATCTAGCTGCAGAAAGAGGGCTCCTGAGCCAGGAGACTGGATGAGATTTCATCCCTCAGGGAGTGAGTGCAGGTGAAGAGGTGGAGACCAGCAGACAGAACTCCAGATTGGAGATTAAGAATTAGGCCGGGCTTGGTGGCTCAGCCTGTAATCCCAGCTCTTGGGAGGCTGAGGTGAGTGGATTGCCTGAGCCCACAGATTCAAGACCAACCCGGGCAACGTGGCAAAACCTGTCTCTACAATAAATAAATAAAAAATTAGTCGGGTGTGGTAGGGCTTACCTGTAGTTCCAGCTACTTTGGAAGATTGAGACGGAAGGATCTCCGGAGCCCAGCAGATCAACGCTGGGGTGGCCGTGAGTGTGTCACTGCACTCCAGCCTGGGTGACAGAGTAAGACTCCAACTCAAAAAAAAAAAAAAAAAGAATTGGAGGAGGAGCCAGTGATGCCAGCATCCAGTTGTAAGAAGAGCCAGCAGAGAGTGACATCTCATCCACACAGAGAAGGTGGTCACCACCTCAAATATGCTGATGGGTGGAGTAACATGGGGACTCACCAAGCACCACTGATTTTGGTAGTGTGGAGAAGGTAGTAAAGCCAAGCTGCCTTATTTTTAACTGAGGTGGTACTAGTACGCACCTATGTTGTGAGGATTAGTATATAAAGCATGAGAAGTGCTTAGCACAGTAAATGTGCATTCACATTAGCTATTTTAATCAGATATTGTTTACTGATTACTTTCAGTGAGTTGCCTGTTCTCCTGGGTGGACTGAGAGAGGAATGGTCTTTTACCACCATTGTCTTTATCAGTAAGGACCATCAACTCGGAGAGGTCAGAGGGAAGTAGTAAAGTGGCTGGGACAAGGTTCTTCCAATCCATTACTCACTGAGTATTTCTACATCTGACCTGATGATAGCCAATGTATTACAAAAATGGAAACCAAAACAAGCCTGTTTATTGTAACTCTCTGTTTAAAAAAAAACTAGTGGGTGGTAGAGCTTTTCCATTATAAGTAAACATCTCATGCTTCATCCCCCTCCTCCTTGAGTCTGTGTGCTGTGTATAAAAAGAGAGTATCGTTATTCCAAACCCCTTCTTGGCAAATGGAGATGGCATTACCATAATGAAGAGACAGAGGAACATGACTCACACACCTGAGGCCCTCTGAGTTCTTTAACTAAAGTGGGCAACAAAGCCAGCTTTAGGATCCAGCTCCTTATATGCTGGTCTTTCCTGCTTTGTGTCATTGTCCTGTTGCCACAAGTTCCAGACTCATGTCGGTCTCAATCCTGCTGTATTTTAGACTCACTGTAGAACTTTTAAATAACGCCCATGTTCTGAGGTCAGTTACAGTGGCTCACACCTGTAATCCCAACATTTTGGAAGGTCGAGGCAGGAGAATTGCTTGAGGCCAGGAATCCAAGACCCCTGTCTACAAGAAAACTAAAAAATTAGCCAAGTGTGGTGGTATGTGCTTGAAGTTCCAGCTATTTGGGAGGCTGAGGCAGAAGGATCATTTGAGCTCAGAAATTTGAGGCTGCCATGAGCTATGATTGCACCACTGTATTGAGTATAGCTCTCTGAGATTTTGTTTTCGGTTTTTTAAGAGACAGGGTCTCACTATGTTGCCTAGGCTGTTCTCGCACTCCTGGGCTCAAGCAATTCTCTCGCCTCAGCCTTCCGAAGTGCTGGAATTACAGACATGAGTCACTGTGCCCAGCCTGTTGTCTGACTTTTGACACATGTATACATGCACAGTTATGCAGCCAACACCACTATCAAGAGCCAAACCATTTGAATCACTCTAAAACTCCTGCATGCCCCTTTGAAATCCTCTTCCTTCACCCCTGGCAGCCACTCATCTGCTTTCTGGGATATCAATATTTTTTAAAAAGGCAGTTGATTCTAATATGCAGCTGAGTATAGGTGCCTGGACAACCTTTAACAAGATGACAGGCCAGGCACAGGAAGGAGGGCTGTCGGGTTTGGTAAACACAGGACAGGGACTCCCTCAGATGATCTCAGACTTTTGCTTTCTTTTTGCCTATTAACTGAGAGAAGGCAGCTCTGTTGCCCACTGTGTGCTGTTGTTGTTTCTTTGTTTAGTAATGATTGGGAGAGGGAAATGGGGTAAGTGGAGGTGCCGAGGCGTTGTCTGGGGTGGGCAGTACTTCTGTACCTGTCATATGGACACTCCGAGGACACCAGATACACATGCAGTCCTTCCTAGGTGTCTAGCACTGTTCCCAGCACTGGGGACACAATGGTGAAAACTATATAGAGAGTTCAAGTGGGGCTGGTTTCAAGTGAGTAGAGATGGGCAATGAACAAACATATATGCAAAGAAGAACATATACTGTGCTAGAAAGCGCTATGCACATGACTGAATCCAAGTGATCTGATAGAAAGGGGGTGGGGCTACTTTAGAATGAGTAGTCTAGAAGACTTTCTCGGAAGAGGTCATATTTAAGTTGGGACATGAATATTCACAAGGAAGGCAGCCATGTAGAATTAAGGAATATCCCAGGCTGATGAAACAGTCAGTGCCAAGGCCTTACACTTGGACATGAGATTCACGGGAATTAGGACAGAGAGTAGTCCAGTGGGCCTGGATGTAGGGAGCAGGGAAGAGTGATGGAGATGAAGTGGGAAGGCAGGTGCGGGTCGCATCTCCTGGACTGTGTAGAATGATATCTAAGTAGATTCTAAGTGAGATAGGTGTATGATTTGGAGCAGGAGGGTAACATACTCTGCTATAGTTTAAGGTATGACTTTGGGTGCTGTGAGGAGAATGGGTTGTAGGAGAAAGAGGAAGGTAAGAATGAGATCTGGAAGACTAGTTAAGTGGGTGCTGAGATGAAAGGTCTAGGCCAGGTGAGATGGCAGTGGCCTACATTAGCCACTCGTAACCTGGGCAAAGAGAGCAGTGGACCCATTCAGGTCAATTTTCAGAGACAGGTGTTTTAGAGAGAGCTCCTTGGGGGCTTGTTGGTGATTGGGTGTGTGGGGGACATAGGGAAAGAGGAGAATTCAAGATGTTTCAGATTTGGGAAGTGAACTTCTGATCACTTGTGATCAATTTCTGCTGTGATCTCCTCGTAAAACCTGCATATTTTCCATAGTGTCCGATCACTGCCTGGAATTCCAGCTTATTGGGCCAGAAAGGGTCAGCCATAGCCTTGATGCCACCCATATGGCAGTTGAGCAGCTCTGCTTTGGGCTGGCAGGCTCCTGCAGGTTAGCACAAGGAAGAAAAAAGTCAGAATCCAACTAAAAGAAATCAGTGCCTAGCAGCAGCAGCAATTGTGTTAATATGGAAATAGTCGATTAATAACTACATTTAAACCCAAAACAAACTTGGTTTTTTGAAACGGTGTGGCTCTGGATAGTCTTTCTCAGTGAAATGTAAAATATAATATGAAACTCAAAGTCCCAGTGAATGTGGAATGCTCTTGAGCAAAACAGAACTGTCAAGAATACGTGGAAACAATTACATATGTTGTGAAACATAAATGATGAATCTCTTTATTTTCAAAATGTAATTAGCAGCAAGTGTTTCATCAGGATGGAAAATAAAACCAAGAAAACCTATGCTCACTTTGTTGTAGCTCAGCAAGCAATAAACAGTTCAGTTGCAGGGTTTGCAGCCTGCGTTTCTGATGGCGTTACTGTTAACTCGTATTCCTGTTGGCAAGGTCACCGCAGGGCACAGCTTAATCTACCTATTTTCACTTTCCTTTCTTTGACCAGTATTTCAGGGGCTGTGACATCATTTTAAACTTATGCATTTATTTTAATGCTATGTCATAAACTCATCTTCTTTGTCTCTTTAATCATGCTATTAAAACAATTCCTCTACCCTGCTCCCCACTCCACGTTGGCTGAGAAATTCTGGAATAAACTGGACAGAGTAAAAACAAATTTATATATGTACACACACACACACATACACATACACACACACACACATATGTGTATACGCACACATACATATAAACACACACACGTATGGACACTGAGATGTTATAAAAATATGTGTCTTCTTTAGGCCTGAAACAGAAGTCTTCTTTTGGCCTCTCTGCCTTACTTTGGCACACACAGACCACTGTTGTTGCAATCCTCACCCAGGAGTTCACAGGAGATCAGTGAGACAGGCTAAGACTCTCCTGTTTTGAACTAGACCTTGTATATTTCAGGGTCCTGCAGTCTGTCCATGATGAATAAGGCCTTATGTTGTTTGGGCTTATGGCTATAAAATGATAAATGATGGCATTAATCTTTGTGTTGTTCCCTTTCCCTAAGGATATTGTAGGGACAGCCAAGGTCAGTGCAACAATGTAACCTGAGTGTAGTTTTTACCCCTCTTCCCTTTTCTATACAGTGTTGACATGACCTATTATAAATCTCTGATCTCCCTAACTTCCTATTCCCATGTAGCTTTTAGAGTTATAGAATTCTAATGATACGGGAATAAGGGAGGCACAACATCTGTTTCTTATGCCCACCATGTTGGCAGATGAGATAGCTAGTAATGCCCTATTCCTCCTTCAGCGATATAGAAATACACTACCAGGCAGTAACGTGATATATGAGATACATGCCACTTCAAGCTTGTGATTGGCTGTTTTTGTTGCAGGGCCCACTATAAACAAAGTCATATTTTGGGGAGGAGTGGGGATCTGGCATTCATAGAGCTCTGTATACCATATCAGGCAAATGCTGATAGCAGCCATGTGCTCTTGTGTTTATGCTTTTGGTATTCCTGTGTCACTTAATGTTTTTGTCTTATTAATACAAGATAATTTACATGAGAATTATCTTCTTTTGATCTTGCACTGGAGGACCTAATATGCAATACTATTTGTATAGTATCACAACTATTTTTGTCCTTAACAAAGTGAATGTTCATTACCCCCTGGGAGTAATAATAAGGAAAATGATACCAAACTATTTCTATTTAGCTGTAGTTTTGTGCTTTGATAATGACTGTGTCTGGTAGTAGGTATCTAAGCTGAACATTCAACTTTGTAAAACTGCACTGTCCAACATGGTAGCCACTACCTACACATGGCTATTTAAGTTTGAATTAAGTAGAAATAAGTAAATGTAAAAATTCAGTTCTTCAGTCTCATGAGCCTCGTTTCAAGTGCTCAATACACACACACAGGCACACATGCACACACACAAATATTTTCATTATCACAGAAAGTTCCAGTGGACAACACTGTAATGGGACATTACATTACAATAAAATGTTATATTACAGTGCTGTCCAGTAGAACTTATTGTGATAAAATGGGAACAAATTTGAGTAAAATTAAAAAATGTAAGTCTTTGTACTTGTTGATTATTCTGGGTCAGCACCTACATCATCTTAAGTCAACATGATATTGATCATGTAAAAAGAGATGAATTCATGTCAACAAAAAAGTCAAACCCAAAATTGCTTTCATCTCACTAAGCCATGTGGATTGCAAACATGGATTGTCAATAGTTAGGAAAAGAAATTAGGCACTGGCAGAATTAGAGTCCAACTGGAAGTCAAGCTTAAAAGGGGAATTTTCCCATAAGGAATATGTGCAGACTGTCATAACTTCAGCTTTCCTATTTCCACAGCTATGATATTGAAGGGTTCTGTGCATTCATTTAGTGTTTATTCCTGGTGGTGTAACTGGAAAAGTCAAAAGCATCCCCTTAGTATTTCAATTGTCCTCATTTTTGAGTAAGTATTAAGACAAATTGGAATAAGGAATGTGTTTTCCAGTTTTGTGAGGGAAAGAATAAAGGCACAGTTCACTAAGTGTCCTGCCCAGGCAAGGCAACTAGACCAAGCAAGGAACCAACTAGAAGAAAAATTGTCCTGGTATTTCCTCCTTCCCATGGCCTACAGTCAGTGCTCAGGAGGCTTCTGAGAGGCAAAGTAGCTCTTATTATGGAAAAAGAGTCAACTTTTTGAAGGAAAACAAAACAGTTTGCCTCAGATTGTGGCATGCCATGATCTGTGTCCCATGCCTGAGTGCATGTATGATATAAAGGGCCATCCATTTTGTGAGCCTGTGTGCACCTATGCAGGTGTCCTTGCAAACTAGATCATATTTTTATAGTAGCAATGACTCATTTTACTAAATCTCATACAAAACCTTTTCTAATTGTTTAAAGATGAATCTCAGAGTTTCCCAAGTGCTATGCACTTAAGTGTGTTCCCCACCCTAAATTCATATGTTGAAGCTCTAACCTCCAATGTAATGATATTTGGAGATAGGGTCTTTGGGAGATAATTAGGTTTAGGTGAAGTTACAAAGGTGGGAGCCTCATAATAGGATTAGTGCCCTTATCAGAAGAGATACCAGAGAAGTTTCTCTTTCTCTCTCTTTCTACCATGTGAGGACACAGCAAGAAGGCTTCCATCTGCAAGCCAGGAAGAGGATCTTCACCAGAACCCAACCTTGCTGTCTTTCTGATCTAGGATTTTCAGTCTCCATAACTGTGGGAATTTAAATTTCTGTTGTTTAAGTCATCCAGTCTATGGTATTGTGTTATGCCAGCCTGAACAGACTAATATGTTAAGTTTGGAAAAGTAATGTTAGAAGGAAAAGGCTCTGCTATTGTGAATTCAAGGTGTAGATGATGCTTAGAATATTCAGAAAGAATAACAACATTCATGGTAAGAATTAAGGAAGATCAGAAAGTCTATCCCAAAATATTATGAGCATTCTTTGGGTCATTAGCATGAGTTTAATTCTTTGCCTCCATGAGGCTTCTATTAAAATAAGAGAAACAGTCCTGGGAAACAAGGGTGCTAGGTCAGCGACCTAAAGCATCAGAGACAGGATAAATGTGGGACTGAGGGCAGTTGTGTCCCATTAGGTTGGAAACAAGTGGCCAGGAGAAAAGCCAAGAACATCTTGACCAAGGGAGACACCGGAACCAATGGGGAGGGGGAGGACAAGCATGAAGGTAGAGTTGGAATCTCCAGAGCAGTTGTTGCCAAGGGTCTCAGGGCTGGTGCTTATTTTGTTTGGCAGCCAGTAAGGGTATCTGTGCATGGTTCCCTGATTGAAAAGCACAGGGCCATGGAGAACAGTTAAGAATATATCTTTTTATGATATGGAGATGGTAGGCAGAGCATGTGGGTCCACTCAAACATAGTATGTGTGGTAGCCAGCACCATGATCTTTGGAAGCATTTGTTTTACTCCTGATTGCAATCTCCAGACAATGTCTTTCCAATGGGCTGCGTTTTTCACCATGCCCATAGTTCTTTTATTTAACATTTTTAGGACCGTCAACTGCTCAGATTAACCATATCTTGAAGTCATGCAATCATGTATCTGTGTATGCATCTCAGTATCATTCATTCAGACAAAATGAGATGAAGTTTTAAAGCAAAGTTTGTGTTCCAGGTTGGTGAGGAAGCCAGGCTAGTAAGTGATTCTGTTAGTTCTGATATATAACTGTTACTGCCCCCATCTCATCTTCCCCTAGCACTTTCCTCTCCTTCTTCTGTCTGAATTCTCTCAAGAATGGAGTTTGCCTCACTTGTCTTTGTCACCAGTGCTTGCCAGGGGCAACAAAACTGTGCCCAGCATGCTCAGGCCTTCCTATGGCCTGACTCTTGGCACTACTTGCTAAGTCCTCACCACAGGAAATGACTTTGACTTCCTTGGTAGCAACTCAGTTAATTTCCCATCTCCTCTCTCATAGGGGTTCGTGGACAGAATTGTCTGGAACCCAGTGAAAGAATGTTTGATCACTTTTTGGCTGACTTGGGGAATGAAATGCAAACATCAGTGTCAACCTGGAATAAACAAAAGGTTATTGAAAATAACAGAAAAACATATGGAACTCTCCCACATAATGCATGGAAACTGTTGGTCTCATAGTCCTTGGAGAAACTTCATCTCAAGTTTTAGAAAAGCCATCATTTTATTTCTGTGAGTTTCACTAGTGGATACAGAAAATTTTACAAATTAATTTTCAACCACTCATCTTATCATTTCATTGGAAGCACACCTTTTATTCTATAATGATCTATTTTTATTTCTTTGCATCCATTGTCATTTTGTTACCTTCTCTACTCTGTCTGGTTCTTCATTTATGTTGGCTGTTTCATTCTCCTATGTTTTCTGTAAACTCAATATATTCATTCAGACAAAATGAGATTATGCCTTAAACATGGTATCTGTGTTAAATTGGCACCATGAACAAGTGATTCTAGAGTGACATTTGTCTCTCTTATCTTCTGTTCCACGTGGAATTTGTTAAAATTTTATTTTGAATATTTGCCCGCCCTGGGAATACCTTGTCAGTATGTACCTTACCAGTAAGAGACTGGCTTTTAAAGTTCTTTTGATATTGGACAATGCCCCTGGCCATCTAGAACCCTATGAGTTGAAAACCAAAGACGGTGAAGTGGTCCACTTGCCCCAAACACAGCATCTCTAATTCTTGCATTCACCCTCCAGATCAGGGGATCATAAGAACGTTTAAGACTCCTTACACATGATACTCTATGAAAAGAATTATCAACGCTAAGGAAGAGAACCCTGGTAGTGAAATCATGGTAGTCTGGAAGGAATACACCATTGAAAATGCCATTGTTGTTATAGAAAAAGCCGTCAAAGTCATCAAACTTGAAACAATAAATTCTTCCTGGAGAAACTTGTGTCCAAATGTTGTGTATTACTTGACATGATTTATAACAAAGCCAATCAAGGAAAGAGATTGTGGATATGGCAAAAAAAGGTGGGGGATGAAGGGTTTCAAGATACGAATCTTAGAGAAATTAAAGAACTAATAGACACCACATCAGAAGAATGGACAGAAGATGAGTTGATGAAGATAAGTGTTTCCAAACCGGTGCCAGATAATAAAGAAGAAAATATAGAAGAAGCGTGACAGAAAACAAATTGACATTAGGCTATCTGGCAGAAGGGCTCCAGTTATTCAAGACTTCTTTTGACTTATTTTGCCACATAGACCCTTTTATGATACAAGCACTGAAATAAAAAGGTAGAAGAAGGATTGATACCATATAGAAACATTTTCAGAGAAATCAAAAAGCAAAAAATCCAGACAGGAATTACTATGTGTTTTCATAAAGTTATGCCAAGTGTGCCTGCCCTTCCTGCCTCCCCTCCTACCTCCTCCTCCTCTTATGCCTCTGCCATCCCTGAGACAGCAGGACCAACCCTTCCTCTTCCTCAGCCAAGTCCATGTGAAGATGATGAGGATGAAGACCTTCATGATTCTCCACTTCCACTTAATGAATAGTAAATATATTTTCTTATGATTACATTTTGTTTTCTCTAGCTGACTTTATTTTAAGAATACAGTATATAGGATAACCCCTTTGGGTCCCCACCTGCTCTGGGAGCTTTTCTGTCCTCTCAATAAATCTTGTTTAAAAAAAAAAAGAATACAGTATATAATACATATAATATTACAACACATTAATTGACATCTTGTGTTTTCAGTAAGGCTTCAGATCAACAGTACCCTATTAATAGTTGAATTTTTGAGAAATTAAAAGGTTTTTGTTGTTTGTTTTAAGACAGAGTCTCACTGTTACCCAGGCTGGAGTGCGGTGACATGCTCACAGCCACCTCAACCTCGACCTGCTGGACTCAGGCGATCCTTCCACCTCAGCCTTACAAGTAGCTAGAATTACAGGCACGCACCACATGCCCACCTAATTTTTTGATATATTGTGGAGACGAGGTCTCACTAAGTTGCCCAGGCTGGTCTCAAACCCCTGGGCTTAGGCAATCCTCTAGACTCAGCCTCCCAAAGTGCTGGGAGCCACCACACCCAGCTTAGAAATCAAAAGTTATACACAGATTTTCAACTGATTAGGGGAGGTGGATCAGCACCCTTGGCCCCTGCTTTGTTCAAAGGTTAACTGTACAACAGGTTGAGTGATTTAAACAACAGGAATTTATTATTTTTTTTTACACTACTGGAGACTAGAAATCTGAGAGCAAGGTGTTGGCAGGGTTAGTTTCTTCTTGGGTCCTCTCCTTGGCTTATAGATGGTCATGCTCTCCGTGTGTCTTCATATGGTCTTCCCTCTGTGCATATCTGTGTCCTAACTTCCTTAGAAGGACACCAGTCATACTGGAACAGGGCCCGCCCGACTGTCATCATTTTAACCTAACTCTTTTTTTTTGTTTGTTTTTTGTTTTTGTTTTTGTTTTTTGAGTTGGAGTCTCACTCTGTCGCCCAGACTAGAGTGCAGTGGCCAGTCCCGGCCACCGCAGCCTCGACCTGCTGGGCTCCTGTGATCCTTCCACCTCAGCCTTCCAAGCAGCTGGAACTACAGGTGGGCGCTACCACGCCCGGCTCATTTTTTGATTTATTGTAGAGATGAGGTCTCGCCAAGTTGCCCAGGCGAGTCTCGAACCCTCGGTCTCAGGCAATCCACTCACCTCAGCCTCCCAAAGGCACGGGATTACAAGCTGAGCCACCGAGCCCGACTTAACTTAACTCTTTGAAGGCCCTATCTCCAAATACAGTCACATTCTGAGGCACTGGGATTAGGACTTCAATCAATTAACTTGGGGAGACACAATTCATCCCATGTTATTATACATTTCTCCACTGATTCTTTCAGCTGTATGAGGTTGTGAGAATTTATAAATAATTTATCTCCAAAACATATATCTTCTTTGTACCAGAGAGAGGACTATAATCTAACCCCTCTTATTCTCAATCTAATTTTTTCTTCCTTTTTAAATTAAAATTTATTGCATATATATTTTTATTTTATCATGGGGTACATGTTACATGGATACATTTCTTCTACACAGTGCTGCTTCTCTTATCTCAAATCGAACTCAGAGAGTTACTAACTGTTCCCCTTTCCTTTTATCTTCTGTTGTCTTCAGTTTGTATCACTGAATACTCGGGACCACCCACTCCTCTCTGCCGTGGGCACTGAATAGTCTTCTCTCTTGGTGTCCTCCCTGTGTCCTCTTCTGGACTCTTTAGAAATCACTTCTGATTATCTCGGCCTCCAATATTCATTTTCCTGATACTGCATCATGGGAAAAATTTGCCTGGCAATTCCTTTTTCAGATTCTGTGTTCTTATAGACAAAACACTGCATTTGCCTTGTTTATTCATATACTTAATATATCCTGGACCCTTATGGCCCTGTCTTCTGGGAAGGGACATGCAGGCCTTTGACAATAGAATGCTGACTTACTCGAAAGTTACAGTCTACTGTTGGTTTGGTGTTTTTTCCCACTAAGCACATGTTCTCGACATTGGTTTTGCTTCATTTTCACCCAACATTTATGATAGCAAAGCTTTGTTTTCATAGAGCACATTTCTCCTAAAAATTCAATGTGCTGTGAACATGATCCAGGCTTGCAGTGTGCCTCTGAGGTAAGTAGGTGGCAAGTATTTTTATCTCATTTTATTAAAGCAGAGGCAGAATTCACTGCACACAGATCCCCTGGAAAGCAGAACAATTTGGACTTAGCCTGTCTCTGCTCTGCTTCGTTTACTAGTCACCATAAACCCACTCCTGACAGAACCGTGCACAGAAATGTCTCCTTTGCAGGCAGACTTATAAGCATGCATTTCAGTGGCTTCCGAGAGACAGTGATTATGGAATTTGGAGTCTGAATGTAAATGGAATTTGAGATGAGCATGACTAGGAAATTGTTTGAAAGAAAAACACATTCAGAATTATGGATTAGATTCTACCCATCCTTAGGTCCAATTGAAATGCCATTTTCTCTGAGAAAATAAACCTACCATTCCTCTGGGATCTCCGAACCCTTTACCTGTCTTTCCTGGTGGTATATAACTCATTGAACGTTATTCTGTTGCTTTTCTGAGCAGAGTCTGTGGCTTATTCACCTCTGTAGATTAGTTCTCAAAATTGTTGTCTAAAACTGAATGAAAGAAATTAACCTTTATTGCTTGTAACTATCATGGAACATAACAATTTCTTCCATTGGGAGGTCATAAGTGTGCTACAAATGGCTTACAGAAGATTGCCAAGGTTCCATTGTCCTCTCAGTCTGCTCCATGTTCACTGCTTGATCACTGATTGTCCTGGAGAACGTCTCTCTCTTTGGCCAAGCCATTGGGTATGATCCAACCAGCCATTTTATCAATAGTGGTTCTGAGAGACAGGCATGGGGTACGCACTCTACAGAGGGACATTGTGAAGGGCTTTACTTCCTTCCAGCCTTTCTGCACTCCATCCCTTAACAGGGTAGAGCAACAGAATCTAGTTATTGACTTCTCAGGAGTAATGTGAGCATTGGATGTATTAGACTTTTGAAGTATGTCTATGCTGCACTGATAAAAGGTGCTTTAAGTAGAGTTGCTTGTTAAAAATAAGTAGTACCAATTCTCAAGCTGCGCCCTGTGTTTTCCTTTCCCCTGCTCCCTTAGATGTTTTTCAAAGGTGCCAATGAAGCCCACAAAACATGGGTAATGAAAAGGAAGGGAGAGCAAGTCCTTTTTGTCATAAGTGTGAACTGTGAGTCATCTCTTCTGACTCACCATGAACACACAAAGGAAGCCAATCAGTGGGGGTGCACTCTAATAGGATGTTTCTCCGGTGACTCACATGGGCCTGGAATGAGGAGCAGCCCGAATCAAGGCAAACAAGTATATTTCTAAATATGGGAGAGCGTGTTTCCTTGTACAATATGATGATCAGTCTTACACACTTACATGCTTATTTTAGCCCAGGCCCTGAAAGGTGTGGGCATGGTCTCCACGGAGCAGTGTCCTGTGGTCATGTTTTGTTTTGCCAGTGGGGATGGATGTTTAATGATTAACTGACAGTAGCAAGAAAAGGATATTTCAGTGTAATATTTCAGTATAAGGACAAGGAGAATTGAGTGTTGTGATTTCAAAAACTTTGTTCCCTTTGACAAGGCCCACTTCATGTCTAATCATGCATTCCATAAACATTTTTTTAGGCCCTAAGTATGGAGTATTCAAAGATAGAGAAGGTTTAGTCGTAAGCCATAAGGGTCTTAAAATTCCTTCAGAAGACACAAAAGCAAACAGAGAATTGGAAAATCGGCAGTGTGTGATGGAGACACTTAGAAGTGTCAGCCTGTAGATAATGAGTAAAAGGATCCCTTAGAGATAGGGAAAACTGCACTAGGTTCTGAAAAACCTGCAAGACTTACCACTGAGAAATAGAGTGAGATGAAGAAGGATGATTAAGACAGAGGGCAAGGGATATGTTAACTCTAGAAGTCTTCCAAGCAGTTTAAATTTGGTCATTCTGTTTTATTCTCAAGATTTGGAAGTTGTTTTCTCCTTTTCTTCTGACAAATGCGTTCTGGAAGCAGTTTTAAATACTGGCTTTGAGACTTTTTTATTCAGGGTTAGACACATTGTGAAGAGACTTTAAGAAGTTTGGACTTTATCTGAAGGACTTTAAGCAGAGAAGGCATGTGACTATAGTTAGGTAATAGTGAGCTCCTCATGGAAGACAGTGAGGAAATGGATCTGTCCTGAGACTGGGAGACCATTTCAACCCTTTGCTTTAATCCAGGAGAGCAGCTTATGGGCCAGTGGCAGTGGAAAAGGAAAGAAATAAATATATTTATGAGATGAAGGTGACTGAGAAAGGAGTCAAGGCTACCCTGGCCAGTTGAGTGGATGATGTGGTATTAAATCCTGGCTCTCCCTCCTGTCAGTTCTGTAAGTTTTAGGCAAACTACTTCACTCACGCTTCTTTGCCTCAGTTTTCTCATCTGTATGGTGGGGATGATAATAACTGGACCAACTTTGTGGAATTGTTATGAAGATTAAGTGAGAAAGTACTTGTTAAAAAACAGTTCTTGGCAATGGTCACTGGAATATTCTAAAATAAATAACTAACCTTTCTAGGCTGCTTTCCTAATTTGGGAAGCAGATTCCCTAAGTGTCATATTATTCCGATTATGTCCTTTTTAATTTTCTGGCAGCTGTTGCTGGTTTGATATTTGATGCTTATCCTTTAGCATTCCTTTTTTATTTTTGGTAAATCTCAGTCAAGTGCCTTTGTGAAGCTTGACCTTTTCCTAAATTATTATCAAATGCTTCTTGGGGCCTGGGTTGTGTTCATATGCTGAGAGTACCTCCCTGTACCCCCTCACGAACTTTCCACATGATCCTGGGTAGCAGAGAGCCATGGTGCTTACCATGCTCTTTTGTTTAAGGGACTGAACAGAACTGTCTATAGGCAGAAAGATCAGGGACTGAATTCTTTTTTTGTTTACTGATACAGATCTCTATCCTCTTAAATCTCACATTGGCAAAAGCATGATTGTCAATGGATTACTCCCTTAATATCCCCCGCATCTCCCTTAATTCCACCGCCCAGGGTTAACACATTGCTAACACAGTTATGCAATCCTTGAGGCCATATGTTCATCGTGACAGAGTCTGAGATGAGCACCAAGCCTACTGCTCCTGCTCAAAGTGGGTGGTTGGCACAGGAGGCAGGTGGTGCATGGTAAAGGGAATCCCCTTGCTGGAGACTAGGTGTTGGTAATTGATCTACAAAGGAGGGTTGTGTCCGTATTTTTTTTCAAGTCGGAGTCTTACTCTGTTGCCCATTCTGGGAGTGTAGTGGCATGCTCCCTGCCACCACAGCCTCGACCTACTGGACTCAGGTGATCCTTTCGCCATAGCTTTCAAAGTCGCTGGAACTACAGGTGCATGCCACCATGCCCAGCTAATTATTATTATTTTTTAATTTATTGTAGAAGACAAGGTCTCACCAAGTTATCCAGGCTGATCTTGAACCCTGGGCTCAGGCAATCCTCTCACCTCAGCCTCTTAAAGTGCTGGGATTACAGGCATGAGCCACCTCGCCTGGCTTTGTCTCTGTATTTTAAAAACATAATCAGATCTGCTTTTTTTCTGTTGAATTTATGTAATGAATCTGCTTCCTTTATGATGTTCTTCATTATTCTTTTTAAAGCAAACACCTATACTCGGTTTCAGAAAGTTGTGGGAGAGAGGAAGGCTGGGTCATTCTGAAGGATGGACTGTTTTAAGGCAGTGGGTAAAGCATGTATGGAGCCTTCAAGAGCGCCGCGTGTCTGTGCAGGCCCCACTGCAGGAGGGCTGTGATGTGTGTGGTACAGAAGTTGGGGTATACGCCCCAGCCTGCGCGGGAAGTGGGACATAATGGAAACCACATAGAAGAAAAGCATACAGCTGGAGGCCCAAGGAGAGAGGGAGCCGAGGAAGGGAGTGCCATTGTGCATTTATAGGCTGGTCATGTGGGAACCGTGAAGGATACAGACATGACTGAGTCAGGCACCCTATTTTTTGGTAGGCTTCTAATCAGGGGGGAAAACCAACAGGTGGAGGACATGAGATATCTGTGCAATTACAAAGGAAGAGGAAGATGGGCAAAGCTTCAGAGGTGATGTGTCTTTAGCAGAGATCTGGACTTTGAAGGTGAAGAATGACTCAGTGACTCCAGATAGCGGACACTCAACTGAGCATGTGGAGATGCAGTCAGGTATGGTTTGCTTAACAAAGGGGTAGAAATTATGGCTGACTTTAGCATTCACTTATAGGCAAGAGAAAAGTTAAAAGAAGTGAAGTAGGGTCAAATTTAGAAGTGTTGAATGTCTTGCTAAAGCTTTTGCATTTTATCCTAACAGCTACATAAAATCACTGGTGGCTCATGCCTATAATCCCAGCACTTGGGGAGACCAAGGCAGGAGAATTACTTGAGCCCAGGAGTTTGAGACCAGCCTAGGTGATATAGTGAGACTTCGTCTCTACCAAAAAAAAAAAAAAAATTAGCTGGGCATGGCGGTGTGTGCCTATAGTTCCAGCTACTCAGGAGTTTGCGGCGGAAGGATCACCTGACCCCAAGAGGTCAAGACTGCAGTGAGCTGTGATGCCACTGCACTACAGTCTGGGTGTCAGAGCAAGACTCTGACTCAAAAGAAAAAAGAAGAAAAGATAAGACTTTTTAAGAGGAGTTATTTACTAAGCATTTGAAGACAAGTAAGAATATGTTCAATGAGTGAGCTTTGGCATGTTCTTTTTCCTTAAATTTGCATTTATCCAATTCAGGATTACTTCTTTTTAGCCCATTTTTACCAGCTCCCTGGACCTGGCTAATGCTCTGAGCCCCAGGTCAAGGTGTAATCTAAAGTCACGCGATGACTCTGCATGACACGCACAGTTCTTGCTGGGTCTTCCATGAGGCCCATCCTGGCTGTTCATTAATCTGCCTCTATCCCAGCATAACCCTCAAGTGCTCATCTCACATGGTTGGACAGGCAATTATTTATATCTGTGCTAAATTTGCTGTATGGCAGTCTCTTAATGCACCAATTCTCAGAATAATTTTCCTCATAAAGAAAATTTGAGCAAGGATACGCAGAAATCACATATTGAATAGGTTCTCCTTTGCCCTGCCTTAGACTAGTTACTGTACAACTAGAATCTTCCCCTTTCTTAATCTTCCTCAACTCCTTCTTTTATTAGTCAGGGTTCTCTGGAGAAATAGAACGAATAGAAGATATATATAGAGAGAGAGATAGGCAATTCCTCATAATAAATCTCACATATATGAGTATATATATGAATATGTATGGTATATATATATAATATATATGTATATATAATACAGACGTGTGATAAACATATGTATACATATATGTAATACATCGCATTTACTACAAAGAATTATTTATTATGAGGAACTATCTCATGCAATTATGCAAGTCGAGAAGTCCTACAGTCTGCCATCTGCAAGCTGGAGACCTAGAGAGACTGGTGGTATAATTCAGTTCAAGTCTGAAGGCCTGAGAACCAGGGGAGCTGATGGTATAAATCCCAATCCAAGGGCAGGAGAGGATGAGAGATGTCCCAGCTCAAGCAGTGAGAGAAGAAAAAGGACTGAATTCCTCTTTCCTCCACCTTTTGTCCTATTTGGGCCCTAGAGGGATTAGGTGTTACCCACATTGGCGAGGGCAATCTGCTTTACTCTGTCCACTAATTCAGATGCTGATCTCAACTGGAAACACTCTCACAGACACACTCAGAAATAATGTTTAATCTGGGCAGTCTTCTGACAGTGTAGAAGAGTTCCCTTTTCTCTGCATCCTCTCCAGCCTCTGTTGTTTAAGTTATTAATAATGGCTACTTGTGTATCTAACCCTGAATTATACCCCACATCTTTAAAATAAAAAAATTAAATCTGGGCAGCCCTCACCCCAGTCAAATTGATGCACAGAATTTACCACACCTCTCTGTACTCGAGCAACACCCCCCAGATAAAATATATTTGGAAAGATAAGTGTGTTTCCCACGCAGTTTTGCATCATTAACTCACACCATAATCGTGATACTCTTCCAAAAACTTGAGTTTTTACTTCTCTTTTTGCTCTTTAGGTCAAAAAAGAGCCACTTCTTAGACCTGTAAGTGGCTCTAGAAAGGATTATTTTGCCAACAGATGAAGTGTAAATGATCCAGGTTCTCTTTCTGTGCACGTCTTAGTTGTTTCAACTAGAGGACAAAGGAAAAAGAGCAAATACAGGGCATATCAGCAAGACGATTTTTCAATTATAAGCAAACTCCCAGAGGTCACTTAGCTCATGCTTATCAGGAATCTTAAATTACTGGAATTTCTGCATATTTTATTTTTTGGTTTAACATTTCACAAGATGACCTTGGGAGTGCTGCTCTATAACTTTTCAGAAGAACTGGGTACCTTCATAATGGCAAGTTAAGTAAATAAGATTTCGCCACAAGCTAAATCTTAAATCAAGGATTTTCTCTTCAAAAAATTTATATACCGTATTTGTATTCTGCACATTTTATGACTAACATTTATTGAGTGCTTACTAAATGTCAGGTGCTGTGCTAAGCATTTATGGGAATCGTCTCACTATATCTTCACTCAATTCTGAGAAATATGGGTTGTTCTCATCATAGCAAAAGAGACTCAGAGACTTTAGAGGACTTGGTTGGAATCGCACTGTTTGGTTGCAGAGGAAAAACTCTAGCCTCAGTCTTAACTCCAAAATGACACTCTTAACTACTTTGTGCTTATGTTTTTACCTGGTTCATCAATCTTTCTTAATATACTAAAATATCAATTTATTGAATACCAGAAAAACAAGAACCTTCACATTATCTGAATTTTAATACCATTAAAAATAGACAAAGGTAAGAATAAGAAAGGGAATGGAAAACTGTCACTTTATCATACTGCTATTTAAACCACTTTAATGGATTCCCATTGCTGGTGGAATAAAGTCCACACTCTCTAATGTGATTACAAAGCACTGTACGATCTGATGTCTGCCTGTTTCTTCAGCTTCATCTTTTACCCATCTCTCTGCGTTTATGAGCTCAAGGTCACATAGATAATAAGTGGCAGAGCCAGGATCTAGACTCAGACAGCCTGGCTCCAGGGCCATCCTCATAACCACCTTGCTAGTTGGATGGATGTGTGGATGGAATGATGGATGGATGGATGGATGGATGGATGGATGGATGGATGGATGGATGGATGGACTGACATGCACGTGGATGGATAGAAGTAATGGAGGAAGAAAAAGGAAGGAAGGAAGTATCCATAAACAAATGGAGGAAGGAAGGGAAGGAGGAAAGAAGAGAGAGAGATGATTTGAAGGAAACCTGCAACATTTCTTAGAGTTCATACACAACTAGTCAAATCTATTATAGTTTTTGCATCAGCATCTGTGGTACTATTCTTCAGTAAGATTGGGATCTCTAGTCACACACACAAAAAAAATCTTGCATTTACTCTTTTACCCATCCAACGGCTGAAATTAAACTAAAGTCCAGGTATGAAGAGGTCCCCTCTGCCCAGATTTAGAAACTGATAGCAGTTAGATAATTGGACTAGGATGCCTGCATAAACAAGTTATGTACTTTTTTCCCAGTCAGTAAACCTGGTTACATAAAATGCCAATCCCTATTTCTAGAAGTGATAGGCAGAGCACACATAATACTAATTCTAGAAAGCCTACTGAAATCAAATATATCATATGCAGGAGTTTTATCCTGTCTACAATGTCATGGCCCCTGGAAAGTTGATATTCTATTTATTTAAGTTGGATTTTATAGAAGTATAACTTACACTGAAGTATTCAAATCCTAAGAGCACACAGAGCTCAGTGAATTTTCCAACTACCAATGATTCATTTAACTACTACCTAGATCAAGAAAGAGACTATCTTATAATCCACAGAGACCCTCTTGGGTCATCCCTTAACCCCTAATTCCTTCCCCCTCCCAATTCCTCTTCCTCTAAAAGAACAATGTCCTATTTCCATTACCATAAAGCTGTTTTGCCTGTTTTGAGCTTAGATAAATAGGATCATATCTTGTGTTCTCTTTTGTGCAGGCCTCTTTTTTGCTCAACATTATGTTTGTTTCAGTTTATTCATGTTATTGTGAATGTTATTTGAAAACATTCATATTGTGTGTAGCATCTTAAAAAATAATTTCTTTATACTAAGCATACTGCTATATGAATAAACTGTAATTTATTTATCCATCTGTTGAATGGACATTTTGATTGTTTCAGGTTTTTGGCTGTGACAAATAGTGCTGCTGTGAACATTCATATACATTTCCTTTGGAATGCATATGTATGCATTTTTGTTGGGTTTATATCTTTGGCTGGAATTGCTATATATCATAGAGTAAGAATATTTTAGCTTTAGTAAATACTGCTAAACTGTTTTTTAAAGTGGTTGAACAATTTTACACTCCCATCAACAGTGTATGATGAGTCCCATTTGTTTCACATTCTTATCAACACTTAGTATTTTCTATTTTTTTCATTTTAGCCATTCTGGTGGATGTTTGGAAATATCTCATTCTTGTTTAAGGTTGCATTTTCCTTGTGACTAAAAAAACTGAGCATCTTTTCATGCGTTCATTGGCCACTTAGATATTCTATTTTGTAAAGTGCCTGCTTACATTTTGCCCATTTGTCAACTGGCTTGTCTTTTTCTTAGTGACTTATAGGAGTAGTTATGTATCATGGATGCCATTTCTCTGTCAAATAATGTTGCAAGTTTTTCTTCTAAGGTTGCCATTTTTATTGTATCTTTTGATAAACAAATTATTGAGGTAAATATAATCCAGTCATACCTTTTTTTAAGGTTAATGACTTTTCTATTCCGTTCAAGAAACTTTTGCCTGCCTTAAAGTCATGAATATATTCTCTTGTGTTATACGGGCACTTCTTCACTGTTTTTCCTTCTACACTGAGATGTATGATCCTCTCAGGACTGATTTTTTTGGATGGTGTGAGGTAGAGAGTCAAAATTTCACTTCCTCCAGATGCATGAACAATTGGCCCAGTGCAAGTTATTGAAAATTCTTTCCCCTGCAGTGTCACCTTTGACATAAGTCCAGTGACTGTATATGCGGTTCCTTTCTGGACTCCCTATTCTATTTCATTGCTCTGTTGTTTTTTTTTTAATCATGTCTTGATTGCTGTAGTCTTATAATAAGTCTTTATGTTTGATAGCATAAGTTCAAATTTGTCATTCTATCTATGTACAATAATTATTACGTTATTAAAACTAGTAACAACTGACATTTATTGAGTGCTTGTTTTATCTCCATTAATATTTGACTCACTCTATAGTTAATCTTAATAGCAACCTGATGGGACAGAAGACATTATCCTCTTTTTTTTTGAATGGGGATGCAGAAGTCCAGAGGAGTTGTAAAGTGATCAAGGTCACATTGGTGTTAGGTAGCAACACCAAGATTTACACCCAGACCAACCTGACCACAGAATCTCTGCTTTTTTATTAACACACATCGTGTGCCTGGAATTTGGCCTCAGGTCACTTTGCTGAGTTGGCTGCCTTTGGGCTATGAGTCTGATTTTCAGTCCTAACGCTAATCTAATCGGTATTTTTTTCTCTCTCGTGTCCTCAAAAAAAAAAAAAAAAAAGGAAAGTGAACAATGAAGCATTGGATTAGCTACTGTGTGTCTTTTCAGTGTCAATTTCATTCTATTTTTAGGATGGCTGAGGATAGAAAAGACTATCTGGAGTTCTATTAAACCAGACTTCAGGAGCTGGGAAGAGCTGGGAAAGTTTAAAGCCTCTGATCCCTTGTCCTGAAATAGCAGGGGTGGTAGCTTCTAGACAGTCAGAGCACAGCAGCAGTGTGAAAACTTCAAGTTCTTGACCTCGCTGTCCTCTTTTTACCTCTCCCACCTCCAGGAAGTTCTGAACTTTTAGCATCTTCCCACACAGAACCACCCTCCAAAATCAAACCGTTAATGATGACCGGGTCTAAAAATAGAAAACTCAAGGTTTTCTAGGTAGGGTAAGATTATTTTTATGCAAAGGTATAAATATACATTTGCATTTGAGAATTCATAAATGTGTTATCCAAGTTGACCCTAGAACTAAAAAGAGTTCCAATTTAGATTTCTTTCCTCAGGATAACTGGTAACATGTTGCGACTGCTTTGGCAGTTTTTTCTGTGTTAAATGTTTTTGTGTGTATATGATTTACCCCCATTTTTCCTATAATTCATAATTTTTCAACAGAGTGAGTGTCTCTTTTTCAAAGTGTGCCGTTTCCAAAGACTATTGGTGAAATAGCTCATAACATCGTGGTAAAAATACGCAAATTTACCCAGTGCCTCCCAGATCTATAGGAATGGGTTCAAAGTCCCTCTTAGCATAACAGTGGTCATAAAAAGCATGAAACAGAGTTTTTCCGTGTCTCAAAAATTATATTTGTCTTTAGAAAATTCCCATGAAAGAGCAAATACTGTGCATTTGCCTGTCATCTTAGTCATCCTGTGTTTAGTCAAGTACTCTTCTTATGAAATGGTGAGATTAAAAGGTCGAAAGAATGTAAAAACAACTCACAGCTTTTTTTATGGAAGAAAGAGTAAATACTCATCAAACATTTGCTAAGCCTATCAAATGTCACTCTAATACCTTCGCACCCTACATGAAATGTGTAGTCATTCTATCAATAAAGGAACTAGTAGTTTAGGAACTAAAGTTTAGTGCAGGCATGATCACCAAATTCTATAATTTTTTATCAGCATTAGGGAGTTGAAGATACATTATCTGGGGGGTGGGGGTGTATGTATGTGTTGTGGTATGTGTATAGAGAGTTAGAATTTTATACTTGGCAGAAACCTTAGAAATCAGCCCGTCCCATTCACAAATAAGAAACCTGGACCCAGGGTGCTGTGATGACCTTCTCAAGGTCATAGGCAGCTTTAGAACCATTCCCCACACTCATCTTCCATTGTTTCTTTAGTACATTGCAGCAACCCTTGTTCTCTGAGAGCCCAGTGACAATACCTGCCTCCCTGCCTCGCCTCACATCATCTCATGGAAGATAAGAACAAATCTACTTTGACAGGCAAAGTGCTACCTAAATGTATAGCATTCTTATTTTTATTTTTAAAATGCATGTATAGGTTATAGCTGCTTTCAAAACTGGCTTACTTATAAGTGAATGAGATGTCAGCAAATTAATAGAATCCGTTGTACCCAAAGCCCTGAAGTTATGTTAATATTCAAGACTTAAAAGACCATTGAGTTGGTTTTTTATAAAGTGACATCTCATTGTGTTAAAAATAGTGTGGTTAAAAACAATTTGGTTTTTTAAAATGTCTTGCTATTTTTGTCTCATTGAAAACTTTTCTCTAAATTTCATTTATAAAATCATTGCCTGCTCATTCAATTCTTCTTTTTTCCCTCAGTTTTGAGCTGTTTTCCTCAAAAAATAATAATAAATTGCATCCTGGTTTTATTTGTCTGTTTTATTTAAACCTATTCTTAGACTTAGGTCGTCCCTATAAAGTGACAAGATCACATTTATAAATGAGTCGCTTAGGACAGGTCCACTTGATAAGCTGGCGCACACTTGCATTGATCTTCCTCTCTTTTAATCACTGTTCTCCTTTGATCCTCACAGCAAGCTGATGAAGTGTGTACTATTGTAACCTCCAGTTTCCAGATGAGAATAATGAGGCATAGACAGCTGAAATGACTTGCCCAAGTGACTCTGCTAGTTACTGGCAGAGCCAGGATTTTAACCCCAGCAGTCTAACTCCTAGTCTTTGTGACCTTTCTGCCATCATGACTTTTTGGGTGAGCCATTTCCCCTTTCAGACAGCTCTTACCTACAACATGAGAGGAGCAAGCTGATCAGATCATCTGGATGAGCCCTTCCTGCTTAAAAAAAAAGCCTCAATCGTAAATATCTGCATTTTGAGCATTTTAATGGTCAGGCACAGTGACTCATGACTGTCATCCCAGCACTTTGGGAGGCCAAGACTGGAAGATTGCTTGAGGCCAGAAGTTCAAGACCAACCTGAGTAGCATACCGAGGCTCTACCTCTACACAAATATAAAAAAATTCGTCAGGTATGTGGCATTTCCCTATAGTACAAGCCACTTGGGAGTCTGATGCAGGAGGATTACTTAAGCCTAGGAGTTCAATGCTGCAGTGAGTTATGATCACACCACTGCACTCCAGCCTAGGAACAGAGTGAGACCTTATCTAAAAATGAAGAAAGATACAATATCTTGAGGAAGACAAAAAAAGTTGATTCAGCGGAAGCTAGGAACTAGGTAGACAATATCTTGAGTTTTCAGGAGAGTTTTCTGCTTTGTCCAGACCCAAGGAAAGGAGAGGTAAGGTCCTGAAGAAGAGTTTAACCCTCATGATTGGAATCTAACTCCACTTGACCACAGGTAGTAGGGGGAAAACAGAGGAATCCCAGCCCTAAATATACTCTAAGCATTAATAGTCGTGCCCCTTGTACGATTTTACTTCTTAAATATTTTTTAAAGGTGGAAAAGTAATGATTTCAGATTTGTGTTGGGGGAGGATTAATTGAGAAACAGATTGAGGATACAGAGTGCAACAGAACAAGGCTGGGCTTTCTTGGAGCCAAGTTGACCTTGAATCTCAGCACTACTGGTTGCAAGCCATGTGACCCTGGACAAGTCACCTTACCTTTCTAAATTTCCTATTTCTAATATTTTTAAGCAAATTAATAATGTCTCCTTCACGGGCTTGTCATAATAAGTGACTGTAATGTAGACAGAGTCTGCCATCCAGTGCCTGATGTGTGGCTTGTGACAGTGGGTAGCGCGGCCTTGATACTGCTGTCTCATGGCCAGGTGTTCTTAATCAGCAGGGACTAGCTGTGCACTTGCTGTGAGCCTCATTTTACTGTGGGTCATAACCTGGGTTTCTGATGAAGGAAGAGTACAGGACATATAGGAGAGCAGGGGGAGAAAATTTGCAGAGTGGCAGCCGCAAGGAAATGCCCTGAGCTTTTGATGTCAACCAAGGCAGGAAGCCTGCTGCTGGACCAGCTTAACTGTGGATTTCAAATGCTTATTTGGAGCCACCTAAAAAACAACTCATGATAAAAGGTTTTTGGTTTTCTCCCCCAAGTTTCACCTTCCTCATATATAAAATGAGGATACCCATAATGCCTACCTCCAGGGTTGTTGCAAGGAGAGCGCCTGGGGGGAGTCCTTAGAGCATACTGTGGACCCAACAAATACCGCGTTCTCTTAATGATGCCGCTTACCTTCCTCTTCACCCAAGCAAGAGCCAAGCTTGTGGGTCTCAGTTGTGTCTGGCTATCTCAGCTCCGAAAATCACATAAAAATTTTAACGAGGGCATAAAGTACACATATAATCATACTAGACCCAAAAAGGATACTGTGATAATGTGATTAAGTTCTTGGATGACAATAATGTTTTAAAGTGCTTTGGTAGACTTGTAAATTTTACTGGCTTCCATACTTATGAAAGTGAAACTGTCAGCTCATTGCCCAGATCATCAAACAGCATGATCTGCCCCTGTTTGTGTTCCAAGTTCCTTAAATAGATTTGTATCTCCGGTCAAAACTTCACATTTGCCATCTCTCTGCCAGTAACACAGGCTGAGGTAGGGTGACATATGTTCTTGTTTTTAATTGCTGAGATATGAACAGGCTTGACTAGGAATTAGGGGGAAATCGCAGAACGACCCATGTTCCTGGAAACAATATGCTGTTACAACATTCATTGTAATCACCTCCACCTCCCTGCGTATTCATGTTAACTTTAATCTTTTCTAGAGCACTTTCCCGCTAATTGCATCATGTGGTCCTCTCTGAAGCCTACCAAGAAGGCAGCAGAGATTTTATTTCCATTTTTTAGTTGAGAAAATCGAGGCTCAGAAAGGTAAAGTGACTTGCTCCTGATTAGCAGCACTTGAACCCAAGTCTCTGCCCCTAGACCATTTCTATGTGATTGTGCATTGCTACTAGCCTATGACCTTAGGCTATCTGGAAGAAAATGGCATTCCCATGTCTTCACATCAGGTAGCACCCTTCAGAGGGGTGAACCATGCAAATACACACCACTTTGCTGTAATTTTAAACTGTTCAGAGGTCTGGAATTCACTATATCCATAAAGATTGAAGCTAGAGGTTGGTGTATAATAGCCCTGGCCATGCCAGAGCGGAGCATGTTAGATTTGATCAGGGCTCACTTGCTGGGGCCCTGCCTCCAGAGGACTTTCTGTAGGTGGAGTCAATGCATCCACTTGGCAGGCACCAAGGCTCTCCTCAGAAACACAGGGTCTCTGCTGTAAGCCCCACTCCCACCTTTCCACCTCATCCTCTCCTGGATTTCCTGAAATTCTACCATTCTGGGTCTTGAGGATGAATTGGCCTTTAGAGAGATTCCAATTAAAATAGAATTACTTTCACTCTATATAACAGCATGTATATTTGTTTTTTCCAAAAACTTTAGGATACTGTTTGGGGGAGGGTCACAAACCTTAGTGCCTTGGACTCTACAGTATTCTCATCCTTAAGACACGAACAGTAAGAGACGCTGTAAAGATCAAATGAGGGGTGATGTATGTAAAGCGGTTATACAAATGTAAGCTTGACAGACAGCTGGGATGAGGGGAGCGGCTGGGATGGTGGTCTGAGGAGGAGGAGGAGAGAAGTGGTCCAACTTGGAGCTCAGAGTCTGACCCAAGAAGATCTGCAAGGGAGCTCAAAGGCAATCTTGGCTGTTGTCATAGTTTTGCCCAGAACTGGACCAGTTGCAGTCTTCAAAGCCATTTGAGTTGCTTTGACTTCCAGCCATCTGTGCCTGGGAATGTAAAACAAATGGTTAATGGTATCAGATGGTTAATGATCTCAAATGTCCCTTCCTCAGTGCCATAAGAGGGAAAAGAGTTCCCTAGAGAAATAATCATGGATGCTGTTTTCAAAGTTGCAATTAATTGTATATTCAAGAAAGCCCATCTTCTGCCAGTTATTTTGATGAGAAAGGGGAAATTTAGGGTAATGGGGAAGCTATCCCTGACAGGGCAGTTTGTATAAGGTCAAGAAGGCAGATACAGGGCTCATATGCCACACAGCAGTTATGGAACAAAGCCATGGGGGTAGTGTCCTGGGATGGGTTAGGAGCTGACTTTGTCAGTCAGAATATGTGCCTAAGGCCTATCTGGCCTTAAACTTCCAAGTTGTGTGGGGGCCTTCCTTGGGTTGCTTTTCAAAATGCCTCTTCTCCATTGATGTCTGAGCCAAAGATGCCTCCAGTTGTCACTCTTTGAGGCAGCTATCTGTGGTTGTGTCCTCTCATTTTCCTCTTTTAAAACTGCCTTTCAGCTGAGCTCAGTGGCTCAGCCTGTAATCCCAGTGCTTTGGGAGGCTGAGGTGAGTGGATTGCCTGAGCCCGCAGGTTCGAGACCCACCTGGGCAACTTGGCGAGACCTCATCTCTACAATAAGTCAAAAATTAGTCAGGCAAGGTAGTGCGCGCCTGTAGTTCCAGCTACTTGGAAGGCTGAGTCGGAAGGATCGCCAGAGCCCAGCAGGTCGAGGCTGCAGTGGCCGGGAGTGGCCACTGCACTCCAGTCTGGGTGACAGAGTGAGACTCTAACTCAAAAAAATAAAAAAATAAAAAATAAAACTGCCTTCCTTATTTCCCATCTCTTTCCTCCAGCCAGTGAGACCTGCAACGACTTCCACCCAATGTTCTTCACCCACGACAGATCCTTCGAGGAGTTTTTCTGCATCTGTATCCAGCTCCTGAACAAGACATGGAAGGAAATGAGAGCAACTTCTGAAGACTTCAACAAGGTAACGTGGCCCTGAGGTTGAGGAAGGGGCTTCCCATGTCATGACAGGGGCCTGTTGCCTAGTACCTCAGCTGTGTGTAGAAGGCGGTTGGCAAGGAATAAGGAAGTCTAATGGTCATAAGTGGCTTCAAGAATGGAGAAAGATGGATATCCCTGTGCAACCATGAAGCTATGTCCTGGGGCTGCCCACCTCTCTGGAGATAAATAAGCCTGGAACGGCTTTGCTCCATTTGTCTAAGCTGGAGCCTCCAGCAGAAACTCTTTCTGGAGAAATATTGTCAAGACAAACTTTTTCCTTTCATGGCATTAGATTGGGATGCCTTGTTGATATCACAGGGATCGACTGGGGAAGGTGTCTTCCTTACCTGTACAAGAGACTGGCACAGAGCAAATGAGGTCAGGACCATCAGGAAGACAACTCTGTCTAGTCCAGTTGTTTCCTTGTGTTTATGGATGTGCTGAGAAAATCTGCCTTGTACTGTGTCAAAAAGAATTTTTATTAAAATGAAAGGTCTCTTTCAAAGAACCAAGGAATTAAGTTTATATGCAGTGGTTCCTGGATTATAGTGAGCACTTGAGTATTTGAACTGATGTGTCCTTTGGTTTTCTGTATTATAATTTCTCGTGAGAGTGTGACTTTCACGTTTTCATCTGTGTATGAATATTGGGTTAGGGAGAAGGGTGTTGGCCAGCTTAAAGGAAGCAGAAGCACTGTCCATGCTTTTTGAGGTAAGAAAAATCTTTTTCATTAGATGAAGGCCTGGTTAACAATAATAAGGGATGGTATATTTCCAGCTTTAGTACTTTTACTTTGCTACTACATATGACTCTGGGTGTGGCCGGCCACGTCATCTATGCCTACTCACCTGGCACTAAGGGATACGACTGTCTATAAGAGTCTGAGGGTCTGGTTCACAGTCATGCTGTGGGGCCTTCTTGGGCCTATGAATGGTGCATAACATAATATCTGAATTTCAACTACACTTAATATTCTGGTTGGTCTTTGCCTCCCTGTCACCTTCCCTTTAAATTTACATTTCATCCTTCTTTTGTACTGTATTTCTGGTTTGTGGCATCTTGAATCAATACTGGTTGAAAAGAAAGAAAACCAGGAAAAGGACGCAATCCTCAGGCCCAAACCTGTTTCCTTCAGCATAGTGTCTCATGCGCCCTTGCAGCAGGTGAACACCATTTCATCTCCACCATCTTTCCTTTGCATCTGGATCTTGGCCATCGATTGAATTCATTGAAATAAGCCCCAGCAGTGCCCCTCCGTGAAGAGCACTGATCTGGAAGCTGCAACCTAGTGCTGCCGTGTGTGTGTGTGTGTGTGTGTGTGTGTGTGTGTGTGTGTGTGTGTGTGTGTCTGAGCTGCAGTCCTGGAGGACAGGCACAATTCAAGAAGGAAAGTGGAGAAAAGAAGCCCATTAATTTCCTTGTGATTATAACTGCAGCCTCCTAAGTGCAATTCACTTGATTGTGAGAGACTTTGCAATTCAGGTGCAAATTATCCCCGAAAGAAGGAAGAAGGAGCAGGGAGGCCTTTGTTCAATCAAGTCAGGGGTTGGGGGAGAGAGAAAGAGAGAATTAAATCAGTAGTCTTTGGAAGTGACTAAGGCCACTTTACCTGGATTATTTCAGCTCTTCATGTGCTGCAATGTAAAAGCCATTTACTCCTCAGCTTTGTGTGCCAGGGCACTTGCGTCACCAGGAGAAGGAACCCTCACTGACTCTCATGGGTTCTGGCATCTGAGAGATTTCATTTATACTGCTTTTCCTAAACTACAGAATTTTGCATTTTTAAAAAATGATATTGTTGCAGACATTGTTGTTCATCTAGGCACAGATAAGGTATGTGAAAATATTACCAAATTTCTGCAGATAATTGACTCGGGATGATCATTCGGGCACTTAAATCCTGTATAAGTTATGGTTACAGCATGAAGCACCAAGAGTACATTGTTGGCAAAGGAAAGCAGAGGCCTCAGGCTGGTGAAAGGAAGTGATCATGGCCCTTGGGGCCCTGTGGTTTATCACGGCCACGTGCTTGAATTGGTGGCATTGACATCCTGCCTGTCCTGGGTGAGGTCCTGTCAGGTAACAGCAAGTTCCCCAGAGTGTCAGTCTGGAACTTTTATCATAATTAACTATACGGCTGAAAAACTCCCTGTAGCAAGGTCTGAAAGCCAGGTTTGGAGTACAGTTTCTTACTGTGACCCTAGCACCATCTTTGTGCATTGTCTATAGATTATAGACTTACACTTGGGGTCCTACCTCTGCTGCCAAGTATAGAGAGATGGCAGTATGTGGCTGAGGACATGCGGCTAGAGGCTGGAGAGGCAGAGGGCCCCATCCCACTTGCAGATATTTATCAGGCAAGAGCAGGTATCAGAGGAGGATCAGGGATGAGAAGGACAAGGAATTGTAATTTTCCATATTAAATACTTTTGCCATGTTTGCTTTTTTTTCAATACTATGGATGCCTTACTTTTGTAACCAGAAGAGTATATCAATTATATACATTTTAGTCATGCAGTACTTTTCTGTTGCTGATGTAACAAATTTAGCAGCTTCGACAATACAACCTTATCTTACGTTTCCATAGTCCAGAAGGCAAAAATAGATTTCACTGAGCTAAAAATCAAGGTAGATCAAGATGTCAGCAGAGCTGTGTTCCTTTCTGGAGGCTCTGGGGGAGGATTCATTTCCTCACCCTTTCCAACTTCTAAAGGCCACGTGCATTCTTTGGTCCATGCCCTCTTTGTCCGTATTCAAAGCCAGCAAGAGAGCTTGAGTCCTTCTCATCCTATCACTGTGATCCCTCTTCTGCCTTGGTCTTCCATGTTTAAGAACCCCTGTGACTATGTTGTGTCACCCAGATAATCCAGGATAATCTCCCTATTTGAAGGTCAGCTGTCAATAACCTTAATTCCACCTGCAACCTAAATTCCCATTTGCCATATAATGTAACATTCACAAGTCCTGGCGAATGGAACATACGCACCCTTGGGAGACCATTCTTCTGCCTGTGTTATAGTGTATATTTGATTTGTAGCTATATTTGATTTGTAGCTATATTTGATTTTTAGGCATGTGTTATCAGTTTAAATTAATAAAACATGGATAGGCAAGCCTTTTGTTTGTTTTTCGTTTTGCTGGTAGATATAATACCAGTCACAGAATTCTGCTAGTGGCTGCTCAAATACAGATATAATTATGTCCCTTTTCTTTTATGTTCCTATTCTGCTTCCACTGGCCTTTTTTTTTTTTAAAAAAAAAAAAAAAGAATGCCCCTGTTTGAGATCCTTTAGTTCAGTTTGAAGACTGTCTTTCTGATTTTTTTTTCCTGCTGCTGCCGATCAGACAAGGTTCTGCTTTACCTGATAATAAATTGGAGAACAGAGAAGAGCTGAAAGTTAAATCAGTTCACTTTTCTTCTTGTTATTAACTTGGTAGCAGAGGAGATTGAATTTAGGAACAAATGTGGGTTTGCAGTTACTGGTAGACTTAATATTTTTTTCTTATTCCCTAAGGCTGTCCAAATTCAAATTCAGAAATATCTTAAAAGAGTTCAGCATGAGACATAATTTCTTTTGAACTTTCTTGGACACCATCTCAGGCTCTTGTCAATTTGAACAGAGCATGGGAGGCGGATTCAGTTGTCAACCCTGGGACCCAGGGCTCTGTGAGCAGGGCTCAGCTCTCTGCCTTCTTTAGCGGCTAACTGGAGCAGCAGTGCCCCTGAATTCAAAATTTTGATTTGGCCAGCAAACTGCACTAGACTCTATCAGAGGCAGAAAGAGTTTCTGCAACCCACCTTGCTTGGGACACCCGTTTATAGCTGTCTAGTGCTTAGCAGTTAATGCCACTACTGGAAGAGAGTTTAGAAAAGCAACTGTCTTCTGCTCTTCTGGGCTTGGGAAGCAGCAGATGGAATGTTTTTTTATTTATATAAGAGAAGTAGAATTGGAGAGTGATTAAAATATTTATGCTTTGAAAAGTACTTTCTTTCAGTTTCTCAATATAGCAGTCTGCAGAATAATCCATTGATTCGGGCCATTGAGTTTGTATTCTATGTTTTTGTCTTTTATTACCAATATTTTAGAGCATGCATTATTCATTTTTATGGGCATTGGGGAAGAGCTAAACTGCAGCTGGGATACCCCAGCACACAAGTGGCCCCTAATCATTTCACTGAAGCCCTCATTTTTGAGCAGGGTAAGAAAGAGGACGCAAGTGATTTTGATATTTCAGGTATGGGAATCTCATTTAAAGCATGTGTGCTTCACTGCTCCACTTGAAAAATTCTAATGAGGGTATATGCTTCAAAATATATATTTGTGCATAGCAGTGTTTCTCAACCTTGACTGGATATTAGAATCACCTGGGGACTTTTGAAGACCCTGTTATCCTAGGGCCCAGTTATACCGTAGACTAATTAAATCATTGGAGGCAGGCAGGCTGTGCATGAATATTTTCATTATGGTCATTGATCATGAACGGTGATTTGTGTCAATAGGACCACCATCAGTTGATGCATGTAACACTTATTGCCAGTTAGTGTAAATTACCTGCATTGATGGGGTCGTATGTCTGTTAGTTTGTATGACCCAGATTCTAATCCTGGTCCTGCTACTCAAGAGCTCTATGCCGACAAATTTTAAAATAGTAATTTTTAAAAGGACACTATCACCTTCTCTTGTGGTGGTGTAATATTAAACTGAAATAATTAATATAAAAATGCTTTGAGGAAGTAAAAATGTCATATGTAGTTATAAAGGGTTCTTTTTATATTTAATGAGATAAATTCTGTCTATGAAAAATGAGTAAATTGTCTTTTTTTTTTTTTAAAAAAGATTTTTTTTTTTGGCCATTATGTTAAAAAAAGTGAAGCTGTCTGTGAACCCCACATTAAATTCTAAACTGAATTAATAACACATTTAACTTTGGCAAAAATAGGCTTTAAGCTGAAATTTTCATGGACTTCAGAAGGTATCTTCTTCCAAAGAACTGTAAGAACTGTTTCCTGTGTGAAACACTGGGTAGCAGCCTAAAAATCAGCAGACCCCACAATTCTCACATATTTAATGGCTGTCGAGAATTAAGGCCTCCCCAACCATTACCTGGTTGCCCAGGCCTTTCCAGTGATGGCTGAGCCCTTTTAGATATCATCAAAATATTTTTTTTTGAATTAGTAGCATTATTTTAGATACTGTCAAAATCGGCATTACTACCCAAGATTGGATGACTCGGCCATGCTCTTCAATTACCAAAACTGAAGAAACTAATGATTTGAAAAATGAAGTCACTCTAGAGAAAAAGTACTATTTTGAAACTTTATCCAGCAGCCTAATAAGCTAAGCACACACAACAGAGTTAGAATCTCAGGCTTGCAGATGAAAAACCATCCTTTAAAATAGCAGAGACTGTGCATAGGAAGAACGCAGGCCCATTAAACAAAGCCGCAGCTGCCCCTGGCCAGGCTGTGAGCTTCATCCAAGTCAATGGGAGGAAATCTCAATTAGGAAGAATTGGAGAGCAGTACAGAAGGAAACATCCAGAGGAATCCCCGGGAAGATTATTCATAGGAAATAACCACCACCTAGTCACATTGAGTGGATTATGATGTGGTATAGAAAAGAGATTGTTTGAAGCCTTAAAGGCAGTGAATGCATGAATTTAAAAAAAAGAAATGTGTTTGCTCCTCAAACCGTTTGCAGCTTACTGACTTTCTGTGCATGCTTTACAGGGGACAATTATATATTCAGGAGTCCTCTTCCTAGGACAGCTCAACTTCATAGTGGTGCAGACGGCGCTCTGTTGGTTAGCTGAGCTGGCCTAGGGAATGAAAGGTGGTCTGTAACTCTCAGCATGAATAAACATGAGTCTCCTCATTTGCATGAGGCAGGTGACTGTAAAATATCTTGGAGCACACTGTGAAAGGGAGCTTTGTGCATCCATACCCAGGGGAAGCTGGGAGGACTCAGTGTTGTTTATCTTCATTAGAATTCCATCTAGTGCTGCTGTTATTGATCTGAACTGGGCCTGGTGTGGCTAATAAAGTAGGTGTACGTTTTAATTGAAACATGAATATTTGAGAAGAAGAGAAGTCTTTTAAAGAGCCCTAATGTCATACGCGAGGTCATCCATTTTTCAGCTGTCCAGGCCATTAACAAGTATTTATTCGAAAGGTTTCTCGTGCTTCAGAAAGGTCTTTGGGTTTTCCATGCAGGCAATCGAACCTCCTGTAGAAGAAAATACATTATGTGAATAGATTTATTTTTTCTTCTGATCTTTCCTGTTGAATAGCTAGCAAATGGTCTCATGTGTGTGTTTGCTTTTAGGCTATTCATGTAAGGTAGTATCACCCTTTCCGTGGAATTTGGCACTTTCTTTTGAATGGCATCAAGGTATGTTCCCCAGACTCCTCACCAGTATCAATTATATCATCTAGAAACAGCTGAAAGACTGAGAAAGTGACATTGCTAATTTTTTTTTCCAACAAGTATTTGTTTAAATATACCCCAGCATATAAACTTTATAAAAAGAAATGTACTAATAACAGGTAACATGGGCTGGCCCAGCCCCTGTGGTATAGAACATTTGCATTATCACCCCTCACCACCCCCGCAAGGAACTTCTCTAGACATTTTCCACTAATTCCCCTCCCCTGAAATTGTAATGACAGATATATTGTATATCTGTTTATACCATGTTTATATATCTGTGTTTTATACATAAAATGAAAAAGGATTTTTTTTTCTCCTTTAAGAACCAATGTTTGCCCCGCTAGGGATGATGGCTCCCTCCCTTGTTGAGAATGAATAATGCATAAACAAGAACCAAGCCTGAGAGTCAGCCTGAGAATCTGGTGGCAGTCCCAGTTGGCCCCTCATCACAGTGTGACCTTGAACATGTCCCTTAACTTCCAAGTCCATTCTCATCTGTAAACTGGTAGTGGCAATAGTAATAGCAACAACAATAGTATTTCCCAGATTCACTGTGAGAGCGTTAGGCCCTCAAAGATTTGCACATTGTCCCATACAAATAGGAAATGTTAATAATCTCAACAAGTCGGGCTCGGTGGCTCAGCCTGTAATCCCAGCACTTTGGGAGGCTAAGGTGAGAGGATTGCCTGAGCCTGCGGGTTCGAGACCCACCTGGGCAACTTGGCGAGACCTCATCTCTACAATAAATCAAAAAATTAGCCGGGCATGGTAGCGCACGCCTGTAATTCCAGCTACTGGAAGGCTGAGGCGGAAGGATCGCCGGAGCCCAGCAGGTCGAGGCTGCGGTGGCCGGGAGCGGCCACTGCACTCCAGTCTGGGTGACAGAGTGAGACTTCAACTCAAAAAAAAAAATAATAATCTCAACAGACAAAACCTAAATTGGCAGTCATTTGCACCTGGTCTTGCAGTATAATTGAGCTGCTTTGATTTCCCAAGGTAGTTTGTTCAAATATCTATAAATACAAATTGCCTCGAATCTCTGTATAGGGATCCATTGAAATTTGCTTTGACCCACAGAGGGGATTCCTAAGCAAGGAGGGAGCCTTCTTGTTTGAACCTTCATGTTGAGTTACTCGTCCCCAGCCTGCTCACTAACAAATGTACTGCAGGTGACACGAGGGCTGGGAACATTAGTGATTAAAGAGTCACAGGCCTCCCTTCTGGCTGCATGACTGGGACTCAACCCTGTCAGTTTCAGATTTCTCATCTGCGCAAGAGGGATGGCACAATTACCCACAGCCAAGATGGCTCTGCACCCTTATGGTGTCAGGTGAAGAAACTGCTTGGTTCCATGCTGGCTTGGAGCCAGCACCAGTCCACAGTAATATAGAACTGGGAGAAGACTGGGTGATGTGGGATTCCAAATGCCTCTGAAAAGGAAAAGGATTCTCTTGGTGATGCTGATGGCAAAAATTTTCAGGAAAGGTAGACAAGCTACTCCCTCAGATTTAGTAACAAACATAATAGAACACCTTTCTTAGGGTGCCACCATACTGGTCCCAGCTGTACGGACTCCATGTGGTTTTATGAAGAATGTAGAGGTGACCATAAAGTAGTCCATTTCCAAGGACTCTTTTGGGGTCATGCAGTGTGCCTTGTACAGCCCCACCCCCACTATCATCCTCCACCCCCACTATCATCCTCCACCCCCATGTAGAGACTAGCTGTGCCACCTTGTGAAGGAGGAGCATACAAAGACCCAGAGTCATCCAGAAGAATTAGATTTTGTTGACCCTGTTCTTGTAATTTCCATAAAAATGGATAAACTATTTAAAATCTGTTTAAAGATTAACGGATACCTTTAGCTGAAGACATTGGTAATATGTTTTGCTTTCTGGATATTCTCTATAACTGGAGCATTTATAAAAAGTTGTATTGATGATGAGTGAGTCTCATGAATAATTTTGGATACACCTGACATCAGAAATATGCTTCTTGGGTGTTTCTTTGTGTTCAAGATTTTGCATAGAGTCCTTCCCATTTCTGAATTTTTCTAAAACCAGTGTATCTTCCTCTGCGTGGGTAACATGTGCTAACTTGAGATTTGCCAATTACGAGAAGAAAGCAACTGATAGGCTCTTCTGCTGGGCAGCAATGCGATACATCAGTCCCTTGGTTCAATTTCAGACCATCCCTGAACATGAGAATGATGATGAATCTCTAAGTTAACTGCTTTCTATATCTCTATTTAGTAACTTCTGAAAGTTCTTTCCCTTGCATTAACTACACTTTGGGGCTCTGTATGAGTTGTTAACTTTTTCTATGACCTGAATTCCAGATTCCATTGTGGATTATATGAGGGATTTGCTAATGGCACAGAAACCACTTTATTAGTATATGTCCAATTAAAAGGAAATTACCTACATTTTAAGTAAGGCATAATGAGATTTAGGCATTTTAAATTAAAGGGCAGGTAAGAATCAGTGTTTGATAGCTAAAAAGGGTACCATTAGGTGGGAATCTCTCATGAAATACGGGTCCTCACTGATTTAAAAGAAAATATTTATCTTGCAATTGCAAAGAAAATGATGTTACAAGGGATGTTGAGAACACACTTCTAGAAAGGAATGTGTCTCCTACAGTAGATCAGAAGAGCATATAGATGCAGCCATACAGGTACTCTCTATTGCCAAGTGAGAATACCAGGTGTTGTGATGGGTGGAGGATTGAGGGCAAAGATGGGCCGTAGATAGGATGAGATAAGAAGTCAGAATGAGAGAGTAGGATTGGAAGCCATTTGCAGAGATTCCAAAATAGGAGTCAAGAAATATTAGAAGATCCTGAGTGAGACTTCCAAATACCTTCTACAAAAACACCAGATCTAGGACTTTGGGAGTTAAAATATATACTTACTATTAAATTATTAGATATGCATATTCAGCTGCTAATATGCATTGCTTACATGCCTGTGCAGATTTTTCAAAATTGTGCTCTTATACCTGAGCAACAGTGAATTATGGGTCAAGATCAGCTGCCTTCATTTTACTAAGTAAGAGCTAAAACACTGATCGGTCTTGTTCAACCTACACATTGGCTTGCCTGCTCCATTGCCAGGCATACAGTCAAGCCATCGAGCTAAATAGGTCTGAAGCAGGACAAATGTTGAGAGGCCAAAAGAGAGTATCGAAGTAAGACAGTAAGGCTAAATTCAACAGCGGTTTCTCTAGCTTCCCCACTTTTTTTGAGAGGGAGTTTTGCTGTGTTGCACAGACTGGTCTTGAACTCATGACCACAAGCGATCCTCCTACCTCAGCCTCCTGAGTAGCTGCAATTACAGACATGAACCACCACACCTGGCATTCCAGCCCTTTTGTGACAATTGTTATAGGGAGAAAAATGAACACTAAAACTTGAATTTGAGAGATGAGAATTCCAAATTTCTAGTTTCTTCTCCCCTCCTCCTTCTTCCTATGTGTTTTCTTACTGTCTGGTAAAGTTAAGTTAAAAATAACAGAAGGTGCTCAGTGAAACTATGTGGGGGGAAGTCATTTAGGCAGGTAGTCAACTGCCTGGCATCATTTCCCCAGCTGGGCCAACACCTTTCTTAGGAAGGTTATCAAGTTTGCAGCTATCATTTTGACAAAAACTCCCATGAAATGCTCCCCTTGCTCTGTCCCTGTGAATACTCACACCCTAAAACTTACCACAGTGAACTGCAGTTGTTTGTCAGGCTTTCTGAAGGTAGAGTCTTGCTTTTTCCATATTCTTAGTATGTAGCACTGCCTGTATTCTAGAAAATACTCAAAATTACTGTCATCATGCAGCACAGCCACATCGGTGTTCCACATCTTGACTAATAGGGTCACTGTCTAACTTACACGTTAAATGCTATCTGGTGTCTCAAAAATAATTACTCATGTCTACAACACAGTGCCTGTAGTAGGCACTGGGAATACAGAAGTGAACAAAACAAGGTGATTTCTACCATCATGGAGCTGGATACCTAGTAAATTTCTCCTTAGAAGCTTATGGACTAGTCATTCTTTGTGAAACCAGTCAGTGGCCAGTGTCACTGCAGTCACTCTATGACCCTTTACCTTTTTATCATTGACTTGGTTCATAGCTTCCTCTTCTTTCACCCCAAATGTGGTAGATTGAATGACTGGTTGCAATTCTTTACTGTCACAGCATACCTTCACATACCTGCCATGGCCTCATGGTGGTTAAAGAGTATTTGCTCCACCCTTTGACTTTTGACTCAGCCAAGTGACTTGCTTGGGACAGTGAGATGTACATGGATGTGAAGTGAGCAGAAGCTTAGCTGTTGCTTGCCTGGTTGGGCTTGACTTTTGTACTTCTGTCGTCATCATGAGAACTACATATCCTGGGTAGCTACTGCCCCTTCAGTGTAGGTCCCAGAATGAGACATATGGAGCACAGTTTTTCCAGTCAGCCCCCAGAATTACAGCTTGAAATAGCCCCCAACCTGACCTATAGACCTGTGAGTGTGAGAGGAGTACTTTTTTCTTTAGATTGGAAAATATAGTTTATTTAAAAAGTAAATTAGAGAGAGAGAGAGAGCAGATTCACCTCCCCAAGGTAGGGAAGGGGGCCAAAGCCAGGAAACATGGTGATGGCCATAGCTCAAAGAGCACATGGTCACACCCGAGTCTAGTAAGGCAAGGGCTGAGAGTAACTTCTTAGCTGTTGGGGTTGCTATACAAGCACTAGTGTGGCAGTAGCAGACGAAGACACCACTAAGTTATCTTCCAGCTTTGAAACCTTCCCAGTTTCCAAATCTCATCCAGTATAAATATGACCATATCATTCTTGCTTTTAATCCTTCTGTGACTGTCCATTGCCTGATTCATAAAATGTGATGGCCTTAGCAAGATGTTCAGATTTCTCCTTAATTAACCTAAAATACTTTCCCTGCTTTATCTCCATATCTTTACCCTGCACCTCTCCTAAACTCTACCTTATACATCCTGAACTGCCTACATTTTTTGTATGTGCAATAACAATTTTATAACTTAGGCATTAGCTCATCCTCACTCCCTCTGCCAGAAACATCTTCCCCCATCTGCCTGTTGAAATTCTACTTATCCTTGAGGATTTTGTACAAGTGCCACCTTAGTGAGATAGTTACCATCTCCCTTTCATTCAGAATGAAATTTTGCACCTGTGCCCCCACAGCATGGAATTCAAAGTGTTTAACTTGCTAGTAGTTGTTTATTTATAAATCTATCTTTCTAACTTAAGTCAATATGTCATTGGAATCAAGAATTATAACTTTTATGCCTTAATATCCTCCAGATGCTTTTCAAGTAGTATCTGCTCAATTACTTTGTGTTAAACATTAAATGAATGAATGGCCAGAAATGTTTAATTTACTGATCACGAGGAATGGTCCACCTGGTCAATAAGCTGAATTCACTTACACCATCTTAATATGCGATGGTCTTGGTTGTTCAACTCCTTGGGGCCATAAATATCTTGCAGTTCTAGAGAATAAAGAATTTCCTTGCCCTAAATGCCAAAAGGACTTATTGAGAAACTTCTAGACCCTTCCCTCAGAATGTTTTCCTTAGATGTCAGTACTTTGAAGAAGTTATCAAATGACTTTGCCATTTGTTTCTTAATAAGAATGGCAGTTCTAATTATTTTTCTGCCTATGTAGCATTATATAAGGTGAATGGAAAGCCTCACAGACACTGAACTGCTACAAAAGGTACCGAATTTTCTCTTTTCTGAGGATCTTGTTTGGAGTTCCTTATTTTTAAAAAATGACCTCCATTTCATTTTTCATCTTTACTCATTTATTTGATCACTCTTAAGGCTGCTTAATCCACATACGCTGGCCATTTGGGGAGCACTCTATTTCCCACTCATCTTGTTTCCATGTCAGTGGGGAAAATAATGTCAGGAATGGAACTTATCCCTTCCCAGGATGGCTGCTGACACACCTTCGGTGCAGAGGTCAATCAAGTGCAACTGCTGATCTTCCATCCCATGCAGGTGACTGATGCTTACCCTATCACGTCCGAGAAATGCGTGCCTGTAAATCACAAATGGGAGGACATCATGCCGTTCACAAAAATTATCTTTTGTACTTTCTCTTTACCTCCCAAAGTTATCTTAAATTAGAAAAAAATTGCATTCCCCCAAGAGCGTCATAAGAGTCGACTCAGTTTCTACCACAGTGATTGTTTTTCAGTGCTGGAGGCATCCACTCTCTGGAACTCTGCTGGTCCCCCTCTCCTTATTTCCCTTTCGCATATTTGTTTGCGTGGCTGGGTTGGATCCGAGGTATATGGCATATGGCTTTTTGCCGCTTGAGCTGACACAGAAGTAAATGTCATTGGCATGTAATGCCAGATTTCCATTTTGTGAATCACAGAGCTTGGGATTCTGTCTGAAAGCTCCCTGGCCACTGTGTATTCTTAAAGCAGAAGTAGAAAAGGGCAAGAACCATGCTGTTCCCGTTAAGATGCATTCATCATGATAAAAAGTATATATAAAATGGACATGCTTTTGCCCTCAAGTGTGTTAGAAAAAGCTGCTTGACTTGTTTTATTGTGATCTGGGCACTGGACAAGTCTGGATATTTTCTGCCAGCCTCAACTAAGTAGACATCAGTCATTCAGGAATTCAGACAGGTAAGAATTTGCTTGAGTATGTACCAGGACAGAAAAGACTGTGAGTAAAAGATACCAATGTTTTTAGATGCAGTTCACCAGAATATTGTATTCATTAAATTTTCCAGTTATGAAACACTTTAGGACAGAGTCGGCTGGTAATGGAGACCTGAAGTTGCCACAGATGCAGCCTCAGTCTTCCCCTCCATCTCCTGTGACTGAGAAATCAAAGGAGGCATTTGAAGATTCATTAAAAAGAATTAGACAGAACCATATGAAATTGCCAATATTGAACTGTTTTTGCCTGACAAATACAGCAATTTGAAGTAGTTCACCCTAATACTTGCTGTATGTTATGTAGAATCAGAAGTAGTTACCCATAAACATTTACTGTTGGTTTCTTACACAGTCTTCTACGTTACTCACAGTACCTTATTCTCTTTTGTGTTCCCTTGTTCTGTGATCATTTCACTCACCATAATAAGTTGCAATAAAGTCTAACAGTCAAGGGCATTGACCCTGTGTCCAAGGAGTAGGATTCACACCATGGCACCATCATTTCCTTGCCAACGATCTTGAGCAGGTTAATGCCCTGCCCTGTTTCCCAGTCTCTTCATCTGTAAAACGTGTATTCTAATATAGTTGTTTTGAGGGTCAAATGAACCAATATTAGGCAGAGCCACATAAAATGGCAGTATTCAACCATTTCTGATTTATAAAATTGTATTTCTTTGTGTGTGTGTGTGTGTCGGAGTCTCATTCTGTCTCCCAGGCTGGAATGCAGTGGCACGCTCACAGCCACCCTAGTGTCAACCTGCTGGGCTCTGGCGATCCTTTTGCCGCCACAGCCTTCCAAGTAGCCATAACTACAGGCACGTGCTACCACACCCGACTAATTTTTCATTTGTTGTAGAGATGAGGTCTCGCCAAGTTGCCCGGGCTGGTCTCGAACTCACAGGCTCAGGCAGTCCACTCGACTTGGCTTCCCAAAGTGCTGAGATTGCCGGCTGAGCCACCGAGCCTGACCCAAGATTAGTATTTCTGTATAGCTTGTCTTAATAAATGTAAAGCATCTGGGCCATTCCCGTGAGGGAAAAGACAAGAAAGATCATATGACACTCCAGACTAGACATGAAGGAGCATGGATTCTAGCCCAGCTCTGCCTGGGACTTAATCCATGACCTTGAGCTCTTCTCCTACATCTGCAGCCACCGCGCCTCTCTCCTAGACAAGGCTGTGTCTCTGGGGAACTCCCTCCTTCTGTTCTTTGGATTCTATTCCCTCTCACCTGCCCTGGGACCACATCAGTTATCACTTCTTTTTTTTTTTTTTTGAGTTGGAGTCTCACTCTGTCACCCAGACTGGAGTGCAGTGGCCGCTCCCGGCCACCGCAGCCTCAACCTGCTGGACTCCGGCGATCCTTCCGCCTCAGCCTTCCAAGTGGCCAGAATTACAGGCAAGCGCTACCACGCCCGGCTGATTTTTTGATTTATTGTAGAGATGAGGTCTTGCTGCCCAGGCGGGTCTCGAACCCGCGGGCTCAGGCAATCCACTCACCTCAACCTCCCAAAGGCACGGGATTACAGGCTGAGCCACCGAGCCCAGCTAGTTATCACTTCTAATCTTTACATCTTCAATCTCTTCCTCTCGGATACTGTCTTCTCACCAGCATATAAATACACACAACTCTCCCACATTTTAAAGAATAAATAAATGACTTTCTCAACCACCTGCTCTCCCCTGCCCCCTCCAAGCCAGGTTCCTCAAATGCCTCAATTTACTCCTTCTCCTTTCACTTGTCTACTGCAACCTGGCTTCTGCCCTCACTGAAAATATAACTAAGCAGAAGAAGAGAAATATGACTCTAAAAAGCACTAAAATATATTGTATTGGAAGCTTCTTTAGCTACAGACGCCACTGGTTTTGACAAAGTTAAGAATGACCTTCGATGGACAGTTTTAAATCTTAATCTCATTTTCCTTCTTTGCAGCACTTGACCTCATCTGCCACCCTCTTCTTTAAAACTATCTTGTTGTAGCTTTGGAAAGGCACATCCATGCAAGATATATATACAAGATATGCAAGATAGATATGCAAATGGAACATTGTATGATATATGGAAGAACTAAGATAATTATCATTGTTCCAGCTACCAGTGATATTTTCAGAAAAAAACAATTAAAGGTAATTAAAAATACAACTAAGCTCTAGAAGAGCAATATGACTCTAAAATGCATTAATATATATTTTGAATACTTGAAAACCTCTTTAGACACAAAAGACATAATTTCTAAGAGCCAAGTGAGAATTGAGAGGAGTTGTTGATTTGTTCTAAATTTAAGGCTGGAAAGAAGTCACATTGTTATGAATCCCTGCTCTGGTGAAGAAGATAGACATCAAAAAATTTATAAAAATAAGTCTTTCATCCCTTACACCTTCATGCTTATTCTCATCTTCCCCACCCCCATCTCTCCTCTTTGGACTAAAAATATACCAGAATCATTCCTATCCTTAAATATTGTTCAACCCTGTTTCTCTTTCAAGTTCTTAACCAATCTTTGTCCGTCTCTGCACTGCCAAATTTTCCAGGAGAAAATGCCATCTCCACTTCCCCACATCCTCCCCTCGACGTGATCTGATGTTCACCCACATGCACCTGCTGCAATTGCTTTATTTAGATCAAGGTCACCTCCTGATAGTTCCTGCTCATTCTGTCCCGTGGTCATGAAGCACTGACTTGGGTCCCCGTGTTTCCCAGGATCCTCTCCATCCTGGATTCTCATGCCACTAGCCCCTTAAGTGTAGCGTTCCCCAAGGCCCCTTCTGTTTCTCTCCTACACCTCCTCCTCCCCACCCACACTCTCTCACTTTCATCACCTGAGGCAGGCAGAAGTCCTCCCTTATGGCCTCCCAAGCTCCATCCTCATGGATGGTCCACAGATGCCTCAAACTTGGGTTGTCTGAAACAAAACTCTTTATTCTCATGGCCCTCTTCCCCACAGCTCTCTCTGTGCTCTGTAACTCTAGGAGGGACATGACACCCTGCCTTCTAGTCTTGAAATCCAGAATTGATCTCTGACATTCTTACATTTTCTTTCTGATAGGTCCCCAAGTCCTACTGATGCACCAGTATGTGAGAAGGGGTCACTTGCCTTTCATTGCTGTGACCCTGCTTTTCTGTGGCATCATCTTAACCCTGGTCTCTATGCAGGAACTCATGCCAGCATGAAAAATCAATTGGCTCTTGTCAGGCAGTAAATACCACCAAAAGAAAATCTAAAGGTATTGTGAAGACAGAAAAAAAATATTCTTTTCCTTCTCACCTGGAAATAGCTTATTTTTTTTTTCTCCTGGTCTCCAAAGCATCGCCACCATGAAGAATCACTTTCTTCTGTCATATCTTAGCCACACAATGTCCCTCACTTATAGACTCAATTTGTTCTACATTCGGCCTTCCTGCCACTATCATCTCTTGGTAGACTATGTGTTTGTCTTTTTATCGTTCTCCCTGAATCTGGACTTGGCCCACCCAAAAGTTCTCTTTCCCCTAGATGCCAAAAACACCTTTCTAAAACATGGTTCTTCTCATAAGACAGCCATCCTCCAAAACCTTTAGCTCCCTCTTCTTCCAGCATGATAGCAAAGTTCCACATTCTGTCCCAAACCACTTTTCCAAACCACATACCTATTATACCCTGTGTCACATGCCCTACTGGCTCATAATTAATCATATTGATTGCTCCCTGAGCATGTCTTGTACTTCCAAATCTCTGCCCTTGCCGATATTTCCTCAGCAAGGAAGAATCTTCACCCTTTGTTGGAAATCTGCCTGTCCTTCAAGGCCCAAGTTCAAGGGCCCTGCAGAGCCCTTCAGTCGGGGCAGGAGTAATTGCTCCCCCTTAAGTTCACTTTCTTTTCTCCTCTCTTGTAACACTTAACATACTCAGTTATACGTTGAGTTTGGAGACTTATTTTAGCCAATTGTCTTTGCTTGAAACAGGTTCCTGCCCATTCCCTACCCCACCTTGTGGCTTTCAATGCTGCAAAATTCTGGAAGGCCCAAAATTTGTGATCTAGATTATAGGTGTTATCTATGATCTCTCTTTCTTGACTCTACTCCTAAGAACTGAGGCTAATTCTTAGTCACCTTTCTATCCCAGGATACCTACCAGATAAACACACACACACACACACACACACACACACACACGCACACGCCCATATTTATATGGGTCTATATATATATTAGACATAATATATATGTATACATGCATACATAGACTCAATACATGTTACTTGAATGGAATATTTGTCTTGCCATTGATGAAAAGTAGCCAATAATGTTTCTTTTTTAAATAAACTGATAATTTTTTAAAAGAAAAGAGTACATTCTAGAACAAACTTTGCAATCTATAGAACAAATTGAGTTCATAAGTGAGGGGCATCATGCGGCTAAGATATGACAGGAGAAAGAGTGATTCTTCCGAGGGGCAATTTATTTTAAGACCTGAAGAAAAAATTAAGCTGTTTCTAGGAGAGAAGGCAAAGGATTTTTTTTTTTCTGTTTTAAAAACATGTTTAGATTTTCTTTGGATGGTGCTTACTGCCTGACAAAAGCCAATTGATTTTTTCTGCTGGCATGAGCTCCTGCACAGAGACCAGGGCTGAAATGCTGGCAAACACTTCACATCCCAAACCACCTGTGCAGAGACTGGGGCGACATAGCCTCCAGCTGTTTGTGAGGTTGATTCTCCTCCTCCGCCTGGGGCAGAAGACCTGTAGTTCCTTCTGCAAAAAATAAAAGAATTGGCATCCATGGTGATGCTAAAGGGTTCCTTGCTACCACTTTGCTGGCAGGGGCCTTGACATTTCCATAGAATTTTAAGAAACCAGTTGAGACAAGGTTCCTATTGGGAAATTTATCAATAGTTGATTATCTCATTTATAGAGTCATTCATTACAATGCAGCTGTTTAGAATCAAATATTCAAGGCAGAAAAAACAAAGATATGCTTATAGATGTTCACTTCATTGTTATTTATAAGAGCTAAAAATTCAAAATAACTCTTCAACAGTAGAGATGCGATACAATTTATGGATATGTTTATTTACATGTTAGAATTTTTCAATCATTCAGAATGGTATTCGTGAATAGTATCTAAATATCAGAAAAGACTTTGTACATTATGTTAATGGTGAGTAGAACAGAGTGCGAATTACATCACAATGAGTAAAAATACAAACTAAAAAGGGTTGATGATTTTAACAATGATTTCTAATTATAATCGTTTTCTTTTTTATTGTTTTTTAATGTTCCACGTTTTCTCTACCTAACCTATATGCTCTTATATTTATATTTTTTAAAAACACACTTTATATGGATGCAGAACTATCAACAAGCTCTAGGTGTGGTCTGACCAGTGGTGCCAGTCTGGGGAGAGTTCCTTGATCTTTACACACCAAGATATAAATTCAGGCTTAGTTTGTTTATTCTTCCTTGAAATAAATCATGGGCTCAGACCAGCTATGCCAGCCCAGGCAGTGCTCAGCATGTTAGCCTCTAGTTATTGGTACTAGGATCAAAAGCTCTTTGAGGTTTGATTTGAGAAAGTCTTATGAACTGGAAGGATGACACATCTGAGCAGATGTGTCATCCTTGAAAAACTAAGGATGTTAGACCCAGCACGTGGACTGCTTGTAAAATGGGTTTCCAAAAGGGGCAGGGAGATTTCAGGAGTGCTTTCCAGGGCACCCTTCTCCTGCTCAGGCTGGGATTGCAGCAGTGGGAGGAGGAAGGGATTGGGAGACAACAAGGGATGATTCACCGAGATGTTTTCAGATCTCCTCATCTCATGACTTGATCCATGATGCTGACTAGAACGACAGAAGTACTCAGAAGACTTTCATGATGTTCCCAAGTGTAAAGGTTTGCAATAGGATTTTTGTCTTCTTGACTGAGGTATTAGACACCTAGAGAGGTATTCCTGGTTTTGTATTAATAAATCCAGTCTTAATGCACTCCCAGTATTGGGAGTAGCTCTGAAAAGAGATAACTGTTCAGTAACATGGAATGTGCAATAGCAAAAACACTTATGTTGTATGGAAATCACTCAAAGGAGGAGATCCACAGAGGAAAGACTTTACTTAGGAGTGCTTCAACGTATGAATAGAAACTCACCAGGGGAGCAGGACAGAGTCTACTGGGAAAAAGACATGAAGTATGTTGAAATAGCCAAAGAGAAAAATATAATAAATGGAACTTTATTATTATCAAGATATTAAGGTTGTATTCTTGGTATCCCAAGACTTGAAAGAAAGATGGGGTAACATGTTAAAGCATATTATCATAGGCACTTCCTAAAGATTACTTGAATGAATGGACACCAATTTCTTACTTCCAAACTGGAATTTGGGGGGAGAAATATATTATTTCAAGGTACATATATTCACAACATCTACCATATCTAACACAAAAAATTCCCACAAAACATAAGCAAGAGGCACATTTTTATGGTTCAGCATACATGATTATTTGAAATATTTGCTTCACAATTGTCATTCTTGTCACTGTGTTGAGAGAATTGTAGACAATGCAGTTTGAAAACCATGCTTCATATTTCCCTTGGATGGCTTGATGTAGTGGAGTACATTTTTCCATTGCATATAAATGGATTGGTTATTGCCCTTCAGGGCCATTTTTTTATTTAAATTATCAAATTAACTATTTTTTTGCAATTAGTGGCTTAGAGATACAGGCAAGTATCAGGCAATAAAATAAAATTACATTTTTGTGTTAATTCAATTTCTGCACAAATTAGGTTGCAGAGCTTGTTCTCTGTGAGAGTTGGGAATAACCTGTCAAATATTATTTGCCTATGGGTCATGGCTCATATTTCAAAGCTTACTTTAATAGGAAGTAGATAGAGAACTCTCAATAGTTTGAAGGGATCTGGCTCTTACAAGCTGTTGATAGTGAAGGATTGGGTTTAAGAACAATAAGCCTGTCCTTTTGACGGCAGTTCTGGTTTGCTATGACCAGGCACACTCTTAACTTGGTTTTCCCAGAGAGGCGAAGGTTGTTGCTGCTACTCATTGAAACTCTGGACACAAAGTGGTGATGTGACTGACTTCCAGTAAAACCAACTTCCTTACCTAGAGACAAAGTAAAGATAACTGGACTTAAACAGGTCTCACCCTAGAATTCCATATGGTGACCCCTTGACCCTGTGAGAACCCTCACTTATGGTTTGATATCTGGCCCTGTGCAGACCTCTTGGATCCCCCATTAAGCCTCTTTGCTTTGCCTACTCCCCTTCCATATCTCAGAACATGACTTTCCTGCAACTGACTGCCTAAGTCTCTAGTATCTTCCTCTTCTTCCTTGCTTGCCTGGGTAAACGGAGTCTACTTGTCTTCTTGACCTTGCTTGTTTCTCTCTTGCTCAGCAGACCCTCTAGTCTTCCCCTCTTCTCTGGCTCACTCTGGTCTGCTGCAGTGTGATTCCTGTTGTAACAGGAGACCAGGATGCACAAGTTATCTCTGGGCCTTTTGGTCTGACAAAGCCCCCTGTACATTCGTGAGCAGAAAAAGCAGGGAAAGTAAGGGCATCAAATGTTTAAACTTTGGGGGTTTTTTGGTTTTTTTGTTTGTTTGTTTGAGTTGGAGTCTCACTCGGTCGCCCACACTGGAGTGCAGTGGCCGCTCCCAGCCACCGCAGCCTCCCCTGCTGGGCTCCGGCGATCCTTCCGCCTCAGCCTTTCGAGTAGCTGGAATTACAGGCATGCGCTACCACGCCCGGCTGATTTTTTTTTTTTTTTTTTAATTTTAGAGATGAGGTCTCGCCGCCCAGGCGGGTCTCGAACCTGTGGGCTCAGGCAATCTACTCACCTCAGCCTCCCAAAGGCGTGGGATTACAGGCTGAGCCACCAAGCCCGGCTTGTTTTGTTTTGTTTTGTTTGAGTTGAAGTCTCACTCTGTCACCCACATTGGAGTGCAGTGGCCGCTCCTGACCACCGCAGCCTCAACCTGCTGGGCTCCGGCGATCCTTCCACCTCAGCCTTCCAAGTAGCTGGAACTACAGGTGCGCGCTACCATGCCCGGCTAATTTTTTGATCTATTGTAGAGATGAGGTCTCGCCAAGTTGCCCAGGTGGGTCTCGAACCCGCGGGCTCAGGCAATCCACTCACCTCAGCCTCCCAAAGCGCGAGATTACAGGCTGAGCCACCAAGCCCGGCATGTTTAACCTTTTGATAAAACATAGTGAGCCATGGATTTAATTTCTACAAACTACAATGAAATTAGTCCCCTAATGAGAATATCAGAAACTATTTTTTAAGCCGGGCTCAGTGGCTCAGCCTGTAATCCCGTGCCTTTGGGAGGCTGAGGAGAGTAGATTGCCTGAGCCGCGGGTTTGAGACCCGCCTGGGCAGCGAGACCTCATCTCTACAATAAATCAAAAAATTAGCAGGGCGTGGTAGTGCGTGCCTGTAGTTCCAGCTACCCGGAAGGTTGAGGCGGAAAGATCGCCAGAGCCCAGCAGGTCGAGGCTGCGGTGGCCGGGAGCGGCCACTGCACTTCAGTCTGGGCAACAGAGTGAGACTCCAACTCAAAACAAAAAACAAAAAAAAAACCTATTTTTTTTCTGGAAAGGTGGAATTATGTGCATGTTGAATTGATGTGTTTCAGAATTAAGAGAGGTTTACTTATTCATTAGATCTGAAATCCAAGAAGGATGTGATGGCAGCCCAGAAGCCTCCCTTTTCCTTTGGTGAAGAAGCTGTTTCCCACTTTGCACCATCTAAAGAATATCCTACCATTGGCCCGGTGTCTTTTTGTCACCATATTGCCAGTAGATGTGCTTGGCAAGATGGAGCTGAGAGTTTTGGCATTTTCTATTTTCCTTTTGGCATGATTTTTCATCAGCCTGCAATTCTGGAATGAATTTTCATGGTATATTTGGAAAATTCAATTTGGCAAGAAGATAAGCTTTCAGAATTTCACCAACTAACCCTTTGAAGACATTCAGAATTATAAGAGATACACCATATTGACCCTTGCTCTTCTAGCTACTCAGGCCAGCCCATTCCATTTGGTCAAGTCTGTCATGCACCAAGGTCTTCCAGTCTTTGACTCTCCAACCCTATGAATGTAAATCATGGTCACCTCCTCTGGAGGAGGCAGGAAGAGATGCAAGACTATCTGTTTATAGATGGGCTTGCATTTTGTGAATCTGGTTTTATTTCATGGCGTTTATGGTATTGCTTACATTTTAGGCATTTTGTGGGTGATACAAAAATAGCAAAGTCCAGGGAAATAAAACTTTCTCATATTAACAACTCGTGTTTCATAGCTCAGAATTAGGATGCTTCAGAACAACCCTGCCTGCTTCAGCCGTATGTTTGGGAAGCTCTGAGGTTGTGGTGGACTATACTGCTCATGATGCTCCCAGGTGGACTCCTGAGTTTGAATCCTGAGCCCCCTATTTTCTAGATGGCGATTGTAGACGTGTTACTTACATGTCTTGGACCTCAGTTTCTCCATTTGGAAATGGGGCCTTTTATGACACTGGCTTGTAGTAAGTACTGCATCTGTATTCGCTGTGACTTCTCCTATACTCCCACAGATGTCCAGGCTTGTCATAGAGATCTCAGCATTCTAGGACCTAAAGATCAAGTGACAGTGTGGCGGACTTTGCATGTTTTGCTTAGGATCATCTCTCCATGGGAGTGAGGAAAAGAGATGCAGCTGCCTGTGCATGGGAATATTTCTATGGCATATTATTCATCATTTCCCCTGGGGATAGAAAGAGTTGTAAAAGTTATCTTGACCATATTTTGTTGAAGTTTTGCATAAGTTTTGATTTTTTAATGGCACCATGTAACACAATTAGAGATAACTACATACTGGCCAGCCCGAATGACCAGAGAAATCTCTCTCCACTGTCTCTCAAATGAAGCAGTTGAACTGAGCCAAGAGTAGCTATACCTTTGACCCATTAGGGGAGAGTTCCCATTTCTGACCTCACACCCTGGGAAGATATGGTCTAATTCAGTCTGTGCTGGGTCTGTTGCTGTTATAGAAGTCATGTCAGTGTGTGCATGTGTGTGTGTGTGTGTGTGTGTGTGTGTGTGTGTGTCTGTGTTTATGCATATCAGGGTGCCTAAAGAGGGCTTAGATGCAATTGAAAGTTTGCCTGCTGCAGTAAACACCCATTTCTTTGGAATTTTCTTGAGGCTCAATTTGGTCCTAATGCTTTCCCTCATAAGAATGAATCAACCAAACAGAAATGAGGTACAGCATAGCCATGTCATGAATTGTGGGGATCATAACCAAACATCCATTGCCAGCAATGAACATGCATTCTGATGAAATGGTTGCCCAGGTAGTAGAAACAACCAGTTTGGAACCAGGAGTTGTAAAATGGAAGAATTGACTGTTAATGCCACCTTTCTAGGGCCCAGTAAACGGAATCCCCTCTCCTACCTTTTATTTTTATTTCTTTTTTTTAGAGTTGGAGTCTCACTCTGTCGCCCAGACTGGAGTGCAGTGGCCGCTTCCGGCCACCGCAGCCTCGCCTGCTGGGCTCCGGCGATCCTTCCGCCTCAGCCTTCTGAGCAGCCGGAATTACAGGCACGCGCTACCATGCCCGGCTGATTTTTTTATTTATTGTAGAGATGAGGTCTCGCTGCCCAGGCAGGTCTCGAGCCTGCGGGCTCAGGCAATCCACTCACCTCAGCCTTCCAAAGGCGCGGGATTACAGGCTGAGCCACCGAGCCCGGCTCCTTCTCCTACCTTTTAAATGCTCAGTATAAAACGTGCTCATCTTGTTAAGACCTGCAGGTGAACTAAGGAAGACTTGGACAGCCAGTTTCAAGATCATTCTACAACAGTCACTATGTTTTTTTTTTCCAAAGATACATGCATATCACCTAAGTATTTTTTGATTTGTGAATTTATTTAAAAATATTACAAAGGCATAGGAATTATATCAGATTTAGTAATAAAATATTTTAATAAACCATGTTTATGGAAAGGAATAAAATTTCATTGGATTGGATCTGCCCCAAGAGAATGCAGGATAAATGGTCCTGGCAGCGCCTACCCAGAGCAGAGCTAAGAGTATAGGTTGTCATGTGTTGAGGGAAATGCAAAGATATTTCTTCTGATTTTTATTCAGATGCCCAGGGGTGATTTTCCTCCTGAGTTTTCTAAGTATTTGATGCTATGATTCCCTTCTCCTGGCTGTGGACAGCTCATGATAAATCTGAGTGTGTTCAGAAGTTGATTATAGGCTACTCATCACACATTTTAGCCTGTGGAGTACGAGTGTATTTGGTGTATGCAGAACAGCTTCAAATCAGTTCTTGGGAGATTGACAAACAGTAGTCTAAATCTCATGCCAATAAAAATCTAGGTTTTCCTTTTTTTGAGATTCAGTTGCAGCTTTGTAAGCTTGCATATGTCCTTTTCGTTGCATAGTCTAGAAGAGGAAAAGTAGCCAGTAAGGCCAGTTTAACTAAATACAGCATCCAGTCTGTGAGCTCAGTAACAAAACTACTGGACAAGATCCCATGGAAAAATTCCTTGGAGGTTTCTTCAAAGATGCTGTAGCTATTTTGTATGAAGTGGCCCCTCTGAAAATGTAGCTAAAGCTACTTATTTTCTAGAACTAAACCATTAAGCCAGGCATGGTAGAGTGCACCTGTAGTTCCAGCTACTGGGTAGGCTGATACAGGAGCATCGCCTGAGTCCAGGAAGTCGCATTCCAGCCTGGGGAACAGAATGAGGCCCCAACTCAAAAAAACAAACAGAAAACCAAGGCTAGCAAGGTGAACCAAAGAACTTACTTTCTAGCTTTCAAATAGATAAGGTGGATCAAATTGAAGTTTTTTTTAAAAAGCATCTGTCTACCTTGCAATTTTGTCTTAAAAAATAAGTTTTCTATGAAAAAAATCACCTGAAAAAAATTTATGATCTCACATAATGCGTAATCTACCTACCTCATCACTGGCAAGTATAATATCATCTCTATCACCTAGTGAATGGTCCTTATGAACTTGCATGCTCTCTCTTGGAGAGAGCTCACTAGGACAGCTACCAAGCCTCAGACTGTACTTCCCACCCAACCCCCACTTTAGCTTTAGGTTGCATGATACAACAGGAATTTTCAGTCATTCTGAAGAAGGTAATCTTATTCTCATGTAGAGAGACCTTTTGTGATGACTTGGAATAGTGAGACCTCCTCCCACCCGTCCTAAAAAAAATGCACTTCTCCGTTGTAGACTTTGAAGATTAATTTAGGGTTATTCTTCTTTTATGCAAACATCTCTTAGCAGTGATTCTCCAGCTGTGGTGTGTTTAAGAATCCTAAGATTCTGGTTTAGAAGGAAGGTACTAGGACCCCAGCAATCTGCATATTACTGAGAACTCCAAATGATTTCAATGTAGGTGGTCCCTATGGTTAACATTTAGAGAAACTGGAACTCAAATTCCTTGGTTCAAATCCCAGCTCAGACTTTTTTTTTTTAAATCTTTGTTACTTCAGTCAGGTTGTTTAACCTTCTTATGCCTCAATTTCCTCATCTGTATAAAAAGTGTAATAATAATATCTCACAGGGTTGTCATGAGGTTAAATTGGTTAATCCAGATAAAGTACTTAGAATGCTACCTGGATTATTAATTGCTCAGTAAATGTTAGCTAGATAAATCCAACAAATTATAGATGTCTTGAAACAGAGTGTTTCAAATAGATTGACTTCCTGTTAACATAGCGTTAAGATCAACTGAGGAATATATTGAGTTATGTTGGTGTGTTGGGTTGGGGGGCAAAATGTCCCTTCATGGAGTCCTGTGATGGATTGCCATTGTGTGTGGGATAAAAACCAAACTCCTTAACCTGGTCTCTAGGAGCCTGCTGGTCTGGTCTCACAACAACCTCCTAATCATTCTTGTCTCACATCATCCTGATCATTCCCACTGTGATCAGCCACATGTAGCTTCTTTCAAGTTTTCAAAGATGCCACACCGCCTCCTAGCACAAGCCCTTTGCATGTGTTGTTCCTTATGCCCAAGCTACTCTTTCTCTCACTGCCAATTCATTAACTTTTACTCTTCCTTCAGATCTTGATTCAAATATCACTTCCTCTGAGATGCTTTTCCTAATCTTGTTGTACCCGAATCCTGAATCCGAGAGACCACCAAAGAGCCAGCTCCCATGCAAATCACACGAGGGTCTTTATTCAGGCTCGAGTCTGGGCTCACGTCCATAACCGGCGCAGCGGTACAGGAACAAGAACCCCGACCCAGCGCAGCAAGCAGCTTATATACACAGTTACAAGGGAGGGGAAAGAACTTTAAACTTGTTCGCACATGATTGGGTAATTTCTCCTACTGGGTACGGGGGCGTTTGGGATTGGTTGGTTTGTATGGTCGCAGGTCGCGGCTGACCGCAACTGACCATCAACAGTCAGGCGGGCTGGGTGGAACCGTTTGAGACATCTGGAATGTGAGATTACTAGGGGAGTGGAGCAGGAAATGGGGCCAGAGGGTCTGCACTGTGACTCCACGGTTTTCTTTTGGTATATGAACTTGTTTACCAAAAGTACACTACTGGGCTTGGGCGGGAGAGCAAGTATACATCTGCGTTTTAAAAACAAGTTTCAATATACATTCAAAATAAGCTTCGACCTACACTTAAAACAAGTTTTATCACACAATTATGAACTAGATGGCCCTTGAGCTCCTCAATCTCACTAAGTCTCTCTATTATTTGTGCTCATGTATTTTTTAATAACTCGTATCGCAGTTAGACTTTTATATTCTTGCCTTCTCTACTAGAGTTTATGGGCTATAAGGTAGAAACCATGTCAGTTTGTTGTGTCAATAGTATGAATGCCTGGCATATAGACACCCACTAAATATTTGTTAGAAGAAATTATTAAATTTTGTTTGACGGAAGACCTAGTTGGAATGATATGCCATGGAGATTTGAACAGTCTCAAGAGGCAAAGGGTAGGGTTGTCTCTGTGGCAGAGGACACTCGGCAGAATTGGTTAGAGGAAATGTTCCAGAAAGGTGGTAGAGAAAGCCTAAGCTATCCACCACCCTGGAGGGTAGAGGTTGTCTGGGCAGAACAGATTGGCAAAAAAAAATGCCAGTGTTGGAGGTGAGTGCCTGGGTGGTTGAACCTGGGTAAGAATTTCTTTCTAAGCTCATATTAGCATAAGGACACAAAATGAAAAACCAGGATTGGGTTTTTTTGACAGGGCAAATCCAATATCAAGACCAGTGGGCCGAGCTGAGCATTTGGAGAGGGATGGATATGAGGTTTAAACTGAGCTCTGTTTAGGTACCAAGGAGCCTCAGGGCTATTGTTGCTTTTTGGACAGTGATTGTGTGGCTTGACGGATAGCTCGCCTTGCCTTCAAGAACCAGAGATACATTAAAGCAGATCCCTGCCTCCTTTGAAGCCTGGTCTGGGTGGTTAATGTGCTGAGGGCTCCCAGGCTTGCAGAAACCTTTACGGAAGAGAAGGTCTCCTTGAGGTATTATCATGATGCTAAGATGAATGACAGTAGGACAAAGACTAATCCTTTCTCTCTAACTTATGCCAAAATCATGTCATTCTTGGACATAATTCTCCATTAATCTCTGTAGAATTGAGGGTTTCTGCAGACCCCGGTGTGAGAAGGCTACCTACCATCTGATTCCACTTGCTGAGTCTGACCAGAACTTGCAGCTGTTCACTGCTCAGTGGCGGCCCCTGCTGCTAAGGAGAAGGATGGCAGCACATTCAGAGTCGGTGGCTTTAATTCTGGTCGTGCATGCAACCAGGAGAATTTGGAGAAAGCAGGGAGGGACTAGAGAGGATCAAAAGCAGGCTGAGAAAATCCAGGAAGATCCCCAGTGTACGGGGTGCCTTGGTGGGATGCTAATGCAGAAAAGAGCTGGGCCAAAGGACTGCATTTACAAAATCTTCCACAAACCTTCCATGTGATCACTTTATTCCAAAGCTTTGCTAGGTACCACGGCAGTGCGCTCTAAGAAATACCACTGCAAACTTTTATTTGGGGGCTTTCAGATAACAAATACTTTTAAAGTTCCCCCTCTCCCCCATACTTTAGATTGGAAGTTACAGTAAATTTTAATTAGGGGTGGAGGCTGTTTATGTTTGTTTCTATCCTGAGTAGGGATGGAGTATGGATTCTCCCAGTGAGATCCCTGCTGGGATGCAAGCTCTCTCGCTTGCCTGCAGTCCCGGATATGTGAGCACCACTGCTGTACACCCGTTGTGCGTACAACGTGAGGCGGTTACGTGACAATTCTGGACAAAAACTGTATGTGAAGAGAAGGTGGGAGAAAGCAAACTCACAATCACATAAAAGTAGAGAGAGGGGGAGAGATGAGATTGCAGTTGATTATGGGTCTGGCGGCAGATGTTCCACAAGAATCCAAGTCGCTGCAGCCAGTCTGTTTCTATGGCAACGGAATCAGTAATTATTGAGCCCAGGCAGCCCCCCCTCCCCTTCTCCCAACAAGGTAGAGGCTGATGAATATGAACTCTCTCCAGCCCATCACCAGCTTCTTCTTCATCTTCTTTTTTTTTCTTTTCTTTTAGCTCTTTGTAAGAAAAAGCGGAGGGTATTGAAAAGTAGGAAGAAGGGGAGCTGTATGTTTATTGACAAGAGAGCACAGAACACTAAAATAGAAATGAAGTGATTGTTTTTCTCTTGTGATACTATACGAGAAAAGCTCTTCCTAGAAAAGCCGATGATCTCTGAAGATGCTAAATAAATGAGCAGGAGTTTCCCTGAAATGGAGGCTCCCTTTGATTGGCTGATCTTCCCGCGACTCCTGCCAATCGGAGCACCCCTGGGTTTCAGCTCCATAAACATAAGCAAAGCTACATGCTTATTCTTCTGGATTTGGAGTGTATATCATTCAAAGGTGTGCGGCAGGTCTCTGTTCACATGGCTCAACTGGAAACCTGTTTCGTGAGCCAGCTAACTCGGGGACCATCTGGTATTCCAGCACATTGTTCTTCTGGGGGGCAACTCTAAGTCGTTTTGTGGTGGCAGCAGCTTAGAAGCGGTATTTGTAGTTGGGAAAGATGGACTTACGGGAGCTTGGTGAGTAAACCTCAGTCTTACACATCTGTCCACTGGTATTAGCAGCTTGAGCTAAATGTAGCTTTGTCCTATTGTCTGCGGAGAAAACTGAATTGGAACAAGTACATGGAAGAGCTGGCATGCAAGGGTTCCCATAATATGGGAGACTGAATTCGAAAGGCAGCGTGCTTTGCTTGGGTCGGATCGGATTTGTAGTTGACTGTACATTAGACTTGAACGTTGGTTGTCTAGTTAGGATTAGTGTAAGGAGCTGGGTTCCGCTTTAACTCCCTGGGTATCGCTTCATTTCAAAAGAAATGCTTTTAAAACTAAATTAATAAAAGTCAACCCTGTGTATTGCTAAGAAGAGAGAGGAAGGTACAGGCACGGAACCGGAGCTGCTTGATTGTACTGCTGGTGATTGCATTGTGAAGAGAGATGTCATTACAATGGTCTGACAAACACTTCTTCAGACCCCTAGCCACAGAGAAGCATCTTTTCTCCGTTTGTCACTGTTCTCTGCTAGGGAAATGTGTAACTGAGCTAGGTCGTGTCCCTCCCTTCTTTTCTGAAACCTGTCTCTAAATTGAAATATGTTTTTTAATTAATTGGCAAGATGAATTGAAGTGCAGTGAGAAAGATTTTAGCAGTGAAAAAGCATGCTTCCAAATGACTCTATTTTGCATCCTTTCAAACCTCTGAAAACCAGAGAGGGTTTGCAAAGTTATATTCAAGGATTGGCTCTTTGCCAGGAAAGGGATGCTCTGAGCATTTGCTCTGTTCCCTGGGGTTTAATTTTCTGACACTGGTGATGAAATTTTCAATTTCGTTGGGTAGAAAAAGGAAGAACAAGAAAGCAGCACTATAAACAGGCAATGGAGGGGCAGCATGAGGAAGGAGAAACTCTTTGCTTTTAGGGACCCTTCTAGCTGCAAACTTAAAAATGTATGTTGCAAGACAGAACCCAAGCACAGGGCAGGATTCCAGAGGAACCCATAATCCTTTCTAATGTGGAGAAGAAAGATATTGCCTTCAGCTTGGGTACAGAGAGTGGTAGCTGAACTTGGTGCTTCTATCCTTGCCTAAGATCCTTTCCCGTCTCTGCTGATTTTGAGGATTCATCACATTTGCTTTTGTAAAAATGTGATTTCCTATCTTATGTGCCAGAAAGTGTCATAACACTCTTGATGTCTTCTATTTACAGTCTACTTGGGTTCAGATAATGGAGAGAGGAAAAGAGAATAAAGCATTATCATCTGGTTTATGAAGAAATGCACATGAAATAGTCATACAGGGAAAATCTTATTGACTTATCCTTTTCAAAAAGAAATGTTCTTTTGACAGAGGAGAATGTTATATGTCTTCATGAGACTCTAGAATGGAATTTGCTGTGTCCTTAAATGGGAGCTGTGATGAGCAGTTAAAGAAACAAAAGAGCTAGGAAGGTTTCTCCTGTAGAAGACTCCAGGTGGGGTGGGGTGACTGGGTGTGTGGGAGAGACCTTCCACTCTGAGTCCATTAGAGACATGGGACTGACGCTGCAGGAGGAGAGGGAGAGTTTCCCAACTGTGGGTGACAGTGCATGGAGAAACCTGGTCCCTTGACCGTGTCAGTGCCTGTTTGTTAGCTGAAGGCTTTTCTAGAGGGACTGGCTGGCCTCTGATCCCACGAGGCTCCGGGTGGTTGGATACACAGAGAATTCCTCCTGATTGGAGACGCCCACGTACATGTCAGCTCTCCCCACTACACCTCTCTCCCTAGTACACCCAGATGCCCAATTTTGAGGAAGTCTGGTTTCTAGTGAATGTGCATGAAGTGACAGTCATTTCATTATAGTGACTGTCCATCCTTTTTTGGCCCCGTCTCTCCCCCAGTAGTGTCACTTTTATGCGAGCAAAGTGCTGGCACCTGTTGGCAAAAATGAGAGAAGAAACCAGCCTTTTATGGAAACAGTAAAAATGCTTTTTTTTAAAAAAAATCTAAAACAGTAGTTCTTAGCCTATTTTTCGACCATAGAACTCTTTAGGAATGTGAAAGCTATGAACCTCCTCCCTGCTTCCCAAGAAAATACATTCACACACAGTCCCCTAACTCTTTGATGATAAGCCATTTTGGGGTAAAGTCAGATTCCTGTCCTGAGGGAGTAGCCAAGAATTTATTACACCCTGAAGTTCATCATCTCCTTCTTTTCAAATGGGTTCACTAAATGCTACTGCAACCTTATCTTCATCTGTCTTGAACATTTACTGTGTGCCAGGCAGTGTGATGCAGTTCATATATAGATGTAATCACTCACTGAATCTTCCAGCAACACTTACAGGACTGTTTTTATGCCTATTTTATAGATGAGGAAATCGAGTTCCCAAAACATTAAGAACCTTGCCCGTGTATATCAAACTAGGAACCTGCAAGTGCTTGGTGTTTTATGGATGTTGATATACTTGTCGTTGCATCTGTATGTGGAAGGCAAGTGAGTGGATAGGAGAGAAGAAGCCTGTCAGTCTGTCTAGTGGAGTCAGGTCACCGGTCATTGAATTAAGTAGTCATCACAATAATTAAAGTCGAGTTGAAAAGGCATTTGGGTATGTGGGTGAATTATTAATAATGTCATTTAGGAAAAGAAGTTTGAGCTAACTCGAAGCCCATCACAAAAATGTCCCACTGGCTGCCACCTTATGTTACTGTGTGAGGCACCACCCCATTCCTGCAGCATTTGCTTAACTGGTATGAATTGGGTCAACTTTCATACGAGACCAGCTCCTCCCGGGTCATTTGAGAGAGGTGGCAGGTCACTAGTGTTCCATGACTGCCCTTTTCTTGCAGTGACCAAAGCCATGGCATGGGTCAAAAAGATCCAAGGACAACAGGGCAGCAGGTTGGGGGTTGGAGGGTGCGTGTACTTTCTGAAGACCTTGTGAGCAGGAGAAGCGGACCTACCTCAGAAACCGAAACTGCGTTCCTCAGAATTTTAGGGGGAATTGATGGCTGTCAGGGTAACGTGGAGCTGGATGTGCGTGTGAATCCTCCACTCCCACTTCAACCAAAGCATCTCTACTTCCTCCTGCTTTATAATTGCATTCACAGTGAAGATGTGTTAGTTAAAAATGAGAATGAAGAGGTTAGGCAGCTAGAAAGAAACACTGTTGATCTTATTGATATTTTCTACTTATTTGTATTGCTGAGTAGGCATGGAATCTTTAGCAGTCTTAGAAGGTTTTAAAATCATGGGTTCTTTGCTACGCTTGCCTAATATTGTGCACTTTCTAGCATTATACCAGGTAGGTATGTATATGTGTAGAAGACAATTCTAATTCTAATAACTAGACCAAAAAAATGTACTACAGGGTCAATGCAGTAAATCTCTTTTTAGAGTAACACTGTCCGGCTGGGCTCGGTGGCTCAGCCTGTAATCCCAGCACTTTGGGAGGCCGAAGTGAGTGGATTGCCTGAGCCCGCGGGCTCAAGACCCACCTGGGCAACTTGACGAGACCTCATCTCTACAATAAATGAAAAATTAGCCGGGCGTGGTAGCGCACGCCTGTAGTTCCAGCTACTTGGAAGGCTGAGGCGGAAGGATCGCCGGAGCCCAGCAGGTTGAGGCTGCGGTGGCCGGGAATGGCCGCTGCACTCCAGTCTGGGTGACAGAGTGAGACTCCAACTCAGAAACAAAACAAAACAAAACACTGTCCTTTGGAAATATAATGCAAGTTATGTATGTAATTTTAATTTTTCTAGTAGTCACCTGAAGAAACTAAAAAGAAACAGGTCAGTTAACTGTAACAATATATAGCATTTAACCCACAATGTCCCAAATATGATCATTTCAACAGATAACTACAAAATTATTAAGAATATATTACATTGATTTTTTTTTTTTATTTTAAGTCTTCGAAACCTGACATGTGTTTTACACTTACAACACAACTCCATTTGGATACTAGATTTTCGCAGGAAATCTGTATTTAGATCTCATAAAATTCATAGTTAAGAAAGTAGATTCATCTGCGCAAGTTATTCCAAACATGCATCAAAGTTTCCCAGTAACTGAATTGAGTATTGATTTTAAACTTAAATTAGTTAAAATCAAATACATTTAAAATTTGGTTGCCCAGTCACACTCGCCACATGCTTTAAGGCTTCCCTGGTCAGATGTCAAATGGCTTCTCTGTTGGACAGTGCGAGGCTGGACTCTCAGAACTCTTCTTTCCCCCTGGGACAGTTACTCGTCTCCCTCCATCATCACGCCCTGGCACCTTTATCTCTTTTACTCTTGCTCTAGCCGCTGAGAGAAGCAGAATATTAGTATTCAAGATCGTGTTAATCTCTGCTTTTATCATTACTCATAGCAAACTCAACATGGATAGCTAAATCTTGGTGTTTCCATTACACTGTTTGGCAAGGGAGAATTAAAAGGTGTGCTATTTCCTGTTACAGAAAGACAGCATTCATCCATCTGTGGCATTTTCTGGTCCCTAAATATCTTGACCCTGCCACTTATTGTGCTTTGGGGCCACCTCCCTTAACTCAGTATTGAACATGTGTTTAATTTTAACAATAAACAAATCATGACTGAGAAGTTAACTCTGTTGCAAACTGGTAATTCTTCATGAAGACACGTATAGATTAAAGCTAGGATGTGACTTAATTGCTGCCATCTTATTCAATTCTGCAAATTTTGTTTAGCTAGGAAATATTGACTAAATAATTCTTTCAGTTAATTTGCTCTTAAAATTCTTATCTTCAATTCCAGATATTATCTTATTTATCCACTCCCCAAAAGATTTATTTTAATGTAAAGTGAGCCATGAAAAAGTAATCAATCTTTTCAATAGCTGGATCAAACATGCTGCAAAGCCCTCTTAGAAGCACCTAGTCAGCCTCCTAAAAATGTCCTAACTTGACAATTTCAGTCAATCAGCTTTAGCAAATGGTCAGGCTAAAGCTCACTCTATGCTCAGTCCTCTTCAGCTTTCCTTTTATAAAGAGCTCTATTTGAAATGCCACAAAACATTAAGAAAAGAAAAATAATAATTCCACAGGGTTAAAACCACCTTTCATATCAGGGATGCCTTCTGGATCAGTGGTCCTCATTTCCTTAATGCTAGACGGAATTCTCAAGGGGAATGCCAACCACTCAACAAATGTCTTTTGGAATAAATTTTGTGGGTCCTTTACAACTTCTTCCTTTTGATAGCATGACTTAACCTTTCTTACTGAAGCAACACTGGAGGACCAAGTAGATTAAGTGATAGGCAGAGCTGAATCTAAGAGAAAACTGAATTGCTTTGTGTATCTGCTGATACTTGGCCCAGCCAAGGACTAATATTCTCTGTCATGATTGGAAAAAAGGGCTTTGAGATTTCAGTGAGTGCAGAGACACTGGAAAGTAGCTGAACATTATATGAGTAAAATTATCCTTACAATAAGTGTCTTTGAGTTACCACAGGATTTTGAAGTCTGCTAATTTGCTAGCTTATTTCAAACAGTCTGTGATATTCTAGAAATATAAACCTAGAAAATTATTCATATGGATGTCAGAGCAGTAATCTATAATCTAAGGTCCTGGACTGTTGTTTCTACTTTAGCAACCAAATTTTACAAGTTACTTAACTTTTGTGATCCTCAGCATCTTCCCATGAGTAAAGAAAATTTAAGACTTGGTGACTCTTTCTATGTCATGTGTGTCAAATTTCTGAACTGTCATCAGTTTTCTGGTACCCATGTACCATTGGTCATAACATTTTTTCCCAGTGCATCCAGATAGAGCCTCAGAATCCTTCTTAACATGGTGCTGAGTCAACCACTAGTAAGATGTCAGAATGGCTTGTGGCTGAAACTGATTTTGCATCTCTCTCTTATGACCTTTCATCAGCTTTGTACCTTGCACAAGACTTTGAAAAGGAGCATATAGGGAATTATCATCAGTATGCAGCATTTCAGTGATAAGCCAACGACAGCTCTTTACTCATCCTCTCGCTCAGCTGTTCCGTGGAGGTGTTGCCATCTGACAAGGAGGGCTCTAGCCTGGCACTTTGGGAGCTCACTTTTCTTTTCCTTTGAGCTGTAAGTGATGAGAGACCTGTCAAGGAGAGCTGCTCACTGGCATCATTCCCAGACCTGGAAGCATAATGAAATAAAGTTTCATTCCAACTCTGTTGGAATTCTTGCAGCTGAACATTTCAAATAGCATCTGGGGCAGTTCTAACATCCAGTTGCTTGGTTGGAAAGAAGAGCCCGTCAGCTAATGGAACTCAGGCCTTCGTACTGGCAGCCCAAGCCAAGGCCCTTGGGACAACTCAGTTCTGACTAAAATCAGCCAGACCACAGGTCCCAGCAAGTGAGATGGAGCCCACTCCCTGTCTAATGGGCCAGCAATTTTAAATCTGCATTTCAGAAGCTTTATCATATGCAAAGAGGGATATCAAAGCAGGGACTGCCTTGAAAACCACCAACATCGGTTCTGTCCCTGGACCCAGACTACTTTATGTTAAATATTCCACTGGCACTCCCTCTAGTACCCATGAGAGTAGTGACAGGGCCGTCCCCCTCATCTTTAGAAAGAGAAGAGGGGCAAGAAAAAAAGCCCCATTGTAGACTCTGTGAGCCAGTCTTAAACATCTCTGCAAAGTAGACACAGGAAGCTTTGCAAAGACCACCTTATAGACCATCCTTTTGTCCTCTCTAAAATTTCCTGAGAACTGAGTAGATCGACAATTTAATCTTTCTGAACCTTAGTTTTCTCATCTATAAAAATGGAAGTTGACACAGTCCTCATTGAAGAATAAAAATTAAATGAGTGATGTCTTTGTGAGTGATTAGTAAACTGTAATGTGCTGTGTAAGGGGAAAACAGTATGATTGCTTTCTTTGGGTAGAATTTTTTTCTTTTCATATCTCACAGTAGGTCTAGTTCTGCTCTTTTGCTCTCAGATTATTGTCCTAAACCCTCTGAGACTACCCAACCCTCCAGCACTGGAGGCCACCCAGAAAGAAAGACACTGTACTCACAGGCCAAAGCCTCAGGGTCAAGTCCTAGCTTAACCACCATGTAAGATTTAGGTTTCACCATGTTGCCTCTCCCATGTTTAGTATTTTTTCTCATAGATGTACTATCTACTCTATCTGACACATAGAAATATTTAAAAGGACACACATGTGTATCTCATGGATTTGCTATTTATTGTGAATTGCAACATGAGGTATTGCTATTACTGCTTCAAATCCAACATGTCCTAAAAACTCTGCCTTGTCTTTTGAGAAGGATTAATTGGGAACCTATCTCTGGGGTTCCAGAAGCTGTAGGATGGTGTTGTGTACATCCTGATTTTGGAAGCCAGCCAAGACCAAACAATATTGTGCTTCTAGGGAAATACCTTGTGGCATTCGAGAAGGCGCTGACTTGCCATAAATAATTGGTGACTTTTACATCTGTAAATCAAGATGTTATTTGTCTTGGTAGATGGCTTATAAATCTTTCTGGATAGCCAACCCTTAGCCATCCTACCTCAATTCTTTCTTCTTCTTGAACGTATAATAAAAGCTTTGAAAATATGTACATTTTTGGTTCTTCCACTTGCTGGTTCCCAGCCACTTCTTGATAGCTTTCTTCCCCACCTACTTCCACTCCTGCTAGCCACACACACCCCTGATGTATTTTATCAAGAAGGAGAAGGAATGATGTATTTCTTTGTTACATCTAGTCATCTATTTTCTATAAACCCAGAGCATCCTAGATCTTGAAGAAAACTGAATCCTGGCATGGCAAATAGATTTCATCTGGTGACAACTTGGGTACACTGTCAGGGGTTTCCTAGGACTCTGTCTGGGCTTCACGGGTCCACAGGGAGAAAGGGGAGAGTAGCAGCCAGCACCTTATTACAGGTGAGGAAAGTGTGACTCAGAGACATTAATGGACTTGCTAATATCCACTATTACCAGGAGACAAAATTCACATTTTCTTGTTCTCTTAATTCGTTCAATAACCAATATTCACTGAATGCCTATCCTGTGTTAGGTACTGTTCTGGGCCTTGGTATTATAGCTTTTGAGCATGTATGCATTCACCTGCATGGAGATTTATTTTTTCAGGCAATTATTGGCCTCAAAATTGGAATTCCCCAGAATATGGAGGCTACAATAAGAAAATGTTCCAACAAACCACATTTATTTATATCTTCACTAAGTCATTTTTGCATACATGTATGCCTCCATTTCCATGCCTATTTTCCTTAAAAAAAATACCGACTTTCTAAAATTGGGCCTTTGTAAGAGTTGTTTGAAAATAACTTGAAAGTAATTGATAAAAACAGATTGGCCAGTAACTGTCTTTGCTTTCTGCCTTCTTTCCCCTCTGAACACCTAATAGAAAGTGAACCATAAAAGCAAACTCAAGAACTGTATGCTATCCTAGTTTTGCAAAGCAACCTACAAGACGAAACCCAAACGAACCAACTTTTGTCTTTTTTACCAAAGGCTTCTGAAATGCTAGAATTGTTAAGGGAGATAGAATTTACAAATATGGTGATCTAGAACTGCTGCATTTCCATGTCACCTGGGTAAAAATATAAATGGTGATGGATGCGAACATCTCTTAGCCCAAAATATGAGCACTGTAGAAGCTGGGAAAATATACACTAATCCCATCAACTTTGTATGACGGTTGTCTCTATCTTCCATCCCTAGTATAACTATCCTTCATAAGCTGACTCCTAGTTACTTGCCAGACCAATGTCAGAAACACTTGTGCTATTGGTTACAAAAACTGTGACTTCTGCTGGGCACAGTGGCTCATGCCTATAATCCCAGCACTTTGGGAGGCCGAAGTGGGAGGATCTCTTGGGTCTAAGAGTCCAGGCAACATAGCAAGACTTTGTCTCTACAAAAAGAGTCAAAGAATTAGCCAGGCATGGTGGCATGCACCTGTAGTCCCAGCTACTCAGGAGGCTGAGGTGGAAGGATTGCCTGAGCCCAGGAGGTTGAGGCTACAGTGAGCCATGATCATGCCACTGCACTCTAGTGTGGGTAACAGAGATCCTGACTCAAAAAAAAGAATTGTGACTTCTGTGTGCTAGGCACTTTGCATATTTTGCAAGTGGAGCTGCCAAAACCATTAAAAAAAATTCTCAGTATAGCTATTATTTTAGAAATACCATATAGCACGTACTGACTGGTAACACGTTTTATTGAGCAGTATACCCCCCCTAAACTAAAAGGATGGAGGGCCGGAATCAGAGAAACTCTTAATTCCCAGTTTTTTTCCTAACACGCTTTAGATAGAGTGTTAAGAGCGATGTTAAAAGGCATTGTATCCCCTGTTAGAGAAAAGGACACAGACACAGAGTTCACTTATTACCCATCTAGTAAGCGGCAGAGTGACACTTAAACCTAGATGTGTCTGATTCCCAAACCCATGTTTTTCTTATCAGGTGCCTCTGTTTCAGTGCCGCCTGTATGTTGCTCTATAGCTAATGCATTAGAAAAGTAACCTTCAGTCTGAGTGCTCATTTTCCTGATGGATGTGAAGATTTTCAAGAGAAAGGCAGGCATAGGTAATTAGTTTTAAGGTAATCTATTTTCTGATTCTCTGCTTCTCCTTGTCCATTAAAACTGATCATCCTGTAATAGCACCTGTGGCTTCCCAACAACCTTTCCCAACTACTCTTCTGCCTTTTGACAAAAGAAAGGCCTCCTCTCACTGCCATTAGATCTTAATATGATGTGTTGCCCAAAGTATATAAACCTTCTCTGAAGGCCAAACCAAAGGACTCATGACAGATCCTTCGGATAAGAATCCATAGATGGGTCTCAATCTCAACAAGAGGTACATTCCCAGTGAAATCTGTCTTATGGGTTTAGTGTAATTATTATACTATTTAATATGATATTAAACATTACTATTTCTAATATAAATATAATTATTACACTACTTATGTTATATTATTTGCCAAAATTTGAAACATTTGTTTTAATTAATTTATATTAATAAGTTTGCTGTTAAATTCAATCAAGAAGAGAACCTTTTGTCAGAACCTTCTGTTCACAGAAGGTGTGTTTTTAAGTTAGATTTTAGTATGTGTGTGTTAGAATGTTAGTTTAAAAGGATGATTGATCATTTACTTCTAAACATAAAATTCCATCATATGAAATTTTGTATCAGTAGAAGTGAGTAGAGTGGGGAAAATAGGAAGCAGAATGGGAATTTGAGTTCTAGGATTAGCATTGGCAATGAGCTGAATCCAGGCCCTGCTTACGCTTGTAAATACCATTTTATTGGAACACATCTATGCTCATTTGTGTGTTGTCTGTGGCTACTCACATACTACAGCAGTTGAGTGGCTGTGACAGAGGCTTCCTAGAAAGCCTAAAATATTTAGTATCTGGGCTTTTCCATGAAAGGTCTTCTGACCCCTATTCAAGGAGGAAAATCATGATGCAAAATTTCCAACTATTTAAGAACAACTTATTTGTATATTTTTAAGTGAGTACTTATGGCTCTCGAATCATAAGATACACTTAGAGTGATGGAACACTTTTATCCGTACCGTAATACACTGAAAATTATATCCTTTGAAACTATTTAAACTCTGATGAAAAATTTCAACAGTAGACTTTAAAACATGTGAGTGGTACATAGATTTTTTTTAAAACAGGGAACTCAGGAGACCACTGCCTTGGAAGACAGTCATGAATTTGTTTTCCATAGTTCCTCACTATGGGCAGGAGCTTGTTTCTTTGTCATGGAGCAAATCAAGACCCATGTGGGTATCTCAGCCCTTACTCAGGCTGTTGTCCTGCAACTTCAAGCAGTAGCTGATGGGACATTGTCAAAGCACAGTCTCTTAAATGTTTAGTCTCAGTCATATAGATCAGAAAACTCCTTCCCTATGTTGGCTCTCCTATCGGTCAGCTACGGGGTAAAGAACAGCAGCATCCTTCCAGAAGATGGAAGATTGGCCTTTATTAGGATATACCTGTGGGACAGGTAAAAGCCTGTGTCATTCTCTGGCTGCACTGACTGGGATGCACCACTCAAGCGGACATTTAAATCTGCTTAGAGGCCTGGCTCGGTGGCTCAGCCTGTAATCCCGCGCTTTAGGAGGCTGAGGTGAATGGATTGCCTGAGCCCGCGGGTTCAAGACCCGCCTGGGCAACTTGGCGAGACCTCATCTCTACAATAAAAATAAAAAAATTAGCCGGGCGTGGTAACGTGCGCCTGTAGTTCCAACTACTTGGAGGGCTGAGGCAGAAGGATCGCCGGAGCCCAGCAGGTCAAAGTTGCGGTGGCCGGGAGCGGCCACTGCACTCCAGTCTGGGCGACAGAATGAGACTCCAACTCAAAAAAAAATTAAAAAAAGGAAAAACAGAAAAATAAAATAGAAGAATAATAATACTTACTTCTTAGATTATTGTGAGGACCAAGTAAGTTAATAATATGTAAAACACTTAGTGCTTGGCACATAGTAAGTATTCAACAATGAATCCTTCATTGCAATTATTGGGATCCAGAAAGCAACCTCTGCCTAAGACCACCCAGACCCATAAATTACCCAGTAAGGACGGCCTACATGCTCCTCTGGAATTCTAGAAGTTTTATTGTGAAATTACCATATAAATATTGGATTTAAAAAAAATCTCTGATTGTCTTTTCTCTTGTTTTATCCTGTCTTATTCTTGGAAAAGTTAATATTTGAGAAGAGCTATCATGTCCTGTTAATCCTTTTTTTAAAAAGGGATCTGCTCCGGCACTAGTTGGCAGTTAGGTTTCATCAGTCACTTGAGATTATGGATTAACTCACTGATCTTTTTACCCTTCGAGCTAATTAGCCTCTGGACAAATACAGCCAGTCACAAAGGCCAAGCACAGCTGACCAAACACATTTAAAAGAGTAAATTCAATAGGTAAATAATTCCAGGCTTAGATCTCTTGGTTATATTGCTTTTCAGAATCCCTGGAATCTTGATGATCTTTCCTTCCCGAAGAGAGATGGAAGTGTAAGGATGCTTGCAACCCTTCAAAGCAACAGAAAAAACCCCAAAACTAATTAAACTAGCTACTTCCTCCCTTCCTAACTCCTCTGGTTCCCACATTTAAAATTATTTTTTCTCCTACATCATCAAATAAGGGGCTCGGTTTGACTTTAAATGGCTTAAGGGTATCCTTTGGGACCGTTGTTTAATAGACCTCTTTCAAAGGGAAGCTTCCCTAGATCCCCAGCTGAAATGTAATTTTTCTCAATTTAATTTAATTATCACTCCCTGCCAAAACTTAGTCACACCTCCTCAAAGCACCTTCAGAAAGCACCTTAAACAGTTCATGCCTTACCTTGGTGTAAAGGTCTAAGTACTTGTAGACAGCTCTCTTAGCGTTTGGTGAGACTCATTATTTCCAGACTTTTCTTTCTTTGCCAAAGAAGACTTCTCCAGGTTGTCCTTTTCAAGCTCTCTTGAAATTATTTATATTCATAGATACAGCTTCATCAGAGAGGTCTCCAGAGCTGGGCTCTTACAGTTGCAGGGATAGTATCTCCCTGGGGTGGGCCCATTCCCATAGCAACCGCAGTGGGAATGGTGTGTCCACCCTGATGTCCAGCTCTATTGGGCACCACTGGACAGGAGTGGCAAGGCTCTTGGCCTCTCCCCTGATGTCTCCCTTGCATAGGCAGCCTCACACTGTGCATCCAGGAGCTTCCGAATGACCACCGTTCCTTCCTGGGCTCACAGTACAGAGTTCTGGAGAAGCAGGAGTTTTGGATTGAGTGGCCAGTTCTCACATTGCACAACCACGTCCCTAAGTAACTTTGGTTTTTGTTCTTGCATTCAGGAAGAGAGGAAACAGAAAACTATTGAGCTCATATCAGAAGAGTAATAAGAGTGTGGTCATTATGCATTGTCATCTATGTTCAATGAGTCAACAAAGCCTTTATCAAAGTGAATACTAAGTGTCTAATACTGCTCTGGGGATACAGAAGAAATTCAAAGGGAATATAGTCTAGTATTTGTTCTCAGGGATCTTAGAAAACAGTGAAAAGCTAGCAAGATTGTAAACAATATTATCTAATTTAATACCAAACTGTAAGTTCTAGGTCACTGTTCTGCAGGGTTCCCCAACCAGGCTTAGTAGCATCTGAGTCAATTGAGTAAAAGGAAGTTATTATATAGAATGAAGAGCATCTACATGTATTTTACAGGAAAACATTACCAAGAAATATCTCATGCAACAAAAAAGGTGGTAGGACAATATGTAGCATCTGATCACTGATGTGTGTGTGTGTGTGTGTGTGTGTGTGTGTGTGTGTGTGTTTTAAGTGTATGAATGATTTGTGTTTGTGTGTTTGTATATATGTAGGTCAAGTCTGGAAAATGAACACAGTGCTATTAAGAGTGGGTAATGTTAGAGAATAAGACGGGGGAATCCAGAAATATCAACTTTTATAATAATTTTAATTTAATTGTCAAATGAATTTTTGAAAAATATACATCTCAAACCTGTAATCCCAGCACTTTGTGAGGCCAAGGCAAGAGGATTGCCTGAGCTCAGGGGTTCAAGACCAACGTGGGTGACTTGGTGAGACCTCATCTCTACAATAAATCAAAAAATAAGCTAAGCATGGTAGCACACGCCTATAGTTCCAGCTACTTGGAAGGCTGAGGCAGAAGGATCGCTTGAGCCTAGCAGGTCAAGGCCGCAGTGTCCATGAGCGTGCCACTGTACTCTGGCCTGAGTGACAGAGTGAGACTTCAACTCAAAAAAAAAAATTAATACAAAACTAAACCCCTTGTAATACTTTGGACAATAGAGATGTGAATGAAGAGACTCACAAATATCTTATTCTTGACTTTAATTATTAGAGAAATATACTTTAGAGTGTGTTTTGGGAAGGACTTATTCTCATTTTTTGTTGGATGTTGTCACCTGTTGATTCTTTTAAAAATTGATACCCAGCCCAGGATCACCCCAGATTTTCTATCAGACTCTCAAGTGAGACTTAAGCAAGTGTATTTAAAAACATCGCACAGCCAGGCTTGGTGGCTCAGCCTGTAATCCCGCGCCTTTGGGAGGCTGAGGTGAGTGGATTGCCTGAGCCCACGGGTTCGAGACCCGCCTAGGCAGCAAGACCTCATCTCTACAATAAATCAAAAAATCAGCTGGGCATGGTAGCACATGCCTGTAATTCTGGCTCCTTGGAAGGCTGAGGCGGAAGGATTGCCGGAGCCCAGCAGGTCAAGGCTGCGGTGGCCAGGAGCGGCCACTGCACTCCAGTCTGGGCGACAGAGTGAGACTCCAACTCAAAAAAAAAACAAAAAAACATCGCACAAACACACCACACATACTACATGCATACACCACCACCAACAGTGTCCTCAGTGGATGCTGATGTACATCAAATTAAGACACAGAACTAGAGAGGAGATTGGGGTGGGTGGGGAGCGATGCGTTGTCACTATAAAGGTACTGGGTTAAACTTGCTGTGAAATGACAGAGACTCAAATTGGATTGAAAAGCAACACACCATAATGTACTACTCACAAAACAATAATAAAATAAATGATAAAAAACTTTAAAAGATATAGCATTCAAATGAAAACAGCAGAAAATTGGAATAGAAATATGGTCATCAAAGAAGAAATTAATTCAAAATGTTATAAGTGGGCAAAACACTTTATAGATTAAAAGTTCAAATTATAATAAAGTAAAATAACCATGAATCATGAATTCACAACATATCAATATCACCAAAATATGAAAATGCTACAAATGCAAGAACTAGGTAAAAATATAGCTGTGATGACATGTTATTACATTATTACTATATTATGTTAAAATATAATATATAGACTACTTTGATAGTATAATGTTTCAACTAATAGGTACATATTGGATTGATACCTTACAGTGAGATTATACCTTCTTTTTTAATATCCTTGCAACTTTTCAAAAATGTATCACTTTCATGACTAAAGAGCTTCAATAAATTTGAAGATAAACAGACTTTTAAATAACAATTGAACCAAAGAATAAGTCAAAACTACTACTAAAGACTATTTGGAAAATGATGACAGTAAGAACATGGCATACCAAAACTTACAGGATACAGCCAAAGCTATCCTAAAATAGTACATTTATAGCCTCAAGATTGTTATTTTTAAGTTATTGTTTTTATAGAAAGAATGAAAATAAATGAACTCAGGATTTCATTCATGTTAGAAAATAATGAAATCAAAGAATATAAGAAGAAAGATAAAAATAATAAATTAAAAAATAAAAGAAATCAGTAAGTCAATCTAATAACTGCTTCTATTAAATAAACTAATGTAGGTACATCATTTACAAATTTATCAGATAAAATATAAATGAAACATCAATTAACAAAATTATAATTTTAAATGATACAGAGATAATTAAAACACTATAATGAATATAATGGGTGGCAATATGCCAATGTGCTTTACAAAACTCAATTATTATACACACATAGACACACATACATGCACAAATAAAATAACTATAGGTTACCTGTAAATGATATATTTGGTATAAAACATATAAATTGCTAGAAAGCAAAGTCTCATACTTTTCTGGTTGAGGTATAGGTTAGTACAATCTTCCTGAAAATGACACCATGTGTCAAGAACTTAAAACCTTCCATGATCTTTGCCCCTGTTATTCCAACTCAAAAAAGTTTACCCTAAGAAAATCAGAAATGTGGAATAAATGTTCTTTGATATTTTAAGAAATAGGGAGTTTATGAAGACTAATGTCCTGAGAGTATACCTATGCTATTAATCATTGTTGGGGAAATCAAACAAACTGAACTATTTTATCTAGAGAAAAACATGTAATTATAAACTTAGAAATAATTCTGGAAGACTCTAAACCACAGTGTTAACACTCATTATTTGAGTGTAGAGATTACAAGATTTTAAACTTCTTATTTGTATGTTTATATAGCTTCCAAATACTCTTCAATTAGATTATAAATTTCTGAAATTAGACAATAAAATTACTAAGACAAAAATTTAATATAAAATAATGGAAGGATTATAATAACAGGAAAAGCACATACAAAATTCATATGCACATAGTATATCAGGACTGAAGATGCCACAAAATCCTGATGTCCCCTGGGTAGTTTGTGTACTTTCCATTTCCCTGAAAGGGGAATGGATGAGAGGTGGAGGGAGAAGATATTGGCTAGGATGTGTTCTCTTTCCCAAACCTGAGGTCTTTGTTATCCTGTGTTTCCATCATGGATCTTTTAACATTAATCTCTAAGAAGTCAGCTGTTCTTTGCCAAATACCAGAATTCCTACCAGAAACACTTCTTGGTATCACCCACCTAGGGACACAGATTTCTTTACCTGCTTTTGTCTCTCGTGCTTTCTTTCTGCGCCTGAGCTTCTAGAAGTGGTCAGCAGCACCTTCCCTTTACCAGAAGTGCAAAGTTTGGCCAACACTGCCCCTAGTGACAATTTAACAAATCTCCCAAAATGACCTACCCCAAAGCCAGGGCTAAGTCCTGATGCCAGGCTGGGTTAATTCGGGCACTTGTTAATTAAAGACTTATCACTGGGCTCTATCTCAAGAGTATGGCCCAGAAATATGTATTCTTGTTTTTAGCAAGCAGGCCAGGTAATGAAAATATTCAAGTTTAGAATCTATCAACCTAGATTATTAGCTCCTGTATGTTTTAGAAGAGAGCCAATGTGATAAGAAAGAATCTCTTGTAATGTGACTTAGTATTAATTCCCTAAAAGAATTGAGATCAAGCTGGGCTTGGTGGCTCAGCCTGTAATCCCGTGCCTTGGGGGGTTGAGGTGAGTGAATTGCCTGAGCCCGCGGGTTCGAGACCCCCCTGGGCAACTTGGTGAGACCTCATCTTTACAATAAATCAAAAAATTAGCTGGGTGTGGTAGCGCGCGCCTATAGTTCCAGTTACTTAGAAGGCTGAGGCGGGAGGATCATCGGAGCCCAGCAGGTCGAGGCTGTGGTGGCCGGGAGCGGCCACTGCACTCCAGTCTGGGCGACAAAGTGAGACCCCAACTCAAAAAAAAAAAAAAGAATTGAGATCAGAAGAGTTTTTTATTAATGTCCTATAGTGAACATTTGTGAGAACACTAGCTGCTACTTTATGCCACTTGCAAATCTATTGACTTATAAATTACAAACAAGTGCTTGATACCTGGACATTGTTGCTTTATTTATTTATTTATTTATTTATTTATTTATTTATTTATTATTTTGAGTTGGAGTCTCACTCTGTCGCCCAGATTGGAGTGCAGTGGCCGCTCCCGGCCACTGCAGCCTCAACCTGCTGGGCTCCAGCAATCCTTCCACCTCAGCCTTCCAAGTAGCTGGAACTACAGGCACGCGCTACCATGCCCAGCTAATTTTTTAATTTATGGTAGAGATGAGGTCTTGCCAAGTTGCCCAGGCGGGTCTCGAACCCGTGGGCTCAGGCAATCCACTCACCTCAGCCTCCCAAAGCGCAGGATTACTGGTTGGGCCACCGAGTCCAGCTCATTGTTACTTTATTACTTTCTGTTCCTATTTCTAAACATCCCCTATACCTTAGATTTGCTCTCCAGTTGCCAGACAGCCAATCCATTTGAAGCATCCTGCTGATTTAATCAACATACTGCTTATCATGTTTTCCAGATGGTTAATGGGTCTCTTAAATAAAACTGGCCCTAATTCTTTCTGGTGTTTCTATTCTGGTCTCTTTTGTAGGATAATTTGTCTTATGGTCAAAGTTTCTTTCTCATTATTTCTCTGTAGGCTTTGGTGAACTCTTTTCACCACTTTGTTCAAAACTGTCAAATGGCACATTAATTCAATTCACTAATGTTAATCATACATGCAGGGAAAGAAGATGTTCATATTAATATCAACACATTCTTCAAATCATTTGTCATTTACATGTAAAGTTTTTGTTGGCATTATTGATTGAGAAAGGAGAGAGCCTTTTTGTCGTGGAATCACAGACTGGTGGTTTCTCTCCATTGATGCCTTTACTTCAGGAAGGAGTGTCCTTGTCATATGAAATGGTATTATTTGGGAAGAAATGTATTTAGACAAAGTTTTGGGGAGTCTCACTTTAAAACCCGCGGTCTTATTGTTTGATGTTACACAAAGGATTCCAAATATAAATAACCTTAGAGCTGACATATAGATTCAGAACTGATTCCCATTTCACAAATGGTTTCCGTGGTATATAGTTAGGTCGTATAAAAGTGACATTAAACTCATGTTGGCAGAATGCCACTGTGGCATGACTTTTGCAGTAATGAATGGCTGAAAGTAGCCAAGATAATGTAAGATTTGAATGAGGTTACATTCAGAAAGGAAGGCAGCCAGAGGTCCTGAGAATTAATGGAGGAGCTGCAGAAAAATATGGCTCTATTACACCTAGCACTTTTTTCTTTTCCTTTCCATTGCCTGCCTGAGATGATTTGGCAGAGTTTAAAAATAAATGAGGTGTATTCATTTTTCCTTCAGAGTTTTGCTTTAAAGGCATTGTGCAAAGGGAAAAAGCTGAAATATTAACACAGGCAGTATGAGGGGATCAAGACATCAAAATGTAAGCATTGTATTCAGCATATATATCCTTCTGTGGGGAGGTATACTTGATTCCAATTAAGGTCATATCATCCAGGCAAATGTGATGCTTCCAAGCAGTGTTAATGACTGGCTAGGTAGTACAGAGGAAATGGTATTTTGATGGATTTTGGTCCCATTTGTACCTTTCTGCTGTCATCTTTATGGACTGCAACATACAACGATTGGGATTAGGTGGGGTTTTTTTGTTTTTGTTTTTTTTTACAGAAGCTTGATTCTAATGTTCAGTACTGACTAGAGACCATTCTCTTGTAGGTATATCAGTTATGCACATCATTGCTTTTTTTATTTTAGCTGCCGAGCTTTTATTATAAACTGAGTGAAGGCCTACACAAAGCTCATGAAAGGGCAGCTCTGCTGGAAACCGGGTAGAACATCTCATCAGTTTCTCTTGCTGAGTTTTTTCCTCCAGTGACCCCCTCACATCTCCCATAGTCACAGTCTTCCGGGAGAAAGAACAAGGTTTTTTCTCTATGACCTAGGGGCGAAATGCCTTTAATTATTCATTCATTCTCTGATGGAACAAATATTTATTCAGTGCCTGTAAGCCAGCCCCTCTCCTAGCCACTGGGGAATGCAGCAGTGAAAAGGAAAGATGTTGTCTGTCCTCAGGGAGGCAGCTGGGGAGGCAGCCAGGCAACAAGAAGGTGGTGAAGAAACTAGGAAGGTGGAGAAGAAAGGCACTCTAGAGAGGGAACTTATCAGGGTGAATGAACAGGTAAGGCCTGCAGAGGAAACTTGGGTGCTGAAGAAGAGTGGCCACATCAAGACCTTGGGAAAAGAGTGTTTCAGGCAAAGAAGGCTCCTGAAGGCCTTCAGACAGAGGTGTCCAAGGAATGGGCAGGAGGCTAGAAGCCATCTGAGGATGTGGGATGATGGAATTTTGTCTGGTCAAGAGGCCAGTGAGAAGCAAGCTGGGTTGTGGTAGGCCGTGATGGAAATTTGGTATTTCTCATTTTATTCACTTTTTGTCTTGGTTTAGTTGTTTATTATTAAGCAACTTATGACTAAGCTCTTTGTAGTTTTATTCCATCAACTTCCCAAATGGCTTTAAGATAACATACATATATGATGCCTATGCACATAAAAGTTCAAGGCCAGGTAAAAGGAGAAGGAAGTAAATATATTTTAAAACTGGGTGGTATTGTAAATAAGGATTGAGAAGTCAAAAGAGTCAGCATAAATAAATGGAAAGAAAAGAAAACAATGGCTCATATAATTCTGATTAGGTAAAAAGGAAGGCCTTCCATTCTTAAGGGAAGAAACATCTAATTTTAAATTCTAAACTTAACATTCAGACAGTTCCCGACTTACAATGGTTCTGCCTATGATTTTTCAACTTTATGATGGTGCAAAAGTGATCCAAATTCAGTAGAAACCATACTTCAAGTACCCATGCCACCATTTTGTTTTCACTTTCAGTACAGCATTTAATACATTATATGAGATATTCAACACTTTATTATAAAAATAGGCTTTGTGTTAGATGATTTTGCCCAACTGTAAGCTAAATGTAGGTGTTTTGAGCACGTTTAAGGCAGACTAAGCAAAGCATGATGTTCTATGTTAAGTGCATTTTCAGCTTATAATATTTTCCACTTATAATGAATTTATCAGGACATAATCACACCATAAGTCAAGGAACATTTGTGTTTCACTGAGTCTTATACAAGAAGCAACAACTATTCTCTTTCTGAATGCTGAATTCCTAATATATGCAAATTATTGGCACTCTAGGGAATACAAACCTTAATCAGACATAAATTCTACTTTCCAGGGGCTTGCAATTTAATAGGGTATATAAAGAACATACACAAATAATTATACTACAAGGCTGCACATCCAAACATAAGATTAGTTTTCAGAGTATCTAGAAGTGGATTTTCATATACCATTCTGTCAATCTCAGATAAAGCATTAAAGCATGACTCTGAAATGTTTTAGAAGGAGTAGATAGTAAGTAACCAGTCAGGTTTATAGGTTTTCTGTAATCAAGGACTTAACACGCAGTACCCGGGGCAGGACATAAAGGGGGGCTCTTTAGGTTGTCCTTTGCTGATATCACTTGTCTCAGATGCAGATGCTGATCCTTATTCTATTCAAAGTTGACTTTTTATGAGGAACCTGGAACACAGACGTCCTGCATTACCAGTTGGATATGAATGTGTAAGTGGCAAATCAACGTTGTCATGAAAATTGAGTAGTGCTTTTTATATGGATGTAAAGATGAAAGTAATAGTCACTGGGGACTTCAAAAGGGAGGAGGGTGAAACAAGAGTTGAAAAATTACCTATCGGGCGCAATGTTCACTATTTAGGTGGTGGGTACACTAGAAGCCATGTTACAAGCTTGCAGTGGTACCCCTGAATCTAAGATTATTTTTTAAATTTTTAAATAAATATATATATGTTTTATATAACACTAATTCAAGCTTATAAGTAAAAATAAGAAAATGTAGGCATCCAAAAAGGAAAAAGCCTATAATTCATCCACCCAAAGAAAAACACTGATAATATTTTGGTCTTCGTCCTCTTCAGCACTTTTCTGTGTATGTGCGGCGGGGGGGCGGGTATCACATCATCTCAAATGTTCTGTGGTCCCTTTGTCTCTCCACTTTTCACATCAAGACATGGAGTTCAAAGATGCCATTTTTTTTTTTTTTGAGTTGGAGTCTCACTCTGTCACCCAGACTGGAGTGCAGTGGCCGCTCCCAGCCACTGCAGCCTCGACCTGCTGGGCTCTGGTGATCCTTCTGCCTCAGCCTTCCAAGTAGCTGGAACTACAGGCATGTGCTACCATGCCTGGCTAATTTTTGATTTATTGTAAGAGATGAAGTCTCGCCAAGTTGCCCAGGCGGGTCTCGAACCCACAGGCTCAGGCAATCCACTCACCTCGGCCTCCCAAAGTGCTGGGATTACAGGCTGAGCCACCAAGCCCAGCAAGATGCCGTTATTAATTGCTACACGGCACTCTACTCATAACTTCATCAGAATTTATTTAACTAGTCTTCTAGAGTCAACACATAGGTTGTTTTCAACTTTTCACTATTAGAAACAATGCTTGGGTGAGCATTCTTTAAAATATAACTTTCTCACCTTTCCAATTGTCTGTAATACTTTTCCAATAGCAGAGAGAACAGTGTTGTTTGTTTGTTTGTTTGTTTGTTTGTTGTTTGTTTTGAGTCTCACTCTGTCACCCAGGCTGGAGTGCCATGGCACGTTTGCGGCCATCCCAGCCTCAACCTGCAGGCTCAGGTGATCCTTCCGCCTCAGACTGCCAAGTAGCTGGAACTACAGGCATGCACCACCATGCCTGGCTAATTTTCTGATTTATTGTAGAGACGAGGTCTCACCATCTTACCCACGCTGATCTCAAACCTGTGGGCTCAGGCAATCCTCTTGCCTCCGCCTCCCAAAATGCATGAGCTACCTTGCCTGGCAAGAAAAGTGCTTTTTTTATTCCACGTCTTACTGAGTCACACACATACCCAAAGCTTTTATTTAAGACCTTTGTCCTCTGACTTTAACTGTAGAAAATGCTAAGCTATCCTTTTTGCAGAAGGAAGGGGACTTCAAAACACCTAATGAGTCCATGAATTTTAGATCCTCATTTGTTTTTCCTTTCTTCCACCTCCACCCCACTCTCATTAATTCCCTTAAATCTATAGCCCAAGTCAGAGCATGGAAGGCAATTTCAGCCGCATTTGTTTACTCCATACTTACCACATCCAACGAGTCACCAATTTTTATATGTTCTGCTTCCTAAAAGGTGTCCTGAATATGCATGCCTACATCTCCCGCATCGTTCATCTAGTCCTGATCACCTCCCCTGGAGGACTTCTGAATTTCCTCGTGGGTTTGGCTCCCACTCGAATCCATCTTCCATACTTCATTTTAATGTCAATCTGGTGATGCGACACTCTGCCTCAAAGATTTTAATGGCTCCACCTTGTTTTCTAGATATACTTCAAACTCCTCATCTTGATGTATAGGTCTTCATTTCTGGATCAAGTCTCTGAGGCTGAGGCCTGAAAATCTGTATTTCCTAAACCTTCCCTCTGTGATGACACTTTAAGCAGCTGGGCCCTTCATGAGTCCCAGGATGGGCCCTGAGGAAGCACTGGCCTGCTTGAAGCTGACATTAGGGCAGGAGGCCAGCTGCAGCAGAAACTTCCCTGAGTCATGGCCTAAAATTATCCAGCACAATGTGGTTATTTTTGGAAAAAATTTAAAAGCATTTCACCAAAGAGCAGCATATTTGCAAGTATAGATTAGAAGATCATTTCCATTTGGGAAGCCTAATTTAATTAAGTAACACAATTTTTGAGGTAGGAAAGCTTTTCATGCTGAGTCAGGATTTTTTTCTTTTCTGCTAATGTTAAGCAGGTAGTTGCAATTAAAGACTGGCTGTAGGACATACTACTTACATGCCTGGCTGTGTTAAAGGTTCAGGGTAGCAAGTACTGTTTGGTGGGACAGAGGCACAAGAGGGTGTTTGTTTGAATTGTATTAAAGCACTATGTTTGTGACTATATAGTATCCCCCAGCCCCCACCAAAAAAAAAAAAGACAAAGGTGAAAAGCACTATATTAAACTCTTTTTTTTCCTTTTAACTTACATTTTAGGTTATTTTGAACAGTTATGTTTCCTTGGGATTAATCGTGAAGTTTTCAGAAAAGCACTTTTGTAAAACTGAAAATCATAGCATTTCATTTTATTTCTTTTAAATCTCATGTCTCACTATTCTTAAAGTAGTTAAATGGACTAAAATTCCCTAATTTTCATACTACGTAAATGTAAACAGACACCCAGTATGGTCACTAATACTATTAATATCACTTCTGAGAAATAGAGGATTAGATTTTAAAACAACTTTGATTGCTTTTCTTTCTGTCTCTTCCACTAGAAAGTAATTTCCACAAAGACAGAATTTTTGTCTATCTTGTTCACACTGTGTTCACACTGTGTCCCCAGTGCCAAGTTCATGGTAGGCACAGGATAAATATCTACTCAGTGAATGCTTACATGATTAAGAATGGAGTTTTGTGTAGCATACTCCTCTGAGAGGGTGTAAGGGAAGGAGAAATTTAATCCCTGACCTGAAAGAGGCTTGTAATAGCAGAGAATACCTTTTTTATTCCTAGCGCACCTGAGCTAACCAATTATCATGCTATATACAGTGTAATGTACATATCTTCCTCTTTCATCACCCTTGATACATAGCATCAATGCATACATTCCAAAGTTTTTATTAATGTATATGTCGTGTGTATGTGTGTGTACAAGTAAAAAAGCACACTTCCTCATAATTGTCTTTAGGTATGTTGAGAAATTAAAATAGTTTTCAAACTGTAGGTATACGAGTTACAGGAAAGACTGGGCTAAATTATCTACATCAATGTTATTCAAAATGCTGGTCCATGAGCTCTTGTAACTGGTCTGCAACAGATTAAGGAGCTTGCATCACAATGTGAAACAACTGTGTCACCAAGCACACTGATGAATTCAGTTCATGTCTTTCCTTTTCTCAATGAAGGAAGCTGTGAATTGATTTGCATTTCAGGCAAGCTCTTTTTAATATTATTAACTAGTTTCAAACAGTTCATGAATTAACACTAATCTATAACCATACATTGAGTAGCACTGATCTTCATCAAAGTGGAGTTCAAGGAATCTTCAAACTGCCTTTTCAAATTATCATTTTCAGTTGGTTATTTCTTAAATCTTAAGATGTAGATAACTCTTTACATAGATAGATGGATACGTAATATTGTCAGGTAGTAACAATATCATGGGGAAAAAAAGAAGGTTAAGGGGTTCGAGTAGGGTAAGGACTTAGTCATAGTGCTCATGGGTATTTCTCCAAGAAGGTGACACTTGAGCTGTGAAGAGAGAGCTACAGAACTATACCTGCAAAGAACATTCCAGAAAGAGAGATGAACAGGCCTTAAAGGACTTGATGTGGGAGCCAGCTTGGTGTGTTAAAAAAAAAAAAAAAGAAGAAGCAAAGCAAGGAATAAAATAAAATAAACAGAATTTTAAAACACAAGTCAGTCATTATATCTGAAGGACAGTGCACAAGGAGGAGCATGTTAGGAAATTTAATCAGAGAGATAGGGTTAGAGCAAAACAAAATTCCCCTCTGCCCTCCGAAGTTTTGATAATTGACTCTGTTGAAATAAACTGACAGTAGACCAATTAACAGGAGAAAAGGCAAGCAAATTTATTATGTGCATGGGGGCATCACAGGAAAGTGAGGATTCAGAAACATATATATATTTCTTCATTGGGCAGAGGGAAGTAGGGTCTGTAGGTACTTTTAGAGGAAGAGCAAATGGTTTTGGGGGGAGATGGATGGCCATGAGGAATAGATTGTAGACTGGGATTAAGGTTCTTCTTGGTTCTGGGTGTGGTGTCAACTTTGACCTTCTTTCCTGGGAGTTACTCTTCCCTGTTTGAAGAGTTTTTAGAGAAGGGGCTCAAGAAATTGCATTTTATCTGGTAATTTCCCCTAGGGAACTTCAGAGAAAACACCTTCCTGTGCTTCAGAGGGGAATGGAAGAAAGAGACAAGAGATGGGGATGGGAGAAGGCCAGAGAGACCTTTGTTGTGAGGCTGCTTCTTAAGTTAAAAGTATGCAGCCTGTCAAAGCACCATACTGTGGGATATTGTTTTTTGAGCCCCAACACTAGCCATAGAGCAGAATTTTCAGGACCTTGTAGGCCATGGTCAAGACTTTGACCTTTGTTTTGAGTGAGGCAAGGGACCATTGGAGATTTTGAGTATAAGAGCACCAGGATCTGCCAGATTTTAAAAGACTTCTGAGACTGCTGGGCAGTGAGGGTAAAATGAGGCAAATGAGAAAGGTACAGCTGCAAATCAGGTAAGGGGTGAAAGTGGCCTAGACTAATGTGGCAAAGTAGGAGATGAGAAGGGTAGGCACGTGCTGAGCATTTTTTTAAAGGTTTAGCTGAGGGTACACTGACTAAGTATGGTAGATGGGCAGTTGGGTGAGAGAGAATGAATGAAGTCAAATACAACTCTAGATTTTGACTGGCATCTTTAATGAAGATGAGGAATGCTGAGGGAGGAACAGATATAGGTGAGGGAAGCGGGAAAAAGAGTTGAGTTTGGACCTGTTGGCTGTGAGATGTCTGATGAACACCCAAGTACCAATGTGAAGAAAGGTAGCGATGTCAAAAGTCACAGAAGGATCAAAGAACTTTTGGGATGGGAGATACTGAAAAGAGTGAATTGGAAAGATACAAGATGGTGTTTATAAACTTGAGACCTCAGCGATGGTTCTGTGTTGGCAGTGACAAGGTTTAGGATACATTCATAGCAAAGTGTGGGGGCTAGAGGATATAGTTTGGAAGTTGTCCACACACAGATGATACTAGATCACATCACCTAAGGAGGAAGTGGAGACAGAGAAGTCCAAGGACTGAAACCATGGCATTCCAATAGTTAGAGGTTAGGAATATGAGAAAAATCTAGCAAAGGAAAGTGAGAAAGAGATGCTAGGAGGTAGGAAAGCACAAATGTGGTGTTATAAGTGCCAAAAGAAGAAAAACACTATAGGAAGAGGCAATAATTAGCTATTTCAAATACTACTGTGAAATGAAGATTATAAATGATCAGATTTGGCCTGATGGAGGTCATTGATGCCCATGATGAGAGCAGCTTTGGCTCTGATTTACTGCCTGATTACAGAAGTTCTCTTGTGATTGGTTTTAGTTTCTAGTTAAATGATCATCAAAGTTATTTGATGAAACATGATGAGAGAGAAAGGGACTCTGGAGGTTTGTGAACAGAAATCGTGACATAGTCATCTGAAGAGTGAATCAACTAGGAAAATACAATAAGATTTTCAAACAGAACTAAGAACTCACTTGTTAGTTAAGATCATAAATTTTAAATGAGACCAAGCAGCACCATTGTATGCTTTTCTCCAGCCTGTTCACTGTTGGCTGTTCCAGTGGGTGGAGGCAGAGAATAGATTTGAGCAAGGTGGGTTTTGCTAAGCAAATATGATGGAGGGAACAGCTGCTGGGGATTTGGGAGTGAATATAGAAGGAGTGATTATAATTATAATGGGATAGAAGTTAGGTAGAGAGAAAAGTGAAGACATAAGTGATGTGATAGATGAGGAAAAGACGGAAATGTCAAAAGTCACAGTAGCATCAAAGAACTCTTGGGTTGGGGGATACTAAAAAGACTTGATTGGAAAGACACTAGGTGGTGTTTATAAACTTAGACCTCAATGATGGTTCTGTATTGGCACTGACCAAGTTTAGGGTACAGTCACAGCAAAGGGTAGGCTTAAGGAATTTTTAAGAACAATATCCTTGGATTGAGCAGGTCATGGAACTGAGAAGCTAGACATTGGATGGGCTGCCTGTGGGGATATTGCAATTGCTAAGAATGATGATGAAGAAAAAGAAGAGCAAGGAAAGTTTCAGTGAATTACAGTGTGGCCAGGAAGTGGTAAATCACATAAGAAGAGATAGTGGTAGCATAGTCTTATGGCAGGCATCTCAAAGGAACTGGGCAGAAGGGTTAGGGGTAGAAAGGGTGGCGTTTGGAAGCAGAAATGGGGAGCAAGAAGTACACTTATCTGGTCTCCAAGATCAGTAATACCAAGAGTGTGGGAGCAAAAACTTAGGCAGACTGCAGGAGAATTGCAATTGCCTGGAAAGTCAGCTAGGTGTCTGTCAGGGCAAGAAAGAGAAGCAAATACTTGGAGAAGAAACAGGAGAATTTACTGATTACAGGCCCTGAAGTCCTAGGGCACCCTGGAAAGATTTAATGATTTTGGGGCAAGGGGGGATAAGAGCTTATATTAGGGAGTGAGCAGAGCCTTTGAATTTATAGATCTGCGAGAGCTTGTGTGTTGTGGGATAAACTGGATGGAGCCTTGGGCTCTTGCTTCTGACTGAGGTATGTGGGAATGAGAAGTGTAATGGGGCTGCTTTCCATGAGATCTTTTTTTTTAAACATATTTTTATTTTAAAATTGTGGGGTACAGTTAAGGGTTGAGTATACAAATATGCATCGTTCAGGCACCCTTGTTGGTAAGAGGTGTCCCCCCGTCCCCTGACAGATATTGACTACTGTTGATCCCACCTCCCTTCCCCTCCCTGGCCGCCCCCATATAGACCAATGGAATAGAATTGAGATTCCAGAAGCAAAACCTCAATTTCTCAACCAACTCAGCTTTGACAAAGCCTCCACCACGTACCACTGGGGAGAGGAGAACCTATTCAGTAAATGGTGCTGGGAAAACTGGCTAACCACATGCAGAAGATTCACACAAGACCCCTATCTATCCCTATACACAAAAATTAACTCTAAATGGATCAGAGACCTAAATGTAAAACCTCAAGCCATAAGAACCTTAGAAAATGCAGGACACATCCTTATGAAAATTGGAACAGGCATCCAATTCCTGAACAAAACCCGAAACGCACAGGCCATAAGACAGAAGATAGACAAGTGGGACCTCATTAAACTGACAAGCTTCTGCAAAGCCAAAGAAACCATCAAGAGAGCAGGGAGACAGCCCACAGACTGGGAAAAAGTATTTGCTAATTCCATGTCTGACAAAGGCCTAACTTCTTGGATCTACAAGGAACTCAAATGTGCTGAAAAGAAAAAAACAAACAACCTCATGAGATCTTGAAGAGAATGGGATACTCAGCACTAAACGTAGCAACGTTGGGAAAGGCATTGGTCTCTTTGGTGGTTTCCATGATAAGGTGGGAGGGACTAAAGGAGGGAGAGTGGAAATTGCACCAGAAACCCAGGGCACCATGAGGACTCTTTAGAGGCCAGGAAGAGGGAGTCTGGCTAGGACTGTAGAGCAACAGGGATTTTGCCTCAATCTGGGTAATCTCAAGGTTTCCAGAAACCATACCATTACATAGCAAACCATATTTCAATTACCCCGTACTTTCTCTAGATTGAAAAATCACCAAGCAGTGATTGGGGTCTTTGCCTGAATGTATTTAAGAATTACCAGGTTAGGTGAATGCTTCAACAAACACTGTTTTCATGGAGAGCACTTCATATTTACATTGGAAAAGAGCTGGTGCCATCCTCTCCAGAAACAAGGCTGTCAGCCCTTAAATAGCTTTGGCTATCTCTTGGGGAGATCACAGTTTGTGGGAAATTGACATTACCCTGGAACATAACTTGGAAATGTTATTTTTCTCTGCTTGCCACTGAACATTTTGGACTTGGGAAACTCAGACCACCAGAGGAGTAGTTATCGGGCAAGGGCATTGGATACCCACTGCAGCTAATGATTTCTTGCCACTTCTTCCTGCATTATAATCAAGCCTATAGACCACTCATCATTTATATTATTATTAGGTTCAGCTTTCTCACTTTTACCATTTAAAAGTAGTCATTGAAAAATCGCCCAACTGGTGATTTTTACATAGGAGAAACATACTTTTGATGATAAGTCTTTCCAACAACTGCTAAAAACCTTTGTCATTACAAGCTGTCACAAGATGGCATCACTTGGTAGCCTTAAAGTCTAATTAGTTTTCATGTATACCTGGGTGCATTTTTGAGCTATAAAAGAAAACTTGTTGAATAAAATGACCTTTTTTCCCTATGTACAATCTAGCCTATTTCAGAACTGTCCTGTATAAACATATAACACATGGATTGAACTGATGGCATATGAGTCTAAAATACGAAGATTTAGAAAAGAACAAGACTTTGTTTTCAGAGTTACTGACTTATTTTTTTTTCAAAAAAGAGAAGGCAAATGTAGACTCTAAAGGGAATTATAGCTTTTGTCCTGACAAAGAAAAGGAGAAGTAAGAAAATTGTCAATGAATTATGGCATGGCCAAGAGGAGACTAAATAACAGAAGAGAGGCAGAGTGTGCTACAAAGTGTGATGGCAGATGCCTCAAAGGACCTGGGCAGGGGAGTTGGGGGAGAGAAAGGATGGTGATCGGGAAGCAGAAAGGGGGAGCAAGAAGCACACCTATCTAACCTCCAAGAAATTCCTGTAGCCTTGACGACACCCTAGACAAGTGAAGGTTTTTAGAAAGGGAACCGATATTGAAATAAGTATCTTTGAACTGGACACTTATTTTGCATCAAGCACTGTGCTAAGGGATAGAGGTATAAAAATAAAAAAGAGGGTCGTCTAAAGCACCAAACCATCTAGCAGAGGAAAGAGGCATGTAATCCAATAACTTTTGTTTTAGCATTAGACTTAAATAGAGGAGTGAGAACAGTTTGTTTTCTTGGGAGAGGGTAAAGAGTTGGGGAGTGGGGGAGAGAGATCTGGGAACCTATGAAGCACAAGAATGGAGATATATGAACTGAGCTTTGAAAGATAATAAGAATTGACCACCCATTTTGGTTAGAAATGGGGCAGGGGGCATCAGAGAGGAAATTCAAAGTTGAGGCAGCAGCCTGAGCAAAGGACTGGAAGCATGAGGAGGGTAGCCTTTGGGACCCTGGGGAGGTAGCAAGGGGCAGAAAGAAGCCTGTGGTGAATGGAGTCGTTCTTATATGCAAGAAATACTCTGGGCTTCCTGGCATCCTACCTTTGACAGACTTAGGGTAAGAAAAATAAGACATGTACATTTTTCCAAGCTATTAAGGAGAACACTCATTTTTATTTGGTACTTATGTATGCTGAGACATTCAGGAATCGGATTATTGTATGGAAATAATTGGACCGTTTTTCTATGATGTGTCTAAATAATTCATCTGGTGGGTGTTTTCATGAGGAAAGGTTTTACACCTGCTTCGCGTGTTGTTTTCCAAGTACATTTACTCTGGAATTTGTTCTTGAGAATGATTCTTTATCTTTTAGTTACTGGGAGCCAAGAGGAGTAGTGGTGAGGACGAAGGAAGATAAGATGCTGTAGAAAAAGAAGCAGAGGAAAAAAAGAAAAAGAAGCAGAGGATTTGAACCAAGAGAGGGGTGTCCTAGTGTGACCAGTTAGGCTAAAGTTATGTGAGCTCTCTGGGTAGGAGGAGGTGATGAGTTATTCTGAGACCCATAAGGTGCCATGTGTGGAGTACAAGAAAACTCCTCTGTGTGCCACAGAGCACTGTAGAAATGGGAACTGATAGTTATCCTGATCTGTTGGTGTACTTTGTGAATTTAACTTTGTTACAGCCTCAAGGTCACAAGCTGTGGAATGAATGGTTAATTGAATGGCTCTCAAGCCTTGAGATCTAGAAACATCTTTCACCTGATATGCTTATAAAATTGTCAACTCTTGGGACCTGCTTCCAGAATTTCTGATTCTGTAGGACTGGGACAGGGTTTAAAAATCTGCATTTTGAGCAAGCATCCTATGTGATTCCAAAGGAGGTAATTTAGTTTTAGAGAAACTGTCCTAAAAGATCTTAAAAGATGTATCCTTTCAATAAAACCAGACCAGAAAATGTCCAACCTGTTAATAAAACCTCAGATTCTCTCCTTCTGAGAGAAAGAAAGTACAGACACCTCTTGTTGAGCTTCTGAGGGTCCTCTCTGACAGACACAGCTGAGATTGGCCTTACTCTTTTGCTCCAAATAAAGGGGGTGCTAGCATTTTTGAACTCCTGCAGAGGGTCGAAGACAGGATTACTTTGTTTGCTATGAGCCTCTCCCAAAAGCAGCACACGCTCAAACCCTTGGTGTCCCTTCTGCTCCTTTCTATCACGTTGACACTTCATCTAGTAGTGGTGGAGCTGGGTGGCAATCAGTCTAACTGCCTTCCAAAACCTCCCCTTCTCCTCCCACCACTTTTTCCATGCCCCTGCCTCAAGGGACACATGCCATGAAGTGGAAGGAGCCCTAAACATTTGGCCAGAGCCCTAATTCTGATCCTTAGTGGTTCTGTGACCTCCAACATCTCCCTTATTCCCCATCTCTGGTTCCTCAACTGTGAGTGAGGATGTCAGCCACACCCAGGTCGCAGCATCGCTGTGAAGATGAAGCTAGGCAGCATGGTGTTTGAAGCTCTGTGGGTGCCTGCTGCATGGGGTCTGCTGTCCAGACCACATGGAGCTCTTGCCTTCTGGAAACATGTGTGTTGATGCTCTTTTGAGCAGCAGCAGTGTCTTTGGAAAGCCTGCCTAGGAGTTGGCGTGAGGGTCCAAGTTTTAGGCATGGAGTTGAGAGCAGAAGGCAGTCTTTAAATTTTCACTAAAGGACTATTTGCTTCTGATTGAAGATGGTAATTTGGATTGAAACATTTAATTCTTCACCTTCCAAAATTCCTGTTGAAATGACCAACACACGTACCCTAAATGCTGTACCAGGACTGGAGCAGGAAGAGTGAAATCTAGTCTAATTCACTCAGCAACGTGTAAAACATACACACCCATGAGAATCCACACTCTCAGTGGATTCATTTTATCCAGGCTCAAATTGTCATGTGTTCAACAACAGGAGAACAGTTAAATACATTAAAAACCATGTTGTCCTTAAAGGTGATGATCTATAGGCATTGTTATTTATATAGAAAAAGTGTTTATGTTGTTACATTTAAAAAGATTTAAAAGTAGTGTGTACAATATAATACTAAAACCATGCTTAGAAAAAACAAACAAACAAAAAATTTAGAAAGATAGGGACCACAATTTCTAAGAGTGGTTTTCTATAGATTTTAGGATTAGAGATCACTTTAAAAAATATTGCTTGTTTATTCCTTCTAACTTAATTACATGGAATGTAATGTACTTGTGTAATGAACACACGTCTTAGAGATTGTAATAATTTGGGTGTTTAGACTTTAGCTGCAGGCTTAAAAATATTTGTACAATCAATTGGGAGGCTCTTGTGTGATATCAATCTTCATGTCAAGAGAGCAGTATCTCTCATCATTTGGTACCCTGACCTCACTATGTTGAAATGTCCTGAGAGTCTTTCACTTTCCTGTGGTGCCCCTAAGAAATATTTTGAGAGTAATGAAGAGATCTGTCTCCTCCAAGAACAGAGGCCGCTCTAGTCCTTCTATGCTCTCGGTGTATTTTTCCCTCCTCAGCTATTCAGACATGAGTAGAATTTCTCTTATGTAATGGACCTCTCTTGAGACTCTGTGATGGAAAAGAATGTGTTGAGGTTTTTTTTCTCCCCTCTCCCTTTCTTTTTAAAAAGGCATCATTATAATTCCCACTTTCCCTCCATTCATTTTCATAACTGAGTCTAGAGTGATTTCTGTTTCATTGAACCTTGCTTGACAGTGTCCCGGTACCTTTTACAAGAGTTGCTGTTACCTGGGCACCTCAGAAGGTTGGTGCGATGATATGGAGGTGCTGCCTTATTAATCAAACATTTGCTCTGTGCTGGGCATTAATCACTTAAACCGCACAGCTGGATAAGTTTCATTAGTGTCATCTTTTACCACTTGCATCTCCACACCCTGCTTGCTCTCTCAGGCATTCATTAAAATGCCACCATTCCTTCCATCGCCTGCTCCATCTCTCTCTCTCACCTCCTGTGGCCAGGTGCTGTGTTTGGCCCCTGGGTACATGGAAAGATCACTAAGAGGTTACCAAGCAGAACAGTAAATTAAAGGGCCTCTGATGGCCTCTTTGACTGATTTCCTTTCAAACCTGTCTGAATCCTCTCAAAGTTTCTTCTCGGGATTTGTGTTCTACATTGAGCTCAGTGGCAGCCCCCAGGAGTGGAGCTGGGCCTCAGCGTGACACTGAGCATCTATCTGGTGTGGAGTTGCCAGCATGACACAGCTGTTCATCAGTCACTGCCCCTCACCTATCTGGAGACCACCTGCTGGTGCCCAGACCTCCCTCCCTTCTTCTCAGCCAGCTCCCTCTCTAATCTACTTCCTGATTTCCATATAGGGGCCTTTGAGTTTAAAGTCCTTGCTCAGGGTCCTTAAAACCCCCTCCATTTAGACATTCTTCAGTAATTATTTACTGAGTACCTACTGTGTGCCAGGTCTGCACTAGTCATTGGTGACATAATGCTGACCCAAAGAAACTTGGTTCTGACTTTATGGAATTTTCTAGCAGAGAAGACATGCAAAAGCAATACAAAAGGGCAAACAAGGCAAAATGGTCTCAAGAGTAAAAGGGGCTATGAAGTAAATAAAAAGAGGCAAAGACAGAATCTCTAGGGGTAGGTGCACCCTATTTTGAAGAGTGTGACTAGAGAAGGCTGTGCACTCTGGAACCATCAGCACTGCCCAGGAGCTTGCTAAAAATGTAAGTTCTCAGACCTTATCTAGACTTACTTACTTTAGTCTCTGATTCTTGAGACATCCTAGGTAGGCCCTCCAGGTGACTCTGATGTCCTCCCCAGTTCGAGAACTACTGATTTAGCATGGAACTATGTGATAGAAAGACGGTAGATAAATGTGAAGGAAAGTACATTCCAGGCAGACGAGCAAAGATGAGAAAGAACTAGGCTTGTTCAAGGAACTGAAGACAAGACCATTTGGCCAGAGCCAAATGAGGGGAAGAATGGGTGAAAATGCTGTTGGTTACTTGGGCAGATGTCAAGTCATGCAGGGGCTTGTAGACCAAGGTGTAGGATTTGGATTTATTCTAGTTAAAGTGAGAAGTCCTTGAAGCATTTTAAGCAATGCCATGCACCGACCTGGATTCCTTTTTGAGATGATCTCTAATGTTGAGTCCAGAAGAGATTGGAATGGCTTTAAGAGTGGAAGTGGGAGGCCAGGCAGGAGGCTGATACACTGGTCCAAGCAGTAGATGTAGGTGGCCTGGACCCAGGGAACTTGTCCTAGAGACTCTGCAGTGAGGATGAAGGTAAGGAATAAATTCTGAGATATGTTTTAGAAAGGTCAAGAAAGCTCACTGATGGGTTGGAGGGGGTAGGGTTTGGTGATGCAGGTGGTGAATCATAACTGACTTTCTAGTGTCTGGCTAGAGTAACTGGATAGATGGAGAGATCATTGCCTTCATAAGGCCTCTGCCCCTATAGCATGATGTCTTGTGTGCAGCGAACATCTGAGGAATACCTAGGTGACTATGTCTCATGGAAAGCAGTATTCCTGTTAGAAAGAATTGATTCAGTGCCCCCAGCCTTGATTAGAGGTGTATACCTGTTACTTTCACCTTAGAAAGGAGAAGAGGAGAAAAAGAGAGATAAATTGCCTGGAGCCATGAAGCACAGACAGCCATAGAATCCACTAGGGTAGAACCAAAAGGCAGAAGCCAAGACAGGAATTGCCAGGGGCAAAGGAGGAAATTGGAGATATCTGTGGCTCAGTGGTGAGTGACCCTTTGCTTGGCCACCCGCTGTGAAGAATGAACAGCAAGAGGGAATGGAAGGAAAACAGATTTTAAACCCTTCTCACTTCCTGCAGAGAAGGTGGGCTGGTTACATAAAAAGCTACTGTGGGCTGCTCACTTCCTGAGTCTTGCTCACAAGGCTGAAGGAAACCACACCCCTGTGTCTCACACCTGTCAGTAAGGAGCGTGCCAGTCAATCCAGCCAGGCCGGAGTTGGTCATCTCCCAATCGTCCATGCATGGTGCCTTGTAGGTGGTACGTCTTGCATAGTACTTGTCCCTCATTTACTGTGTGCTTGGGATATGCAGATGACTGCATCTTCTAGATTTAAATTCTGGAAAAAGTGTTGAGATACACTGGTAGACTGTAGAGGAAATGTTTAAGCATTTCCTTAAATGCTTAAATGGGAAGAGCATGGAACTTGGGAACTCCAACCAAAAAAGCCATGATCTGAATCGAAAATTTGATCCAGCAGAATCATTTTAGCCATGGGACTTGGGGAATTTGCTCTGGAAAGATGTTTATATTATCTATGATTGGCATGGGGCTAGACCAGTTGTTTTCAAATGCAGGGAGGGATTTGCCATAAAGTGGAGAGGAGGGTATTTGGCAATGTCTGGAAATAGTTTGTGAAAACTGGATGGAAGTAGAGAGCCCCTGACATCTAATGGGTAGAGGCCAGAGATGCTGCTAAATATCCTACAACACACAGGACAGCCTCCTCCCAGCATAGAATTATCTGGCCAAATGTCAATTTTACTGAGGTTGAAGAAACCTTGGCTAGACCATATGAGGAGAACAGAGCAAGAAAACATGGTCTGACACCCGCCACCTGGAGAGGATATGACCATGTAAATAGGGAAAGGCTGCTTGCTCTTCAGCTAGTCTGCCTTCAGAGGAACTAGATGAGAAAATTCACTGAAATTCTGCCTGTAACTCCAGCTCTTGTGTGAATCTCCCTGAAACTTAAGAGATATTTATTGCCCTCCATCTATGGGCAAGACACCAGACAAAATGATGTGGGGGGGACACAGGGAAATAAGAGGTGGTCTCCGTCCTTATGGGGCTTATAGTTCATCATGCAGGGTAGACTGAAGTATATGCCTCTATGATAGGACAAAAATCAAAGTGTTAGGAGAGTTTTAAGGAGTGAATAAGCAGTGCCTTCTGCAGGGAACTTGTCCTAGAGACTCTGCAGTATGGCGGGAAGCCCTAAAGATAGGATATTTTTTTCCAAGTCATAGTCTCACTCTGTTGCCCAGGTTGTAGTGCAGTGACATGATCACAACTTACCACAGCCTCGAACTCCTGGTTTCAGGCAATCCTTCCATGTCAGCTTCCCCTAGTAACTGGAACTACAGGTATGTGCCACCATGGCCAGCTAATTTTTGGGTGTGTGTATGTGTGTGTGTGTTTTTTTTTGTAGGAACGAGGTTTCACTGTGTTGCCCAGGCTGGTCTCAAACTCCTGGGCTCAAGCAATCCTCCTACCTTAGTCTCCCAAAGTGCTGAAATTACAGGCAAGAGCCACACACCTGGCATCTAAGATATGAATTTGCATCTTGATACAAGCTGGTGGTTAAGGGCATGGATTTAGGAACAGTGGAAACTGGGTCTGAGTCCTAACTCTCAATTTTCTTCTTCATAAGAAGGAGCCAAACATAGGATTATATTGAGGGAAAAAATGAAGTAATCTAAAATGGTTTAAACCTCACTGGTGAGTTTAATAAATAGTATATTGTTGTGGTATGGAGGGAGTTACTGTCCTTAGGAGGGCTAGTAGCTGTGTGAATGTATACAGTCTGTTAGTTTTTCAGAACCTCGGTTTCCTCGTCTGTAAAAGAGAGATAAAACATGATTTACGTTGTAGAATCTTTGTAAGGATAAAATGACAATGTATGCAAAGTACCTAGTACATAGATGGCATTCTAGCTAAATGATCAATCTTTTCCTTGCTCCAAAGTTCAGCTGAAGGAGTCTGGCATCTTCTGCACACAATTATGTGAATTGGGTCCTGCATGTTGCCTTAGGATTCCTCATCTTCCCCATCAGTGGAAGAAGCAGGTCCCCAAACCCACATAGTCTGTCCCCCCAAATGATTTTCAGAACCAATTGTTTGACCTCTGAAGTACTTGTAGGCTACCCTAAGATACATATTTTATATAAAGTAAAAAACCTATTGATTCTAGTTATGCTTTTCACCATTTATTTATTCAAACCACATTTATTAAGCATCTACTATATGCTAGAAGCTATCATAGAATTTGGAGATCATAAGTTAAGGAACACACTATAGTTCACTTGGCTATGTCTATTATAGACAAATATTTGCTCATCTTAGGTCATTTGAACTCTACTTTTATGAATTTTACTGTATTATTTAGTTAAATATACTTGAGCTACATCATAATAGAGTACAGAGAGTCATCCAGGAAAAGAATCCCCAGGGCAGGGACGGGGTGGGGATGAGCGGAGATTGTGGGGCATTCTAGGTAAGGGCAGTAGTCTCCTGTGTGGAGGCCAGAGGAGAGGAGGATACTTCCAGGCCACTGGTCAGAGTATGAGTAGAAAAAGGGCAAGAAATGCAGTGGCTAAGCTGAACCTGGTCAGCTGAGGAAGGGACTTGGATAAATTGCTAATGGATTACAGGCTTTGACCTAAGATTGCTGAAGACTACAGAAACATTTTAAGCCAAGGAGAGACATGCTCAGATATGTACTTTAGAAAGATAACTCTTTGGATTGAAAAGAACAAGATTTGAAGGCTGTTGCCTAATCCGTGCAAGAGATGATAAGGGCCTGATTCAAGGTAGTGGCCAAAAATGAGAATAGCATCAAAAGATGTTTAAGATGTGGAATTAACAGACTTGGGTGATTGATGGGATTCGATTGAGAGTAAGTTGGAGAATGATAAGTGGAGGATGATTTCTTGGTGGATATTGGCACCTCCAGTTGAGATAGAGAATGTGAAAATAAAAGCATGCCTGGATTGGGAGAATGGAGATGAGCCTAGCTGATGAACCAAATGTGAGGTGCTTGGGGCACAGCCAAATGGAGATACTATCTTGCTCAAAGCTAGAGTCTAGAGACGAAACTTGAGTGAGGTGGACTGGAGAAATTGGAGTTCCAAGCATTAGATAAAATTGTGAGTCATTTGAATTAGAAGAAGGTAGAGAGGGAGAAGAGAGAGAGGGCCCAGGACTGAGGACCTGCATTTAAGAGGCATGCAAAAGAAGTCACACAGGGCCATTGCCTTGCTAAGCTGTGGTGTGGCCATGTGCTTTTTTGAGCTATGGCCAGGCCATGTTTTCTTAAGCTTTGGCCCCCTCCCCTACCTTGGGGAGGTGAATCTCCTCTTTCTCTCTCATGCTAATTTGCTTTCTAAATAAACTATATTTTCTAATCTAAAAAAAAAAAGAAGTCACACAGCACTGAAGAGAATCATCAGAAAGGTAGAAGAGATGACTGCTTTCAGTGAAAAATGGAGGATCCTGATGGTTTAAGAAGAAAGCGGGTCTCTATGGAGAACCACACAACCCTCATTCTTACTGTAGATAACAGCCTCCCTTTGGAAGGCACAGAGCAACACAAACACAGAGGTTGTCACAAAAATTGCCATTCTGATTTTGGCTTTGGAAATTCAACCACAAAGAAGCAATTGGGAAATTTCCAATTTTTTTCCTGACAACTCTTTGTCATAGCTTAGCATAGCAGGAGGATCCAGTGGCCACTTGGGTGACAGATGCATTTACTCTGTACCCATGAATACCACTCATTCTCTCACCTACTGGGAGGGCAGTGTAGACCTTATAGCTGTCCCAGTCTTCCTTCCTAGTGATGGAAATTTCCATTATTGATAGGGAAACAGCAGGCTAATGGCACAGATGAATTGTAAATTTTGACAGCCCCGACAGGTAAATATTGGCTTTGCACAAACAAGTTTCTATAAATAACCTGTCTGCTGTAGAAATTCCACAGATGGCAGCAGGGCTGCCCAAGCGTTGATTTTTCCCAGGGTGCTCGGTGCAGAAAAGCACAGCTGTCAACTTTGCTGTTCTCATTCCCAGCTCAGGCCTCCTCTGCTGTGCCTGCAGACTGTCCTCGTCCCAGCCTCCTTTGGCAGACAGAGGCGAGGACAGGTGGAGATCAGTCATTTCAATCACCTACCTCCCGTGCCTTTCATTCTAGGATTCCAAAGGGGTTTCTTAAAAATGTCGCTTCCTTGGGTTTTACAGTCAAAGCAGGAATTTGATCTGGGGATCTGTTCGCCCCTTTTAATTAAAGTTGGTCCTGTTGAAAAGAAAATCAGGTGGAATGAGACGCAGTTACTCTGGACTGTGTGCCATATGGCCATGTTGCTAAAAATAGTGCTTTCAAGGGATCTGGACAGCACATCAGGCTATTATGTGAGCACGCATGGACTCTGGCCTAAGGGGAATGATTGTGTGGGGCTTAGAGATGTTCATATCACCAAGTCATCTTGCTGGGGAAATTTGTTGAGTGGCCATCTCACCCCATCCAGGGCACTAAAGAAAATGTAGTAAGCTGCCATTGGAAAAATACAGAGACATTCTTATTTTTTAAATAGTGGACAGAGAGCTCATAACTGATAACACTGATTGATGTGATGGCCTTCTAAGTGATCATTCTAGGGATGCCTAGAAATCTTCATTGTAAATTAAATGCTTATTACTGTGACTGGGCTCTGGTTTGGGGTATGTCTATACCTCCCTTCCTCCCTAATGTTTATTTTATGCCTCAGTTTCTTTCTTTGGGCTCAGTGCTTTAGAGCATTTTACTGTAAACCCCTTCAAAACCCTTTGGGAAGTAGACAAGAAAGAAGTCATATAAAGATACGTCAGCTGATTTTAGAAGGTGCCTAAGATAGCAATAGTAGTAATGATTTACTCTCCTTCTACAAAGGCTTTACAAAATATAATAATAATAGACATTGTAGAATTAAACAATCATAATAGAAAATTGGGGGGGAGTGTTGAGAACTGGAATAGGAAATAACATGTGAATAATAAAGTAACGATGGTGCCAAACCTGGAGAGAGTGGCCGAGGTGTTTTCTCTAGCCCTATCCCAAGAGAGGAGAGAAGAGTGGCCATGAGTCACAGGTGTTATTGCCGATGCACTCCTGAGAGCTCTGTTCACAAAGTGAACTCAGGCCCTTTAGCCCCACTTCTAGGCAACTAACCACCAATAGCACAGGTTTCTTTGCTTTTCTGATGGGGTAGACCCTTCTGGCTACAATTTTACAGCCAGAAGGTGTACTAGTAGATTATGGCTTTGGGCTTTTTCTCCCAAATTTGTCTCCATGTGTGAGGGCCAATGTTTTCCGTAAGGACTATGAACACCTCACAGGCTAAACTACATTCAGTTCATTTTGCTTCGTATGGTACCTGGCATCCAGCCGGCAACAAATCAACATTTGTGGAGTGGAGTTGACTTCGGTGAGCTCTGGTTATCGAGAATCTCATTTCCATATTGGGGAAAAGACCAGATAAATTCTTCACAGGTAATATTACAGCTTGGTATTCAATAGTAGAGCTGAGAGCAAGATGCTCAGCATAGAAAGTAATGAATCATCTTCCACTAAACTTATAAGAAAGATAGAATATATTATATCGGAGGCCCCAGTAGTATAGCGAAAATCAAGTGGAATTCAAGCAGACTTCATTTTGAATTGTATACTCCTTCATGTGAGCTGGTGGATTTTGGTCATTTTAGTCTCTTTGAATATCAGCTTTTCCATTTTAAAATATAGATCATAATAATTGAACTCTAAGGACTGTCATATTCAAGAGGCAGGGTAATGTCATACCGGCAAGCAGGGACTCTGGGGCCACATTGCCAAGTTCAAATCCCAGCTCTGCCATTGACTGGCTGAGTCACCTGTGGCAAATTACTTAACCTTTCTATGTTTGAGTGTCCTTATGTTTAACATGGGGAGAGTTGCTGTGAGGGATACATAGTTAATTTATGCAAAGTTCTTTTGCACGGTGTGGTGTGTAAGAGCCCCATATGCCCTTGTGACAGCATCAAGTGGCATTGAGAAGCAATGCCCTGCCTGGGGTGCTCCCTACCTCCGTCTCACTCTCCCTGCTCCCTGTGCTTTTTACGTTGTTATGTGTCTTGGTCATTTTACTAATTGCAAAACCAGCCACATTGTTTTCATCTGCATGAAGGATGAACCGATCTGTCTAGTCACATTGCCCTCCTTAGAGAAGAAGCACACAGAGCCAGGAGGGGAGCTTTTGAGGAAAGGGATGAGTGTTGTTATACAGAACTGAGGCTAAGCCTTTATTTATTTTGTTGTTATGAAAATATGTCCTGCAATTGGAAAAAAAAGTGCAAAGTGTTTTGAAAACTCAAGTATTATACTGTTTATTGAATAAGGGATGAATGAACTGTTCAGAGGCATGTAATACACTTCAGTTACTCAAGATGTTAGATAAATACTCCAGTTATTCATTTATTCAAGCTTTCTTATTCAGCAGTTTTACACTAGTTTCTATGTCATGTGCTGGGGATGGAAATAGGAACAGGACCGTCCTTCCTTCCAAAACTCCAATCAGATTGGTAATGTCAATGAATGAAATTGATGACGCAAACAATTGAACAAAGATCTGCTCATGACTGAAGATCCAAAGTATATGAACAGAGAGAACAAAGGAGGGAAAGGCCATCAGCCTTGTGTTAGGACTAGTATGGCACTTTAGCTGAGGCAGAGCTTAATAGAAGATGTGGAAAAGGGAAGACTGGATTTTTATAAACACCAATGCTACTCTGAATTTTTTTTTTTTAAGAATAAAGGAGAAAGTGTTATTGTTAGTAGCAGAACTGTGTAACCATAGTCTATAAGTCCATTACCATTACCACTGAAGGGCTTTAGTAAATTTGTTTCCTTCCCATTTGCATCTTCATCCTCCTATACCCCCTGTAGTAGTCAGTGGTGTCCCCATTGTACAGATGAAGAAACTGATGAGGAGATAGCATTGATAGGGAGCACCTCTGAGGTGGGAATTCTGGTTCTATAGGTGGCCATTGTCTGTGTCACTCTTCTCTCTCCCTCATGCCAGGCTGCTGCTACCATGATCTGAAGGTGGCTGGTCATGATGATTGCTGCACAAGAACTCTGGAATCTCTCAGAAGCATGCTGTCAGGAGACCACCTTTTTCCTTCCGGCTCCTTGGGTGTCTCTTTCCTGGGACCATCTTATAAAGTTACTATAAAGACTCACAGCCTTCTTGTTCTTTGTATTCCTTTTCTCAGGAAGTGTTCATTTTAAGTGTAGATTTTTTTCACAGAGCCTAAAAAATTTCCTGCTGGGGCATTAAATCTAATTAGCATGCAAAACCATGTATGCTCCCATGCTGTAATTCCTTCAAGCTAAAACACAATGAACCCGCCATTAAAGCCAGCACTTTCTTTAGGAGGAGAAAGCTGTGTCCTTTATTCAGATTTATTTTCTCTTGGTATAAATCTATGGTTTTCATATAACCAAGACTATCATTTGTCTATACCAAAGAATCGTCCTCTTCATTTCTCTCCTGAAATCCCCATCTCTTGTTGTAAGCCTCCTCAGAGGACAGAAGCACCCACCTGTCTCCTGAGACAAAGAAAACATTGCTTTTGAGCCTTACCGCAGTTCGAGGGTTGTCACTTGTAATTGCTTCATATTTCTATTTTAAGCATTGTTAACACGCTCTGGTAAAATCATTTTGGTTTTTCTAGTTGTAGCTGAGGGGTCGTAGAAGTAATATGCAGCTATACTTCCTGGTAGAAGAGGAAAGATTTTCTAGATATGGTGGAAAGGAAGGGACCTACTAAGTAGTCAGGATTGGATGGTACTCAGTGACACTTCTGTTCTTTGATCTATATCCCCCAGGTTGTGAACCAACAATCTGGAGATCTGTCCTGGCAGGGGAGTGCTTTGGGATATTATAACTTTTAAAAAAACTGTCTTTATGTAGCTGTTGGTGAAATGACAACTATAGAGTCCAATGGTTTTCATGTAAATTATAAATTAATGTTAACCTCTACCCCTAAAATCCTTACTCCCTGGAAATCATCCAGCACTAAACAGGTGATGCTAGTTTCCTAACACTACTGCAAATCCTAGGTACCTGGGGTGGAATGACCAGGGAAGCTTAGGAAACAGAACTCAAGTCCTGCCACTTCCCAGCTTCCCTAATCTTAGGCAAGTTGACTTACCTCTCTGAACATCAGTTTGCTTATCTATGAAAAGAGACGAATAAGGCCCACCTCCCAGAGGGTTTTGTAGAGTGGACACAAGTGGAGAAGATGAGTTCAGTACTTTGGAAGTGCATGCTTGATCATTCACCCAGGGGCAGTCACAGGATGGAAGCCATAGACCTTCTTTCCTAGATCTCCAGAGTGCCTGAATGGACTCAGGTTTGGCATTCTATTCTAATAACCCTTTAGCAGTGCCATGCCAGTTGCTCAAAGTAACAATTTCCAACAATTAATCAGAAAATTAATGAGTGTTATGCTAGAAGACAGAACGTTTCACATGACCAAATATGCTTGTTATAGACTAGGTTTAAGAAATTGAGTCAAATTAATTTGTATGGGTTAATATGTGTAGTAAGCCTTTAGAAGAGGGATATAAGAAATGGAGCTCCTAAGAACTTGACATCGTAGAATCCTTTCCTCCATCTCCTACTCTCTTTCTTCTGCGCCACCCAACATATCAAACATCCTGTGTAATCTAGAGCTGACTCAGCAAAGTGCTCACATAACAAATTCTAAAGTGACTATTCTCAGCTCTTGACACCTGTGCTAGCGGAAAGACATCCTGTCTTAGATAATGCCAAATACCAAACACTATATAAAAAATGAAGCCGGGCTTGGTGGCGCAGCCTGTAATCCTGCACTTTGGGAGGCTGAGGTGAGTGGATTGCCTGAGCCCACGGGTTCGAGACCCACCTGGGCAACTTGGCGAGACCTCATCTCTACAATAAATCAAAAAATCAGCCAGGCATGGTAGTGTGTGCCTGTAATTCCGGCTACTCGGAAGGTTGAGGCTGAAGGATCGCCGGAGCCCAGCAGGTCGAGGTTGCAGTGGCCGCTCCCGGCCACTGCACTCCAGTCTGGGCGACAGAGTGAGACTCCAACTCAAAAAATAAAAAAATAAAGTAAAATAAACAATGAATACGTGACTTCTGAGTATATCCCAGAGTAAGTGAAGGTGATTGGAGCACTAAGCTTTCTTTCCTACATGTTTTTTTGTTCAGCTAATATTTCAGAAATCAGTTTATTTTCCTAGCCGAGCGTGGTGGCATGCATCTGTAGTTCCAGCTACTTGGAAGACTGAAGCTGAAGGATCGCCTAAGCCCAGCAGATCGAGGCTGCAGTGGCCATGAGTGTGCCACTGCACTCCAGCCTGGGCGACAAGAGTGAGACTCCAACTCAAAAAAAACGAGCAAAAAAAAGAAACAATTTATTTTCCTAGAACCAATATGGATACAAAGTAATGGGATTTATCCAAAGAATGTACAATGCAATTAAAAACTGACTAGTTTATACTGGTAAGGAAGATTTCATAAAACACAGAGCTGAGAACCAGTGCCATCTCCTTCATGAAGCAGTTCTAGATTCTCCAGCTAGAAGCTGTCTTTTCTTTCTCTAAGTCACTTATCACACTTTGCTTTGCCTCTCTTTTTCATTTATAATTTTTCACCCATGCGAGAACTAACTGTGTGCATAGCTTATCTCCCCTGTTGATGAGGAAACTCCTATTGTAGAATGTCACAATGCCTAGTAGAGAGTTTGTACATGCTAGACACTCAAATCATTCACTGGTGAGAGAGTTTTTTATATTTCTCTAAGATTGTTTATTTGTTATTATTATTGCTACGAATTAGTTATTAATTTCTAATATTTATTAAACATCTATGTGCTAGGCAATTTGCATTGATTGTTATATTTTATATTCATAACAACACTCTGAGATAGATACATCCCCCTCAGTTTACAAGTAAAGAAACTGAGACTTTAAGTTTTATAAATATCTTGTCCACTTTTGGTGGGCAGCAGAGTTGGTTCCATGTATTTGCTATTGTAAATAGTGCAACAATAAACATGCATGTGCAGATATCTTTTGGTAGAGTGACTCATAGTGGGTCATGAACACTGGTCATATTAGCATAAGGATGGGATTGGCAGTTGCTGGGCATTGCTGGGGAGGGAAGGAGGAAGAGAGGGAGGGAGGGGTTGGGGGCATGTGACAACACAAATAGTACCTGGTCCACTACTGAGTGAGTGAGGGCCACCTCAAAGCCCAAACTTCACTTGCATACAGCCTACTTATGTAGTCAATCCTCATTTGTACCCCTCAACTCTATAATAAATAAATAAATGGAAAGAAATTTAGTTAGTTTTATAAATATCCTGGCCAGTATCAGAACTAGTATTCTAAACTACAGCTGTATCTCACCCAAGCCTGTGCTCCAAATCACTGAGTTACCCTCTTAGGGGTTAAAGAATATACAAATACCCACAATCCAGAGAGTGTCTTCAGATGAGCCTTCGATGTTCTCCATTCTCCTTAAGTTCACCTATAGAGATAATCATCCCCAGAAATGAAAAACTTGAAGGCCACTAGCCAATTCCTTTTCCTCATAGAGCTTGAGTGTGGAAGACTCTCCTTGGCCCATTCTTTCTGAGATTGATTTCACCAGATTTGCCCCGCTGTGACTGTAAGCCCTTGTTAAGCTTGGGTTAATTGCCAATTTAGGCAGTGTTCTCATTTAGAAAGTACCTCCAGGGAGAACAGCCACAGAACTGGGAAATAGTTGTCTATTTGCTCTCCTTTTGCCCAGCTGCTAATGGGGTTAGGAGTATGCCAACAACATATGCCACTCCAGATTCTTCTTATTTACAAAGTATTGATGATTTCTACACCCCATATTCGGTCTATTGCCACCTGTAGAGTCAGGAAGTCAAACCAACCCGTATTTATTGGGGACATACCATATACAGTGATAGGGTGGGCATTGGGAACTCATTCAAACTTCTTTTGACTCTTCTTCCTGGTTTGCTTTTGCTAGGGGAATATGGTATGATTAAAAATAAGAGAGGAGGTTTGATTTGTGTTCTCACTGTGTATCAGATGCCACTCCATGCATTCCTCAGGCCAGCCACTTAGTCCACTGGCTCCCAGACCCCTCCGCTGTAAAAGCAGGAAAATGGTTCCAGCTCTTTCCCTCTTGGTCTGACTTTCTAAGAGTGGGGCATCTCCCCAGGGCAAGGGTTTATCTGCAATGTGAATGGTGATGGGGACCCTTATCTACATGTGGCATGGCCCAGAATTGTTGCAGTGCTGCTGATGTGTTCTATTCATTACTTCACCTCTGAGAATGTTCAGAAAATATGGTTCTTGGTGAGTTGAATCAAACCAGATATCCAAACTGGAGTGAAATCTATTCTCTGTAGACTTTTACTTTCAGAAGATGAAACAGGCAGACCTGTAGGGGAGTTGTTCTAAGGGTACTCAAGCCACCAGCCTGACTGGATTAAGTCTTGGAACATATCTTCAGTAAATGTCCAAGCCTTTGGCCTTATATATTGTGGCTAGGAAACCAATGAACTCCTCCCTGAGATGTGTCAAAATACACAATTATTTCCACAAGAAAATAACTTATGGGTCATTTTCTACTTTTTAATAGCTTAAAAATTATATAGGTAAATATGTGTTCATTTTTTTAAAAATTAGCCATGTCTGTATTTTTTGTTTTGTTTTGATTTTTAGAGAAGGGGTCTTGCTTTGTCACCCAGGCTAGAGTGCAGTGGTGTGATCATAGCTCACTGTAGCCTTGAATCCCTGTGTCAAGTGATCCTTCCACCTCATCCTCCCAAGTAGCTGGTACTGCACTGCAGACATGTGCCACTACACCCAGCTAATCTATGAAGTTTTAAATCCGTGAATTTTTTAAAAATTGACTTCACTGAACAAAATAGACAAAAATTCTCTCTCATGGAATTTACCTTCTATACAAGTAGCCATTGATGACAACTAAAGTAGAAAAGTAGGATTTGCCCATCTAAAAGCACAATAAAATGAAGCAACTACAACACAGGCCCGCTTAGCCCATGCAGTTGGACTTGACAGTTGAATTAGTTAATGAAAAAGGTGATGCAAATTGCTATTAATTTTAAGATGATATATGCACACCTTAAATGTTTTATGTTAACTTAAAACATACAAATGCATATTCAATAACCAATTTTTAAGTGTGGGACTAAAGCATTTGCTTAGGTTTGCTGATTGGAGTTTCTAATTACCATTCTTAGATAAACCATGCCTAAAAGACATTATCTGTGATTTCCAGCTTCAGTTTCCTTAAAGTGAAATGAGATGCTGACGTCACTTTCAGAGTCATGCAAGTACAAAATATTCCAGTCTTTTGTGGTTGAGTCACCCACACCTGGTTCAACAGCAGGTTTGGTTTGGTTGCAGCAATTTGTTTTTATCTATGAAAAAATTTTACAAATGTTTGTCTTTCAAAGCATTCAACTTAAAACTTTTTGTTGTCGTATTGTCCATCAGCATATGTAATATGCGACCAAATTATCTAACCACAATAACAAGTATAAGTGGCAGAAACACATTTGGAGACAGAGACTCCTAAATCTCACATCTCAACTGGTAGAAGCAGAAGCTTCTAGGGCATTCCAGCAACTTGATTGCTAGCTTGGAGTGTTGGCTTGGGCATCAGTCCGTTTATTTTACAAAAAGAATGGAGGATATTTTTTAGTCTGGAAAGATTATGAAATCTAGTTGTCATCAGTTAAGAGGACTCCTATGGTATCACCAATGCAACTTTAAACATGCACTATTTGCAGCCCCTATAATAGCATTTCTCAGTCTGAGTTCTGTGGAACTCATGGGGACTGCATGGAGGCCTCAGGGGTCACAAGAGAGAGTTGGCCTTGGGTCTGAATTTCCCCAGCTCCCCTCAGCTTTAGGAGCTCCCTTTTATTTGTTTTATACCTCTGACTACTACATCTAATTTTATTTTTTAAAATTTCTATCTTTAAAGGATGTTGGTGCTTTTAGAAAGGAAATCTTAAACTTATAGCAGTAGCATAAATTTCTATCAATAGAGGACACCTGATAACAGTCAAAAATCTTACAAAGAGATAAGTGATGTAACATGTCTAGCTTCCATTTGATTTCTTTCAATTGTTTCTGAATAGATACTGTATTCGTTTTCTAGAACTACTTTAACAAAGTACCACAAACCAGGCGGTTTAGAACAACAGAAATGTATTGTCTCATAGTTTTGGAAATGAGAAGTGCAAACTCAAGGCACCCATAGGGCTATGCACCTTCTGAAACCTGTAAAGGAATCTTCCCTTGCGTCTTGCTAGTTTCTGGTGGTTTGCTGGCTGTCCTTGGCATTCCTTCATTTGCCTCTACGTTGCTTTAACCTCTGCCTTGGTTGTAATATGGCATTGTTCCTGTGTGATTCTATCTTCATATTGCCATCTTCTTACAAGGAAACCAGTCATAATGGGGGCCCACCCTGCTCTAATATGACCTCATCTTAATTAAGTATATCTGCAATAACCCTATTTCCAAATAGCAAAACATTTGGGGTACTTTTTAGGACTTCGATGTACATTTTTGAGGAACACAATTCAACCCATAACAGACAGTAAAGATTTTTAAATATAATTTTTCTCCCCACTCCCAGAATCTTCAATCCCTAGAAATTGCCAAAAATAAAACAAAGCCTCCCAACATTTAAAATGCCAGAGATTTCCCTATCTGAATAAAACAGAAATAGTTCTCCTGGGAGAAGCCCTCTAATTGAGGTAAGGTAGTGTGGCCTCAAAAATAAACTATAGTGAAAGGAACTATATGTTTTGAGTGCTTACTCTATCATTAGTCCTGTGCTAAGCAAGCTTTTTTTCTTTTTCTCTCTCTTTCCTTTTTTTTCTTTTTTCTTTTTTTGAGTTGAGATGTCACTCAGGCCCAGGCTGGAGTGCAGTGGTGCAATCACAGCTCACCACAGCCCCAACCCCCTGGGCTCAGGCGATTCGTTGCATCTCAGCCTTCCGAGTAGCTGGGACTACAGGCGCAAGCCACCACACCTGGCTAACTTGTATTTATTTATTTGTTTCTTTGTTTCTTTGTTATTTATTGAGATTCAGTCTTGCTGTGTTGCCTAGGCTGGTCTCAAATCTTGAGCTCAAGGAATCCTCCTGCCTTGGCCTTCCAAAGTACTAGGATTACAGGCGGGAGCCACTGTACCCATCGACTAAGCATGCATACTCTTTCTTGTATTTGTTTTATTTATCTTCCCCTAAATCCTAATAGATATCTTCATTTCATATACTTTCACTTATAACTGAAAACCCAATGTTAATTGTCCTTAAGTAGAAAATGTATTGGCTTATTCATTCAAAGCCAAAAATAAGATAGAATTCAGAGCTATCATAATCCAGGGCAGCAGCTCCATTTCTCCAGGATTCCTTGGTCTCTCTCCTTGGTGTAGCAGCTTTATTGATTAGCTGCTACTAAGGTGGCTGTGGCAGTAAGAACATCTCACACAACAACACATCATGGAAGACAGGGGATTCCCTCAGGACATAATCCCAGAAGGAGCAAAAACATATCTGGAAACACCCAGTCGACCCTCTGCTTGTCTCCTCTACTTGAGTTTGTGCTCACTTTCATTTCTGAACCAAACACTGTCAAAGAAAAAGGGTTTCCACTCAGACCAATCAGGTCCACCTCTGGAAATAGGATGGGGGTGGTCAGTATTCACGCAGGCTCTAGTGATGCCTGGAGGGCAGATGGTCATCTGAATAAAACGAGGTTCTCTTAGGAGGAGGAGAGGGCAATCACAGATAACCAACCAGCAGCATCTACTACAGCAGACCCAGTGTGCAAATGAGATCGCTAAGATTCCTTTCCAAAATCACCCAGCTTGTAAGTGTTCAACTAACATTCAAGACCAGATGGCGCTTTTCTCTCATCTAGTATGTACCACCTATTCTCTTACTGGAGGGGCTAGCCATTTCCTAGACTTTAGGAGTAGTTATGTAGTCTCGGCTTATTAGAAACTTGGTCTTCAAAACCCTCAGCTGTGCATCTTCTAATAAGAACACCAAGGGCATCATAATGTGATGTTCCCCCTTTGAGTGAAAAACGCCACTAAGGTGTCATTGAGTGTTGACAGAAAGTTCTGGAGGTGCTCGGGTGCTGGGAGTTTTCACCACCTGAATAGACAGCCTCACTGGAATTGCTGAATTAAGGTTCAGAGGATAACCCCTGAATTGGCAATCTCCCTTTTTTTCTTTAATACACTTTGATCAAGATATCAGATAGTTGGTAATCAGATAAGGCTGTCAACAAAAAAAAAAATCTGTTCTCCCCAACTTTGCGATGAAAAGTAGTGCACTTTTTCAAGATGAGAAAGGCAATGCCTGAACCTTTCAGGAAAAACCTGCAGTGGTGGAGAGCATAGTGGTACTTATAATACTGTTGAACCAGTAACAGGATATCTCTCAGATGGAAGAAAATGTTTCCTGTGTGTTTGGCATCTCATTCTGAGAATGAGGAACACGCTTCCTCAGCTCAGACCTTGGGGATGGCCTGGGTCTTTGGCTCTAACCCTGAGTTGAACTCCTGCCACACATTTTCTTTAGAATTTCTCTGGCCCTTGGCTATTTAAAGCTTTTTCTAGTGTTACCAGAGGAAGATTACAAAATCCGAAAGTTTTTCAAGGGCATTTCCCTTTGTGAGCATCTGACTTTATGTCAAGGAGAAAAAAACTATTTTGTCCATTACTAACCTTCATGCTAATTGTTTCTTTTTTCATCTCCTAATCATCAAAAGCGCATGTTTTCATTTCCATTTCAATCATTTCAATTATTAGAAACAATCCCAATGTTATTAACTTTCATAATGCCCCAAAGTGTACAGCTCTGAGCCTTACCTCGCCATGCCTGGGGGTTCCCGTTTCCCTGAGAAGGTGCTCCCAGCAGGTTTGCTCTCTGAGGTGTGTGCAGGGAGAGAGGGATTGAGTATGGATGTGGATGTGCAGCAGATATTTCAGCCCCTACCTCATTTTCCCAGAGCCATTTCCCAGACCACTCTCATGCCTAAGTCTATTGGGAAAGTGTTTCAGCAGCCTTCTTCTCAACGTCTTTGATGGCAGAAAGGCTGAATTAAATTCACCAGGAAGACAACTTGTCATCTGTGTTGCCCCATTTCTTCACAGTCACCTTCTTCTCATGACAGCCCAATCTCTACAGGACCTTGCCATCCCTTGCACGTTTTCTCTAGAACTGAGACTTGCCTTCAACCCAAGCCCTTGGCTTCATTCCCAGAGGTTTTTCTTCAACCCTAGAACTCACGTGAAGCCACTGGGATCCTTTTGAGAGAACACATATGAGTACATTTCAAATCTTTCCTCATTCAAGTCCCTTCTTTAAAAAAAAAAAAGACGCTGAGGGGAAACTCATTAAATAATAGACACAAAGCTGAGCTGTCATTGAGACTGGAGGGGCAACTTGAAGTCTTACCTCCCACCCCATGCTCTGGGGTGAGCCTCTTCTCTTTGGAATCCCTCCACCTCTTTTGAATACTATAAAAGTCATGGACCTGAAAACACAAGCCCACTGCCTGACTGGCTGGCTGGGACTCCCACCTGCCTCTGTATTTTGCTGTCAGCTTCTGCCTGCTCTGTTGGATTCCCCAAAACTCCCTGAGATGTTATGTGTCTGAAAGAACCCACTGGATTGTACTTCTTCCCAAAGAGATGGAGCCTCTCAGCAGGAGAGCGTCACATGCATCCTCTTGCCTTGGTCCTGGATTTCTGTCCTCCTAACATCCCACACCTTTTACTCTAGGGCACCCAAGCACAAAGAATATTTCACACAGGGCATTTAAAGTGCTTCTCGTGCAATTGTGATTTCACAGTTCGCTTCTCACCTTGGAGGCTTAGCGGGAGCTACAATACATATTCCCACACCAAGTTCAAAGATAAGACTTAGAGCCTTTGCAGATCTTCAATTTGAAAATGACCTGGACTTTCCAGAAGAAAGTGACCAGTCCTTTCTATCTGGAACACCTTGGACCAGGTAGATTTATGTCCTCGATAATGGCATCTTGTACACTTTGCTCTTGCAGAGTTCTAGTTGTAGAAAGTCTGTAGCATTGTGAAGAGTCCTATCTAGGCATCTAGGCAAGCTTGGGATACAGTCATTAGCCTGCAGCCTGGAGTCCCATAATCACCTCAAAGCAGGGGTGAGAGACATCAAAGTACTGTCCAGACCCATATCTTCTGAGCTACTTTGAGACGGGTTAATTGGGCCAAAATGACAATGTCCCTCTGTCGTTGTGCTGGGTTGGAGTTGAGAATGAGACAGAACTGATTCTTCTCATCTTTTCAGAGCAGGTCTCAACACAGTCTCTGAGCCCCAGCTAGAGCACAGGCTCTGGGAAGGGCTTGTCTCCACCCACTATCTCTGTAGCATCCCAGAGGACCCCGCTGTGGGGAGCAAGCATTTCCCATTCATGTGATGCATCAACAAATGCTTAGGAATCCTTTTCTGGGCTGAACACCAAGCCTGGGCACTCGCTGATGAGTGAAGCAAACTGAGAGTGTTGCCAGCCTGATGTAGCAGGCTGAAGAGGTATGACAAACCCTCATCTTAGAAACATCCAAAAGTGAATGTTAGAGACACAGAGAGAAGAATGAAGTCAACTCTCGGCTTTTACTCTCTGTATCTGTCTCTTCTCTGTGTCTTCTCAGACTTCTTTTTCTTCAGCTAACTGAAACGTAATACCCCTTAGAACTTTCCAGCTTTCTTTCACATAGTGATTTCTTAGAACTCTGTTTTTTCCCCCTTGCCTCTACAAGAGCAAGCAACAGTCAATCCTTTTCTGAATTGCAAACACTTTCAATTAGTGAGGTCTGAATTCATGACATTTTTATCCATGCATTTCAAGATTCTCAATTAGAAATAGATAGACTCCTCAGTCCTAAGAGCACTTTTTTCCCCTCCATTTATGAAACTAAAATTGACAGAAGGGTATTTAGCACATAGCTCTTTTATCACTTATCACTCATTCCTAAATTGATTTTCATTTGTCTCCCAGTTAATCAGGAAGCTCCTTGAGAGAGGAAAAAATGAAAACTAATACTTCTTATGAAGGATACCAAGCCAGGTACTGTGTGGAAACCCTCTCCTATGTGTGTACAGGAGCCATGTCTTATTAAACTGTGTCTAATAGTACATTGGCTGCTTCTCAGCACAGCTGCAATAAATGTTTTACGAGCAAATGAATAAAGTTTACCCTCTAAAGATCAAATTATCTTACATCTCAGCCTGTGTCTATTACCACCTGGGCCCATGTAAAGTCTGGTGTATAGTGTCTGGTTGCCTGAAACAATACCTCGTATTATGCAGAGCTTTCTCATTTTCATGCACATCCTTAAAGAGAGACACATACACAAAAGTTCCTAGCACATACAATGTGCTCAATTTCTGTTTTATACACACAGCTGGTTATTAAGAGAACTCTGTGAGCTAGGTAATAAGACTTTTTCATAAATATCTTTCTTGTGTGCCCAAGGTCACATAGCTCAAATTTTGGATTTGTTTTCAGGTTGTATGTATTAAAGACCTACTATGTGTTGGGTGTGCCACTGGTTGCTGTCTATTTGTTTGCAATTTAATCCTACCTTGCAGAGTCTGTATTAGTGTTGTGATTGAGGAGATTATGAAATTCCCCAAGGTCTTGAGAAGATATATGGGTTGCATTTAAGGCCACAAGTTCTAACGTGGCAGGACCCTTTCCCAGTAGCATCCATTCTAGCTCAAGCAGCTAGTGCTGGTCCTCGGAGATGGGCCCTCTGGGATTAATCCCAAGAAGCTGGTTTCATGTTCTCAGGGAACACTTTTCTTTCCAAACGTGCATCCATCCTTTTCACTATAGCGTGGTGTTCAAAAGTGTGATAGTGGCCAAAGTTTCCACTGCATTAAATTCTGCATTAGAGTAAATGTATCAGCTGTCAAATTGTCACTAATGGACCTAGTGCAATAAGAAAGTCAGAAACACTGATCTATTCTGACCCCTTTCGTTGACTGGTGGAAGTAGAGGTAAAAAGAGACTTGAGGTGCTTGTTCTTACCTCACAGGTGAGTCTGAAAAGGTTCGCTGAATGTTTCTGCACGCCCTCCTGTGCAGAAGGAGAGGAAGCATGTCTTTCTCACCCTGAAGAACATTCTCTGACTCTTTTATTTCATTTATTTGCACTTGCCTGATTAGAAGACAGCTGTCATAATACAATAAGAAAGGGATTGGGCCGGGCTTGGTGGCTCAGCCTGTAATCCCATGCTTTGGGAGGCCAAGGTGAGTGGATTGCCTGAGCCTGCGGGTTCGAGACCCGCCTGGGCAACTTGAGGAGACCTTATCCGTACAATAAATAAAAAAAATTTAGCCAGGCGTGGTAGCGTGTGCCTGTAGTTCCAGCTACTTGGAAGGCTGAGGCAGAAGGATTGCCGGAGCTCAGCAGGTTGAGGCTGCGGTGGCCGGCAGCGACCACTGCACTCCAGTCTGGGCACTGAGTGAGACTCCAACTCAAAAAAAAAAAAAAAAGGGATTGGCAGTAGTGAGAAACTGCCAGGGGAATGGGGGATGGGATTGGCAGTTGAGGGAAACTGCCAGGGGAGGGAGAGGCACACCTCATCAACAAAGGTAGCTGCGTAATGAACATCTATATACCTAACCCTGAATTGTACCCCACATCTTTAAAATAATAATAAAGAAAACAGCTGTAATTGCAAATATGACATGGTTGCAATGATAGACTTTCTCACTGAGAAAAGAAAGCAGGGTCAAGTTTATTTATTTAAGAAAATCAGTGAGGTGTTTCTAAAAACACAACAGTAAAAAATTATGTTCCTGACCATACTCCAGATGATTTTATCCTGATTTGGGGGCATTTCATTTATGACTGCTCTTATGGGGAGCGATGCCCCGAGAAAACAGAAGTGAGTAACAGAGAGCAGCATGTGTCTTGGGAGGTTTCCCACTAAGTGCAATTCAGCAAGTTAAAGGCATAAGTAATTTAATGACAGCCTAAGAGAAATGAACCTTCAAAGGTTAGGAAATTGTATCTTTAATTTGGAGGAATTGCATGGAGCTAGACTTTCTACTCTTTTTATCTTAAAAAGGCACATCCTAAAATATTACAATATATGCATGTGGAATAAAATTCACTGAATCTGTCACTTGGAATCAAAATATGGCTTTCGAATTAGTCTAACATTTGCTTGCTTTTGATATTATTAACATAACTGCCTTGGGCCCAAAAAGTCACCTAAGAATTTCTAGGCACTTCCAGGGGGTGTAAGTATTTCATGGTCAACAGCAGCTGACCCATGGCCTGGGGAATCTTGCTCACCAGGGGAGTCTGTTCAGTTGCATTTTATAGAGGCAAAGAGCTCGTGACTGCTCGGTGACCAGATATGTTTCACACCTCTCTTTGCTTTGGGTTGACCAGTTCTCCTCACAGTAGGGGGTGCTACCTAAATGAGCAACATAATCTCTAAACATAATTTAGGCCCTTGTAGAGATGCATTATTTCATTAGGCCACTTGGATCTCATGGAGCAGCAGACTCTTCATTCTCTCAATTGCTCCCAAAGGGGTATGCAAAGCTGATGATCCTCTTTATTTACATTTTGGGAATAACTCATTGACCAGACAAGCTCTGGCCCCTATCCAGGGGACTTGCTTGGACTGGTGGTTTTCAAGTGCATTTGAAAGCCAATACAATAGATTTGACCACTACAGACCTTAATATTTAATGTTTCAGTACACACTGCCAGCTACTTTCATATTGTTCTGCTACAGTGACTTTAAGACGTACCCTATTTAAAAGTCATCATCTGCTTAGACATTCACTGCTCATTCATTCTTCAAGTACTTTCTGAGTACTGACCATTCTGGGCTGGATCCCAATGAGCACAGACGGAGCTGGAGGACTGTTATGGGTGCTAAATAAAGGTTTAGAGGGTGATGTTGTGGATCATGGCATGTAGACCCACTAAGAAATAGTTATATGATTATTTTAATTCCAATTTTTTTTTTTTTTGAGCCGGAATCTCATTCAGGCTGGAGTGCAGTAGCACACTCACGGCCGTCTCAGCCTCGACCTGCTGGGCCCTGGTGATCCTTCCGCCTCAGCCTTCCAAGCAGCGAGACCTACAGGCACATGCTACCACATCCGGCTAATTTTTGATTTACTGTAGAGATGAGGTCTCACCAAGTTGCCCGGGCTGATCTCAAACCCACGGGCTCAGGCAATCCACTCACCTTGGCCTCCCAAAGTGCTGGGAATACAGGCTGAGCCACTGAGCCCGGCCTATCTTTTTTATTTTAAAGATGTGGGGTACAATTCAGGGTTAGGTATACAAATGTTCATTACGCAGGTACCCTTGTTGATAAGGCGTGCCCCCCCTCTTAATTCCAATTTAGAGTGGGGGAATTTTCTATTTAGTGCTTTGATGTGTATTTATTTGCCTTCCATCAGAAAACTCAGATTGGAGAAGCAGGAACCTCAGCAGGAGGAGTGACCCTAGGGAACTAAGAGGACATGGCAGCACCTGGTCTTTCATACAGAGCTCAGTCCCACTGCTGTGTGAATGAAAGAGTCAGTGCAGTCTTGGTGGTATGGTCAGCCCCTGGACATCAGGAAGTGAGCTTGGTAGGAGTCCACATCCCAGACTGCAGCTGCCCAGGCCAAGGTTACCCCATTGGAGGCAGTGCTGAAGAGTATGGGCTCTGGTTCCAGCAGAGTTTGCTATTTACTAGTCATGTGACCTTGAGTAAAACTCTTAACCTCTCTCAACTGCCCTTTCTTGGTAATCTCTTCTATTAGGGCAGATATAGCAATAAGCTCAGCATCTGGCCAGAGAAAACTTTTCATAGATGATGGTTGCCATGACTAATGAGTTTACGCTGCTGCCAGTGCCAGTCACTCCTGTCTTTCTGGTCTCTTATCATCATCTGTGTATGTGCACAAGTATGTGCACACACATTGTGCAGCTGTTGTGAGTCACATGCCACACTTTGGTACATGCCTGCCATTCAGAAAAGGTCTCGTTGACACTGTCTTGTAGAGAACGACCCCTACTTCTTTAGCAGAGCTGTCTGATCTCCTAGGGCTTCTCCAAACAGCCTTGATGGGTGGGATGACTGACTGCACTTTAGACTAGTAAATAGTTCCAGTCTGGCTTGGAAATGGGGCTGGGAGGCTGCCTGGCCTATTCCTTCAAGGTGAGGTTATTAACCAGGTGGCAGGACCTGAGCAGGGCCTAAAATAGGGGTCAGTGTTATCTCTTTGATGCAGAGTGTCGCTGTCCCTGCTGCGTTTCTTGTCAGTACTTCCTGGAAAGGGGTACTAAAAAAAAGCGTAATATATCGTTCTTATCAGAGACTTCACTTTTCAGTTATAGAATACCATTTGTGTATCACTAGTGCTGTTGTAATTTCCTTCTGCACCTGACTTAAAGATGGTTCTTTTTCACTAGTTACACTAAATGATTTGCTTAAAGCCTTATTGATTGGATGGAGAAGAGTAAGCATTGCTGTCAAGGCCCTGTCAAGTCTGCAGAAAAGGAGGTAGGAGATTCAGAATGTCTTTAAATAATCCTATTCTTGGAGAGAAGTGCAGGTAGCAAAAGACAGCCAGCTTCCTGTTTTCTGGGGCAGAGGAAGATGCATTTATGAATCCTGAAATTAATCTTAAAGCCTCACTTGAATCAAAGGAGCTTATCTTTTTTGTTAACAAGTGGCAAAAAATAAAACTTTTGAATCTTCTTTTCTTCTCATTTGCCTTCTAAGACTTTCAGAGATTTACCAACACCCAGGGACAATGATTAAGCAGAAAATGAGGAAGTTTTGATTTTTGAATAATCAGAGATTGACTGACATGAGTTATTAAGGTTAAATCCATGTCTGGCTTCCTGGAACAGTTGAGAGATGAGTCACCTGTTTTCTGCTACTTGAACCCCCAAATCTCTTCCCCTTGAGCCTATCGCTGTAGTTGAAATGACAGTCCTTGGAAGTAAGTAATTTATTTAAATATGCAAATAGCCCTTGGACCACTGTCAGTCATTCATTCTCTAGTGTGACCTAGTTCCTTCAAGTTTTATTCCTAGAGTTGTGCTAAATGTATAGAGAAGGAGCATGTGTTTTGCAAAACAACCAAAATAATTTGGTACCATCTCCTATAAATAGGGCTGGATGTGGTGCCACAGTGGGGCATTCCCAATTCTGGGCTGCTTTGTATATCATAAACTTTCAATTCTGCTGCTATGACTTTTCTCAAGGGAATGTTATAGCTCACTCCTTGGTGTTAGCATGGAAATCAACCTAGAGAGACTCTAGAACTTTACCAGCACTAATTTAAACAAGGATTGCTATATGCGGGATTGCAGCTAAGCAGCAAATTCTAAATTATATTCCATGGAATACATATTCAAAGTATTGCTAAAGTTTGAGAAACATTAGTTAAGCAAAGAATCTTGACTTTGCTAGCTGTTTGTAAGTCTCCAGTATCCTTTGCATTCTCCCTTGGCCACTAAACCTGTTTGTCGAGGAGCATCTATGAGGCAGGATAGCATAGTGATTAAGAATCTGGAACCAGACAGTCTGGGTTCAAGTCCTTACTCTGTCACTCACTTGCTGTGTAACCCTAGGCAAATTTCCTTAGTTTCTTCATCTGTAAAATGGAATAATAGTATCTACCTGCCCTCTAGGGTTGTTGAGACAATTAAATGAATTAAGCCATATAACTCATTTAAAAACATTCCTAATAAGGACGGGGACAACAGACACTGGGAACTTCAAAAGTGGGGAGGGATGGAGGTTAAAAACCACCCACTGGTTACCATACTCACCATCGGAGTGATGGGCTGAATACAAGCCCAAACCTCACCAGTGTGCAGTATACCCATGTAACAAACCTTGACTCTGAAATAAAAATACTTTTAAAAGATTTTTTTAAAAAGTAAAAACATGCCTAATCCATGATAAGTTTTCCAGAAGTGTCAGTATTGTTGTTATGCTTTTTAAAATCAAAAGGTTAGGCATCTTTTTTTTTTTTTGAGTTGGAGTCTCACTCTGTCGCCCAGACTGGAGTGCAGTGGCCGCTCCCAGCCATCGCAGCCTCGACCTGCTGGGCTCTGGCGATCCTTCCGCCTCAGCCTTCCAAGTAGCCGGAATTACAGGCATGTGCTACCACGCCCAGCTGATTTTTTGATTTATTGTAGAGATGAGGCATCTTCATTGGCATCTTTTTAAATGGTGCTAATAAACCTGTGGATAACTCCCATGGTAACTCATCTTGTCGGGGCTAATTGTTGTTTACTTTAAAATAAGTTGTGGCGATCTTTTTTTCCTCTAGCATGTATGGAATTAGGACAAAATTAATTCAAAAAGCAGGAAACACACTAAATTATGGGAATCCATTGCACCTGAAATATAAAAAAAAGATAAATCTTGAGTGTTAAACAGGAATTTGAACATAATAGTGTGGGAACATTGAAGGACAGGCCTCTGAGCTTCAGCAATGAGTAGATGAAATGGAATACCAGGGTGTCAGATCTTAAGTACCTATTTGCAACTCGTGTATAGATAGCACACAAGGACTACATTCTCCCTTAGTGTTCGTGCAAGGCATGAGTAGCGAGACTTTTTTCCATCCTCTTCTTCCTCTAAAAGGAGAGGAGGGGAAGGTTTAATCATGTGAGGTTCAGCTACAATTCTAAGTGTATCCCAAAGCCGAAAAAGCTAATACCTGAGACTGCAACCTCAGTTTAGGTGGGTTAACTCTTCCGTAGGACTTGGGAGCCCATGCAAAAAACTAATGAACCCTAACCCTGACCCACACCAAGGATTAATCAACCCTAACCCTGACCCACACCAAGGACTAACTGACCCTAACCCTGACCCACACCAAGGACTAATCAACCTGACCTTGACACACAGAAGAAAAAAGAAAATTGCCCACCTGGTTTAAAATTTCAAAGTCATACTCTTCAGAGATGGGAGTCCAGTGAGCCTTGAGGCCCTAACCTTCTCACTAACTATATACATGACCTTGAATGAATCGCTTCAGGCCCAAACCTGGTTCTTGTCTGTAAAACAAGGGGACTGTCTGTGATTGTCCTGATGGCAGTGAATTGTGCTGAGACTTACAAATCAGAGTATAGATGATGATGGACTCTTGGTCTGGAATTTGGAGTTCTTCCCTTCCTCCACCTCTTTGCCTTGGGCAGCTGGGATCTTCCTTATGTAACGTGTTCAGGAAAAGGAGGGCAGGAAGGTAAAAATATTATCCCACAGTTGTAGCCAAGCTGGTACTGTGCTGGGTTCTGGGCATGGGAGAATGAAGATGAAAGAGACTTGGATAGAAATGGGAAGGAACAGAGCACACATAAAATCAAGATAGATCCCTCTGGCCTGGGGCATTCATCAGTAGTCAGTCCTCAGTGTTGTTGCTGGGTCTGCGGCTGGAAAGGAGGCTGAGGGGGTGGCGCGCGGTGAGGGTGGGGGGAGACACATCCATTACCACTGCTCAGAGTGTTTAAATTTCCAGAGACTGTCATTAAACAAATTTCTGCTGCAGCCTGGCAGTGCTCACAGACATTTGTTGGAAGAAAATTACGAGTAGGTGATTTGTCTGAGGTAATAGCCAGGCTGGACTCTGGATTCTTAATGGCATTTGGACCTCTCGCCTTTTTAAAAATTGCTTGTTAGAAAATTCATTTTCCAGCCTATCTTTGCAATCAGAGTTGGAAGGATCAGGCCAAAGTGAAAAGAAAAGGAGCAAACACTTGCTGGGCTCCCAGGCTCTGAGATGGGGCACAGGAAAATTGAAATGAGGGAAGAATGGGCAGCCAAATGAGTAGGTTGAACAATGGGGCAGAAAAGATTCTGGTCATAAGGAAGGGAGCCTTTAGTAGAAATCTCTGGTCATTACCTGCCAAGAATAACACCCTTTCATAAATTAAGGTCTCATCTTTCATGCAGTAGCTAGCCCAGAGAGGCCAAGGCCAGACACGGCACCGGGAGGATCTGAGGGGCTGAGCTATGTATAGATTGCAGGGCTGCTCTTCCCAGACTCTGGAAACACTCAGACACTCAGAGAGTCACGAAAAAAATGATCGCTCTGTTTGTTCCTTGAAGTATAAAAATGGTTTTATTTTTAGACTTTATGGGTTTTTTTTTTTAAATCTACTGGCAGTTGTCTTCAGATACAGCCATGGAAAGTAGAATAGCACAGCCAAGACTGGTTACAGGCAGGAGCTTTGGAAGGTGTCAAAGGTCTTCCAGCTTCAGCACTGTTGACATTTGGGGCTGGAAGATACCTGGTTGTGGGAGGAGGAGGGGTCGGTCCTGCACTGTATGGATGTGTAGCAGCATCCCTGGCCTCTGCCCACTGGATGCCAGTAGCACTCCAACCTCCGGTTAGGGTGACCAGACACTGCCAGGATGGGCACAATTACTCCAGGCTGAAATCACTGCCTCACCTAAAAGTCATTGGCTTTCTTTCCTCTATAGAATACAAAGTGAAGGCAGAAAACTCAGCCTTTTCTATGGCCCTGCATTGTTTTTCTTCAGTTATCAGTTATTTCCCCATACCACTGAGTGCTCCCTCATACCCACTTTCCTTGATTGTCCTGTACCACGTACCATAGGGTGACTATTCCTCCTCTGTTCTGTGATGGCCTCCAGGGGAGGAAATGCATTCTACAACCCTTTCCCTTCAACCATGACATATTAAGATGAGTGCACACTGTTCTTGTCATGAAATATTTGCATTATATTTACCAAATATATTTCCTTTAAGTAAAAATTTGCCAAATGTGCTGCTTCAGCAGGAGAAAACACATTTCCTCTCTGTGCTTCCATTTGGCTTTGTTTATGTGTGTTTTTTCAAGGCAGTGACAGGAGGACATATTTGTCCAGAGGCCTCTGGGGTTCTGATTTATCGTATGGAGTTAGTTTTCTTGTATACTTTCCTGATATTTGGGGTTTCACAATGAAAGTGAGGGGACGTGCTTGGCCAGCAGAAGGACTCCTGTTGTGAAGCACCTGCATATCTGATAAGGTGAGTGGACCTAGCCTCCCACCTGTGGACTTGCACCCAGATTCACTACACCCCCAAAGAAGGTGAGGTGTTTCTCCTAGGAAAGACAAGCCAAATCATAAAACTGAGACCAGAGCTATTGGTCAACAGTTGAAGGTCTAAATGTTTTAGAAGATCTAAGTTTAGAATTTAGAAGTAGAGTCTGGTTGGAGCAAATAGCATTTAGAAGAGCGGTTGTTTTAATACACAGCATTGATGGTCACATCATCCCTTGTTTAGAGCCCTTCAGTGGTTCCTGCAGGATGAGTCCATCCTCCTTGGAATGGAGTGCAAGGCTGCTATGTTTGTCCATATTTACTTCCTCACCGGCTTTTCCTCTGGCCAACCTTCCTCACCGTTTGTGTTGAGATATACTTTCAGTTTTCTAGACATGCCAAACTATGTCATAGCTTTTTCTTGGAATGTCCCTCCCTTCTCTTCCACCTGGAAAATGCCTACTCACCATCTTTGACCTAACTCAAATATCTCTTTGGTGCTACCTCTTTGCCTAATATCTATAGTATGTTATGGTTCTTATGATATATTGGAATTATGTGTTTATGTTTCTTTCTGAATTTCTAATACATGTTACAAAGTTGACACTTCCCAAATGTAATTGAATAATTTAAAGCATGATTCTAGTAGGATAGAGGTGATCTAGGATCTGCCATTCTTGAAAAGAATTTTTGCCTGTTTGTTTGTTTTTAAATCAATTCACTGAAACTCTAAATTCCAAAAAGTGTCTAGAAAATTCTAAAGTCCTACCCAACCTCTTCCTCTGGGGAAGGTCTACCCAATCTCAAGCCCGCATGCCATGCCCTCTGCTGCTGTGGTTCCAATCAACACAGGGTTTTTATCATGGTTTCCTTCCTGTTGAGATTTCCAGTGGTGCTAGCATCCTTGGAACTGTTTTTCTTAACTGAAGCTGAATTTCCTCTTGACCTTTATTCTCCTACCTGAAGAGATAATATTGACATATGACATTAACTGCAAGTTGTGAACCCAATTTCGGAAGAAATCTCACTTATTGTCAGGTTAACAAACCCATTTGCTCTGTAAAGTTGAGTTCTGCCTATGAATTTGACTGATCTTTCTCTCTCTCCCTTATCATTCATTAATTGGTGTCTGAGGATGTTAGAAAAGAAAAAAATTAGCCGGGCATGGTAGCGCACGCCTGTAGTTCCAGCTCCTTGGAAGGCTGAGGCGGAAGGAACACTGGGGCCCAGCAGGTCAAGGCTGCGGTGGCCAAGTGCGTGCACTGCACTCCAGTCTGGGCGACAGAATGAGACTCCAACTCAAAAAAAAAAAGAAAAGAAAAAAAAATGCAATTCTACTACCAACGAGCTCACAGTCCAGTAATATAACTAACCCATCTAATGGTTCCACTGCCCACAAAGATGTACTTTATGGCCACAGAAGCACATATGGAGTCATGTGCTGGGGACTGGGAAAGCCCATTGGAGAGAGGGACAGCTTGTAGGGAAGTCCAGACACAGCCACCCACACAGGGAACCGGACTATGACAGTAAGGCCCATGGATACCGTGGTGTGCCCATCTTCCAGGACCACTTTGCTTTGATGGTGGCCATTCCTTCTCATCATCACCTTCAAGAAAGACAGGAGTTGCATTGAGAGGCTCTGTGAGCACTTTTCATAGGAAATGCTGTTAGAATGAAGTTTTAGGCAGGCATTCAACCATTTTTTAAAAAGCTATCATGAAAAACAAATATGAAATGGGGGTTCTTAGGCCTTGATTAGAGCTGACAGCTGAGCACAGCATCCACAACAGAGGTACTTACTACTGCCTGGAACTCAGCCACCAGGCCCCCTTGGTACCCTCCCAGCAGCCTCAAGTTAATTGTTAAGTCATATTCATTTATAAGATGGAGCTCTTCATCTTTTATCTTTGTATGACTTGTTTTCCTTCCTTTTCCCTTTTTGTCAGGTTGTTTTGGGGAAAGTTTCTTAATTTTCAGAAGTAAAAGATCCCACAATCCATGAATAAAACTAATTATAATGACAAATTGACCAAAATGAGAAAAATGACAAATAATCTGTGGGCTGAAAATTTCTCAAAAGCCAGGAATAAATAAAGTGTCTCTTAAAGTGCCTAGTGGAGGAGGCTGATAAAAGAACTCAATTATCTGTTGGGTTTTTTTTTTTTTAAGTCTGTGATATCTGACTTTAAAAGGGAAAAAATGGTAAAATGTTTAAGGATATAAAATAGACATTCATAAGCTTTTGTGAGTTTGGAGGTTTAGAGGAAATATATTCTTAGTAAAATAGGTAATGAATCTGTGGGTTTGCTTTCAAAAATAACATCACTCAAGCAGCTTCTCCTCCTTTATATTAAATTGCTTCTGTTGGACAACTGGCCACCTGGCCATCTATTGGTTTTATTCAAACTTTTAACTGGCTTACTGTAAATATGTACCATACTTTGTTTCCCTAAAATTTGCCTTATTCCTTAAGGAACTAGAAAAACAAAAATTAGCAAGGAGCAAATAGTTAGAATTTCAAATGTCTGATGATGAACAGGCAAAGTTCTACAGGACAGAGAAAGAGATCCAGACAATGCCAAGCAGACATATTCAGAGGGGTCCTACAACTCTTAGGAATTATTTGACTTTACTTGGGTACTATTCAATATCTAAAGCCCTGTAGATTTTCCAGGAAAGATTTTTCTTGGGGAACATTCTTGGCTGATATACAGCTGTGAAAGATAAAAGATTGCCATAATTACGGAGATTTGTGTAATGAATCTTAATCCAACTCTTTCTTCATTGAAGAAAATTTGGGGAAACTTTCTATGTGAAAAATGAGTACTGGAGGAAGCATTTATAGTCATTCAATGCCTGCAGTATAACAGCAATTATAGTTGACTCTTGAGTCAGGTTCAAGAAAGAGACTCTCTTCCAGCTGTCCAGGAAGTCACAGACTAGGTCATAAAGTAGTTGTAGTCATAATAATAATAATGATAATAATAATTTTCAGTATGCTTGCTCCTGTATTTCTAGTGCCTGGATATAAATGTCTGCACATATGTGTCATATAATTTTCACAAACTTTTAGATTCTGTTATTATCCCTATTTTATAGTTGAAGCAACTGAGACCATGAGAAGTTTAATAATTTGCCAAAACCAAGTAGGTAGTCAAGGTCTGAAGTGACAGAGTCAAGGTCTGAAGACAAAAGGTCTGGTCCAGTGGGCTTGTTCTTGACCACAAGACGACATTGCTTCTCAAGGGTATTGTCTTAGTCCATTCAGGCAGCTGTAACAAATTTTGAAAAAGCCAAAAGATAATTGAGTTCTAATAAATATCTTTGACTGGGTTATTTATTAACAACAAAAATTTATTGCTTACTGTTCTGGAGAATAGGAAGTCCAAGATCAAAGTGCCGGCAAATTAAGTGCCCAGTGAGGGCTCACTCCCTGCTCCATAGATGGCGCCTTCTTGCTGCATTCTCACATGGTGGGATGGGCAAACAAGCTCCCTTGGGCCTCTTGTAACTTCACTAATCTGATCACCTCCCTTCAAAGTCCCCACCTCTTAATATTATTGCATTGAGGATTCGGCTTCAGCATATGAATTTGTAGGGGGGAAGGGGACACAAACATTTAGACCATAGCAGATGAAGACCTTGACATCGATGCCACTGATGCTTATAGAAACCGGTAAGAAGGGTTTTGGATACAGAGAGAATAGAGTTACTCATGGGAGAGTCAAAAAGGACTTCTCAAACTAGATGACATTTCAGGAGAGGCAAGGTGGCCAGTCTAACAGCAGAAAATTAAATTGGCAGTAGAAAACAACATGGAAAATTTAGTTCTTAAATTACCATTTTGGAGAGTGATTTAATATAGGTATGTTTTATGCCAGATTTTTTTAAAAGCCTGTCATGCATAAAACCATAGTGATCTATTAGATTCATTAAAATATGTGCACATATATATGCATGAATTTCATTGTGTAGATATGTAAATTAACGTATTGGGTGAGAGATTATGTTTTAGAATATAAACTGAAAACCATGTTATGATTAAACTTTAAAGAGTCATCTAGTTTTGGATATTGTGGCAGCTGTTTTTAATATCCACAAATCAGCTGAATGAGAAACATAAACTATATGTTTGGAGCTCATATATAGAGGTCAGCCCCTCCCTCCAGAGTCAGTGCCAGATGATGGTTGCTTGCTCTGGGCAACTGTCCAACTAAACAACCAATCTAAGTCTCATTCAGAGCTGAGGAGCGACTCATTTCATTCACTCAGTCATTCATTTTCATGGACTCATTGACTCTTTTATTCAACAAATACTTTGTGAGTAGGTCCTATTAGTCACAGGAGGGCAACAGGACATCAGTTCAGACAAGAATGCCCAAAGGGACGAGCCAAAGCAGTCTGATCCAGGCCATGTCTGATGTCAAAGAGGTGGGGCTTTTGGAACCCCATAGGGAGTACCCAGTAATGACACATTATAATTCTGCATGGTCCACAGAATTGAAGGCCTTGATTTCAGACCTTGGCTGGAGATTTGTTGATGACAGAGGCTAGGACTCCAGGGATAGGGAGCTGGAAATTATTAGATAGGTTATTCCATCTGCAGCCACACTGGCAATGGAGTTCAGGAAGGGCTCTCATTCTGATGAGAGTTTTGGATAGCAGAAACTCTTCCACCTGAGCCCAACATCTATCACAGAGCATGGAGGTATGAACTAGAGTTCCATGAGCACTGGGGAAGCAGCGTGTCTCATAGAACACTCGACACTGGTTTTGCAGCAACACACTTGAATTGGCAGTGGTCTCTGTTTCATCAATCCCAGGCCCACTCTGTTCTAGGCACTGTACACACATTATCTGATTCCCACAGCAACCTGGCAAGGTTGATGCCATTATATCCCATTTTACAGATGAAGAGACCAAGACTTAGCCAGTAAGTGGCAGAGCCAGGTTTCAAATCTGGGACTGTCTGACCCCGAAGCCCACAGTTTTCCTATTTTACTATGCTGATTCTCTTAAGCCAGTCCAAGCCTCAACCACTGGCCAGAGAGATTGCTTCAGGAATTTATCAGTAATGGCCTTAATTCTCAAGTTCTCCAGCCAGCTTCCGAGCAGTGCTGGAAAAGACTGATTAACACAGTATTAAATGCCATGGGAAATGTAATAGAAATGAATGCTTGTCCTAGTCAATGTTAACCAAAGACTGGATTCCATGGAGCACATAGTGACATTCAACAGAGAGAGTTACATACTCTGCCTTCTGGGATCTTCCAATCCAAGGTGCACATTTACTTGCTTGAATATTGAGCTGTGAGAAGGAAAGTTGCTAAGCTTGTGCAAGTTATTTTTATTACAGTTGCTAAATTCCTATAAGTTAGCTGAACTATCCTTAGAATAAAGCACTTTTTTTTTAGCCCAGGTGCCAACTGACTGACTGAATGAATGAATGAAGGCATGCTTGCTTGCTCTTATAGATTAGCTCACTTGCTATGGGTAAACCAATGGAAAAAAAATTATTTTCCCTTACCCCTTAAAGTGAGTCTACTTTGTTTTGTGGGAGGTAGCAATTTATAGACCTGTCTACACATTATTTTCTAAAATGCAAGTATTTTGGAAGAGCAGATGGGATACCATACTGTATATACTAATCATATATTTTGAAATGTATTTCTTTTTGAGCAATTCAGTGCTGCTTTATTTAGCAAAAGCCCTTGAAAGTTTTAAAAGCAACGATCCAAAAAACATGAGTGGCTGAGATCACAGAGGACAATCCCTCAGGCACAAGACTTGCTTTTCCAATGGTGCTCTGTGGACCCCAGCCCTGGTCTCCATTCCTCCCGCCCCTGGAGATAATGGTCCACTTTGTCATGGGGAGAGAGAGCAAGGGAATTGAGGTTAGTTGTCTAGATTTTTGGTAAATCCCCTGGGTGACTCTGATTTGCACCCAGGGTTGAGAACCAATCTTCTGTATTCAAAACTGATTGCTACTATTAGTATCTCATTGTCTTGAAACTCATGTTTTCATCTAGAAAATCTTTAGAGAAACAAAAGAAAATTCCATCTCCTTTACATTTTCTAAGAGTCATAAAGGGAACAAATAGTTGTTGAACACCCCCTAAATTGCCAGGAAATGTGTAGATCTCATTTAATCTTTACAAGAATTCAATAATATTTAAAGAATTAATTGGCCCTCAGATACAAAGTTGAGTATGCATACTCCTCATTCGATGACTTTGTCTCATCCTAAATCCATGAAAGACCCTCCTTATTTTATTATTGTTCCTCTTCAATCCTGTTCCCCACACCCATTCCCCTCCCTCCACAGAGAACCACCTAAATAGTCTGGAATGAAATGAGCATGTGTCTTTGTAAAATATATATTAGTTTGTGTGTGTTTGTTTTAATTTGCATAAATGGTAAGTCTCTATAATATAAATAGGCTATATTAAAAGTATAAGTGCTTCTTATTTTTCCACCCAAAATTTTGTTTTCAGATATATCCATGTTGTTGTGTAGACTTCCAATATTTGCATAGTATTTTATTGTCTACATTCGTTCCATTTTCTTTATATCTTCCCTGGTTGATAGACACCCATGTTTGCCTCCAGCCTTCTGGTGCCACAAAGAATACTACAACTAACATCCTTACTTGTGACCCTTGGGGAAAGGTGTGAGAATTATGTCTGGAATGTATGCCCAGAAGTTGGATCCTAGGGTCCAAATATGATGTATGCATATTTAATTTCCAATTGTTTTCCTGAATAGAAACAGTATATGTGAGGGCCCTTCTCCCACCAACATTTGGTATGAACCACTTTTTAAGTTTGTTGTCATAATTATGGCTGAGAGTGACATTTCATTGTTGTTTTAACTTCTATACCTTGGATTACTAGTGAGTTTGAATATCTTTCACATACTTTTTATCCATTTGGATTTTCCCTTCTGTGAATTGCCTTTTCATATCATTTATCCAATTTTCTATTTCTTTTTTGTATTCTAGGTGTTAATCCCTTGTTAGCTTCAGATACTGAAATAATTAAGTCCCAGTTTGTAATTTGTCTGATAACTTATCAAGAAATTCCTTTTCTGAACAAAAATCTTTTCTTATTTAATATAGGTAAATTCAACAGTTTTTTAATGTTATTGGTGTGTGATTTTAGGATTTGTGTGTATGTGTGTGTGAAATAATTTTCCACCCAAGATAAGGATTATTGTTTCTGTTTTTGTGAATGAGGAAATTATTTCTTATTTAGTATTATTGCCCATGGTCACACTGTTAGCAGCAGGATTTGAAACTATTAATAATTAACTGTACATAGATTAAATCATTGTAATCACAGCATTTTTAAAGCAATCAAGTTTCATTTGCACTAAAAAATTTTTCTCAGAGATCTCGCAAAAAATTGCATTCTGTAGCTTTTATCAGTCATATTTCAATGAGTTTTCCTTTCTGTCTCTAAATTCTTGCAAAGTGCTTCAAATTGCATTACAACCGGGCTGGTTGAAATTACAGCTTTGGCCTTCATTAAGCTAATTACTACTTGTGCCCAAATTGAGCCATTTTGCTCCAATAACACTGTAAACCAGTCCTTTCTCTACGATGCCTCTGCCTTATCTAGGAAAGTATGAGGCTGATGTCAGAGTTGCATCTTCCCTCAGAGCAGGGGATTTCAAGCTGTTTCTCTAAGAAGCCCAGGGATGCAGCTCAAGTGTCTCATAGGTAGTATGAGATGAATGGGAGGCAGAAACTGAGGAACCAGAGGGGAGGTTGGGCACAGGCCCACCTCTAATTTAACTCACACAAGTGTTGCCTTTATTGGTTTTGCATTTCAGGTAATATGCACAATGTATTTGAAGAAGGACTCTATTGCTGAAAGGTGGGAGAGGAAAACTTGAGATGGACTGTCCTAGAGAACTAGGCTATGTAATATAAACTGATTTTAAAAAATGAACATTCCTTGGAGAAACAGATTAAAATATTTGACAACAACAACAAATACATATATATATCTATATATGTATATATATAGATACAGATATATTGCCATCCCTCTGCTTACAGTACATTTATAAAGTGGTCTACATTTTGAAAAACACTTTTATATTAGAGTGTATAAAACCTAGTAAACTAGACAAATTTCAACAACTATGGCAAAATGTCTCACAATTAAAGCTCTGTGCCACAGAATCCGTTCCAGCAGGCGGCTGAGGGCTGGATGTCAGGAGTGTAGTTGGGATTATCACCTGCTGGGTAGAAGGTAGAACTAGATGATCTCTAATCTTCCTGCTCATGCAAAGATGTTATGGTTCAAAATGATTAGAGAGGAAAGTAACATCAAAAGAATTACCTCAAGTAAGCCTTCTGTCTGTCGGGGTAGGAAGGAAGGACTTCCCACATTCATTGAACACCTGTTCTGATCTAGTCACTGTGCAAGTTGCCTTCTTTCACTGAATCCTGACAGCCACACTAAGAGGGAGGTATTGTTGTATCCATTTTGAAGGTGACAAAACTGAACCTTATAAAATAGGAAAATCTTAGATCCGCTCCCCGGCTCTCCAGCTCCAACACCACTGTGTGCTCTTTCCACTACACAATGACAGCTCCACAGAAGCGTCACATCAGTTAGCCTCCCAGCCCTTCACTTAAGCAATTGTTTTTGGAAGGAAGTTCTTCAGAAATATTTCTGTCTCACACCGGGCATCACGTTGATGCCTTTGTCCTTTCCAATCCTCACCTCCTGCTTGAGGGTTGAGACCCATCATCTGCTACTTCTAACTACATCCATCCTTCTTGCTGAGAAGGTCACTGTCCATGACCGAGCTGTTAGCATCTCTCCGGCTTTGACTTCTTGGATTGCTGACACAAACCTATGCTATACTTAGCTTGCCTCAGAATGGAAGATTGGAAGACAGCAGTGTCCAGCCTTCTGGTTTACCAAGTTGTTGATTCTTCTTGGCTTTCTCCGTTCATTTATGAATTCTTTTCTGTGATTCAAGCTGAAGAGATGTGTGGGACTAAAATGTTCCTCTCTCCTTACCATGGGTATATCTGTGGGACCCAAAAGGGAGCAGAATGTGGTTTTGGCCTTGGTGATCTTTGTTTTCACTCTTCTGACTACTATGAAATCACTCTTTCTTCCTCATATCATAGATGAAAGAATAAACATATAATAAACATAATAAAGAATATTGTTGCCTAGAAGTTGTGTTTCAAATATGCATAAACTATGAATAGAGTACTGAGCAAGACATAACAATCACCAACAATAGGTACATTTAAGTCTAGCCTTTGATTACTAAGGCCAGTTGTTTAATAAACTGCTTTGTTAAATGAAAGCTGTCCGGATTTTACAGCCTAAACTTCTGGGAGCTTCCATTTTATATCAGGAAGCAGTTTACTCAAATAGTTCTGATCATGCTAAAGCAATGGAGAGTCAAAAATGTGCATTCATCTAGCACCTTCCAGTTTATGAAATACTTTTCATAGATATTGTCTGTTTCCATATACATTGTATTTTAGCTTAATTACTCAGTAGGGTAGGTTTTATCATCTCAGTTTCACATCAGCAAATGCAGAAACAAAAAGCCTTAAGCCTTAAAATACAGCATCACTTTCAAAAAAACCAAATGTATGCATAGGGAGATTTAGCAGAGTTATCTAGGTCTCACACATACAAGGATGTTGGGAGCCAGCCTTGGAGGCCCGCCTGATTGACAAAGTCCAGGTGTGTTAAAGACCCCCGGCCGCAAAGTAAGTCTAAACAACTGAAGCCTTTTTGTCTTTCGCCTATCCGTCTCTCCCCACAAAGCAAGTATTTTTTTTTTTTTTTGCCACAAACAATATTATGTAGATGAAGAAATAATATTATACTTTGGGGGAGCTGAGTCATATGAAAAATTGAGGGAAGACTGAATTGTCATTCAGCAGCTGACACAGAGCACCAGGATTCAAGGAATTAAGCGAGGCTTCACATTGCCCATGTGGGGAGCCAGGGTCCTTCTTTGTGAACTGTTTTTCCTTTACTCTTTTCTTTCAGGATAGCTTCCTATAGCTTTCTGCCTTTGGCCAGTTTCAGCCAAACCCCCAGAAACTCCCTGGAGGTGGAAAAACATACATGTATATGTTCACAAAATATGACACAATTTTGGGTTGTTTGTGGAACTTCTAATTAATCATCTTTGCTTGAAATGGGACATGGAGTTTTACAACTCCAAATGAATCTCTCAACTGCCAAGTCCTGTACTGAAAGACTGTCAGTGATCCTATACTACTGCTGTCTGATTGGAGGATTCTAGTTACAACTACATGATGTATTATCACCACAAGTGAGTAGATAAGCAAACAATCACAATACCCAGAAACTATATTGCATAGGGGCTCATTTTAACTCTACCATACATTACTCAAAGCCTTTTTCTCATGACATCATTCTTTGACTGTTTTACAAACTCCTCCTCAGACTCGCCTCCAAGGTGGGGCTGAAATATGTGTTCAGGCTCTGTTATTATTTAATGACTTGGGTATGGTCTTTCTTGTCTCAATTCGTTATACAAGGCAGGAGCTCTATCATGCAAACACTGACAGTAGTGTCCACACACTTATCTCCCACTGTATCCTCAGCTTCTGTGTCAAGCTGTGTACAAAACTCAGTTCACTACTGTTTTCACAAGAATATAACCATTCTGCAGTTTTCACCTCCATATTTTGACTCTTTTCCCACAAGCTCTGTGCAACTTCCCCTGAAATAAACTTTTTTATACATTCTATTCTCTTACCTAACCATGTTGACATTCTTCTCCTTGAATGCAATGCATAGTCCCTCAGATCAGGAAAGTCCCCAAACAGATACAGAGATTTATTAATTGATTTATTTGTTGAGTACTTGCTGCACACTAAGGTCTCCCTCAAGGAATGTATCCTAATGAATGAGGTAAATGTGAGTTTATAAATCATACACTGTACTTAACATAACCGCAGACCCAGAACTTCATATTGTACATTTTCTGCTGTCTCTTATCTGACGGACTGAGTCATTTATTTTTCAGGGTAATACCCTTCCTGTGCGGCATGCTAGTTACTTCAGTGATAGGTCCTTAGGTAAATCTTGACTTTGAGATCCTTCACAGCTATTCCTAAAACTCATGCTATTCTTACTCTGTATCTGTAACATGCATTAGAAAAGATAAGTAATAAAAGTACGAAAGAGCAGGATCCATTGAGTTACTACACAGAGTTCCAGTTTTTGCTCAACTTTATCTCTCTCTTTCCTCCTTCCCATTATGGGTAAGCAGATACATTGAAACATCCTTAGGATTCGGCCCTTACCAGCTCTAACTATTATGAATATTCTGGAAATTTTAAAAATAAATTCCTTTGGATGTGACCCAGAAACTCCCTCCCTTCTCTTTCTTGTGATTTATACAATGCCTGGTACCATTCATGTTGGTGACAATTAACTGTGCTGCCCTCACGGGGTGCTTTTCCATGAGCATGCCAACCAAAGCATGGGAATTGCTTAATGAGACATAGGGATGGCAGGCATCTTTTCTTGTAATTCAGGACTACTGATGTCCTTTTTAACAAAACTATGGACTAGCCTATCCTATGGTTTTCTTGCCTGGAAGGAGATTATTACAGCTTCAGCATATCTATCTACTCAGTATCACAGAAGTTGCTGAGTATACTCACTAAATGACCCAGATTCATTTTTTTCTCACAATTTAACACTTTACATAAATGCCAGCAAACTTCACCACATTGGAAAATGACTATCTGTCTGAAACAACTTGGATATCAATATTTGTCATGCAGCCGTCCTCGGTGCAACATCTAAAGCAGTACTCATTTAGCTGACGCACATTCTCTGCGTGTTGTTGACCCAACAGTCATCACTCATGTTTGCTCGTGAGGTGTTGGGGTGACGAGCCAAGCCGCTGTATTCTCAGCTGGGCCTGGAGCCTGCTTAGTTTGGCACTGATTAATGATGTGAAGGGAGGAAGCAGTTTGCAGAGCCACCTTAGAAACCCAGTTAGCCAAAGATAAATAGCTGCAAGTTGGCTGATGGGAGTAAGGGAGGTGGGCTCTTGAGAAAAGGGGGTCATTTTGAGACATCAGGATGACCTTGGGTCATCCTAACTAGGGGAAGGGACAGGTTCTGTGGTAGATGGTGCTTTCCGATCTGGTTTTTGGTAGGCACCCAGATCAGGTTTAAGGCATGTTACTGATGTATTTGCACAACTGCATCGTTTCTCCTTGCTTTGGGTTTCATCATTTCTACACTTGATTATAGAGCCTATCTTCTTCCCAGTCTTGCCTTGAGACAAAAAGCACTTGTATCAGTAAAGTATCTTGGGACGTTCTTTGGAAGATCTTATGCCAAAAGAGAAAGCATTACTCTTTCTTTACCAAATGGATTTACACTGAAAAGGGTTTCAGCGTGGTCCCATATAATACTTATTGTGACTCATGTATTTCCTATCTCTCATTTTCCCTTCTCATTTCATTCACCTAGTGCACCATGTTTGTTTGACATCCACCTCTTTACTCATATTTTCTTCTTTGTGCCTCCTTCTGTTCTTTTGATGGCCAATGAGGAAAGGGCACACTGATCTTTAAGTTGTAGAGAAAACGTCACTGCTCTACTTGGAGCACTATGCCAAAACCAAGCACAAAATGTTTTTTTATTGTCTTTTCCAGAATAAATTCCTTTCTCCCTCGCACTGGATGGTTGTTCCTGGCAGAGGATACCTTTCTCCCTCTTATTCTAAGTTCCACTGGCAACTTCTGGTCAGAAACTGTAGGAACATCTGTTCCCTAAAGATAACTAACCCCTTATTTTTGAGGGCATTTTCTCACAAGCTTATCCAAAATGCTCAAAAGTTACAAGGAAACAACAAAAAAATTAGCTGGGCATGGTGGTATGCACCTGTAGCCCCAGCTACTTAGGATACTAGGGCGGAAGGATTGCCTGAGCCCAGGAGGTTGAGGCTGCTGTGAGCCATGATCGACTGATTGTCACAGTCATACCACTGCATTCCAACCTGGGTGACAAAATGAGATCCCGACTCAAACGAAACAAAACAAAGCAAAACAAAAATACAGTTACAAGGGTGTCCAAACCCATTTGGGGAGAAAAATACAGTGAGTTGAAAGGATGGGCTCAAGCTTACATAGGAGGCAATATGAGGAGAAAGACTCAAGCCAGGTAGGCGTCAGGTGTCCGCCTCAGGTGTTAATCTTTGACTATCACCTCATTCCTTTTCTCACAAATCTTGCATTTCTGCCTCTTCCTTAAGACATGATTCAGACTCTTCTCCTTGGCAGATGAGAGTGCCCCTAGTTTGATCTTAGCCTATCTTCCACAGCTTACCTCCCACCCCTCTCCCTACGTGAAGCATGATAAACAATGGCCATCATTTCTATCTGGTTCGGTCAAAGTCCTTGACAATCATTCTGTCTTCTCATCCTTATCCCACACTGCAAGGCCTGCACTGTACTCTCTAGTTTGTTGGGAATCTGAGGCTTAGAGAGGTTTAGAAATTTGCCCAAGGACACACAGATGGTAAGTAAGGGAGCCAAGAATCTGGAATCAGTTCTGCCTGACTCCAGTGCCCGCTGTTTTCCTTCTACCTTCACTAAAGCCAAACTGATCTTGACTTGGAAAGTCCTAACTCCCTCATTCCTTTTCCTATTTAAATCATGTCTGTTCTGCCGAACCCCTCAGAGCCTGCTTTGTTCATTTAGTGTTTCCAAACTACCTTGACAGAAAGTGATTTTCCCTCCTTTGAACCACAGAGCACTGAGGAGTGATCATTTGGCACCAGTGCCTGCAAAGCAGACAGTATGGAGCAGGTAGGAACTGGAAGTTTCAGGTTCAGATCCCTGCTCTGCCACTATCTAGGGTATGATTTTGAGTAAGCCCCTTAATTCTTTCTTGGCCTTTGCTGCACCCTGACCTCTAAAGTCCCACCCAGCCCCAAACTCTAAGAGTCTAAAGTTCTTATTCTGCATATAATTTCTTGAGTATGAGTTGAACCCAATACCAATCTGTGCCTACCTCAGCCCTGCTTTCCTACTGTCTTGTGTGATGCCTTATGCCAAAGAAGGGGCAACTGAGTATTGTTGAGGGACACTTTTGCTCTTCATTTCTCACTCAGGCCCCTTTACTTGTTTTTCATTTGGCCATTCATTCATTCATTCATTTATTGCTGACATTGGGTTATCATATTTCTCAAGATCCTTTCTGAGATCTCCTGGAGCCTCACCTGCACCTTTAGACAATGTAATCATTGGTTTGGAAATACATTCTTCAGGGCAAAGACTACTTTTTTAAAAATTATAACTACAGCAAATACAGAAAAATTCACTTTTACAAGGTAAGATCTCAGAGAAAGAAATCTAGACAAATACCAGTAAGCACTTAGCAATATTTTCAGCATCATGATTTTTTCAGCATTTCATCAGTCCTCATGCACCTGTGTGTCCAAGCCCATAATTACTAACCCACTCAAAATAACAAAATAAAATACAATAAAGAATGATTATCAATTAATCAAAGTCACCAGGCTCTGTTTTGGTTTCAGAAGAGTACTGTCTTCTGTACCATTTTCAGTGATAATTGTCCCCTTTTTCTCCTAAAATCTTGGGTCACTTTTAGCTCCTGCAGGTCCTCAGGCACTAATTTTAGGGGATGGTAGTTCCGCATAGTCCGTTAACAGATACCATCTTACAAAGCAGAAATTATCTTTGTCCCTCCTAGCCCTCAGAGAATTCCTTGGACCCCAGTTTTCACTTGTCAGGTGTTCTTGCTCACTCCAATATTAGCATCCATAACAATAATACTAAAAGTGAAATTCTGTTGGATGGATTTTATTCAGAATAAGCACTTTTCTTATTGCTTACTACTTGAGTGCTTACTTCTTACCAGGAGCTATGCATTACTCACTAATCTTTTCACCAACTTAGTGCTATATCATTCAGTAATTGTAGGTTAAAGTTCATTTTTCACTCAACTCTCATATTCTAAATCAACTTCAGCTTGATATTTCCATTGAAATTGTTGAAAGTGTAGGCTTTCTACTAACAGGACTTGGATTCAAATATCTCCCCTGTCATTTACCAGTATAAATACCCTGAGCCTTGTTTTTTGCAACCAGAAGAAATGGATAGCCCCTATTTGGTAGGATTGTTGTGAAGATATAATGAGTTAAAAATGCCAAGTTTAGAGCCCTGTGCCCACACCTGGTAAGCACCCAGGAAGTGTTCAAAGTCATTACTCCATTTCCTCTGTCAGATAAAAGGTGCTTTGTATGCACCCATCTCATTTGACCCTTCTGACTGTGCCTAAGTGGATGGTAGAGAGGGAGGGCATGGAATTTGTTTTCAGTTTAAACATATATCTTCTGATTCAAGAATGAGATACATAATGAGGTACTGCATAATGTGTAATGTTTTACTTTGCCTAAATAAGAAATGGAGAAATGCCATGAGAATTTAATATTTATTTATTTTTGAAGCTTGCTTTAGTTGACACTGTACATGATTTTTTTCCCTTCTTCTTTCAACTTTATCTTTAAAAACAAAACAAAATATGACATTGATTCTGCTATACAACTAATCTCTAATACAAATTATATCTATTTGGAAATTGTCTCTTTTTTTTAATAAACAAGTAACTAGAAAATAAAATAAAACATTTTGTTTTACAAATAAATATTGCATCTAAAAAAATCCTTAGTAATGTGACCAAAATTATAATTTTCTAAGAAAGTTCCTTAGACATTAATGATAATCTGAAATTTCTTCTAGAGTTACAAAATCATTAAAACTCAAAAAGAGGGGGAAAGGTGGTCATACTCAACATCAGAAGGTCTAAAATTTGACTGCCCACTACTTCATTCATTTAATGAACATGTGTTAGCCCTCCTGAGTGCTTGCTACCATCCTTTGGCCCATGACTACATTCTTACCACAAACAGTACACCATTTCCAGAGATTTTAGTAGTCGCTTCCATGGCCAAGATGGTAAGTGATATAGAAATACTTTCACAAGGACATAAAGTTGAACATAAGTTCAGGCCCTGAAAAAAGACTTTTAAGGAAATTTAGTAGTGCATACTGGAACTCTTAAGAAAAGTTGATTCCATGTTACTGACCTTTCTCATGTGCTCAATAAGATTAAGTGCTCGCCAACATGAGAGATGGAGAATGGGTATCACTGGGATTGCCAAATTCAATTATTGGTAGTGACTACTTGCAGACAGGGTCCTGGTTCAACAGAAAACAAAGTACCATGATGATTAGTGATGTCTGCCATTGACTTGGGATAGAGGAATCGTGGTATGTATGCCACATAATTCCTGTCTGTTCTGTTTCCTCCAAAGGATGCCTCAGTAAAGAAATAGACCACATTCAGGTGAAAGCTTGGCAATCCCAGCACATTTCTGGAAACCATAGGAACAGTTAGCTTCACAGCTGTGAGAGGTAGAACAAATGAGCAGAATGGAAAAGGTATGGAGTAGGGAAACACAAGGGAGATTTCAGATCTCCCTTGGTCTTGTTAGCTCCAAACAACCAAGGGACTGTCCAGGTTTTGCAAAGTCAGGGCACTCTGACTTAATTGTCTGAGTTTTGTGACTGTGGTGGGTGACAGGTTCCCCTTTAAAGATAATAAATGGCTGGCAATTACTTTACTTTAGAAAGCACTCCTCTGCCCTGGGATACTGTAATAACCGGCCATGGAAGAGAAAAGGCCTGGGGATTTATGAGGTGTCCCAATTTTTAACCATCTGGGAGAAATACAGCAGGACGTTCATGGAGCAGCGTGTTAACCAGAATTAATCTATCATGGCTACTGTTCTAAACCCCCTCTTTCCTTCCACTTAAAACTATCACATGGATTCATCCCTGGCCTTCACAAAGACTTGCCAGAAATCATTTTTTTCACACGTAACTCTAGAAATACAATCTAGTTGACCTTCAGTTTACCGGACTGAAGAGGACATTTTCCAGGTTTGAGGGATTTTAAAATTCTCTAGTCATAAAAAGATAAATGAGATAGAGTCTCTTTCTTTAAAAGACTCAAGGTCCTACTGGGGAGACAAGTAGTGAATAAATAATTTCAGTGCACTCTGAGAAGTATGATTGTTAAAGCAATGGGGTAAGAACAGAAATATATTTGTATGAGCAAAATAAATCAGTGATACGTTTAAGATTCACTTTCCTTTCCCTGCCCCCATATTGTATTGATAGCCCATAACCATAATAGCACTTATTGAGATCCACTGTTATTATTTATTTACACACCAGCTTTCCCCTAAGTGCCTTTGAGCTTCTCAGTGATGGGCACTGGGTCTGGTTCTAGTCTGTGGTGCCAGCACCTCACTCAGTGACTAGCACATAAGAATTTGGGTAAATGTTAGCTGGGCGAATACAGTACTGTGTATACATATAAAGCTTCTAATTCCAGGTATCAGCACTTTGTTAGATAAATTGTAGACAATTAAAACATACTTACTCTTAGGATATTCCAGTAATAATCCAACTGAATTTATTTGGAAGATAAAATGCATGTCATAGTGTTTTCAGTTTCTCAACAAGGAATTGGCCACTTAAAATATGACACTGTTACTCTGATGTGTGCAAAAAGGGTAAAAATATTTGGAGAAGTGTGCCGAGCACAGTTGTTTCTTGTATATATCACAGCATTTTGACCAGCGGTCTCTAAAGTCTAGTTTATGGCCATCTCCACTGCCCAGTCTGTCTGCCTAAGCACATCCACGAACACTTTCCTTTTGGTTCTGTTGTATTCCCTTCCCAGAATGACTTGCCAGAGCAGTCTTTTGATTTCCTCTGAGTTTGGCAGCCTTGCCTGATGGCAGAACTAGTCTGTGGGAACCAGACCTTGTTTTTCCTATCCCATTTCCCCTGCGGTCTTGCCTGAGCAGTCTGCTTAAGAAAAGTTTATCAAATCTCCTTTCCAGAGGGGCAGATTGTCCCATTTCATTTGTCACTATTTAACAGCTTATGCAAAACATTGCTGAGAGATCTAAATGTGTGGGGTTTCGAGTTTTGACCTCAATATGAGACAACAGACATTTCATTTGCTTCTCAATAGTGACTAGTCTTAGAGTAGTTTGAGGTTGATTTGTCTGCATCCACTGATATTCTTCTTCTTCTTTTTCTTTTTTTTTTTTTTTTGAGTTCGAGTCTCACTCAGTCGCCCAGACTGGAGTGCAGTGGCCACTCCTGGGCACCGCAGCCTCAACCTGCTGGGCTCCAGCGATCCTTCCGCCTCAGCCTTCCAAGTAGCTGGAACTACAGGCATGCGCTACCACGCCCGGCTGATTTTTTGATTTATTGTAGAGATGAGGTCTCGCCAAGTTGCCCGGGCAGGTCTCGAACCCGCAGGCTCAGGCAATTCACTCACCTCGGCCTCCCAAAGCGCAGGATTACAGGTTGAGCCACCGAGCTCAGCCTGATATTCTTCTTGTCCATCATTTTTTAGCTCATTCATTCATTCTGCAGATATCTATAAAGCTGATATTTGATGCTGGAGACATAGAGATAAACTGTTAAGATGTACCAGGAGAGATCACCACAGTGACCATTAACCTCTTTTTTTTTCAGGCCTTACCAATGAATTGAGTGAGGAAGAGACAGCAATTAGATATCAGATTTGTTGATAAACATTCATGATATTGAAAAGGATACCTGTGGATACCATTGATTCATTAACAAAGACAATAAGTAGTTGCTCATCCTTAATGCCTTTTATTTTGGTGCCATGATTGTGAAACTTAAAAAAGAAAAATCCATCCCGTCTTACTTCAGTGAAATTTCTCCTGCTTTTGGGGGAGCTCTTAGTAAAGTCAACCCACCATTCTCTCCTCAAGGTCAGGCAGTCTTAGCTGCAAAAGAATAGCACCCCAGGAGCTACTCCATACAATTTGGAGACTTCCCATTTGGGAAAGTCTTTTCTTGTGACTTCAAAGAGATTTGCAAAAACTTTGCTTTCGCCCCAATGCTTGACAAAGTATAGATAAATTTGGTGAGAAGGCATTGGAAAATCAACAGCAGCATGATTATTAAAAATGTGTAGCCGTTTCCCTTCTATCCTATTGGAGGAAAAAGTTTTTCAGTCCTTTTGGCAAGAAAACCTGCCCCGTTTGTTTCTGCCCACCCCGCCCCCCACGTGATCACATGTTTTGACTAACTTGCTTGACACATTGTTTATTTAAAGCTGTGGATTAAATGCCACCCACTAATGTAATTTGCTTGGACTTCGCTTTGCCAGAGGCAGACTCTGTCAGATGCTGATGAAAATAGTTTCCTGTTGGCCAACCCAGCCCTTCAATTAGCTAACCAGCAAATTTAGCCTGATTGCTGTATTAATTTGACTTCCTGTTTCAATGGGGAAAAAAGCAACTTTGTCACACAGCTGTGTGCCTCTTGATCTCTCTCCCCTCAAGGGCAGGCTGCAGAGAGAAAGCAGTGATCCCAAGCCTCACCTTTCCTATCTCTCTTGGATTGGCTTCCTGCAGATGCTAGAGAAAGTGAGAAGGATGTTGCTTCAACAAACCCAGTACTAATTGATTTCAAGATGAATTGCTGCTTAATAGTTTAGTTGGTTAGTTAATTATTTTACTGGCTTTAAAGATGCCTAAGTTCTAAATTAAAGTGCCTACTCCTGAGGAACAGGACAGCTACTAGTGTCCTGTGTCTGAGACTCAGGAATGGGGACATCACCCACTTAGCACCTGTGCTGAACTGTAGGGTCAGGCGTTATATAATGAGGTATTTTAGGGGCTAACGCCAAGGCCCTCTGCTCTCATTTTGGATCATGACAGATTCTCAGGGTGCTTGAAGCTGCTTGAGCATCACAACCCCCTGCCATTCTGTCCCCATTTCATTAGAAGCTACAAACCTGAGCAAGCCAGTGGCAGTGCTGAGAGAAACTCCCTCCCCAGCTGCTTCAGAGCCATCTGTTTGGCTCTCAGGGCACATTTGAAAATTCACCGTTTATACTCTGTCATCATAGTCCTTCCTCAGGTTCTCTGGGCCCTGCCTGGACACTGCCAGCCACAAGCTGGCCTGCTTAAGGTGAGCACTCACACTGCCGCCCTACTCTGATCAAGCATCTGGGAGCACTGATCCTGATTACTGGGTGTGGGCTACTTTGGAAGACATTGGCTGCCCTTGCTAAAGCAGGTCCCTAAACAGAGCATGATCCAGATAGGCAGACGTCTTCCATGTGGTGGCTGTGGCGTGGCTGCCTCAATGAGAGGCAACCCAGGGAAAGTGGTCTGGCCCTGAGTGGTAGGTGGCATCTAAGGGCCCTGCCCAAACAGGCTGAGAGAGGGTACAGTCCCCAGACCTCCAATCCCCTGTCCTCAGTGAGAACACTGATCCTTTCCTTGCAGGAGATAGCATGTGAAGAATGAGCTTTAGGAGAACCGCAGGCAGTCACAAGCGGAGAACTCAGCTCCTCAGGTGACATCTGGAAGATGCACTGGGAGGTTCTGAGGGAAGGGTGCAGGCTTCTCCTTTTCCCCTGACACCGCAGTCACCCTACCCTCCTACCTTCTTAGGCTGCCTCATTTAGACCAGTGGTCCTCAACCCCAGCTGTTCCTCAACCTCAGCTGTTCCTCAATCCCACCTGCACATTTGCATCCCTCGGAAGCTTTGTAAAGCATGACCCGTGCCTGGAACCCATTCTAGAATCAGAATCTCTGGAGGTGAGTACATTGTAAAAGTACAATTGTACAAAAGTACATTGTAAATTTTGTTGTATGGTGAGGATTGAGAACTACTGATTTTAGAGGCCCTTTCTTTATTTTAATTGTTTGATGAGTAATCAGTCATAAATTAAACAAATATTTTCTCAGTCACTACAACGTGACTGGACTGCACGGTCTCTAGGACAAAGGAGCAAGGAGGACACAGACCACTACATTATGATACAGTCAAAGCTATGGTGGGAGAATGGGGTACAAACCCCGACTTTGGACAGCAGGTCAGGAAGAAGTATCAAGGGTAGTGACATTGACCTGATGAATGAGCAGGTCTAGAAGGAAGGTGTTAGTGGCAGGTGGGAGGAAAAGCCAGAGTGAAGACAAAGGAGTAAAACTCAAGGCATTGAGAGGATTTTGGTGTGTGAGGCTGGGAGGTGCAAGAGCTGGACCAAGTAAGAATATATCTACCAGAGGAGGAGGTGGTCAGCAACACACTGGAGAGGCTGGTGGTCTTCACCCCAAAGACGGTGCTGAACCTCTGTAGGGTTTAATCAGGTGAATGATATGATCAACTTTGCATTTTGGAAGCAAGCTGGCTGCTGCGAGGAGGGGCTAGAAGGGGCAGAGTTGAAGTCAGAAGGCTGTTGGGTAAACCAGGAAGGTGATGGGGCAAGGGCCCAGCAAGGGATTAGTGAGAACCGAAGGAAGAGATATATACCAGGCAGAGTCAACATCCCACTGCTCCTCAAAGCTGTGATTCTCAGAGCAAAATTCCTGACTTTCACGAGCACGCAGCTTCCCAAGCCCAAGTAGTTTCATTATTTTCCCTAGTTTGCTGCCACTCACTAAAGACAACCTTAGAGTTGTGTTATGTTTCCAAGTCCAGGTGTACGGCGCCCAGGAACAGGCCTTGGGTTGTCAGTGGTTTGCATTCCAGAATAACTTGGGAAGAGTAGAACCAGTGGAAAGTTTCAGCCTACAGCAAGCCATTCTTTTTTTTCAGCTCATGGCACTTTTCTTGGCTTTTGATGTGATGGACCACAAGTCCCGCATTTGTCGGGTTGTGAAATGCCATCTTACAGAAGGAGAGTTACAAGGACTTCAGCGTCCATGTCAAGCATAGCGCTGACTTTTGGTTCTGATTAGGCCTCATCACCCCTTCAGGTAGATGCGCACAGGAGCTTGGAGTGCAGAGACCCTTAGGGGCATACTGGAGAAATAGGATCAGGAGAAAGTAAACGGTTTGCTGAGTCTTCTTATTACTGGATGCCAAGATTAGCCCACACATTCTTTCTAAAATGGAGAAGAGCTTTTCTGCATTTATTAATGAACATAGTGTTTCAAATTCATCTGGTATAATTGAGGATACATAATGAAATTGAGAGGGGCCGAAAGTTGCACACTGGCTGTGCTGACTCTCTATGATCTCAGAGCAGCTACTCTTTGTTTTCATTAAACCTGGCCCCACAGAGCCCTGGGCCAGCAGGCCCTTCACCAGGGACTGCGGTGGGGGAACTAGGACTAGAGGTGGGGTAGGAGGGAGCAAGGACGGGCCAAGGAACCCTCCAAGCTCTGAAACCATTCAAGGTAAGCATTGAGAATACCATTTAAACAAAACAATTCTCTTTAATCTGTCGGAACTAATTCTGCTCAATTCGACCTGAATATAACCCTCCATGTGTTAGAAACACAAGAGCCATCTTGTGAGGATATGCAAGTTGTTTGCAAGCTGCCAGGAGAATATTTTCTTTGAATCAGATGTCTAGGACTGTGATTCAGAGGGAATCTCATAATATATTGGCCTCAACTCTCTGCATTTCAGTCCTGGCTAATGATTGTCATCTCCACTTTATAGATAAGAAAACTGAGGCTCAGAGAAGCTAAGAGATTTTCCCAGCTAGTGAGTGATGGAGCCAGACTTTGAAATGAGTACTGCCTAACTGTAAAACTAGGTGTTGTTTTTTTCCTCTATGCTATTGCCTGGCAAACTACTGCTACAAGCCAAATCAAGTCCAATGCCTTTTTTTATAAATAAAATTTTATTGGAGCATAGCCATGCCCATTTATTTACATAGTGTATGTGGCTACAGTCACGCTGCCATGACAGAAATGAGTAGTTGCAACAGATACCATATGATTCACAAAAATGAAAATATCTATTATCTGCCACTTAACCCCTGCTCTAAGCCCCACTGCCCAGAATAAATTTGGAAAACTCAAATGTTGTTTCATGGGCCAGAGAGCACCTTAATTTCTTTCTCTTTCATTTCAATACACTTGGCACCACTCAGCAAGATGTTCTATAGGCGTGGCCCGGCTTATGCTGTCCACTCCCCAGCCCTAACAAAACCACAAAATATAACCATCTTGAGATTCCAGAAGATGTCCTAATTTTATAGACTTCTTTGGGGAGGTAGGGACAGGGAGGAATCAATCATTGTCCATGCCAGGTAAGTCACCAGTTTTTACTATAACATCTCTTCTTTTTTCTGGGCAAGTCTATTTCTCCAGATTCTACCCTTAGTATGTAGCCCCAAGGTGATCTCTGGCCTCTAGGAAATTATCCTTCCCACACATGAGCCTTCAGGGTCTTCTTTCCCCCAGACCCCTCTCTGGGCAGAGTTTCTCCAATTTTGGAGCCGTTGTGAGCCTTCAGGCTTTTTGTTTTGTGTAAGGAACATTCCTGGGAAGAAAAATGGTCCAACAATGAAAACTCTCTCCTATATGAGTCATTTGTAAGCTGAACTGTGCTGGCATCTGTCTTCCCCAAGACAGCCTTTTCTCTTCCTTATGACGATAAATCAATTTAACGGGCACCACCAGTTGAGGGTAAATTTTACTTTTTTGGAAGTACTGACCACCCGTTAGTGGCAGTATCCAGTACCGCACACCATGGTGGTTTCTCCAGAAACCCTGCACTTGGATATAGGTCAGTCCCCTCTCCAGCTCAGCCTTACAAGGAAGCCCCAAAGACCAATGACCTCTGGAACCCTAACCACCTCACAACCACAGGATTTATTCTTTAGACTTTGCAAAATATTGTGCTTTAAAAGCCTTGTAACAGTTTTATAATTATGTTAGGGACTTAGTTGTTGTGTAAATCCACAGATGAAAAGTAGGAGCCTAAGGTGTGTTTAACATTGAACATGCCAATCATTATTCCAGTCTGGAAGACACTGTGTTGAGTACCATGAGGCATGATATAAGGAAAGAAGCAGTTCCTTTCCTCCAAGGATTTACAATCTAGATGGTACAAAAGGTACACCAATAGCTAACCTAAGGCAAGAATCACCAGAAGATGTAGATGCCATACTGAAGGCTCAGAAGAAGAGCTCAATGTTTACTGAAATCAATGGTTCTCATATTTGGGCATCAGAATCAGCAGGAGGGATGTTCAGATTGCTGGGTGCCTCTCTTAGAGTTTCTGACTCAGTAGGTCTGGAGTGGGCCCGAGAAGTTCCATTTCTAGCAAGTTCCCAGGTGATACACCTGTGGTCTAGCAATATCCTGTGCAAGACATTTTTATAAGCGCAACCTCTGCCATAAGTAATTTCCTTCTGGATAGATGAAAGAACTGATATGTGTTGAGTGTCTAGTATGTTCCATTCAGTGTATTGGGTACTTTGCGTATAAGTTCTTGTTTAGATGTCACAACAACTCTGTGAATTCCATATTATTACTAGCACTTTACCATGAGCAAACTAAGGCTTGGGAAGGAAAACTCACATTTACTAGATATCCACAATGAACCATAAGGGATGCTAAGCATGTCTGACAACTCTTTGAATTCTAAATTAATAGTACTCCCAGTTTGCAGGTGGTGAAAATGAGTCTTACAGGGATTGAGTGTTTGAGGAAGGCCTCAGATCCAGGAAACATACAGCCCAGATTCAAAGCCCTGCATGTTGGGTTTGTAGGGCTGGAAAGCCATGATGAAACCAGTACCTGTCTGTTCACGGAAACTTTGTAATGTAGACTCCAAAGCATATTTTCTTTAATGCCTGAAATATGCACTCCCTACCTCCCTGCCTTTGCTCCTGCTGGTCCCTCTGCCTAGAATTCTCTTCCCTTCTTCTTCACTCAAGTAACTCCCATCCATCTTTCATATCTCAGCAAAAATTTTGCCTCGGCCATGCAGACTTCTTTAATATCTCTCCTTACTGCAGCTACAGCAAGAATGACTACTTTATATACCCCAACATATTGCATATTATTGAATCCTACTACACACCCCAGGATCTTCTGGTGACTATCCTTAGTTACAGAGAAAAAAAATCCAAATTTTTTATTTTAGCTATCAAAGCTGCCTCCCATCTTTCCCAGCCTGCCTTTCAACAAGAACTTGCAGCTCCACCAGGTTTCTCCAACTAAATGAGCCTACTGTGTACTCTTCCCCACCCACAGCTGTGCTTTCCTCTTACCTCCAAGCCTTTGCTCATGCTGTTGCTCCCACCAAGAGGAGCCCCACCCCTGCTCCACCGCGTCTCTGCATTTGGCCTCTCTGCAAGCCCCAAAGTCCTGGTGATGTGCCCTCAACCTGCCAGCACTTGAGAGAGACTCTGAAGGATTTGAGGAATGAGTTCCTAGGCCCCTGCACCCCTGTGACATCGTCTTCTCCCTTGGGTGAGACACGAATGTAAGTGTCTTATCCACTTTCACAGGCCAGAAGCTCATTCGACATAAGGTCTCCAGTGACTGTGCCTTGCACTGAGTAGGAGTTTAAAAACACCAGGTGTGGTGGCTCACTCCTATAATCCCAACACTTTGGAAGGCTGAGGCGAGTAGACTGCTCGAGGTCAGGAGTTTGAGACCAGCCTGAGCAACGTAGTGAGGCCCTGTCTCAAAATAAATAAAAAATAAATGAAAGATTGGTTGAAAATGTTTGTTGAAGGACTGGTTGAAGGTTGGGGATATAAAGTCCGGATTGGAGACATGATTAAATCTACATGGAGGCTCAGTAGATCTTGGAATAGAATACAGGAGCACATTTAAATGAACAACCAGGGCAGCCAGGAGCATGGCTAGACTACTTTGCCAATATGCTTGATTTAATTTAGGAGCCCTTGCACTTACACTTTTGACCCAGTCTTCCAAGGAGCCCAAAGGTTTCCTCCATTTGAAGTACAAAAGTCTTGTGGGACTCCCACTTTTTTGGTAAGGTATAACATTATTACAGAGAATATGTGTTAAGAAGATACCAGAAACACACTGCCAGCATGGGCCAGACATTACTTGAATGATGGGTCAACACCTACAATGAATGCAGATTCTACGAGCATGTTTTCTTTAATGTCAGTGGCAAGCACGTACTGTAACTAAAAAGTTTACCTTTATTGATGTTCTGATGCCTCTGCAACACCGTCTGCAGGTTTTTCAAATGGCAAACGGTCTGATATTTTCAAAAGGGTACATAGTTAAGGATGGTGGTGTGAATGTCTTGATTTAAAGTGCACATGTAAAACACTGGTAGAGACTTAAAACCATACATTCTACCTGCTATGCAAAGGCACAGATGAATACTTGACTTACATAACTATTTTGTCTTCTTAAAACATTCAGTGACATCCTTCACTGGGTTTATTTTCCTGAATATGCAGAATGACCATAGAACTTCTAGGCCAGGCGTAGTGACTGACACTTATAACCCCAGCCCTTGGGGAGACCAAGTGGAAGGATCACTTGAGGACAGGAGTTCAAGGCTACAGAGAGATATGACTGTGCCACTGCACTCCTGCAGCAGAATAAGACCCTGTCTCTAAAAAATAAAATAAAATAATAAAAATAAGAACTTTTCAGGGCCAGTGCCAAATGAAACTGTGAAGTAAAGTAGACAAAGCTAGTCTTTGGTGTCATCACTTACCTCCTGTCCCCTGGGTCCAGGAGCCTGAATGGCCTCATCTTATTTCTCCCTATCAACCTAGTCTTAGGAAAGGTTCTGTAGTTTCTTCAAACTGAAATATAAGTTATTTGGGGAGAATTTAGAGGATTGTTCTGCATATGTACTTTTGCACCTAGCAGAGATCAAAGTCTTAAGCTAAAGGAATGAAGCTCTCAAACAGTAGCTTTTAAGCATAAGATATAAGTAAGAGTTGAAGATTTCCCCACAGTCTATAAGAGACTATCATCACTTCCATGCAAAGGTATAACCATGGGCCTATGAATGAAGGTGATTTTCAAAGATCATTTCTTATTGAAGTACCTTTGTTGTTTCTATTCTGCTTTCCTCTCCTACTTCTTCACTATCTGGGCAGCCTCAGCCCTACAAACTGGTACTTCTCTTGGACTTCACTGCATGTATTTGTTGTGGCTCTTTGGCTGCAAGCAACAAGAACCATTCAAACCATCTTAAGGAAAAAAAAAGACTCATGTAGCCAAACCACCAAATGTAAGGATTGTGCTGACTTTGCAGTTGAATAGGGCTTAATCATTAACACTTTCCACACACACGTTTCTTTCTTCTTCTCTCTGATTCTGTTGGCATTGGCCTCATTACCTTCCACTTCCCAGATATCAAAGGACATTAGTAGTACAGTTCTCAAAAGAACTCCAAAATGCAAGCTTCAGCTCTACCTCAAGTCAAGTCAGGGAAGTCTGGGGAAGGATTGGGTAGCTCAGATCACATGATCACTTACTAGACCGACCACTGGATATAGGCAGATGTGGTGTGAAAATTGTCATCTATGTGATAGCCTCTTAAGAAACACAGGTTGTGAGGGAACAATTCTGTCTTCATCTACAAAATGAGTGAGTAGAGATAGCTCTAAAAGTCTTACCTTTAACCTAAGTCTGCTGAAAAATTCACTTCTTCATGTTTGGTATTCTGATTGCTGTATCTTTGTCTCTAGTCATTTTCCTACTCCCACCAGAAGGCCAGATATCATTGGGAGACTAATGATCTCTTTGGCTTAATTCTAAGTCTGTCTAAATGGGCAAGGAGGCAGCCCCTGTGGTGCCCCTCATATGAGACAGTAAAGTGCCCTAGTTCAGCTTTGATCTAATTTAACCATCATTTGTGCTGCATGACAAAAGATGGTCACAATTTCAAACTTTGTCAAGCATCCCAAATTTAGCATTTTGCCTGAGTTAAAAAAAGAAGCAGATCCAGTAGAAGGTCAACTAGAAATTTTTCTGTGTGCCATTATGCTGGGAGCATGAAAGGATGCTTATGCAATTGGTTACATTTCAGATGCAGCCCAGGTTCAAAATGGCTAATATGCAATGGTGTTCTAGGTTATTCATCTATTTCCATCCCACTGAACAAACCCATATGAAATGAATTCAGTGAAATACTTCCCCATCTGCCAAAAAAGCCCATGGGTCTGTCTTCTCTATCTCTTCCACACTTCTGTGGTAGTAATCTTTGGTCATATCCACCTCTCTTATGAGACCCTTAGTTCATGGAAGACAAGAATTACATCTTATTCTTGTTTATTCCACCTCAGGTCTATGCTGTATCCATCATACAAGGCTACTTGGAATTCTAGAATCCAACTACATATGTGTGATCTTGGGCAGGTCATCAATCCTTTCTCACCCTGTTTTCTTATCTTTAAAGTAGTAGCAATAACACCTCCTCTACTGTACTGGAGGAAAGATGAAATGAGGTGATGAACAGTAAAGTGTCTGGCATAGAACCCAATGTATAGCAAAGGCATATCTGTGGTTTTGTCTTATTGTTAAGTTCCCAAATGACACCAAGAATGATGACTTGAATGGCAGTACAAGTAGAGTGTTTACAATCCTGGGATCGAATCCAAGCTCAGCCACATACCAGCCAACTGTATGATTTTGAAGTTTCTCAGTGTTTCAAAACCTCAGTTTCTTCATATGTAAAGTAGAGATGATGTTAATATCTACCTCATAGATTTAACTGGAAAAAGAGAGGGAGTACATATATACTTATTGTGTGTGTATGTGTGTGTGTGTGTGTGTTTGTGTGTGTGTATGTATGTATAGCGCCTACCATAGTATCTGGCACTTACTAGATACCTGATCAATGGTAATACTTGTTCTCATCTGTAATGGAGGGTGAAAAAGGAAGCAGCAAGTTTACAGCAAGTCCCTTGGATGCATTGTGTGTTCTCTGGGCTTTTTCTGTGTTACACATTCTGATGAAGATGAATCCACATTAACAGAGGCAGTGGTTAATTGCCTCCTTGTGGGCTAGACTTGTCCTGAGACAGCAAATTACCATATTTTTTTTCTTTTCTTGAGACTTCCAATGGGATATGTCTGTTCTAATTTAATAAACCTTTTTTAGTGCCTGGCTCAAAGAGGCAATACCACATGTACATTTCCAAATGCATAATTTGTATGAACACTCAGGCCCTCACTACATGGGGAAAGCAGTGTGGAGTATCTGTTCATATTCATTTGAACTAGTGCCAGCCAAACTTCCACAGTTAATTGTATCTCAGCTATTTTCTCCTTGAAAAAATAATAATTACTATGCAGGCTTCTAACTGTTGCTTGGCCTTCGTTCATTCCTGACTCTTGAGTTGGCATTGTTTACAGCGTTGAGTCAACAGCAGTCATATAATATGTCAAGCAAATGGAGCACACCTCCCACCCCAAGCATCCCTCCCCAATTCCAAGTTAATCAACCCATTTCCTTTCTTGTGTTTCCAACAATACAAGAGAAAATGGAAGATGTGCATAACGGAAGTTTATCTCTTTGGAAAAGCATTCTCAAGGCTCACATTGAGACCAGGGAGGATTAGACGGCACATAGCCATTAACTCTGGGAGACTCTATGAATGGGAAAGGTCAGCCCCCAGGAAAATGATGGTCTTCCTTCCATTTACAGGTAATGCAGGTGGTGAAGGAACAGGTTATGAGAGCGCTTACAACCAAGCCTAGCTCCCTGGACCAGTTCAAGAGCAAATTGCAGAACCTGAGCTACACAGAGATCCTGAAAATCCGCCAGTCTGAGAGGATGAACCAGGAAGACTTCCAGTCTCGCCCGATTTTGTAAGTTACCCTATACTGGCCTCTATCCCTGCAAAGTTTCTCATCCATCATTTCTGGAGTGATCACCTGTCACAAAGCTGGGCTGTGTTGTGAGCTCATTAGGGAAGGCCAACAGAAGACAACCAGAGGAACTCAATTTAGTTAGGGGCGTCTCGGCAGCTCCTTAAGGCAAAGCTTGGCAAGGTGGGCTTAATGGAGTGGGTACAGGTGCTGGCAAACTAGATCTAAACCAGGAACTGGCCCAGTAACTGACAAGTCCTCCAGGGATTTCTAGCTAAAATGTTTTGGGCCTTTTCCAACACTTGGAATAATTTTCTTTTTTTTTTTTTTTGCTGATGAAACTGGATCCTATGTACGTGACCTTTGAGTGGCAAGATCTTCTGTCTCAGTTCGAGTGAGGCCCACCCAGAATTAAAGCAATATGAAAACTGAAGTAGTATGAGTATGAGTAAGTGGGAGTGGAAGCTTGAGAGGAGTGGAAGCTTGAGAGGCAGATTCACTTTCTCCCTGTCTGGTTGGCACTGGTTGGCATCAGAGTGTGTTGTATGGCCCTGTGACTATGAACCTCCAATGAAGGGGAAGCAGGCCTCCTGCTTTTTACAGGTTTTAGCATCAAGTGCCACTTACAACTGTTGCAAAATTTCATGTACTCTACCTTTAAAATGGTCTGACCCTCAAACACGAGGACTGTTTTTCTTGCTTCATCTTTTCTTAGAACTGACCTGTTTATCTTACCTTTTTCTTTTCTATGAGCTAGATCAGTCTTGTTACCCTTATATTTTAAAGGGAAGAAGGTAGGAAAAAGGGTGTAGGAAAGGTGTTTGACATTTATTCTCATTCTGTCCCCAAAAGACCGGACAGAGCTTCTGAACTCCCCCCCGAACTCTCACTGTTTCTGATTCTTTCTTTTTCTGTTTCTTGTGCTCAAATATTTGACCTAATTTTTATGCTTGGCAATTTGCAAAGCACCCCTTGTGCTATTCCCTTTCTTCACATCCCTGGGAGAAAGGCAAGTCTTATTTCCATTCAAAGGCTAGGATGTAGTCTGGAGGAGTAATGATGTTGCTAAGAAGTGGGGGAGCTGGGACTTGAACTTGAGTTTGCTGATCCCTTAATGAATATTTTGTTCATCCCACCAGAGCTCCTTTGCCATGGGAGAGACCAAACATAGTTTAAAAAGTGCACAGGTCTGAAAAGACAGTAGTCAAGCTCTAACATTTACTGTGTGTTTGTTTTCAAATCTTAAGAAGCACTATTAGAAACCGCAGAGGAGAACTGCAGACTTTAGTCGGCATGAAGTTAATCAGGAGTGGAGGGAAAAGGCTTTCAAGGAGCTTTGGCCTATATCACTGCAAAACCTAAGTCATACCCACATGAGCACCAGCCAGCCCTCACAAGTGCCACCGCTGGGGTTTTGCGTGGGTCCTCAGCCAGAAACACTGAGAAGAAAGCACTTTGGATAAGTGACAGGCTCCTTGGAGATGCAATTTCTCACCTACAAAGAGGGACAGGGGCTCCTTACCCGATCCCAGGACCTTCAATACTGACACGCTGGAGTTCATAACATCTGTTTCAGCAGATGTGTAAACGCAAGGGCACTTTATTATGCTTTTGGCAATAATTCTTAAAACCTAACAGAGACTTGAGGAAGCACTTCAGTTAAGACCAAGTGATTCTAAATTAATGTTTGACCTTGACTTTGTTCCAAGTAAGAGCGTTAACTGCATGTCAAGTGTGAACATTGTGCTCCTGCCTTGGCTTTCTATTTTCACTTCCTAAGTAAGGGTTTGCTTGTGATATTCTGAAGTTTCCTTTCCCTTTATTAGAAGAAATTCTTATCTTTACCTCTCCTATGTAAGAAAAAGCAACATAAATAAAAATAAAACCTACTGTATGGATATAGCTTTTGTATCATCCCTCAGTCACAGACTGAGAAACACCATGGCTCACTGGAGTTCTTAGTATATATAGTTGCAGTAGAGTCACAAAGAGTTGTTTGAAGGTACAGCATTTAAGTGGGAAAGCCAGGGACTAGTATGATCAATCATCCCAGTCTCTGAAGCCAGCAGGTGGGAGCTGGGATACATTTTATCTGTTAGAGTGATCTATTCTTCTGTGATTCATTTTGTTTATTAGAGTGATGGACTAGACAGGAGCTAAATGCTGCCAAAATGGCTCCCATGATAAACCCAAATTACCTGCAAGAAAAGGATGGATCATGTGTATTTGTTTTCATTCACTCATTCATTTAAGACAACTACATAGCAGGCCCTGCCCAAGGTGCTAGGGGCAGGAAGAGACCCAGAGACACTTGGCCTCCCACTGTCCTAAGCTTTGTTTATTTTATTTACTTATTTATTTTGAGTTGGAGTCTCACTCCATCACACAGGCTCGAGTACACTGCAGTGGCACACTCACGGCCACCCCAGTATCGACCTGCTGGGCTCCAGCAATCCTTCCACTTCAGCCTTCCAAGTAGCTGGAACTACAGGTGGATGCTACCATACCCAGCAAATTTTTTTTTTAATTTTAGAGACAAAGTCTTGCCAAATCATCCTGGCTGGTCTCGAACACGCGGGCTCAGGCAGCCCTCTTGCCTCAGCCTCCCAAAGTGCTGGGATTTCAAGCTGAGCCACAGAACCCGGCCTTAACCCTCAAGCTTGGATAAGATGCATCTCCTGTGTGCTCTTTCTTGCTTCCTGTAACCAAGCACTGAGCCCAGTCTGTGGTAACTTGGGGTGGGATTGGCAGTTGAGGGAAACTGCCAGGGGAGAGGGGAGGGAGGGGCACATATCATCAACAACTCAGAGTTACCACAGACTGGGCTCAGTGCTTGGTTACAGGAAGCAAGAAAGAGCACATAGGAGATGCATCTAATCCAAGCTTGAGGGCTAGGATCAAATACCAGAATTTTAGAACTTAAATTACCCACAAGGCCATCCAGTTCAAAGTTTTTCATTTTGCAGACAGGGACAGCAACTTCTCTGGGGCCTGATCACCAGTGGGGAGCCCCACTGGCCATCAGGTCACCCTCCTGCCTCTGTGTGTGCTGTACATAGCACAGTGACAGACATCGGCTTCATACAGACCCCTTGAGCCACATTTCCTATTGTTATAAGACATTTATGTTTTCTAAGAAGATAAATATAAACCCAGTGTGAACAAGTTTTGGGGGAATATATATTTACTGGGTTAAAGGAGCTCTGTTTTATTTCTTAGTTTTTGATTAGTTCTTTCAAAGAGGATGCATTTGTTATTACCTGCTTAGTGTGACTTACCAGGAAGATAAGTCCATCAACACAATTAATCCAAGTTAATGGATATAAAAAGCTTGGACAGTCCAAAAATAGACCACTTAACACTATGCTGGAGGGGAAGGGAGATTCAAGAACAAATGTCAGGGAAACCGGGAAGTAAAATGCATGAAACCCAGACCTGGGTTGCTAACAGACCAACCTGACGTCATTTACAAATGTGACTCTTTAGGCAAGTTACATAACCCATTCCAAGCCTGCTTTTCTCATGTCTAAAAATGAAGATATTAAATGTGCCTGCATCACTGTCATGAGGATTCAACAAAGTAATACATGAAAAGCACTTAGCATGTGCCTGGCAGATAATATCCAGTCAAAGAAATAGTCACTCTTATTATCAGCCAGTAACCAGAATTAAACAAGTTGTGATACTGTTTATATATAAATGGTAAAACTGACACTATGAATGTATTTGTTTATGCCTCACCTCATGTTAAAAAGTGCAGTGGAAATAGGTGAGAAAGCAAAAGCAAAAACAAACAGAGCCAAAAATAAAGCTGACAGCTACCCTGCCAAACTGTATCCTCACTAAAGATCAGCCACACACTTGGCTCAAAGCTTGCTCATAATCAATGCAAGTAGGACAGTCTGGTCAGTTATACATTGTTCAGTGTTCAAATATTTGACAAATATTTCCAGAGTGCCTGCCATGTGCCAAATACTGTTCTTCGTTGTTGGCGATTCAGAAGTGAAGAGACAGACACAGTCCTCACCCCGTGGTGATTACATTTAATAGGAAGAAAACAGGCAATACACATGGTGAATTAGATGATGGTGTGTTAAGAGGGAATACCTGCAATGGAAACACAAAGAAGGATAAGAGTAACAGAGAGCTTGCAGTTTTAAGTAGGGTGATTAGAGTAGATCTCTCTAATTAGAATGGTGACATTTGAGTAAAGATGTGTAAGGGATTAAGGGAGCAGGCCGTGTGGGTATTGGAAGAAGAATATTCCAGACAGAGAGAACCACCAGTGCAAAGACCCTGAGATCAGAGCAGGTCTGCAGGGTTTAGTGGATCACAAGGAGGCCAGTATGACTGGAGCAGAATAATCTAGGGAGAGAGCATAGAAGATTGGAACCAACCATGCTGTCCATTGAAGCTGAACTGCATAAAAAAATGTGGTGCATATACACAATGGAATATTATACAACCATAAAGAAAGACAAACATATGGACTTCACAGCAACTTGGATGGATTTAGTCTATCATACTCAGTGATCTATCACAGAAACAAAGAAGAGAATACCATATGTTTTCGCTCGTAAGTGGACCTTGAACAAATATCATAATACTACAAGAAAGGGAATGGCAGTAGTGGGAAACTGTCAGGGGAGAGAGGAGGGAGGGGCACACCTCAATAACAAGGGTACCTGCATAACGAACATTTGTATACCTAACCCTGAATTGTACCCCACATCTTAAAAAAAAATTTTTTTTTAAAAGATGAAACCAGAAGAGTAGCCAGGAGCCTCATTACACAAGGCCTGTTGGTGGACCATAGGGAGTTTCTGATCAGAGGACAGATGTGGTCTGACTTGGGTCTTTAAATAATTGTTCTGGACACTGTATTGGGAATAGACTCTAAGGAAGCAAGATTTTAGAAGCAGAGATATCAGTAAAAAGCTATTTCAATAATCTAAGCAAGAGGTGATGAGGGAAGGCTGAGGTGGAAGGATCACTGGAGCCCAGCAGGTCAAGGCTGCGGTGGCCGGGAGCGGCCACTGCACTCCAGTCTGGGTGACAGAGTGAGACTCCAACTTAAAAAAAAAAAAAAAAAGAAGTGATGAGAAGTGATTATAGTATACTAAAAATTAGACATATTTTGCAGGTAAGAGTCAATGGTATTTCCTGATTGATTAGATATGGGGTGTAAGAGAAAGAGAGAAGTCAAGGATGAATTCAAGGTTTGGGGCATGAGCAGCTAAAGGACAAGGTGAGTAGAGCAAGTCTGGATAAGAGGATCAGGAGCTCAGCTTTGCATCTGTCAAGCTAGGAGACATCCAAGTGGGCTGTTAGACAAGTGAGTTTGGAGTTCAGCAGAAAGGTCTTGGTTGGAAATAGAAATTTAGGAGTTGTCAGCATAACGTTGATATAAGACTTGAAGATTAAAGACTTGAATCTATAATACAAGATGTAGAAAAGGTCCAAGGACTGAGCCCTGAGGCCTTCCAGTGTTGAGGCAGAAACACACAACTGACACTGTCACTCAGCCCAAAGTGTTCACAGTGCCCTTTGGCAAGCTATGGCCCACTACCTGTTTTTATAAATAAAGTTTTGTTGGAATACAGCCATACTCATTTGTTTACATACGATCAATGGCTGCTTTCACTCTACCATGGCAGAGCTGAGCAGTTGAGACAGACATGGACCACATGGCTCACAAAGCCTGAAGTACTTACTTTATGGCGCTTTACAGAAAATAAGTTTGCCAGTCTCTGTTCTGAAATGGACAGCAAGTAGTTGCTCAATAGAGCAGAGCCCAAGTCAAAGAGGGAATCTCAGCGGTTTAATGGTACTGGTGGCCTTCTGTGTAGGCAGTGGCCTCATTGAGCCTGGACTTGAAACTGTTTTCCAGAAACAGTGCTAGACTTTGAATTACTCTTCATATACTATTTAAATCCTCACTTCTTTAATCTCTTTCCTTTTATTTATCTATAAGGCCTTTGGATAGAATGAGAAAGATATCTGTCAGAGCACAGCCAGTGAACCCATGACTCTCATTGACTCTAAACTGAGAATTTCAAAATCTACATATAGCGCACAGTGTTATTACTTAGCTTATCCCAGTGGTCAAATCTCAGCCACAGAAGCATGTTGTCGGGTTTACCTATATGTGTAAATTTTATATCTCTTGGGTCCATTTGCAAGGAAAGGAAGAAATTTATTGACAAAAAAAAAGCTGTCCTGTTTCCCTCATTGATCATGCTTTGGAGTCCTTTGGAGTTCATAACAAAAAGGGTCACTTTTATAGCAGCAGACTCACTTACTCTGAGAGCGCATCACCGGAAGATGGTTCCATTATGAAGCATGTCATTGCAAGCACCTCTGGGTCTTATGCTAAAAAGTCATACAGCATCAGTTAAGTTTATTCAGAAGTTCTTTCAATTATTTCCTCCTTGTGAACTTCATCTCTGCATCCCTCTATCCATTTTAATAATTCAAACTTGGCCTAGCAAAACTATCATTTAAAGATATATCTATAACCTAAGAATTAATGAGATTCTAAATCTCATTCTCCCGTGTTTTCTCCATCCTCCAGTGCTGTCTCCTTCCTCTCCGCCCAGTCGCCCAGACTTCGGAGTGAGAAGTAGTGATTTATTGCCATGTGTGACTCCCTGGCAGTTCCTCACCTTCTTCTCCGTTCAGTGCAGGGTTCATCAAAGCTACAGTTTATTGAGACCATTTCACAAGAACTGAATACTGATGATAAATAGTTTTAGTGATCTGAAAGCCTGTGATGAGATCCTAAGAGACCCGGGCAAGGAAGGCTTTACAGATGTTCCAATCTATGTTATTAGGGTCAAATTACCATAACATGCTTATAGATGTTTAGCTGGAACAGAATATTTGAGACCATGTACGCCTCAAAAAATGAATGGAGTATTAGAATGCCCTGTTAGATGGCCAGATCCTTTTATGTAACCATTCCCCTCTTTTGTTCATGAGTAAATAGAAGCAGGACTTGAGTCTGTGTCCATATTCTATATTTAACCTCTGGGAGCTATTTCCCCATCTGTAAAATGAGAATGATGATATTAATAACTATCTTCAATTGTTTGTTTGCTTTTTTAATGAGAGAGGGAGTGGAGGTTAAATGAACTAAAATTTCATGTATTCTTCCTGGCTTGTAGCAGGTGCTTACCAAGCATGAGTACCTTTCCTGTGTAGGGATGGAACTCCATGTGAGAAAAGATTTCTTGCAGTCTAGTGTCAGGGCAGGCCCAGATTTAAGGCATAAGCTGATGAATATGTAAGCCTTGGCTACAGGGTAATACTGGCATATGGAGTGTTTGGACTGAGAAAAAGGGAACATATTACCAAAACAAATTCAATAACGTCTTACATTCCTGTCCAATGTTTAATAGAGACTTATACTCACAGTCTCCTTTGGGAGTCCCAGCAGTTTCCCAGGAAAGATTCTTATCCCCATTTTACAGATAAGGAAACTGAGACTTAGATGAAGTACATGACCAGCTAGCCACAGGCAGAGCCTACACTGAAACTCTAGTTTTCTGACTTCTAGGTCTGTGTTCTCACCAATGCCTGTAACAGTCCTCTGAAGGGTGGGCTCCGGATCTCCATGTCCAGCTTCAACTACAACAACCCTAGCCTAACTAAACTCAAGTGCTAGGGTGCTACATAAAATTTTCTCTGATAAAAACCTCTGCTCTAAAAAAGAAAAGAAAAGAAAAGAAAAAATAGATTTGAAAACCATTTCACTCTATCATGCTATCTTTGCAGCATAGTACCTCTCAAACTAAATTATATTATATTAGCCTGAGACAAGATGCAAATAGTCTTTAATTTATCCCATCACTATATCAATCTCTGTGGACTAGAATCTGGGACAGTGTTGTTCCCATTTGCAAGCGATGGATTCAAATGCAAAAAGTGAGTCCTGTGGTTTACCCATGATACAGTACTTGCTGTGGAATGGTAATTGCATGGTCCACCAATATTCCTGTTTGATCCAATCACAAATGTAGTTCAGGAGTTTACTTACAGCAAGGGAAGAAAAAATGACTAAGGATTTATTGTCTTGGCAGATCTCAATGGATTTTTGCATACATTTATATTTGTGGCTTTATAAAATACAAGACAAAGTTTCTCAGGACGCTTTGATCTTGAAAAATGTCACTGAAGTGGCTAGTGGATTTGTGGATATTCTGTAAATGTCAGGGAATCTATAGTGTTATTGTAACAGATAACCCTGGCCAGTGATGCTTACAAAGCGATTCTATAGCGCACCAACTTGGGAGATATTGGGATGTTCATGAAAAGATGTGCTCATTCTTCCCTGCCGATCTGCCCATGATCCCCACCCAACCAAGCTCTGTTTTTCAAGGCATGCTGTGGAATATGTGTTTATCCTCTAACAGGGAACTAAAGGAGAAGATCCAGCCAGAAATCTTAGAGCTGATCAAACAACAGCGCCTGAACCGCCTCGTGGAAGGGACCTGCTTTAGGAAACTAAACGCCCGGCGGAGGCAAGGTATTGTTTCTGGGGGCACTCAAAATTTGAGTAGGGTAAACAGTGATCCGCTTTCTGGAGAATCACAGGGGTTGGTGTTGGTTAAGGATCAGCCATGTAGCATGGTCCTTGGAGCTAGAACGTTTTGGCTCCTGTGCATATCCAGGGAGAATCAAAGTATTCCCAGTGGTGGTGTCAGCAACAGCTAGCATGTATTGTGAGTCTACCAGGCGCTTCTTCCAAAATTTTACTTATATTAGAACATTTTTGCCTCACAATAACCCTAGGAAGTAGCTACTAGGATTATGCCCAGTTTACAGATAAGGAAACAGAGGTACTGAGGGGTAAAGTAACTTGTCCCAAGTCACGGATAAGCAAGGATTCACATGCCACGGCTCCAGGGCCCTTCCTTTTCGTGCTCACTGTGTGTTAGGTAAACTGGCACCCACTGCTGGGTTTGATCTTGGAGCTTTTCTATGAATGGCCCTTGTTCTCATATCTTCCATGCTGATTCTCTTCCGGGTCAGAATCATTTTATTTGAGGATATAAGTAACAGTGAACTAAGATGGGATATAATCAGTTTTCATGATATTTGAAGACAGATTTCTAAAGTGTCTCTATAAACTCTAACCTCAAAATGTCAAATTCAAATGGGGGTCAATATACTAGCCCCAACAGGTGGGAACCGTGTCCAACTTTTCTTTGCTGAGCAAATAGAGAATCCTTGATTGTTTTCTTCCTTTCTTGACACGGTGCTGATTGCAAATCAGAATATTCTTATCAAACTATCCTAGAAGCAAAAACCAGAATGCAAAACTGAAAAATAAGGTTTGAGGAGAGGTGAAGAGATTGAGGGAGGGCCAGGAGCAAGCATAGGACTTAGTGACTGTACTAAGAACAGACATCAGTTATGGCCTGGGAGAAACTTGGACAGCTATTTGGAAACCTGATAGATGCCCTGCTCGCCAGACACAGAGCCCACCCACCAGTGACAAAAATCATTTTGTGTGTGAGCTGAGCCCATCCTCCTGGCCATTTACTTTAACTTCTTTCTATGTGCTGAATATTCAGTAAATTGGAAGTACTTCACATGTTACCATTAAAGATCGCATGAGGAACTTCCAGAGGCAGAACTTCCTGAGGAATGAAAAAGCAGATTATTCACAGAGGATAGGAAGCCCTGACAGGAAGCTTCAAGCTGAGCCTCAGGAGAGGACAATGGTAAGAATAGTAAAGGATGAGTTACAGAGAAAAGCTCACATTAGTAAGGGTAAGAGGGAACTCCTCTCTCCCATTGGCCACTGACGGGTGAGTTTGTCCCCTCTTCTCTCATTGCATTCCTTGCACTGGGCATTATGCCAGAGTACATGGCGTTCCAAGAAGACAGTGTGGCACAGTGGCAAGGACAGGAGCCCCAGGGCCGGATGTTGTGGGTGCAGTCTTGCCTCTACACCTTTCTCATTGTGTGACCTTGGGAAGTTTCCCTGACCAAAATGAGGATAACAATACCTGTCTCCTAAGGTTATTGCGAAGAAGGAAGGCAATCATGATTGTAGCTCTTGGAAAGCAGCAACAAAAGGTAACTACTATTACTCTGGAAGATTGTGTAGGAAAAAAGCAGTGATCTGGGAGTGAGTAGACTTGATTCTAGTCTTCTCAACTTGATAATTAACCAGCTAGGTGTCTTTGGGAAGAACATGTGACCTCTCAAGGCCACAAGCTTCCCTCTATGAAGAGGGAAGGGAGGACTAGAGGGATTAGGAGCTCATGTAGCCAGGGTCAGTTGTATGCCCTGATGTCTTTATTGGCCTTTGGAAAAATCAATGTGTAGGATATATTGCCCCATAAAGATGATTTAGAAAGTTTTTATTTACTTGACATTGGTCAAAAGGGCCTGGAAGTTTAGGGATGGGAATGGCAGATAGATACATCCTACCATGCCTCCTTTGATGCCCAGCTAGACTCCTTTAGGACTTCATTTCTGAAGAAGTTTAACTTCCTATTCTGCTTTATCATGAACCTTCTCTTCCTGGGTTGAAATGGGTAGGTTCTATCAGAAAATTCTGTGTCTTGATATAATAATTTCAGGGTTTTTTGTTTAAAAACTGTTAATCCCTTATCTGTAAACTTTTCCAATTTCCTAAAAATGAAGCTACCTCATGAACAAAAAAATTAGCATCTAGGTTATAAATTTACTAGTTGGGCTCCCTTAGGAGCATGACCATCTGTGTTTAATACAAAGTCATCCTTCTTCGTGTAGAAAGGAAGGCTTTTTGGTATTTGGTAAATGGATTTGAAATCTGGTGACTGACCCTGTGCTTAAAAATAGGAATCTACAGCCAACTATGATGAAATTGATTCCCTATCACCCCATCAAAACATTCTATTTAGATTTACACAGATTAATGAGAACTTGACATTTGTAATCCCTTTGAGAAAGATGCTCTTTTACATGAAATCTCAGACTGAGGTGGACAGCTGCCTGTCAGGGGCCATCACAGGTTAAAGAGTGGGCACACCCCGTCCTGGTGCAAGGGCCACTCTTCCTTTAAACTTGTCCCACAATGATGAGAAGACAGATGAGCGGATTTAAATAATTAACTTTATACAGGAGAATATGGAAGAGTGTTTAGTCTCAAAAACTGGAAAGCAGAGCAGCAATTAGAGAGTCCTTGCCTGCACCATGTTTGGCTGAATGGTCCCTGAGTTGATACTTTCCAATCGTTTGACCTGTCTCATGTGCAGCTCTGCTACTTGCATACTCAGAGGCAGGCATGTTCTGGGTTGCTGGGATCCTGGCCACATTAGAACTGGAAGGCAGCAAATCACATAAGATACAATAAGCTGGATTGAAGTCCCTGTTCCCTACTCACTAGCTGGGTAGCTCTGGGCCACCTGCTCAATATCTGTGCATCTCTTTCTTCTTCTGTCATATGGGGATGATGTTAGTTCCTACATCAGCTAGCTGTAGGGGTTAAATAAAATTATACATCTACAGCCGTCAGTGTGGTACTTGCTGATTACGAAACATTCATTAATGATGTATGCTATGAACTTTAGCTTGTAGTTCATCAGAGTATAGGAGGGAGGGTGGCACTGGAGCCCATACACCTGCGTCTCTTCATTCTGTCCCCACCATAGAGTATTATGCTCTGGTTGCAGAATCCTTCACAGAAATGTCCTTGCTTCTGTGTTCCCTGGACTCTTGCAGGAGAGAATTAAGATGAAACCCCAGAAGTTGCCTGGGTTAGGAGCATCATTTGCCTGATGAGAATCCATAAGCTTAAGAACTGCCCCCAGTCTTCCTTATATTTCAGAAATGATGGTCTTTCAGAATCACTTGCATTGAATGGTCTTAATAAGAGTCCAGGGCTAAATATTGGAGAGTCATTTCAAGAAATGATAGCATGAAACCTCTTATTGAAGATACTGCTTATTTCATTAACCAGCATCCCTTCTCTAAGTACTTACATGACAGACTTATCCTGGGACTCAGGTCTGGGCAAAATGTGTGCCTCCTACTTCTGCCAACAAGGCCAGTGGACCTCATGTTGCTTTTGTGGCCCATTCAGAAGACCTAGAACCAGAGGATTCAGGCACAGTAACATTTTGGAGTGGAAGCAGGTTGTTCCTTCCTCCATCCTTGACTGAAATTTTCTCTTAATGTTTTGTTAAACCTAATCATAACTCATTCTGACAAAAATGCATATGGAAAAAAAAAAAACACTTTCCAATAGACCAGAATAACAAATCATCATTGTCCCCAAAAGGTAAAGGAACAACAGTGTGGATGAGAGGGACTACCACTGACTAGAAGATCAGGAAGGCACAGGTACTTAATGACAACCAGCTTTGCAGAATATACAGGATGGATACTTTATATGTTTTCCTCATTTAATTATCACCATTACTTAATAAATGAAGAACAGAGGTTCTTCATGTTTTTATAATTAGGTGAAGGCCCCATGGCTAATAAGCGCCAGAGCTGAGTGTGTAACTCATGTGTGACTTCAAGGTGTCTGTTAGACCAAATCATCTTTGAAAGTATTTGAGGACTCTGGTGTCATGTGCTGTAAACATCTGTCTAGTGAGGGAGAATTCTGAATCAAAATATGAATATCTCATTTTAAAGCAAGCCCAGTGACACGAAGAAGATTTGAAATGTAGAATGACCTTCATCTGTTTCTGTAGTTGTTATTTCCTTTTACTGGAGCACCAGAAAAATACTGGATCTCATCACCTGAAAGACGATATTTCCCTTTAAACACATTGCTGGGTGCCTCCTGTTGTGTGACTTGTGAAGGCTCGACCTTACATAGGAAGCAGACCTTCTCCTGAATACACTGAAGGCTTGGCACACTGTAGTTGATTGGGATTTGGTTCTTGCTGTGCCCTGTGCCTCACTGAGCTGACCAGCATTTCATACTCACCAGTGGTAGCCATTATTCAGTGTGCTGGTGTCCCCTAAAGACCTGGTGGCCAGCCCCCAGCGTGTCTTCAGCCAGGATGATCAAGACAGACAATGAGCTGCACTATCTGATATAGCTACCCGTGACCATTTATGTTATTTAAAATAAAAGAAAATTTTAAATTTGTTTTCTTACTGTTGAAAAAAAGCAGATTCGAGAATTTCTATCATTGCAGGAGGTTCTATTGACTAGCACTGCAAGAATTACGGTTGACAGTGCTTACTAGCTCCATAATAATCTGTGTGACATTGGGAATAGCTTTAATCAGCCCTTCCTACCAGACTTGTCACTCTGAAGCCAGGTTTTTCCTCTGATCCTTCACGCATGCACATCACACACACACACACACACACACACACACACACACACAGGAAAAAAACTGAAACATGCAATTGTCTCCATATCTTCCATTTTTGAGTTTGGAGATGAGGAGGTAACTATTAACATACTCTTGTTCGTAATTGACTGGAAGACCTCATATTAACTCTTATTTTCTCCTTAAATGCTAGTAAACAATCTTTGATAATGTTCTCACTGCTTCTTGCTAATTGCTTTTAGTGACGCAATCCACTTTTTCATTGCCCAGAGGAACTGAGGAACCAGTAACATCATGCTGGGTTTTGAAAGGAAAATACACATTTTTCTTGCTATAAAAGAAACTGCAAATCAAACTTCTGCTGGTGGCTGCCACTGAAACTGTCTCACTCAACATGCCGGTGTGTTGTGCTGGTTGGATCTGGCAGCTCTGTTCTCCTTCAAGACAGAAATACACCGCCAACCTCTAAACTTTCAAAGCTAAGGACTCCAGATTTTACCCAGAGGATGATACTAGCTGAGTATTTGGCCCATTTGATGATGAGTCGAGACAAGTCTCTCAGCCTCCATCCCCTTTTTCCAATATTTTGTCATCCATCCCAGACTTCCCATCTGATGAGGAGCTGAACACATCACTTACCATCAGTGATATGCGGGTCTTTTTGCTCTTTACCATTTTAGTAGCCGACAGAGGAAGAGGAACTGGTATAGCATAGAGAAGAATTAGTCAGAGGAAGAGGGAAACCCAGGGCAGGGTGGTATCATATAAGTCAAAGGAATTTAAGCTTCTGGAAGGAGGGAATTCTGTCAGCTGTGCACCAGATATTGTTATGGCAGAATTCCATGTAGCCATTTGGACGTCATTTAAACAAACATTGACAGCAACTTTGCAAGGAAGTTGGTTGTTCTGCCTCCTGAAACTCTGATAAACAGCCACTGCTCTCTACTAGTTTATGAATGTAAGAATATGCTGCATTGGAGACCTCCCCCATTCCTACTCTTCCCTGTAGTGTTGCCAGAGTTACAGATTTGTCCCTGTTCCTCCCTCTCAGTCCTGGGAAACAACATCTTTCTCTTGGCTGCCATTAAGAACCAAGAGAGCTGCTTTTCCTTGAGTTCTTCAGCTGTCTCTCTCATGTCTGCCTTCCAGTTTAATGATTTTTTTTTTGCTACACCTAATAGAGTACTGAGTGCTTTGTAGACATTGCAGATATTCACTGGATAAACAAATTTACCCTAAAAGTATATGCAGCAAAAATTTCTGAAGTCTTACAAATCAATGTATCTTACATGTGAATATAAGTTCTGCAATTTACTCCATGATATATGTTTGTACCAGTTAAATTTCAGAATTTCTTCCCCTCAAAATCTATTGATTACACTTGATCTTCTTTGGTTGTGCCCTATTGACTATTTGGCTTCAAGTCTCACCACTGACCCTTACCACTTACCCCAGCTTAAGAAGCAAGAAATTCCTATAAAGCACATGCTAAGACCTTATGCACAAAAATCCCAGCACATCCAGTGACACCTTTCACTGACTTGCTTCTCAGCCTCTGTCACCCTTCAGTCACCCACTTAGTCATAAATCTCATAGAGGCAGCAGGGGAAGGAAAGCTTTATAGCACATTTCTGTAGCTGGCTTTCTGGTCATCATAGCCATGCAGACCATGGCCCCCCCCCGATCCCGAAGAGCCCTGCGAATGCCCAGAAAGCAGGGCCTCTTCCTATGGAATTCACAACTTCTATTATGAGTTACAAGTCAAGTTCCCAAATGTAGTCTCCTCGGGGAAAAAAATGATAATTGCATGTTTGCCTAATCTAAATGGCTGTAAATTACTCGGGGAATGATTTTGTTTTCTCCCTTTGAAATGTTCTCCCAGAAAAATGACCCATTTTGGTGTATATGTAACATAATTTTGAAAATTTAGCAATTCCAGATGTTTTCCTAGCTATTAAATAACCTTTTCCCCCTCATCAAATGTTTCCATCCAAATTGAGATTCCTTTAAGCCTATGGGTTGCCACATTCTGACCACACTCAGGAATTCTCAAAGACAGGATCTCAGAGCCATTTTCCTTTTGTGGATCAACACTGGGCGTTTTCTTTGTTCATTGTGTAGCTTTTACTTCCATTCTTAAAACTGGTTTTTTCTATTAAAAGAATCATAGTTAAAACATGTTTTTGTGGGGAAAGCAACTTTAGATATAAAATTACTTTTCTTAAAATGTAATGGAGCGCTTTTTAATTAGAGTGGTTTCAAGACAATTTGTGTTTCAGGCATAGTAATGAGGTGACTTAATCAGGTCACAGAAAATGCCAACTGCATAATGGTACAAACGGGCTTGTAGGTGATAGACACTTCATGCCTTGGGCGTTTTGTCCAAGTCCACCTGGGTCTTCATTTATCAGCTTAGCCAATGTCAACTGTGTACCTTTTATGTGTCAGGCACCATGCAAAGGGATTTGGACATTGCAATTATGAAGACAGTCGCTGTCATCAAAGAGACCACAACTTCTCCACACTGTCAGGGCTGTAGTCCTCTTCTTCCATCAGTAGTAATTGATTGTAATATATCCACTAGGGCAAGATGCTTAGCTAGAATCTGTGACAGAGAATGGGGAATACAAAGGGGGTTAACATGTGGGCACAGTAATGCCAGTTCAAGCTGAATTGGTGATACAAAAATGTTGCTGGAGTAGCTCAGAGGATGAGGAGAGAGGCTTCAGCTGTAGTGGTCAAAGAGGGCTTCCAGGGAGGCAGCATTTAAGCTGAGCCTTGAGAGCTACACAAACATTGCTGTCACAATTCAAGTTTCTTACCTATAAAAAGTGCTCTTTGCCTTTTCCCTGCCTCACAGGCTTATTCAAAATTTCCTACTACTTTTAGGAAACTGAGGCAGTCAAGTGGAGGGAGTTACTTATAAGAATGATCCTAAGGCCCTGGCCATGCCTATTCAGAGAACTACATTCTAGGAATTGGAGAGAATGGTTGTGAATATCCTCATTCTTTGGCCAAATCTCTGAATTATTTAGATGATTTCCTCATGAATCCCTCACATGTCTTTCACTAGTGTCTTAACCATTCATTCATTCATTTGTGTGTAGTAGCTTCAGGAGTGGGGAGTTTGTTGTGTCAACCAAGATATGGCCTTGTACACAACTATCTCCACAACCTGAAAATCTCAGACAGGTAAGTGGAAGCAGAAAAGTTCCAGGAAATCTGTTTTTTCTCCTCCCGCTCACTTTTGTCAGACCTAAGTGAATAAGGAGTAGTTCCTGTGGTGGTTATAAATACAGGCAAACTGCCCTCTGGAAACTGCCACCTGGTAAAATCTATTGCCACTGAACTTGAAGGATTTGATGGTTACCAAATGTACACCAAGCAAGATAGGTGATGACTAAACCTGAAAATCAAAAGGGGCTTACTGCCCAGGGCCCTAGAATTCATTCTTCATGAAGACTCAAAATCAAATGAATTGCTTGTTCCTCTAGGCAAGAGGGTTAGGAAATAACCATGCTGATATTTTTGAAAACCAAAATCACTTATAAACTTGTGTTTCTTTCTTAGACAAGTTTTGGTATTGTCGGCTTTCACCTAATCACAAGGTCCTGCATTATGGAGACTTGGAAGAAAGTCCTCAGGGAGAAGTGCCCCATGATTCCTTGCAGGACAAACGTAAGTAGCTCTCCCATGTAAGGGCCTGAGTTTCGGTTGCTTGTTTGTTTGCCAGTCACAGTATATTATGCAGCAAAATTATCAGCCTAAATACACCCTTTGAACCTGTCCCATCTTGTTGTAAGTCTTGACCTGAGAAGTCAAGAACAGGACCTTGATGGATTTGGGCTTTGGAACTGAACAGGGAAGAAAGGGACTCTGAGATATCATTCCTGAAAGATAAACTTGGGGTTCAAGCATTCACTTTTTATATTACGTATCCAGGTGCTGTGTCAAGGAGCGAAAACAATATAAATCTGATTCTGTCAATTTTCTTTTTCTGATGACCTGCAATAATTTTACCAAACTTATATGTCTGACTTCTACCACATCTATTCATTACAGTTTAGAGTACCTAATAATCATAATGCAGCACTAATGATAGATTAAATTTTGGCTAGCTTACTTGAAAGAATTAACTCAGACACTTTGAAAAAGTATGATCAATTACATTCTACTGTTTGCTAAATATTCCTCAAAATATATATTACGCATATTTTGTTTTCTGCATTTTATGTTTTAACATACATGTTTTTGAAGAGGCAGCAATGGGAAGATTCTTTTAGTCTCACATCAAACTATTAAACAGTGTTAACTGAACAAATTAAGCAAAGTATTATGGAAACATTGAAATACGCAAGAGTAATAAATTAATTTGGAAGAGAAATGAGATAAAGTGAACATAGCCTCAGAGAATATCCCAGGTAGAGGGAGATAACAATCAGAACACTTTTAAATAACCTTTAAAAGTCACCTTGACCCTGAAGTGTTCAGATAAGCATGTCCCTGACAGAATCCTTACCCAAATCTCACACCTTCTCTCCTGTCACCCCAGGGCACATGGAAGTCAAATCTGGACTGCCTTCCTTGCAGCTCACGGCCATCAGAGGTGAAAATAACCCATAAGTGGGAAATTTCCTGACACATTCAAACTCTGTGCTGACATCTCAGGCAGACATCCTGGAACGTTCTCTCTTCCTCCAGCTTAAAAATGGGACAGTCTGGTCTTTGGAGTGTCATTTAGTTCCAAAAGCAATCTCATCTTCTTTCATAGGAGAACTACCTCCCCAGCCTATATTCTGCCTCCCTAATGGGGGCAGAAAGAAATCTGAAATTCACTGCTGCATAGTATGGGACAGTCTGTCTACATCCCTGCCATGGGGGGCTCCTGGGCTTCTGGGCCTATAGATAAGGGCCCTCTCTTCAGAGTTCAGAAAACCTTCCCCATCCCACCATGGACAAACTAGTCAGTGGTTCTCTAAGTGTGGTCCCCAACCATCAGTAGCAGTATCACCTGAGAACTTACTAGAAATGCAGATTCTCAGACCTTATTCTCAGCCCTGCTGAATCAGAAATGGGGACCAGCAATCTCTATTTTAACAAACCTTTCAGGTGATTCTGATATGCACTCAAGTTTGTGAACTGCTAAGCTAGATATTGTCCAACACTCCACATCATGATTTCCCCAAAGATGGCTTTCATCAAAAAAATATAAAATTTAAGTCAATTGATGGCATGCTGCCAACTTAATTTGGGCAAAAAAAAAAAAAGAAACCAAGAATGTTAAAGAATAAAATCTAACTAAACTTCTAGCTAAATATCACAATCATAAGAGAAAGGACTATTGAAAAGGTAAGGAGAACCCAGTCTTGAAATAAAGACAGTCCCTTCTGCTATATTAAATTAGCTCTCTGAAAAACTCACACCAAGGTCCTCATTTTTCTGCATTTGCTATTAACTGGTGAAAACTCATTAATGCAAACTCTTTCACGAGTAGAAACTAAATGAGGGCCAGCAATGCGAACCACTGCTCTGCAGCAGTTACGTGAAAAGAGTTAGAAGTTACTGTTGGTTGAAGCAGCCAGTAGCTCTCTGGGAGGTCCCCACAGCTGTTCTCCACCTGACCAAGAGAGGGAAAAGAGCTGTCAGAGCCGAGCACACACAGCTCAACTCATTTTTTTCCCCCATGTGGCCCTGGAAATCGGCTCTCCCACTCACTGGATATATGATTTATCCTCATGTTTGTAGGGATGTGTTCCATGTCTTAACTTAAAGATAGGCCTTTGACTGGCAGGTTTGTGAGGTGTTAGCACAGCACCCCCATGACATCTGGCCAACCGCCTAGGAAATTGGCAACCATAGCACGGACACCTTGTGTAGGGGCAGTTTCTGGGCTTCCCCACAAGCTTATGACCCTAGCTCTACCAAGGCCCCTTCCTCCGGGACCTCAGGGAGAAAATACCTAGCCAGGATCCAGGAGTACTGATGCTAGAGAGAGGCAGCTTACCAGAGCGATTGCAGGAGAGTAAGACCAGAGATAGATGCTAATCTCCATGCAGCTAATAGCAGTGGCCACGAAGTGATGCTCATTCTGGAGAAGGTTGCAGCAGTTTCTTCAGACAATTCCTCCAAAACTCTTGTCTATCCCCTTTCTCTGTGGTCTTTGAAACAGTGAAACAAAGTTCCAAAGAGCTGCTCAAGAAATAGTGCATCCCTTGCAAGATGAACCAAGAATGTGTACTTGTGGGGGTGTGTGCATGTGGGAGTATACACGTATTTGTGTGTGAGTATGTTGGTGAGGCTGTATCCGTCTACACATGTGTGCCGGAGAAGGAGGTAGATTCATTTAATGAAGTGAAATGTAGTTGCACTGTGCTGAGACAGAGGGTCTGGGCTTGGAAACAAACGTTTGCTGATCTGGGCCTGCCACTTGGTTTTCATTTAATTCAGATTCCACATTCTGTCTGGAACCGAATGGCCACCCTCTTGGAGCCCTTAAAAGTCAGAAACCTCATTCCATTGGAAAAATGAGAAGTGCCTTTAATTGACATGCAGTGCCATTGCTCTTACGCTCTCTTGAGACCAAGGGGAAGATTGTCATCCACCCCTTGAATTCATCAGTGCTGAATATTGAGATATCAATAAATCAAACAGTAGAGTAGAATCCTCTCAATCCAGACAGTGCAGGTGAGGATTGAGGACCTCTCCTTAGCTGTCTTCTTCCTAAAAGGTTTGGGAAATCTCTTTCCTTGTATTCTTTTTTTTTTTTTGGTCAGGAAATAAGGCCCTTGAAAATCCACCTCTCCTTATATCCCCTCTTGTCCCACATCCCTCCCACCAGGCTTACAGGTCGTCAGCACCCCCACCAAACACTGGAGTCTATTGCTTTTCAACTGCATGCAGGCTCCTTGCTACCTCACTTTGAAAGAATCTGGGCCAACATTCCTCACTCCCACATCAGAGGGGCCTGGCAGGTGTACCCCCTCCCATGAGGAGATTAAGCTCTTACAGTGGATGAGGAGAGCTGCCAACACAGGGAGGCACACAGAGCAATTTGGGTCACTGAAGCACTGTGAATAATTCAAGTCCCTTTTTCTACAGAGAATTTTGATGACAGACAATGAGAAAAATCACAAATGACATTTATTGAGTGCTTACTATGTGCCAGGCACTGTACTAAAAGCCTTACATAAGTTATTCTCTCAACAGCCTACAGAGGGATATATTGTTATCCTTATTTGACAGGTAAGGCAACTGAGGTACGGATAGATTAAGTAACTTATTCCAAGTTACAAGGTTAGTAAATAGTAGAGCAAAGATCTGAATACAACCTTCCAACTCCAGGGCCCAGATTTTTACCCACTTCTCTGTACTGCCTAGATTAAAAGCCAACAATGATCATGGCTTCAGCACCAGGAATTAATTCTCAGGATAACCCTATGGGCCCTATGGGACAGATAATGTTATAATTAAACATTGCAGACAAGGCAACTGAGGCGCTAAGAACTTAAACGGCAGCGGCTCAAGCCTGTAATCCCAGCACTTTGGGAGACCAAGGCGAGAGAATTGCCTGACCCCCCATGGGTTCAAGACCAGCCTGGGCAACATGGTGAGACCTCGTCTCTATAATAAAAATAAAAGTTAGCCGGACATAATAGCGCACACCTGTAACTCTGGCTACTTGAAAGGCTGAGGCGGAAGGATCACTGGAGTCCAGCAGGGTGGCTGTGAGCATGCCACTGCACTCCAACCTCGGCAATGGAGTGATACTCCAACTCAAAAAAAAATAAGAAAAAGAACTTAAGTGATAGAGCCAGTTAGTGGATCTAGAAATCAAACCCCGGCTCTCTGATTCCAAAAGTATAGCCCTTCCCATCAATTCATGTCATGTGGTTGGTCCACCATGTTGGAAAGACCAGATGTTAACGCAGCTGTCCTGGAATCAGCCTGTCCCTCCTCTGTGTCTCCACCTGCAGGAGCTTCCACTGTGGAGTGCTCAAGCCTTACTAGCTACTTCCTGGGGATGGTTTCTGTCTCAACTTGGTTCCCAGTGATGAAAGCTGAAACTGTTTTCATCATGGTGGCCACACTTACTTTTCTAGTCATATTTTTGTTTTAAATCACAATTTAAGTTCTTTCCACAGATATTAGCAATCAAAGTCTAGATTTCCTGAACATTTTGGAAGTAATAACCACATTTGGGGTGATGTTAAGCATGATTTGGGGAGATGACACCTTCCAAGCATAGGAAAAAATCATGGCCTAGCAAGGGAGCAAGGAATGGAAGAAGGAACTCTAACCCCAACTCTGTCCCCCACTGGCTATGTGACATGGCATCATTAATTTCATCGTTAGGCTTCAGTTTTCCCATCTGCAAAAACAGGAGTGTTGAATTAAAGTTGTCTCAATCCTGTTCAAATGGAAAAAGCATTGAAAAACATGAGGCCATACCTCAGGGGTTGCACCTGAGGGGAGGGGGCTTTCTTCACTGATGACCCTCTTGGTTCTCACATCTCTGGTTACCACTTCCTTACCATTTTGTGATCCCACACAAAAGGGCCTGATCAAAATGCTCAACTGGCTTTGAAGTCATCTAGAGCCCCCTGCTGCCCCCGAGTATGCAGATTCAGGAGATGAGACTGACTCCTCTAGTTCTGCTCATGAGAAGAGAGAGGACGACATTTGAACCCTTCCAATGTCTAATCTTCTAGTGCATCTAGAGACTATGCGGAAAGCAACTTTTAAAAACTACACTGTATTTTTAGAATTTTTTGTTTTCCTTTTAGTCATAATCCTATGAGTGATATAGCAGCTTGCTTCTGGGACAGGAGACAATGCATATAAAAAACATAAAATATGTACTTCTACAAAAACCACTGGAAAAGTGCCTCCTCTCTCCTGAAGCCTTTCCATTAGAGATTCTCAAGACTTCTCCATGACAGACTTTGGTATTATTCTTGTCCCATTCTGTGTGATAGTTTACAAAACTAAGGAGTAACTTGTTACTTGCAGATTGTAGACACTATTTCTAGATCATTGACCATGCTATATTTATAACAAAAGACTTTCTTCAAGGGACTTGTGACTCAAACTTAGTTCTTAGTAATTTTTGGATACCTGGGAAATGATAGCTTTTAAGGGGCCTTCCTTTTCTACTGTTTTAATATTGTATATATTCTATAATTTTATCTTTATCTAACTATCACCCCACCACCCACTTCTCCAATAAAAGTATGTGAGCTTTAACTATGAAATTTCTCATCATCTTCGCTATTAAGGGAGTCTGAGTAACTGAGGATTTGGGGTTCCCATAGATCCTAAATTCATGATAAACCCAAGTCAGTCAGTATGCACTCCTTGATTCACAAGGATGGATGACTTGAGAACTTGAGAAGGTGTCATCCCCCTAAATCATGCTTAGTATCACCCCAAATGTGGTTATTACTTCCACTGTGAACTGAAGGATTGAGGACTGGAGAGGGATGGATGAGTTGAGAACTTGAGAAGGTATTTTAGAATGGGTTTACTAAGTATATCACAGATTCACTTCAATGGTGGATCTTCCACTAAGAAGTTAACCAATGTCCCAAAGTGTCCAAATGTCCCCTCCTAGAGTAGTGACTAGGCAGCCAGATTAGCCACTGAGAGGAACAAGGCTGACCAATGGTTATTGGAAATTTGAAGAGAGTTGAAGTCTGTGTCAAAAGTAGGTTAGGAATCATAGGAAGATGCCAATCCATAGGGACCAGGCAGAAAGGGGGTCTTAGGTAAAGGGTTATACCAGTTAGAAGGGGTTGCACTGCTACATTCTGGTACAGGAACAAACAACCCCAAAATCTCAGTTGCTAAGCACAACAAAAGTTTATTTCTTGCTCACATTACATAATTTCCATTGATTAGCAAAAGATTGCTCCATGCATTCGCTCAGGAGCACAAACTGGTGACTGCTTTGCCATCTCACAGCTGTGCCATCTGCATAGATCATGTGGCTCCTTCAGTTTCTGCGCCGGGGAAAGATAGAATGGAGGACACCTCAGCCTACAAAAGAAGCACTTCTACTAACATTTCATTGGTCAAAACTGGTCAGATGACCCCATCTGACTGCAAAGGCTGCTGATAAATGTAGTTTTCCATGTGACCAGAAGCCGAGGAAAGACAGATATTCATAAGCACAATTAATATCTGCAAAAGGGGTCTAGAATCAGGGCTGCAAGATGTGATGGGACAGACAGATGGCAGGAAAACTTGCAGAGATTCCTGGAGGGCTCATCACACCTCTACTCTTCTTAGGGTTAGAGAGAGCTCTAGGGGTGTCAAAAGATTTGAACAACATTCAAAGTAGTTAAGGATACCTGGAAAATGATAACTTTTAAGGAGCCTTCCTGTACTACTGTTTTAATATTATATACTATAATTTTATCTTTATCTATCACCCCACCACCCACTTCCCCAGTGTGAGCTTTAACCATGAAATTTCTCATCATTTTCACTATTAAGGGAATCTAAGAAACTGATGATTTGGATTTCCCACAGATCCTAAATTCATGGCAAAGCCAAGCTGTTCAGCATGCATGCCTTGATTCACAATCCCTTATGGACTGAAGGACTGGGGATTGGAGAGGGATGAATGACATTGCATTGTTTTAAATTAAAGTTTCAAGCCATCTTACTTCCTTCTCTCTCTCGGTTGATTTAAAAAATTTTAAGTGCACAAACCTTTCTATATCTTTTCTTATCTTCCTCCACTTCCTGAGTAAGACACAAGATAACATCATTTTGTCTAACTGCATTATTTCCAGAATCCTCTATCAGAAAGGAATGTTCCCTTTATTTAATTGAGTTTAGTTTTGTTGTCTGTAAAATAGGAATAATAAAGCCTGCCTCACAAAATTGTTGTGAGAATTAATGAGATGCTAGAGAGAGAGAGATTTTGGAGAGTGAGAGTTCAGAACTGCTTAGAGTCAGATAAATTTTTTGAGACATGACTTCTTTCTCTCATTATCCAAGACTCAGAAGCTAAATAGATGCAGATGCTATAGCAGGAGAGACTGATATATGCAAAGCACTTAGGATTGCTTCTGGCACATGCGAGCCCTCTGCAATATCAGTATTTGTGCCACTGTTACTATTACAATCACTGTTATTTCTACTCATGCTTCTAACGTCATCTCTTCACACACTACTCTCATGGGTATTTTTTTTTTGTCTTTGTTTTAATAAACCAAATCCTGCTTACAGGCAAGCTTATCCCCCTTGCCAAGGATGCTTTTTACCAGAATATAAGAATGTATTTTAGTTTCTAGTCCTGGGACACTGCCTAATGTCTCTTCTTTTCATTACTCTTCTTTTCTCCTTTTGCAGTGGTTTCTGATCCTGCTTCTTTATTGACATTGAAGTTTTCACATGGTGTAGTTACTTTCATTTTCTTTTATGAATTGCAGTGCCGGTGGCAGATATCAAAGCTGTGGTGACGGGAAAGGACTGCCCTCATATGAAAGAGAAAGGTGCCCTTAAACAAAACAAGGTATGATCTCCAAATTATTGCAAATAGCTCTATTTGTCCAATGCAGTCAGCGACTACAGTCAGCCCAGCCCTCCTTTACAGCAGCGTGTGTGTGTGTGTGTGTGTGTGTGTGTGTGTGTGTGTGTGTATGTATGTATGCTGTTGCACATCTCAGCTCTTTTCTTTCTTGATTCCTTTTGCATCTCTCACCCTTATTTTTTCTCTCCCTGATCGCTTTTCTATTGCCCACTGTCTCTTTCATTCTCTCACTTCCAGTCTACTTGTAACCCTAAGGATTAACCTCCCATTTATGTTCGTCTCTCCCTTCCTCAACTTCCTCCCCACTCTCTTTCATTTTCTCCTGCTCTAATCACCCCTTAATATCCTCCCTGAGGTCTCAAGTGAAGCCTGTGACAGGCAGAGAACAGCTGACTAAAAGAATCCTAGAAAACTTCAAAGGCCTGATAACCTTCCACGTCATGGAAAGTAGGCTGTGAAATATCTCAAATTCAACTTAAAGGAGAACATTTCCCCAGGGATGTATATGACTTAAGCCTCCTTTCACACTGCAACACTTTTCACCATCCCCTCCTAGTTTACCAACCATTCCATTACTGTTCTATTGCAGAGGGCAAAGGAGGGAGGATTATCTGAAAAGGCGGAAGAATTTTCTTTGCCCCCTGGAGCTATTTGCCCTTGTAGAGGCCATCAGGGAGCCAATTCTTTGTTCATACCTCTTGGCATCTTGTAATGTATGCCATCCATGACCAAAAGTATCCAGATTTATCTGAGTGCTCCAGATACCTTGGGACCAAAAATGTCACATAGATCAATAGGTTGCTTCTTTATTTGCAATGTCAGTATCTAAAAGGGACACCAAGTGATACACATCTTGCTTATCAATCAGGGTTAAAAATAAATAGTCCTGCTCTATAATTTCAAGTGTTATAAAACAAGGGAATCCAGGTCTTTGCAAGATGGCTCTCTGTATGGTTAAGGAAAAACAAAAGTGCTATGAAAATACTGTTCAGGAAGACAGAGGGCAGGAGAGGTAGCCCAGGAGGCTGATTGCAAGATCTTTGTTTCTTAAGTAAAGTAAGTATAACGTGCCTCAAGTGAAATTCCTTCTTTGTTGAGCCTGTCACAACACTATCAAATAATGCATTTAGTTGATAAGGATGTTAGGGCATGTCTAAGAGGCCAGGGTCTGTGGATTATCTGTTATACAGTACCCATAGAAGTTTCTATCCTCTCTTCTCCATGATGTGGAGAGTCAGGGATTCTGTAGCTCAGCAGATTCCAGGGGAGCATCCTTAGTTGCAGCAGCAAGTCCTCAGTTTTCATGGTTTGCCTCTTGTGGGGCAGACTTTCTTCAACACCAGCAGGAACTACCATATGCTTCATATGTCAGGTGTTCCCTCCAGAATCTCGGAGAGCACTGGTTCTGCTCAGCTCCAGCTGAGAAGGTCCCTGTGGTTATATAACACTTGGAGCTGAGCAAGAAACAACGTGGGGGAATTGGCAGTAACTGGAGTCTGTAACCCAAAGAAGGCCAGGAGGGGTGTACCTGAAAGCAGAGCAGCCTGCCAAGGCTCTAGCGTACTAAGTAAGGACAGAGAGAATTGTGTGAGATAGGTGTGGAGGGACTTCCTGTTTCAGTATGGAAGGAACTTGAAAGTTGCCACTCCCATTCTCACAGTAAAAAGAAGCTAAGCAAAGTAGAAATCTATGAGTTTATTTGGACCTATTAGAGATAACTGATGTTACATGCAAACCATCACCCTGGAACATGGAGAGTCAGGTGTCCAAGAAGTCATAACAACCTTAAACATGCCTGAACTTAACATGAAGACATCAAAATACATGAGTTATGAACCTGATAGAACTGAAAGCAGAAGTCGACAAATTCCTTATTATATTGGAGACTTCAGCATCCTTTTGTCAGTAATCAATAGATCAAGCAGGCAGGAAATCAAAAGGATATTGATGACCTGAACCATGCTATCAATCATCTAATTGACATTAATAGAATAATCTACACAACAACTGAAGCGTACACATTCTTCTCAAGCTTGCAGAAAACAGTCACCAAGGTAGACCACACTTTGAACTATAAAACATGTCTTAGCAACTTTAAAAGAATAGCAATCATACAAAGTATGTTCTCAGACCACAATGGAATTAAACTAGAAATCAATAGCAGAAAGATAGCTGAAAAATCCCCCAAATATTTAGAAATTTAACAACACACTTCTAAATACCCCATATTTCCAAGAAGAAGTCTCTAGAGAAATTAAGAATGTTTCAAACTAAATAAAATGAAAGTCCAACTTATCAAAATGTGTGGGATGCAGTGAAGGCAGTGCTTAGAGGGAAATTTATAGCATTGAATGACGATACTAGAAAAAAGAAAGATCTAAAATCAATAAAGTTTCCACCTTAAGACACTAAAAAAGAGAAGCAATTTAAGTCTAAAGCAAGCAGAGGAAAAAAATAATAAAAATTAGAGAAGAAATCAATGAAACTTAAAACAGTAGAAAAAAATCAACAAAACCAAAAGCTGGTTCTTTGAAAAGATGAATAAAATTGATAAATTTCTAACCTGACTAACCAAGGAAAATTAAGAGAAAGACACATGCCATCAATATCAAAACAGGGTAGAGATGATGATTTCATTTGAACCTAGGATATATACGGGTGTATTTGACCTTTTTGTATCAGTCTCCTCTCCCCTTAAAGGAGACTAACAACACAAACTGAGTAAATGATACTTTGCAGTCTCCCTCTTTTTTTACTTATTGTCATGACACTTCTTTAAAAAATATGGATGGATGGATGAATGGATAGGTGGGTGGATGAATGGATGGGTGAATGAGTAGATGAATGAGGGTGGATAGATGGATGGATGGGTAGGTGGGTGGATGAATGGATGGATGAATGGGTAGATGGATAAGGGTGGATTGATGGATGATGGGTAGGTGAATAGATAATGATGGATGGACGGGTAGGTAGGTGGATGAGTAGATGTATGAGGGTGGATAGATGGATGATGAATAGATAATGATAGATGGATGGATGGATGGATGGATGGAGGATGGATGGATAGGGCACAGTGTTGTAAACATAAGACTGCACATGAAGGTTACTTGCTGGGACTCACTGGCCCATATTTTCCAGCTACTCCTGGAGTTCCAGTCTGCCTTGAGGGGTAAGAGTGGCAGTACTTCCACCAGCTTAGCTATTTCATTTGCATATGGATGACATTTACTTGTCTTGTAATTTTTTTTATTTAAAAAAATGTGTAGAGCTAGGATCTTGCTATGTTTCCTAGGCTTATCTTGAACTCTTGGCCTCAAGTGATCCTCCCACCTCAGCCTTCCAAATTGCTGGGATTACAGGAATGAGCCATTGCACATAGCCCTGTCTTGCAATGTTAATAGTATTCATACACATAATCATCAGACAAACCATCAAAAGGCAAACAGGAAAGCCGCAGTTCTGCCTCTTCCCCCCTACATTCACACCCTTATCTCCAGTACTCCGGACACCCTCTCCTCCCTACCTCTGCGACTTGTAAAAAGGGGAAAACCTGCAACCTAAAAGGAGAATTGACCAAAATGTGTACATAGGAGGTATGTCAGCACACAGCGGATAGGCAACAACCAAGTCATGGTCCTGGCTCTTTGGACAGTTTTTTCAGCTGGGAGCAGCTTCTGGTATTTTGTGCCACAGGACCCTTGGTTAGCTTATTCACTGAGTAGAGCAAATTGAGACATTAGCATCTACAAAGGAGATACTTCGTTAATGCCATTAATAAAGTGTTAGTAACAGACAGTTCTTTTACTCATTCATTCTCTGCTGATGTGCCCAGCACTGCCCAGGACCCTGGGAATAGAAGGAGGATGGAATCTGGTCCTTTCTCTTGAGGTGTCTACTGCAGAGGCATTTGTTCATGTAGTCATTCACTCAACCAGTCTTGGAGTACCTGAGATAGGATGAGCTCTAAGCATAGGATGTAAACAGGGCAGATGTGGACCTGTCCTCCTAAAGCTTAGAGTCTAACATGTTTAACAAAGGTCAGTGCAACAGGCAGAAGAAGTGCTGGATTCTTCACAGAGAGATTAGAGAATTTTTCATTGAGACTTGAAAAGAATTGTCATAAGTAGATGGATGTTCAATTGGAAGACTTTTATTTTTAAGGACTAAGGAGACTAAATTAAAACTCTATACTTTATAGAAGAAGTTGATATGTTACTATATGTTTTAAGTTGGACACTCTTGGTACTTGTCTCACTGGATTTGAGGCTTTTAGTTAAATAGTCAACACAGTCAACACAGTCACCAGAGAGAAGATTTCAGCAGATTCCACTAATTCAGATAGGCATGTATTTGGTGTAAGAGAAGCTTCCATCTTCTTGTGTGCCAGAATTAAGCTTTTGTTTTTCCAGTGTGATGCTTTAACCTGTAATAAGAAGCATATTCTACTAGAGGCTGATGTCCCAGCATCAACTTGAAAACCCTGCTCTTAACCAAAAATCCCTTTGTTTAGATTTGCTTCATTCATCATTCATTCATTCAATAAATGAATTGAGCATCTTCCTTGTGCCAGGTGCTAGGGATTCAAAGATAAATATGCCCTGGCCCCAGGCCCTGGGAGCCCAGTAGATAAGATTTATGTATAAACATGCAATTACAATTCAATGGGTCTATGCTCCCCAACATTTAAACACTGAGAGAGCCTAAGAGAGTTGGGAAAGCCTCATGGAGAAAACGGCATCTGATCTAGCTTTTGAAAGGAATTGGCAAGGCAGAGAAGTGAGAGGAAGACATTCCAGAAGTAGGAAATAGTCTGTGAAAAAGCACAGGGGCCTTTCTGCATGTGAAAAGTAACTTCTGACTGGAAAACATTAAGTTTAGAATGTAGGATAGATGAGGCAAGAAGAAGAAAATAGGTTGGAGAACCATTGGCCGATAACACTAAGATAGATTGGGGCCAGAAAGCCATATCTGCCTGAAGAAGGCAATCTCTTCTATTATGCTACATGAATGAGTGGTTTTTGCCTTCTAAAATAGAAATTCAAATTCATAGATACATAGATGAGCAGCAGTGCACTACAGCTATGAAATCTACTGCTACTTCTATGACCATACGTAGCACCCATACCCATGCCAAGTTATATCCTGTGTCTTTCATCAAAATGCTTTGCCAGCAAGATGACCTGGATAGGTGGAAAACCAATATAGATAAGTGAATGCTGGATAAAATGGCCAAATGTGGTAAGTTACCCCCAAACAATGTAAGGATTGGCAGCCAACACTATATACTGAAAATATGTAGCATATAACTCTACTCTTATATTCAGGCAGTCCCTCATCTGACCCATGGAAGAAGGCAGTCCCCAAACCCAGGCACTATTTCTCTGAGAATGCCCTGACCCAGCATGCCTTGTCACCAGTCCCAGGGTCGGAGAGTTAAGAACAGGGGTCACAGGCCCCAGGTCATGGGTTGATGTTCAGTTCCTCCTACCTCCACTCTCCTCAGCTCATCTGGGCCCTCCTCCACATGGCAAGGTGGCAAGTATGCATCAGTGGAACAGAGGATGGAGACAAACTGCTCCTGGATATAATTTTTCATTGAATTGACTCCTGAGAGAATAACAGCCCTTTGGTTGTGAGAGGCAAAGCCCCAGAGCGTTAGATGTCAGAGTGAGTGTTGTGATGTGTGGAGGCAAGAAGACCCTCAGTGGGACACAGATTGGTGACAGTCTACTCAACCGCCACCTGGCACCTCTCTCCCTCATAGACAGTTTGGACAGGTGGCAGCTTCTGGAGCGTTAGTCCAAGAGGTGACATCACTCCTGGCTCTGTATCCTTCCTGTTACAAGTGCTGAAGAGCTGACCTTCACCAATGACTCAATGTCAGCAAGCCAGAGATGTCAATAAAACCCATTATACGTGATAACACCCTTTAACGCAGGCATGCAGTTCAGGGAATTAATTCCTCCCACCACCCTCCCAGGCAGCCTTAGTGAAATTAAAGTGGGAATTGACATTCTCATGAATTTCCCATTTCCTGCCTGTGTTTATCAGGAATCTAGGTCATGGCAGTTCCAATCATTCACCTCTTGAGTGGTATATGCCATAGAAGGGCAAAGCCCAAAATTTGCACGCTCCTTCCCTTTTCTTCCTTCTCTGTGTCCCACTGCAGAAGAGAAAGTGTCACAGCAATAACCATTCTGACACTCTGGTCTCGAGTGACTTCTCAGCACCTAGCCAAGAGCACACATCTGGGCTGTGTGGTGTTCACACTGGCTGTCGTCAGCAAGGTGGCAGTCAGCCATGTGATTTATCTGAGCAAAGTGGCCACCGTGTCCATGATCAGCCCAGAATGGCCTTGGTGAATTTCAACTATATCTATTTACCGCTGAGGGTCCCCTCATGCCACTGTGATATCCTGACTGGTTGTTCAAAAGCAAAGCCCGTCTTCTTTTTTCTCCCTAGTTTCTCAAGTATGAGTCAGAGAGTTTTCCTAATGAATGACTCTAAGATTAGGAAGGAAATCGTCATTTTTAATCAGTATTTCTAATCTGGGAACAATTTTTATGAATTTATATGATTAGAGCATAACATTTCAATATTAGAGTTGGGAAAAAAAAATGTTTTAAGAAGAAATAATGACCTGTGCTCCCAGCAACTTAAGATAATTATTTTCATTTCACATATTTCCTTCCTTTCCACAGGTAGACATGATCACGGATGTGATCAGTGTGTACATAGTGTTCATTTCTCCTGCTTTTCTTCACTTAACCTCAAATCTTCATTATTCTACTGAATTACTGGCCAAGTATATTTCTCTCAGTGTCTAATTTGTGATTTCTTCAATACCCAAAGAGAAATATTTAATTTCTCATAATGTTAATACAGATAATAATATTTAACTTTTGCTTGTTTTTGAATTTTTTTTTTTTTAGGAATAACCCCAGGAGTAGGATTCCTAATTTTTTATATGTATTGCCTTATTGTTTTGTTTGTTTGTTTTCAAAAAAGGATGATATCAATTTACAGTACTACAAATAAGGACATGACCATTTTAATTGTAAATTAAAAGACCCAAGAAAGGTGGCAAGAGTTATGGTTATGAAAGCAAATGCCACCTTAATGGCAAATTTGTGTGTGTGTGTGTTTTGGTGATACATCATTGTCTTTGTCTTTACTGAGCAGGCCTGAGTGTAGGTCTAGGAAGAAAAAGAATAAGAAATGAGGAGAGCATGTCTGCAGAACAGCTCCCATTCCATGACTCAGCATTCTTTCCTTTGCTTGTTTCTATTTCTGTCAAGGTGAAGCTGTTTGAGTAAGAGATACTGGTAGGTCTAGCCCGAAAACAAGAACTGCCCCCTCTTAATGAGGGACAGCTGGAGGTGAGCAGGACACAGACAAACTCCACGAGAGCCAGAAATAGCTTGACAATGGACTGTGTTGGCAGAGGCACACAGCTAACACAGGTCTGTGGAGCTCACTGTGGGAGAATTCTTTAATCCGTCTAAAATTCTGAATTCTAGAGGTATTGACCTCGTCTTTTTGCCTTCCATCTTCTTTCTGGGGCATTCTTGTCATGAGTCACCGGCCAATAACAAATCCTCTGACAGATGTTAGGGTAGAGAATGATGTGGAAAGATCTGGCTCCCTAGGAAATAACGCATCGTGGGCAATTACTGAGCACTGCAGCTCCCAGATCATAGCAGGGGAGAAGGACAGTCACCACTGGTGCCTAATAATGGCACAGAGAAGGAAGGTATGCTAGAACATGTGTGTTAGAACAGTGCAGACTGCTGGTATGTATACACTTGACCCTTCCCCTCCAGATTAGGAGCCATTAGGGTGTTGAGATGAGTTGATGTCTCTCATCTTTTGCTGACTGCTTAAATCAGGAGAATGATCACCCTGCTCAGTACTGATACAGCACATACAGTTTGATAAGTATGTTTTCATGTACATATTAGACATGACACTGAGTGCTTTGGCCAAGGTCATTCACCTACAATGAAATGAAAGTATCACTTAGTCCCTGAATCTTTGGGCCTAGCCTATAGTCTGCACTCAGTAGGTGCTCACCAATGAGTGGCCCCATGTTTCTTCTCCTTTATACCCTATATCCTCTGCTGGATAAAATCAAGGCTCTGTGTGGCCTTTGCTCCATAGCAGCTCAAAGATCAAAGAACAGACATATAGACAATGGGTTCACCCAAAATTCTCCTTGCCTCCAATGTACCTTCATACTTTTCAGTCTGCTTGGGAATGATAGAAAGAGCAACCCTTCATACTGCTGAGAGAGAGTTTACTGTTTGTAAAATAGAAAACAACAGCACAGCTTTGGGGGGCAGCCTTGAGTGCTCATTCGACCTCTCTGAGCCCGCCCCATAAAAGGGGATGATAACACTTGCTACAAGGGCTGCATGAGAATCAAATGAGATGGTTCATGCACACCTCCTATGAATGGAGAGTAGGAATCAGGCTGTAGACCTTGAAAGGCATGCTCCTTCCTCCCGTCAGCCTCATTGCTGCTCCTGGAGGCCCTACTCCATGTTCAGACTACAAATATTAGTAACTGCAAAACGAATGTGCCAGTTTCCCTTCAGGTGGTGTTTTCTCTAATCTCTTGTAGGAGGTGCTTGAACTTGCTTTCTCCATCTTGTATGACTCAAACTGCCAGCTGAACTTCATTGCTCCCGATAAACACGAGGTAAGGATCTCAGTGAGGTTAATTTATGTTACATTCTGGAACAGTATTGGAAAGAAAGAAATTTCACTTCATTTGTTGTTGTTGTTGTTGTTGTTTTTAATAAAGGCCCACATGAGAAAATAATGAATAAAGGGAATCTTGTTGTCTTGGAATAGAATAGAAACTTCTTGAAAACTGCCAGTTACAATAGGTTCAACTTCCCAGTAGCTTGATTGATAGAAATGATAAAGAAAAAAGACACAAATGTCTCAAACTCAGCAAAGTCATCATGGTTAATCCGGAGAAAGAAGCAGCCCTGGTTACAGCTCTGGTTTTCATTGAATAATTTAGTTTTTGGTCTGGATTTCCCAAGATAAACAAGTCTCTATTCTTTAAAACATCTGATGAAGTAGGTTTTCTACCAAGTTTCTTTAAGCTATTTTAAGAGGTTTAAGACTCTCTCTGCTGTTGGGATTTTATTTTCAAGATGCTTTTATTCCTTTTTGACATCTTGTTATATGTATAATTTGTTTCTCTTCTTGAAGCACGCTGTCAGCTATATTTAAAATATTTAGCATAAATCTAGGAAAAGGCATTTGTAAGATAAAGTAGCAGTTATGGTTGATTTAACTTTCTTTTGTAAACTAAAACCCAACATCATGCTTGAAACTTTTATTTTTAGATGATACCATTCAAATTTTTGTTTTGTGTATGACTGCATAAACAGCTTTTAGAAAGGAAGGGAACATTTTAATAGAATCTGACTTTTGTTCCCCGTTTCCCCTAGGACATATAGCTCATTTAGAAGTTATTCAGTGTCTGGTTTTCACTGGTTTGAAGCTTTTGAATAAAATTGTACATCCCTAAGAGAGAGGAGAGATTAGACACAAATCCTGCATTTAGAATGGTGCTTAAATATAATTCTCTGTCACTTGACATTTAGTTTGCTGAAGGGTAAGACTTTGTCTTCATCTTTCTGAAAATAGATACTCTGTCCTACTGTTTCTGTTTTTAAATAAAATTGTGGTTCTGCATAGGCCACCATATTTAAGATGTATGGAGCTGCATAGAAAACTACTTAAAATAGTAGAACTTTAGATGTTATTTAAATCTATGCAAGGCTGTTTTCCCCAGTGTACATTAACTCCAGATCAGGATAAATGTTCTGGAACTGCCAGATTTTTATTTGTATCTGCCACTTCTTATAGATACAATGAAGAGAAAAATGCCATATGCTTGTGAACACTTTTAATTTCTTCAGGCCTCTTTCATATCTATTACCTCATTTTATTTTCATAATCACTCCATAAAATAGAAAATTCTGTTACACATATTTTCATTTTTCAAATGAAAGGAGACAGTCCCCCTTCCCCCCCGAACAGAATACTTCAGTAATGAAAAAGATAATAGTTCAGTTGATTTTTGGACAACTTGGGGTTAGGAATACCAAACCCCTGTGCAGTTGAAAATCTGCATATAACTTTTGACTCCTCAAAAACTTAACTACTAATAGCCTACTGTTAACTGGAAGCCTTGCCAATAACATAAACAACCAATTACCATAATCTGTTTTATATTATTATATACTGTATTCTTATAATAGAGTAAGCTAGAGAAAAAAATGTTATTAAGAAAACCCTAAGGAAGAGAAAATATACTTACTATTTATTAGTGGAAGGTCATCATCATCAAGGTCTTTATCCTCATCACATTGAGTAAGCTGAGGAGGAAGTGGAGGGATTGGTCTTGCTGTCTCAGGGGTGGCAGAGGCAGAAGAGGCAGAGCAGGTGGAAGGGGAAGCTGGAGAGGCAGGCACACTCAGTGTAACTTACATTGAAAAAAAATTCACATAGAAGTGACTCATGCAGTTAAAACCTATGTTGTTCAAGGGTCAACTATAACTAGCCTGGTTTATACTCTGTCAGGCGCCATTAAATGCTTATATAATTCTAAAAGAAACAAACTTATATTATTCCTTTTATAAAAGAGGGAAATGCGGTACAGAGAGGCAGAGAAACGTGTCCAGGGTCACACAAGTAGTACGTAATGGAGCTGGGATTTAAATCCTGGTCGTCTAGTTCCAGAAGCTCCTTGGAGCTAGTAAGGGAAAGAGCAGGCACTGAGATTACACTTCTGGCAAGCCCACTTCTCAGCTTCTGCAATCATCAACTCACGCCAATCTGGTATACCTATGCCCTGCCCACTCTTTCCCCCACACCCAGCTGCCAGCCCCAAAGATTTTGAAGCAAATCTGGTTATTGTATCACTTTATTTGTAAATATTCCTGTAGGCATCTCACAATAATGAAGAGTCTACTTTGCAACATAACTGTAACGCCACTATTATACCTAAGTAAATTAATGTGGTGGTTTTAATACTACCATGTGCAGTCAATTTTCAGGTTTCTCTAATTGTTTCATTCGTGTCATTTTTCTTTTATAGTTTGTTCAAGTCAGAATGCAAATATGATCCACACATTGCAGTTGGTTGACCTTTTTGTAGGTTTCTCTGAAGCTGTAGGTTCCTCTGTTCTATCTTTCTCTGTCTCAGGCAATCATGAGCATGTGCTTTCTTTCCTTGCAATTTACTTATTGAAAAAACTAGGTACAGGCAATCTTATAACATTGCCTGTAGTCTAGATTGTGTTGATTTTAATTCTGTGTATTAGTTTATTGTTGCTACTGTAGCAGACTACCACAAACTTACTTTTAAACTACACAGGTTTATCATACAATTCTGGATGTCAGAGGTCTGATATAGGTCTTATTCTGGACTCAAATCAAGGAGTCAGCAGGACTGCATTCCTTTCCAGAGGCTCTAGAGCAGATATTGTTTCCTGGCCTTTTCCACTTTCAAGGCTACCCGCCTTCCTTGGCCTCCATACATAGCAATGGCACATTGAATTCTTTCATCACATCTCTCCAGTCCCCTCTTCTGTAGTCAAACTCCTTCTGCTTCTTACTTTACTGCCTCTGACGCCTCTTCTGGATCCCACTCTCACTTTTTAGGACTCTTGTGATTCCATTAGGCCCACCCGGATAATCCAAGATAATCTCAAAAAGAAAAGAAAAATCCAAGATAATCTCTCTATTTTAAGATGAGCTGCTAGAAACCTTAATTTCATTCTTTTCCATGGAACCTGATATTTACAGGAGCTAGGGAGTGGAGTGTGGACATCTTTGGAAGGTAATATTCTACCCACCACCACCTGCAATATCATTTCCTATATTCATCTTTCCCCTGTATTTTCTAGAAATTGAAAGTTAGAGAGTTAATCACATTCCGGATCATTTTGTAAGCAGCAACAGTAGTGTTGTATACTTTTGTGGTGTCTTCTTGCCTTTCTTTCTCGAATGTTAGCAGCCACCAATGCTTGTTGCCTAGATCATTGGATGCATCAAAGGTTGCAAAAGGTTGATATCCCAATTCTATCATTCTTTCTTCACTTATTAATGAAGAGAAATTTGTTTTATTAACTATCTGGTTCCTCAAAAATTATACAACTTATATATGGTAAGCAGGATAAATACTTAATTTTCTTCACCACTTTTCACAATAATAAGCATCTTTCCAAAAAGACCAATGAGGTGTTTTTGATGTTTGAGTATTATTATGAACTCGTGGGTTTAAACTCATTTGTGTCTTAATATGTTAAAGTTATTGTCATTGTTAGCATCTTACTTATCCTATCTGGGACAAGTAGGAACACCATCAGGTTGTCTTCTGAGTCCTATCGACATGACCCTCTATGTCTTTGATCATTTTCTGGCATTCTGGTGTGACAGGATACTCTAGGTTCATCTGGTAGTTTCCTGTCTTTTCTTTATGGAGCCTTGGTTACTTTTAATAGGAAATGCTATATAGTGACCAGGTTAAGGTGTGCTTATTACTACATGGTTGGTTCTTACTTTTAGACCTTTGGGAGAAAGAGCCAGGAGTTATAATTTTTTTTTTAATTTAAATGTATCATGAGTTGATACTGATCACTCCAACTCAGATTCAGTATTACAGGGTTTTTATTTATTGGTTAATGTACTTTGTAATAAACTCTCCTGTGTGTGCTCTTTCTCCAAAGAAAAAGCACCATAAAAATGTTCCTGTGGGCTAAATTAATCTGTACTAGGAAGCTAGCCAAGGCTGGGAAGGCAAAGAGCAATAATCCCCAAGACTTAGAGAATTACCATGAATCAATGTTAGAGCTGGAAGGGGCCTTCAAGATTATAAGTTCAGTAATGCCCATACTTGGTCACGCATCAGAATTATCAGGAAGTTTTTTTATAAACAAAGCCTCCTCACCCCATACCTACAAGTCCAGGATCTCCAATGTAAGAACTAGGTATCTATTTTTATCAAGGTTATTTATGAGGAAATTGATAGTTTCTTCAGGATCTGAATAAGGTATTCCTGAAGATGCTAGTGCTTCCAAAAATCCCTTAGCACTAAACCTGTGTTTAGATGGGTTAAGTGCTTTGGCTGATGTTATATAGCCAAGGTAGAACCAAAGTCCCACAGTTCAATGCTGCCCTCCTCAGACATGGCCTCATAATACATATCCATTGTGCTTAAAATGTGGTGCCACTGGTATGCATTGTGATAGATTTCCATCACAACATGATAACTGTAGATTTATATAGTGCTTGCAATATACTATTGGTACATTTTATGTTTAGATTTCTTATCATATTCCAGAATACAGTCCAGATAGCCACAGTGCAAAAGATAGGCTAAGCAGGGTCTTGAATTGCCAGTTAACCTCATGAGGCCAGGAGAGGAGGGAATTCAGAGTGCATGCTAGAAGGAGGGCCAGTTCAACAAGAAGAGCAGAGCAGTGCTATCAAAGTCCCATGTAGGACTAGGGACCACCCAATAGGTGAGTAAAGCATAGCATCCAGAACAAGACAATTTTCTGAGATGCTGGCAGCAAGGCTGGCTCTTTTACTAGGTATCATGATTCTCCTTCCAGGTCAGGGCAGGACTCTGGCCTCTGGGAGGGAAGCTGACAAGAAGAGCAAGGAAGGGCCTCAGATAAACCAGGCATTGTTCCTCTCCCTGCTTCCTCCCAGGAGTTCCTAGTCTACTGGAGAGGCAAAAGGCTGTAATTAATTTTATGAGAGGAGAATAACCAAACTCTTAGTTGGGTATGCTGAAGGACTTTTCCAAATATGCAATGTCTCAGGGAATAGGTACCAGAGACCTGGTGAATAGAAACGCTGGGCCCTGGAGAACCAGGCAGAAGAGGTCCCTGGACAGGTAGTCAGCCCATCTCCCAGTAAGATCATGCAATAATTGTAGCCATTTTAGCTGCCAGACATTGGGCAGCAGAAGGCTATTTCCTAGTCTTTTTGCTGAGACACAAAAGTGGGACTATCACTGGTGGGATGGGGCTGTCACTGTGTGTGCTAAGAAATCAGATAAGACAGAGGTCTTCTGTAGATTAGGAACCATGATTGGAGTCAGAAAAGAAGCAAGCTTGACCAGAAGTTGAATCTAGGAGTGTTGGAATACATTCCACCAATACCTAAAAGTCATAGACTCACTGGTAGGATGTTAGAGATATTACACTGCACAGTCATGGAGAACTCAAACCTTCTGCTTACATAAGGATTCATCCTTTGCAGAGAAGAGCATAAGCACTGGGGTCAGATTGCCTTGGTTCAAATCCCACCTATTCCACATACTACTGGGTTACTTCTCTGTACCTCAGTTCCTTCACCTGTCAGGCAGATATGAAACAGAAGTGTCAACTTTCTAGAGACGCTGAGACCATTAAATGTCAATGTAAGCAAAGCACTTAGCACAGAGCCCAGCACATGTTGAGTATTCACTAAGTGTCGGCTATTTTTACTACTCCTGTTAATTGTCACCAGTAATGATCACTGTCACCTCCCTTCCTACCAGTACTGTATCTGGACAGATGGACTGAATGCGCTACTAGGGAAAGACATGATGAGCGACCTGACGCGGAATGACCTGGACACACTGCTCAGCATGGAAATCAAGCTCCGCCTCCTGGACCTGGAAAACATCCAGATCCCTGATGCGCCTCCACCAATCCCCAAGGAGCCCAGCAACTATGACTTCGTCTATGACTGTAACTGAAGAGGCCAGGCCCAGACACGCCCCTTCCAAAACTGGAAAAGCTAGCTAATGGGAGAGAGGAATGAAAACACCCACGCCTTGGAATCCTCCTTTGGTAAAGGGAAGCTGTGGGTCAATACTTCCTTCAGCCTCGCCTCTAGCCCCGGCATCTTTCACCCCCCCCCCCACCTGGTGTCTTGCTCACCTCCCCAACTCTGTTTCTAGGCTCCACTGCTTTAGGTCACTTCCCATTGCTGCAGTCCACTGGTGGGACAAGAGCAAAGCCCACTACCAGTTAGAGAGCCAAAGGGCCCCTCCATCCTAGCCCCAGCAAGCATGCCCTTCCCACCTGGAGTAGGAAAGCCAGCAGCCCCAAACTGCCCTAAAACTGCCTGCCAGACCAAGGGGAGTGCCCCAAGGCCCCTGTCTGGAAGCAGTGGCCTAGCTACCTGATGGAAGACCAAACACCACGCCCTTCTTTCCCTCCTCTCTAAAGCCAGCTCATGCCACCAGTTCCATTTGAATTGAGATCTGCTCTCCAATCTCCTCCTGCCTCCCTCCCCGCTTTTGCCTTGTCCTGTTCCCCTTTGGTCCCAAGAGCAGCAGCAGCAGCAGCAGCAGCAGCCTCATCGTAGTCCTCTCTAGCATCCGTCTCCCGAACAGTCCACAGGTCCCACGCCCACTTTGCAACCGCACTGTGACCGTGACCAACTTGCCCTCCTTGCTAGTGTGAGTCTGGGGTTTCCTCTCCATACCCAGGCCAGTCCTGCCTTCTTGATGTTCACACATGCTCCCAGCCTCTTAGCTGAAAGCACAAATGGTGAAATCAGTAGTCATGCTCCATCTCTAATAGACTAAACCTGAATGCCTCTGTGACGGGCTGTTGCTATCCAAGCGTTTGGAGTTACCTTCTCCTGGAGCTCCTGCTGCAACACAGTTTCCACAGGATGGTCAAGCTGTCAGACATCCAAGTTTACATCATTGTAATTATTACTGGTATTTACAATTTGCAAGGGTTTGGGGTTAGTTTTTTGTTTTTTGGTTTTTTTGCTTTGTTTTTGTACAAAAGAGTCTAACATTTTTTGCCAAACAGATATATATTTAATGAAAAGAAGAGATACATAAATGTGTGTACTTTCGAGTTTTTTTTAATTATTTTAATCCCAAACATCTTCCTGAGAATAACATTCCCTTAAACATGCTGTGGAATAAAATGGATTGTGAGGAGTTGGGGAGCTGGTGTTTTGATTTGATAACTTGGTTGCTTGCTACTCAGTCGTCAGCACCACCTGGGAGTTTGCTGGAAATGCAGACTCAGTCCCTACCCCCGACCTGCTGAACTGTGTGAGTTGTGTGCACATTAGTTTGAGAAACATTAAGAAACATTGCTCTTAGGGACCATGGACCATTGCTAGGTCACCATAGGCTCTGATATCAGCAAAGAATGTTACTTCTGGCCAGATATGGTGGCTCATACCTATAATCCCAGCACTATGGGAAACCAAGACAGGAGGATAGCTTGAGCCCAGGAGTTCAAGACCAGCCTGGGCAACATAGTAAGAGTCCATTACAAAAAAAAAAAATAGCCAGGTGTGGTAGAGTGTGTCTGTAGTCCCAGCTACTCAGAAGGCTTTGGCAAAAGTGTCCCTTGAGCCCAGAAATTTGAGGCTGCAGTGAGTTATGATCATGCCACTGGACTCCAGACTGAGCAACAGAGTAAGACCCTGTTTCCAAAAAAAAAGAATGTCAGTTCTAAGATCATCTTAACCCACTGAGAAAATCAGACCCACTGTGTGAAGATATAATGTATTAATTTCACATTGTTGCCTCCTAACCAAGACCTTCTCTTTTTTCTCTCTTTTTTTTCTTCTTTACTATTATGTAATTTGTAGAACTAGTCAATTAAACACATCACAACTCTGAGGGAGCACATTTAGCAATGAAAAATGCAAACCCACAGACCCGAAATAAATTAAGCCAGAACAAAGTAAATCTAACTGTGAATTAATCAATTATGGGTCAGAGCTCAGCAAAGAATTTTTCTTAGGTCATTTCCACCAGAGGCATCATCGGGATCATAAACTCCAAGGGCTGAGAGGGATGTCACCACAGCTCACGCATGCAGAACTAAGTGCAGGGCAGCACAAGCTACTCTGGACATGCTGCACAAGCTGTGGATTCATCCAGGTCACTGCTCTTTACCGTCATCAGGATGTGCAATCACAGATGACCTGGGATGAAAGCTCTCCATAAACTGCAGGAAAAAAATCCTTTCTTAACCGTAGTCATTCACAGGGGGGTCCTCCTTCCCATCTGAGCACTCACACCTGAGTGTCAAGTTGACAATTCCTTCATCATTTACCCTCAATGTTATTGATACATATGTCCTTCCTGTCAGGAACAGTTATTAATCTACCCATCATCATGATAAAATGATAAGTGTTAGGGAAAAGAAAGCAAAGTCATGTTAATTTTTGCTTAGAAGTCACAAGGTCCAGTGCATGAAGACCTGAACTAAGATCTCTGAGGTCCTGCCACTCTGGTTTAAGAAATTGATCTATTCTGTGACCTAGCTGGAAAGAACCAACCCCTCTCTCTTCTTGCACTCCTATGTTGGTACATTCAATAGAAATGAACTCTTTAAGGACTATTAAAAAGAACATTCTCCTGCTGCTTCCTAGATTCTCATCCCTCGGATAGATGGAGCACCTGAGAGTGTGCTATCATTGTTCTGTATTCCTTCACCTTGTGACCATGTGGAAAAGAGCTGTTGCTTGTATTTGGTCGTCTCATCTTCTCTCTCTAGGCTGTCCAAGGCTTCTTTCCCATTTGGTGAGCCCACCACCTCAAGCTCAACTGCTGCTGCCCACAGTTTTCTAAACGTGGGCAACTCAGCCAAATCCAAGGCAAAAGTGAAGTAGGAAGCCTGACTTTGGTCAGTAGGCCTAAATTGCATTCTCCAATCCGGCTTTACCTGAAATAAAACTGATCACTTAATTTGAATCTGCTGATTTTTAATTGCTATCTTATTCTTGTTCAGAGCCCATAGGAGGAAGAAGCATTAATGGACCCTCCAAACCCCTGTGACTACTTTTAAGAGTAGGGAAGGCAGGGCAACCCCTTTGGGTCCTCTCCCACTGTGGGAGACTTTCTGTCGTCTCAATAAATCCTGGTTTCTCACTTTTAAAAAAAAGAGTAGGGAAGCAAATAGTAATTGCAAAAAAAAGTCTGAGTGTTTCTGAAATTTATTCACAAGCCTGTTCTAAACCATCCTCCAGTTATCAACCACACCACGTCCTGCCCATCTGCTCCTATAATGAACAAAACAGTTGGTGTCCCCAGTAACATGCATACCCTTCACTCATTTTCTTTTAGTTATGAAAATATTTTTATAATTAACATAAATCTTGAAGAAGGAAATAAAGTATCCAAGCAATAATCAAACATGCTTAGAGCTAGACACTAGAAACTCAATTTGTAAAGTTAAAATTTGTAAAAATAAAGACAAAATGTATACAATTGGGGAAATGACCATCAAGTAATTCAGTCAAATATAAAACCCAAAAAGTTGCAGCACAGTGTGGTAAATGGTATTATATAAATATGTACAAGATAGAGGAGTAGAAAGGATTTTGTTTCCAACACTTTTGAAAATGGTGTAGCAAGGGTACCTGCATAATGAACATTTGCATACCTAACCCTGAATTCTACCCCACATCTTGGAAATTAAATTTTAAAAAAAAGAAAGAAAGAAAATGGTGTAAGTCAAACAAGAGAAGTGTAAAACCTTGAGAACAGTCTTGAAAGAGAAATGTTCACTATGCAAGAGATAAACCTTCCAGGAAGAGCAAGGACTGGAAGCAGGAAAACCTGGCACTACTCAAGAAACTGTAAGTCATTCAATACAGCTAGCATAGAGGATGCATATGGGAGAGCAAGGGGAGGTACGATTGCAGAGGAAGAAAAGCACAAATCATGGAAATCCTGATAGAAGTTGGCAAGGGACTTTTACTTGAGGGCAAAAGAGTACATTAAGAGGAGTGATGTTGTCAGATTCACCATTCAGAAAAATCACAAAGACAAAACAGCCACGTGGGGGAAAGCCTGGAGTGGGGGAGAATTGGAAGCAGAGATATGAACGAGGAGATTACTGAAAGAGTCCCAAGCAAGCACCACTGGAGCCCAGACTTTGATATCAGCAGTGAAAATGAGGATGAGGGTAAAGTCATTAAAGAGGCAGTATGAGCAGGAAGTGGAGATCTCATTAAACAATGGGGTGAGGGAGAGAAGAATGAAGATGATTTCTGAGCTCCTGGAATGGCTGAGTAAGCAGATAATGGGGCTGTTATCTAAAATCAGAAAGAGAGGAGGAACCGGAGAGTTTAGAAAAGATAATGAATTGAGATGGTATGAGACAGTAGGTACTTGTTAGACTTCTCCAAACAGAAATATAAGATGTGAGGCAAGTGGTCACTTAACCACTGCGAGCCCTACTTCACTTACACAATGGAAGTCTCATTACTGGAGAGCATTGTAAATGAGGTGGCTGGAAACTGTCAGTGCTCAAAAAGTGTATTCCTGCCCACCTCTTCCTTTCACATCCTTTCCTCTGATATCCATGGCGGTTTGTGTGTATGATCTGTGGCATCGTTTGACTGAATGACAGAGAGTCCCTCAGTATCCATGGGGAACTGGTTCCAGGACCCCTGCAGATACCAAAATCTACAGATACTCAAGTCTCTGATACGAAATGGCATAGTATTTGTATATAACTTATGTGCATCCTCTCATGTACTTTAAATCATCTCTAGAAACTTATAATACCCAATACAATGTAAATACTATGTAAGTCATTTGTACTGTATTGTTTTTTAATTTTTTTATTATTGTTATCTTTTATTATATATTTTTCCAAATATTTTCCTTCCATGGCCGATTGAATCCAAGAATAAGGAAACTGCAGACATGGAAGGCTAACTGCATTTCAACCAATTCAACTTGTTTCATGGAAAACATAAACAAAAAAGGGAAAGGAAGAAAGGAAAATTTAAGAATTTGAATATGCTTCTTGAATTAAGGATTTGAGGTAACACAATAAAACTGTAATTTGAAATAAATTTGACAGGGAAAGTATGGATGGTATAATCCCATATAAAAATATAGTTATACCCTAACAGCATGAAGCATTAGAATGAGGAAACTTGTGGAAGGAACAGAGAGAAATATGGGGGAGAGAACAGTAGGAGATAAGCTTGGAAAAAAATAAAGAATATTGGACAGCATGTCAAGTTGGAAGTGTATACTTTAGGTGACCAGGAGCCACTGACTTATCTTACCTGGGTAAGTGGCATGACCAGATTTGCATTTTAAGATCACCACTGTCATGCTGGCAGCAGCACAAAAGACGAGTTGGGGAAGGGTGGGACTGGAGGCAGAACGTGTGTTAAATGTGGTCCACCTTTAAAGCAGTTTGGCTGTTTCAATCATTCACTCAATCAATCAAATGACTGGGAACAAGTTGAGTCTGTCAGAGATTATATACAGGGTGTTGTATACAAAGGATATGATACTTGATCATTATCGCAAAAGACAGAACAAAGACAAAAGTTTAGACATTTAGCTCTTGAACAACAGGGGGGTTAGAGGCACTGACCTGAACACATTGAAAAATCCAAGTATAACTTTTAACTCCCCAAATATTGAACTACTGATAGCCTACTGTTGGCCGGAGCCTTATTGATAACGTAAATAGCCAATTAATACACATTTTATGTGTTATATGTATTATATGCTATATTCTTACAATGAAATCCGTCGGAGAAAAGAAAGTGCTATTAAGAAAATCATAAGGAGGAGAAAGTATGTTTACTATTCATTAAGTTGAGGTGGATCATTATTAAGATCTTCATCCTTGTTGTGATCATGTTGAGTAGACTTAAGAGAAAGAGGAGGAGCAAGAGGATAGGCTGGTCTTACTCTCTTGTGGATGGCAGAGGCAGAAGAAAATCCACATATAAGTGGGCCCACACAATTCAAACCCGCGTTGTTCAAGGGGCAACTGTATTTCCAAAGTCCAACATATAAATACAAAACCAAATCTTTCTCAGACTAACTAAAAAAGTAAAAACTGTTTAAATACTGGTTACAAGATATGTGCCTAAAACAAAATGCCACAAAATAATTGAAAATACAGAGATGAGCAAGATACACCAGCAAAAAGTCCCAGGAAGTAGGTAGGGAGAGGAAGTGGCAGAAAAGGAGCAAATAAATATCAGGCACAGTCAAACTGAAAATAAAAATATGTGAAAATAAAGTTATTTTATAATACAGATACTCCTTGACTTATTATAGGGTTACATCCTGATAAACCCACTGTAAACTGAAAATATCTTAATACATTTAACCTACTGAGTGTCACAACCTAGCCTAACCTACCTAAAATGTGCTTTAACCACTTACATTAGCCTAGAGTTAGACAAACTCATCTAACACAAAGCCTATTTTGTAAGAAAGTGTTAAATATCTCATATACTGCATACTGCTAACCTGGGAAAGATCAAAATTCAAAGGACCCCAAAATCGTGACAGTACCACACGATCATAAAATCCAAAAAATTTTAAGTGACCCATTGCAAGTTGGGACTTCCTGTACTCTTTTATACTGATATAATTTGTCATGTTGATGTTACTGACAAGAATATCTACATGCCAAATAAAGTTGCCCTGAAATATATAAACCAAAATGATTACATATACAAGAGAATTGATGAGCACCATTCCTTAGGCAGAACCTTTAAATAGTGGTTTATAGGTTTTATCTCACATGACTAGCTGAATTGAAAAGATGTTTTGATATATGTAATCTACAAAGACTATACATTCTTTATTTAGCTTTGAAATATGTTCACATTTAATCATATATTTGGCCACGAAGAGAATCTTTACACCATAAGAGAGAAAATAAGTATAAAGAGCTTCTGGTTTCATGGCAATACCCAGCATCCTCTCCCCAAAATTATTCTAAATACAACAACAAATGAAATACAATTAAAAATGATTTTAAATAATTTTCCAGGAACTTGTATTAAAACATAAGAAATCCACAAGCACCAGTGATGAGGAGAGAACTGAAATTCTAAGCTAACCAAAATAACTAAGCTAATGGCTGAGGATATGGCTTCCCCCAGATGTTCAGGACCATGATAGGGGTAGGTTCTACTGTCCAGGTGGAGATAGAAACGAGGCCCCATGTGCATGCTAGGTGAGGAGTGGAATTGGGGTCTTCCCATAAAAGCCAGAATACTAGGAGGGCTACATTTTCAGCTACAGGTTAGATAGGGGAAAATAATAATATAATAAAATAAAACTATCCATTGTCACAGGAAACTAATATGAAATCGTCTCTGACTGGACTATAAGAATAAGACTTGCCTGAAAATGTAAAGCCTTAGGCCTATGACTCATATGGTTTTAGGGTTCAAGTCCATACAACTCCCATATGTCTTCAAATGCCTACTTAAGAGACTAACATAAAGCATGACCCTGGGCTGTATAGAACTGGAACTCCTGGTAGATGTAAATTAAAGAACTATTCTGGGTAAAACTCCAACAAGTCAAGCTACAAAGGATTTCCACACAAAAACCAAACACCATTACAAAGTTGTGCACAAAAGTAATGTGTGGCAGCAATCCATAATGAGTAAAAAGATTACATAACCCCAAACTTAACATAGTAGAATAAAAACATGAAAATAACATAAAGTTAATGTATTTAAAATGGAATCAAAACTCCCAGAATAAAAAAGATGCTGGAAGCAATAAAACATGAAAACATAGTCATTGGAAATAATAACTCAGTGGCATGTTGAACACAAGATAGATAGTAGAGACAACTAAAGAGAGAACTAATAAAGTAAAAGACAGATCTGAGGAAAATTACCCAGAAGGCAGCATACAGAAATTAGAAATTTTTTTAAATGTGAAGGTTAAACAGCATGAAGATGAGAACTCTAATAGGAGTTCTAGAAGGAAAGAATAAGAAATGGTGGAAATGCAATATTTTAAGAAATAATGACTGAGAATCTTCCAGCAAAACAAAAATCCTTAGGTTTGGAAATTTTATAAAGTCCCAAGCAAGGTAAATAAATCTACATTGATAAAAATTATAGAGATGCTGCAAAATACCAAAGACACAGAAAATGTTAAATAGCTAGAGAAAAAGATTACCTTCAAAGGAACAATTAGCCTAAAAGCTGATACCTCGGTAGCAAAAATAGAGAAGTGCTCTGAATAAAGTGCTCTGAGGATTTTCAGGTCACGGCATATATTGAAAATTGTGATACCTGTACAACACATTGGGGTAAACAGATGAGTCTGTTCACCAGGTAGGGCCACAACCCAAGCTCTGCCTATCCTGACACTCTGGGGACAAGGATATCAATACTTGTGCATACCAATGTCCTATCCCCAGTGCATTGCAATGAAAAGAGAGGTATGATTGCAACATCAGTTGAGAGGCTGGGTGCAAGTCTGAAGATATCATGCTGTCATAGTGATAAGGATTTTTCAAGTCAGCCTGGGCTTTGAGAGTGTCAGTTTGATGGGCCCTGGCTAGCCGAGCCCCAGGAGTGTTGGCTCTAATGGACTGTCAAGCCAAGTCCAGAGAGTGTTGCTGATTCAGTGGGCTGGCAAGCCAGCCCCCAGAAGTGTTTCAGCTTCAGAGTCCCGCCTTCTGCTGGCAGCTCCCTCCAAGGTACACAGCCCTTCAGCTCTGATGATCTTCTGCAGCTCTTCAGGTCACGGTTCTTGTCTCATACCCAGGAAGTATGAGGGACATGAGAGTATAGAAAGTTGAAAAAACAGGATTTATTGAGAGGACAGAAAAGCTCTCAGAGCAGGAGGGAACCTGCTGGTGTTGCCAATCTGGGGCAGAAACCCAGTGCTGATATAGCCCTAAGACTGAGCCGATTGGCTAGCACTAGGTGTGAGCTAATTGGTTGGCACTAGCTGTGATGAATGGTCACCACTAAGAATCAATGGCAGGAGGCAGGGGCTCAATGGTGAGCTGATTGGTCAGCACTTGGCAGTGAGCTGATTGGTTGTTTTTCCATCCCAGCAGTGAATACTTAAGCTCTAGTTTGACAGGCTTGTAGGGAGCTTGTTTACCAATCAGGAAGATTTTTATATTTTGTTACTGGGGGACCCACCCTGTCTGTCTGCCTAGCTTTTTCTCTAGCTATCTCCTCTCTCAATAGCATTGAGAGAAGATAATTATAAACTAGAATTCTATTCCCAGTTAAACTTTAATCAAGAATGGAAACAAAATAAAGACATTTCTAACAAGGTTCAAGAAAATTTGTCACTCGTAAACTCTAAAAAGTGAGGGGAAAAAGGTTAATTTGGAAGTATATCTAAACTAGAAATAGCCATGTAAAAACAAAAATAATAGCTAATTTTAGGTGTTTTAAAACAGCATGGAATTAAAATACAGAAGAATATAACATACAATGAAAGGGTGTAATGTAACATTTTAATGTAACACATTTGAACCTTTTATTTTTCAGACAGATACTAATTTTTTAGACTTTAAATCAACTCTACATGTTAAAAATTAAAGCATAATTGTTGAAAATATTAGAAACAAAGTGTGTGACTTTCCTATCAATAGACAGGAAAATGTAATAAAATTGAATCAATTCATAATAAATAAAATAAGAAAAAAGAATAATAAAAAATGTGAAGAGGAAATCAATAGTCAATTAACAAAGCACAAGTATAATTTACCAGTAGACTAATGTAAAAAATATTTACCATCACAAAAACTTGAAGAAATGCACATTCAAATGAGATACCTTTTTGGCCTATCCAATGAGCTAATGGCTATATAATTAAGCATTACTTCCCTTAATGTATAAATAGCATTACAAATTAACAAGAAAAGCAGAATAATCCAACAGAGCATAATCCAAAAGAAATGTGAATTTAAGATAATATGTAAATTCTCAGAGAACCATAAATCAATAATCAAAGAAATGATCAAGGTCACAAATATATCAAAAGGCACATTAATATCTTGAGTTAAACTTTTGTCTAAGAAAACTTTTAAATATTGAGTAATGGTAAAAGTGGCATGAAACAGGCTCTCACAATCTCTCTGGAGAAAAGTAATAGATAGCCAAGGTTTTCAAATATGACTGACTCCTAGTCTTGTAATTTTACTTGTCAAAAGGAATTGCTCCATTTGTTTTGTTTTTGTGTTGACATGCTAGCCCCCATGTATGATTTTGTTTTATAAAAGGATACCAGTGTTAAAAAATAAAATTTTAAAACCCCATAGCTAAAATAAACTTTGAAACATCTATGTAATACTATGACACACATCACTGGCATTAAAAATTACATGAAGTAGTCCATTAAAAGGAAAGATGTTAAAAGATGTTAGCTGGAAAAAAAATAGCTTGTAAAACAGTATGAGAATGTGTATGTGTTTTATCCTTAAATGTCAATGTGTTTATTATATATATATCTAGAAAAGGATTTAGAAAAATATACACTAAGATGTTTTTAATGGTTTTCTCTGACTGAATAGAATTCTGGGAATTTATATTTTTTGTTTGTTTATTGAAAGTCTGCGTTTCAGATTTTTGCAATAAGCATGATTTGCCTTTGAGATAAGAACATTTTATTTTGCATTTTAAGTGCAGTGTCAGCAGATTACTGTCCTGCACTAACTTTTTCCACTCTATCCCCTACAATACTTTCTTGCCCCCTGCAGTCTCACTTCCTGCTTCATTCCTACTTCCACCAATGCACTGTGTCTCTGTTCATCCACCACCCATAGCGGACACTCAATGAACTTCTTTTGACTGCAGCCCTTCCATCTCTTTTCTCATCTCTCCCCCTTTCTGATCAGCCCCTCCTGTAGCTTCATGGGCAGTGACACCCCTATCTCCACCCGTAGTCTGTCTATCCTAAATTCTTGCAAAAACTTCCAACAGCAAATACCTGTCTCTTGGGATGATGAAATTTAATGGGCAAAATCATAGATTCTCGGTAGTCATTCATTTGACCTACCCTTCAAGAGCAAGAATGTCATCCTCAAGCCAGCCTTTGCTGGAAAACTATTGTGCCAAAAACCCAACTAGTCATCAACATGCCCCCTTCTAACACTGAATAAACTGAATATATCTGAGCATATGAGAACACTCACTACATTTAGTGAATTTCACCTACGAGTCCCATGTTCACCCCTTAAGTCCACATGGGTACATTCAATCCATCTTATTCACAACAACCTTTAAATGTTTAAAAATAGCCATTATGTCCCTTTTGAGTCTTCTCTTTCCCCATTTATTTCAAGCCTTCCTATGTGGCATGGTTTATAGTTCACCTACAATAGATAAATTTTAGTTGAATAGAATTCTGTTTAAAATAGGTCACTTGAAAGCAATCAGTGTTCTAAATGCATTTTGACAGTCCGCAAACAAAAGGCCTTACTTGCAGAGTATTTTTGCATGATTAAAGAACATAATCACTTTTTTAAATTTATCATCATTTTATTTTATTTTATTTTGGGTAACAGTATAGACCAAAAACTCTAAGAGATTTAGCAAGATCTAATGATACCAAACATAATTTTTTAAGAACAAAGGCAAAAAATAGGATATTATAAAATAATCCTTAAGTGCTTTTCTAGATAATGATGCTGATCATGTTTGAGAGGGTGAGGGAGAGACAATGAATATGTGTGTGATAATTACTGATCATTGAGGAAAGGTTTAACTTTGGGGTGATGCCCTCATTCTTCAGTTGTTAAAGTAATATTATCTTTGAAGTTCTGTGTCAAGTTCCAGTTCTAACACTTGCTGGCTGCATGACTTCAGGTAAATTATTTCCTTGTTTTTTAAGACTTTGTACAATCCTTTTCAGACAATGATTGAAGGATTATGTTGAGTCAAGTTTATCAGTTTTAAAGGACAGTGTCTAGAACATAGCAAATACTCAATAAACAGTACCTAGAAAATATTCATAACCAGACCCTTCTGATGCCAAAAATCAAACATATGCCCACTTTGAGGTCCCTTTGAGTTTAAGAATCAGGTCACACTCACCCCTCTTCTCAAGTTTGCTGCTGACCTCATGGATTTTATGGTTAACTAAAACTTTTTCCTCCTGAATTGATATTGTCTTGTCACTACACAAATCTTACCCCTATCTGCCTGTATAATAGTGCTAAGTGTTGAATAAGGGGGTCTAACTCTGGATACTACCTAGAAAATCAGAAGTGGTCCAACCTGCAAGAGTAGAATACAGCTAAAAGTGGAAAGTGAGTCAACTTGCAGGAGTCAGGCAGAACCAACAAATGATGGCAGCAAGGCTGGGAGCTAAGGGTTATCTAAATGGTGCTAGAAGTGATGGCAAAGTCTTTGCAACTTGTCTTTATTGTACGTAAGGCAGGTGGTGCTTATGTGGCCTGACTGCCATTAATACTAATAGGTACTGCTTACTGATCACATGGTGAAGGCATTGTGCTAAATGCTTTCCTTGCACTGTATTCTGTCATTGGGAGTGTAAACTAGTACAACCTCTATGGAAATTGGTATGGAGATTTCTCAAGCAACTAAAGGCAGATCTACCATTTGATCTAGCAATCCCACTACTAGGTGTCTACTCAAAGGAACAGAGATTGTTAAATAAAAAAGATACCTACATTTGTATGTTCATCACAGTACGATTCACAATTGCAAAGAAGTGAAATCAACCTAAATGTTCATCAACTGGTCAGTGGATAATAAAAATGTGGTATATATACACTATGGAATGCTATTCGGTTATCAAAAAGAATGAAATAATGTCCTTTGCAGCAACTTGGATGGAATTGGAGAACATCATCCTAAGTGAACTAACTCAGGAACAGAAAAATCAAATACTGCATGTTCTCACTTATAAGTGGGAGCTAAACCAAGGGTCTGCAAAGGCACAGATAATTATATAACCCTGGAGACTCAGAAAGGGGAGGAGGGAAGGGGTGGAGGAACCAAAAAATCACCTATTGGGAACAATGTGCAAGGTGAGGGGGATGGGTATACTTAAAGCCCAGACTTCTTCGCCACTATACAATGCAACCATGTAGCCAAAAACTGTCCGTACCCCCTAAAGCTATTGAAATAAAGAAAAACAAATAAAAGGGGGAAAAACTGTGTAAAAAAAAAAATGTCAAAAAAAACTAAGACTTTTAGATCACACAGTAAGGAAGGGGTTAAATTAGGGACTGTCAAACTTTCTCTGACTTCATGGGCTCTACTATCCTTAAAAGGACAGTTTGTGATAAAGCTTCATCTTTTGATAATTATGTCATTCATTTTTTTTGGATTCTAAGTGTGAGACTTCCCATTTCTCTTTGGGATGGGGGAAATAAGCTACTATATTTTGCTAGTGGAATCACTTATCTCCAGCACACTAGCCTTGCCTGTAAGCCCTGTGAGCTGTGCCCTGTACTGAAGCCTGCGTGGGGGTCTACAGACCCTGTCAAGGTTCCTGGGTTCCATGACTCACCTGTTCAACCTCACAGCTGAACGGGTCTCAACAGCTGAATCGGTTCTCCTAGGTTTTTTGTTTGTTGTTTGTTTTTTGTTGTTGTTTTTTTTTACCAGAGATCCACAACGTCTTGTTCTAGTCATAAGTTTTGAGAGAACCTCTCCACTGTTCTCGTATTTCCCCTGAACCTGGATTTATCCTGGTTCTCCCAGCTCTTCTCTTTCTGGTCCTTTGGGTCCTTCTATCTCTCTCTTCTATATTTGCTCTTAGTGAACTTCTCTTTGGGTTCATTGGGCTGCAAGGCAGACTTTGAAAGGGTTAGATTCCAAAATATATGTCCAGAAGTTGTTTGGAAACTTTGGAAAGTTGTTGCCAAAAATATGTATATACATTTTAAGAAAGGAAAAAACGATATCAAAATTGTAATGCTTGATATATACCATTAACAAAAGAGAACTGCAAGTCACATTTGACTTCTGCAATTGCAAGAGGTGCTCAAAGCAGTTACCATCAGCATCCAGACACTCCTAATTACAGCAAACTAAAAGTAATACATAGATAAGATTGCTTAAAATGTGTATACATTTTTTGGGCACCCTGGGTATATGCCTTTCAGCTGCCATAGGGTCACTCCCTTGTTTTGAGAAGCATCTATGATGCTTCCTATAAACAGGTTTCTAGCGGAATGCTAGTAGCTCTTTGAGAAGTGAGAACATTTCTTCTCAAGACTGGATTTTGCATTTTCCTATTTACAGTTGGAAAAGAGTGTTACATTGCCACCACAAAATGCAAAGCAGAAGAGAGAGTAAGAGCCTGGGCGGGTGTGGAGCTTGGCACAGCGGAGGCAATATTGCTGTGCTGGTACATTTTCCAGTGGCATGCAGCTCTCCAGAGGCAGCACCCAGGGCTGACTACTTCCATGAAGAGGAAGGCAATGTCACATCCTTTTGCCCTGTCTTGGGGCCCTCTCTCTCTGGTACCTACTGTGAGTGGAGTAAGGAGAAATAAACAGTCATACATGCAATTTCGTTTGGCTCAAGTCATCTCAGCATCTGTAAAACAAGAATTCATCCATCACCAAATAAAGTCATTATGGAAGCAGCTGCTACCTAGACATGACTCTCAGCTGGGCAGGTAGGAGAGCAATTTATCTCTTAGCAGCAGCTTGCCAACATCTAACCTGTGATTTACAGAGGAGGAGAAATCCTCAGAATATAAAGTTCATGTAGGATACCAAAAATGGCTCTTTAATTCTTCTTAATAATATATGTCTACAGTTTTTAATATATAAATTACTAAGAAAATTCAAAAGCATGTTCACAGAAAAAAATTTACTTCTAATCAAGAAAATAACCATCAATATTTTAATGTTTTCTTTCTGATCAAAGAGAACTGACAATATACTGTATATTTTATGTATTGGTATCACCAGCGGAATGAAGTCAGCTAGGGAGAATGAGTCTATTCCTACACCTGCCCTCATTGTAGCCAGGTTTCTTTGGGATCTCATCCAGTGATCCTATTTGTCTTCTGCTAGAGCTTCGCACATTGTTTCATATGACCCCTCACTATGACCTCTGGAGAAGCCTCCAGACAGGTCTAGGTACTCCTGACTTCACATGTCAAATATCCCTATAAATATGGTTCTCAATGTTCAGAATTAATAGATGAGAAGGATAGTAAAATTAAGTAAATCCTATATAACACATGGGGAAAAGTTAAAAGAAATACTTCAAGTCAAAAGGAAATGAGATGATGCAGGATTTTGGGGAAATGTTAATGGACCTCAACTTGAAAAACAAAGAGCAAAGAAATACTGGCCAAGTCAGTTAGGTTTGCTTCCCTTGGGACTCACTGCATTTCCATTGGAGTGTTTTCCCTCAGCCCTCTTTAAAACCTCTTTACAAGAAAGGAAGACATACAAGTCACACACCTTACCTTCAGAGAACTCATGAATGACAATATATATCAACCCTTAGGGCCAGGGCCCTATTGACATTTAGGGCCAGATGACTAGTTGGTGTAGAGTCTGTCCTGTGCTTTATAGGATTTTTGGCAGCAACCCTGGCCTCTACCTACTAGATACTAGTAGAAACTGCCCCTCTCCCCCTAGTTGTCACAATCAAAAACGTCTCCAGACATTGCCAAATGTCCCTTGGGGAAGACAGTGAGGGGCAAAATCACTCCAAGTTGAGAACCACTGAACCAGATATGCAATGACCCTATTTGCAAATCACACACAAAAAAATGTAACAACAACGTTCCTGGGTCATTAAGACTGAGAGCATCATAGCTATCTGGGTTTGGAAGGAAACAAAAACAATCCACATAACTCATTTATTTTAATCCTCTCAGCAACCTTTCAAAATAGGTCTTATTTCCTTCATATGACAGGTGAGAAAACTGAGGCTCAGAGAGGATAAGTGACTTGTCCAAGATCACACAGCAAGTAAACAGCAGAGCTTCTTCCTAGTGTCTCAAGCAAGGAAATCTTATAAGTTCTGAATGTATAAATTCTAAATCCGAAAACCTAGAGCATGAGGAGGTAGGCTTGAACAGAGGCAGACTTCAGTGACACTCAAAACTGAGTAATTCCACAGAGATTTTACCTACTTCTAAATCCTCTGGTTTGTTTAGAATTACTTTGTCAGCAAAATTGTCATTGGAGTGTTTTGTGTACTGATTGGACCATGCAATTAAGCCTCCCTTGATAAAGGCACATTACGACTAATTTTAAATCGTATTACCATCAGCATGACATCCACTTGTGCTGCTTTTCAAACAAGCGATGGAGATTTGCCCAGGGATGTCAGTGTCAGAATACGTTGCCAGAAGTCTCACGGCCACATCTTCCTTCCCCACCCCTATGACCCCCTCCAGACACTGTCGGTTCACAGCACATTAAACTCAAAGTTTCTTCATGCAAGGAAAGCCTCTGCATCTCTCAAGAGCCCGGCCATGGTGTCTAAGTGTTGGCCTGAATCTGATAACAACAGAAGATTGAGCATCTAATCAGATTAGTGAGGAAAAAGGCTCTTGGGTCATGACCTGTAGTCCCTTGATTTGAATCCACCCCTGTTTCCATGTGGAGGGATAAAAACGGAGAGAGATTGACACAGATTATTAAAAAGTCTCTTGGCCCCAAAGCCTTCACTGTCTCTTAGATCTTCTGGTCTTTCTTTGAATAAAAGGTATGTTAAACAAGACGGAAACTGTGAAGACTGATCTCTCCAGAACCACTTCAGCCAATGAGGAGCTGGCAAGCCCACCTCTGCTGCTTAAGGTGACACCATGCCCAGAAGAGTGCTGAGTCATGCCATGTGTGGCAGCACAGGGCAGGCCCAATGCCATGGAACTATTTCTGAATCTGCACATCTACCTGGATCCAGTACCAACTATCCTTTTTTTTGACACTTAATTTTCTCAGCTCCTCCTCATTCTCTGCCTCTGAAATGTTACATATCTTTATAAACTTTTGTCTTTTAAAAAATCCCTAAACCATAATAAGGAAGCTAAATCCCTTTGTGCTTGGACCCTTGCTTCTCTCTTCAGACCCATCTTGTTTCCTGTGAAGGCTTGAAAAAGAAGTGCCAAGGTGACCAAGATAGAAGGAATATTTGGGAGGTAGAAGAGATAGCACCTGGAGGCCAACTGGATGTGGGAGTAAATATGAGGGAACTGTCCCGAGTGACTCTTGGGTTGCCTGCTTGGTTAATTAGGTTGATGGTGAAGATGTTAAGCAGCAGAATGAGAACAGGATGGGCAAGGGTGGGGTGGGAAGAATAGATCTGGGAGAAGATGCTTGCATGTAGGTCATGGAGGTTTGAGCCCGTGTGGGACTTTCCAGGAAATATGCCGTGTGAGCTTTCCCCTCACAACCCTCTCGTTTGCCATGTTCATGCCGGCTTGAACATGCCGGCTCCCTGCTCCATTGTCTTTTAGTTGGGAAGGAGACCTAAAGGGAAATGGCAAGCCAGGGACTACAGTAAGATTTTTGGTGATGGGGAAAATAGAGGGAGAAGAAGAAAACTCTTTGTATTTATAGACCAACCCTTCAAATTCTGGAAGAACACTCAGGTTGCAGCTTTGACCTCCAAGCTCAGCTCCAAGGTCATCAAGTTCTCACCCCTGAAGGATCCCTCATCCTGGAAGAGTCCACAGTCTCCACAAAGAACAACTTACTTGTTTTATTGTGGGTTTTTTTATTACTGATATTATTATTTTTAATAACTGCTGTGGTTTGAATGTTTGTGTCCCTCCAAAATTCGTGTTGAAACTTAATCTCCAATGTAATGGTATTAAAAAGTAAGGCCTTTAGGAGATTATTAGGCCATGCGATCTTCTCCTTCATCAATGGGATTAAGATCCTTAAAAAAGAGACTTCATAGAGCATTTAGCCATGTGAGAACACAACAAGATGGTCCTTACATTCTAGTGTATAAATTTGGATTTGTTTTGATTTTCATTTTTGCTCTTGAGCTTCAGGTTTTAGTTTTAATTACTTACATTTTTATCTCTAAACCTTTCCTTTTATCTCTCTGAATTTTTATTTTAATCCTTTTATGGATTCATGTAAAAGATTTTTTTCATTCTTTTAAGTTTCTCAAATCTTCTACCCTTAAATTTTTAGCTTGTCTCTTCCAATCATTATCTTACTAATTTTTCTCTTTTGAATTTCTTTGAAAATTATTCTTCCTTTAAGTCTATTATTTTCCCCATTCATTTGTTGTTGCTTTTGTTGTTCATATTATATAATAAGCTAGACTTTTTCATGAAGGCTCTAGATATAACTCCCTGACTTCCCACACTAATCAGAGATTAAAGTTCTTTCCCTTCCAGCTGTGTACTTTCTCTCTGGATAGATTCAATAGATTTTTAGAAATTAATCCTAAAGCAAAGTGCGCACACACACATTCATGTCTCTCACCTTATGAAACAAAACTCCTTTCCAGTCAATAATTCTGCTTCTGCAAATGGCACGTCTGAAGGGCTGGGATAATGACATTGTAAGAAAGCATGAATTTATCTCTGCCTCCATAGAATTCAAAGAACAACAGAAGAGCGGGAGCTCAATGACCTGTAGTCTTGTCCAGGGAGAAAATATCATGGGAGCAATGGAATAGGAAATTGGACCAATTAATAGAGGTAATCTAAATGCTAAGTTAGCTGTGATTGGGAAGAGCCATTTGAGAGTTATAGAGAAAGTTATTTAGCCTCTACTATGTGCTGAAGACACCATCCTAAATGCTTTAAAACATGGCCTCCTTCATGCTTATAATGACAACTCTCTGTAGAAAATATTATCCCCATTTTACAGATTAGAAAACTGAGGCTCCCGGGGGTTAAAGATTTTGTTAATGACCACATAGACACTAAATAATAGATCCAAAAAATTAACTAATTCTCTCTGGTTTTAAAGTCTGTGCTCTAAATACTATCTTCCTCTCCCTCCCTGGGGTAAAGATGAAAGAGCAAAAGGCTGGAAACTAAAAAGTAGAACATGGAAAATGTTCTCCAAATACATAATCAGGGCATTTCAGAATTCTAAGGCACAAGGAGCTCTGCTAGATGTATTTGCTGCCTGGGCAATCTGGAAGCGAATATAAGGAAGAAGACCAAGGCATTCAACTGACTAGAGTTGCAGAAGTGACCAAGACAGAAGGGATATTTGGAGGGTAGAAAAGATAGCGAGCACCTAGAGTCCAATTGGATGCAAGGGAGGGGAGGAGGAGGGGTCACAGTGGGCCTGGAAGGAGAGTCATCTGGTCCTCTGGAATTGTACCTTCCAAGTGGGAGATGGTGTGCAGAGAAGCCCGGGTTGGTCTGGAGATGTGTGTACATTCCTGGGCTGTCATAACAAATTGTCACAAACTGGACGGCTTAACTCAACACAAATTATTATCTTAATTGTGGAGGCTAGAAGCTCAAAATCAAGGTGTCAGCAAAACCATGGTCTCAGCAACAATCCTTGGTGATCTGTGGCTTGCAGCTGCATGAGTCTAATCTCTGCCTCCATCACAGGGCTATCTTCCCTTGTGTGTGTGTGTGTGTGTGTGTGTGTGTGTGTGTGTGTGTACGCACGCACGCATGCAGGATCACATGGCACTCTGTGTGTGTCTGAGTATGTCTCTTCTTTTTTTATAAGGACACCAGTCAGATTGAATGAAATGCCCACCCTACTCCAATATGACTTCCTTTTAAATTAACTGATTACATTGGCAACAAGCCTATTTGCCAGCAAAGCCACATTCTGAGTTTCAGGAAGAACATCAGTTTTGGGGAACAATAGCCAACCCAGTACAAGGTGCAAGTGGTGCAAACAACCTGTAAGAGCCTGCAAGCCTCTATTATCCAAATCTGAATTTGGGGTTCTCAAATTTGGCTGCATTATGGAATCGCCTAGGCTGTTTTAACCAATCTTGATGCCCAGGCCCACCTATAGAGATTCTTATTTAATTGATGTCAGTGCAACTTGAGCTTTATGAATTTCCAAAGCTTCTCAGATGATTCAAACATGCAGCCAGAACTCAGAAGCACCGCAAGAGAGAAGGTGAAGGTGAGAAGTCAGTCAGTTCATAATGAGTTCGATGATGGGGGTAGTTTTATCTCGTGACCCCTGGGATTTGGGAAGCAATTGGATTGGAGTGGAAGGTACTCTGGGTCTTACACATGGGTTTAGGTTTAACGTTCTTTTTGTTAGTTATTTGCACTTTCTGAACCCCAAATCCTTCTATAAAATGCAATGGTTGGGTTAAATGTGTTCTGAGTACCATTTATGCTATTAAAAAACATTTGATGTCATTTATCACATTTGTTATTTGCAAGTATTGGGTTTCTGCTATTAAGTGGCCTCTTAACTCTATGACTTCAACCAAAAAATAAAGATATATTCTGGTCAAGCAGCCTACCAATTTATATACTTTGTAGAGGTAGGGCCCATGTGTTTTTTTGTTTTTTTAGTGACTAACTTCTTAAGACGGCATAGTGTCTGGCACACAGGGAGTTCTCACAATTAGATGTTGACCGCCTAATTGCTATCTGTATAAGGAACATTCCAGTGCAGGTTAACCTACCCCAACTCTCACCCAGGCCTGTGGCCATGGTAGTAAACCACATGTCAATACCAAAAACTGGGTCTGATATTTTTTAAATAGTATAAAGTGTGGCTCCTTCTCTTACCAGCTGAAAGGTGTGTTGAAGTTTAATTCATCTTCCAAACCTCAGTCCTCTCATCTGTAAAATGAGAGTGATAATGATTTAATAATTAACTAGTGAAGGAATAGTAAGGATTGGAGATAATATAAGTAAATTGTATAGGTGGTTGACAATAAATAAGGGGGTTAAACTATTTAGCAGCAGGGATACACACACACACACACACACACACACACACACACACACACACACACACACACCTATCTATCTATCTATCTGTATATCCCTGTCACTGACATTGAAAAAAAAAAACTCTCTAAAACCTCTTGGGGATTATGAGGAAATCTATGCCCAACTTCAGCCAGAGAACCATGATATTGTTAACTAAAAGCAGGAAAGATTCCCTTTTTAAGGTTTTAACTTTTAGTACTGCTAACACTTGGAACTGAAATAAGTTACATCTATAGAAATTTTACTTTTTGATAATGTTGGACATTAACATGTCACCAAATCTCACATGTGACATAAAATATATGATGCAAATATGTAACTGTTTTTAAAGGTGGCTAATAGGATCAATAATATCCTTTATAAATTGTTCTTTATTACTTATCTATCGCTCTGCCACAAATTGTCACAAAACTTAGCAACCTATAATAATAAATATTTATCATTTCCACAGTTTCTATAGACCAGGAACTCAGGAGAGACTGAGCTGGGTGGTTCTGGCTAAGGGTCTTTCATGAAATCTCACTCAAGATGATGGCTGGGACTGCTATCATCTGCAGGCTTAACTGGGGCTGGAGAACCTGCTTCCCATGTGCCTAACTCGCAAGACTGGCAAGCTGACACTGGCTGTTAGGAGGCCTCAGTTCCTCACCATGAAGACCTATCCAGAGGACTGCTTGAGTGTCCTCTTAGCACAGCAGCTGGCTTCCTTCAAAGAGGGTGATCCAAGAGCATACAAGGTGAAAGTATGACTAGCCGTCGAAGTCATACTTCATTGTGTCTGCAATATTGTATTGGTTACAAAAGTCAGCCCTGTTCAGCACAGGGCATGAATCCTAGGATTCGGAAACTATTGGGGTTCATCTTGGAAACTGGTCTGCAGACCACCTGAATCATTGCTTGTTTAAAACATAAATTTCCAGGCTTCCACCTTCATTTTTAGTAAGCCTCCTAGATGATTGCATAATCTGCACTTAAATTTGAGAACAATTACCTTATTATACCAAAACATGTCTTTGACATATACTTTGATTATATGTGCAAAAACATTGAAGTTAGGAATAATTATTCTGGGGAGTGAGATATAGTGTCAGGGGCAAATATCACTTTTTAAATAATAAACGTGCTACTTATATACCAAGAGTTTTAATTAAATAATTGATTTTTTAAAAAATCATTATTACACAATCCCTTTGGATATTTTCCTGTGATGATTCTTTTGACTTTAAGAAAGAAAGTAGAACAAGTTAGAAGAACGTAGCCTGTGAACACTGACACTGTTTCTTGCTATATCAGGACAGAAGTGAGAATTCCGTGGAGTGCTACTAAAGGAAACTCACCTGTTCTGGCCCTGCCATGTTCCTCTTCAACGAACTGAAAGCTAATCAAGAAGAGGCAAGGTGGCCCAGTTTCTCCTTCTTTCCCTTCCTCCCACTTAGTGTCTCTGCACATCTACAGGAGAGAGATCAAACATTTTGGCAGAGATAAACATTTTGGCAGAGAATTCATTGGTGCGAATGAATGAGGATGCCCTTCTTTTAACACTCCAACTGCTTTCATTGTCCTACTTTTAACATTTATTACACAGACCCATGCCACTTCTGGAGATGTTTCCAGACCAAAACTCCCCAGCTGATTTTAATTGGTCAAGGTCAAAAGTTGATCAGTTTTCTCTCCAGGGATTTTAATCAGGGTCAGACTCTGAGCAATTGGGGTAAGTAAAGAAATAAGAATGGAAAGGAGAGGACAAAAGGGAGGAGGCAGAGAAAATTTGCAATCACATACTTGGTGGACCACCTGGACTAGTGACTTAAGCATATCTGGCTTGGCATTCTAGTATCCCAATTATGGGCACCTCTCTGTTCTTCAGAAAGTGTGTAGGGGGTGGAGGTGAGATGGGCAGGCTGACTCCCTCAGACTCTGTTCTCAGAATAACTCTTGTGTGCTGGGAGTCTCTGCCTCTACATTTCTTTGTCCTTCCCTTATCATTTGGACACTTTTGTCTCACTAGGATAACCCTGTGGCAAACATCCTTTTAAATTAATCTGGGTTAGGATCACTAATTATCTCTTTAGGATATAGAATCTTAGAAGTTGAATTACTAGATCAAAGCGTATGAACAATTTTGAGATCCTTGATTCACGCCCATTCATTAGGCAAATGTTATCTTTTTCCCGATGGATGGCCTATTATAGACAAATGTTCTGTAACAGACATGTATTTATGGGCACATGAATAACAAATTACTTGAAATAACAGGGCTTTAGTGGCCTTCTTAATGTACATAAAACTTTACTTCCACGAATCCACTGGTATGGACTGAAATGTTTAAAACTCTTTTCTTATTAGTAGTTCCCAAAGATTTCAAGGGCAGTGTCATGCCCTACACAAAGGTTTAGGATTCTTGACCCAGGATCCCCAAGCCAAAGTGGAACATACAGTTCAGATGAGCCAGGAAGCCTGTGCCAGCTTACAAATAAACTAAAGAAGTCATACATCTTGATGGTTGTGAATATGTAAACCCTTTCATACAACATTCTAACTCTGAGGAAGTTTTTTTAAAAATTGAGATACAATTCTCATACCATAAGTTATATCCTTTAAAAGTATATGTTAGTATTTTTTAGTATAATGTTATGTAAACAACACCACTATCTAATTTCAGAATATTTCATCACTCCAAAGTGATACACCATACCCATAGAGGTTACTTCCCATTGCTCCCTCCCTCCAGACCCTGGCAACCACTAGTGTGCTTTCTCTCTGTATTACTTCTGTCTGTAATTTATGGACATTTCATATATATGAAATCACACAATATATGACCTTTTGTGACAGGCTTCTTTCACTCAGCACAATGTTTTTTAAGGTTTCTCCATGTTGTAGCAGGTGTCAGTACTTCATGCCCTTTTACTGTTGAGTAACACTTTATCATATAGATATACTACATTTGGGTTATCCATACATCTATGGATTTTTAAATGGAAACTTTTAATACAAGTATGAAAGTCATCCACAAAGAAATGCTAATCATAATTGTATACCTTGATAAATTCTAGTCAAGTAACCAGCATCCGGATCTAGAAACAGAACATCACTAGAACCTCAAAAGCCCCTTGGGTTCTTTTCCAGTCCCTAACCACCCTTCAAGTACAACTGCTTCCAAATCCATAAGTTTTACCAGTTCTAACTAACTCCACAGGTGGGTTTTGCCTGTTTTAAAAATGTGTACAAATGAAATCATACAGTATATGGTCTTCTGTATCTGGATTCTTTCATTGAACTTTATCTTTGTGAGATTTATTCACATTGTAATACATAGTTGTTGGTTCTTTCTCAGTGATGTATGGTTTCCCAGTGTGTGAATACATATGACAATTTATTCATTCATCCTACTGTTGATGGATTCTTGGGTTTCGATTTTTGACTGTTTCTAATAACGCTGCTCTGAAATCTTGCCATGTTTCTCAATGAATACATGCGCATATTTCTGTTGACTATATACCTAGGAGTGGAATTGTTGGCTCCTAGGGTGTGCCTATGTTCACTTCTAACAGATACTACAGAACAATTTTCTAAATTGATTGTATCAAGTTACACTCTCACCAACAGTGTATGTGTGTTTTGGTTGCTTCACATCCCTGCCAACACAGAACATTTGTCTGTCTATGTTATTTTAGCCATTCTGGTGGATGTTTACTGGTACCTCACTGTTGTTTGACAGTATTTCTCTGATGACTATCAAAATTTAGCACCTTTTCAAATGACTATTGAGTATTTGAAAGCCTTTTTTGAGTTTCTCACCCAACTATTTTCACCAAATTTCTACTGAATTGTCTATTTCTAATTAGTTTGAAGACATTCTTTATATTCTGAATAGGAATATTTTGTAGGAAATAGGTCCTATAAATGTCTTCTACTCTGAAGATACTTATTCTCTTTGGTGTCTTTTGAAATAATCCTTAATTTCAATATAGCCTAAATTCCATTATTTTTTTTTTAAGAGATAGGGTTTCACTATATTGCCCAGACAAGACTCAAACTACTGGGCTCAAGCAGTCCTTCCACCTCAGCATTCTAAAGTACTGGAATTACAGGCATGTACCACTGCATCCAGCTTTTTTTGTTTTTAATATTGTTTTTAAGAAACCCTCCCCCTCTTCCACCCTCCAGGACTTAAGATTGTGTTTTGATATTGAAATGCCTTTTACTTCTCAACTTCAAACGAAGTGGTGAATGTATCTCTGTTACGGTCCCATCAGAAGGGGTATACATGTATTAGAGATGTTTTGAATGAAAATGAAAACAAAGAAATAAATCGTAGCATCCAACTGGCCAATACCTAGCAGAGATCTGCTGGCCTCTCCTTGTTTGCCATTGAAGGAATCCAGTCCGGGTTGTCATAACTAGTGTTCCTTGTCTCAACTAGTATGTCTCCAATTCCTTTTCAACTTGTATATCATCCTCATTTGTGGCAGCAATTAGTTTGGCTCAATGATCTCTATCTTTTCATCAATATAGAAACTACGTTTCATGGCTCTATTAAGTTCGCTTATAACCGGTCCAGGCAGGAGTAAGGAATTTCGTGGGAAGGGCCGCTCAGCGATGTTCTGATAGATTTATCTCCCCATCTGAACCCTTCTTGAAGATGGCACATGTTCTTTCAATTACCAATCTGGTGACACTTTGAACATCATTATAACTTATGTTTCAGGGAGTACAGGGGGCAGGAAAGAGAAAGTAACCAGATTTTCAATGACATTGTACTGTCGCATGAAACAGGACTGTGTACAGGTCAGCTTCTCTCCAAGGGTCATAATGCCTTCCTCAGCTCACTTCAATACTCACAGTATTGGCTTCAAGCTAACAGTGATGATTGATTCTCCACTACATCACACTGCAAAATGCAAAACATTATTTTCCTCCAAATTAATTGCTGCTAAATATAAGCAGAGTCACATAATCAGATTGTGGAAGAAGGAATGATTCATTAGGTGCTCCAAACAGCTAGCCAGTGCATTAGAGGGTGCCTTGGACCCTACAGAACCCAGCATCTGCATCTCTCAGGGATGGGAGAATCTGTTTAAGCTTTCAGAGCACACTTCATTAAGAAGCAAGGCAAGACTCACAAAACGGGGCCACTGGGAGAATTAGGACTGTAAGGAAATGAGAGACACAGCCAACATATATCCACCCTGGTGCACTGATTAATTCCCTCACACAGCAGGTGTGGTATACCGATTAGGACTGAGGACCATGGGGTCACTCCCCCAGAGGCTGGGCAAGAGTGTGACCTGAGAAAATATGACAAAATACACTTGATCTTGTGCCTAAAACATGCCATTCTCTCAAAGTTTGGGAGAAACAGTAAATAAGAAGCTAAGAGTATAAGAACTGCTTGTTAAAAGCTGCCTTGTGTAAAGAGCAAAGAATTTCTCAAAAACTATCTGGTAGTAATAATGTATCTTTTCTAACCTGTGAAGCAATATTTCAGTAAAACAATCTAAGAGAGTGTTTCCTATTGCTCTTTGGAAAGGCCTAGGGGTATTGGAGGGAAAAGGAACCCAGAATTAGCTACAAGCTGAAGGGAAGGCTATTCATGTGAGCACCAACCTCTTGGGAGCTTCTTAGCCAAGTATAAACCATGGAGTTCAGGTAAGGGCTCTTTAAGGAAAAAGGTTCTTTCCAGTTTCCTTTGCCACCTTAGGGTCTGGCTCTTGCTTTTTTCTGCCTGGGCTTCCCATCCCAGGCCCTTCTCATGGCTCACACTTTTTACCCTTCAGATCTCAGCAAATGCCGCTTCACAAAAAGATTGTCCCCACCACCCTATCAAGAGACATTATCTCCCCCAACCCTGTAGCCAGTTACCCTCATTCAGGTCACATGTTTATTTTTTCCATGAATGTATTCACTATATGCAATTACCTTTTTGTTTGTTTGTTTGTTTGTTTGTTTTTGAGTTGGAGTCTCACTCTGTCCCCCAGACTGGAGTGCAGTGGCCTCTCCCGGACACCGCAGCCTCGACCTGCTGGGCTCTGGCGATCCTTCCGCCTCAGCCTTCCAAGTAGCTGGAACTACAGGCGCGCACTACCATGCCCGGCTAATTTTTGATTTATTGTAGAGATGAGGTCTCACCAAGTTGCCCAGGTGGGTCTCGAACCCGCAGGCAATTACCTTTTTAAGTGTTGGTTCACTTTTTATGGTCTGTCACTAATAAAATGAACCCTGCCTGAGGTAGAGACTTTGTTGCTTTTGTTCACTGCTTATCCACAGCCCTGAAACAGGAGCTGATACTGTAGGTGATTAAATGTTTGTGGAATAAATGAATGACAGTGACAAAAAATGAGTCGAGAATTACTGACCAACATTCTGGAATATAAATGACACATTTTAAATTAACGAAAGCATCAATATATTACAAGTTCTGAAGACAGAGTCATTTCTGATAATAAATGTATGGACCTTCTCACTGTAAAGTCTGCGTGATGTATTCATTATCTATTGCCTTGTGATAAATGACTCTAAAACATAGCAGGTGAAAATAATAATCATTTATTATCTCACAGATTCTAAGGGTTCAGGGATCCAGGACCGGCCAAACTAGATGCCTCCTGCTCAAGGTCTCAGGTGAGTCTGCAATCAATCTGTCACTTGGGACAGCAGTCTCTGAAGAATTCACTAAGGCTGAAGGACCCACTCCCAAGCTCACTCACACAGCTCTCAACAAAAGGCATCAGTTCCTCCCTATGTTGGCCTCCTCATAGGATGGCTCACAACATGGCTTCCTCTGGAGCAAGTGACCTGAGAGGGCAAGAACACAGGCAAATGAGAGAGTGTCCCAGACAGAGGGTGCAGCTTTCTACAGCCTAATCTCAGTGGCGACATATCACTTACGCCATGCACGATTGGTCACACAGAGTGACCAGGCATAATATAGGAGGAAGCTACACTGGGGTGTGAATGCCACGAGGCAGGATCACTGGGAACCATCTGAGAGACTGGCCACCACGTGCGGCCAAGGAATGGCTCTCCATTCTTGTCTGGTCCGGTCCTCTCATCTCTCTGCATAGTCTAAGATCTGCTGATCATTGCAGTAGGTGCTGTTCTATTCTTGCTCCAGTTTCATCTGTCTTGAGATGTCTGTTTTGAAGCAGGGTCCCTCATTCTCAGCTTATGAACTAGTTGACTGTTCACTTTAATTATTCACATTTTCTGTGATGTGGAGATTTACTTCCCTCCAAACAGCCTGCAAAACATTGGCCAGTGACTACTTTTATCCTTAAGTGCCTTTTTCCTTTCTTTTCTTTTCTTTTCTTTTTTTTTGGCAGGATGTTGCCTCTCTGCTCTCTAATGAGAGCATCTTTTGCTGTAATATCAGCGTTTGTCCTGGGTTCAACCTGTTCTGTGGAGTGGGAAGTGGACTCCCTTCTGTTTTCCTTGGTCTGAACTGAAAGTGGCAGGCCCTTTAGCAGCAAACACGTGGATGTAGATGCTGTGAACTACCACACTGGCCCAGTTAAACTTGGGCCTTTCTGCAGCAGTCAGTATGTCATCATTTAAAATGACTTACAAGTGGATGCCACATTGTATTCAGGTCAGAGAATTCTAAAGCTGGTTCAGTTGAAGAATTTACCTGGAAGCTCCTGAAAAAATACCCATTTCCTAGATACTATGCCACAAGATTTGGGTTCACTTTTGTCAGTCTTAACTTTCAAATTTCTTGAATGGTTCTGATAATCAGACAAGTTTGGAAGCCCTTGGGGTAGGTTAACATAAACATGAGAAGTAGTAAAGAGGCATTAAAACAAAGTCCTATCAAAATTTTCTATGTGCTAACACACATATGAAAGTAAATTAGATGCTGTCTATTTCTGTAATTTTCTTGGGCAAAGGCCTGAGACTAAATCCCTCAATCACACTGGCATTTCCCCTCTTCCTAGTCCCCAAACTCCGAATGTGCTTGTTTTCTCTTTCTCAATAGGGATAGGGCGATGGGGAAATCAAACCCTCCCAAATCTCAGGGACTAGGTTCTTCAACTGTGAAGTGAGTTTTGTTACCAGAAGAAAAGGGAACAGAGAAAGGGATAAACAAATGCAGAGAGACACTTGAGCATGGCATCATGGGGAAATGCCCAACTGCTGACATTATATATTAATTCAGCTGTTCAGTTTGTATCTTTTAATAGTGCCGCCCATCCTGGAAAGAGAAGAGAATAGACTAAACTACCTCTTCAAGTCTCTTCTGCAAGATGGATGATGCCAAGTTTCAAATATTTGAGCAGTGTCACCCAATCCTAGAGGGATGTTTAATGGTGCTGCAGAGAAAATATCTCGGTGCCTGTGTTTATGTACAATAGGGATGACTTCAGCTCCAGCTTTAAGCCAGAAATTATTTTTACCTCCAAAAAGAATTTAAAATATCCTTCAATTTGTTCCAATATGCCAAGCACATGGTTATGAGAGCTGAGAGCACCAGGCATAACAGCGAGAACAGAGACTCACAGAACCTACACCCACAGCCAGTGCTGGCTAACTGCGTTGAAGGCAAGCAATGCTTATTCTAGAAATCACTGCTAAAGACCCAGGATAAAAACAGTGTTTATAGAAAACACAACCAAATACTAAGGGTCCTTAATAATTAAGTTTTAACAAGGGTGAACAATTGGCCATCTCCTTTACAAATCAAGAGCAACATGTAATACCCAGGAAATGAACAGGCCGAGGATAGCTGTAATACACTCTGAGACAGAAACAACTAGGGATTAACATCAGAGTTCATTACTTATTTTTTCTTCTTTAATATATATATATGTATATATATACATATACATATATATATGTATACAAGTATGTCAGCCGTTGGTGTTCATTATTGGGCTGGATCCAAATTTTCCCCAATAGTCCTTTAATCATCTCAATCCAGTCTGAGCCAAATCATTCCTCCGAGATTCGTGCTAAAATTCCCTGGACCAGGTGGTTCCTACCAGACAGGGAGAGTTAAGATTCTAGGGTTTAAATTAGATGCATACTTTCCCTTTCAGAATTCTATCTCAACAAACCTTATTTCTTTCTGGGAGTATGCAATAATCTCCAATGCTATGCTGTCACACAAATCCTTCTAAAAGAGTTGTTAATTTTTAATCAGCCAAATTTATATATTGTGAATACAGATTTTCTTTTTAAAAATATCAGATGGCATTTAAATATTTATTTTCTTCAGTGTTTCTTTCATTGATTTGTTCTATAAACTGACAAGAACTTGTGTTAGCTGTGTTTATAAGTTGTATAATGAATAATACATTGTTTTTAACAATGATAATTATCAGATATCTCTATTTATAGAAAATGAATGCAAAGCAAGAAAAAAAAGTTGTCATTTCCATATCCTCAATCACCTCCTCTAGCAATGTCTGTACATTCTGCAGAAGAGTTGTTTAGTCAGATGTTTAAAAACTTAATGCCTGCTTATGGCTCCCTTAATAAATTCTATTACTTTAGGTTGTCTCTTATCTTTTCTTATGAACATCACATTATATGCTTTCTTGTTGCCTACAAACCAGTCTACTTAAATATGTATGAATGTCTCTTTTCATTTCAGCACATGTAAGTGAACAAGTACATCTTATCATGTCCATGAACACATACACATATGCATGCGCACACACACTCATACACACGTCATATATATGTGTGCTCACATGCAGAAAGAATTTGCTTCCTCTAATCAATCTTATCCGTATAGAACAATAAATTACCAGGGAAAAGTAGTACATTGTCAATTGATCGTCTCCATACAAATGTTAAATTTAGTTCTTATTTTTATCTAAGTTATACATGCATACATATAGATTCAAATAATTTTTACCAGGGTTATACCAGAATCAAACCAAACCAAAACAAACCCCAGTTCCCTACCTATGTTCTCAAATTTCCATTCCTAAGAAGCCATCCTTTCACATTTTTAAGCTATTGCTCTCAATATTCACCTGCATAACAATAAATAACATACTAGTTTTAGAACTACTTATAACTTTTCAGTACAGTGTTAGGTAGCACAAAATGGCTTCCCACAATGAAACATAGATTTAGTTCTTTTTAACTTTTCCTTTTACCATTATTCTCTCTCTCTCTCTCTCTCTTTCTGTCTCTCTCTCTCTCTCTGTCTCTCTCAGACTTAAGTTATACTTACGTCAAATTTTATTTAATATTTAATATTAACATTACAGTTATGTAAACATTATTCTCAGTTGAGCCATGTAGAATATACATAACTTTGTTTTCTGTGAAATTAATAACTGAACTTTTTAAAAAAAATTTACTTAGTATAATGGTTAATTTTGTGTGTCCGCTTGACTGGGCCATGGGGTGCCCAGTTATTCTATTAAGCATTGTTCTAGATAGTTCTGTGAAGGTGTTTCTGGATGAAATTTACATCTGAATTGGTGGATTGAGTAAAGCATATTGCCCTCCCTGAGTGAGTGAGCCTCACTCAATCTGGTGAAGATGTGAATAGTACAAAAAGATCGAGAAAGGGAGAATTTTCTTTCTCTACCTGATTTCCTTGGATCTGGGACACAAATCTTCTCCTGCCTGTGGACTCAGACTTGGACTGGAACTTGTACCTTCTCTCCTCTGCTTCTCAGGCCTTCAGACTTAATCTGAACTATACCATTAGCTTTCTTGAGTCTCTACTTTGCTGACTGCAGATCTTGGAACTTCTCAGCCTTTATGGCTGTGTGATCCAATTTCTTATAATAAATCTCTTTATCATCTCTCCTTTTGTTCCTTCTGCCCTTTCTTTTTTCCTTTTTCCTTATTTTTTTTTTTTGGAAATCAAGATGTATGTATATGGAGAGAAAATACATTGAGTCTGTAAATTGCTTGAGAGTATTACCATTTTATCAATAGTAAGTTTTCCAAACCATGAATGTGAATATCTTTCAATATATTTAGGACTTCTTTCATTTCTTTCAACAATGTTTTTCAGTTTTAATGTACAAGTTTTGTACATCCTTGGTTAAATTTATTCCTAGGTATTCTTTTTGATGCTGTTGTATATGGAATTGTTTTCTTAATTTCATCTTAGATTGTTCATTGCTAGTATATAGAAATATAATCAATTTTTGTTTACTTATCTTGTATTCCGTAACCTTGATGAACTCTCATTAGTATGAATATTTTGAGGCTTTTAATGGATTCTTTAAGGCTTACTATATATAAAATTATGTCATGTGTGAACAGAAATAATTTTACTTCTTTCTTGACAATCTAGATGACTTTTATTTCTTTGTCTTGCTAATTTCCCTGGTTAGGACTTCAGTACAATGTTAAATAGAAGTGACAAAAGTGAATGTCCTTTTCTTGTTTTCTTATCTTAGAGAAAAGCTTTTAGTCTTACACCACCATGTGTAATGTTTTCTGTAGGTTCTTCATAGATATATTTTATCAGATTGAGTAGTTCTCTTATATTTCTAGTTTCTAGTTTGTTTAGCATTTTTATTATGCAAGAGTTTTGGATTTTGTCAAATGCCTTCTCTGTATGCATTGGAATAATCATATAAGATTTTTTCCTTCATTCTATTAATATGGTATACTACATTGATTGATTCTCTCATCTTCAACCATCCTTGTCTTTCTGGGAGAATTCCCACTTGGTCATGGTTTATCATCCTTTTCATACACTGCTGGATTTTGTGGATAATTTTTACATTTATATTTATGAGAGATATTGATCTGTGATTTTACTTTTTCTTGTAACGTCTCTATCTTTTGGTATTAATGCAATACTGGCTTAGTAGAATAACCCATCAAGAAGATATAAAAATTGTAAACATATATGTACCTAACAACAGAGCTTCAAAATACATGAAGAAAATAGTGACAGTATTAAAGGAAAAGAATAGACAGTTCAGAAATAATAGTTGGAGCCATGTGTGTGGGCACATGCCTATAGTCCCTGCTACTTTGGAGGTTGAGGTAAGGAGGATCACTTGAGGTCAGAAGCTTGAAGCTAAAGCGTGCTCTGATCATGCCTGGGAATAGACACTGTAGTCCAGCTTAGGCAACATAGTGAGACCCTGTCAATAAATAAATAAATAAAACAAAAATAATGATTGGAGACTTTAATACCTCACTCTCAATAGTGGACAGAACAACTAGACAAGATCAGCAAAGAAATAGAAAATTTGAATAGCACTGTAAACTGCTAGGCCAGACAGATATTCATAAAAAATTAACATAAAAATAGCAAAATAAACAGTTTTCTCAAGTCATATGGAATGTTTTCCAGACTAATCCAGATTTGATTAAAAACCTTATGCTCTCCATTGTTTCTCACTGACACCCAAGAGTACATTTTCTATGCTTTTTAAATGAGAACATGCATTTTAAAAAATGAACCAAATTCATAGACTGCCTTTCACATGAAACTACCTACCCCCTACATGAACATGAACATGATCTTCCCTGACCTAATTTCATATCTATTTTTTATATGTTATGCTAGTATGGAGAGCTTATCTCTTGAGAGGATCCTGTAGGCAAAGTATCAATTAATTCGTTCATTTTGTTCAATATTCTTTGCATATCAATATGTGCCAGGCTTTGTTATAGGTACTTAGAATACATAAATGACCAAATAGACCAAAATCCAAACTTTTGGGAGTTTCTGTTTAATGAAAGAGAGATATGATGAACTATAAACATAATAAATAAGTACTTATTTTGTACATTACAAGGTGATACATGATGTAGGAAAAAATAGAATACTCTATGAACAACCAAGAGTGTGGAGTAGAGAAGGTATAATTTTAAATAGTGAGGTCATGGAAGATGTTTTTGAGAATGTGACCTTTAAGCAAAGACTTGTAGGAGGTAAGAGAATTGGGCACATGGATTTGTGGAGGAAGACTTTTCCAGGTGAGGGGAATGACCACCGCAAAATCCTTTTGGTAGCTCTCCCTGGTATGTTTTGGATCAAGTAAGGAGACCAATGTGTTTGGAGATCAGGTTATATGGGATCAATACTGGGTATACCAATAACGGGTATGTTTAGGCTCAAGTAAGGAGAACATTGTGTTGAGGTCAGGTTATACGGGATCATTATAAGAACTTTGACCTTTACTCTGAGTGGGATGGGGATATATTGGGGTCTTAATCAGAGGGTTGATACCATTTGACTATTGCTGTTAAGTGATATTTCTGCAGTGTTGCAGTGTTATGAGTAGAATAATAAGGGTAGATGGCAAGGTCAGAAGCAGGAGAGCAGTTGGGAGGTTTTCGGAATAATCTAGGTGAAAGATGATGGATAGCTTGGATCTAGATGATACCAGTAGAATCTGGATATAGTTTAGACACAGCCAAGAGAAGTTTTTAGGCATTATTATGCATTGAATGAGGAGTATAAAAGAGGATAGTAGTCAAGGAAGGCTACTAGTGTTGTGGCCAAAGCAAGAAGTGTGTCGTTGCCAATTTGAGAGGGTAAAAAAATGTGAACAGCAAAAAAAGCTAGGAAATTTAGTTGTGGATATGTTAAGTTTGAGATGTCTGTTAGACATCTGGGTATAAATAGCAAATAATGAGATGGGAGTATGAGCTTAACGTTTAGAGAGAGGTCTAGGGTGGAAATACAAATTTGAAAGTGCTAGCACGTAGATGGTATTTAAAGCCATGAGACTATTCGATCCTATTAGATGAAGAGGAGAATACAACCAGGGACTTAACTCTGGAGTACTCCACGTCAAGAGACCGAGAAAAAAAGAAGGAACCAGCAGAAAGAGTCCAGGAGGCTTAATCATTGATGTAGAAACCAAATGAAGAAACCCTATCAAGGCCGAGAAAGTGAGATTGTCTGTCAAATGCTGTTAAGTCAAGTACGATTTGGACAGATAATTAACCAATGGTTTTAGTAGTATGTTGATCACCAGCTATATTAACAAGAATACTTTAATTGAACTGGTAGAAATGAATACTTATTCAGAACCTGACTCATTTATTTATCTGTCAAGTGCTTTGTGTTGCCAGTACTTATGTCCTACAGTTTAATGCCCTTCTTTTATATAACTTACAAATGAAGGAGATATTACTCTTAGATTTAAACTATAAAATCAGCACCTAATTGATCTGTTGAAGATCTACAAAGTTACTTGAAAGAAAAGATGACTCTCTGGTCAACAAGGCTTGAAAATAACTTGACAGAACATGTTATTATTTCTAAGATAAGAGTAAGCCAATTAGGATGGGAATGAGTTAGCATGGAAGCACAGAAAGGACATCTCCAGTTAATGCTGATTCTGTCCAGAGAACAGAGAGTCTTAGTCCGTGAGCATCAAGTATTTCTGTACCTGTAACAGTGAGTTCTCATTTAAGTTCATAAATTGACATTTTTGGATCAATACATTAGCCTCGTGACTGTGATTAATGTGACTAAGCTTCTGAGAAATGAAGCCATGCTCACTCTGCGTATTGACAAGATCAGGTTTCTAAGTTCCCTTTGCTGAGTGCTAGACAAAACCCTCCACTCCAATATTACCTTTGTGAGCTCACTAGGGTGACAACCTTCTTTGACTTTCTCCAGGAACAACCTTCTTTGTATCGCTGTTGGAATTGCTATTCCAAAATCTTTTTATGTGTTGACATTTTGTCATGAATTTATGGTTCATAGAGAAATAAAAGAGCATTCCTGGGATCAAGAGCTCACAGGCGCACCAGGGCAATGATATGTGAAAATATAACAGCAAGAAAAGATGACAAAGCAGAAATGGCACATGGTAATATAACTAGGGGCCAAATGAGAGCCTATAGGCAAGAATTTCCGCCAGCCCCTCTCCTTAGGACATGGAGCTGCTGTAGCCGTAAGTCAAGTCCTTTGTGTTGAGCAAAGTGAATATCACTTTCCAGAGTTCCCTGTTTCATGTGATGTAGTTAAAAGATGCAGTTACCCTGGAAACACACAGTTCTGGCTTCAAATTCTGTTTATCCCATTTAATTGTTGCATGACATAGGGAAAGTCAATTAACCCCTCTTGGCTGCAGTTCTTGCACCTGTAAAACCAGGATGAAATCACTTTTCTTGTAGGGCTGTGGTGAGGATTAGAGAAAAGGTAGGAAAGAACCTGGGAGCACAGAAGATACGAAAAAAAGGTTGCTCTTATCATTGCTGATGCTAGACAAGTCGGTCAAGTCATATCCCTACAAATCAACATATTACATCCCATGGGCTTGAGTTCAGGCCGAAACGTAGGAAATTCATTCAGCTTCTACAAATCTCTATTTATGTGTTTTAAAACTCATTGAGTTGTCAAGAGACACAGTGTCAAAGAGTGGCATACTGTCTGAAACATAAGCAGGCACAAATTCAAAGTCGGCTGATCTTACCCTATTCCTGTCTCTGTTGGCATCTGACCTGTCCAGCTTACTGGTGGAGATGATGAGGCTCAGTGGAAAGCAGCTGAACATTAATAGAGCTTTTCTCACTTTTCTTTTTTACAAAATCAAAGTCTTTTGAAAATAACTAGCTAAACTGATGCCTCTGGCTGTGATCTGCACTGGTGAATACACTTATAAAGGTCTTTGTACCATTTGGTAAGATGTTTGGTTGTTTTGTTTTATTTTAAGTTGGGTCTCACTGTCAGCTAGGTTGATCTCCTGGGCTCAGGTGATCCTTCTGTCTCAACCTCTGGAGTAACTGTGACTATAGGCACGTGCTACCACGCTGGGCTAATTTTTTTATTTTTTATAGAGACGAGGTCTTTCTATGTTGTCTAGGCTGGTCTTGAACTTCTGGTTCAAGCAGTCCTTCTGCCTTGGCCTCCCAAAGTGTTGAAATTACAGGCATGAGCAACTGTGCCCTGCCCCATTTGGTAAGATGGTTGTTGGAAAACTAGCATATGCCATACCTAGGATGGGTGGAGTTTATCAAGGTGCTTTTTATCCCCATAAATTAAGCGCTAGTTTCTTGTGAATATCAATCAAGGTGACTTGCATTTCAACTCTCTCGGTAGCCCATGGTTCTGCTACATTTGATTTGGGCCATTCACTCCCCAAAGTAGCTTAGGCAGCCCCTCTAATAACCAGGCATGTGGTCAGGCAAAATATTAGCCTCTGATTTGGCCTGAAATAAGCTGACTGTGAGGGCCAAGTGCTTTACTTTGGGAACATGAGCTGAATAAAAAAGATTCACTGTAGCGTTTGGGGAGGGCCGGCAGGGAGTCCATTCTGCTATGGTGATGTCTAACTAATCAGACCAGGGCAGCATCTATGGGTTTGGCTCTGTAAATAGAAAGCAGATGCTGCTGTGAGGGCTGCCCGAATAAGAAAAGTAGCAGGGATGGCTTCAAGCCACAGTGATTTCAATGAACAGGAGTTGAAGAAACAATGTGTAAGTTTTTAACATTTTATTATAATGAGTAGGAGATGTGTATAGCCATAACACCTTATTCTTTTCAAAGAGAAGTTCTCTAAAATATGTTTCCAATAAACTTTCCCAATGTCCTTGTCAAAAGCAAACAAACAAAAAAAGATTTGGCGAATGTAAATAACTATCAACTAGACTTGTAAAAGCAACCTATATTTACAAAGTGCTTTCTTGTTCTCTCGAAAATAGGATTACATATTCAGAGGGTCTAGTCAGTGCCAGGTACTTTACAATTGCTGTTTCACTGAATTCTCTAAAAAACCCAGTGAGGGAGTTGTCTTTTGTTTTGTTTTGCTTCTCAAATTGTCTTCTTCTAGATGAGGAAATAGAGGCAAAGAGAGAGAAGCCACTTACTCTGGGCCCCGCACCTGGCAAGAGGAGATGCTGGGAGCGGGTCAGGTCTGATAGGAGAAGCTATGGTGTTCCCTAGTGGTTTGACTTGCCTGGGTCCAAATTCTGACTCTGCCTTTACTGGCTACAATGCTTTGAGCAAGTCACTTAGGCTGTCTGTGACTCTCTTTTCTCAACTGTAATGTAGGAATGAGAGACTGAATATTCAAACAGACAATGGCCAGACCATATATGACCCTAAAACTCTGACCCTCAACCTCTACAGCAAGTGGCCCGAGAACAGTCAGGATGTGGGCAATAGCTGCCAGTTTCTTGCCCTTCCTTCCAACTTATAACCAACCAGAAAAAGTCAAATATGCTCTCCAAACAAGTTAACTTCTAGTTAGCACACCTTCTGCTTCCCCAGGTCAGCAATCCACACCTGAAGCCTTCCTTTCTTTTTTTTCTCTTTTTTTTTTGAGTTGGAGTCTCACTCTGTCATCCAGGCTGGAATGCAGTGACTCACTCATGGCCACTCAAATGTCCACTCAAATGTCCACCTGCTGGGCTCCAGCAATCCTTCCACCTCAGCCTTCCAAGTAGCTGGTGCTACCATGCCTGGCTAATTTTGTTTTTTGTTTTTGTTGTAGAGATGAGGTCTTGCCAAGTTGCCCGGGCTGGTCTTGAACCCGTGGGCTCTGGCAATCCACTGACCTTGGCCTCCCAAAGTACTGGGATTACAGGCTGAAACACCGAGCCAGGCCTGAAGCCTCCCTTTCTAAAGCTTCCCCACTTTCCTGCCTGCCTTTGAGACACAAACTCAAGAGATGGAGGCTGACTCGCTCTCTATAGCAAGCCCAGAATAGCCTCTGCTTGTTCTCCTTTGAATGGTCTTTGTTTATTTCCACAGGGATAATAATAGTACCAACTTCACAGGGTTGTCATGAGGATAAATGTAGTAATGCAGTAAAGTGCTTAAATCGTAACTTGACACATATTAAATGCTTACAAAGATAGATTTAAAATTTTTTTGAGTTGGTGTCTCATTCTGTTGCACAGGCTGGAGTGCAGTGGCACACTCAAAGCCACCCCAGCGTCGACCTGCTGGGCTCAGGTGATGCTTCTACCTCATCCTTCCGAGTTGTTGGAACTATAGGCATGAGCTACCACGCCCAGCTAATTTTTTTTTTTTTTTGAGTTGGAGTCTCACTCTGTCACCCAGACTGGAGTGCAGTGGTTGCTCCCGGCCACCGCAGCCTCAACCTGCTGGGCTCCGGCGATCATTCCGCCTCAGTCTATCAAGTAGCTGGAACTACAGGCGTGCGCTACCACGCCCAGCTGATTTTTGATTTATTGTAGAGACACGGTCTCACCAAGTTTCCTGGGCTGGTCTCGAATCCACGGGCTCAGGCAATCCTCTCACCTAGGCCTCTCAAAGTGTTGGGATTACAGGCTGAGCCACCGAACCCGGCTGATAGCTGTAATTTTAAAAAATAAATTTCAAAGTAGAAAGGCAGATTTCAACAAATGATTTCCATATGAGACAGTTTAAAAACTACTGTGGTATGGGGATTTGGATGGATATTTAATTGAGGCTCTTCACTGGCCTATCCCGGGCAATATTGTCAAGTGTTTAACTGCTTTTCCTCTCTAATTTCCATGACAGGGAAATAAAACATTAAGAAAACTTCTGGAAAGTAGAGAGGACAGGCCCGGAGCCCCCTAGCACCCACAATCTTAGCAGAGAAACGCCAGAAGACAGGGCAGTTCCTGGGGCACAAGGAGAAGCAGAAACGCTCAGCCTATAAACACTGGGAAGGATGAAAGTGCACTTTGTTCACCTCCCAACTGCTCTTATCACTGCTGTCTTTGAAATGCCTGTCCCTTATGTCTGACTGAAATCACCACGATCATCCATACTGAAGAAAGACTTTTCTCTCTAAGGGTAAGCAAATGAAGAAAAATCACCAGACATTTGACAAGTTTCAATAGTTAAAAAAAAGAAACTTTATATTAAAAAAGGAGAAAGAAAATAGTTCCCTACGCAACAGACTAACAGAAGCCAAAAACAAATCACATTTTTGAAAAATATGTCCTCAGTATCTTAATAGGATTTGAGATAATATTATACTTTTGAGAGGCAATTCAAAATGATAGAAGAAAGGATGGCTTGAGTATGAAAAACCTGGCTGGTTGATTATTTTAAAAAGCATGAGCTGATTTGGACAATGATGGTCAATGATGACACCACTGGAAGAGGGGTTGCCAGGACCTTTGTAAAGGAAGGGCTCAGGTGGAAATGATCATTGTTGTTAATAGTCATCCCTTTAGCATCACAAAAGCAACAGCTCTAAGGCACTTCATGGAATATTGCCTACCTCCTTACTTGAGTCAGTGGGATGCCCACAAGCCCACTTCTAGGGGATTTTTGTCAAAAAAGATGAAACATAACCTAATCAAATCTTTAAAAGTAACCATTTTTAGAAAACCTGGGTGAGGAGGGAAAGAAGGAAAAGTTAGTTGACACTACAAGGACGCACACACTGAGTATAGGACATTTTATAAGACAACCACTGGCATTAAAAAAAAAAAAAGCAAGGAGCAAAGGAGCCACCCTAGATCAGAAGGAACTTCTAAGAAAGAATGACCCAATAGGAGACAGAGACTTTGTTAGGATTCTGATTCAAACAAACCAAGGCAAATAGATATTTTAAGAAACATTCAGAAAATCTTGATTGCAAATTTGGATAGTGTGTGATACCAAGGAATTTTTGTCATTTGTGTTAGGTATAATAGTGGCATGGGTTATGTAAGAAAATGTTCATCTAATTTGAGACATGCATACTTCAGTGTTCGGTGATGACATGATGTCTGGAATTGTTTTAAACTATCTCCACAGATAGAAGAAGAATTAGAAAGGAATAGATAAAGAAAATGTTGCAAAATATTGATTATTGTTGAACCTGGGTGCTAGTAACATGCAGGTATTGTATTTTTCTTCTAATTTGGTCTTTAGGTGTTTTTCTGAAGGGTTGCTATAAACTCTAGCCCAGCTCTGAGGGGGTTCCAGGGGATTTGGTCACTAAGGCTTCCAGTATGCCTTTGGTGGGACACTTCTGTATCCTCACAGGCACCCTAACGCCTAACTGTTCAACATGAGAGCAGATGTTCTTCTCGTGGGAAATTTGTTTATACTTGCAGATGCCTTTGTGGCTCTTGTCTGATATGTGGCCTATTTATTTCTACTAAGACAGCCACACTATAGGAGAGCCCTGAAAGGGAAAGAAGTTAGGTTCAGATGTGTCAGTCAGGGGAGACACAGAGGAGGCCATTCAACAAAACGCATAAAGTAACAGAAGCAGTATATTACTTACAGATCCCAGAGAGGAAGACAGCACACCTCTTAGGACCAGTGGAGAGTGGGGAGCTGTCCGGTACATGTAGGCTTAACCAGCAGGTGGGGGAGCACAAGTGAGAGAGCTAGGGACCTGAGAAGTGAAGCATTTATTGGGGTCTAGAATGTTGCCTTAGGTGGATTTCTGTGGGGAATTCTAATTGGTGGGCTTAGAGCAAGCAGGAACAAGTTCTATGGAAGCACACTGTGACTGAGAGGTGTCACTGTGACATATCTGCACAATCCATGTGGGGTGCAGGGATAAGTGGGGTGGGTAAAGCAGGTCTCATCAATATGACCCAAAAGGAAGGGATTACCAGAAAGCAATTGTGTAGGGCAAATATCTGGACTGACCACATTGAAAAAATGGGAAGAGATAAGAATTGGACCCTGTGTTCATAGTGACTGAGCTCTACTTCTGGTATGAGAAAGTCCAACTTATGCTGAGATAACATAAATTTATGGGAATTCATTACAGAGAGCAATATAGGTTGGATATTTTTTCCTTCCAAACCTCATGTTGAAATGCTATCCCAGTGTCAGAGGTGGGGCCTGGTGGGAGGGCTTTGAGTCATGGGAACAGATCCCTCCATGAGTGACTTGGTGCTCTCTCTGCTTTAAAGAGTGAGTTCTCACTCACTCTAAGTGTTAATGTAAGAGCTGGCTGTTTAAAGAGTATGGCACCTCCTTTCTCTCTCTCTTGTTTCCTCTCTTGCCATGCAACACACTGGCTCCAGTGCCTTTCCACTATGATTGAAAACTTCCTGAGGCCTCATCAGAAATAGATGCTAGCACTTTGCTTCTCACACAATCTGAAGAACCATTAGCCAAATTAACCTCTTTTAAAAAATAAATTACCCAGCCTCAGGTATTACTTTATAGCAACACAAAACAGACTAATACAGGGAGTTTATTGTACTATTTTATCTTTTGGTATGTTTTTATTTTTTATTACATAATTTAAATGTATATTTTATTATACAAGTGACATTTCAGTCAAAGTGGACATCATATTCATCTGACTCACTACCCACAACAGGCATCTATTAGAACCAAAATATATATTTTTGGATCTAAGAATCATCACACATGAATTTTTTGCCATTAGATCCATAGGCATTGGCATGCGTGGTGTCAGGATGCTCTGTATGTAACCCTCTTCAAGATGGAGAAACTATTTCCCCAGCATCCCAGAGGATTGCCTTCTGATGTCTCATAGCTGAATTCCTTCCCAGAAAATGCCCTTGGCCAGTGAGAGCTGCCCTTCCCCATGGGCAGTTCACATTCATATTCAGATCCATGAAGGGACTGCTTTACTCAATATGGAACAAATCTGAAGGGTTCCAAAGCCCCCCATAAGATGACTGAGGCCTTTGTGGTTGCATTTCAGTTGAACTTTCTCTTTTGATTAAGCCCACTTCTGTTACTCCCCCACAGGCATTATTCTTAAGAGCAGTGACCAATAAACTTCCTACACATAAATCTCTGTCTCAGCTTCTGTTTCCCAGGAAACCTGACCTAAGCTAGTGTGAAAAGTCCTCCACTACCTCTTGTTGAATGAAAAAAGCAGATTGCAAATCGCTATGAATAGAAAGATTCTATGTAAATAATGAAAAGCATACATTTCTAAATGGGTATAAATATACAGAAAAATGGTTGGAACATATATCTTTATACTTTGGGGATGGGAAGTAAGTTGGAAAGATGTTAAGGGCAGTTTTCATTTTATTTTAATTGCTTCAATTTTATCAATAAAACAAATTAATCTGTTATTTATATTATTAAAAGTAAATCAGTGGTTTGTTCATTGTAAACCTGAAAGCAGCACTCAGCAGATGGGATACTACAGACATGTGAGTCCACAAGAAGATAATGTTTAGTATTCCATAGCTCAGGCAAAAAGGCTAAAGAAAGGAATACAACATGTAGAAATATGAAAAAATATGAAAAGTAGACCCAGAGGATTGTGTGTGTATGTTTTATGAAGGAGAAATTCAGAAGCAGGGCAGAGAAAAGAAGCAGCAGCAATAATTAAACAAATAATCACATTAAAATTTTTTGGTTTGAAACATACTAGAATCTTCAAAACAAAAAGGTGTCCAAGTACCAGGCAAAAAATCATGAAGATATGCACACCTTTGTGGCAAGATTTTTAAACTCAAAAGATGGAGAAAATTTTTACAGATATTCAGAAGTTGAAAAAAAGTTGTCTTTCAAATATTAAAAACAGTTTAGTGGACACCAGACTTCCTGAAAAATGCCAGATGCCAAAAGTCACCAAAGATTAACCACAAGCATTTTGAGGGAGAAATATGGCCCAAGTGTTCTGTGTCCAATAAAGTAATACTTAACTTTTTCAAGAGCTTTGGAAGAGCATCGATACATTCAAGAACTAAAAAAAAAAAAAAAAAAAATCAAAGTTTTCCTTGTTACAGATTACTTGAAAACATATTTATGGACAGTGGTTCCAAACCAATAACTTGAGTCTAGAGATTGGATAGTAAATTAGTGGTAATTGGGTAGGAATTAATTCAATAAGTACAATTTTATATTAGTCTACATAACTGATATTAGCTTGGAGTGAAACAATGCAAATGACAAGAATAGTTTTAAAAAGTTAGCATTCATGACATGAAGAACTATTACTAGTATTAATCTGGATGGAAAGTCTAGTGTCTCTTGGTAAAACCCAACAGGAGATGGTAGGCAGGAAGGAAAAAAGGAAGAAGAGTATGAGTCTGTTAACTCTTTCATAGTTATGAAGGCATTCAAAAAACATTTTTTTCTATTTAAAGGTTATCATTGGTAGACAAAAATTTAATTCCTAAAGAAATAGAAAAAAATTTAGGAAAATCTGGTCAATGTAATAAAAGGTAAGAAAACAGAAAAATGAAAGATTTTTTAAAAGTTTAAAGATACAGTTAAACTTTATTACAAAGCTACAATAATCAAAACAGCCTGGTATAGGTATAAGAACAGGCATACAGACCAAAGGAACAGGATAGAGATTCCAGAAGCAAAACCTCAATTTCTCAACCAACTCATTTTTGACAAAGCCTCCACTACCAACCACTGGGGAGAGAAGAACCTATTCAGTAAATGGTAATGGGAAAACTGGCTGAACATATGCAGAAGATTAAAACAAGACCCCTACCTATCACCATACACAAAAGTCAACTCTAAATAGATCAAAGACCTAAACATAAAACCTCAAACTATAAGAACCTTAGAAAACGCAAGAGACACCCTTATGGAAATTGGAACTGGCAACCAATTCCTGATCAAAACCCTAAGTGACCCTGTCATAAGAGATAAGACAGATAAGTGGGATCTCATCAAACTGACAGGCTTCCACAAAGTCTAAGAAACCATCAAGAAAGCAGGGAGACAGCCCACAGACTGAGAAAAAATATTTACCAACTGCACATCTGACAAAGGCCCAACGTCTACGATCTATAAGGAAATCAAATGTGCCAAAAAGAAAAAAAGTCTATTACAAAGTGAGCAAAAGATATGATTAGGCATTTCTCAAAAGAAGACATATGAGCAGCCAACAGATACACACACAAAAATGTTCAGCCTCACTAGTAATTAAAGAAATGCAAATTAAAACCACACTGAGATGCCACCTAACTCCAGTCAGGATGGCCATCATCAATAGCTCAAAACACACAGATGCTGGAGAGGATGCTGGGAAAAGGGAACACTTCTACACCATTGGTGGGAGCGTAAACTAGTACAACCTCTGTGGAAAACAATTTGGTGATTCCTAAAAGTTCTAAAAATCGACCTTCCATATGACCCCACAATCCCCCTACTGGGAATATACCCAGAGGAACTCAAATCACTCTATGAAAAAGATACCTACACATGCATGTTTATTGCAGTATTGTTCACAATAGCAAAAACATGGAACCAACTGTGCTGCCTATCGAGAACTGGATTTAAAAAATGTGTACATATACATGATGGAATATTATGCAGTCATAGAGAAGGACAAAATTATGATTGTCGAAGCAACTTGGATGGACTTAGAGTCTATAATACTGAGTAATCTACCAAGAAACAAAGAGCTGAGTATCACATGTTCTTACTCATAAGTGGACCTTGAACAATTATTGTAATACTCTAAGAAAAGGATTATCAGTAGTGGGAAATTGCTGGCTGGGTGGGGTCAGGTTGGCAGCAGTGGGATTCTGCTTGTTGGGGGCAGACCTTATCAACAAGGGTACCTGCATAATGAACATTTGTGTACTTAACCCTGAACTGTACCCCACATCTTTAAAATAAAAAAATTTCTAAACTTTTAAAAAAAGTTTAAAGGTGCTAAATAAAATAACAAAATCAAATGAAAAAACATGTTATTAAAATGAATATGAATGTATTAAATAGAGGTATTAGAAACAAAAAAATACATTTAGTTAAACAAAAAGTTCAATTAAAAATTTTTTTTTAATATTTTATTTTAAAGATGCGGGGTACAATTCAGGATTAGGTATACAAGTGGACATCATACAGGTAAAGTTTGGGCCTCCCTTTGGTCTCCACTTTGGTAGCCTTACTAATGTTGTATCCCCACTCCCACCCTGGCAATATCCCACTACTGCCAATCCCTTTCTTATAGTATTATGGTAAAGCTTTAGGGTCTGCTTTTGAGAACATGTGGTACTCAGTTCTTTGTTTCTGTGATAGATCACTGAGTATTGCAGACTCTAAATCCATCCAAGTTGCTGCAAAGTCCAAATGTTTGTCTTTACAGCTGCATAATATTCCATTGTGTATATGTACCACATTATTTTTTCCAGTCTAGTTTCTATGGGCAGCATGGTTGGTTCTATGTTTTGAATGATTAGAATTCCTCTGGGTATATTCCCAGAAGGGGGATTGCTGGGTAATATGAAGTTCAATAGGAGTTGAATTAATTTGCATTCCCACCAGCAATGTAGAAGCATTCCCTTTTCTCTGCATCCCTGCCAGCACCTGAGTTTTTTAAGATTCTAATAGTTTGAGGTTTTATGTTTAGGTCTTTGATCATTTAGAGTTGATTTTTGTGTATGGTGACAGATAAGGGTCCTGTTTCAACCTTATGCATGTGGTCAGCCAGTTTCCCCAGTACCATTTGCTGAACAGTTTCTCCTCTCCCCAGTGGTTGGTGATGGAGGCTTTGTTGAAGATGAGTTGGTTGAGGTTTTGCTTCTGGAATTTCTATCCTGTTCCACTGGTCCATATGCCTGTTCTTGTACCAATATCAGGCTGTGTTTTTTTGTTTTTGTTTTTGTTTTTTGAGTTGGAGTCTCACTCTGTCGCCCAGACTGGAGTGCAGTGGCTGCTCCCAGCTACTGCAGCCTTGACCTGCTGGGCTCCGGCAATCCTTCCGCCTCAGCCTTCCAAGTAGCTGGAACTACAGGCGCACACTACCAAACCCGGCTAATTTTTTTGATTTATTGTAGAGATGAGGTCTCACCAAGTTGCCCAGGCGGGTCTCGAACTAGCGGGCTCAGGCAATCCACTCACCTCAGCCTCCCAAGGCACGGGATTACAGGCTGAGCCACCAAGCCCGGCTCAGGTTGTTTTGATTACTGTAGCCTTATAGTAAAGTTTAAAGTCTGGAAGTATGTTACCTCCCACTTTGTTTCTTCTGCTAAGAATTGTTTTGGCTATTCATGGTCATTTATGTTTCCATAGGAGTTTCTGTATTGTCGTTTCCGGGTGTGAGAAGAATGATACTGGTAATTTGTTGGGTATTGCATTAAATCTGTAGATTGCCTTGGGTAGGATAGATATCTTAACAATGTTGATTTTTCCTATCCATGAGCATGGAATATTTTTCCATTTGTTTGCGTCTTCATAGATTTCTTTGAGCAGTGTTTTGTAGTTTTCATTGTAAAGGTCTTTCACTTCTCTGGTTAGGAAGAAGCTGAGTTATTTCATTTTGTGTGTGTGTGGCTATTGTGAATGGGGTTGTGCCTTTTATTTGGTTCTCTGTTTATTGTGTTTAATATGTCTGTCTTCTGCACATTTATTTTGTACCCCAAGACTTTGCCATTGTCCTTTATCAGTACAAGCAGGTTCTTGACAGATTCTCTTGGATTTTTGAGGTATAGGATCATATCATCAGCAAAGAGCGATAACTTAACTTCTTCTTTTCCTCTTTGGATAGCCCTGATCTCCTTCTCTTATCTAATTGCTCTAGCTAGGACTTCCAACACAATATTGAATAGGAGATGTGAGAGTGGTCAGTCTTATTTTGTTCTAGTTTTCAGGGGAAAGGTTGCCAGTTTCTGTTCATTTAACAGTATGCTGGCTGTGGGTTTATCATAGATCGGGCTTACTATTTTGAGGTATGTTCTTTCTATGCCTAGGTGTTTGAAGGTTTTTATCAAGAAGGGATGCTAGATTAAAAAAAAAAATTCAATTATATGTGGTTTTCCAGAGACTCAACTGAAATTAAGTAAGAAAGTTTCGAAATAATGAGATGGATACATACAATGGGGAAAAAAAAAGAATGTAGGGATGGCAATAATAATACCGATAAAGTTGAAATAAAGATAAACTATCACCAAATGGTACAAAAGGGATTGTTTTATATTTTGAACAATATCTACAATAAAGATATAATAGTTATGAATGATGATTGAGTCTGTCACCTAATCACACAGCATCAAAACATCAAAAAATGTATTGGAAATAAGAAGATAAATTGACAAAAATATATTAAACTGTGCATTTCATTATGCTTGTCCTAGAATCTGAAAGAGTAGCAAGAAAATTATTAAGAATATAAAAAAACTGATATAATTAATAAGTTTGGATCTGTATTTAGCTAGTATTGTGAATTATGTTACAACCATCCATGGCATATTTACAAAAATCAATATCTCAGGCTAAAAAGCAAACCTCAATAATTCTAAAAGAGACATTATGTTAACTAGATTTTCTTTTAACCACAATGTAATAAAATTGTGAATTAATTGCAACTTAAAAAATTCTACTTGTAAACTGAAAAAAACACACAGTCAAGTAATATTGGAACCAAAAAATAAACTAAAATTGCAATTAAGTATAGCTTATAAAGTGATTATAATGACTAGAATGACTTCACATGCTAATGAGATATGGCCAAAGCCATCTCAAAGACATCTCACAATGAACAAAATATATGATATATAATCTATACTTTTACCAATACTGACCCAAGAAAAGGAATCATTTAATTTTTCACTTTAACAAAGCTAACTAATAAAACAAAGGAGACAGAACACAAATATCCAACATTGAGTGGAAAAGTACATATTAATGCAGAAAAAAGAAAAAAATTAAGTTATTAGAGATGACAGGAATAAGCTCAAAACTAAATATAAGCATGTTACATTCTACTATTACAAGAAAAAGGATTATAAAAAGATTTTTAAATTATAAAAGAAGATTAACAAAAAAACAAGTGACACGTTTCATAGCAAATAATCAGAAAACTTGAAAGAGGAAGGCAGAGATCTGCCAAGTGAACATAAATACACAAAAAGGTAGGGGTGGCAATATTATCCAACAAGGTAGAATTTAAGGCAAAAAACATTAAATTGAACAAAGAAGCTTATTTTTAATGAATAAGAGTATAATTAACAATAAAAATATAGCAGCCATGCTGTGTTTTTTACATGTCAAATAACAGAGACCAGAAAAAGATAAACAAAAACAGAACAACAAGAAAAACAAAAGACTACAAATGTGATACACAATACAAAAACCCTTGGAAAACCTTTTTTTTTTTTTTTATGAGCTCTTTAGTATTGCCATGTGAAACATCGTCATTCTCTTTGAAAACAAATGGAATTAATAAACTGTGGCAGTTTTTCCAAGCTCTATATTCCTTCCCAGAGAGGCCATGTAATGTTTGCAAAATTCCTTTGAGTACTCTCTCTCTGTCTGGAAATGATGCTTGCTTGCTGTTTAATGTTTCTATTAGGAAGAAAGAAAAACAAACAAAGATGGTCTCTTAGCATTTCAAATCTAATAGCATTGTGATTTGATGTCATTCTTGGGTACTCTAATTCCACTCCAGTGGAAATAATAAAAAGGGAGATAACACCACCCCCTGGGAACCAACCACTGAGAATAGCTCATCAACCTTGACTCCTTGTGACAAGGCAAACTCCTTGTGTCCCCCTTTTACTCAAGGAAACTAGACTGACATGGGAGTTTAAGACTGCACAAGAGTAGAAAAAGCACATGATTTTTCTTCCTTAGCAGAGGAATGAAAGCAATTTGGGTAATATCTGAAGGTTGCTTATCCTTGTCTTGTGTTGATTGAGCTCTGTCTTTTGAGGCCATCAAACCTCCACCTCATTTCTTTTAGAAGATTCAAAGTCTAACTCAAAGAAATAATCATCTTTGATGGGAGTTTTAAACAGTTTTTCTATAAAATGAAAACTCAAACAAAAGTACACAAAAATTTAGAAGCTCTGAAACATACACTTAAGTTGTTTTAATAAATAGACATAGAGCTGTTTACCCTACAAAATGTGTTTTTAAAAATTATCCCTGTGACATTTGCAAAAGTTTACCAAAAATGGCTAAAAATATAGCTACAAATTCAAGGGTAGAAATTTTTATTCTCTGTCTGATTTCCATTCTGATTCTTATTCTCTGTCTGAAATCCCATTCTCTGCCTGATTCATTCAGTGTTTAATGAGAACCTCATTTGCCAAGCAATGTGCTATGTGCTGGTGAAAGGGCCAGCAAAATTTTAATTCTAGAAAAAACTGCATAGTAAATAGAAAAAAAAAAATCCTCATGCTTTTGAGTTCTGAGAACTTAAAAAATATTTCTCCTAGATAGCTCTGGAATAAAAGAACAAGTCAAATACACAATTATAAACTACTTAGATAATATTAATGATAATTATACCATATTCTAGTGAAAACTATACTTGTGAGAAATTCATAGCATTTAATGCTTCTATCATTAAAGAAGCAAGACTTAAAATAAATAAATAAAGCATTTCTGTTAGTTTTCTTTGGTTGTAAGAAATCTGAAAAGCTGATCTTGCAATGTATCCAAAGGGTCCCTCAGTCCTCCAGGGGCTGTTCATTAGGAGATTCCATTTTTTTCCACTGGAATACATCATAGAATCAAAGGAAGTAAGGGAAATCAGAACTGGGTGTCAGGAACTCATGGAACTTTTCTTCAAGATGCTGAAATTAGGGTGACTAATTAGCATCCATCCTTTGATGTCTCCGCTCCAGATTCTGCTTCCCAGGAGAGAGTGTTTGCATTTGCTGTCTTAGGTGACCTATTCAAGGTGAACCAGGATCCCATCTTTGGAGCCCAGTAGAATCATAGGTGGTGAAGGAAAGAACAGTTTCTCAAAGAAAGGGTCACTGGGCCAAAAAAGAGAAATGCCCATTACATTCATCATTCCACTCCAGAGGCTAGAAAAATACAACAAATGAATTAACAAATAAAAGGAATAGTTAATGTCTGATGGAAACTCACTTCCTACCACAATCAGGAGCAGTTAGCTGAAAAACTCAGCCAGAAGTCAAACAAATTTAAGCCAAGAGTCAAATAAATCAACTTATACTTTATTTGAACCTAAAACGTAAATATACAGTTAATCCCTAATCATTTACAGAGAAACTTTTCTTTGAGTGGAGTCTGCTAACTGGAGTGCTCAATCATCTTTCGCACATAAACTATTCCCATAATAATCTTCTCTCATTGTTACTTTCAATTTCTTTAAAGTGGAAAGAAAATTAAACACCCCTTGAGAAGTAATGTGAGCGCTAAATCCTAATGTCTTGCAATTTTTTTCTCAGATTTTAACAGTTTTCTCTACTACACTTAATTCAACAACTATATTTAAGCAATTTTTTAAACTATAGAGACTTTGCAATGTTAAACCTGAGACTCTAATCAGAGAGAGAGAGAGACCACAAAGAGCCAGCTCCGATGCAAACACACGAGGGTCTTTATTCAGGCTCGAGTCCGGGCTCACACATGAAGCCCGTAGAGGCTTCATGAACCAGAGCCCCGATTCACAATGGCAAGCAGTTTTTATGCACAATTACAGAGGGAGGGGAAAGAACTTTAAACTTGATTTTACATGATTGGGTAATTTCTCCTAATGGGTATGGGCACACTTGGTATTGGTTGGTGCCTTTCGTGGGTTGCCCGTGATTGACAGAAACCCACTTAACGGGCAGAGTGGAATGTTAGATAAGTTAGATCCATACAGTCACTGCATATATAGTAACCTGAGCAGGCAGGTAAAGGGTTACATTAGCCCTTTAAGTTTACTGATCCACCCCAAGGTATGCTTAGGAAAGCTTGTTTGCGTAACATTTACATAACATAACATGGTCATTATGGGACAACAAAAGCCAAACTTAACAAAGTTTTAAATATGAATGCTGCAAACACATACAGTGAATGTGGGGTAGAAATTCATATACTAATTCTGGGAATTTATAAAATATCACAAATGTCTTATAGCAAGGCGGTTTTTGTAAAGGTCTCTGATTCTCTCAAGTTTACATAGCCACTGCAGGTAAATTAACACTGGGATGAACCCGGTGATAAAGCCCACCTAGAGAGCAGCTGGCACCTCAGAGTCTGCTTTGATCTCGTAGGAATGTCTGAAAGGGGCTTATTGCTTTATCATTTACATCCCGTTGTAAAAGCAGAAGTTAGCCTGGTAATTGGGGCTGACAATGCTTAACTCAAGAGTTCTAAATACAAATACTACTTAAGCCATTATACAATTGGTCACGACATATGCCTAATTCTACGGGGTCTGAGGTAGGATTTAAAGTACTAAGATTTCATTTGAGGTAGAATTTAAAGTACTAAGATTTCATAAAGTACAATGAACATGAGGTAGGAATACATAAAATATATAGTAAACATGAGGTAGGGATATATGAAATATAGTGAACTAAACACTACTTTTACAGCAAGTATGACTTTTTAAGTTTCTTGGTTTCTTGGGTCTCTCAATAGCTCCTAAGTCTGTTATTGTCCTCTCAGCAAGACTTTCAATTTTTTTAATTAACTTTTTTTCATGTTCTCATTCATTGGTTTATATATTATTTAAGTTGCAATAAAATTCACAATTGGAAGAAACAGGTTTTAGATAAGCCAATCACTCAGCTGGGAAGAGAGGGACAGGAGTCTATGAGAAAGTTAAGTCCTATTTGTGACTATTCTAGATACACCAGGTCAGGTGGTATATTTTACAGAGTGAGAAGCTTTGATGAATACAGTGAGTAAGTGGATGTTGGTAAGAGAGTTACTATTATATTCATAAAACTTCAACTCTCATTTCTCCTAGCCCCTCCTAGTTCCATATCCTAGTTCTAAAAGAAACAAATCTGGAATTTTAACCTCTTGTCTCTATCTCTCAAAAAAATAGTAAAGAAAGAAATAAGAAGCAAACATTTGATGGCAGACAAGAAATGTGATAGAAAACACTCTAAAACAGTTTAGATAAAGTGTTATGCTGATGAATTTGAAAATATGAATTAAACAGGTTTTTCAGAAAAATATAAATTCCAGGAAAAGGTAGAAAACCTGCTAAGAACAGTAGTCACTAGAAAACTGAAAAAACAAAGTCATTGAACTATAGCTGTCCCCAAAACAGATAATTTTTACAGAAAATTTCTGTCAAATCTTTAAGATACAGATAGTCTCACTGTATTTACATCACTTCCAGTAATAAAAATAATTAATCTTATAAGGAAAATACCTTATACCAAAACCTGAGAACAACAATGCCACATAAGCACATAAAATCAATCTTATGATGATAGATGCAAATACTGCTAATAAAACATCAGCAAAATGAATCCAGCAGGGTCTTAATAGAATAACATACCATGAGCAAGCAAAATTGATTGTTGGAATGCAGGATAGTTTGACATTAGAAAATATCTTTGTAACTCACGCATCAGTTAGGACCTGCCTGCTCCTCAAAAATCTGAACCGCACTCCCTGGCTATGGGGTATTACAAAGCAGTTCTTATATATCCTAAGCCTTATTTCTTTGGGCTTCTGCCTCATTGTTGCCTCTTACTAGCCATCTAGAGCTGGTCACTTAGCAAACTCAATGTAAGTCTTTTTCTTTTTTTCCATTTTCTACAAGAGATTTAATTTCCCTATTCATTTTGTTATCATTCTAAATTTTCACCTTACTTTACTAAAAATGTAAAGATGTCAGAGGTGAGGAATTATACTAAAGATCCTCTGACACGCTGATGATATTCTCCTTATCAAATAAGGATCAGAAAGATTTATTTCTTAATGTGATAAACACATACCTAGCTCAAATACTTGGTACTAATCTTAACACTAAAACAGTAGAGGCAACTTATGAAAGTTAGACATGGAAAACATATGTCCAGCATCACCTATGCCTGTCAGTGAATATTATTCTGAGAATGCTAAGAAATACAATTGAATAGAAATGAAATAAAAGTTATAATTATTACAGACAAATGTGTTACTATTTTTAGAAAATATAATTACTTCTTTGGAAAATATATGAGAATCAACTGGAAAATGATTGGAACTCCTAGAAGAGTTCAGTGAGATAGTTATAAACAATACACAAGATATATAGTCTCCCTACAAATCAGCAACACCATCATTAACCTGTTAGGAAATAGAAGAGAAAAACTACACAATAACCACCAAACATAAAATTCTGAATACTGAATTTAATCAGAAATGTGTTAGACCTTTCTAAAGAAACTAATTTTTTCTGAGAGGAGTAAAAGAAAAAAAATAAATGGCAATGCTACCTGTGTTCTATTCTTAGAGAGGAAAATGAGTGAAGATCGAAGGATGGCATTTCTCCACCAAAGAAATCTTTAAGTTGAATGTTATATGCACTTTTATGCTATGTTTGTAAGAGTAGTTGTGTGCACACACACACACCTGAAGTATTCCCCAAAAGTACACTACTCTGAGTGGTAACATTATTGGCCATTCATCTATTTATTTTATTTTTATTTTTATTATTTTAAAATTGTGGAGTACAATTCTGGATTAAGTATACAAATATTCATTGTGCAGGTACCCTTGTTGAGGAGGTGTGCCCCCCTTCCCCAGGCAGATTCCCACTACTGCCCCCCCGACCCCCACAGTTTCCCACTACTGTCAATCCTTTTCTTACAGTATTATGATACTTGTTCAAGGTCCACTTATGAGTGAGAAAATGTGATACTCAGCTCTTGTTTCTGTGAAAGATCACTCAGTATTATGGACCCTAAGTTCATCTAGGTTGCTGTGAAGTTCATGATTTTGTTCGTCTTTATGGCTGTGTAATATTCCTTTGTGCATAGGTACCACATTTTTTTAATCCGGTTCTCTTTCGATGGGCAGCACAGTTGGTTCCATGTTCTTGCTATTGTGAACAATGCTGCAATAAACATATGTGTACATGTATCTTTTTATAGAGTGATGTGAGTTCTTCTGAGTATATTCCCAGTTGGGGAAATTGCGGGGTCATATGGAAGGTCGATTTTTAGAACTTTTAGGAATTGCCACACTGTTTTCCATAGAGGCTGTACTAGTTTACACTCCCCCCAACAGTGTAGAAGTGTTCCCTTTTCGTCACACTTTCTCCAGCATCTGTTATTTTTTGAGTTATTGATGATGGTCATTCTGACTGGAGTTAGATGGTATCTCATTGTAGTTTTAATTTGCATTTCTTTGATGACTAATGAGGCTGAACATTTTTTCATGTATCTATTGGCTGCTAGTATGTCTTCTTTTGAGGACTATCTATTCATATCTTTTGCCCACTTTGTCATGGGGCTATTTGTTTTTTTCTTTTCCCATCTATTTATTTTAAAAAATCTTCAGTCATTGTTTGTTAAGCACCAGCCAGGCCATATGTTCTTTGAGCTATGACTGCCATGTTTTCTTAGCTTTGGCCCTCTCCCCTACCTTGGGAAGGTGAATCTCCTCTCTCTCTCTAATTTACTTTCTAAATAAAATATATTTTCCAATCTAAAAAAAAAACTTCAATATGTTTTTATTTTAGGTGTTTAGGACTGGACTCTAGTTTACTAATAAAAAATATATATATAAATATTTGGGGGAGGGGAGCTGAGAATTATTGAGTTATTCCAGATTTTCTTCTCTTTCTCTTCACTGGAAATTAACTCAATGAAGCCTAGAGCTCCAGGTAAAGAACCAGTATCAGAAACAGGCAAGATAGAGATGGAACTTGTCGGAGTGTGAGAGTCTCTGCAAAAGCAAGTGTCCATAAAGACTGTCAGCATGACTGAGTGTGTGCCAGTGAGTGAAAGTTCATCTGAGCAGAAACCAAGGGTTCCATACCCTGGGCTCTCCTCTGGAGATGACTGCAACCCACCAATGCCCTGAGATTGGAGCCCTTGGTGCCCAGGATTGTCTACCATTCTCAAGGGTCTCTTGGGAGGAGGCAGCAGAGATCAGCTGCTCCTCAGCACCTGGAACCTGGTCCATGCCACCACCTGTGGCAGCAGGCCGGGCACTAACAGCAGGAACTGAGGAGAAGATGAAACGAGGAAATCTGAAACTGAATACCAATGGTGAGGATAGGCTGACCACCACCATTTTTTCTGTCCTGGGAACGGGCAGAGACCTGTATTGCCCTGCCCAGCTATGTCCAGCTTTCAAGTTGAAACCCAGAGGCTATCTTCACATCCCTCGGGGATTGACCATCAGACATGGAGTGACCCATACCCCTCCCCTAAGCTGGACCAAGTACAGACAGGTCTGATATGAATGCAAGGCTTGGCGGCAGCAGCAGCAGCAGCAGCAGCAAATTAGTTGGATAAGTCCGGACCTGATTCACCCTTCTCCCACAGCAGTCCTCAGGGCGTCTGACCCACATTAAGAGCAATCCAATCAAACTGTGCCGAGAATGGAGGGTATGGGCTAGAGACTGAACTACTCCCTAATGTGGTGGCAGTCAAAAGCAGTGCAAAGCTTGGGAAAGGAACCTGAAGTCCAGAAACAGCCACAGAGGGAGCTCTTTTTTTTTCTTTCTGTTTTTGTTTGCATTTTTGTACTTGCTTTGTTTTATTTTATTGTTGTTTTTTAGATTTTCTGTTTGCATATGGGTATCTTTGAGAGTGAGTACATCAACAGGGTTTATTTGTTTGTTTGTATGTTTTGGGGTTCTCCCCTGTTTTTGTTTCTTTGTTTATTCATTAGTTGGGTGCCTGTTTTCCCTCTTCTTCTTTTCTCTCCACATTCCTTCTGTCTCTCTCCCTCCTTTTTCTGTTCTTTTCCTTTTTTAAAAATCTCATTTTGCTTTCAGGGTGCAAAAATACACCCCCACTGCATGGACAGATTGTGAGGTGGTGGGAAGTGGATTCCAGGGGACCCAAACATCTGTCAGGATAGTATGATCTGCTGATAGCTTCTGAACCAGAGCTCACCCCTTAATTAAATCTCAAAATTGCAAAGAGCACAGTCCTCCAACCCCACTCTGGCTACAAAGTTAAGCAAATCCAGAGGATCTACATAAGGAAGAATAGGAGATTAAGCAAACAGAAATGAAAGCTATCTTCCTTATCACTGAACAACAGAATTTAAGAAGGGGGATAAACAAATGAAGAAGAACCAATGGAAGAACACAGATCCTATACAGACCCCTGGGAAGACAGTAACTGAGAATACAGACTTCAAAACTCAAACAATGAAGAGCACCCAGAACAACTGGTCTCAAACCACAAACCCAGATATCAAGATATTAATAGGAAAAAGATATTAATAGAGAGACTAAATAGAAATGAGGAGAGACAAGATAGAATGAAGGAATTGATAATGAATATGATGGCAATAAAGAATACAGTGAACAAAATAAATAACAAACTAATAAGCATGGAAAGCAGAATTAACCAAGCAGAAGAAAGACTCTCAGAGCTTGAGGACCAAAATATGGAACTAACACAAACTATTAAAAACACAAAAAAGAAGCTTAAAAGATGGAACAAAACCTCTAAGAGATAAGCGATTATATCAGAGGCTGAATCTAAGATTAATTGGTATTCCCTGAGGCAGATAGAGAGACAGAGACCACCTTAGAACAAACATTCCATGAAATTATCCAAGAAACCCTCCCTCATCTCATCAGAGATGTGACCATTCAAACACAAGAGATTCAGAGAACCCTTGCAAGACAAGTGAGAAGACCAACTCCTAGACACATAGTAATTTGCTTACACAAAGTAGGTAAAAGAACAAATCCTAAATGCAGCAAGAGAGAAAGGTCAGACTACCTACCAGGGAAATTCAATTAGAATAGCAGCAGACTTATCTACAGAAAAACTTTGGGCTAGGAGAGACTGGAGTCCAATCTTCAAAGTTCTCAAAAATAAACAATTCCAACCAAGAATTTCCTACCCAGCTAAGCCAAGTTTCATCATTGACGGAAAATTAAAATCCTTCCCAGACATTCAGTCCCTAAGAGCTTACACCACCTCCAGACCAGCTCTACAAGAAACACTTAAGAAAGTATTAAACACAGAAGAAAGAAAAAAAAGAACAACGTCCTTCCCAAGAATGCAAGAAAAAGATTGAAAACACACATAAATCAACTCAAAAATCAAAAGAAAGACAGCAAACAAACAGCAGCAGCAACAACAAACTCTATAATAACCTCATAGCAGGGATAAATTCTCACATATATATAATTAGTCTGAATGTGAAGGGACTAAATGCACCACTAAAAAGACATAGAATGGCAAATTGGATAAAATATCATGATGCAACAATATGCTGACTCCAAGAGACTCATTTCACTAGAAAGCACACTCACAGACTCAAACTAAGAGGTTGGAAAACAAATTTTCATGCGAGTGGAACACAAAAGAAAGTAGGAGTTGCAATCTTAGTATCAGACAAAATATCCTTTAAACTCTCAAAAATTTAAAAAGATATGGGATTTCACTACATAATGATAAAAGTTTCAATCCATCAACAGGAAATATCCATCTTAAACATATATGTACCCAACATAGGAGCACCAACTTTCATAAAGCAGCTTCTAGGTAAACTAAAAAAAAGATATTGACTCAAACACTATCATAGGTAGGGACTTGAATACCCCACTAACAACCCTAGACAGATTATCAAGACAAAAAAATCAAAAAAGAGATCCGGAACCTTAACGTGAATCTTGACCAAATGAACTGAATACATACCTACAGAACACTTCACCCAACATCCATGGAATATACATTCTACTCATCACCACATGGAAAGTACTCTAGGATTAGCCACATCCTTGAACATAAATCAAGCATAAACAAATCCATATGACTGAAATACTGCCATGCACATTCTCAGACAACAGTGGAATAAAAATAAATAACATCAACAAAGTTACCCCAAAAGCCACAATGACGTGGAAGCTAAACAACATGATGCTGAATAACTCCTGGGTCAAACAGAAATCAAAACAGAAATTAAAAGATTCCTGGAAACAAGTGAAAACAAAGAAATATCTGAACAAAATCTCTGAGATGCCATGAAAGCAGTACTGAGGAGAATTCATATCTCTACAAACACGCATGAAGAAAATGGAAAGGTCACAAGTTAACAGCCTAACAAATCACCTAAGGAAGTTGGAAAAGCAAGACCACCAAAACCTAACTTCAGCAGAAGAATCCAGGTCACCAAAATAAAAGCCCACATTCAGGACATATGATAATACAAATAAAATCAAATACAAATAAAGATAATACAAATAAAATCAATAAAACAAAAAGCTGGTTCTTTGAAAGGATAAACAAAATTGATTGACTCCTAGCTAGGCTGACCTAGAAAAAGAGAGAAAAAGTCCAAATAAACACAGTGAGAAATGCAAATGATCAAGTCCTAACTGGCCCCCCCAAAATACAAAAGATTATCAGAGATTACTATGTACACTTGTATGGAAGCAAATTTGAAAACCTAAATGAAATGGAGGACTTTCTGACATCACAAAACCTCTCCAAGTTGAAGCAAGAAGAAATTGAGAACCTAAATGATCAAAAACAACCCAAGAAATTGACTGTCATAAGAAAACTACCTACAAAAAACAGCCCTGGACCAAATGGCTTTCCAACAGAATACTATAAAACACACAAGGAGGAGATGATACCAACCCTATTGAAAGTATTCCAGGCAATCAAGAAAGATGAAATTCTCCCCAAATCATTTTTTGAAGCTAACATCACATTAATACCCAAACTGGGTAAAGAACTAGCAAAGAAAGAGAACCACAGGCCAATATCCTTGATGAACATAGATGCAATAATTCTCAACAAGAGTCTAGCAAACTGGATCCAACAACACAAAAATCATCCACCACGACCATGTAGGCTTCATCCCCGGGATGCAGGGCTCATTCAACATCCGAAAGACCATAAACTTAATTAAATACATCAACAGATGTAAAATAAAAACCACATGATTATATCATTAGATGCAGGAAAAGATTTTGATAAAATCCAGCACCCCTTCTTGATTAAAAATCTTCAAACATCTAGGCAGTGATGGAACATACCTCAAAATAGTAAGAGCCATCTCCAAGAAATCCACAGCCAACATACTTGCTAAACAGACACTGGAACCATTTCCCCTGAAAAGTAGAACAGGACAAGGATGTCCACCCTCCCCCTTTCTGTTCAACATAGTATTGGAAGTTCTAGCTAGAGAAATCAGACAAGAGAAGGAAATCAGGGGTATCCAAATAGGAAAAGAGTAAGTCATGTAATCCTTCTTTGAAGACAACATGATTCTATAGCTCAAAGACCCAAGAGAATCTGTCAAAAACCTCCTTGCACTGATAAAGGACTTTGGCAAAGTCTTAGGTTATAAAATAAATTTGCAAAAGACAGTGGCATTCCTATACACAATAAACAAACAGAAACTCAAATAAAAAGCACAATCCCATTCACAATGGCCACAAAAAAAAAAAAAATGAAATACCTTGGAATTTTCCTAACCAGAAAAGTGAAAGACCTTTACAGTGAAAAATACAAAACATGGCTCGAAGAAATCAAAGATCACACAAACAAATGGAAAAATATTCTATGCTCATGTATTGGAAGAATCAACATTGTTAAGATGTCCATCCTATCCAAGGCAATCTACAGATTAAATGCAATACAATTAAATTCCCAGTGGCATTCTTCTCAGACCTGGAAATGACAATACAGGAATTCACATGAAAACATAAATGACCATGAATAGCCAAAACAATCCTCAACAACAACAAACAAAAAAGCAGGAGACATCACACTGCCAGACTTTAAACTTTATTATAAAACTACAATAATCAAAACAGCCTGGTATTGGTACACAAACAAGCATATAGACCAATGAAACAGGTTAGGGATTCCGGAAGCAAAATCTCAATTTCTCAACCATCTTTGACAAAGCCTCCATTAAAAACTGGGGAGAGGTGAACTTATTCAGTAAATGGTGCTGGGAAAACTGGCTGGTCACATGCAGAAGATGAAAACAAGGTCCCTACCTATCACCATACACAAAAGTCAACTCTAAATGGATCAAAGACCTAAACGTAAAACCTCAAACTATAAAAACCTTAGAAAATGCACCCTTATGGAAATTGAAACTGGCAACCAATTTCTGATCAAAGCCCCAAATATCCATGCCATAAGAGATAAGATAGACAAGTGGGATATTGTCAAACTGAAAAGTTTCTGCAAAGCCAAAGAAACCATCAAGAGAGTGGGGAGACAGCCCACGGACTGGAAAAAAATATTTGCCAACTGTATATCTGACAAAGATCTAACATTCGGGATCTACTTGGAACTCAGTTGTGCTGAAAAGAAAAAACCAAATAGCCCTATTAAAAAGTGGGCAAAAAATATGAACAGACACTTCTCAAAAGAAGACATAGGAGCAGCCAACAGATACATGAAAAAAAGTTCAGCTTCACTAATCATCAAGGAAATGCAAATGAAAACCATACTGAAATACCACCTAACTCCAGTCAGGATGGCCATAATCAATAATTCAAAAAACAATAGATGCCAGAGAGGATATGGGGAAAAGGGAACACTTCTACACTGTTGATGGGAGTGTAAACTAGTACAACTTCTGTGGAAAACAGTTTGACGATTCCTAAAAGATCTAAAAATTGACACAAATCAATTCCTCTTCTGGGAATATACTTGGAGGAACTCAAATCACTCTATAAAAAAGATACCTGCACACACATGTTTATTGCAGCATTATTCACAGTAGCAAAAACAAGGAACTAACCATACTGCCCATTAAAAGAGGACTGGATTAAAAACGTGGTATATATACAGGATGGAATATTATGCAGCCATAAAGAAGGACAAAATTATGAACTTCACAACAATGTGTATGGACTTAGAGCCTATATTTCTGAGTGATCTATCACAGAAACAAAGAACTGAGTACCACATGTTCTCACTCATAAGCAGATCTTGAACAAGTATTATAATACTATAAGAAAGGGATTGTCATTAGGGGAGACTGCCAGGGGAGGAAAGGGGGAGCATACTTTATCAATAAGGGTACCTGATCTCAAACCAGGTGAAGTGGGGACCAAAGTGAGGCCAAAATTTTACCTACACAATGATCATTTGTATATCTAACCCTGAATTGTACCCTACTTCTTTAAAAAAAAACACACACAAAATACTTCTAGTGTTAAACATTGAAATAAATGTGAGTGATACCCGTGTTTAATAAAGATTAACAAACAAAAGATTATTTGTCCAAAAAAAAAAAAAACCAGTATCAACTTACTTTTCTCTTATTTTAATGCTTCTCAGGTCATGTATTGCATAATTGTCAATTTGCTTATGATTTTTGGACTTAATTATGTTGCCTAACTTCTTAATGTGCATTTATTGCTTGCGAGATAATGAAGGTTATAAAGCATACAAATATATGTTAAGTGATAGGATCGCTGCTCTGGCAATATCTTCCTACCTGCTAGCTGCTGCACCCATTCTTACTTGGTACCAGCTGGTAATGCCAGTCAAAAACTGGGAGCCAAAACTCAATACTCAATTAAACTTGTCTTGAGATGCCACATACTCTTATGGTGAGCAGAAATCTCACTGTAGTACAGATGTGTGTTGGGTGAAGGAGACTGGTAGAAGTAGAACTCATAATTCCACTGCCTGTTTGTCTCCATTCTTTCCCACTATCAGAGAGTCTCTTTTCTTGAAAACACACACATACATATCTGTACTGAATGAAGAGTGCAGCTCAGAAGGAGTACTTCCTGCCTCAACTTCCCACACCACAAGATGGGTGTCAATGAGTGTTTTGCTTAAAGTTCTAGCTGGGAAACCCAGGTGTCCAGATCACAATCTCTAAGGGCTGATATGCAAAGCGCTTTGAGCATCAAACAGACCTGAAGTCAGAGCTTGGCTCTATCACTGGTTGTATACCTCTTGGCAAATCATTCAACTACCCTGACAGGCATGCACCTGCCAAACTCTGGAGATGCATACGTCCTCAGTGTCCTGAGTAGGTTCTTGGAAACTAATCTTAAGCAAAACAACATATAACAAAACCAGCTTTTACCAGAGACTGAGTGATAGAAACAAGAGTTAAGACCAATGGCATATGCCTGACCACAAAAATATGACCAAACTTCTAAAGACCTTACTAGAAAAAGACTTCAATACTAGACATTGAAATAAATGTGAATGATACATACATTTAAGAAAAACGAATACAAACCAGTAAGGCCATTATTTACTCATCTATTCCAGTTCAGGTTCTCAGGTGGTGGGAGCTTCTCCCAGCAACACACAGTGTCAAATAGCAACAGACCTTGGTCAAGAGGCCATCCCATCCTGGGATGCCCTCGCACACACCCACACTCCCTCAGACTGGGGCGATATAAGCATGTTGATGTACCTGACAGGCACATCTTTGGGATGTGGGAGGGAAAAAAGGGACCTAGAAAAAACCCACGCAGACACAGGGAGAGCATGCAAATGCTACATAGACAGTGGCCTCAACCAGGAATTTTTTCTCTTCCTCAATGTTACAATGCAATGACATTGAATGAAAGGATGTTATTCGAGAACTAGCTGTATACTGATGAGCAGAATCAGATTTGATCCCTGAGTTTAGAGTTCAGCGGGATTCCAGATATAAGAGTGGGGCTACCTTGCAGGGCCACTGTGAGGTTTCAATGGAGTTAACATCTGCAAAGCATTGATATACGGTAGGGGTTCAATAATTGTCCTTTCTCCCCACCTTCCTCCCCCACTTCCCTCACTGACCCCTTTCCTTTCTGTCTTTGACCACTCTATTGCTCAGCAGCTCCTCCAAATGAGATAGAAGGAAGATGGGAAAAGGCAAGATGCCTAAATTAACAAAGCTTTCCAAGACTAAGAAGACTAACTAAGTACTGGTAAGACCAGATGCTGAACAGCCCATGAAAAACTCACCTAAGGGGTATCTGTGGATTTAACCTGAACATAAACATCTCTGCCCATCTCTAAAGTCATGTCCACTGGCTGACATGCATTTGTCTGATTACGAGTCAGAATGCCTGTAGAGTTAGGAGTTAAAAACAAACAAACAAATTACCTAAGTGTTTGGCAAACTCTGACGAGAATAGATCTTTTAGCAGGGCTGAGTGTTTGTCTTTATTTTCTCCTGGCATTGACTTTGACATAGATTTCTAATCTCAGAAGTCATATTAAGAACAATGCATTCTAAGTGTATTTCAAATATATGACAGGTAAGCTGGCTAATGGAATCTGGCTTATTTCCCCGTACAGATATTTCTTTTCCTGCTGAGCAATAACAATAATAATAATATGTAATGTGGTTCATTATTATTCAACTTTGGCAGTACCTCTCACTCAAATGAAGGCAGGTTTCAAGCTCTTCCACCTTTAGGGATAGTGCTGAACCATATCACATGTAAGATCCTGAGCTTTCTCAAAGACAGAGATGAACAATTTCTCCAGTAAAATGATCATTGAGAAATGAAGAACAGCTTCTCACCTGATGAGTTACAAGCTTCTGTGATGAGCAGTGTAACTGATAACACCCTGCACAACCATCCTAGAATTTGGAGTGAGAAGGGGAATAGGGAGAGAGTTCATGTTTTGTCATTGCAGAGAGGGTCCCAGGGGGATCTCCAAGGCTACAGGCTTGGCCTCTCAGGGAATCAGCAGTCTCTAGGTGGTTCTAATGTATAGCCGGGGCTGAGAATCCAGGCTCCAGATTTCACCTTCTAAATGAGAAGCACACCTAGGTAGGATCCAGGCCTAGAGCTGCTGGGATGCAGGAGGCCAGGCATTGGTGACCTGCCAGCTCCCCCCACTTGGAAAGGAAGGAGGGAACTGGCCTGGGCCATTGTCACACCCATGACAGGTATGTCTGCCCAGCCACATGCCATCTAGGGGAAGATTCTCCATGGCTGGACCTCTAGACAGAAGCCAGTTGAAAAGAGAGTCCATCTTCTCCCAATCACAGACCTTCTGTTCTCTGACACAAGAGGAAGTGTTGTTCATCAGTCCCTTAGGAGAGTCTACCTGACTCTCTTCTCACGTAACCTGTGTTCAATGTGTGTTTGGGCCAAATATAATAATTAAACTTTAGGCCCGAAATGACTGTCTTTCTGGAGGTGTGTAGTCCATTTTCAAAGCCTGTCTGAAATTCTGATCTCTCCAACAGGCAAAAGCAGAGCTGTTGGGGGTAAGATTGGTAAGTAGGGGTCAGAAGACTCCATGGGGCCTGTCTCCCAAGATGCTCCCTAAGAAACATAGATTGAAAACCATATATCTAGCCCCATTGTCTTCCTTTACGAGGAAACCAAGGCACTGAGAAGTTGCTTTGTTCAGGGGCACCAGCTAGTAAAGAGTCCTGCCTGATCTGAAACCAGGATTCCCAACCTCAAAACCTGTTCTCTTAGTCAAAGGTCTGAACTATACCAGTACAGATGGATTTCTCCAGAATATTATAGAAAATATCCAGAACAGAAGGAAAAGGGCCTAGAGACTTTGTCATTGGGACCCTCAGAAAGCTGACCTGTCGCCACTCTGTCCCTTGCCACTTGTCCCAACCAACATAATAAAACAGTAGAGGATCAGTCAGGAATTTTAAGTGGGATATCAAGGATGGGACCAACCTCCCCTTTCCTCCTGAGCTTGTGCAACTTCTCTGTGGCAGAGGTGAGCCTCTTCATAGGCTGATGCCCACTTCCTCTTGATGAATTCCCCTTCTCTGTATAGCCACCCTTCATTCCGTGTCCGGTATCCATTACCCTCTCGTGAAGTTTGCTTCTCCCTGGGTACTTATTTTAACTCCCAGCTGACCACCTGCCCACATCAAATGGCAACAATATTATTATTCTTACAGCTACTTACTACTACAAGCTGTTGTATATCTTGTACAAAGCACTGTGCTAATGCATCACATGTTTAGCTTACTCAATTCTCATCCACCACCTTGGGTGACTAGGATCATTGTTGGCTTCATTTTCCAGACAAGGAACAGGTTAGCACTTGTATGAGGTTCTTTTCATTGCTGTAGCAAATCACCTCAAATGTAATGTCTTAAGACACAAATTCACTCACTTATGATTCTGGAGGTCAGATGTCTGAAATGGGATTCACTGGGCTGAAATCAAGGTGTTGGTAGGGACACATCCCTTTCTGGAGGCTCTTGGAGAATCCGTATCCTCCTCTTTTCCAACTTTCTGGAGACTGCCCACATGACTTTGCTTGTTACTCCCTTCCAACTCCAAAGCCAGCAATTGTAAGTCCTTACATTACATAATTCTGATCTCCTCTTCTGTCTCAATCTCTCACTTTAAGAAAACTTGTGATTACTTTGGGCCCACCTGAATAATCCCAGATACTCTTGCTATCTTTTTTTTGAGTTGCAGTCTCACTCGGTCGCCCAGACTGGAGTGCAGTGGCCGCTCCCAGCCACCGCAGCCTTGACCTGCTGGGCTCCAGCGATCCTTCCACCTCAGCCCTCCGAGTAGCCGGAATTACAGGCATGAGCTACCACGCCCGGCTGATTTTTTGATTAATTGTAGAGATGAGGTCTCGATGCCCAGGTGGGTCTCGAACCCGCTGGCTCAGGCAATCCACTCACCTCAGCCTCCCAAAGGTGCGGGATTATAGGCTGAGCCACCAAGCCCAGCTGTCATTACTCTTGCTATCTTAAGGTCAGCTATTAGCAACCTTAAAGTCATCCGAAATCTTAACTACCTTCTGACAGGATGCAACATATTTATAGGTTCTGAGAATTAGAACATGGACATTTCTGGAGGGGGGCATTATTCTGACCTACCACAGAGATATTTCATCATTTGGAGTTAATGAGTGGAGTTTGCGAGATTCTAATTTTGATTTCATTGATTTCAAAGTCTCTACTATTAGCCCCCAGTGCATACTGCTACCAGTAAAATTCAACCAACAACATCATTTTCTAAGACCTTCTATCAGGCACTATCCAGGACACTGGCGGTTCAAATATGAATAAGAGTGAACCACCACCCCAGAAGGGCTCACAAGCTTGTGGAGAGAGAGACTTGCAAATGCCAATAAATAACTATAATGGTAAGCGAGAAAGAAGTATTTGCAAAATGTTGTGGGTGAACAGAGGGGGAATAATTAATTCTACAGGAGTGGAAGGCAGCGTGGGATGGGGTTGAAGAGGATATTTGAAGTAGATCTGAAGGATAATTGATTCTCTAGGCAGGGGAGGAGGTGAAGGATGCCTCATGCATAGAGAATGATGTGAGAGCAGCTGAGCCATAGAAGTGGATAGGTGTTTGTGGCAAAATTAATTCATTTTGGTAGGGCCAGACTGAATACCAGAGGTGAAATGATAAGAATTGAGCTTGGAATGAGTTCTGATAGCGAGGGTCCTGAAACTGGATTCTAACGATCAGTTTGGTAGTGGCAGGATCCATTAAAACAAACTAAATCTCTGGCGTGTATTGTTTGTGTGTATTTGGATGTATGTGCTTATATGTTTTTGTATGTGTTTGTGCATATGTATCTATGTGTATGCTTGTGTTGCAGTTGCTAGACTTGGCAAATACAAATAAAAATACAGGATGCACAGTTAAATTTGAATTTTGGATAAATCATTTTGACAAATTCTTCTTTTAGTGAATGTCCTATATGTGTTTGCGCCTTCAACGTTTAGGAATTATTTATACTAAAAAAAATTTCTCATTTTTTTGCTCATTGTTTACCTGAAATTGAAATGTGTAATCTATGTGATTGTTTGTGTAAAAGCTTATATGGTTTTTTGTGTTTTGTGTTTGTTCATGTGCTTGTATGTTTGTGCTCATCCAAGTGCGTGTTTGTGTATGTATGTATGTATGGGTTATTTTGTGTGTGTGCTCATGCATATCTGGGTTACAAGACCCTTAACAAGAGATTTGTTTTAGCCATCTAGGTTCTGTAGGGCTGTGAAAAAAAAAACAGTCAGAATTTTTTCTACTATTAATTAATTTTGACTTTTAGCAAGTCACTGCAAAGTGAAGAGGTGGAACTAGACTCATTCATTTAAATATTTATCGATCATTCTAGGAGCAGAAGGTGAAAAGGCAAGTAATTCATAGAGGACTCACAGTCTAGAGAAAGGACATCAATACAACTGATGAGGTTGCGACGTAGTAAATGCCACCATAAACACACATGCTGAGATTCCCAGGACTGCGGCAGTACCTTCCATTTCTTTGTGTCTGTGAAACCAGCCCTGCAGTGAAGGCAGGCAGATATTTCATGGTGATGCTTTTATCACTTGGAATCTTTAAATTATGATTATTGGTGGAATCATGCGTGCGATGCTGCTAAACACAGACTAGCACCCACCCAGGCATCAGCCGCAGGGAACATTGCTCTATCCGTTGAGTTTGTTTTTAATACTAGCAGTGCTCAGGGAAGCCAGTAAATGTCACTGACTTCTGCATCTGAAGCATTTCTCATCACCTCTCCTGTCCTTGTGGGTAGCATACTTTGTAGCTTTAGAGGGCTGTCTGCTGCCCCCGTGGGGCACCTCACCCCCATTCAGAGTCCACACCTGACACTTATGCCTGTCGCTACTTTCACACTGGTTTTGCTCACCCACCGTTTTCAGGCTCTGTCTTTCAAAATAAAATTAGCAGGCTAAGTGAGATATTGGCCATTCTGGCTTGAAATCTGTCTCTAGCAAGCTTTCACACCCCTACAGAAAGCTGTCTTAATATCATAATTGAGAAATTATGTAGGAGTTTCTGTGTCCAATGATATACGGTTAGAAGACAGGCCAAGTTCCGTAGCAGAGATACCACAGTGACTGCAGCAAGATAAAAGCTTGTTTCTTACTCACCTGGTCATCTGAGTCAAGTCATCCTGGCTGACATGCAGCATTCCCAGAGGGACAAGGAGCCCAGTTACTTCTTTCCTTCTTTCTTTCTTTTTTTTTCTTTTTGAGTTGGGGTGTCACTCACTCTTGTCACCCAGGATACAGTGCTGTGGCACAATCACCAATCACACCTCACCACAGCCTCTACCTTCTGGGCTCAGGTGGTCCTTCTGCCTCAGTCTCCCAAGTAGCACGGAATACAGACACGTGCCACCATGCCCAGCTAATTTTTTGATTTTTTTTTTTTTGTGGAGATGAGGTCTTTCTATGTTTTCTATGTTGCCCAGGCTGGTCTCAAATCCCTAGGCTCAAGCAGTCCTTCTGCCTCAGTCTTCTAAAGTGCTGGGATTACAGGCATGAGCCACCACTGTGCCTGGCCTAAGACTGGTTCCTACTGGCTTGTCACTCTGCTGTCTTCTGTCCATGGCTGCCAACCCATGGTTTAAAATGCAGTCCTGCTCTCATCAATATAGCCCATCCTAGCCAGCAGAAAGAGGGAGAGAGGAAGGCAGCACAGGCTCATTTTCTTCAAAAGGCCAGCCCCGGATGCTGCACGCATCACTTCCCAACACAGCCATGGGCAAGAATGTGGCCATACCTAGCTTTAAAACAGGCCAGGATGTAATCTCATCTGACCACTAGAGTGGAAAGGAACAGTGGGCATTGGGGGCAACTGGCAATCTCTGCCCAAAGAGTATTAGCCTCGAAAGATTTAAGCACTCTCAGGGCAAATAACCCTTGGAATACACTTATCTGTTTATACCTAGGGTCACAATAACAGCACTAACTGAGCGCTCACTGTATTCCAGGTGCTGGGAGAATCATTTAGTGTCTTATTTTATTTGATCCTAATAGGCAAAGAACAGGGAAGTGACTTGCCCACAAAGAACTTAGGTGCCTCAGGAGACCCTGGGATCCAGGGCCCTTCCCACGTCCTACCCTGCCTCCTATAATCTGTTTGTGACAGAATGAATCCCTTGAATGTGTGCAGGTTTTTTGGTGTTGACTCAGTTCACCGTCAGCCCTGTCTGGGTCTCCTTTGCATCTCAGAAGCAAAGCAGGAACTACATTTCCCAGAATGCCATTCCCAGGAGGATTCAGGTTAGAATACTAGTGAGGCAGAAGAGAAAATGGGGCCTTTATCCTGCAGAGGTGGCTACATCCTTCGGGCAGGTGGGGCTCCTGAGAACTCTCCCCAGCCCTATCCCATCCCTTTCTCGGCTTTAGTGTTTCTGGCTGAGATCTTGATGGACAATCTCTCTGCCCTTTGCACCCTGTGCTCTTCCAGTGCTTACATAAACCCCTGATTCCAATGCTAAACTCTGCATACTTGCAGCACAGACTGAACCCTCAAAGGCACAGAAGGTAATATCATAAGGTCGTGCTCAGTCTTTCTGTCTTGCAGAAAGAACATTGAAATTGGAACAGAATGAACTGAATTAATATCCTGGTTTCCTTGCTCACTAAACATGCCCTGGGCCACATCACTTAAGCTATAGGAAAATCAACATCTTTCATTTATAAAATCAGAATAACAATATCTACAAAATCACTAGGAAGGTCATATATAATAAAATATTTAGCAATACACTGTATTATTACATGAGGCCAACGTGGTGGCTCATTCCTGTAATTCCATCATTTTGGCAGGCCTAGGTGGGAGGATTGCTGCAGCCCAGGAGTTTGAGACCAGCCTGGGCAACACATTGTGACCTTGTGCCTACAAAAAGTCAAAAACTTAGCTGAGTGTGGTGACGTGCCCCTGTAGTCTCAGCTACTCAGGAGGCTGAGGTGGAAGGTTCACCTGAGCCTGGGAGGTCGAAGCTGCAGTGAGCCGGGATCACACCATTGCACTCCAGCCTGGTTGACAGAGTGAGACCCCCAACTGAAAACAAAACAAAAAAAATTGGAACAAAAATGTAGAATGCTATTGTTATTATCACTGCTAATAATAATAACCAAGCATTCTATAGGCATTATTTCATTTAATCCTAAAACAACTCTGGTAACCATTACCATTCCTATTTTGCAAATGGGAAAACTGAAAAAGAGAGCTGAATTAACTTGCAAATGATCACACACCTAGTTCTTGACAGAGCCAGAAACTGAACGCAGTCTGTCTGGTTTCAGAGCTCACACTCTTAACTACTATGTACTTCCTGTTGATACTGACACATTTCAACCCGCTTGTTTATTTCCACCTTTCTCTTAGCTCCTTACCAGAGTTACCAACAAATACAAAGACTAGCGAAAAGTTATGAGCAGCCATGTAAATGAAATAGTCTCCTAATGATTTCAAGAACCCAACATGAAATTGATCTCTGGTGGGATGCCTAGTCTCTGGGTAATTTCAAGAAAAGGCTCAAGGACAATTTACTCACAACTTGGAGAAAATATACTCTGCAAGAGACATTTAACAATATCTGAAAACACTGTCACTCCTGGAAGGGTGGAGAGAAAGGGTGAATGGAGTACTTCTGGCATCTAATGATAGAAGTTTAGAGGCTGCTAAACACCCTGCAATGCCCAGGACAGTTCTCGTCCCAAAAGAGTCAATAGTGCCACTATTGAGAAACTCTGCTTTCGGAGGTGTTATGGGATTTCCTGTTGCTTATATGGATTATGTGGGACTTTCTCCAAGGCTGTGATGTCCAAGATGGTAGTCACTTGCCACCTGTAACTATTTAATTTTAAATTAATTTAAATTAGATAAAATTAGAACTGTACTTCCTCAACTGCACTAGCCACTTTTCAAGTGCCCAAAGGCCAGATGTAGCTATTGGCTATCACATGGGACAGCACAGATTTATAGAACTTGTCCATCATCCCAGAAAGTTCTTTTGGCCAGTGCTGCTGCAAGATGCTCGTCTCTGAAAGTCTATGAACTATCTCAGGCTGTGGTTCCTTGTGTGTTATAAAACACCAAATATTAAACAGTGATTTTAAAAACAGATAAAATAGGGCATATTTATTAAACCATAAAAACAGCCTTCTAAATTTAAATGCTTCTAATATATTTGATGATTTATCTCCTTGTTATGATACTTCTTTATTTGTTTATAGATTATTAACACTGGAAAGAGCATGGAAACTTAAGCCTAGACTTGTCAAAGGAACTATCAACTGAAGCTCAAGATAAGGACTCGAGGCAGTTCTGAAACTGTCATCTAAACCAAAGTTGTAGAATATTTTTAGTTTAAAAATAGGATTTGCCTAATCATTTTTGGCTTAGATTTGTGTCATCGTTTTAAGGGGTCACAAAAGTCTTGGGGAATCTGGTGAAACACGCTGCTCCACATAAACATACAGACATACACAGAGACCATTTCCCATACAATTTTATGCAGCTCTTAAAGCCTCCTCTGTGTACCGATGTATCCCTACCCACTAACTATCCCCATTTCATAGGTGAGGTAATGGAATGACTGAATCAAAAGAAATGAGGAATTACGTGACATGTTCAAACTTTACACAGTGGCAGAACCTGAATCAGCAGGCAGATATACCAATTCATTAAGAAATATCTATTTATATAAACTAGTAAAGAAACTAATCTACTGTGTACTACAAGATATACTTGTACCATTCCAAATTCTTCTGCTTGGCCTCTAAGAGGAAATGGTGATAAGGTGTCACTTAAAAAAAAATGCAACAGAAGCCGGACACAGTGGCTCAAGCCTGTAATCCCACCACTTTGGGAGGCCAAGATGAGAGAGTTGCCTGAGCTCAGGGGTTCGAGACCAGCCTGGGCAACTTGGTGAGACCTCGTCTCAGCAATAAATTAAAAAAAAAAAAATAGCTGGGTGTAGTAGCGAGTGCCCGTAGTTCCAGCTACTTGGAAGGCTGAAGTTGAAGGATCGTCTGAGCCCAACAGGTTGAGGCTGCAGTAGCTGTGAGCATGCCATTGCACTCCAGCCTGGGTAACAGAGTAAGACTCCGACTAAAAAAAAAAAAAAAAATGCAATGACCTTCAACGTGGCCAGAGAGTAGAATAGGAAAATATATGCCTGGCCACTACTCCACAGACTAGGTACGAAGCTCTGAACAAAAGCGTGTTCTGTAATCTCTGATCTAGATTTTATCAGGACGCTTCTTCTTTGATAATCCATTGCTTTCCTCCATACAACATGTTCCTGGTAATAATATGAACGAACTCCTTTCCATCCCCCACGGTCACCTGCATCTTTTTCATTAAGGCTGCAGGAAGCACAGTTTGTGAATTTGCCTTTGAATAGCTCATTAAGTTATTTGCTTTTGTTCCTGGCTCCTGTCTCCTCTCCTGTGTTCTGCCTTCTTATTGTTTTTTCTTTAAAGCCAACAAAAAGCCTAGAAAATTCCCTTATGTAAAATTCCAAAATTCAACTGTGTTTTTACCCCAGGCTTAATTATGAGAAGTCGAGCCTGTTCTATATGTGAGGCCTTTCAAAATGTGCCATTATGTAAACCAGCAAGCCAAAGCAAAAGGTAGTGAACCTCATTGGCAGTCTGATCCGTACAGTTATCTCTATTGAAATACTGTAAAAAGAAATAATATTCAAGAAAAAAGAGTTTTCCTCTAGGGCTGTGTCCAACAGATCTACTTACAAACTCCTGAATAAAGCTTATTGAGTCAAGTATATCTAGCCCAGTGCCTGAAACATAGCAATTATTTTTAAAATATCTGTTGAGTGAATACACTGATTATTTTCATTTTCCAGCTCACCATTCATTCTCTGCTCTCCACTCTTCTTTGCCTATCTCTGTCCTGACTCCTGGGGACTGCATCATACATATTGCTCTCTTGCTGGATGGTTCTCTTGCTGGGTGGCTTCCCAATGGCTACAGGCAATGGGAGATTGGAAGGTGGAAAGAGGGTCTCTGTTATGCTTCTCTTCCCATTCCCTCTCCTTCTGTGTTTTTTTGCTCTGGTGTGGCTGTGCTCCATTAACTCCAACTCTCCTGGTGTGTTCCCTCCCCATGACCCTGCCTCTCCCTGGGTTTCAGGAATGCTATTCCCTCTGCTTTTCCCTTTAGGTTGAGACAAGTATACCTAGCCCAGTGTCAAGAAGGTTGAAGGTGTTCAGGAAATGTCATCCTAAAACATGTTGCTTGGTATGCTGATTACTTCCAACTGAGGGCACTTGGGAAACAGCAAGTGCAGGGGAAGGCTTTGTCTGAACGTCCCTCAAAAGCAACTTAACTGTCGTGAATCCTGTCCCTGGAACTTTATCTCCCAGGGAAGATCACAGGAGAGAAGATTGAAGGTTGGCACTGTCAATTGAAGAATCACGAGGTTCATAAATTTGGAAAGACTGTTTTATTTCTCATAAAGAGGTTGCTGCCTGCAGGGTGGCCATTTTGACAGACTGGGAAGCAAAGCCTCCAGCCAAAAGCCAAGAATAGACATTTTAAGGAAGGGGAAAGTGAGTGACCAAATTTAGATATTTAATAAGCTATAGGAGGAGTCGTGAATATCTATGAAAGGAGAAACGTATGCATGTGTAGTTGAGCTTCATGTCCCTTCATGGGTCTTATATACAAAAAATGGCAGCATTAGCGTGATAGGGTGTGGAGTTTTCTGTCATCTGACTTAAAAAGGTGAAGTAGAGAACGCGGTCACCCTCACAGCACACCCTCCATAGACTGGCCAGAAGCACTCTATTGTTGGCATCAGGTATCTCGTTGATATCAATGGTGGAGCAAGTCTTTTAAAGAGCAGGCTTCCGTTTAGCTCTTAGAGAAGAAAGCCTAATGGTGGATGTTCAGGGAGTGTGTATTATGAAGGATGTCTGACGCTGCCTCTCCACCATCCTGTCATGGCGAAGAACTCAGTCTTCAAGCCTACTCTGGAGTCCTCTTAGCCAAGTGATGGTCCATTCCATTGGTTGAGGGCTTTAGAATTTTATTTTTAGTTTACACTGCCATGCCCAGACAGATCTCTTCTTCTGAGGACTACTAGAGACAACTTGTATTACCTAAGAGATTTTACCTGTGTAACAAGACAACTTTTATTCACCATATATTTTCTTCTCTTGCCCTTCCATGACTTGTGTGCCATCACCCCCCAGAAACTCCAAGTCTTTATTCTTTTCTGTAGCTCAGGATGCTACATATAAACTAATCTGACCCTTATTTGAATCTCATATTTTGTGAAACTCATATGTATATTTATGTAATTGCAATGTTTTTTTCTCCTGTTAATCTGCCCTATGTTAATTTAATTCATTGCCCAGCTGAACAGCCTAGGAAGGTTAGACAAAAGCCATTTTTTGCTTCCACATGAGATTTAGCTTTTTCCTGGATGTCTTCGCATCCTTTGGCGTTTTCTACCCTGCCCACATCTCAATAAACTATGCATTTGTTGAACTAGGTGAGTTCAATTTTTGTTTTTTGCCAGGATCCTGACTGATACAGTGAATAAATGAAATAGATATGGAATTGAAAATATTTGAAATACAGGCTTAAAGTAATTTTGAATGTTTTTTTTACATTAATGAATAAAACTATGCACAAAAAATTATTTCCCAAAATAATAAAGCATCAATCATTGAACTTTTACTTAAATTTTATAATATACAAAAGTATATATTTACCTTTATATAATATATGCCAGGGGACAGGAACAGGTAATATAATTGAGAAAACTGGGAGATCAAGAACAAAACAATTACCAAGAGCATTAATAAATGATGACTGACAATTAGCCTACATATGCATAGGATATAGAAGTCTGCTCCAGAATAGAAGTTTGCTACGTGTGTGCATGTATTTATTGCAAAGCAGTCCTGATCCATCATAAAAATAATAGATGCAGCTTGGTATATCATCACGGTTCCAACTTCTTACAAAGAACAAAAATCTTGGTTTTTAGGGCTAAGGGGGAGTTCAGTAGATACGTGTTGGTGTTGGTTTCAGTGTTATAGGTAGAAGCCCTCTGGAGACACCTTATCACCAGAAAAGATTCAATCAGGAAACAAAGCCTGAATTACTTGAGTTTAGAAGGAGGATTGAAAGCCAGCGTCATCACCAGAGTTGAGGTAGATAAAAGAGACCTGAGACACCAGCCAGTTCTGAATGAAAAGAGACCTGAGACACCAGCCAGTTCTTTGCTGCCTCACAGACACACTCCACCCAGCACACCAGCTCGTGTTCTTTTTTGCCCTCACTCTCTCTCATTATAATACAGAACTTTTTTTTTTATTTTAAAAGGAAGAAATATCCAACATAGAAAGATACCATAGAAATAAAAAAGAAAAGAAAAGAAAACCTACAATGACCCATCATCTCTCCACACTGAGATAACCAGTTCTAGTAGTTTGGAGTCTCCCCTTCAATGGCCAAATGAATGATAGCAGGATAAGCTGATATTTCCTAGCAAAAACCAAATGCGCCTGTTTTGTAAGTTGCTGTTTTCATTTAACAATATGTTTTAATATCTCTCAGGTTATTGTCTACTTTTCTACAGCATCATTTTTATTACTGAAAAATATTTGATTGTATGAATTTTTTATCATTTTATTTACCCAATTCCCCATTGTTGAAAATTTAGACTCTTTCCAATATTCTGCAGTTTAAATGATGCCGTAAAAGATATCTTCATAACTGCTTGCTGTTTCAATGGCAGAATTATTGTTACATTCTGGATTCTTCAGTACAACCATAAAGAGCTTTGCTTGTCTCTCTTACCTCTGAGGGTGTGGCTGTGATTACAGAAAAATACAGTGATTCCTTGTAGATCCTGGATGTTAGGCCTCTGTCAGATATACAGTTAGCACATTTTTCCCCCTTCTGTGGGCAGTCTCCTTGCTCTCTTGATGGTTTGTTTTTCTTGGTAGAAAGTTTCCAGTTTGATGAGGGCCCACTTGTCTATCTTGTCTCTTATGGCATTGATATCTGGGGTTTTGATCAGGAATTGGTTGCCAGTTCCAATTCCCATAAGGGTGTCTCCTACATTTTCTAAGGTTCTCATACTTTGAGGTTTTAAGTTTAGGTCTATGATCCATTTAGAGTTGATTTTTATGTATGGTGATAGGTAGGGGTCCTGTTTTAGTCTTCTGCGTGTGGTCAGTCAGTCTTCCCAGCACTATTTATTGAATACTTTCTGCTCTCACCGGTGGTTGTTGATGGAGGCTTTGTCAAAGATGAGTTGGTTGAAAAATTGAGGTTTTGCTTCTGGAATCTCTATCTTGTTCCATTGGCCCACATGCCTATTCTTGTACCTATACCAGGCTATTTATTGTAGCCTTATAGTAAAGTTTAAAGTCTGGAAGTGAGAATCTGCGGGGGGGAGGCAGGGCACACCTCATCAACAAGGGTACCTGCATAATGAACATTTTTATACCTAACCCTGAATTGTGCCCCATATCTTTAAAACAAAAAAGTTAAAAGAGAAAAATAAAAATTAAAAAATTAAATTAAATTTAAATAAATAAATAATAAAGTCTGGAATTATGATCCCTCCCACTTTATTTCTCTTGCTGAGGATTGTTTGACTATTCGTGGTTGTTTATGTCTCCATATGAATTTCTGTATTGTCATTTCCAGGTGTGAGAAGAATGATGTTAGTAATTTAATGGGTATTTCATTAAATCTGTAGATTGCCTTGGGTAGGATGGACATCTTAACAATGTTGACTCTTCTATCCTTGAACATGGAATATTTTTCCATTTGTTTGTGTCTTCTTGTATTTCTTTGAGCAGTGTTTTATAGTTTTCGTTGTAAAGGTCTTTCACTTCTATGGTTAGGAAGATGCCTAGGTTTGTTTTGTTTTGTTTTGTTTTTGTGGCTATTGTGAATGGGATTATGCTTTTTATTTGCTTATCTGCCTGTTTGCTGTTGGTGTATAAGAATGCCACTGTCTTTTACACATTCATTTTGTACCCTGAGACTTTGCCAAAGTCCTTTATCAACACAAGGAGATTTTTGACAGATTTTCTTGGATTTTCAAGATATAGGATCATATTGTCAGCAAAAAGGAGTAACTTAGCTTCCTCTTTTCCTGTTCGGATACTCCTGATTTCATTCTCTTGTCTAATTGCTCTAGCTAGGACTTCCAACACAATGTTGAACAGGAGGGGTGAGAGTGGGCAACCTTGTCTTATTCTGGTCTCCTTATCATTTCTGATCAACACATTCTCCTTTTGATTCTTTTTACCTGCCCTCATCTGAAGACTGAAGCGCAAGATACACCATACACATATTTCAAGAGAAACATAAACAAGGCACAGAATTATCATCCTTATTACAAGGTGGCCACTTTATCTGAGGCCATTATACCATGTTTACTGTTGGTGGGAAGGGAACATGAGACAGAGTCTGAGAAATAGCCTTACTTAGCCTTTTGTGTTTCAGTTTTGTGCCATATCCAAAGTGATCCTAAAGAAATATGAATTTTGTTTCTCATAACTTTATAATTCTCTGCTTTTTCAGCTTAATTAAATCTAATTTTTATAGGATTTTTAAAGTTTTCTTTAACATGAAAGTAGAAAACTTGTTCATATAAATGTTTAAAGAGTTGGCCATAGTAGTTTCAAATATCCCTCAGGAATTTTTGGAAAAAAAATGGAAACCATTATCATCTCTGTGTGATATCCCAGAAAAAAAGAAAAATGTTCAAATTTAGCCTGATACCTTTATAAGACTTATCAAGAGTGGAGTGCAGCAGGAGGTAGTGAGAGCAACATCAACTTGGAGTCCGGCACCCTTGCCTCTGAATCTTAGCACTGCCGTTTCCACGCTATGAGATTTTTGGCAAATCAACTCTGTGGGGCTGTTTTCTCACTTGTAACAGAGGAAAAATATTAGCCTACTCTAAGGGAATTGTGAGAGAATATACTCATCCTTTGGTATCTGTAGGGGATTGGTTTCAAGAACCCTGTGGATACCAAAACACATGGAGGTTATAGTCCCCGATATAAAGTGATGTAGTATTTGTACATGACCTACACATATTCTCTTGTGTACTTTAAATCATCTCCAGATTACTTATAATACCTAATACAATGTAAATACTATGTAATGAGTTGTATTGTATTGTATTGTTCTTTTACCTTTTTAAAAAAATTATTGTGTTGTTATCTTTATTGCTTTTTTTTTTCCAAATATTTTTGGCCCAAGGTTGGTTGAATTTGTTGATATAGGGTACCAACTATGTCTACAAACCTTTAATTGAAAACACTGGCAGATGGTAAGACTGCACAGTGTTGGGCCCCTTACTTCCTCTGTCCCCATGCTCAGTGTTTATGCTGATTCTTAGCTAATCTAGGATTCAAATCCAGGATTTAAATCTTTTATCAACATCAGATTTTTACTTGTTGTTTTTTTGGGCAAACATAATTTTTTTTAAATTTTAGATTCGGGGGTACACATGCATGTTTACTACATTGACATATTGTACAGTGGCGGGGATTGGGTCTCAGGTGGTCCAGTCCCCAAATAGTGAACATTGTGCCCCATAGGTAGTTTGTGAACTTTCTTGCCCTCACCTCCTTATTAATGTCCTCAGTGTCTATTATTTCCATCTTTGTGACCATTTAGCTACCATACATGAAAGAGAACATAGTGTTTGGTTTTCTGTTTCTGAGTCAGTTCATGTAGGATGATGATTGCCAGTTCCATTTATGTTGCTGCAAAGGACATGATTTTATTCTTTTTTATGATGGCATAGTGTTCCATGGTGTATATATGACACATTTTCATTATCCACTGATCAGTTGATGGGCATTTAGGTTGATTCCACATCCTTGTAATTGTGCTGGGATGAACATGAGGATGTGGGTGTCTTTTAAATATAGCAACCTCTGTTTCTTAGAGTAGATACCTAGTAGTGGGATTGCTGGATCAAATGGTAGATCTACTTTTAGTTCTTTGAGTAATCTCCATATCGCTTTCCATAGAGGTTGTACTGATTTATATACCCACCAACAATGTATAAGTATTCCCTTTTCTCCACAGCTGTGCCAGCATCTATTGTTTTTTTTTTTTTTTTAATAATGGCCATTCTGACTGGTGTAAGGTGGTATCTCTTTGTGGTTTTAATTTACATTTCTCTGATGATGAGTGATGTTGAGCATTTTTTCATGTATTTGTTGGCCACTTGTATATCTTCTTTTGAAAAATGTCTGTTCATGTCATTTGCCCACTTTTTAATGGGGTTATTTGCCTTTATCTTGGTGATTTGTTTGAGTACTTTTTAGATTCTGGATATTAGTCCATTATCAGTTGTGCAGTTTGCAAACATCTTCCTATTTTCTCAGTTGATTATTTCTCTTGTTGTGCAGAAACTTTTGAGTTTAATTAAGTCCCACTTGTTTATTTTTGTTTTTCTTGCATTTGCTTTTGGGGTTTTAGCCATGAACTATTTGCCTAGGCCAATGTCCAGAAGAGTTTTTCCCAGGTTTTCTTTTAGGATTTTTATAGCTTCAGGTTTAATATTTAAGTCCTTAATCTATCTTGAGTTAATTTTTGTATATAGGGAGAGATAGGGATCAAGTTTTATTTTTCTGCATGTGGTTATCCAATTTTCCCAGCAGCATTTGTTGATTAGGGTACCCTTTCCCAAGTGTATGTTTTGTCTGCTTTGTCAAAGATCAGTTGGTTATAGGTATTTGGGTTTATTTCTGGGTTCTCTATTCTATTCCATTGGTTTCTGTTCTTGTATCACTACTATGCTTTTGGTTACTACAGGCTTACAATATAATTTGAAGTCAGATAATGTGATATCTCTAACTTTGTACATTTTGCTTAGGATGGCTTTGGCTATTCTGGTTCTTTTTTGGATCCATATGAATGTTAGGATTGTTTTTTTCTAATTTTGTGAAAAATGACATTGATATTTTGATGGAGATTACACTGAATCTGTAGATTACTTTGGGTAATAAAGTCATTTAATAATGTTGATTCTTCCAATCCATGAACATGAGAGGTTTCTCCATTTGTTTGTGCCCTCTGTAATTTCTTTCATCAGAGTTTTGCAGTTCTCCTGGTAGAGATGATTCACCTCCTTCATTAAATACTAATAGATTCCTAGGTATTTCAGCCTTTTTGACTGTTATTATAAATGTGATTGAGTTCTTGATTTGATTCTCAGCTTGGTTGCTATTTGTGTATAGTAGTGCTACTGATTTCTGTGTTGATTTTGTATCCTAAAACATTACCAAGTTCCTTTACCAAGTCCAAGAGTCTTTTGGAGGAGTCTTTAGGGTTCTCTAGTATAAGGTCATATTATCAGCATACAGTGATAAATTGATTTCTTCTTTTCCAATTTGAATATACTTTATTTCTTTTTTTGCCTGGTTGTTCTGGCTAGGACTTCCTGTACTATGTTGGACAGTAGGGGTGAAAGTGGGCGTTCTTGCCTTGTTCTCGTTCTGAGGGGGAATGTGTTCAACTTTTCTTTATTCAGAATGACATTGGCTGTGGGTTTGTCATATACAGCTTTTAGTATTTTGAGGAATGTTCCCTCTGTGCCTATTTTGTTGAAGGTTTTGCTGAAGAGATGCTGAAGTTTATCACATGCTTTTTCTGCACCTTTTGAAATGATCATATGATTTTTATTATTAATTCTGTTTACATAGTGGGTTACATTCATTGACTTGCATATGCTGAACGAATCTTGCACTGGGATAAAAACCACTTAGTGGTGGTGTATTACATTTTTTATGTGCTGTTGAATTCAGTTTGCTAATATTTTGCTGATAATTTTCACATCTATATTCATAAGGGATATTGGTCTATAGTGTTCTGTTGTGGTTGTATCTTTTCCAGGCTTTAGTATCAGAGTGATACTGGCCTCATAGAATGAGTTAGGAGAGATTCCCTCCTCTTTGATCTTATGGAATAGCTTCAGTAAAATTGGAACCAGTTCTTCTTTGAAGGTCTGGTGAAATTCAACTGTGAGTCCATTGGTTCCTGGACTTTAAAAGTTGGGAAACTTCTAATTACTATGTCAATCTTGCTACTCATTATTGGTTTGATTATATTTATATTTATTCCTAATTCAAGATTGGGAAGTTGTGTGTTTCCAAGAATTAGTTCATTTCCTCTACAATGTCTAGTTTGTTTGCATAGCTGTGTTCATGATAGTCTTGGATGATCTTTTGAATTTCCGTCATATCAGTTGTAATGTCTTCTTTTTCATTTCTGATTGAAACAATATGAGTCTTCTCTTTTTACTTTTTAATTAATCTAACTAGTGGTCTATCAGTTTTGTTTATCTTTTCAAAGAACCGGTTTTTTGTTTCATTGATTCTTTGTATTTTTTGTTAATTTTAAAGATGTGGGGTACATTTCAGGGTTAGGTATATAAATGGTCATTGTACAGGTAAAGTTTGGACCTGACTTTGGTCTCCATTTCACCTGCTTTGAGATCAGGTACCCTTATTGATGAAGTGTGCCCCCTTCTTCCCTGGCAGTATCCTGCTACTATCAATCACTTTCTTATAGTATTATGATAATTGTTCAGGATCTGCTTATGAGTGAGAACATGTGGTACTCAGTTGTTTCTGTGATAAATCACAGAGTAATATAGACTCTAAATCCATTCAAGTTGCTGCGAAGTTCATAATTTTGTCCTTTGTGGCTGCATAATATTCCATTGTGTATATGTACTACATTTTTTGTATCCAGTCTATTTTGATGAGTAGCACGGTTGGTTCCATGTTTTTGCTTTTGTGAATAGTGCTGTAACAAACATGTGTGCACAGGTATCTTTTTTGTAGAATGATTTTAGCTCCTCTGGGTATATTCTCAGAAGAGGGATTGCTGGGTCATATGGAAGGCCAAGTTTAAGATTTTTTAGGAATCACCACACTGTTTTCCAAGGAAGTTGTACTAGTTTACACCCTCTTCAACAATATAGGAGTGTTCCTTTTTAACCACATACTCTCCAGCATCTGTTGTTTTTTTGAGTTATTGATGATGGCCATCCTGATTGGAGTTAGGTGGTATCTTGTTGTGGTTTTAATTTGCATTTCTTTGATGATTAGTGAGGCTGAGCATTTTTTCATGTTTCTGTTGGCTGCTCGTATGTCTTCTTTTGAAAAGTATCTATTCATATCTTTTGCCCACTTTTTAATAGGCCTGTTTGTTTTTTTCCTTTTGGCATGTTTGAGTTCCTTGTGGATTCTACATGTTAGGCCTTTGTCAGATACACAACTGGCATTTTTTTTCCCTAGTCCATGGGCTGTCTCCCAGGTCTCTTGATGGTTTCTTTTGATTTGCAGAAGGTTTTCAGTTTGATAAGGTCCCGCTTGTCTATCTTATCTGTTATGGCATGGACATTTGGGGTTTTGATCAGGAATTGGTTGCCAATTCCAATTTCCATAAGGGTGTCCCCTACATTTTCTAAAGTTCTTTTAGTATGAGGTTTTACATTTAGGTCTTAGATCCATTTAGAGTTGATTTTTGTGTATGGTGATAGGTAGGAGTGCTGTTTTAATCTTCTGCTTGTGGTCAGCCAGTTTTCCCAGCACTACTTACTGAATAAGTTCTCCTTAGTGGAGGCTTTGTCGAAGATAAGCTAGTTGAGAAATTGAGATTTTTGCTTCCAGAATCTCTATCCTGTTTCATTGATCTATATGCCTGTTCTTGTATCGATACCAGGTTGTTTTGACTATTGTAGCCCTATAATAAAGTTTAAAGTCTGGAAGTGTGATAACTCCCATTTTGATTCTTTTGCTGAGAATTATTTTGGCTATTCATGATCATTTATGTTTCCGTATGAATTTCTGTATTGTCATTTCCAAGTCTGAGAAAAATGATGTTGGTAATTTAATGAGTATTGCACTGAATCTGTATATTGCCTTGGGTAGGATGGACATCTTAATAATGTTGATTCTTCCTATCCATGAGCATGGAATATTTTTCTGTTTGTTTGTGTCATCTTTGATTTCATTGAGCAGTGTCATGTAGTTTTCATTGTAAAGGATTTTCACCACTCTGGTTAGGAAGATGCTGAGGTATTTCATTTTTTGTTGTTGTTGTTGCTATTGTGAATGAGATTGTGCTTTTTATTTGGTTCTCTGCCTATTTGTTGTTGGTGTATAAGAATACCACTGTCTTTTGCATGTTGATTTTGTTCTCTGAGACTTTGCCAAAGTCCTTTATCAGTGCAAGACAGATTTTGACAGATTCTCTTGGGTTTTCAAAAGATAGAATCATATTATCAGCAAAGAGAGGTAATGTAACTTTCTCTTTTCCTATTTGGATACCCCTGATTTCCTTCTCTTGTGTGATTGCTCTGGGTAGGACTTCCAACACAGTTGAACAGGAGGGGTGAAAGTAGGCAGCCTTGTCTTGTTCTGGTTTTCAGGGGAAATGCTTTCAATTTCTGTCCATTTAGCATTATGTTGACTGTGGGTTTCTCATAGATGGCTCTTACTATTTTCAGGTATGTTCCCTCTATGCCTAGGAGTTCAAGGGTTGTTATCAAGAAGGGATTCTGGATTTTATCAAAAGCTTTTTCTGCATCTAATGATATAATCATGTGATTCCTATTTTTACATCTGTTGATGTATTTAATTACAATTATGGTCATAGAGGATGATTTTTGAGATGTGTTGGATCTGATTTGCTAGAATCATGTTGAGTATTTTTGCATCTACATTCAGGGATATTGGCCTGTAGTTCTCTTTCTTTGTTGGATCTTTACCCAGATTGGGCATCAGTATGATGTTAGCTTCATAAAATGATTTGGGAAGAGTTCCATCATTCTCAATTGCCTGGAGTACTTTTAATAGGATTGATATCAGCTCCTCTTTATATGTTTCGTGAACTCCACTGGAAAGTCATCCAGGACTTTTTTTAGTAAGTAATTTTCTTATGATGGAGTCGATTTCCTGGGTTGTTATTGCTCTTTTTAATATCTCAATTTCCTCTTGTTTCTGCCTTGGGAGGTTGTGTGATGTCAGAAAGTCCTCCATTACCTTAAGGCTTTTGAGAATGTTTCCATACAGGTGTGCATAGTAACCTCTGATAATTTTTTGTATTTGATTTTTTGCACTTCTGATTGTGTTTATTTGGGCTTTTTCTTGGACAACCTGACTAGGTCTATCAGTCTTATTTATCCTTTCAAAGAACCAGGTTTTTTTGTTTTGTTGATTTTTTTATATGATATTTTTGTCTTCTATGTCCTGTATTTGAGTTTTTACTTTGGTGATCTGGATTCTTCTGCTGAAGTTAGGATTTTGGTGGTCTTGTATTTCCAGTTCCCATAGGTGATTCATCAGGCTGCTAACTTGTGATCTTTCCATTTACTTGATGTATGCTCATAAAGAAATGAATTCCCCTCTCAGTACTGTTTTCATGGAATCCAGGAGGTTTTAGTAAGATATGTCTTTATTTTCATTTGTTTCCAGAAATCTCTTAATTTTTGCTTTGTTTTCTATACTGACCCAGGAGTTCAGTAGCATGCTGCTTAGTATCCATGTCTTTGTGGCTTTGGGGGGAATTTGGTAGGTGGTGATATTTATTTTTATTCCACTGTTGTTTGAGAAGGTGCATGGCAGTATTTCAATCTTATGGGTTAGGTGTGTATATGTTTAGGATGGCAGTATTTCAATCTTATGGGTTAGGTGTGTATATGTTTAGGATGGCTATTTCCTGTTGGTATATTGAATTTTTTATCATCATGTGGTGACCTTCTGTATCTTTTTAAATTTTTGATAGCTTAAAGGATATTTTGATATTAAGATCGCAACTCCTGCTTTCTTTTGTGTTCCATTCACCTGGAAAGTTTTTTTTCATCCTATTACTTTGGGTCTGTGAGTGTCTATTCTGGTGAGATGAGTCTACTGGAGATAACATATTGTTGCATTTTTTTTTTTAAATCCAGTTTGCCATTCCATGTCTTTTCAGTGGTGCATTTAGTCCATTCACATTCAGGCTAATTATTGAGATGTGAGAGTTTATCCCTGTCACGAAGGTCTTATAGAGTTTGTTGTTGTTTGTTTGTTTGTTTGTTGGCTTTCTTTTCATTTGGGGGTTGATATGTGTGTGTGTTTTCAATCTTTTTCCTGCATTCTTGGGAAGAGTGTGGTCATTCTTTTGTTCTTTCTTCTGTGTTTAATACTTTCTTAAGTGTTTCTTATAGAGCTGGTATGGAGGTGGCATAAACTCTCAGGGATTGAATGTCTGTAAAGGATTTTAATTCTCCATCGCTGATAAAGTTTAGCTTAGCTGGGTAGGAAATTCTTGATCGGAATTGTTTATCTTTGAGAAATTTGAAAATTGGACTCCAGTCTCTTCTAACATGTAGTATTTATGTGGATATGTCTGCTGTTATTCTAATTGGTCTTCCCCAGTAGGTAGTCTGACCTTTCTCTCTTTCTGCCTTTAGAATTTTTTCTTGTTTACTTACTTTGAGTACATGAATTACTATGTGTCTAGGAGTTGGTCTTCTCACTTGCAGTCTTGCAGGGGTTGTCTGAATCTCTTGTATTTGAATGGTCACATCTCTAATGAGATGAGGGAAGTTTTCTTGGATAATTTTATGGAATGTTTGTTACAGGGTGGTCTCTGTCTCTCTGTCTGCCTCAGGAATGCCAATTATTTGTAGGTTCAGCCTCTTAATATAATCACACATCTCTTGGAGGCTTTGCTCTGTCTTTTAAATCTTCTTTTCTATGCTTTAACAGTTTGTGTCAGTTTCATATTTTGGTCTTCAAGCTCTGAGAGTCTTTCTTTGCTTGGTTAATTCTGCTTTCCATACTTGTCAGTTTGTCATTATTTTGTTTACTGTATTCCTAATTGCTGTCATCTCAGTTATCAACTCTATTAATATCTTTTTTTTTTAGTTGGAGTCTCACTTCATTGCCCAGGCTAGAGTGCAGTGGAATGCTCATGGCCACCCCAGCATCAACCTGCTGGGCTCTGGCAATCCTGCTGCCTCAGCCTCCCAAGTAGCTGGAACTACAGGTGCACACTACTGTGCCTGGTTAATTTTTTATTTCTTGTAGAGACAAGGTCTTGCCAAGTCGCCTGGGCTAGTCTTGAACCTGCAGGCCCCAGCAATCCACTCACCTCAGCCTCCCAAAGTGCTGGGATTACAGGCTAAACCACTGAGCCTGGCCTCTATTAATATCTTGATATCTGAGTTTGTGTTTTGAGATCAGTCATTCTGGGGATTCTTCATTGTTTGAATTCTGAAGTCGGTATTCTCAAGTGCTGTCTTCCCATGAGTCTAGATGGGACCTGTAGTCCTCCTTTGGTTCTTCTACATTTGTGATGGTTTTTCTTTCCTTTATTCCTCCTTCTTTAATTCCATTGCTCAGTGATAGGGGGATAGCTTTCACTTCTATTTGCTCAATCCCCTATTCTTCCTTATGTATATTCTAGGATTTCTTCAATTTTGAAGCCAGACTGGGTTTGGGGGTGCTGTGCTTTTTGCAGTTTTGAGATTTAATTAAGGTGTGATGGGGGAGCTGTGGTTCTAAAGCTATCTCCAGATCACAATATCCACTGACCTTCTGGAAACTATTTCCCACCACCTTACAATCTGTCCATGCGGTGGGGGTGTATGTATGCCCCCCTGAAAACAAAATGAGAGAAGACAAAGGAAAAGAACAGAAAAAAGGAAGAAAGGAGATGAAAAAAGATGGAGAGAAGAAGAAGAAGGAAAACAGACAAGCACACCAACTATTGAATAAATAAACAAAAACCATACAAACAAACAAAAAACCTGATGAATCACAAGTGTTTCTGAGGAGGAAGAGAAAACAACAAGTTTGGAAAAACCTACTTGAGGGAAAAATAGACAAAACTTTCCCTGGCCTTGCCAGAGATCTAAACATCCAGATACAAAAAGTCCAAAGAACTCCAAGATGATTCGTTATAAAAAGGTTATCCCCAAGGCATATAATCATCTGGCTATACAAAATTAATGTGAAGGAAAGAATTTTAAAAGAAATGAGACAAAGCATAAAATAACCTACAACAGTAAACCTATAAGACTAACAGCAGATTTCTCAGAAGAAACCATACATGCCAGAAGGGATTGGGGCTCCATCTTCAATCTCCTTAAACAGAATAACTATCAGCCATGTCCCGAATGGTCTTTGTATTCCACAAAACTAAGTTTCATAAATGAAGAAGAAATGAGGTCCTGGGCAGACAAGCAAATGCTGAAAGAATTTGTCACCACTAGATTGGCTCTACAAGAAATACTCCAAGGAGTTCTAAATTTCATTTCTATTAAGGTTCATTGATGAAAAGTTGGTGTATTCTTTTGGGGCTCTGGAGAATTCTGTTTTTTTCATATTGTCAGAATTATTTTTCTGGTTCTGTCTCATTTGGGCAGACACTGTCTTCTTATTTGAGGTTGGCAGGGGACTGACACAGGTACTGTAGGAGTCCCTTGGTTATTTATTTAGATTTGATGTGGTGAGTTTCTTAATTGCTAGCTGTGGCAACTCTGTATATCTGCACTGGCTAATGGCATTTTGAGTGGCTGGAGTGTCTTTGAAAGTGTTGTTATCTGGCATTTGAGATCAGGCCTTCCCCAAAGCTGAGTTAGTGTATCCAGTTTGGTGCACTGTATTGTTGACTTCCAGCCAGGAGGTGGTGTTTGTGGAAGAAGGCCAGCTGCATTGGTGACTGTAGGGTTTCTCCTTGGCAAGTGTTGCTCTAAGATGTGTCCAGCCAGTCTAGGCTGAGGACGGAGCTCTTGGATTTCCCAAGTGCTCTGTGTGGAGTCTTTTGAGGGCAGTGCAGGGAAAAGGAGCTGAAGCACTCCACAAGTGTGCACTCTCCATTGGATATTAGGAGGAGGTCCCAGGCCACTGGAGTAATGCCTTTGTGCAGAGGAGGCCTAGAAGAGGTCACAGAGTGAGTGAGAGTTTGCTATGGCAACATGACCCACCCAGCTCCCTCCTTGGCCTCAGGCAATCTGTGATCAGAATGTCAAGGTGCAGCCAGCCTCAGGGCCTCAGGCATTTTCAGGCAACCTGCCTAGCCAGGAATTGTCTGTAGCCTCAGAGTTTTTCCCTGGAGCTTATTCTCTCCCAAGTTGGCTGGAAAACACTCACTCCATCCTGAAAGTGTTGAGTTCCTGGAAAATGGCAGCTGGCACTATTTTTCCTGCATCACGACATTGCAGAGTATGACTGTGGAGGACTTAGGTTCTTGTGAGAGACTGGGATCCCACAAGGCTCAGGGATCCCTGCAAGTTTGTGGCAGAAGCACAGAACTTCTGAACTCCCCTCATTCATCTTGCCTGGAGGTTGTGGTGGACTCTGGTGGTACAGGCAAAAGTCTGGCCAGTTCCAGTTCAGGTCAGTGGATTTTTTTCTTCTTTTTTGCTCTAAGTGGTTATTATCACTCCTTTTGGAGACTCGTGGGGCATACTGCTGGGTCCATTCCTCTCTGAGTGCAGAGAAAATTCTATCTTGATTTACTCTGTAGGAAAAACTCACTCTAGCTGCTTCATGTCAGCCTTCTTAATCCCCCCCACACCCAAAATATTTGGACTTCTTACTCCTGTTTCTGGTAGGGAGAGTAAGAACCTACCAAACTGACTCTTCTAGACCCAACATTTGAAAGCTTTGAACATAATATAAGAAGCAGCTTCCTGAAGGTATTAAAGAGTGAGCAGAGTAGTCAGACCTGGGGAATGGGAGTAGGCCATGCTCAGAAGAGAGGAGTAATGGTGACAGCTTTTCACTTGTATCCAACTGTAGCCAGAGTAGCCTGCAGGGTGGCAGGGCCCTGGTAGAAAAAAAATCACAATCCCTCTGACCTGGGGAAAGAAAAGCTGATTCAGGGACACTATGGCCACTGGAAAGAAAGATGAATGCAGGAGGGGAAATAACCAGAGAAAGGAGTCTCAGCTTCCGTCTGTCCTCAGCTCTTACTGACCCCTGAACTACATATGCATAGTATAAGCTAAAAGAAACACAGATGAGAACCAAATATTTTAACTGAGACAAAAACAGTCACCCCAAACAAACATAATTTGCAGTTAAATATTTTCTTAATTGAAACAAATAACAGAACATAGAATCTCCATAACTTTATATTCACAATGTCGCGAATACAATGCAAAATTATCCAAGTTACAATAAACAACAATAAAAAAGGAACACATTCTCAAGAGAAAAGAAATATCAACTGAGATCATCCCTGAGTTATGTATATATCGTAATTAGCAGACAAATGTGTTGAAGCAACTATTTATAACTATGCTCAGTGGTCAAACAAAATATGTTATCATGAATGACAAGACAGAAAATCTAAGTAGAAAAATAAAAAAGATCAAAAGAGTCAAATAAAAATTCTAGAACTGAAAAATATAATATCTGAAATAAAAATGTAGCTGCATGAATTAGCAGACAAGATGAATTAACAGCCAACATCTCAGAGATGAGAGCAAGTGTACAAAAAAAATTTTGGCCTCTGTTGTAAAATTTGTCACCCCAGATCCTTATTTGATGATCTCTCAAGACAAAACAATTTTAGTAAAAAATGACTTATCAAAATCTAACTGTGGTTGTTCATAAGATCCTGGAGAATATTGTAGTGTGGGCTTGTGTCTTTTCATTCTTCCTCACATGCTATATGCTTCTCCACACCTCTCTTCGTTCACATATGAAGTTATGTTACCTCTAAAATTAATTCCCTTCCCCTTCCTTCATGTGTATTTTATATATTTGTCCCCCTCACTTGACATTGAACTCTGCAAGGGAGTGTGAAGGAAGAAAGAAAACCAGCACTTGTGTACCTGCGAGGAACCAAGCATTGCAGTGGGAAATTCTCATATTGTACATCATTTGGGCAAGAAGGAACCAAGTCTAATTTCTTTTTGTAGATTCGATGCTTAGTATACAGCATGGTTTTGCAGCCTTTAGGCAATCACAAACTGCTTCTTTCTTCTTTCAACTCTGATGCACGTTGTTACAGGTATGCATATTTATATTTTCAAATAACATATTAATCAACTTGGCACCATAAGGCAGTCTGAAATGAACAGATTATTGATGTAATACAAAAGACAGAGTAAAGATACTTAAATGAAATTAGTATGTTGATGCCTAAATGTTTCCCAGGGAAATGCTGTGGAACTCAGCAAGTTAGGAAATCAGATAAGGCAGCCACAGGCAGAAGAACAAACCCAAGTCAGAGAGGTCCCATCATTAAAATGATTTCGTACAGAATTTACTTTGGGGGAAAGCACTCAGGGAGGAGGGGAAGAGGAATGGAAGGAAGGAAATTGACATCATTCCAATGTATCTTTTTTTAAAAATAGCTGTTAAGATAATTCTGGGAGATGGGGCAAGATGGCGACGGCATAGGTGAACTGGGACCAAGGCTGCATACTGCTGAATAGACAGACTGTAAAGCAGAGGGAAAAGTGAACAAAGCCAGAAGACCCTCATAAGGCAGAACAGGTCATTGCAGAAGAGAAATAAAAGCAACCCCACCTTCCCTCAAAAACAGAATTGAAGAGGGGGAGGGAAAGGGGGAGAGGGAGAAAAATCTACAGAAATGAAGATAAACCAAAAGAAGAGTATGGGTCTCTCCCAGACGCCTGGGAGAGCAGACATTGAGAAAACTGACTTTGGACTGCAAACAATGAAAAGTCCCCAGAATGAAGGGTCTCAAAATGCAAATGTAGATATCAAAACAATAATGGAGAGATTAAAAAGAATTGAGGAGACACAAGAAGAAACTAGGAAGGAGCTGATATCTGAGATAACAGTAATAAAGAATACTGTGAATGAAATAAATAACAAATTGATAAGCATGGAAAGCAGAATTACCCAAGCAGAAGAAAGAATCTCAGAGCTTGAGGACCAAAATATAGAAATAACCCAAACTCTTAAAAACACAGAAAATAAGCTCAAAAAGACAGAACAAACCTTCAAGAGATGAGTGACTACCTCAAGAGGCCTAACCTAAGAATAATCGGACTCCCTGAGGCAGAAAGAGAAATGGAGACCACATTAGAACAAACTTTCCATGAGATCATTCAAGAAAACTTCCCTTATCTAATCAGTGATGCAAAAATTCAAACACAAGAGATTCAGAGAACCCCCACAAGACAACAAATGAGAAGATCAACTCCTAGACACATAATAATTCACCTAAATAAAGTAGGCACAAAAGAAAAAATCCTAAAGGCAGCAAGAGAAAAAGGCCAGATCACCTACCATGGAAGACCAATCAGAATAGCAGCAGATTTATCTGCAGAAACCTTGCAGGCTAGGAGAGCTTGGAGCCCTATCTTCAAAGTCCTAAAAGATAAACAATTTCAACCAAGAATAACCTACGCGGCCAAGCTAAGCTTCATCATTGAGGGAGAATTAAAATCTTTCCCAGATATCCAATCCCTAAGAACTTATGCTGCCACCAAACCATCTCTACATGAAACACTTAAGAAAGTACTAAACACAGAAGAAAAGGAAAAAAGAACAACATTCTTCACAAGAGTACAGGGAAAAGAATAAAATATACACGAACCAACCCCAAAACCAAAAGAAAGGCAAAAAAAAAAAAAAGAAAAAAGAAAAAACCAAGTGGAAGAACAACAACTCAATAAGAACTCCATGATAGGGACGAACTCTCACATTTCAATAATTAGTCTGAATGTGAATGGACTAAACACACCACTGAAAAGACATAGAATGACAAAATGGATAAAATATCACCAGGCAACAATATACTGCCTTCAAGAGACCCATCTCACTAGAAAGGACATACACAGACTCAAAGTAAGAGAATGGGAAACAAATTTTCAGGTGAATGGAACACAAAAGAAAGGAGGAGTCACGATCCTAATTTCAGACAAAATACCATTTAAGCTATCAAAAATTAAAAAAGATACAGGGGGCCACTACATAATGATAAAAGGTTCACTCCATCAACAAGAAATATCTATCCTAAACATATATGCACCCAACATAGGTGCGCCAACATTCATAAAGCAACTTCTAGGAAAACTAAAGAAAGGCATTGATTCTAACACCATAATAACTGGGGACTTTAATACACCACTCACAACCTTAGACAGATCATCAGGACAAAAAATCAGCAAGGAGATCCGGAACCTCAATGAGACTCTGGACCAAATGAACTTAATTGATACCTATAGAACACTCCATCCAAAGACCACAGAATACACATTCTACTCATCACCACATGGAACATATTCTAAGATCGACCACATAATTGGACACAAATCAAGTATAAGCAAATTTAAAAGGACTGAAATTCTACCATGCACCTTCTCGGACCACAGTGGAATAAAAATAAACATTGACACCAACAAAGTCCCCCCCAAACCCACAAAGACATGGACACTAAACAGCATGATGCTAAATAACTCCTGGGTCAATGATGACTTCAAAACAGAGATCAAAAGATACCTGGAAACAAATGAAAATGAAGAAACATCTTACCAAAATCTCTGGGAAACCTTAAAAGCTGTAATAAGAGGGGAATTTATATCCCTACAAACACACATGAGGAAAATGGAAGGAACAGAAATTAACAACCTAACAAGCCACCTAAAGAAGCTGGAAAAGCAAGACCACAAAAACCCTAATTTCAGCAGAAGAATCCAGATCACCAAAATAAAAGCCCAAATCCAGGACATAGAAGACAAAAAGATAATTGAAAAAATCAATGAAACAAAAAGCTGGTTCTTCGAAAGAATAAACAAGATTGATGGTCCCCTAGCTAGACTGACCAAGAAAAAACGAGAAAAAACCAAATAAGCACAATCAGAAACACAAAAGATGAAGTCACATCTGACCCTGAAGAAATACAAAAGATCATTAGAGACTACTATGTACACTTGTATGGAAACAAACTTGAAAACCTTAAGGAAATGGAGGACTTTCTGACATCACACAACCTACCTAAGTTGGAACAAGAAGTAATTGAGACCCTAAATAAACCAATAACAATCAAGGAAATCGACTACGTAATAAGAAAACTTCCTACAAAAAAAAGCCCTGGACCAGATGGCTTTCCAGCAGAATTCTACAAGACATTTAAGGAGGAGCTGATACCAATCCTACTGAAGGTATTCCAGGCAATTGAAAAAGATGGAACGCTCCCCAAATCATTTTACGAAGCCAACATCACATTGATACCCAAGCCAGGTAAAGATCCAGCAAAGAAAGAGAACTACAGGCCAATATCTTTGATGAACATAGATGCTAAAATTCTCAACAAGATCCTAGCAAACCGGATTCAGCAATACATCTCAAAAATCATCCATCATGACCAAGTAGGCTTCATTCCTGGGATGCAAGGCTGGTTCAACATTCGTAAAACCATAAATGTTATTAAATACATCAACAGATGTCAAAAGAAAAACCACATGATTATATCATTAGATGCAGAAAAAGCTTTTGATAAAATCCAGCACCCTTCTTGATAAAAACCCTTGAACATCTAGGCATACGGGGAACATACCTCAAAATAGTAAAAGCCATCTACGAGAAACCCACAGCCAGCATACTCCTAAATGGACAAAAATTAGAACCATTTCCCCTGAAAACTGGAACAAGACAAGGATGCCCACTCTCACCCCTCCTGTTCAACATAGTATTGGAAGTCCTGGCTCGAGCAATCAGAGAAGAGAAGGCAATCAGGGGTATCCAAATAGGAAAAGAGGAAGTCAAGTTATCTCTCTTTGCAGACGACATGATTGTATACCTTGAAAACCCAAGAGAATCTGTCAAAAACCTCCTTACACTGATAAAGACCTTTGGCAAAGTCTCAGGATACAAAATAAATGTACAAAAGACAATCGCATTTCTCTACACCAATAATAAACAAACAGAAACCCAAATAAAAAACACAATTCCATTCACCATAGCCACAAAAAAAATGAAATACCTTGGCATCTTCCTAACCAGAGACATGAAAGACCTTTACAAGGAAAACTACAAAACACTGCTCAAAGAAATCAAAGTTGACACAAACAAGTGGAAAAATATCCCGTGCTCATGGATCGGAAGAATCAACATTGTGAAGATGTCCATCTTACCTAAGGCAATCTACAAATTCAATGCAATACCCATCAAATTACCAGCAACATTCTTCTCAGACCTAGAAAAAACAATGCAGAAATTCATATGGAAACACAAACGTCCAAGAATAGCCAGAACAATCCTCAGCAAAAAAAAAAAAAAAAAGCAGGTGGTATCACACTACCAGACTTCAAACTTTACTATAAAGCTACAATCATCAAAACAGCTTGGTATTGGTATAGGAACAGGCATATAGATCAATGGAATAGAATTGAGATTCCAGAAGCAAAAAACCCCAATTTCTCAACCAACTCATCTTTGACAAAGCCTCCACCACCTACCACTGGGGAGAGGAAGAACCTATTCAGTAAATGGTGCTGGGAAAACTGGCTGACCACATGCAGAAGATTGAAACAGGACCCCTATCTATCCCCATGCACAAAGGTTAATTCCAAATGGATCAGAGACCTAAATGTAAAACTTCAAACCATAAGAACCTTAGAAAATGAAGGAAAAACCCTCATGGAAATCGGAACTGGCATCCGATTCCTGAACAAAACCCAAAACCCACAGCTCATAAGAGAGAAAATAGACAAGTGGGACCTTATTAAACTGACAAGCTTCTGCAAACCCAAAGAAACCATCAAGAGAGCAGGGAGACAGCCTACAGACTTGGAAAAAGTATTTGCCAACTCCAGGTCTGACAAAGGCTTAACATCCTGGATCTATAAGGAACTCAAGCGTGCTGAAAAGAAAAAAACAAACAACCCCATTATAAAATGGGCAAAAGATATGAACAGACACTTCACAAAGGAAAACATCCGAGCAGCCAACAAACACATGAAGAAATGTTCAACCTCACTAATCATCAGGGAGATGCAAATCAAAACCACACTGAGATACCACCTAACCCCAGTCAGAATGGCAATTATCAACAACTCAAAAAATAACAGCTGCTGGAGAGGGTGTGGTGAAAAGGGAACACTTCTACACTGTTGGTGGGAGTGTAAACTAGTGCAACCTCTGTGGAAAGCAGTGTGGCGATTCTTAAAAGCTCTAAATACCAACCTCCCATATGACCCCGCAATCCCCCTACTGGGAATATATCCTGAAGAACACAAATCACTCTATAAAAAAGATACCTGCACACGCATGTTTATCGCAGCATTGTTCACAATAGCAAGAACCTGGAAACAGTCATGCTGCCCATCAAAAGAGGACTGGATTAAAAAAATGTGGTACATATACACGATGGAATACTACGCAGCCATAAAAAAGAACAAAATCATGAATTTCGCAGCAACCTGGATGGAACTAGAGTCTATAATACTGAGTGACCTCTCACAGAAACAAAGATCCAAGTATCACATGTTCTCACTCATATAATGAACCTTAAACATCCAATGCAATACTATACGAAAATGACTGACCGTACTGGGAAACTATGGTGGGGGGAGGGAGATGGGATTAACAGTAGCAAATATCTGTCTGGGTACGGGGAAACATCCCATATCAACAGGGTGCCTGAATGAAACGCAATTGTATACCTAACCCTTAACTGTACCCCACAGCTTCACAATAAAATAAATAAACAAATAAAATGAAAAAAAAAAAAGATAATTCTGGTTGTACCTGCAAGGAATTAATTACATTAATTACACATCACAATAATACTTTGCCGGAACTCATATTGTAACCTTTCCTTGCAGTTAAATTTGCTAATCCCAGAAAATATTGTAACTCTTTAGGTTTCGTTCTTGTACTGTCTTTAGTCCTAACTTTTCAAACCAAAGTAAACCCTAAGACCACTGATGGACATTGCTGCCCTTGGTTTACTGTCTTCTAGATTCTACCTGCTAATGTTTGACCTCTTCTTTGCATCTTCTCTAGGTCTCTCAACTGAAGAGAGAAGTTCTCTGTTTTATGGCTCTGAGTCTGCCTTCTGTCACTGAGTTGATTTCCTCCCTTGGACGCGGGATCTCTTTCTTTCCTTTTTTCAAAGTACTTTTCATCAACAATTACTTCTTGCTCTCATTCATCATCAACGTTTCTGTCTATACTTCTCCCATATTTTTTTTTAAATGGCTATACCTTATAGCCCAACATCTTGGAGAACTGTCTATATTTTCTTATCTCCAATTCTCCACCCCCTTTTGCCCAGCACTCCACGGAAACGCCTCTCACAAAACTGACCAATGAGCTCCTAATGCCATACTGAATGGTTGAGTTTTCAGTCCTTATTTTGTTTATTTCTTTACAGCATTTAACAATTACACACATTCTCTTACACTTGCTTCCACAAATTGTTGTCTCCTGGTTTTCCTCATGCTGTTCTTGAGTGCTGTCTTAGTTTTTACACAGAGTGATTTTCCTCCATGTTACTGCCTATCTGTTCCATAAAAGTCCATCTCTTTGTCTTTGCTCATTTGATCTTCACTCCTTGCAAAATTTCATTCACTCTCTAGGTCCAATGACCACTCACACACTGGGCATTGTCTCATCTGCATCTTTGAGGCAGATGATTCTCTTGAGGTGCTCCAAAGAGTAAATCTAGATGCCACATTATATTTTTCCTCTGTCCAGACTTATTTCTCCACTTATATTTGATATTTTGTGATTTTTCATTCTTTTGCTGAGAAATTTTGGAATCCATATTTTCATTCATTCATTCTTTTGCTGAGAAATGCTGGAATATATATTTTCTAAACTAATTCCCATAGTCGGGCAATCATCAAGTCCTGTAGATTCTCCAAACAGCTCTCAGTGTTATCTACTCTTTTCTTTTCCTATTGTTTCTCCAGAGCCTAAATTTTTGCAAAGTGCATCATACATGGTCTTCCTGCTTCGTAGTTTTGCCTTTGCTGAGGATATGATCCTTGCCTTGTGCTAGAATTTGCATGTTTGGAATGAAATCTGTCAGTATCTGATGATGTCCCATTGCTTTCAGAATAAAGTCTAAATTTTGCCACATGGCTGTTAATGCCCTGCTAATCTAACTCTGCCATCCTTTCATGTTTTACCTCACTCTTTTTTAGCCCCCAGTTCCAGACTGCTCTTGATTCTCTCTTGGAATTGTTCAGGTAACAACTACATTGCCTATGAGGTAGGATGTGGCCATGATGAAGTTTGCTTACTTGTTTAAAAAGAACTTGCTTTTATCCCAGACTTATTCACTTTCTATTCCCTTACTGAAATGCATGTGGCCATGACCCAACCTCCCCTGTGCAAAGAAGAGGAACAAGCTGGTTCCTGAGCATCATCATAGAGCAAAGTTACCTGCCAACCCAGGCCTGCCAGAACAGTTGTCGGGGAGGAAAATCAAAAGTTGTCTTACTTAGGATGCTGTATTTTGGAGTCTTTGAAAACTTCATTCTAGTCTTTGCCCTAACTAGTAAACCTGCTTTCTTTGCGTGTCATTTTTGACTTCTTCTCCAATTAGATCTTATATTCCATCCATACCAGGCTAGTTGCATTCTCCAAATGCTATACATTCTCTTACCCTTCATGTTAATGCACATGCTGTTCTCTTGACCTAGAGTCTGTTTCTTTCTTTTTTTTTTTTTTTTTTTTCCTGAGTAACTCCTATTCATGCCTTAGGCCTCTGCAAAGGCATCAACTTCTTTTTTTTTTTTTTTTTTGGAATTGGAGTCTCACTCTGCCTCCCAGTCTGAAGTGCTGTGGCTTGCTCATGGCTACCGCAGCTTCAATTTGCTGGGCTCAGATGATCCTTCTGCCTCAACCTTCCAAGTAACTGGAACTACATGTATGTGCTACTATGCCCAGCTGATTTTTTTATTTATTGTAGAGACCAAGTTTCACCAAGTTGCCCAGGCTGGTCTCGAATCCCTAGACTCAGGCAATCCTCTTGCCTCTGCCTCCCAAAGTGCTGGGATTACAAGCATGAGCCATCCCGCCAGGACCAGCAACTTCTATTTGAATCCTTCTCTGACATGCTCCTGTCACCTCACTTGCCCTATACATCTTTCTGTTCCCTCAATGACCTGTGCATTTTGTCATAAGCTCTTATGATACGGTTTACCCATGTGAGCATCTTGATAGCAAAAGCAATCTTTTATCTCTGGTATACAGTTGAGGCTCAAAAATGTGTACCAACTAAAGAGTTAGAGAAGCTCATGATGTTCCTAGTTTCCCTAGAGGAAGCTTGTGTCTATCTATGAATAAGTGTATGTGTGTCTAGGGTTGAGTCATCTTAACTGAAATACCAGGAGTCTAAAGAGTCAGAGACTGAGAGTGTACCCAGCATTTTTACAGAGTACTAAGGTACCAAGCTGAGGCTAGAGATTCATATGCCAAGTCCAAGGATTAGGAACGAGTGAGAACCTAGAAGGGGCAGGCATGGGTTAACTAGGACAGTCTTGTGGTAGGCAGAATAATGTTTCCTTACAGATATCTATGTCCTTGTCCCCAGAGCCTGTGACTATGTTAGACTGCATGGCAAGGGCATTAAAGGTGTATATAGAATTCAGGTTGTTAGTCAGCAGTCCTTAAAATAGATTATCTTGGGTTATATCAATGGGCCCAAAGTTATCACAAGGATCCTTAAAAGTGAAAGACAGACAAACAGAGTGAAGGCGCGGTGAGAAGGACCCAGCCTGGCATTGGTGGTTTTGACAATGACAGTGTGGAAGGAGGCCACAGCCAAGAAACATGAGTGTCTTCCTGAAGCTGGAAAAGATAAGGAAATGAATCTCTCCTGCAAAATGCCTTCAAAAAGGGATGTAACCAACGCTTTGATTTTAACTCAGGAAAGCCCACTTTGGACTTCTGACCTGACCTACAAATGGTATGATAATAAATGGTATGTGTTTTTTAAAGCCACAAGATTTACGATAATATCCTGCAGCAGCAATAGGAAGCTAGCAGAAGTATTATGAACTGAGTAGACTTGGACAAGATATTGCATGTCCCTAAATTTCAATCTCTTCCCATAATATACAGATAGTATTCATTCTGTGATAGTGAGGGTTAAGTGAGATAATCCATATAAAATATTTGGCAAAGTGTTTGTCACATAATGAGTGCTCCAGAAAGGGTTACTATTCTTAGTAGCAATATCATCATTAGAATCATCATTGCTATTTTTTTCACTAATTAGCCTGGTCTACCTCGGGTAGAGAAGAAGAAAGAGACAGAGAAAAATACATAGGTAGTAAAGCAATAAATGTTGATTTTGGAAGCCTGCAGGCATATTTGGTTTTAGCTCTTTTGCAATGTTTCTTCTTAACTCACAGAATATACCTCATTTCCTTCTGCTTTCTCTCTCTTGCTTTAGGTAGAATGATCTATCTTAAATTTAGTCATTTCAAAGTCTCCTTGGCATCACATAAATGCCGCACCATTAAATGTATGCTCAGTGAGTGCTCAAGCAGGCTGGCTTCCACGCTAAGAAGTAGAGCCCTGTAGGTGGGCAGGTGGAGGCATGACAGGCATCCCACCCGCCTGAAAATGCTCCTGTCCTTACCTATGAGGACCACATTTTCTGAGCTCTAAATCAGAATGTGTCGTCTGACAAACACTTTTTCTCCTGCATTTTAATTTATTATTTATGAAAAGCCTTCCCATGAAATTTAGTGAATAAGCTTCACTGCAACGAATAAAATCTCATGGGAAAATTCAGAGAAAATATATATAACAGTTTTTATAATATTTTACATTGAACTTTCTGCCACACTCTAGAATGCAAGGTTTAGTTGACACATCTGTGCATTTTTTGCTTTGCTGTTCAGTGGCACCTTCCCCAACTCTTTCCTTCTAAAGCATAATTTCCCCTTTCTAATCAGAATCTCACCTTCTGACTGAAGAATCAGGTATGTGGCACTGACCCTGGCCAAGGCTTGGTCCCATAATGGGCACACTGTCCAAATGGAGCTAATTTTCTATAAGCAGATGACTTTCTCTTTCCTCTTGAACTGCAAGTGGTGGAGATGTACATGGAACCTGTTGCCTACCACACTTGCCACCACAAAAAGTAAACCCATATGCGGGAGAAGGAGACCAAAACCCAGAAAGAGGCTGGACTGAGAAGTAGAGAGGAGACAAAACCCCTAATGGCATCTCTGAGCCTTCAGCCCCAGCTGCTCCCGACATCACTCACTGTCTCATCCTGTTCTACACATGAGCTGATAAATCTTTTTTGAGTGGGAATTCTGTCACTTGAAATGAAAAGAGCCCTGGCTAGTATATGAGGTCAACATGAAAACACTGTCAGAAAGGGACCTTGGGAAAACAAGCCCAGAGGTGGGAAAGTAGGGACAGGAAGAGAGAAGAGTGACAGAGCAGGCAATAAGATAAAGTGAGGAAGAGAGCAAGGCTCAGAGTGAGAAACCCAGGGTTAATGCTTCAGGTCTGTGGGACTGTAGGTGACACTGCAGCATTTCTGTTTAATGGTCTGTAGAGGGGAGGACTATACTGCTGCTACCATTCAGACATTGGGGCATTGTGGGAGGCTCACCTGAGGTAATAAATGTGCACGCTCTTTGTAGAATGTTAAGTGTTTACGAATGGCACTTATAACACAGGAAGCAGCACTCTTAGAGACTGCAGATTGAAACACAGACTGCAAATGAAAAGAGGATTGAAGTAGCTGAAATCTTGAAAGAGGAATATAGAAATCAGTTAATGGCTGGATCTTCTTTAAAGGGCAGATTTTCTGCTGAATGCTACTGCTTTGAGTTAAAAAAATGCAAAATAAAACATGGAAAAATAGAAAGCAATTCAAAGGCTATGCATGTGGTAGGAGTGGGGAGAGAGAGAAGACAGTGGACCCAACATTTGCAGGATGTCTGTGTATCTCAGGCCCTGAGTGTCATATGTGCTATCTCACTTTATCCATGAAGCAACACTACAAGAGTCAGGTATTACTATCCTCATCTTATATTTGAGAAAAATAAGGCTCAGAGGTTACATTCAAGCTTAGGTCTCATTATTCAACAACCAGATCACTAGACTACATTACTGCCCAGATAATACATTTGAAGTTAGAGTTTGGGGATTAGAAGAAGATGTGTATAATTTTTTCCTCAAATTATTAGAATGAACTAATCAATATTTTAAAGATGCCTAGAGTTTATTTCAATAAAAAATTAGTTTTGAATGGTTTTCTGATAGATTTAAATTTTTAAAAAGTTTAGTTTTGAATGCTTTCAGTTGTCACTAAAAATTTGTTTGTCTTTATCTGAGTATCAAGAATTGTAGGCCTAGCTCGGTGGCTCAGCCTGAAATCCCAGCACTTTGGGAGGCTGAGGCGAGTGGATTGCCTGAGCCCATGGGTTTGAAACCAGCCTGAGCAATTTGGCAAGACCTTGTCTCTACAATAAATACATTTTAAAAATTAGCTGGGCTGGTAGTGCACACCTATAGTTCCAGCTACTTGGAAGGCTGAGGCAAAAGGATCACCAGAGCCTAGCAGGTTGACACTGAGGTGGCTTTAAGTGTGCCACTGCACTCCAGCCTGGGTGACAAAGTGAGACTCCAACTCAAAGAAAAAAAGAGAAAGAATTGTGAAGGGTCTGGGATTTTTACCCTACTTAGAAGCTAATAAGTTAGTCTGTTACTATGTTGTGAATGCTAGTAGAAAACATAAGACTCTTGAGTCAGAGAAGAAGAACTATTTTACTCATGGCAAAAGGAGTAGCCACAGCTTCATGTTGTTTTGAATCTGTTGGTTCTCTATCCCCATGCCCCCCAAGTCCCATGAGCCCTTGGGAGTACCTGAATATGCCATGGGTTGCATTACAGGGGGGAACACAGAGATTGGGGGATTCATTGCTTTTACAGCATATGGAAGCAAGTCTGTTCTTTGTCTGGGGGAAAATGGAAGAAGTCCATTTATATTGCTATAAATGAATACCAGATGCTGGGCAATTTCTAAGGAAAAGATATTTATTTGGCTTACAGTTCTGCAGGCTGTACAAGAAACATGGTGCCAACATCTGCTGCTGGTTAGGACCTCACAAAGCTTTCACTCATGGTGAAAGGTGAAGAGGACTCAGTGTGTAAAGAGATCGCACGGCCAGAAAGGAAGCAAGAGAGAGATGGGCAAAGTGCCAGGTTTTATTTTTAATACAGGCTTTTGGAGGAACTCTCTAAGGAACTAACAGAGTGAGAACTCACTACCATGAGGATAGGTCACCAAGCCATTTATGAGCCATCTGCCCCCATGACCCAAACACTTCCCATTATGCCTTACCTCCAAACTCAGGGATCAAATTTCAACATGAGGTTTGGGGTGGAGGGAGACAAACATTCAAGCTATAGCAAATGCTATCTCTTTTCTCAAGATCTTAGAGTTGTGTTTCTGCAAACACAACTCTGAGAAATGGCCCAGGTAAAGAATAGATAGGCCCTTGCATTTTTGGCAAGCAGAATGTGTAGGGAAGCTCAGGGCTGTTGGGAACCAACATCTATAGCTACATGGTTGAGGCCTGTAAAGGCCCATCTGGAAGATCGCCTCTGACATAGGATATCAGTTATACCTATAATATTGGCGTGTGATTAGTGACCAGTGTGCATACATGGCAGTAAAGCCTGATGGAAAGTTGCTCAGCAGAATTATCTTATATGATTCTAAGTTGTATTTCTTTCTAGATATTTTTCAAACTTCTATTTTCTGATAGACTGGTGAGTCAGCTCTTGTTTCCCGAAGGCAGTTTCCCCTAAAGCTAGGATTAGAAACTAAATTACCATAATAGTTATATTGCCCTGCCCCTAGCCAGGCAGAACGATTGCTTTTGTTTCGTTACAGGCTATGCATTTCCTTGCTTTTGTTTTGTTAAATACCGAAACTGTTTGCTTCAGCCAAAAGCCATTAACATGGCAGCCATGCATTTCCTTACTCAAGAGTGTGACAGCTACTATTTGATTTCTAGAGTAGACTTGTTAGGATAAAATATATACATATACACTTATAGTTACATTTTAGAGTATATTTGAGTAAATTTATGCTTGCTGTTTTGTTTCCTTTTGCCTACATTATTCAAATATGATAGTTACTATACAATTTATAAAAGAATTAATGATAAGGTATTAGCTTAATAGGATATAGCATAGTATTAAAGGTCAATCATTAGAAAAATTAAAGTTTAGACATAGGAAATTCATTTAAGTCATGGTAAGGTGTTATAATTTAAGAATAAGTTTTAATCGTTATAAAATTACAGGACACTACATTGAACCATAATAGATTAATAGAATAACTGAGTCATTTAAGTAAACTTATAGATTATAGTATAGTGTTAAGTTGATAATATTAATCGTTGAAAATATTAGGAGTCAGTAAACTTGGATTTAACTTAGAAAAGTTTTTGTATTAATCAGGGTTTGGAACAAAGAGTATAATGTTAATGATTTATTAAACATTATGGAAAACACTCTGAACAATCTGTATTGAAATTGTATACCTATAAACTTAATGTAAGTTTTGTGAAGCACGTCATGTATCATGGAATTGTAATTGTTTGCTTGGAACTTACAAGTCTCGTGATGGTCTTGTGATGGTCTTGTGATGCGTAATTTGCATAAGAATTTGTATGCCCCCAACAAGTGATTATCATACTGATGGAGGGTATAGAAAAAGGTATATAAGTTGGAAGGAGTCCAAATAAAATTTGGCTTCATTCTGATCAGACTGTTCCCAGAAGAACTGCCTCTGAGTGGTCTCTTCTCGCCGTCCAGATTCTCTGGTGCTGGTCCTAACCCTACCCTTGGTCAGGGCTGGCACCCCAACACAGGGCCATGGTGAATTGCCTCTCTAAGCACTGAGTCCTTCCCTGGCAACAGAGGTCTTGATGACTACTTATCCTCTCCAACCACAATTTCATTCCTTCACTCTTCGCTGCACAGATTTATTCTAGCAGTTTCCTGTTTCTCTTTCTGGTTGCAGATATCTCTCACTTTATTCTCAAAGTTCTTTGAAACGCTTTCTTCATGCCTCCACCCTTCAGCCTCTGTGTGATACCTTGGTGATGTGTCAACTTGGCTAGGCTAAACTAAGACCCCGAATCACCTTCCCTGTATGTTTTTGGTCAGAATATATAAGGCATAGTGTCTCATTGGACTGGGAGGACAGAGGGAGGAACCAGCCATTTACCCATGTTCTCCTAGTTATGCAATCAATCACCAATCTAGATACTTCTGTGAAGAGATTTTACAGATCGAAAGTGCCAAATCAGTTGTTTCTAAATTCATCAGAAGGAGATTGTTCTTATTTTGAGCAGACCTGTCTTAATCATTGGAAGCCCTTTATAGAGGGCTTAGCCCTTTCTTGAGCTGAAGGCTACACACAGCTGCTGGCCCTGCAGTTGTCCTCCATTCCCATTGGATCTTCCATTCTTACAGCTGGAACAATAAGTTCCAGCTTGTGCCTCTGGGATCTTGGATTACCCATGGTCTCTCCTTCCTGTCTGCCTGTCCTACAGATGTTGGGCTTTTAAGCCAGTTCTCACAATTATGCAAGCCAGTTAATATTTGTAATGATATGCATAACCAACATATACATCTTAATATTTGTAACGATATGCATAACCAACATATACATCTTACTGGACTTGCTTCTCTGATTGAACCCTCATTGATCCATGCCACCACTTCATAGAAACTGCTCCCTTTTGATGAGGCTGAGACTTTCTTCTTGACAATCCAATAAACGTTCTCAGTCCTCATTTTGCATGACCTCTCCTTTACTAACATCCCTTCTTTAAGTCACTTCTCCCTGGGAATTGGAAGTACCCTTTAGAATCTCCTCCCAACCTTTCCTCTCTCTGTCTCTTTTTTCAACCCTCTTTTTTTCTCCTTTCCCTCTAATTTTGGTTATTTTCTCAAGAGTATTCTTGCCATATATTGTATCTCTTTCTCCTTTTATATGGGTACTTTTCAATCCTTCTGGTCTTAACTATACTGAATGCCAATGACACAAATATATACTTCTCATTTTTGCCATCTTGGAGTGTCTTCGTGTGGTTCTTTTCCAGCCCAGTTAACTTAAAATGTATCAAAATAGACATCAGTCTTAAGGCTGCTTGAATCTTCTGTTCTTCTAGACCCTGGAGAAGCCATCTTTATTGCCACCATCACCAGTGTTTACTGAACCTTGATTGGCACTATATACTATTTAAGGTGCTTTACAAACATGGTCTCATTTAATCCTTATAACATTCTTACAAAGTAAATAGTACGATTTTCATTTTCTTCTGAGAAAATTGAGAATTTGGAAAGGATTACATAACGGACTTAAGTCCTACAGATTTAATGCCAGATTAAATGCCACAGATTAAATCCCATAGATTAAATGCCAGAGTTAGACAGATTAAATCCCACAGATTAAATTCCACAGATTAAATGCCAGAGTTAGGATTTATGCTCTTAGTCCAAGCTCCAATTAATTGGTAATATTCCCTTTGTTAGAAGATATAGTCAGGGAGGGCACAGTCAGTGAAAGCTTTTTACATTCAGAAGATCTAGCCAAGCAAGGCATAGCTGAGCAGGTAGTTCCAGCTTAAAACTTGACAGTACCCCTCAAGTGACTGTTGAAACAAATGCAGCCATAAGTCTGTTTTGGTTGGTATAATCATAGGCTTCCTTTTCCCTTGGTTCCTAACACAGTCTTGCAGATTTTCTGGATGCCATCGTATATCCTCAGGCAGAGGGCAGTCAGTCAGATCTTTCCCTTCCAAGCTGCCTGCCGCCAATAATGGACAATAACCCAAGCTACCAAACCATATTGTTGCTTTGCTGATACTGCTTCACCACCCCGATCCTATAATCTTGACATTGTTGAAGCTCAACACACCATAATTGGCAGAGACCACTTCTGGCACACCAAATAAGCGAGGAGATTTGGTGATCATTTCTGCTGATGTCAAGTCAATGTAATGTTATTGCAGAATCATGGTGCTTAAAATATCCTGCAATAGAGAACAGTAGAATATTGTCACAAGTAGAGAAAAAAGAATGACCTTCTTCCCAAACAAGAATTTTTGGAAATTGTTTTAATCATGTTTAAGTCCAGTATGCTTTTGGCAAAGTATTTATTTTATAGGTCAAGCATTAAACCCTGATGTAGCTATGAATAAAGATTATATAGAATATGAAGAACAAATTACAGATATGGCTATAAAAGCCTTGAAAATTCCAAAAGAACACATGCCAGGATGGAAGAGAACATCTTAGTTGATTCTTCCCTTGGAAGAGCAGAAATGGGGTAATAGTTCATTAACTCTTGGGACTTTTGCTCTCTTCTTTACTAAATAAGGAGTTTTTGGTAATAAATTTTACATTTAGCAGCCTCTTTTGCGTTACATGGATGGCTTCAGTTTGTTTAAACATTTATTTCAGTTAGTTATTACAGTATTTTCAGAAGTTGATTTGACAAGTTCACTGTGTCAATTACCCATGCCAGTAGGGTGACCGCTCCCCACTTCCAATCCAACTTCTTTGTCTGATAGTTCAGTGACAAGAAGATCTCTAAAATGGCCTTAGAGGAGACTCAGTTTCCGACTAAATTGAATGCTGATTTTGTTTTCTAGTAGAACATTTTCTTCAGAGGGCACAAATCTTGAGATACTTGAATAGCATCAAGCCTTACTCGAGCAGTTCTTATTTCCCTTGGTTCCCAGGCCCATGTATTTTGTTTTCAGGGGAAATGGCATCAGAATTGGCTGCTGGTTTAAGACATGTGCTTGTAATGGATCATCATCAAGCCATTCCAATGATCTATCAAACCATCTGTTTCCGGGTGACAGGAGAGAGCACTGAATGCCGAAGGCAAGAGTCCATTGCTACACCTCCTTCACCACCAAATAAGAGCCTTAGATAATGGTAACATTTTGTGAGATACCACGTCAAAGGATAAGGTATTTGTAGGCCCACAAATGGGAATGCTGCAGAAGAAGAATTCTGAGAAAGAATGGCAAATGTGTATCTAAGATACACATCTATTCCCATGAGGATGAATCACTGCCCATTTCATAGACTGGAGTTCATTAGGGGCTCAAAGTTGGTCTCTGTTGTTGGAATGTTGGGCAGTTAGTAGTGATTCTAGCCAAATAAGCCCACTTTTGTCTCTATGACCACACTGTATGTGGACTTGTTGAACAAGCACCAGTGTGGCTGAGGAAGAAGGCTGACTAACAACCTTTCCCACCTGTTTATTGAGAAATTTTGTAAATCAATAGCTGAGAACCAGGTGCCAAAAGTGTTTTTAATTTGCTCCCATAAAGATACTACATCCACACCTCAGCTGTGATTGCCATAACCATCTGATCAATTCTGGGACAGTCCATATTGTTCCAAGACCCATCTGGCTTTTGAACAGCCAAACAGACTAGTTAAATGGAGATGTGATCGAAATAGTCACCCCTGCCTCTCCCAAGTCTCTGATGGTAGCATTAATCTTTTCATTTCCTCCAGAGATATGCCACATTGCTTTGGGTTTATTATTTTGGGGCTTCCACTTGGCTCTTCCTCTCAATATAATTCTCATTCCACAGGGTAGGGAAGTAATATGAGTATTCTGCCAGTTGAGTGTATTAGTTCTCACTATAGTTTTTGAGAGTAGGGGGGGAAAGCCCAGAGGATAAGAACTGGGTAAGATTAACACTTTTGCATCTGTGGACTACAAGTGTCTTCCCTCCCTTTCCCTCTCCTCTCAAGGATATCCATGCACTACTCAAATGTAAGCAAGTCAATCACAGAATCTCATTGCTGGAGGCTGTGTCTTGGGGCCATGCTTCTCAGTATTAATTACTATCAAAGTCAAGATTCCAGCAAGAAACAGGTAGTACATTCAAATTAAATAATTGGAGAGTGCAATAAAGGGACATCTTGCAAAAGTGTGGGAAGACCTGAAAGAAACAAATAAGGGATAGAGGAGGACTATAAGACTAGCAATAGTAGGGAGCACTTATTGCATCCCAAGGGGAGGAAACGGTTATTGGAACTCAGAAAGAGCTGTAATCTTCAGTGAGATTGTATCTACTGCTGCCAACCTGTAGCCAATCTAGGAAGGAGCTTAATGGAAGGACTGTCTTGTGCTAGAAATAATACGCTGACTTCAGTGTGCTACTGCCTTCCAATGTCTAACCCAATAAGAAGCCAGAAGGCCAACCCAAGGGGGTCCATTTGTACAGCCCATATAGGTCATCTTTCCAGGGCACAGAGCAGGACAAAGAACAGAGTGGACCTGGAGGAACTAATGGAGATGATCCAGTACATCATCCCCACCAAGAGCCCCCCCCCTCGAGCACTCTAATATAATCAACATGTTTCTAGGCCCCAGTATGCCCCATCTTTCTTACCCTGTTCTTTCTCCCCCCCCATGGTGCTCATCATCATCTAGCATACGTAATTTACCTATGTCTGTGTTATAACTCATTCTCTATCTCTCTGTTAGATGGTAAGCTCTCTTAGCACAGGTATCCCCATCTGTTTTGTTTCCAGACTCATTTAAGTTTCCTCTAGCAGCACCTGATACATAGCAAATGTTCAGTGAACATACGTTAATTAATGAAAATAATGAATTGTAGATAATGGAAGAGAGAGAGAGAATAATGCAAACCTAATTGCTGATATGCTAGTGATGAATCACTAATCTTCTAGGTGTCTTAGGAGTCAGAAAAAAGTCAAGATGAAGAAAGAGTAGAGAAATAGGGAGACACCACAACGGATTTATTTTTTAGAATTTATATCAGAAAAGGAAAGTGAGCCAATTAAGACTTCGTTTTGTTGCTAGTGCTAGTTAATTTCACAGAAGTATCTATGTATTATTTAACCCGAGGATTATCTGAAGAAAACTGGCCAGCACTTGAAATATGCCACACAGTCTGGTCAAATTATCCTGAGTAGCCCCCAACTTGGCATCCTTTTGCTCCCCACTTTTCTCAGTATCTCCTTCCCCTTTGCTCAACTCACACTTTTTGCAGCAATTGGGGAAATGAATGGGCCTGAAATGAACTGGAAAGAGCCTCCATTCTTTAAGCTTCCTAAATCTCACCTGCCCAACTCTAATACATTGATGTCATTTTAAAACGAAATGACACCAGTAAAAAATAATAATAATAATAATAGCACACATGGGGCAAGCATGATTCTGTTTCTTTTTGTCATAACAACCCACAGAAGCAAGGTCGAGGGCACCCCCTGCTCTTGTCGGTCTGGCAGTTCTTTCTCCTTCATTTGGTGACAACACTACATTTTACCTAGGGGGTATTAGGCACTGAACTGTGGCCCCTCCAAAATTCAGTTGTTGAAGCCCCAGCCCTCAATGTGATGTATTTGGAGACAGAGCCTCTAAGGAAGGAATTAAGGTGAAATTAGGTCATGAAGTTGGGCCCACTTCGATGAGTGACTTTGTAAGAAAAAGAAGAAGCTCCAAGGTTGGATGCACACAGAAGAAAGACCATGTGAGGACAGCAAGATGGAAGCTGTCTACAAGTAAAAAAGAGTGGCCTCAAGAGAAAACCAACCTGCTGACACCCTGATCTCTTATTTTCCATTTTTATTTTAGATGCAGGGGATGCACATGCATATTCATTACATGAGCATATTGTGTAGTGGTGAGAATTGGGTCTTAAGTGACCCATTCCCCAGAGAGTAAACATTTTACTCTAAAGATAGTCGCCCTCCCCCTCCCCCTTATTGGTGTTCCCCAGTGTCTATTATTTCCATATTTGTGACTGTTTATTTCCCACATACAAATGAGAACATATGATGCTTGGTTTTCTGTTTCTGAATCAGTTAATTTAGGATGATGATCTCCAGTTCTATCTATGTTGCTGCAAAGGACATTATTTCATTCTTTTTTATAGCAGCATAGTATACCATGGACACTTTTATCTTAAACTTTCAGCCTGTAAAACTGTGAGAAAATAAACGTTTATTGTTTAAACCACTCAAACTCTGGTAATTTGCTACAGCAATACTAGCAGACTGAAACAGAGGATTAAACTTCTTCTATTAATCATGGCAAGACAAAATCAAATACACCACTCCCAAGCTGAGACTCCACTCCCAAGCCAAGTCTACCACTCCACCCACCCGGACCAATCCCCCCCCCCAAATAATCTAATTCCAGAGAGAGATGGCATAGCAGACATTGCAATGGCACTATCCCAAATGGATCATCCTCGAGTTCCTCTTCTTAAATCCACAGGAGCTCTTCTGTTCCTACACTTTCCAAAGTTTGGTTGATCAGCTTTCTCTTCACTGACCTACTTGTCTCCTATGGCAATGATTTTTTTCCTGCTTCCCCCGATCTACGCTTTTTTTTTCTTAAATTAATCAGTCATTTCAGATACCAACAATAATTTACATGTGATTCTCAAGTACCCTAAAAATGGAAAAGCTTTCCTGCCAGAATCGAACTTCTTTCCAAGAATTAATTTTATTTCATGCTCTCATTTAAATTCAGTTTCCGTAGATAAAGCATTGTTTGAATGATGGATCTTGGAAGATGAGCCAACATGCAAAAAGGAATAGAGGCGAGAAACACAATGATCTGAATTAACTTTCTGTTTAACCCATTGGTAACTGCTATGGAACAAGAATGAAATAAGGCCTTAGATACCAAAACACAGTTTGGGATAGAACAGACCATCCTCTAGGTCATACTAGACTAAGGCTTTCACCACTTTTTTGGTGGAATTAGTATCAGAAGCCCATGGATGGTCTTTAGGGAAAGTTGAATGCCATGTCAACTAAGTTGGGTACATAACTATGCATGAATTTCATTCCTCATCTGCAAGATCCAAGAATTCAAAAATCCATCCATGTAATATACAATGTATGTGCTTTACCTGATTAATGTCAGAGTTTTGGTAGGAAAATTCAGACGGGCTGGACTGGCTATCCTAATGTAGCTTATTTCTCTCTGGGAGTGCTCTACCATCAGGGCTGGATTCACAGGCAAGTGACTTGGGCAATCACTCAGGGCCAAGCTCAGAAGGGCCCCATGCTTTGCTTAATGCTCTGCAGTAGCCATTCTGAAATTCTTCATCTTTTTTTCTTTGAGCTTTGTGTTTTGTAAGTGAAGTCCAAAAGAGCAATGAGCCGAGGAGACCCATGTAATATGCATGTCCCTGGTCCTTGCTGCCTCATTCACAGTTAGTCTTTAAGATGCATCATGAGCATAGAATCACATGCTTTGGAGTTTAGCAGGACTTAAAGGGAGCACAAGGTTAGTGTGTTATGTCTACAATTGAGTGACTAGGCGTGCGAACAGTCCTGAGAGGCTGTGCTTTCAGTTCTACCCAAGGCTTGCTTTGAATACAAAAAGAAGGCAGTGGCATTCTAAGAAACACAAATGACCAAAGAATGCTGTCTTAGTCTTTTTTACACTTGTTACCTCCCTGTAGTAACCAACCATGTGCTGAATATGGTTACATAGATGGAAAAGGAAATAGAGGCCACTTTATAGTTCTCTTTCCTTTCAGTTTTTCCTTCCTCATCAGTAAGCTGAAGGTAGCACCTTGGGAGAAGTTGTGCACATGAAAAAGTGAAATAAAGAGTGAGGGTTTTTTGTTTGGGGGCAGCATTTGCACTCTTTCGGAGAGAATGAAATACATATGCATGTGTGAGCTATGAAATATGAACTGTGTGACTTTGATGTTTCCACAAAGAGTTAAGTGCTTTTATATTTACATTTAAACCTTATTACTGCATTTAAAGTTATATTGCATAATACTAATATGAATAGGAAAATTCAACCAAATAATTTCAAACTTTTATTTTTCTTTACTTAGAATAATATTAAACAAAAGGTTTTTAAAAAATAACATGGCAAGGCAAGAGAGAAACTGGAGGAAAAAGAAAAGTCTGCATTTTAGTTAGTACTTTCAATGACTTTTTTTTCTTGGTTTTTAAAAAAGTTTCCCCATATTTTTGTTTTGCACAGAGCCCTGTAAATTGTGTAGCCAGCCCTGCCCATGAATTCATGGACCATCAATTCATGTGGCTTTGGGACAGTTTGGTTGTAAGATGATGGGGTCAAGAGTGGAGGCTGAGAAGAATTTGCATGAACATCATTAGAAGGGACCTAGGAAAAGAGATGACAGTCTGGAAGAAAGGTGATGGCTTTAACTAGCGTTCTTTAGGAGTGCACTTCGTATAGCCTGAGGGGAATGACAGGGATAGCATCACTAAACAAGGGATGCTTAGTGTAAAGAGGCAGGTTCATCCCTTTAAACTGCTTGGCTAAGAGCAATTTAGTGTTGAGAAGTGATGTTATAGAAAGGCTCTTTTCTCTTATGATCACTGATAACCTTCTGTCTATTACTCGAGTTCAATACTGGGATGTATTTGTGCAAAAAAAGCTGAGAGCTTGCTCTTAGAAAACCCAGAGAACAGCATAATAGATCAATTGATTTGTCAAGCCTGGGCAGACAGAAACAATTTCCTTGGCTAGACTTAGTTAATGCAGATGGCTGGTTTCTTTACCCTTTAATACACCTCACACTGGCCATGGATCATGCTCCCAGGAGGATGTCACTATTTCCCTGGAAGGCTCTAGGCTCTTTCTTCAGGCATTTTGAAAGCGGAAATAAAAGAGCACAGCAAGAGTCTGGAAAAGAATTAGCCGGAGGTGGGTGAGCCTGGGAGAATGGTTAGGTTAGTAACATGCCTATTGGTAGTCATGTTGAAACCAGATCTTGCCTCTATTTTCCAGTCACTACCAGTGCGCATAAAGCTACTGGGGGAAATGAAGTCAAAGAGCACGCCAACCACATGCTAATTCTTTATACCTGGAGTATCAGTTCCTAGTCTCTGAGTGACTGTAGCTTAAAAATTCAACCAGACTCAAGTTTGATCATCCTACTCCATGCCTCTTCTTCCCTGCACCCAATCCCTGTCTCATCTTATTACTTCAAAGACACAAAAGAGAAGAGGAAAGAGAATTGCCCCCGCCTCCCCTGGTCATGCTACAAATATTTATTTCACTCTTTGCATTAGTTGTTCCAATCATTGCTTGTCCTGCATGAGGGAGATGGTCTGAGCACTGTCCTACAAGCATTCCATATGTAACCTCTCCTTTTTTTGAAACACTCTGATAATCTAAGTAGCTTGTAGTTCCTTGCTTGTACCATAGCATTCCTCCCTCTATGGCTTCATTTATGCTGTCCTCTCTGTCGGAACACCTTCCCTACTTCCTCATTGGCTGGCGTTCATCAAACCCATTTTCTCCTCTTCTGGGACACACAGGAAAGACTATATTTCCCAGCCTCCCCTGCTGTTGGTATAGCTCATAGGATGTGAGCAGAAGCAATACATACCACTTCACACAACCTCCCACACAAGATCCTCTCAAGCTCTTCACCATTTACAGACTATAGCAGAGAACCACAGCAACCCTGAGAGCCATGGAATAGAGGTGGTGGTACCACAGGAAGGAAGGATCACCTGATTGGAATTCTACCTAAGTGAAAAATAGACTTTTATTATGTTTACGGGTTGGTTATCTGTTTTAGCAACCAGTGTTGTCATAACTAATAGAACTGACTTCTAATATTATTCTCCCTCCTTCTGGGGCTTATGACACAGTTACAATCTAGGTATTAACTACATAGATTTCCTCTAGTCAGCTGGAGGTTCCCTGCTCCTTAATATTGAATGTTAACAGCCGTATTCCCCTTATACTTAGGGGAAATTTCAGAACACTCCTCCTTCCACATTCATCCCCACCAGCATCTCCTGGGTTTCCTGAAAGGCTTACATTTCTCCTAGTCTCATCTTGCTCTGATATCACACAAGTTGGAAAGACTATGACAGGGTTCCTTGATTGTGCATGTTCCTTAGAGCACCATTGCCTCTTTCCTGTGTTGGAAGCAAGTTCCGGTTTGAATGAAAAGTGTGGTCTTTTGGGGCTGTCGGTGCCTTGCTTATTCAGTAGTAGATGCAGTATACACTCTTTGTACTTGAAGCCATCCTCATAAATTAATAAAACTAAATTGCTGGGTTTTTAACAATATCAAAGCTACTAAGCACAGTAAAGCATTAACCAGTTTGTCCTGTCGCCCACTTTCTTATAACTGCTTGTTGATTAAGTCACGTAGTCCCTATCACAGAGTCCTTACTTCTATCAATAATATCTTTAATGTTAAGAAGACTCAAGTTTTACATTTTGAGATATTTTCCAGGTCCTGCATTCCAACGGATCCTCTGACACCAATCAATCTGAAGCTCTCCTCCAAGGGACTGACTCAGTGCAAGAATGGAGTTTCTATATCCTTATGATTTCATCCCCATACTTGAGTCAGTCAGTGACCCTCAGCTTCTCAGCTCCCTACACACCCAAATTTCCTTAAAAACCTCAGTCAGAAGCTCCTAGGAAGGGTGGATTTAAAGTTTCCACCCATCTCCTCATTTGGCTGCCTTATGATTATTAAACTCTTTCTCTGCTGAAACTCCTGCTGTTTCAGTGCATTGCTGTGTTACTGCATAACAAGTATGAACCTGCTGGGTCTATAACATATTCACTTTGAGTCTTGCTGAATTCCCACACAGCATGGGTCCACTGGCATACTGTGCTGATGGGACATTGCAAATGCTCTATGTGATAGGGGTAGCAGGGAACAGCCGATGTGCATATTACATGCCTTACTCATGTTTCTGTGCATGTGTCATTGTCCCATGGACTTCACTCACAGAACAAAACTCAAATATAAAATTATTATTAATTGTAAGTGGGCACAATCACAGCATTAAATCTCACATGGGACTCTGGGCTTGGGCCCTATGTGACCACATAGGCCATGGGCCCGTGAATCTAGCCCCAGAAAAGGATACTTCATTACATCCTCCTCTCTCCAGTGGACACAGCACCTGAGTGAAGTCTGAGGAGAAAAGACAGATCACAGAGGGACTGATGAAGACTACTCATGATGTAACACTGTCTTCTGATTCCTCCACTGAAATTGCTTGGGATATTTATGAGATGGATTTTCCTGTGGAAATGTGTAATTAAGTGCTGAATCATGGTTCAAGTCTGACGTGGGACAAAATATAGCTAGAAGCTGGGGCATTGGCATACAGGTGATATACTGCAGATCTGGGGCTGGGATTTGCAAAGAACAAACTACTTTCAGTTGGATAATTGATCCTTGCTCTTAACAGCCTTTGCCCAACCGGTTACTGGGAACTTTCTTCTTGTCAAGACCGCTTCCGGGTCCCAGCCTCTTGTCCTCTTTGGGTTCTCACTTTCCCCAGCCTCCTCCCATCTTGGATTCAGTCTGGTCTCCTTAACTCCCCCAGTCCTTCCCTCTTGGGTTGCCTTTGGAAATGCAAAATGCTTTACTTTACTTGCAGAACAAGTTATTTCCTCCTTGAATCCCCTCTGATTGGTCCTACCCTGATAGATCAAATCAAATCAAATCAAGGTGTTATATTTAACAAAACAAGTGGACAAACAAAAATCTGGCTTATTTCCTTAAAGAATTTGACTGCTAGCATTTACAGAATTTGTTTCTCCTAGATTTTCTGGTAACAGTCCTCCATGACATGTCTTAGTACCCTCAAAAAACCTTTTTAACCCCCTAGATTGGTTTGGGGGCTTTTCCTCAAGTCTCCTTTAAAATCACGTGCATATAATACATATAAAAATGCAAACACATATACATATTGTCAAAGATAGACACAGCTAGACATCAGTTAAACAGTGAACACATTTTATTCAGTAGTTACTGATGGCTAGAGAAAGAGCTGAACTCCATTACAATTTGCACACAGGTGACTGGGCACTTAAAGGGAGCTAGAGAAGTGAAAAGTTACAAAACATTGGTCAGTGTAAATGCCATTAGAAGGACAGGGCCTCTGGTCCCTGTCTCACTTTTCATAATTGCCAACTCATACACACAGGAATGTCTCTTGGGATCTTAAGAAAGACTTTTCAAAGTTGTAGGGGATATATACTCCCAAATGTAAGCCCTTTTATTTTTATTTCTATTTTTTAATAAATGTAAGGTATAGAGCTTAATGTTATCACATACATATACATAGTAAAATGGTTACTATAGTGAAACAAATTAGCATATCCATCATCTCACATGGTTACCCATTCCCCCACCCCACCCGTGGCAAAAGCAGCTATAATCCACTCATTTAGCAAAAATCGTGAATATAATATACTGTTATTACTACATTCCTCATGTTGTACATGTAGGATGAATAAGTCTAAGCCCTTTCTAGTAAATGTTATAAGAAAGAAAAGAGGAGAGGTCAGGAGCCTATCATCAGAATCTGGCTCAAACATATAGCAAATTCTGGCAACTTTGAGCTTCCCTGGCAGACATTTAAGTGGGGGCTGGGGTCATCCTAGGGACACAGATGCTACAAGCCAGGCTAGTGTTTGGTTGTTTCTTAGGATAGAGGTTTGGACTGAGTTGTTATTTGGACTGAGTTGTCATATGCCAAGAGTTCTATAGTTCTCTCTCTCTCTTTCTCTCTCTGAAAGGACATAAGATAGAGTCAACGTACCCAATGAGCAGCCATTTTAACATTGCCTAGATTTTAACATTGCCTAGCCATTTTAACATTGCCTGGGTCACGGTGTCCTAGCCATTCACTGTAATTTATCCTCTGAGCCAAGGACAGAACCGGTTTCTCAGGGGTAGCTATTGACAACTGTTTTACAATCCCCTCCCCAGCTTGTTTTGTAAAAAAGTTAATCTAATCAGTCCTTTGTGCCCTTCACTGACAGATCCCATCAACATGGCAGCAATCATGTGACTAACGCACTCATCTGCCTGTTGTCTATCACCAGCTGTTAGTACCTGTGCTCACCCGCCCCTCCGTGATGACGTGGAGCAGACCACCACCCAATCACCTTAACAAGCTGTGCCCATCCATGGGGAAGGTTAAAAAGGCATTTGACTTCAAACAGCAGTCACCATTGTTTTGCAAAGCGCTGGCCAGACCATGTGCTCATTGAGCTTTGGCCCAGTCATGTTTCCTAGCTTTGGTCCCCTCCCCATCTTGGGGAAGTGAATCTCCTCTCTCTCACTCTCCCTAACTTACTTTTCAAATAAACTATTTTTTTCAGTCTAACTTATGTGCAATTCTTTGCATGTTTCACATGGCACCTGATCGCAAACTAGATCACAGACACTCCCCCATGCCAGGCAAGTCTGACTTAACGTCTTGGAGGCCCTGCTGGAATTTCTAATGTAACACTCTCGATGACTTTCTCTCTCTCTCCATATATATGTATATACACACACACATAAAATCTTTTTCAGTGAACTTTCAAAGATCTTCATACCACAGGCATATGCAGCCCTGCGTAGAGGAGGTTCAATTTTATATACCATGTTCTAAGTCCTGAAGGACAGTAGAAAAAAAAAAATCAGATTCACTGCAAAATGTTGTCTTTCCTAAAGGGCTGCTTTAGGCCCCACAATCCAGAGCCATGAAATTTGTGAAGTTTCTCCTTCCTCATCAGGCCTCCAGAAATCTCAGGTTTAAGGGAAAAGATTAATCATAACAACTACACCAGCCCTGGTGGTTGGCAGACAGGTGTTCTTTTTTTCCTAGTGTTTTGGTTTTCTATTTTTATTTCTGTAAGCATGTTGTTTCTATCCATGAGGATGAGGATGGAGAGGCAGGAAAAGAAATTAACTGGTAAATAACTGCCTCAGGCTGAAGTTTCTGCCTCAGACATGATCCTGAATTGCATGCAATCTGGGTGTGGCGTGTTAAAAGCTAATTCATTAAGAATTCATGGTGTGAGCCCTTAATGAGCAAGTACTCCACACAAAGCATAGTTGTCAGGGCACAGTCCATTGGGGGAAAGGAGTTCAGAGTTTTCTACTGCAGTGTAACAAATTACCATAAACAGCAGCTTAAAACAACATACACTTATCATCTCACAGTTTCTATGAGTCAGACTCCAAGCACATTTTAATTGGGTTCTCTGCTTGGGGTCTCACAGGGCTGTGATCAAGTTGCCAGCTGGGCTATATTCCTTTCTGGAGGCTCTGGGGAAAATCCCCTTCCAAGTTCACTCAGGTTGTTGGCCGAATTCCTCTCCTTGTAATGTAGGACGGAAGGCTGGGCTTCTCACTGGCTGTCAGATGGAGGCCAACCTCAACTCCTAGGGGCCACCCACAGTCTTTTTCATGTGGTTCCCCCAACATGGCCCTTTACTTCATTGAGCCAGCCAGGAGCATTTCTAGGGTGAGTCTACCAGCATGACAGGAATGGCATTCCACCACCTTTGCCAAATTCTGTCAGTTAGCAGGAAGTCCCAGGTCCTGCCCACACTCTAGGGGAAGAGATTACACCAAGGTATTGTTGAACCTGGAACTCTAATAAGAGAGATAGAGACCACAAAGAGCCAGCTCTGACGCAAACACACGAGGGTCTTTATTCACGCTCGAGTCTGGGGCTCTCGCATGAAGTCCGTAGAGGCTTCATGGACCAGAGCCCAGACTCGAGCCTGAATAAAGATCCTCGTGTGCTTGCATCGGAGCTGGCTCTTTGTGGTCTCTATCTCTCTCATTAGAGTTCCGGGTTCAACATTTGGAGGTTCCACCGAGATTTTTTTTTCAGAGACCTCCTAGACTCCAGCCCGAAGGGTCTTAACCAGTGGGTAAGTGCACGCGCGCTTCTGGTAGGATATCGATATCCATTTTATAAGGCCGGAATAAGGTAGAGTGGACGCACTCTAAGACCCTCCCGGCCAGAGGTCTTGGGAGACGTCCCTCGATCTCAGAGGGAGCCTAAGCGCTGGAAAGCGCGGGCTCAGAGGGGGTCCAGGCGCGAGAGGCGCAGACCCAGACTAAGTTTAGTTCAGCTCCCAGTCGCATTGGCGGGCCAGGCAGGAGCGGGGGTCGTCTGGTATGCCCGATTTTTCGGGCACCCACCAGGCCCCCATTCGGAGGATAGCGCTGTCCTCATATCTGAAGGTAGCCCAGCACCGAGAGGTACGGACTTGCCTTCAGATCGGCTTTGTCTTTGTCTCTACGGCCGTAGAAAAACGTATTTCTTTGTTAATAGTGTCCTATTGTCTGCTGTCTTTGTGTGTGTTTTGTTGTGGATGGAAAACGTGGGACAGAAACTAACCTCTCCTCTAACTCTCATGACTGATCATTTCTCGAACATTAAAGAAAGGGCTGACAAGCTGAATGTAATTATTCAAAAAAGACAGCTCTGGGAACTCTGCAAGACAGAGTGGCCGGCCTTTGGTGTAGGTTGGCCACCAGAAGGCACATTTTCACCACATATTGTTTTTCAGGTTAAAGATGTTATTCTCCGGGAGAAATGTGGCCATCCGGACCAGGTACACTATATCCTGGTGTGGCAGGATGTTATTCATAACCCTCCCCCATGGGCCAAGGCTTTTGTTCCACCACAGACGCAGGTGGGACCATCATATCAGATCCTGGCCTCAAAGGAGGGAAAAATCAAGAAAGGCGAGCCAAATGGCAAGCCTCTGGAAGACAAGGCGCAGACCAAACCTCCGCTCTATCCGGTCCTGCCGGACTCCAAGCAAGAGGACTTGTTTTTCCCCCCACCTTACCCAAGGGTCCCCTCGGCACCCCCGGCACCTGAAGGGAGTGCCGCGGAGGGGGCCGCTGGGTAACTGGCTCCTGCGCCCTGAGCAGAGGAACTCCGGTGCGGACCGGCAGCAGGAACGCAGGGACGCACTGACCGGGGAGCCCCAGCGCTGGAGGAGGGACCCGCAGACTCCACCACGCTCCCCCTCCGTGCTGTTGGGCCTCCAGATGAAACTGGAGAGCCGCCCCTTCACTATTGGCCGTTCTCCACCTCTGATTTATATAATTGGAGAACGCAAATGGCTAAATTCTCTGAAAATCCAAAAGATTTAACTGACCTGTTAGAGAATATTCTTTTTACCCACCAGCCTACTTAGGATGATTGCTCTTAAAAGTTCTCTTCACAATGGAGGAAAGGGAACGTATTCAGACGGAAGCCCGGAAATTGGTTCTGGGGGAAGACAGGCAGCCGACCCAAAATCCAGATATCATCAACGCGACTGCCCCAAGGATTCAAGAACTCACCCACCATCTTCGATGAGGCTCTACATGAGGACTTGAGTGAGTTCCGTACAAGAAACCCTAACCTGACTTTGTTACAGTATGTAGATGATATCCTACTGGCGGCAGAGGACCAAGACACATGCCTGCGAGGCACCAAGGACTTGTTGCAGACTCTGGGCACCCTGGGCTACCGCGCCTCAACCAAAAAGGCAAAAATCTGCAGAACAGAGTTGAGCTACCTGGGGTACAAAATAAAGGCGTCCTGGCTGACGGATGCCAGGAAAGAGACAGTCCTAAAAATACCCCCACCGCAGAATGTCCGACAAGTACGTGAGTTCCTGGGGTCAGCAGGTTTCTGTCGCTTGTGGATACCTGGGTTCGCTGAGTTAGCTAAGCCTCTATATGAGGCCACTAAAAACAAACAGGATTTTGTTTGGACGGAGGCTATGAACCAAGCCTTTAGCAGCCTCAAGCAAGCGTTACTCTCAGCCCCAGCCCTTGGGCTACCTGATTTGACAAAGCCATTTTATCTATATGTAGATGAGCTAAAAGGAATTGCAAAAGGAGTCCTAATATAGCAGCTGGGTCCCTGGAAAAGGCCCATAGCCTATCTTTTGAAAAAATTAGATCCAGTAGCGGCAGGGTGGCCCCCATGCTTAAAAATCATTGCAGCAGTTGCCACTATAGTCAAGGACGCTGATAAAATAACCATGGGGCAGGAACTGTATGTCACTGCCCCCCATGCCATCGAAGGGGTGCTTAGACAACCTCCAGATCGATGGATAAGTAATGCCTGGTTAACGCACTACCAGGGCTTACTTTTAAATCCTGCTAGAATTTTGTTCCAGACTCCTGCCTCCATAAACCCGGCTACGTTGCTCCCCAATCCGGACTGGGAGGCGCCCCTCCACAACTGTCAGGAAATCCTGGCCCAGGTACCCGGAGTGAGGCCCGATCTCCAAGATCAGCCCTTGCCTAATGTCGAAGCCATCTGGTACACCAACGGCAGCAGTCTTATCCGGAACGGGGCCAGGTATACAGGGGCCACCGTAACCACAGAAATGGAGACAGTTTGGGCGGAGCCACTGAAAGCCGGGACTTCAGCACAACAAGCCGAATTAGTCGCGCTAACGAAGGCGCTGACTCTGGGGGTGGGGAAACGAGTAAACATCTACACCGACAGCAGGTACGCCTTCGTCACGGCACACGTACATGGGGCCATCTACAGAGAAAGGGGCTACTGACAGCAGAAGGAAAAATTATTAAAAATAAGGCTGAGATCCTTAACTTATTACAGGCCCTCTGGTTACCTAAGGCAGTAGCCATCATTCATTGCCCAGGGCACCAGACTGCGGACACGCCGGTAGCCAGGGGCAATCGCTTGGCAGATTTAAAAGCTAAGGAGGCAGCTCTTTCCCTGAACCGTGTCTTAGTGACCTCGCTGCCAGATCCAGGGTCACCAGTATTGCCAAACAGCCTAGAATACACAGAGGAAGATTTGAACTGGATTAAACGACAACCAATGGTGCAATGCTTGCATGGTTGGTGGAGGGCGGCAGACTCCAGCGTAATTCTACCAGAAAAATTAGGACAACGGCTTCTCACAAAAATGCACAAGAGTACACACATGGGAATAAAAAAGATGAGAGATCTAATACGCCATGCAAAGATAACCATCAAAGACTCACACCACAAAATTGCACAAATCGTAGACAAGTGCCACGCTTGCCGGGTAACTAATGCCTCTACACACAAATCTAATCCAGGAACCAGGTTTAGAGGAGACCGGCCAGGAGCATACTGGGAAGTAGACTTCACGGAAGTGAAGCCTGGAAAATATGGTTACAGGTATTTACTAGTGTTTATAGATACTTTTTCAGGTTGGACTGAGGCGTTTCCCACGAAACATGAAACAGCTCAAATAGTAGCCAAGAAGCTCCTAGAAGACATCATGCCAAGGTATGGATTCCCTATCTGGATAGGATCAGACAATGGACCAAGCTTTGTCTCTAAGGTAACACAGGGAATAGCTCGGGTTCTTGGGGCAGACTGGAAATTACATTGTGCATACAGACCCCAAAGTTCAGGGCAGGTAGAGCGTATGAATAGAACATTAAAAGAGACCCTAACCAAATTAGCCTTGGAGACTGGCGGTGACTGGGTGACTCTCCTCCCCTTCGCCCTCTAGAGTGCGTAACTCCCCTTATAAAATGGGCCTCACTCCTTTTGAAATCATGTTTGGTATTCCGCCGCCTATTGTTCCGAACTTTAAATCTGAAACCCTGACTGAATTTGATGACCAACAACTTCTTTTTTCTTTGCAGGCACTGCAAAGGGCACATGAACAGGTGTGGGCCGTTCTAAAGGCTCTCTATGAGACCGGGCCACCCCCGGACCCGCACCGTTATAGACCAGGAGACTGGGTGTACGTCCGCCGCCACCAGCACCAGACACTGGAGCCACGCTGGAAAGGGCCCTATGTTGTCATCTTAACCACACCCACCGCACTCAAGGTAGACGGCATCGACCCGTGGATCCACTATACCCACGTCCGACCAGCTGAGCCGTTTGCCGTACTGCAGGACTACGTGCCGGAATGGAAAAGCAAACGGGACAAGGACAAGCCTCTAAAGCTAAGACTATGCCGTACTTCTTCTTCTGTTTCTTCATGACAGGGTTAGGATCCCTCTGGGCAAGCCCCAATCCCCACCAACCCGTGAACTTAACCTGGCAGGTTATAGACCTTTCCACCAGTGATGTCATTTGGCAAGCTTCAAACGTGACCCCCCCCCTACACATGGTTTCCAGTCATGACCGGGAATCTGACCCAATTCTACCACACTGCCGCTATGCAATGGAAATTAACCTAGGGAGGCACTAGTGGCAGGTACTGGTACTTTTACGTATGCCCGGGGCATGACAGAGATAAAAACTGTAACAATTCCACTCAGTATTATTGCCCCAACTGGTCCTGTGTCACCACAGGTTTCATAAATTGGAGCCCTGCCAAGCCCAACGACTTAATACAGGTACAGAGGGCAGGTACCCCCAACTTCCATAAACGATGCAACCCTACCCGAGGTGAACAATGTAACCCCATAACAATAAGCTTCACCAAAGAAGGCAGGAATGCTCGAGGATGGGAGATGGGAAAAATATGGGGACTCAGAGTATACAGTGCCGGGGCAGGGGATCCCGGAGCTACCTTTATGATAAAATTAACAGTTCAGAGCCCCCATGTGGCTATAGGACCTAACCCAGTACTTGTCGCAGAGCCTAAACCGCTGCCACCACGCATTAGTCCGAGTCCCATAGAGGCTATGACAAACTCCTCTAGACAGGCAAACTCCATGAATCGGTCTGGCCCAAAACCCATACACGGACCCTCCATGCATCCACTATGGAACTTACTTACCCAAGCTTATACGTTCCTGAATACCACAAGGCCAGAATTTACCCAGTCTTGCTGGTTATGTTATAACATCCAGCCCCCATATTATGAAGGAATTGCAGTAATGGGGAATCATACAACTGAGCATAATTCCAGTTCTTGCAGATGGCAGCCGGCAACTCAGGGGCTCACTCTCCAATCGGTAACGGACCAGGGACTATGCATAGGCCGCCCCCCACCAGAATTTCAGTCCCTATGCAACGCTACGCTGTCTGTAACCAGCTCAGACTATTACCTGCCCCCTGGAGATGGCTGGTGGGCCTGTACCACAGGTTTAACTCCTTGCTTCCATGGACAGGTCCTAAGCCAAACCAGGGGGGGCTTTTGTGTGTTAGTCCAACTGCTCCCAAAAATCCTCTACCACACTGATGAAGACATACTCCACTGGTATAGCAACAGTACCCACCAGAGAAAGAGGAGGGAGCCAGTCATCGCCATTACCCTGGCAGTCCTCTTTGGACTCGGACTGGCAGGAACAGGGACAGGTATAGCCTCTCTAGCAGCGCAGAGTCACCAATATGATGGCCTCAGGGCCGCCATAGATCAAGACATTGAAAGAATAGAGACCTCCATTTCTCATCTCCAGGATTCTTTAACTTCCTTATCTGAAGTGGTCTTGCAGAATTGTAGAGGGCTAGATTTAGTATTCCTACAACAGGGTGGACTGTGCGCTGCACTAGGAGAAGAGTGCTGTTTCTATGCAGACCATTCAGGTATCGTTAAGGAATCCATGGCCAAAGTCCGCGAAGGCTTGGCCAAACGGAAATTAGAATGAGAACAGAGACAAGGATGGCTTCAAAGTTGGTTAAACTACTCACCTTGGTTAACTACACTATTGTCTGCTTAAATAGGCCCCGTGATCATACTCTTGTTGTTGCTAACCTTCGGTCCATGTGTTATAAACAAACTAATAACTTTTATAAAAACCAGAATAAACGCTGTGCACGTTATGGTCCTCAAACAACAATATCAACAGGTATCCCTACACAACTCAGCACGTTAAAGGAATCTAAGATTAGATTCACTCTACCCTCATGAGAAGGGCGGAATGAGAGGACAACAATAGATTTAGGTTAAGAGCATGCTATTGAGAGACCCAAGAAAACAAGAAACTTAAAAAAACCCATATTTGCTGTAAAAGTAGCGTTTAGTTCACTATATTTCATATATATCCCCACCTCATGTTTACTATATATTTTGTGTATTCCTACCTCAGGTATTTTATGAAATCTTAGTACTTTTAATTCTACCTCAAATGAAATCTTAGTACTTTAAATCCTACCTCAGACTCCGTAGAATTAGGCATATGTAGGGTGCCTTGTATAATGGCGTAACTAGTGTTTGTATTTAGAACTCTTGGGTTAAGCATTGTCAGCCTCAAATTAGTAGGCTAACTTCTGCTTTTACAACGGGATGTAAATGATAAAGCGATAAGCCCCTTTCAGACATTCCTAAAAGGTGGTAGCAGACTCAGAGGCGCCAGCTGCTCTCTATCACCGATTTTTATCCCAGTGATAATTTACACGCAGTGGCTGTGTTAACCTCAAGGGAACAAAGACTTTTATAAAAGAAACCGCCTTGCTATAATACGCTTGTGATATTTTATAAATTCCCAGAATTAGTATATGAATTTCTACCCCACATTCACTGTATGTGTTTGTAGCATTCATATTTAAAACTGTGTTAAGTTTGGCTTTTGTTGTCCCATAATGACCATGTTATGTTATGTAAATGTTAAGCAAACAAGCTTTCCTAAGCATACCTTGGGCTGGAAACTTAAAGGGCTAATGTAACCCTTTGCCTGCCGGCTCAGGTTACTTCATACGCAGGGACTGCATGGACCTAACTTATCTAACATTCCACTCTGCCCATTAAGTGAGTTTCTTTCAATCACGGGCAGCACCCACCAATACCAAGTGTTCCTGTACCCATTAGGAGAAATTACCCAATCATATAAAATCAAGTTTAAAGTTCTTTCCCCTCCCTCTGTAATTGTGCATAAAAACTGCTTGCCATTGTGAATCAGGGCTCTGGTCCATGAAGCCTCTACAGACTTCATGTGAGAGCCCAGACTCGAGCCTGAATAAAGACCCTCATGTGTTTGCATCGGAGCTGGCTCTTTGTGGTCTCTATCTCTCTCATTAGAGTTCCAGGTTCAATAGTATGTACATAAGGAGTCAGTGATTATGGGGGAACACATTAGCATCTGTTCCCACAGGAAGTTATAATACAAAGATGATAAATCCTGGTGTCTGACCTCAAGGGTTTACAAAAGAATTGAACTAACAAGATACTAAAATATGTAACAATATATAAAATAGAAATGCCATGATCCATAGGCAACAAAGATCACATCAGCTTAAATGGTCATGAAAACTTTCAGGAGGGGTGTCACCTGGGCTGGTGTCTGTAAGCAAGAGAAAAATTGTGGGAAGAGAGTCTGGGAAGAAAGGCTGGAACTAGATTTGTTGGTTGTTAAGTACCAGGATTTTAAAATGTATCATGTAGGTCTGTTCTTCCAGAAATAAGCTAAGTGGCACTGTGCCAGTGTTTGATATTCGAACCAAGTAAGCATAGCCCTTCATGGAGCATTGATTTTACTAGAATACTTTTCTGAGAGAAAAACACATTAATTTTTATATTAATGTATCATGGAGTAGAATATAAAATTAAAATTCATTTCTCTTAAGATAAAATTTGAGACTCCAAATAATCTTCTCTCTGGCTCTGGTGGGAATTTTTGAGGAGAAGCCCTGAGTGGCTGCCGGTCAGAGCAGCTGTCAGATATGGGGGCACAAGGCAAGAACAGTCAGAGACACATGATGGATGGGAGACAGATGAGCTCTCAACTGTCGGGTCAACGGTGGCTTCCAAAGTGTTCCTAGGCTAAGCTAAGCAGTCCCTTACCGGTATGCGAAAAAGAAACAAGTTTAAAACTGAGGGCAGGAATCTTATGGCAAAGACAGATTAGGCCTGTACAAATTTATTTTCCCCAGGGTTGGGCCTACTTCATAGGGGTGTTGCAGCTGAGGAAGGGAAAGGGAACATTCAACCTATCTTGGACTCTTTTTTTTTGCGTTTCAAAGAAGCAAGTATCTCAATATTTGGACCACCAGTTGGCAAACTATGGCCCACGGGCCAAATCCAGTCTGCCGCCTGTTTTTGTAGAGCCTAGGGGCTAAGAATAGTTTTTACATTTTTAAATGGCTGGAAAAAATCAAAAGAAGAATAAGCTTTCTTGACACAGGAAAATCATGAAATTCAAATTCCAGTGTCCATAAATAAAGTTGAGTTGGAACGCAGCCTGCTCACCCCCTCTGTATTGTCTATGGCTGCTCACACACCACCATAGCATAGCTGAGTGGTTGCAAGAGAAGCCTCAAATATTTACTATTCAGCCCTTAAGGGAAGAAACCTTGTCTGGTTAGACCCTTCACTGGAGGAAAGTACCCAGGGACACAGACTTTCTCCCATTTGACTCTATCCTCAGCTTGTCTTCCACAATGAGGCTGTCTACACCTGCATTTCCCAACCACAACATGGGATTAGAAAAGAGAATTAAAAAGGCTCTATAGATAAATAAACTAAATCTGGGTTTTAAAAAAAGAATAAAATGACTTCATTACTGCAAATGTTTTCAGCTCTTTAAATATGCTCTGCGACCACCCACATTGGGGATATTCATTTTAGCATCTCCAAAACTTATTTTACCACTCAACATTTATTTAAAGGAATAGCTATGGTTATCTCAAAATCTTTCACACAACACAGTTTTGTCAATGCTACCCTATACCTTTACCAGATATCGGAAAATTGACTTCTTATTTAGGGCAAATAAACTCCCTTCTTAGTGAACCCCCTTTGATCATTTAGTCCTCACTTTGGGCATAGGAATGTACTGTGGCGATCGCTCACATGGTCCCTTCCCTCACCACAGATGGGTTCACTCCTTCACTCTCCCATCCATCATCTCAACCTCCCAGCACATCTCTCCATCAAAAATACAGGAAGGCAAAAATTTTCAAGCCACCATTTATAACCCAGCAGGAGGTCAGAGAATCAGTTCAAAGGGTCAGCAACCAGAATCCAAAAAAAAAAAATTAAAACATAATAGGATATAAAATATCAGAGTGCATCTCAGTAGTACTTGCTGAAATTTTTGCATGGGTTCTGAGTCAGGGCATAAAATATATTTCTTACTTTGGGTCATGGTCAAAAATGTTTGAAAGCTGATGTGCTAAAGTGCCAACAAAATAAAAGCACAGCAAAGTCTTGTAGATAAGATTTGATTAGCAAATGTGTAGGTCTGTCTCAGTGGTAATTCTCATGTGTTATCATCCCAGTGTGTCCATCTTAAATTGCAGATATAGGGACCCAAGGACCATGTCTTTTGGTTGACCTCTGTCTCTTTCTTTTTTTTTTTTTTTTGATTTGGAGTCTCACTCCATCGCCCAGACTGGAGTGCAGTGGCCGCTCCTGGCCACCGCAGCCTCGACCTGCTGGACTCCTGTGATCCTTCCTCCTCAGCCTTCCAAGTAGCTGGAACTACAGGCGTGCGCTACCACGCCCGGCTAATTTTTTGATTTATTGTAGAGATGAGGTCTCGCCAAGTTGCCCAGGCGGGTCTCAAACCCGCAGGCTCAGGCAATCCACTCACCTCAGCCTCCCAAGGCGCGGAATTACAGGCTCAGCCACCGAGCCCGGCTGACCTCTGTATCTTTCTATCCCTTGCTGACTATGGGACTCACTTCCCTCCAGAGGCTGCATAAAAGATAATGAAGTGGAATTAACTGTTAATAGCATATGTTCTCTATCCCATGTCCCACTTCACCATGGTGTCCCAGAGTCCTTTCTACACAAAACCTAATGTGACCCAAGGAGCAGGGTTTTTCTTTTCTTTAGCAGATAGTAGTCATGCATAGCACCAACCTCCTCCCAAGCAGGAGACTGCTCACATTTCCAGCCTCAGTTCCCCACCCCCCTTGCATGGCATCCTCCTGCTCCAGCCACTGTCTTCAGGAATCCTCTGTGACTTTGCACACATTGTTGTTCCCTCTGCTTCACAGCTTCCCCCTCCAGACTTTCCTTCTGCCAAAATCCCTCCTACCGGTAAAAGTCCATGTTGTATAGACCTTCTCGCTACAATGCCATTCCTGATGCCACTACATGAAAAAATATACATCGTTTAACATGGTTGGCAGGACTTTGTGCATACATCTGAAGAGTAACAATGGAGCTGACTTGTAAGTTTGGATGTGTCTATTTCTTCTCACTGCCCACTGGATTCTCCAGGACAAGGACTGTGTTTTATTCATCCCTGAATTGTCCATGCCTGGCATGGCAGTGCACAAAGTAGGTATCTGATAATGTTTAAGTGTGAATGAAAAAGAAGAGATGTATGGAATTTTAGAGGGTACAAAGGTTTACTTCTGGGAAGACCATATAACTGCCTCACTTCACCTCCAACCCCTTTCAAGCACCCAGGACAAAGCTTGTTTAGCATGAGGCAGAATCTTTAGACTTGTTCATGGAAAAAATAAGTAGAGGTCAGATGCGTGCCTGTATTCCAGGTATCTCAGGTACAGAACTGAAGCAGTCACCTTTTCTACATGTGCTAATCCTCCCAAGATTTATAGTCAAGCCATTCTATATGCAAGGGGGAATTTTTAATTGCTTGTGGAGCTCTAATGTGATCACAAGACCAATACAAATAGTAGTGGATGATTAATGACTTGTGGAATTAGCCCAAATGTGAACTTTGGAATAGCCATGAAAATGTTAGAATATTTTAGCGAGATTAAGAGGTGGTTTTTGGTCTGAATTTCTGGCAAGTTTTTCTGTTTAGATCTCTCCCTTTTATGTGCCCCTCTTCAGCCACTTCCCACCACATCCCTTTGCCTTTGTTTACGCCCAGAGCTAGAATACTGAGCAGGATGACCTTCAGCTCCCCAAACCTGCCTGTGTGGCAGTAGTGGCTTTTTCCACAGTAATTGGAGAAGTGCTTTTCCTAGAAGCCACCAAGTTTACTGGAGGCTTAATGAAGAGTCTACAATGGAGCTGCTTCACCTGAGCCACAAAGAAGATGCTGAAGATTGAAAATGGGGGAAAGCAACTTGTTCGATTCTGCCATGAAATCTGTAAGAACTATAGAAACACTTACCTTAGTCAGAGAGGTCACACAACCCGAGAATAGAAGAAAAAGAAATGAGAACTCCAGGAAAGTATTGGCCCTCTGCCAGATGTAAAGGGTATGCCACTTGTGACCTTTATTTTCTTTGGATTCTGTGGGTTTCCAAGAAGAAAGAATCAAGATTATTAAAATTAATTGTGAGACTGCTGGTACTAGGAAGAGAGATCAAAAGGACCACCAAAGAGGAAAGCATTACGATCATACTTGATGGAAGTTGACAACAAATTTATTTCAATTTTACTAGGCAGTACACTCTGGGGACATACTTAGCAGTGGTGTTCTGCAAGCCAAATACACTTGGGTGTTTCAGGGACCACAAATACCTAATGCTAATGCTCATTCTTCTTCTGAAGTATGCTTCTGCCTCCGTTCAAGACACTACTATCTTACTGCCTCGGCCAGAAGTCTGGTTGTTGTCTCTGCCACTTCTTTTGCTCTCGTATCCTTCATTCAGTCAGCAAAACCTGAAGACTTCATCCCCCAGATATTTTGAAATTCTGCTTTCCTCAGTAGAATCTCAATCCTTTGCATGACCAGCCAGCCCTTAGGCAAACTGGCCTGTGCCTTATTCTCCAGACTCTGCAGCCTCAGCTCTCTCAGTACCGCCTATTCTACACCCCAAACAGGTTCTGTACTCTAGGAGTAAACAACCAGAAGACAGATGACAAGCAAAGGACAGTATCTGTAGAACTATAAAATTCCAACATTGACTATATAGAGATGAATAAGAAAAACATGGGCAGTCCAAAAAATATAAATATGTAAATAAACACTTTCAAAAATGAAAAATAGAACATAGGAGACAAATAAATATAAGTAAAAAGACCCAACTTCAATAATAGCAAAAGGAATACAAATTAAAACAATGACATGACATTTTCTACCAGTACTGGTCAAGTAAGAGAGGAATTAAGACCTCTCTTATGAGCTATGAAGTACAAATTGGTGAAGAATTGCTAATGTGAAACCTTGCTATATTAAAAAAGTCTTCAGAAAATGTGTATAAAATTGACTAAGCAATTATACTGATACAAACCTCTCCTAAGACTATTGAGAAATTTTTTCAGTTTGTAGATCTAAAGCAGTGTAGTTTTTAAGGGCAAATTAACAGAAATAATCCAAAGTTCCAATACAGGGTATTCTAATTGTAAATGCTGTTCATTATACTCTTTGCTGCTATTTAAAAGGGAAGTGTGGAAGTATAATTATTTACATGAGATGAATGGTTATTGGTAAATTTTAAGAGAAGGTAACTTATACAAGTTTATTTTTATTTAAGTAACTTTTATATACATAGAACATCATAAATTTCAGAAAGAATATATATTAAACAATATATATTTAGTTATATTTAGAACAGACTTACTGGTGAGGAAATGTGAGGGACTACTTTCTATATTTTTCCATCTTTGAACAATAAAATGATACACATTTTTTTAAAAGGTGACTTAAAACATAGCACAAACAAAATTTCTGAATCTAGAGTTACTTATTATCAAAAGAGAAGATCTGTGAAACTTAATTTTTTAAATAAAATAAACAACTTACTTCAAACTAGAAGACATTTACTTACTTTCTAAGAGCCAGGTGTAGTTATATGCTGAGGAGAGCTGTACTAAAATAGTAATTCATACAGTTGCTTAAGTAAAGCTTGTGAAATTCCAATTTACAAAAATTTGGTTTGATTTATGAATTTTGACTATCATGCCAAAGCTATTTTAGTGTTGATTAAGTTAAGTGATATGAAGAAAACTCATTTAAAAACAAAATGACAATTATAGGAGTATACACATCTGTCAAAACTCATCTAACTGCACATTTAAGATCTGCACATTTTTCGTGTGTGATCATATCTCAAAAATGTAAAGGGAGACGAAAAAACATACAAAATCTTACTTTTTTCATCTTAAATATTGTAATTGATCTCTAAGGCTAATATAGTGAATCGATTAAATATCAGACACGAGCAGACTTTTATTTCTAACTATAATGGAGTGATTGATATTAGGCAAATTTTCCACTGAAAAAAATCATAAAAGCTGAATATAATAACACAAGTATAACTACAACCATCTGAAGGCACCAATGAAGCAAAGTTTCCTTGACAAAGTAGAGTTCCAAAAGACAAAGCAAAGATCATGCAAAGAAGAAAATACATTGAGGTGAGCTGGACATTCTAAACACAAATATCCCTGAAGGTTTTTTTTTTTTTTTTTTTTTGCTCCTAAGTTGTTCTGACATGGGACTAAATAATGAGAGACAAAGATGAAAGAAACTGCTGAGAAGGTTAAAAACTAAGTAGAAATGTTAATTTTGTAAGGAGAGAAGAATAAGTGAGTTGAGTCCACGCAAAAGAGAAGAAACCCTGATGTACTTCTTGACTTTTAGTTGAAACCCTTGAAGGTCATAATCTATAAGTAAGGAGAAACCAAAAATTGTCCAGACTAAACTGGACCCAGATGATCTACTCATATTCTATTAGCCTACCAGAAGAAGGAAATAACATGATCTAAAGCTTCTACTCTTTTTAATATACCTCAAGTATTCAAGAAAAAAATAGCAAACATGACAAAAAACAGGAAGAAATCATTGAAAACTAAAATACAAAATGCCCAGGAATTAGAATGATATGCATAATGACATAGATATTTGAGCTATTAAATATTAAGTTTAAGACAAATATAATTAATATAACACAGAAAAACTAACAAAAGATGGAGAATTTAAACAGAGAATTTGAAAAAAAATTTAAATGGAAATTCTAGAATTGGAAAATGTAGTAAATTAATACTAGAAATTCAATAGGTGCATTTAATAGCATATTAGACATTGAGGAAGAATAAGATAGTTACCAGAAATTTGGTCAACAGATAATATCTAAATTGACCATAAACATAAAAAAGATAAAAAATGAAAATATAGAAAAGAGACTTGGGGAGTGTGTAATTTGATGTCCAAAAATTTTAAAAGAGTGAGAATGGTGGTGATAAAATCTTTGAAAAGATTGACAAAGAATTTTCCAAAACTGATTTCAAAAAATAAGTCCAGATTCAAGAAGATCAGCAACTCTAAACCGAATAAATACAAAAAACTACTCCTAGACACAAATAATCAAACTACTATAAAACCAAAGACAAGGCAAAAATCTTCCAAGCAGCCAGAGAAAGAAATAAAACATTAATAAATCAAATAAACTATAGTCAGTGTACAGTTATTTTTCAACAGAAACTATGGAATCCAGAAGACAATGGAACAACCTCATTAAAATGTTGAAGAAAGTAACTGCCAATTTTTTAAAAATGCCCTTCAAAAAATGAAAGTTAAAACATTTTCAGATGCACAAAAACTGAAAGAATTAATCACTAGTAGACTCACATATATAAAAGAAAATTCTTCAGGCAGAATAAAAATGATCCCACCTAGCAACATAGTGAGACTCCATCTTAGAAACAAAAAATAATTAGCCAGGCATAGTGATGCATACCTACTCAAGACACTGTGGTGAGATGATCACTTGACTCCAAGAGTTCAAGGCTATAGTGAGCTATGACTACTTCAGCCCGAATAACAGAAAGAAACACTGTCCCCCAAAAATGATGCTGTAAGGAAATATATTAATGAAAGATAGGTTGAGGGAACTAATTTTAGATGAATTTAAATAAATATTAACTGTTTAAGATAATATTAACATCTGTGGAGTTCAAGATATATAATATATACTTATATATATATTATATATTTACATATAGTTCAATTTTGGATAATAGACATGATATTTCATATTATAGTATAGTAAATAATGGAAATTTATAAAACGGGACAAGAGGAAGGAGTGGTTAAATGGAGTTAAAATATTGAAATGTCCTTGCATTATATAAGAAGTGGTAAAAGTGGTAATTAATGTATATATAATATCTTGAATAGTATTTTTCAAACTAGGCTAATCTTGTTCTTCAGAGGATATTTGGAAATGGCAGATGTTTTTGATTTTCACAGTTGAAGGTGGCGAATTGCCACTGGCATTTAATGGGTAAAGGCCAAGGATACTGCTAAACATTCTACAATGTCTTCTAGGACAACACCTCACAACAAAGAACTGTTTGTCCCAAAATGTCAATATTTCCAAGGTTGAAAAATCCTGTTCTAGGATAACCACTAAGAAATAATAAATGCATGTAAATATAATAATAAAAACAATTCATTAACCCAAATGAAGGCTAGAAAAGATTTCTAAAAGAAACCAAAAAAGGATTTGAGAAATACAAAACAAGAGTAAAATGTCAGTATCAAAACTTGAATATATCAGTAATTACATTAAGTATAAGTTGATTAATTGTTTCAGTGAACAGATAGACTGTATTAAAATTTTTTTTAAAAAAATTCTTCCATGTGCTTTTTCAAAGGGATACACTTTAAATATAAAGGCACAGAATGATTGAAAATAAAAGGATAGAAAGAGATATGCCATAAGGACACTCACCAAAAGAAAAGTGATGGAATGATGCTAATAACAGACAAATTGGACTTAGAGCAGGACATATTACTAGAGATAAAATGAAACATTTCCTAATGATATAAAGTTCAATGTATTAGAAAGATATAAAAATCCTCAATTTATAAGCACTTAGCAACATGACTTAAGTTTGAGTTTATGCACACCAAAGCATATAAAGCAAAAACCGACAGAACTAAAAGAAGAAACAGGTAAATCCACTTTAATATTTGGAGAATTGAATGTAGATCTTTCAATTGACAGTACAATTAGCCAAAAAGTTAGTCATATATTCAAAATTTGAAAGGGACAAATTAGTAAATGTGTTTTAATTAACATATATAAAATTATGGACCAAATAACTGAAAAAAATGCAGTTTTTCAGTACACATAAAATATCAACCAAAACATACTATATGCTAGATCAACAAAATCCAGAGGTTGTAATTATTCTGAAAATGTTCTCTGATCATAGTAGAATCAGGGTAGAAATCAATAATAAAAGTATAGCCAGAAAAATTGTCATATACATGCATCTAAATAATCCATGAATCAAAGTATATGAAAATGAAAATTAAAAGATATCTTGAGTAAATGATAATGAAAGATGTATGCATTCACGATATGTTTATTACACATTAAGCTTAAAAAAAAAGTGAAACAAACACAGACTGTTGCTAGGGACTACCCACCCACACACTGAACCACACATCCACATACTCTGTGCACATGTGGTTTATCGGTGGCCTTCAGGTGCACTGGTTTCCTTTTGATCCCCATTGAAATAAACGTGAGTGGGAATTTGGACACATTTTTCTTTGTTTCTCTGTTTACCCACCAGTCGTTCTGAGTCAGAGTCAGTTTAGGTTTCATCTCAAGCATTGGGAAGGTGGTGTTAATCCTTTAGTGAGGCTTGTGATGCATATCCAAAATGAAAATGGACTATATTATTACTAAAAGTATCCATTGAGAATAGCAACAAGTCAGTGTTTTTAACCAGGCTTATGCTTGGAGTGTATTCACAGGCACACACAATCGCCTGTATACACGCACATAATATAGTTACTTTCCTGGAAAACAGACCTTCCTCTAGATGCAGAAACTACCCAGTTTTGGTCCTTAAGAGACAATACATTTATCTCATCAGGACACGTATTTACTAGGCATGAGGACAATACGAAGTCTAGTAACACAGATTGTACTCACCTTATCTGCATTTAGGCAGTAAAGAAAACAACATTTTGTTTTTCTTAATATGCAATGTAAATATTTAAATGAGACATGGAAGCAGTTGTTCAGATAATGATCACAAGCAGTCTTACTCCTTTACGTGACAACCAAAACTCTTAGTATGATCTTAGTATGTCAGACCTTCAGGAACATCAACTCTAGCAAGAACATGAAGCATCGTCTTCACATGGTTCCGTGCTCCTGTAATGTTAGCAACCCATCCATTTCCCTTGGGTTGGCTGAGGCGATAGTATCCTTGGCTTCAAAACTGAGTGGTTGGAGCCAGTTATATACCTTGAGTTGCTGGACAGCTTCCCTCAGTGTGTTCAGTGTCCCATGCAGATAGAGTTTTGCAAAATGCTTTCCATCACGACAGGATGGAAGTGCAGGCAGCCATCACATTTGTTTTGCATATCTTAGGAATTTGCAACACATGAATAGTCTGGTGACATTTGGTTGCTTGCCTGACTGGCTCAGAATTTGGGAAACCACAGGTAACTTCCAACCTGAGTTGTGGTTGCTCACAGGTAGGTACTACTTTATGTGATAAATCTGGAGAAGTTTGCAGGAAACTCTGTGTAAATAAGAAACAACCATGCCAGTATGTTTAAAAGGAGCTAAAAGTGAATGATTGTTCCAAAAGCCAGGGAAACTGTCAAAAATTTAAATCCTGAAGAAAATCTTCATTCCTCTCTCCCTCCCTCACTTCCTTCCTTCCTTCCTATGTTCTTCCTCCCTCTCTTCTCTTTCTTCCTTTCTCCCTTCTTTCCTCCCTACCTCCTACATCTCTCCTTCCTCCCTCTTCTTTCCTCCCTCCCTCCCTCCCTCCCTTCCTCCCTCCCTTCTTCTAGCACAGACTGATGTCAAATCACTGGCTCTAACCTAAAAACTAACCCCATGGTACCACATAGTCACCCTGAAAGGCATGACTGTTCCAGATAATAGTCTAGTGGTCAAGATGTACAATTTGGGAACAAACTCTCACAGGATTAGGCTCTCCAGGTAACAAAAAGTAAAGAGACCTGAGGGAGGTTGGTTGGACAATCATAAGATGCTGCTTACTTTTGCTTCTCAATTTGTAAAAAAATAACTTTACCTGCATGGAAGAAACTTTACTATTTGCTACAATACTTGCAAGGTGCCGTTTTTGTGTGCTGATTTTTTAAAAAATGCTTATTAATCTCCACAAAATCCTTTAAAAGTAAGCTATAATTGCTCCCATTGCATAGAGAGGAAAATTGGGGTGTAGAGAGGAGAGGTTAAGTCACTTGCCTCAGGTGACGGAACTACCAAGAGACAGATTCAGTTGTTGAACCGTGACATCTCCTAAATCCTTAACTAGTAAAAAGATATTTTAAAAAGTGGAAAGAGGCAAACAGCCAGCCAGCTGGGTCTACTTATCTGATGACAGCTTGGGATCTATCCACATGCAGTCTCCATCCTTGGCCTCTGTGGACTTATGTCTGAGCCCATAAGGTGGCAAATAAGCATGAGTGAGATCCTTTTCACTCAAAACTCCTTAGGACGTTGTTGCACAAGCAGTGTTGCCTTGGCACTCACAAGCAAAAGTGTAAGACAAAAGCGAGATGATGTTCCTCACTTAAATATGAGACAGTGAGGCTATGATTCCATTTGTGGTCTCCTTTTGTGTCCCAACAACCACTGCCTTCCACCTGTCTCCATATCTGAATCCTCCCATCCTTGACTCCCTATTTCTAGCCTTTATAAAGGTGCCAGAATGATTCAGCTAAAACCTAACCCTCACCTTGTCACTTCCCTACCAGAGCCTCTACCTGTGCTTAGCAACATGACTCATTGTATCCTCCTCCAACATATGTTGCTTCCATTGCTCTCAATCTTCAGCTCCCTCAGCCTCCTGCCCCATATTTTACCCACACACATCCATGGACTTTCCGTCCTTTTCCTCTTACATGTTTCAATCTCTGTGACCTTGCTCATGTTGATCCTCCTCCTGGAACACTCACCTCTTGCTGCTAAAGCTAGTCATCTTTGATGAAACATCACAGCCATCACTTGCCCAAGGAAGCTGTTCCCATTCTCCACAACCCCCAGACCCAACCCCCCACCCTGCTGGGTTAAACTTTCTTCTTCTGGTACTCCCATAAAATTCTCACCACACTTGATAAAATGCCCCACTGCTATGGTTTGAATGATCCCTCCAAAGCTCATGTTGAAATGTAATTGCCATAGTGACAGTATTAAGAGGCAAAACCTGTCAGAGGTGATTAGGTCATTAGGGCTCTTCCCTCATGAATACATTAATGACATTATTGCTGGGGTGGGTTACTTATCACAGGAGTTCTGCCCCTTTTCCTCTCCATATCATGTGCTTGCATGCCCTTTTGCCCTTCCACTGTAGGATAACACACAGATGCCCTTGCCAGTTGCTGGCATCAGACTCTTGGACTACCCGTTCTCCAGAGTGGTAAGCGAAATAAATCACTCTTCTTTATAAATTACCCACTCTGTGGTATTCAGTTATAGCAGCAGAAAACAGACTAAGACACCTATTTGTTTCAAAATTATGTCTTCACCCTCATGGTATGAGCAGAACTAAAACTAAATGGGACCCTTTTGTCTAAGCCATGGAATCTTAGTGTTATAAAGGATTCTAATGATCAGGAATTCCCAAACTCCACTGACTCCAGGACACTACACAAATCATCACAAGTTGAGGGGAGAGGCCTGTGTATTTAACAAATGCTGCCACCTGCCAAGTGATTCTTATCTTCAGTTAAGTTTTGGGGGCACAGTGATCTAGTGCAATGGTTCTCAAAGAACTAGAGCTTGAGTAACAACATGTCCATAACCTGAAGTGCTCACTAAAAAAGAGAGACTCTTATGCTTCACTTGGAGTGTCTCAGTTTGTAAATCACCATAGGTAATTGTGTGCAGTTAGGTGTTGGCACCAGGGTCCAATCCACCTCTCCCAGTCCACCCTCTACCATTTCTAGAGGAGATGCTTCCAGACCTCCTTCCCTGCCCAAGATTGTGACTTGAATATTATTTCAAGCCTTTATCCCATGCTCCTTCAACATATATAGGAAAATGCACACATCTCAAACCCCGTATTAAAACACAAGAATGAGACTTCAAAACTCAATTTTTCATAATTCCACTCTAACAAAAGATTGTGTTTCACTCATTTTGTAAGAAAAACATGCATTTTTCACTACCCCCATGGGCAACTTTGTTTATAGGTCCTTTTGGAGGTGAATGGAATCTGTAACTCCATCTAATGGCTACTATTTTCCTTCTCAAAGAACTCATGTGATAACTGGTTGCTCGACTAAGAAAAAACATTCTTTTTTCCAGAGAGGAGAATTAAAAGAGGTTTAGAGTCAGCTTGGCAGTACAGAGTGTGGCATACATTATTCATAAACACCTCCACAATCTCACAGAGAAGAGGGGTGAAAGGTAGCTATAAATAGGAACATGGACACATTTATTTGACTCCCATGTGGAATATAAGACTTAAACTTTTCCCGTGGATAAACTGGTGTTGATGAAGATGAGAAGACAAATTCAAGACACTCAAATACAGGACAAAAGCATTCACAAGCATAATGGGAGGCATGTACAATTGTGATGCAATTTTCTTGACTTCTTCTTCTACCATTTACTAATAAAACATTTATTTCTATGGGCTTTGCTTTCCTCGTCTGTTAACTGGGATGAGTCACACTTAGCTTACTGTGCAGAGTAAGGGGGGAAATAAATGTGTGGCCCATAAGTGGCATCCAATATATGGTAGACATATTTTTAAATTGTGAATAATGTCCTTCCTAGGCCTTCTTCAGATGCTCCCAAGCTAGAGTCAGTCAGGAATTTCTTTAGTTGCTCCAAAAAGACAGCACATCATCAGCCTTATGGCTAATCCATATTAATGTAATAAACTGGTTCTGGCAATTGGGCTTCTAGTCTGTCTTCCCTGTGCCTCAGGTTTTGGTTGGTTTCCATCTCTCCCTGTTTTTCTGGGAGTGAGATCCTGTCTATTCAACACCCTATTCCCCATCTCTGTAGTTGCTTAATTCCACACTGTAAGACTGGACTCTGATTCCCTGTTATTAGTGGTACATTCTGCCTTCCAGGGGACCTCAAAGAATTTTGACCACCTTGTGTCATCCCTGAGAAGAAAGAAAATCTATGGACAATGTGTGTGGACAGTGGAACTTATCATGGAGGGGCAATGTTGTTGAATAGTTCTGCCTTCCTGGAGTGTTACTTTGGGAATCTCCACTTTCTTTTAGTCTCTGTTCTCTTAAAATATCTCTTAGATTATTCTCTCTTTATTGGGTTGTTTCTTTCTCTTCTTTCCCAATAATGAGTGAGGTAAATGGGCCCAGCATTACCCCAAACTTGAAAACTTTTCCTTGAAAATAGATAGGCTGCAAAGAACCAAAGTGGGTACAGGAGAGAAAGAGCACAAAAACACACCAATACCTAGAACTGGGCATCTTTAAATACCCCACTTCCTCTGGCTCTTCCTTGGACATATTGCCTGTGGCTCCTTGCTGGAGATCTGATATTTTTCCTGGGAACTTCTCAATCACTGACTTCCTGCCTTGATTTATCATTTTTGCTTGCTATTGGAGCTTCCTTCCCTACCCCTATCCTTTCTGATAACTAGATACCACAGCTAGTCCACTGCTATATACCAAGCCCCAGTGATGACTCAGCATGAAATATGCTTCAAAAGCTCACAATACTGGCAGGAGAGTGAGAAATATGGGTTTTGCTGTATCTTCTAAGTTGTTTTTAGCCAAACACAGTAGTTTCTCCCTAACATATATGCTCACTTCCACTGACTCTGCTCATGATGGGAAAGAGTTCAGTGCTGGATAATTCTAGGCTGTCTAAAAATCTTCATTTAATATTCTTTTTTTTTAAACATATTTTTTTATTATAAAATTGTGGGGGACAGTTAAGGGTTAGGTATACAAATGTGCATAGTTCAGGCACCCTTGTTAATAAGAGGTGTCTCCCCATCCCCAGACAGATATTGACTACCATTAGTCCCACCTCCCTTCCCCTCCCTACCCCCCCATAGTTTCCCACCACTGTCAGTTCTTTTCTTATATTATTATGGTAGATGTTCAAGGTCCACTATATGAGTGAGAACGTGTGATATTCAGATCTTTGTTTCTGTGAGAGATGACTCAATATTATAGACTCTAGTTCCATCCAGGTTGCTGCAAAATTCATTATTTTGTTCTTTTTTATGACTGCGTAGTATTCCATCGTGTATATGTACCACATTTTTTAAATCCAGTCCTCTTTTGATGGACAGCATGGTTGGTTCTAGGTTCTCGCTATTGTGAACAATGCTGCGATAAACATTCGTGTGCAGGTATCTTTTTGATAGAGTGATTTGAGTTCTTCAGGGTATATTCCCAGTAGGGGGGTTGCAGGGTCATATGGGAGGTTGACATTTAGAGATTTTAGGAATCGCTACACTGCTTTCCACAGAGGTTGCACTAGTTTACACTCCCACCAACAGTGTAGAAGTGTTCCCTTTTCACCACACCCTCTCCAGCAACTGTTATTTTTTGAGTTATTGATAATTGCCATTCTGACTGGAGTTAGGTGATATCTCAGTGTGGTTTTGATTTGCATCTCCTTGATGATTAATGAGGTTGAACATTTCTTCATGTGTCTGTTGGCTGCTTGGATGTCTTCCTTTGTGAAGTGTCTGTTCATATCTTTTGCCCACTTTATAAGGGGGTTGTTTTTTTTTTAATTTTCAGCACATTGGAGTTCCTTGTAGATCCAAGATGTTAAACCTTTGTCGGACCTGGAGTTGGCAAATACTTTTTCCCAGTCTATGGGCTGTCTCCCTGCTCTCTTGATGGTTTCTTTGGCTTTGCAGAAGCTTGTCAGTTTAATGAGGTCCCACTTGTCTATCTTCTGTCTTATGGCCTGTGGGTTTTGGGTTTTGTTCAGGAATTGGATGCCAGTTCCAATTTCCATAAGGGTTTGTCCTGCATTTTCTAAGGTTCTTATGGTTTGAGGTTTTACATTTAGGTCTCTGATCCATTTAGAGTTAATTTTTGTGTATGGGGATAGCTAGGGGTCTTGTTTGAGTCTTCTGCATGTGGTCAGCCAGTTTTCCCAGCACCATTTACTGAATAGGTTCTCTTCTCCCCAGTGGTAGGTGGTGGAGGCTTTGTCAAAGATGAGTTGGTTGAGAAATTGAGGTTTTGCTTCTGGAATCTCAATTCTATTCCATTGGTCTACATGCCTGTTCCTGTACCAATACCAAGCTGTTTTGATTATTGTAACTTTATAGTAAAGTTTGAAGTCTGGTAATGTGATACCACCTTCTTTGTGGTTTTTTTTTTTTTGTTGTTGTTGTTTGTTTGTTTTTGCTGCAGATTGTTCTGGCTATTCTTGGTCGTTTGTGTTTCCATATGAATTCCTGTATTGGAACAATAAAAGGATGCCCACTCTCATCCCTCCTGCTCAATATAGTCTTGGAAATCCTGGCTAGAGCAATCAGAGAAGAGAAGGCCATCAGGGGTATCCAAATAGGAAAAGAGGAAGTCAAGTTATCTCTCTTTGAAGATGACATGATTGTGTACCTTGAAAACCCAACAGAATCTGTCAAAAACCTCCTTACATTGATAAAGAACTTTGGCAAAGTCTCAGGATATAAAATAAATGTGCAAAAGAAAATCACATTTCTTTACACCAATAATAAGCAAACAGAAACCCAAATAAAAAGCACAATTCCATTCACAATAGCCACAAAAAAAATGAAATACCTCAACAACTTCCTAACCAGAAACGTGAAAGACTTTTACAATGAAAACTACAAAACACTGCTCAAAAAAATCAAAGATGACACAAACAAGTGGAAAAATATCCCATGATCATGGACTGGAAGAATCAACATTGTGAAAATGACCATCCTACCTAAGGCAATCTACAGATTTAATGCAATACCCATCAAATTACCAGCAACACTCTTCTCAGACATTTAATATTCTTGATGAGAGGGAGCAAAAGGGAGAAAGGAGACCATTATCTGTTCTGACTCTGCATTCCTGAGTCTGACTCACACCTTCACTACACTGCAGTCAGTCAACAAAGAGAAGTCTTTAGAATAGCCCTTAAATCACCCTCTTTTGACACCCATCAGCTTCTGACCTCAGCTTCATGCCCCACTTTGTGCCCCTTGACCTGGCATGTGAATGTGGCTTCCTTAATGCCAATGTTTAGCATCTTCTAAGAAACTTGAATGTATGCTAGCTTCGGGTTGATTCTTTCTAGACATTTTTTAATAAACTTTAAACATTCTCTTAAAATTGTGGTGAAATATACATAACAAAATTTTCCATTTTAACCATGTTTTAAGTATACAGTTTAGTGGCATTAAGTAAACGCACATTGTTAGGCAATTGTCACTAACATCAATCTTCAGGATTTTCTACCTAAAATGAATCTCTATATATCATTAATCAGCTCTCCATTCTTTCCTCTGCCTCCTCCCCAAGCCCCTGGCAACCATTGTTCTATTTTCTGTCTCTATTAATTTTAATGCCCTCGGTAACTCATACAAGTAGAATCATACAATATGTGTCCATTCGTGTCTGGCTTCTTTCACTTAGCACAGTGTTTTCTTTCTTTTTAATTTTTATTATAAAGATGTGGGGTACATTTCAGGGTAAGGTATATAAACATTGATCATGCAGGTACCCTTGGTGATGAGGTATGCCCCTCCCTCCCCCAGCAGTTTCCCTCAATTGCCAATCCCACCCCCACCCCAACAGTTTCCCACTACTGCCAATCACTTTTTTAAAGCATTGTAATTGTTCAAGGTCACCTTATGAGTGAGAACATATGGAACTCAGTTCAATATTTCTGTGATAAATCACTGAGTATGATCGATTCCAAATCCATACCAAGTTGCTGCAAAATCCATGTATTTGTCTTTCTTTATGGCTGCGTAATATTCCATTGTGTATATGTAACACATTTTTAAAAATCCAGTCCAGCTTCAATGGGCAACATTGTTGATTCCATGTTTTTGCTATTGTGAATAGAGCTGTAACAAACATACGAGCACAGTGTTTTCAAGGTTCATTGTGTTGAAACATGTGTCAATACTTCATTCCTTTTTATGGCTGAATAATATTCCATTGTATGGATATACCACTTTTTTTCCAATAATGCATCAATGAACACTTGGTTTGCTTCCACGACTTGACTACTATGAATAATGCTGCTATGAACATTGTTATACATGTTCACGTAAATATCTCTTCAAGGCTCTGCTTTCAAATTTTGGGAATATATCTCAGAGTGGAATTGCTGATTCATGTGGTAATTCTATATTTAATTTTTTGAAGAACTATCATATTGTTTTACATAATGGCAGCACTATCTTACACTCCCAGCAACCATTCATAAGGATTACAACACCTGCTGTGTGTGTGTGTGTGTGTGTGTGTGTGTGTGTGTGTGTGTGTGTTTTATAGTAGCCATCCTAATAGGTGTGAGGTGGTACCCCATTGTTGCTTTGCTGGACTTCTGGACCAGCTCACCCATCACAGGCTGGGTCTCCAGGAAGAGTTTGAAGGTGGAAAGCAATAGTTCTTAGAACTCATGATAGTTTCCCAATATTGTCATTTGTTGAGCTGAATTATTTGTTAAATCTAAGATATATAACATCTGTTGTGTATAGTCAAGGTATAGACCCATGAGGAGGGGTGGTCAAACAAAATGATTTACCAAGTATTTGATTTCTGTAAGTGAGCATCATTTCCAATTTTCTACTGAAAACTAAAGAAGTCATCTTTCAGGAGATTATTCAGCTATAGAGTTCCTTATGCTAGACATGTAGCATGTCAGCAGAATAATCATCGTGATGGAACAGAGAAATATCTATAATGAAAAAGGAAGATTGGCACACTGGGTTGGTGGGGGAAGTGCAAGGACTGGGAATTATAAAGAAGCACCAACTTTCAAAACATAAGCCTCACTCACAAAGCAGGCCATTGGTGTCAGATCTCACCATGGTGGGCGTCACAGACAATCTAAGTTCAAAGTCTTGAAACACCAGCTCCTTCAGACCTATTTGTTCTGAGATAAGGCTACAAAAAAAATTTGTCTATCAGTAACTCCACACAGACTCCTGTGTCCCAAAGATAAGACTTTTCCATGAGTTTCCTAGTTTACAAAATCTGAGCAAACCCTGCCAAGACTGTCCTAAGACTAACTCCAGCCCCCACACATTATTAAGCATCCCTCCCTTAGTATTGCCTTAGATGGCTCTGTTCCCCACGGTGTGCAGTTTACCTTGCTGTGACATTATTAAGCCTCACTTTGTTGACTACCGGTACATTCCAAGTGAAACTAGCCTCCAGGGCATTGATGAACATCAAATGACATACAATCCCTCCAGCTAGCTCCCTGTAATGTCATGGTTCTGAAATTATCATAACCTTTCTGGTCACCTCTCACTTCCCCCACTCTCATGTCCTTCACCTTCTTCCCCCAAGTTCCTTAAATGCCACACTGGACACCTCAGTACTTGCATTTTTATTTATGTAAGCTTCTTATAAAAATGAATAATTTAACATCATCAGAAGCTTCTCAGACTGTCCTGAGAATAAAGCAATTAAAAACACATTAAAATTATATCAATTTTTCCGTAAGACTCATTAGGAGCTATGGGAAAATCAGTGCACCGACCTGTTGTGAAATCCCAGTGTAATGTTTAACCAATTTTCTGCCTTTTAGTAATATCCCCACCATTAGTTTTCTTTTTCTGTACTGACAGTTTTGCTTACTTTCTTTAAGATGACATAATGAAAGAGTGAAAAAAAATGTACTGGGTGATCCCGAAGCCACCCCTACAGCTCTGTTTCATGACTCACAGCCAGAACAGTGCTGACTCTACTTTCCCACGTCCAAGGGGAGGTGGGTAACTCTTCTTCCTACCCTTACCCTCTTTCCCCAAGTCATTCTTCCTTCTCCCTAGAATGTGCTTAATTTACTGGGTAGAGTGATCGGTCCTTCTTAGTAGCCTGGAGAGGGAAACCCAGACCCCTTAGTCTTACCACACCTTTCCCCTCCCATCCACAGAGTTGATTTGAGAGCAGTTGTGTGTCTTTGTCCTTCCTGACTCCTGGCCAGAGTTGATGGGTGTAGTGGAGGCAAGCTGGTACCTTCATGGGAAATTTCAACTGAGACAGAAACTTGGTCCTGTACCATGTAAGCCCAGGAGCTGTTGGTGGCCTTCCCAACTGGAAACAGGGGAAGATAGCCCATAGTCAAAAGGAAGAATGAAGTCGAGTGTCAAAAAAAATAGAAAGAACACCCTTCTTGGACTCCTCACAGTGTCCCCCAGTCCTGTGCCTTTCCTGGGTCCTGTGGTCTCTTTGTTCTCGGACACCATGAACTTCTGCAGTATGTATCTTTCCACTGAATTTAGGTTTTGCTCAAGCCATCTCCCATGGGTTTCTGTAACCTACAACCAGAAGAGCCTGAGGAAGGTGCCAGGCCTCTGTAGCTCAGTTTTGTGACCTAGGAGAGTCTCGGTCCTTGTAAAAGATGAGCATGTTCCCTGCCCACAATAACAGCACCAACCCCCTCAAGGAAGCCCTCGCTGCTCCCTATGCTGAGCCAGACCCTCCTGGCTCTGTGCTCCCCGGCTCTCTTGACAGGATTCTTCCATGGCCCTTAGCCCTCGCCGGTGGTCACTCACAAGTCTGACCAAGAGATCTTACTTGCAGGCAAGAACTGGGTCACCCCCGTGACAGACCCCTCTACTATCCTCGTGTTTGCTAGCATGTGTACTGGGGTGCACACACTGCCAGCTTGCTTAAGTTAATGAGAGGTTGCTTGTTTATTTTCCACTAATGATAGGAATTTTTCCTTCATCCTGCGAATAGTGTGCATGGAGCTTACACTTTGAACTTGCCAATTAGTCTCTGTGGGTTGGAATCATCTCTTTGTGATGACTGGGTTGCTTTGAGTAAGATGCTTGACTTCTCCACTCCTTCCTTTTCAAGATAATCTCTGGGTGTGGGGAAATGGGGGAGCTCAGCGTGGTGGGGAGGAGTAGATTCTGACTCTATTGGTTCAGTTCCTGCAGTGTCTTTTGCCTCCTGTATGCCACAAGAATAGCCACTGCACCATGCTGGCCTCTGGGGCAGAAATTTGTAGCTTGTGTATTTGCTATTGGCTTCTTGGCTCCATCTCAGCCTCATGGTTCTCCCCACAAAGTTGGCCCTGACCTTGACCCTTGCTGAGGTCCTATCCTGTATCCTGGGTGATCTGCCTTGCCCCCTTTGGTACAGGATCTCTTTGACCCTGGGTAGCAAACCTCACCAGCCACATCCTTGGCCAACTTCTGCTTCTTCTACAGGCTGTCTGTAAATCTCAGAGTCCCTTCTAGACCACACTTAAGCCAAGGAAAGCTTGACAATGCTAACGCAGGCTCCTTCCTGCCAGATCTGCTGCACCAGACTTTCTACAGCCACCCCATTCCTCCAAAAGTTTCCTCATTGAGATGGTCCCTTCCCAGGATCCCAAACAGAAATCAAGGTGAAAATCCCTCTGCTACTAGCTACCTCACCAATCTTTCGAACACATAGGATCTGCAGTTTAGGCCTGGAGGGAGAGGAGTCATATCTCTGAATGTTTGCTTACCTCTTTCTGATCCTCTCCACTTTGCTGGCTCAAAAGGGACATGCTACCCCCTCCCATTTTGTCAAACGGGAACCCCTCTTCAAGTCATTTCTTTCCTTTTATCTAGGCCAGTAAATCTCCAGGCCTCATTGCCCCAAGCATAGGGCCTGAGGAAGGAGTGATATGCTGAATCCTCCAGGTTTCAACCAATCTATAAGCTGCAGGGTAGTGAAGAGTTTGAGGCCACCAAAGATGAAAATATACTGGTTTAGCAGACACAAAACATTATACCTACTAAACATATTGAATCCCTAGAGCTTTACATATATTATAACTAATAAATATTATATTTTATATTGTACTATATATCATATCATATATTTTATAGCAGGCCCACCTGTTGGTATTATCAGCCTCATTTTATAGATGAGGAAACTAGGATCAGACAGGTTATGTTGCAAGTGCACAGAGGCAGGATTCAGGCCCAGATCTGTAGGATTCCCAAGTTCTGTTCATCACTGTATACTGTCTTCTGGGCATGCCCTACTAGTTGTCACATGGAACATTCACTACCAGTAGTCACTGAACAAGTGGATGATGAAAGAATGGGTAGAGGGATTTCCACCAAAAAAACCTAAAGAAATCTCAACATATCTAAACAACGGTAGAGATAAATAAGAATTTCACTATAGTTTTTGATACTAAATGTCTCTCTTTCATGCTTTGCAGCTAAAAATAAAAACACTTTTGTGTAATATAACATCTGGCCATCGTAAGGGTCAAGTGAGGTAGAAGAGAGGGCAGGTGCTATGAAGCCCATTTTATAATGGAAGAAACTGAGGCTCAACATTCATCAGGATGCACAAAACAACACATCTGGTAAGCAGACTTCTGGATAACTTTCCCTCTGTCTACATATGACATGGCACCATAGTAACTATTGATTGATATAAAATAACTTGTGAGCTTTATATCTAATAACACAGTGATAATCCCATTTATTTGTGGATTGCTTATCCAGAATACCCAACTATCCTAAAAACAATGAGAAAGAGAATGTAGTTGAAATAAAGAGTCATTAGGGCCAAAACAGATGCCATAGGAAAACCCTTAAAGGTCATGTGGTCCCTTGATAAGAGATTCCCTCAAGCTCTCATTCAAACCCTATTTTCTCTTTTTTTGCAGTTAAGTATTATTTGTTTAGATAAAAAAGGCCTCATATAATTAATCTTCAGCCGACAGTAGATTAAAGATACCAAATAAGAGCAGGAAGGCAGGCATACTATCTACAAGAATATAATGAAGGAGAAGGAAGATTATAAAAAGCACACAGAAGCCCTATGAAAGCATAACAACTAGGGTCAGTCGTGAGCAGAAAAAACCACATATGCTTTAATGAACTCCAGTGTGTCCTAACTGATGTTTGAGAGGGCAGGCACAAGAAGGTTCCTTAGGAAATTTGATCTTGCTTCTACTGCAACCCTTTGTTCTTTTTAAATGAAATGGTCAGTGACTATATCAGTTATATGCCACTGTGACAAATTATAACAAACTTAGTATCTTCAACACAAATATATTATCCTATACTTATGAACATTAGAAACCCCAAATCGGTCTTGCAGCCTAAACTCAAGGTGTTGATTTTAGATCTGTGTCCCTTCTGGAGGCTATAGAAGAGAATTTGTTTCCTTGCCTTTCCAGCCTTTAGAGGTACCTTCATTCCGTGGCTCATGTTCCTGTCCTCTCATCGCTCCAACCTCTGCTTCCATGAGCATGTGTCCCACTCTCACTTTGACGCTTCCATCTCTTTTAAAAGAACCCTTACAATTATTTGGGGCCTACCCAGATAGTCCAGGATAACTTTCCTATTTCAAGCTCTATAAAATTCTAAACATCTGCAAAATATCTTTAGCTATGTAAAGTAACATAGTCACAGATTCCAGAATTAGGACATAAACATCTTTGGGGGGCCATTATACAGGCTACCACCTTGGCAAATGAATTTTATAATCAATGTCACCATTCTACCTTCCGAAAGCATTGCTCCATGGCAGGGGAAATGGAGACAGCCCACCCTTGGGGGCCACTTGTTCTTCTCTAAATGGCCAAGATGAGGTATTCAGCAGATTTTGCAAAAGGCAAAAAATGGAATGCAAACGTACACAAAAGAGCTGGCTCAAACATGCAAAGCAAATGTACAAGGAAACTTTGGTTTTATTACCACAAGCTGAAAAGAAGAAATGAAAGCCACTACATAGTGTCTGGTTTGAAGGAAAGACAGCAGCCTTCGAGTTGGAGTTTCCCACACATCTCATGTCAAAAATGCACACAAGGACTGATGTTTACTCTTGATGACCTTGCTCAACAGGAAGAGTTTTGTCACAATGCTAATATGGAAATAGGTGTCCTCGAGGCTTTTACACAATGTCTCAATCCAAGTGGCTAAATTTAAAGAGGAAAACTTCAGCTCACAGAGATTTCACATATGTGGAATATGGGATAAGAACTGGAGAAAAGTAAGGACTCCTAGATCATGAGCTCTTGGCCCAGGACCCAAGAACCCCTAGAAGATTTTTTTTTAAATAAGTTTTTCCAGTGCTTTGTTAAACTCTGCTGTCTCCATGTGCCTCTTGGAACTATAGCCACCATGTATTTTTAGCTTTGGCCCCCTTGCTACCTTGGGGAGGTGAATCTCCTCTCTCTCTCTCTTTCTCTCTCTTTCTTTCTGATTTACTTTCTAAATAAACTGCTTGAAAACTTAAAAAAAAGTTTCAAGGGTGTATGCTTTTTAAAATTCTTGTGTTTCGTGTGTAAATTTTAGTGTGTTTGCCTTACGTACATTTTTTTCTGGAAAGAGAATCCACAGCTTTCATTAGATTCTCAAAGGGCTCTGTGACACTATAAAATCTAAGATTCTTTACATAAGGTAATTAATTAGGAACAAATGAAAAGGTCTCATATTTTTAATTTCCTGATCCAAGGCACTGCTTTATTTTATCTATGAAATCTGCTTAAGATCAGCATAGGCACCAACACGTAAGCAAGTGCTAGAAATCACCCTAGGCAACCACTCGAAGGACATTGTATACCAAGAAATTCAGGTTTCTGCTTTATGGGCATAGTGGCTTTGCGAGTTTCCCAATGAGGGGCTTTATGTACAGATTTCAGTTCTGATCTTGTGGATGAAAAATGACAAAAAGCAAAAGCAATTTGATGATATTTAAGTAAATTGATTTGCTAGATGGTACAGCAAGTCAATGGTGAGGGCAGAAATCTTTATAAGTTTTCTTAACTTTCCTGTCTATATCAGTGCCCGATCAACAGGAGTGACCAATAGTAGGTAATCAATAAATATGTATTGAATAAATGAATCAAAGAATTTTCTAGAATTCGATGAAGACTGTGGATTCAATTAAATTAGGCTGATTTTTAAATTTCTGTTACCATTAATAAGAAATGTGTTAGATTTTATTTGAAAGCCACACATTGGCATTGAACAGAAAATTCTAGCAACTTCATTTACATTTTTTTTTTAGATTGGAAAATATAGTTTATTTAGAAAGTAAATTAGAAAGAGAGAAAGAGAAAGGGGGATTCACCTCCCCAAGGGAGAGGAGAAAGCCAAAGCTTAAGAAAACATGGCCTGGCCATAACTCAAAGAGCACATGAATTCACCATAGCTTAGCAAGGCAATGGCCTATTTATATTGCTTTAATATTGAAAGTCTGAAAATTGCTTACTATATATTTTGACTTTCATCAAAGTACTAGTTCCCTTATTTTTTTAAATTCGCATATGAAAGAAAATGAGGAGGAAAGGCCACTACCTGATTATTTCCCCATTTATAATCATATAATTTAGGACATACAACCCGGTGGAAATAAAAGAGGCAAGTTTCAAAGGTAACAATGGCAAGATGAAAGGTTTCTGTTGTTATTGATTAAGAACGAACTATTTCCCTGCATGATAGAATCCAAGTACCTTATTCGTGGGTGTCCTGTGCTAATCGGATTGTCTTCGGTGCAGCTGTCATAAGCCTAGTAAGGATCACGTCTACATGCATATTTTGAGGCAGGCCTACCAAACAGCAGCCTTTAAAACCACGGGTCTATTTTGAAGTCTGAGCAGTTTCTCACGTCAAAGAGTGGAAAGAAAGTCTCTGAATCCAAAATTAAGAGATCTTTCTTCATGGCATGGAGCCATGAGGTCTTCTGACCCCTACAGGAGAGAAATCATACCAGAGTTTTTGAAATGAGGTGCTGGCTGAGTGCTTTATCTGCACAGATCAGTTTGCAGGGAGACAACTTTGTATGAGCCATGCTACAGAAAACATCTGGTTAAATGACCCCACTGTCTTTTGAGCTCTGGAAGAGTAGGGGCACTAGTGCCACAGAGCAAAGTGAGAAGATGGTAGTTTTAAAGGGAATAACCTGTTCTTAAATTGTATTCCAGCAAAGCAGTGAATGCAGGGAAATGGATGGTCCAGTGAGTGCAGGGGAATCGATGATTTAGTGAATGACCTGAGAGTCTAATTCCAGGAGAACATTGCGGGATGAGGTCTAAAGACAGAGTCACTCTTGGTCAAAGCAAACTGGGCAGGTAGAAGTGCTATTAGTAACTTTAGGTCATACCCAAGATGAAAACTCAGGTACAAGGCAGAGTGTGGTTTGAGAGATCAGGTCACTCCCAGTGAGATTTCCACAACAATCTGTGGGGTGGGTACCTGAGGCCATTCTAGCTCCATAGGAAGGACCAAGAGCTTGCTAAAGGCAGGGGCCTGGTATGTAAGAGTAATGGGTGGGAATCAGATGAGGAGAGAACCTACACTGGAAGGTCAGGCCCAGACACTGAGCCAGCAGGCAGCACTGAGGACCTATGGAACCAGGGCTCACCCCAAAGCCCTGAGATAGACTAGTCCCTAATTTCAGACATCTCTAGCTATGGATAGCTGACATATCTTCTTGCTCTGGAATAAACTGAATAAGGACCTGGAAGGACTGTCATTTTCTGGGAAAAGTTATGAGAAACAAGGTTTAACACACCTGAGGAGAATTCACATTCCCATCAACCTGGAGCAAGTTGCCTGCGAATGTCTTGGTTGGCCTCAGACTCTCAGCTGAATCCAGACCTGTTCAAGGAATGTGGGAGACAGGGGTCTGAAACCAGCTTCACCCGGACCTTGGCCTAGTGGCAATATCCTTGCCCTGTGAATTGCTGTCGAAATACATGGAAGTAGATGAGAGGAGACATTGTTTTAGTAAAACATATAAATGATTTTTATTGTGAAATTTAATAACCATGTAGATATATTACAGCAGTTATTTTATCTGGATTATGTTTTGGCCTGTGATTTCTATTCAACAGCAATCATTTATTTTTACTTTTATATCCTCCTGCAAAACATTTAATTAAAATGTGAATGACTAAAATCATAATGGTCTCTTGAAAGCAAGAGGTGGGAAACAGTTATTTGCAGGGATGTGGAAGAAAATGACAGAAAAGATTCTGGCTTTGGAATCTGTCACAGGGCTTCCATTCTGGGCTTTGATTCCAGATAGGCCATCAGGAGCTCCCCAGTCCTCAGTTTCTATAATGTTCTTCATGCATTATGTGCTCTTAACTTGATTCAGGAGTCACGGCCCTGCCCTTGACTCCTGGGGAGAATGAAAACAAGACAGATGCCAGTCTCACTTGCCAGTTCTGGAGAGATTTTTCAACCTCGTGGGGCATGAGGGTACATAATAGGTTATCCCAAACCCTGTTCCAAGGGATAAATATTGACAAAGGATTCTCCAACCTCTAGTTTCAACATATTTAACAAGCCCCAGACAGTTAACCTCACCACCTTCTTCTCACATTCCTGTCTCAGTTTCCATCACAATAATGAACCACGCCCCAAGACAAGCACCATTAGTATTATTAGAATACTTGAAAGGAGTCAGCCAGAAAATGTGACCTTTGCTCCAAACTTGAAGATGCTTATCTTGAAAAGTTTTCTGTGGTTCTTTCTGAATATAGTTTGCTGTCCTTTTGGGAGATGGAGCAATCACATAATTTTCTAATGATTGTTTCTGATCATTAGAAAAATTCAGTGCTTTCGGACTGGCGTGATCCAAAATGCAAGACTCAAATGCTTCCCAAAGCATAGCACCAAAGAAATAGGTGGGATCTGCTAAAACCCTTAACAATCTATATAATGCAGATCAGCCAACCCTACCCCAATCTTTAATCTCATACAATGCTCTGATTATCTACTACTACAAGCAAATGACCCCCCAAAATTTAGGGGTTTAAAACAATAAACATTTTAATTTTTCTTTTGCTGGCAGGGCTTAGCTGGGTGATTCTTCTGCTTTAAGAAGTGTCAACTGGGAGATCTGGTTGGTATTCAGCTGGCAATTGGGCTACTCTGGAGGGTCTGAGATTGCATAACTCTGGTCTGGAAGGTCAAAGTTGGTCTCACCTACATGGCTGTTGCCTTTGCAGGGATGGCTGAAAGGCTGGATCTGCAGGGCCCTCCTCCATCTCCATATGATCTCAGGGTCTATGTGAGGTCTCTATAGCAAAATATTCAGACTCCTTATATAGAAGCTCAAGGATCCAATGGACCAAGGCAGAAGCTGCCAGTCATCTGAAAAACTGAGCTTGGCACTAGCCCAGGGACACTTCTCTGGACTGTATTAGTCAAAGCAGTCATGGGTCAGCTGGATTAAAAAAGAGGGGAAAAAATCCCATCTCTCAATAGTAGGCATGTCAAAGAATTTGAGACCATCAATCCATCATATGCACACACATGGTGACAAAGATTTTCTCCTTGACTTAATCTAGCCAGGCTCCTCTGAGCCCTCTTCTCCACTCGGCCTCCACTTTGGCCTATAAAGACTTGAACAAACACGAGCACAGTTCCTAACAGCTCAAGGCCACATCCCTAGGCTGGCTCTATCCCTGCTTAAAGTAATTACCTTCCTGAGAAACCTCAAGGCTGCCAAAAGAGTTTACTGTTATTCCAGTCAACATCTGAAGAGCAGGCCCCTGTCTCCCAGCCTCTGTGGGAGGAGAACCTAACTTCAATTAGCTTCAGTTCGTAAGCCCAGGTGGGTTTCACACAGACCAGCCCCGGCCTTTCTGCTTTATGTAATTTTTCACTTTCCTCACTCTCCTGAGTCCCCACCACCCTTCTTCCTATTACTTTATTCTCTCTTAGTAAAATGCCACTGGTATTTAAACCTTGGTATAGATCAAGATTAGTTCAATTCATACTGAACTCTTTTTCCTGTTAAATAGTATACTGCAGATTAAAATTTGTCCTTGCTGCTTCAACTAGTGTCCTGCTTTATCTTTGACAATAGGCACACACACACACAGACTCTAAAACTATATAATAAAAGGGAATGCAAAATGATAGCGAGTCACTTTTGAAAGCACACTTTGGGGTGTGGGTGGAAAAGAAAATTGCAAGCCAAGTCAGACTGACCCCCGAGGCTTCTGACCCTTAAGCCAGGTACCAGTCACACTGCCAGCTCTGTAATTTCCACTTAAGGCAGCATTATCCTCCCACCTGAAACAAATCTCAAAGCGTGGCAAGAAGTCATTCATCCCAGCTGAGGGCAGTCTGGGCATCTCTGAACTGCTGAAAGAGGACCTGCTGCTGCAGGCGCAGAGACCAAGGCCCCTCTGTCCTCTCTCTCTGACAAGTGAACATGGGTCTGGCTACACCCTACATTCTTGCTCCTCAGAACATCACTGGCTTGGAGGCCTGAGTCAGCAGGGCAATACCAGCACTGTGCCTCTCCACTCCCCTGAGCTGGGTCAGGCCAGAAGTCTTGAAGGAAATGAACTGTTGTCTTACAAAAATTGTGACAGACCAGGAGGAACTTGCACGACTTCAGACTTAGCAGCCTGACAACATAACATTCTCATTTCTTGTTTTTTCTCTGCCTAGTTATGGGACTGCCTCTCAAAGCCTCTCTCGAGCTCTGCCCTTATTGTATCTTTTGCTGACCTGATTCCTCGGCATTTGCATTAGGGTTTAGTTCTGAGACCCAAATTTGCTGCTTTTAATGTCTTTCTTTTTACATAACGTTCCTGAGAACATTTTTTAAAAATACTCTTATCTACTTCACCATCCTATCATACCTAACATAACCTCTCTCTTTGCTCTATTTTACTCATTCTTTTTTCCCCTCACAAGTATTTTTGAGTATCTTCCATGAGTCAGGTGCATGTTCTACAGTGATGGCACTAAATAACCTGCACTCCAGGAACCTGCAACCAATGGGGGAAACAGATGAGTTCACTAATGATGACATGTCTGGAGAGCACTTAGGACAGAGCAAATGTGCTTGGCTAGGGACAGGGAAGTTTTCTGAGAAGAGGCAGGCTTGAAGGAGAGGGAGTGGAGTCATTCTGGACAACAAGGTGAAGGACACTCCAGGTGAGCAAATTCGCATGCAAAGGCACTAGCATTAATATCTTGGGTTCTCTGGGGTTATCACAGGCAACTTGGTGTGAGTAGTACACAGGACACAAAGTGATTAGAGATATGGCCAATGAGATGAGCAGGCTCTAGATAACGAATGACTCCACGAATCCTTCTGAGTTATTCCCTCTTGATTTGGGGGGCAAGGGGGAGCTTTGGCAGGTCGTCAGCAATAGGGTGATATGACCTATTGTGTTTATTATTTTCCTTTAACTCTAATTTTATTTTTAAATTGTGCTCCTGAAGGTTTCTTTTCCTCTAAATGTCTATATCATCTTAACATAAGTTTATTTAGGAATAAATTTATGCTGATTGTTTTTCCAAATCTATAAAAAGATATCTATCCCCACTCTTCCTTCCTTCCCATCACTCTCCCATTAGATGTGGATTTAGATTCAACATGTGGAACATTTGATTCGTGCTAGGTACTATGTGAAGCAATGTTATAATCTTCTCCCCTCTTCCCTTACCCTGTCTTTTTCCTAACTTCTGGTACAATGACTTGAAATATCAGGGAAAGACCTTCAGTCCTAATGTGGAAATTTCAAAGAAACCTGGAATGAACTGGTCTGAGCTTATATTGTGCATTTGAGCATCTGGGGGCTTGATTCCCTCCTGCCTATGCAGTAAAATAGTCACTGTCCACTGAAGTAAGGGTCAGTTCTCAGGGTTTCTATTTGTTTAGCTTCTTAACCTCTAAGACCAGTCGACCATGACCACCGTAGTCTGGCCATGTTATTTAAGAATCCCATACAACTGCAGTGTCCTGCATTATGACCCTGGACCATGAAGCTGTTTTTAGCACTCTGTTCATATTTAATTTGAAACTTACTGGACTTTGCTTGGGTTTTCTCCATGAAATTGTCTTCAGGAGAGGTTTAACTAATCTAGAGTGTGTGTGTGTGTGTGTGTGTGTGTGTGTGTGTGTGTGTGTGTGTGTGTTGGAGTCTCGCTCTGTTGCCCAGACTGGAGTGCAGTGGCCACTCCTGGCCACTGCAGCCTTGTCCTGCCGGGCTCCAGCAATCCTTCTGCCTCAGCCTTCCAAGTAGCTGGAACTACAGGCGCGCGCTACCACGCCTGGCTATTTTTTTGATTTATTGTAGAGATGAGGTCTCACCAAGTTGCCCAGGCAGGTCTCGATCCCTCGGGCTCAGGAAATCCACTCACCTCAGCCTCCCAAGGCGCAGGATTACAGGCCAAGCCACCAAGCCCAGCTAGAATTTTATTTAATGTAGTGACAAACTCCTAGTAAGGCGGGAGCCAGTCTTGTTCATAATAGCCCATTGACACAGGTTAGCTTGACTCATTTAAGTCTCAGCTGAGATTTGCATAAAGATTTCTGTTTCCATGAGCTCCCCAGAACAAGAGTTAGGAAAAAAAGTGCCTTTAGGGAGCATCTGTCCACCCAGCATTAAAAGAGAAACACAGGGATGAATAGGCAGAAAAGTGTTCTTCCTTTCACCTTCCAAAAACTCATAACACAAGGTAATCACACATTTTTAATTTTGAAAAACACAATTTACATATATCTATCTATAATAGACATGGTGGACAGTTGACTCCCAATATACCATACGCCCCTTCTTTTAGGCTACTAATTTTCTGCTGAGCACATTGCCCACAGAATAAAAACCACCTGGCTCAGCCTCCCTTGCAGTTAGGAGTGGCCATGTGACTCAGTTTCCCAGCATCTCTGAGCAACTGAGATATAAGAGAAATGTTAAGAAAGACCTTTGGAGCCGGGCTCGGTGGCTCAACCTGTAATCCCGCGCCTTTGGGAGGCTGAGGTGATTGGATTGCCTGAGCCCGCAGGTTCGAGACCTACCTGGGCAGGCGAGACCTCATCTCTACAATAAATCAAAAAAATTTGCCGGGCGTGGTAGCGTGCGCCTATAGTTCCGGCTACTTGGAAGGCTGAGGCGGAAGGATCGCTGGAGCCCAGCAGGTCGAGGTTGCGGTGGCCAGGAGCGGCCACTGCACTCCAGTCTGGGCGACAGTGAGACTCCAACTCAAAAAAAAGAAAGACTTTTGGGAGAAGTTCCTTATAAAGGAAGATTGAGCTCTACTCTCCTTCCTCTGCTTCCGTCTACTTCAGGCCTAGAACATAGACATGATGGCTTGAACTCTAGCAGTCATTTTAGACACTCAGCTGATTTTTTTTTTTTTTTTTGAGTTGGAGTCTCCTCTGTCGCCCAGACTGAAATGCAGTGGCCGCTCCCGGCCACCACAGCCTCGATCTGCTGGGCTCCGGCGATTCTTCCGTCTCAGCCTTCCGAGTAGCCAGAATTACAGGCATGCGCTACCACGCCTGGCTGATTTTTTGATTTATTGTAGAGATGAGGTCTCGCTGCCCAGGCGGGTCTCAAACCCGCGGGCTCAGGCAATCCACTCACCTCAGCCTCCTAAAGGTGCGGGATTACAGGCTGAGCCACCGAGCCCGGCTCCTCAGCTGATCTTAAGGACAAGGTCAGCTCTAGGCTGGTTGGACAGGAAAATAGAAGCTTAGGTTCCTGAATACACCATGGGACTACCATACCAACTCTGAACTGTCTACCCCTGGATTTTTAAAATCTAAACATAAATGAGTGAATGAATGAACTCCAACTTGTTTATACTGTATTTATTTTGTTTTATTCTATTATGTACATTCAAACATAACTCTGTAACTTGGAGATCTAGGTAAAAGTGGTTTAATCCAACCCTATCCCCAATCTATAGCATATGGGGGGAGGTCTAAAGACTTTTCCAAAGGATCTGTGAATTTCTGAGGTATATATTTGCATGGTCCCTCCATCTGTGCACTTGTTTCTATTTGTGTCTTCTTAGCTCTGCCCTGCTCTGATCCAAATATGAAGCTCAGTCTCCTCATTGGTTTTCACAAAAAAAATCATCCAAGATCTGGGCAAAGTATCATCTCATGGCACAGAAACATACAAATCTACATCACACCTTCCTATTAGCTGTGGTCTTTTTGCCACCCAGGCTCCCAGCACTTATCTCATGGCTTTTTAGTCAGGAAGAACCTCATGTCTCGTCTGTCACCTGTTTCTCCCTTCTCTCTCTCTCTCTCTCCTTTCTCTGCTCCTGTCCCCTTCCATGTGTCCACATTTTTTGGCTTTACATATAAAGAGATTTCCTTTGCCATGGCTCCTTTTCCTAAGCTCAAACAACTCATCAGAAAAAAAAAGATGATCTGAATAGATATTTTTTCTAAAGAAAACATACAAATGGCCAATACATATATGAAAAACTGCTCAACATCACTAATCATCAGGGAAATGCAAATCAAAATCAAAATCATATAATCTCACCCCAATTAAAATGGCTATTAATCAAAAAGGCAATATATAACTGATGCTGATGAGGATGTGTTGGAAGAGGAATGCTAGTACACTATTGGTGGGAATGTAAATTAGTGTAGTCACTATAGAAAACAGTATGGAGGTTCCTCAAAAAAACAAAAATAGATCTGCCATAGGATCCAGCAATCCCACTGCTGGTTGTATGTCCAAGAGAAAGGAAATTAGCATATGGAAGATATATCTGCACTCCCATGTTTATTGCAGTAATATTCACAATAGCAAAAATATGGAATCAACCTAAGTATCCAACAACAGATGAATGGGTAAAGGAAATGTGGTGTATATAAATATATATATATTTCGGTATATATATATATATATATATATATATACTGAAATACTATTAAGCCATTAAAAAGAATGAAATCCTTTCATTTGAACTCTAGCAGTCATTTTAGACCTTCAACTGATCTTAAGTTCCAACATGAATGGAACTAACTAGAGGTCATCATAGTAAGTGAAATAAGTCAAGCACAGAAAGACAAATGTCACATGGTCTCACTCATATGTGGGAGCTAAAACAGGTGATCTCATACAGGTAGAGAGCAGAATGATGGTTACCAGAGGCTTGGAAAGGTGAAGGTGGGGGGAATGAGAAGAGGTTGGTTAATGGGTATAAAAATGCAGTAAGATAAAAGGAATAAATCCTAGTATTCAATAGTACAGTAAGATGATGATAGTTAGCAATAACTTATATTTCAAAATAGCTAGAAGAGAGGATTTTAAATATTCCCAACACAAAGAAATAATAAATACTTGAGGCGATGGATGTTCCAATTACCCTGATTTAATTATTACAAATTGTACACATGTATTACAATATCACATATGCCCCATAAATATGTGCAATTACTATGTATCAAGGACAAAAATCTCTATTTAAAGACATTCAAAAAATTTCAATGTTACTTGAAAAGTTGACAAGGATAATGTTAATTCATCATTAGCCTTAAATTTATCTAACAGTTACTGCTCGGTTTTTAAACACACATTGTCTCTGCAATCCTCACAATTTTCCTTAATATTGGCATTACATACCTCATTTTATAGTGAAATAAAGCAATACTCAGAAAGGTAGAGCAGCTTGCTCCAGGGCACACCGCTACTAAGAGGTGAAGTCATGACGTAGGTCCCCTCATCCTGAGCCCAGAGCTTTTTTAATTAGCCCACATGCATCCTTGGCATGGATTAAGTTACCATTTCCTTAGCAGAGAGAGCAGGAGCAGAAGAGAATGAGGTCAGAATTAATCAGCCCTGACGAGGGAGGAGAGGGTCTGCAAAGAGTCTGGATTTGGCAGGTCAGAATCCAGGACTGCTGGGCAGACAGAAGCAACAAGAGGGCAGCGTAGACTTGGGCATTAGAAAGAGGAGGAGCCGGGCTCGGTGGCTCAGCCTGTAATCCCGCACTTTGGGAGGCTGAGGTGAGTGGATTGCCTGAGCCCGCGGATTCGAGACCCGCCTGGGCAACTTGGCGAGACCTCATCTCCACAATAAATCAAAAAATTAGCTAGGCGTGGAAGCACGCCTGTAGTTCCAGCTACTTGGAAGGCTGAGGCAGAAGGATCACCGGAGCCCAGCAGGTCGAGTCTGCGGTGGCCGGGAGCGGCCACTGCACTCCAGTCTGGGCGACAGAGTGAGACTCCAACTCAGAAAAAAAAAAAAAAAGAAAGAGGAGGAAGCCTCAGACGAGTGGTGCCTTGGTGACAGCACCAATTTTTACAGGATCTCCCACCACCCAGGTCTTTTTTTTTTTTTTTTTTGATAATGAACTTGCTTTCAATGAGATGGTCCAGGCCAATGTAAGTCAAAAAATATTCAGGAAGCATATTCATACTGAACAAGCCAAAACCACAGGTGCAGCATTTGGGAATCCTAAACCCTCAACTTCCTCGGCCGAAGGGAAAGCAGTGGTTTGAACCAGCACTCTCGGAGTAAAGTTACAAAGTGCTTCAAGGAAAAAAAAATCTCATTCTCAAGAGCAGATTTGGAGAAAATCAAAATGAGAGTGTCTCATAAGTGGGCCCTTAAAATTGGGCGCAGGAGCACAAAGTGGGAAACAACTTACACTGGGCATTACTTGCAGGGGGGAGGGAGGAAAGAGTGGGGAGGATAGTGGGCACACAAGCACCACTGGGTACCATGTCTGCCATCAGGGAGAGTTTACTTATGTAGCAGATCCTCACATGTACCCCACAACTCTAAAATTAAAATTTTTTGAAAATTGGAGCATCTGACAGGGGGCCTGTAGGAACATCACACAGGGTCCGACCAGCTGTGATAAGCCAGAGGTGGGTCCAGAGCCTTTCAGCAGGTTGTTCGGAGATCCTGTCGTTTGCACTCAGCACTCAGTGAACTAAGTCAGAACTGTCAGGGACAATGAGACCAGTCAGTCTGAGAGGCACCTGTGCAAATGGGAGAGACTCCCAATCTTGGTGACACAGAAAGGGAGGTTTTATTTAGTGGTGTATGCATACATCCTTTGTTTTAGCATTGGTTGACAAACCACTTCCTAATATCTGTATTCTTCTTTTGACCTTACCCAGCAGAAACTCGCCCTCCAAGCATGAAAATCACTTCCATTTGCTGAAAACCTACTATGTGCCAGGTACTACCATGCATACCCCTACACAGTAGATCATCTCACCTCCCTTTTCCAGATAAGGAGTCTCACTTCTGGAAACAGTAAGGACCTTGCTCAATGCTACACAATTAAGTCAGTGACACCCATGGGGACCATCCCCAAAGCCTGAACATGCCAGATTGTTTCAGGACATACCACCCTTGGGATGGTTGTAGGTGACATCCTGGCCCACATACACATGGCGAAGGGCATAAAACTTGCACATAGCCTTGCACCAAGAAATCTTTCTCACCCTAATGTTTTCCAGGCCTGCTCACAGCTATACATTTAGACTAGGAGGGTCTCAGGAGACCCAAAGCCTGGCCAACTGCTTTTCAGGAAGCCCTTGAGAGATTTCTTACCAATCTATGGGTTGGACAAATCAAACTGTGCACACTCCAAATGTGCTGCACAGTATCCAGAAGGTATTCAATAAATACTGCCTCTTCCTATCCATGCCATTTCCCCATATATTACATCTTGGCAACTACCATGGGTGTCCTAGAATACTCTTAAAGATGGCCCAGGTTACAGGTTTCATCACACTCCTCCTAGGGTAATAGCCAGATTCTCTAAGCACTTACTTCTTGCCTGGCATGCTACTTTGGATACATCATCTATTTGAGTCCTTCCAATAGCTCCATGAGTCAAATATTACCATTATTCCATTATAAACAAGAAAACTGAAGGGTAGAAGTTTATGTCACTAGTCTAATATATTACTCAGAGGTAAATTGTAGACATGAGATTTGAACATGGGCCTCTCTGTCCTCACAATCGGTGTCCCTAATCAGTTCATTATTCTGCTTCCCCAGGAAGTCTCTAGAACGTCTCTAGGCCTCAGCTCTGTGGTGGTCCTGTTGACCCCCAAAGCTTCCCTTGACCACGGGGTCTGGGGCTATATGCAGTAGCATTTTAGCCTCAGAGAAAGTCACAGGCCCATAGGTGACCAAGGATAACCAAAAGTATCCCTAGCATTCATGGCCCAACCTAGACTGGGGGTGTCAGTAGGGAAATGCTCTGATTTGTGCTCTGCTGCAGGTTTGGAAATTTAGCCCCATTGGCGTTTCATAAGACTAATGCCTGCACAAGAAATCTTCAAACTATAAAAGTTGGTATTAATATTTCCTAAACCCTGAAAAAGGGTATGGCTTTAAAATTCTACCTGCTACTTCAAATGTTTTTTTCTTTTAATTGCTACCAATTTAGATAGCTTCCATACTATTTCAAAGATCATAATAAGCTTAAGAGCCTAAGCAGAGAGAAAAAGAACAGCATGATGTCCCACACTTATCTAAATTATGGAACTTTGGCCCTATCCTCTTATCTTGTCTAAGAATGGCATGTGACTTTGTTGTATTCTATTTTAGAACAAAGCACTTATATTATATGTCTTTTCTGTATCTATGATCTGCTTTAGTTTTTATTTTTCTTTTCCAGAAAAAGAGTGTTCAGTTCTCATCTTCAAAGCAGAAAATCAGTCTCTTAACAATGAACAAATCATCCACAGGTGGAAAATGTAGACACTTTGAAATCCTGGAAAAGAAAGATAAAGATGCATTGTGCACAGTCAAGTAAATGTGAATCGGTTCATTCTAACTCATCTTTTTTCTCATTAGATATAAAACCCAGCCATGCAAAGTGTGCATTATTTTCTGCACTGCTCATTTTCTGTATACCAGACGAAAGGCCTTGAGAGAATTTGACCCTCCAAGGAAGAGGGTAGCTTCTCCAGAGGAAAGGCATTACTTGACCAGAATTTTCTTTAACAACAAAATAAGGAACCCTACCTTGCCAGGCAAAGCTGTTTAAAACATAATTAATAACAAATAATACTTTCTACAATCTGCAGGCGCTGCTTATCAAATTGCTAAAAGTTTATGTGTATGTGGTTAGTTTCTTCTTCTTCTTCTTCTTCTTCTTCTTCTTCAGTTTTAGTTTAGTTTTGTTTTGCAAGAAGGAAAGGGGAAGGGCCTCCTAGCCAACCCAACAGCGCAATTCTGGCAGCCTCAAGGTTCATGTGGTTTATGGTCACTGACTTGAGCCAGGAAGCACAAAGTGCCTGTTGCTGCCGCTGTGCAACTTGGGTTTTTTATTTCTCCTGCAGCTTTAGCTTGGAAGAACTTGCACACCAGGGACTCCCTCCAGCTCTTCTTAGACCCAGGCCTGTGTGACTCTCTCAAGGTTCCACAATAACGAGTTACGGGGCTGTGAGTGTCTGTGTGTTTTTATTTGATTCACACTTACTGCAAAGTGTATGTGAGATCGTGGGTGTGTGTGTCAAAGAGAGAGAGGAAGAGAAGGGGAGAGGCCACAGACTGATTCTGTGGCCTCAGCTGAAGTATCTCTTAGTCGGCAGCTTTTGTACACAGGTGGTCTTTCGTGGTGCATAGCTTTGAGATGAAGTCTCCCTGGAAAATCCTTATGACGGCTCCTGTATTCTTTCTTCTGCCCCTCCACTCCTTGGCCTCTTGGGCCTACGATGACCAACCTGGCACCAGCCACTCCAATGGCCACACCTGTGTAGGTATGTAAATAAATATTTTTATACTTTTATATGGATAGAACAATGGGGTGCAATACTTTGCTTACATAATAAATAGTCTATTTAATGGCATCAATAGTTGTAAGGTTCCAAGTGTGGCACCAATAACTTCACCAGCATAGAAAAACGTTGAGTTTCAGAGTAAGCTTTCGTACTATGTATGAGGGAGAACCCAAAAATAATGGAATTATTTTTGGAGAGCAGGCCCTTGTAGTATAGGCTTCCTCCACTAGGTAAATGTTTTAGGAAGACATCGGCATCAGTGTACCAGCTAGCGTTGTTGTGAGAGGCTACATTCCACTTCAGTGAATTTTTTTTTGGAGGGGGAGATTCTTTCAACATGTTTGCTCATTTCATGATGGGTGATTTAGGAGTGCACCTATCCACACTGTACTCAGTGCTCAGTAGTTTTTGACCAAAAATGGCATAACTCCCATGCCCCACCCTCCCTATTCACCCGATTTCATCCTGAGCAACTTTTTTTTATTTCCCAAGATGAAAAAAGCCCTCAGAGCAAAATGTTGTGCCAATGTAGAAGAGGTGAAACAAAAAACAGTAGAACACTAAAAGGCATCAAAATTGTTCAGTTCAAAAACTGTTTTGAGCAGTGGGCAAAGCATCTCGATAGGTGTATTACATCAAACGGAGAGTACTTTGAAGGTGACTGAAGTTTAAACATGTAAGAATAGATACACGATTTTTTATAAATAAATTCCAACTTTTTTGTGCCCCCCCCTTGTGCATATAGAAGTGTGATAGGCAGTTGCCAGTTTGATTTAGGCATAAAAGTCGTCTACCTCATTGGAGATTGGAATATAGGCAACTATCACAGGCTGAAATGCTTACTCCTTTTCATGGGCTTTGACCTGAGACAGACATCTCTGAGTCTGCATTGCTGCCTACCTCCTCCCCTTCTTTCCTATCCCTTACTGGCTGTGAAACCTTGGACTACTTAACTCTCTCCATGTTTCTGTGTCCTTATTGGTGAATTGAGGCTGGTGATACCCACCTCAAAGGGATGCTGTGAGAATTGTGATCATGCGTGTACATTTGTGGTATTTGCACACAGTAAGGACTATACCATTTTAGCTTCCTTCTTTCTCACTGGGAGACCAGACTTGGTAGCCACTTGGAAACTTTGAACCCTGACTGAGATATGGCTCCTTGACTTCTCTTTTATTGAAGTGATTTATTTCCAAGTTGTTTGGGGTTTTGTTTGTTTTGTATCTAGAGCTTCCATAATAGAGATGGACATTTAGAAGGGACAGTCCATGGAGCCACATAGAACACAGAATCTGAATAGCAGTTGTTCAATGTGCAGACCTCAACATAGAACCCTGGCTTTAAAAGTTAGAAAAAGAACCCTAGGGTAAGTATGGTGGCCATATGCTACAAATAGAAAATTTGGGCACAGATTTGACACTTATGAATTATTTCTAGAGACATTATAGAAGAATATCTAAATTAGTCCTACTTCCCCAAAACCATTGACCTCAGGTCATTTGAGATACATCTCTAGTTACAAAGTCTTTTTTTTAAGACCCAGATTCCTTGAAAATCTATTCTTCAAAGACCTGAAACAGAGATTTGTGACCCCTTAGAGCCATGCCTGGGAGATCATCCTCACTTGGTATTCAGTTTCCTTAAATAATTATTTATCATCATGTCATTTTAATCAAAATAAAGCCCTAGAGCTGGTCAAATGGAAATACACTTGAGAAAAGCTCAAGTGAAATCAGTTGTACTTCTAGGCTCATTGCAAATTAAATGTTTGAATTTAAGCAAGTTGTCTAAGATCTTTGGACCCTCACTTCAGCAAAATGGACAGGAGATATGCATTTCCCTTCCCTGTCCAATTCCCAATGGGGCCATAGGTAGTAGCTACAAGGAAGTGTTGAGGGGATTCCAGGATGGAGTTGTTCTGCTGTGTAGAAAATTACAATGATAACTATTTTGTTATACTATGACTTTATGGTTCAAGAATTGGTTCAGACCCTGGCTGGTGGTTCTTCCGCTCCATGTAGGAGTGACTGAGGTCACTAGGTGGTTTTCGGATGACAGATTGATGGGTCTGGGACCATGCAAAACAGCTTCACTCCTGTTTGGCACATTGGAGGCAAGGAATGGCTAGAAGTTTGGCTCATCACGAGCATCCATCAGAGCAGCCACACATGGTAGTCTCGAGGTAGTAGGCCTTCTTACCTGGCCACTCAGGAATTCCAGAGGGAGAATCCAAAAGACAGGAACCAGAAGCTGCCAATCTCCCAAGGGTTGGGTCTGGAAATTGGCACAGCATTGCTTCTTTCATCTTCTATTGTTCAGAGCATTCACAGGTTCCTCTACCCAGACTCAAAGGAAGGGATAATATACCCTTCCTTTTGATAGTCTCAAGAAATTTGTGTTCATCTCCACTATCCACAGGGATCCACTTTGCCACACAAAAAGAGCTGGTGGAGTCTGCTGCTGATTAGGGTTGAGGATGGTTTAGCACCCATTTCCCCAGCCGCTTACAACTTCTGGCTAGCTCTGCCTGCGTGACTCACCTGTTGTCATCATATCAGGTGGGTGCAAGAGGAGTCTGTTCATGAGAGTAACACTTACTGAGCATTGACTATGTGCTGAAGGTGGTCCAAACAGGTGTTTTACTGTTTGAAGTTGGCTCCTTGGGGAAACAGCCTCAGAAATATGTGTGCAGGGGAGTTTCGAGGAGTGTTCTTGGGGGAAAAAAAGACCAATGAGAGAGGAAGGGAAAAGAAAGAGAATGTGGACTGTGCTACAGCCATAAAAGAAGGTCTAGTCATTCCTACTGAGAATCCTGGGGCTAAAATGGCTCTTCAGAGTTGTTCTGAAGTGGGTCCAAGTTTTGGACCTCTCCTACCCCTCACTGAACAGTCACTGGATACAAACTGACCCTGAGAAAGGTGCTATCACTTTGACTGAGACATCTCTCTCATGGGAGGCAATTCCTGGCAAGGAACTCATGATGCTGGCATGATTCCTCTAACCAACTGCCCTGCAGGTAGGGGAGCAAATGTCTCCTGATAGAGATCCTGAAGTGCCCTTACTGACCGGGCCAAATGTGGGAAGTATCTTAGGAAGTCATGAGGTAAGCTCACTCACAGCTGGTGGTAAGAGGAAGAACTTCATGGAGGAGGGGAGAGAAGAGAAGGCATTACTGACAGGCCTACATTTGTTGTTGACATTCTAACAACTTTCTGAGCAAACGCAGGATTATACACCTTCAAGCCCACCAGTAGAAAGGCTTTCCCCAAACATTACCATGCGTTCACTCCTCACGTGGTCGCTGAATGACAACCATATGCCAGTCTCTGCACTCTAAGCCAGTGATACCAAGATGAAGAATTTTTTAAATGCCTGTCTTCAGAAAATTCACTGTCCAGTTTAGAAGAAAACGAGAATCTGGAGCCTTTTAAAGATTATGGTCCTGTAAAATAAATGATGAACTGGGCACTTAGTGCACTCGACAGCACCCTTCTCTGGGCCCTGTAAATCAGTGTCAGTGGTAGAGCTGGCAGAGTGCCATGAAGCACAGGGCAAAGGTGAGCAGCTTGGGAGCAGACAGCTGCCGGCCCTGCCTTAAAGTCACCAGAGGAAGGTGAAACGACAACCTGGGTGGACGAGAAAAGAGTGTGTTAAAATTTTAAAATTTTAGATATATTTCTACCAGATGAGCAGGTGGCTCACACCTGTAATCCCAGGGATTTGGGAGGTCAAGGTTGTAGGATCGCTTGAGGGCAGGAATTTGAGACCAACCTGGGTGATACAGTGAGACTGTCTTCACACACACACAAAAAAAAACTTAAAAAATTAGGCCGAGCATGGTGGCTCACGCCTATAGTCCCAGCACTTTGGGAGGCCAAGGAGGGAGGTTGGCTTGAGCCCAGGAGTTTGAGACCAACCTAGGCAACATAGCAAGACTCTATCTCTACAAAAAAAAAATAGCCAGATGTGATGGCATGTACCTGTCATCCCAGCTACTCAGGAGACTAAAGCAGAAAGATCACCTGAGCCCAGGAGGTCAAGGCTGCGGTGAGCCGTGATTGTGCCACTGTACTCCAGCCTGGGTGACAAAGTGAGACTCTGACAAAGAAAGGAAGGAAGGAAGGAAGGAAGGAAGGAAGGAAGGAAGGAAGGAAGGAAGGAAGGAAGGAAGGAAGGAAGGAAGGGGAGAGAGAGGACGAGAGAGAGAAAGAAAGAGCGGAAGAGAGAAAGAGAGGGAAAGGAAGACAAGGGAAGGGGAAGGGAAAGGGAAGAAAAAAGTTTCTACCAAATCTTGCCAGTGAAAGAAAAAGGAAGCTTAGATTACTTCAAAGATTCCATTGCAGGCACCTCCTTCCCAAGAAGCTTTGAAAACCTTGCTGAGCAAAAGGTGATTAGGCAGTTGCATTTCTGATCATACCAATTGAAAAAGAAGGGTTCATACTCATTAGTTGCCAGCTAACTTTAACTGCTATTCCAATATAAAGTCTTAACCTTGATCATAAAATTATGCCCTTGCCTTAATTATAAGACAATAATAAAACAAAATATTTTTACCACCTTCCCAACACGTGGAGTAGTTCTTCTTTTTCATTTTTCAATGAGTTCATTGGGTTTCATCCATTTTTATGAAGATGAGCATTTAGAACTCATATTTGTTTTGTACTCATAAAGTTTGTTTTGCAGCTGGTCTATAGCCATTCTTATGGATCCCTGACACTTCTCCATGGGGGAGTTGCCTTCCATCTTTTCTGTGAGTTGAATCTGGACTAACAGGAGTGATACCTGGAGAGAGTAACCACATCCAAGTGCTCTTCAGTCATAGAAATAACATTCTTAAGTTATTTATTATAATAATTGTTAACATTTATTGGTCACCTGCTTTGTGATAAACAATTTTCCAAAAGCTTACGTGTCTTAGCTCATTTAATCATTGCAGTGACCTTATGGAGTATGTTTTATCATTATCTTCATTTGGTGGGAGAAAAAACTGAGATGGAAGTAAATAACTTGTTCAAGATTGTACAGCTGGTTAACACTTGGCTTTTTCTTCACTATAATTGTGATTATGTTGTTTTTGAAGTGATTAAGTCAAGTGATAAAATCAGGATAAAACATTTCCCTCCATTTTAAAAAATAACAGCTTTGTTGATGTGTTAATTTACATACTACAAAATTCACCCTTTTACAGTGTAAAAGTGAGTCGTATATTTACCACCAGTATCTAATTCCAGAACATTTCATCATCACCCCCAAATAATCTAATGTTCTTAGTAGTCACTCCTCTTTTCCTTCTCCCCACAGTCCCTGGAAATCACTAATGGACATTTCATATGAATAAAATAATATGAAATGTGGCCTTTTGCTATAGTCTTCTTTGTCTTAACAGTGTTTTCAAGGTTTAGTCACACTGTAGCAGGTATCAACCTCATTTCTTCTTATGGCCTAATAATATTCCATTGTAGCCGGGCTCGGTGGCTCAGCCTGTAATCCCGTGCCTTTGGGAGGCTGAGGTGAGTGGATTGCCTGAGCCCGCGGGTTCGAGACCCGCCTGGGCAGCAAGACCTCATCTCTACAATAAATAAAAAAATCAGCCGGGCGTGGTAGCGCTTGCCTGTAATTCTGGCCACTTGGAAGGCTGAGGCGGAAGGATCACTGGAGCCCAGCAAGTGGAGGCTGCGGTGGCCGGGAGCAGCCACTGCACTCCAGTCTGGGTGACAGAGTGAGACTCCAACTCAAAAAAAAAAAAATATTCCATTGTGTGGATATACCCACTTTGTTTATCAACTCATTGTAGATGGGCATTTGAGTTGATTGTACTTCCTGGATATTATGAGTAATTCTGCTATGAACATTCATGTACAAGTTTTTGTGTGGAAATGTGTTTTTATTTCTCTTGGGTGTATACCTAGCAGTGGAGTTTCTGGGACATGGGGTAATTCCATGTTTAACATTTTGAAGAACTTCCAAAATATTTTCCAGAGCAGCTGCACCATTTTACATTTCTACCAGCAATGTTTGAGGATGGTAATTTCTCCACATTCTCAACAACATTTGGTATTATTCATCTTTTTGCTTATAGCCATCATAGTGGGTATGGAGAGAGTTCTCATTTTGGTTTCAATTTGTATCTCCCATATGATAATGATGCTGAACATCTTTTCATATGCTTATTATCCATTTGCATATCTCCTTAGAAAAAATGTCTATTCAAGTATTTTGTCCATTTTTAAATTGGGTTAGTCTTTTTAAAGTTGAATTGTAAAAGTTCTTCGTATATTCTAGATACAAATCTCTTATCAAATATCTGACTTGCAAATATTTTATCCCATTCTTTTGGGGAAATTCCCACTATCATGATGGTGCCCTTTCAAGAACAAAATTTCATAATATTGATGGAGTCTAATTGATCTATTTTTTTTTTCTCTTGTGCTTTCAGTGTCACATCTAAGGCCTATTTTTTAAAAAATTATTATTGATGCTATCGGTTTCCTCTTGTCTTATGCCCATTCTTCTTCCTAGACATTGAGTCCCTGACCACCATTTTGGCAACCATGAGTGAAACTCCTGGGATTGCAAGTAATAGGAATCAGTTTGAACTAGGGTAAGAAAAAAGGAGTAAACTTTTTATGAGACCTCTAGGAACAAATTTTAGAATCAAAAGGTAGAAAAGCAATCAGCCCTAAACAACAAGCCAGGAGCCAAAAATGTATGGCCGTCAGGAACCCAGGAATTTCTCTCTCCTGACTTCTCGGTGCTGCCTCCATCTCTGGCTCTATGAGCTGGTTTAATGCTCTCAGCCCTTTGACTGACTATTGGCTCCCACAGTCCTGAGTTTGCCTGTGATAGTTCAGTCCACACAGAGATGTGTTCTCCTTCTGGCTGCCAATTCCAATTTCCCACCAGGGAGAATTTGAACTAAGTCTTTAGACCTCTGAATAAGAGGCAGATGGGAGCGAGGAGAGCTCGAGGTACAGATGGGAGTGGGGAGAACTCGAGGTACCCCAGGGTTGTGGGGTGGAGGAGCAGACCTCACAGAAGGGGGTACTATTGTGACTGGGGGGACATTCCAAAGGGAACTACCACAGAAGTTACTGAGCTATTAAGCCCACAATCCCATCACAAATAAACAGCTCCGGCTTCAGTCCCAAAGAGGAGCCTTGCAGAGAGGATCCAGCCAGTAGCCCTGAGATATTATATCTCGAATATATTCCCAAATTAAAACTAAGCTGTGGGAAGCCCCCGTGTCCCCTTCCCCAGTTTACCATATTTGTTAGCACTGAACAATACATCCCATTTGAACACTAATCAAATGTTTGTTGGACTGTGATTGAACAGGCTGTACCTCTTTCTGCTATTGTTCAAATGTTGTGGAATCGATAATAAGGCATGTTCACTTTTGCAAAACATCATTTCTCTACATGGGTGATTTAGGGGGAAAGTGATCCTTATGTTTCCAAGTCATTGACATTTAAATTAATTCATTGAATTTTAAGGCTTTTTAAAAGCACTGTTTGGTACTCAGAAAGCCTTTTAAAAGCTTTAAAAAAAAACACTTTTTCTCTCCTTCATGTTTGGTTAAATATGCAAAAGGCCTCTGGAGTCAGGTTATAACTACCCCTCTCCCCACCTGTATACCCTGCACAGAGTAGTCCGTGATGACTTCATAGTTTGAATAATGAAGAGACAGAGGAGATCCTATAATTTCAAACCAATGTGAGTGATAAAATAACAGTGTCACTGACAAAAATAGGAAAGATTTAGACAGAGCCAGCAGAGGGTTGAAAATTTATTATCATGATTTAGATACACAGAAATTTTACTTTCTCCATTTCTCTATAACTGAACATTTGCTCGTAAGATGCCATTTCTGCTGACAGCAGAAAACATTTCATCTTGCCATTTATGTGTTTAAATTTAGTCTCTTCTGGTTCAGCTTCTCCTCTGCCCTCCCTCCTCTGTGAGAGTTGGTCTCATTTCTCTAAGAGGACTTAAGTATCACCCTAACGTTCACAGTTCTTGGCCTTTGGGGGTGGACCTCTGTTCTCAGCCCTCAGAGCTACCACAGTAGAAGCATCATGACTGATGGAAGTTCGTATGATCTCAGCTCGGCAGAGCAATCTGGATAGCAGCTTCACATCTGGTCCACCCTCAGGGGCCCTGCAGATCCTTGAGGTCTAGCTGGACCACCCCTGATGCCCTGGACACAGCGCTGCCCTCTGCATTTGCCCTTCACCATGGCAATTCCCATATACACTCTCACCTCTCCATAATCCTCTACCTTTATTTAGAAATTATTATTGAATTTAACCCCAGCTTTTGCACAAATGGAAGGTTTCTGATCATCCGAATTTTCTATACCCCTGCTGCCTTTCTTTTTTCCTGGGTTGTTCTGGGGTCATAACCCTGAAGAGAAAGACCAGAAAGACACTAAGGAAAGGGTCCACAACTTTGGGGAAAGGTCACATAGTGAGCAAAACCAAAAGAATCTGAGATGACAGCATACTGCTTTTCAGAAAGAAAGTGATTTTTTTTTTTCTTTCTGTAAATGTTCTATGGGAAAGTACATTTTGGAATGTACTGAAAGAAAGTGGGGATGGGGAAGGAAGTTGCAAAGCATTAGTTAAGCAGAGTAAAATCCCCAACAAGGTATAATGTGCCCATCTCTCTGTTGATTGAGCTATCTTCCTAGATAGAATGAACATCAAGATGCTAATCATGATTATATGGTTATATCTGAATGGTGGGGTCACTAGTAATTTATATCTTCTTTTTGGGGTCTTTCTGAATATTTTACATTTTCTGGATGAGCTTGTAGAAGCAATAGTAAGGCAAAGGGTTAAGAGCAGTATAGCATGGGCTCTCAGTCAGAGGGCCTGGCTCTGCCACTCTGTACAAGTGTGACGTTGGGGACACAGTTTCACCCTCTATACCTCACTTACCTCATCTGCAAAGAGAATTGCACATAGCATTGAAGACGACTCAACAAGGAAATACATACAGAGGACATAGACCTATGCTTGGTACATAGCAAGCACGCCAAAGTGTTATGATCATCTATTATTTTAAAAAGCAGGAAATAACTGTTTTGAGACTGTGTCTTGAAATTAAATCTATTGTAAAACAAAGAATCCTGAGTAACCAAATAATTTCATGCCAATCGATGTCTTACGTAAATACAAATTCACAAATCTTGGGTGTCTTAAGGGAAGATTCACTTATAAAGAAAGATTTCACAGTATATTAACTTTCTATTACTGTATCATAAGTTGCCATACACTTATCAACTTAAATTAACACAAATTTATTATCCCACAGTTTCTGCGCATGAGAAGTCTGGACATAGCGTAATTGGGTTCTGTGCTCAAGGTTTGCCAAGTCTGAAGTCAAGATGTTGGTCAGCTGCAATCTGCAAGTTCACTGGTTGTTGGCAGAATTCAGTTCCTTGCAGTTTACAGGACTGAGGTCCCATTTGCTCGCTAGCTCTCAGCTAGGGGCCACTTTCAATGACTAGAGGTTGCTTCTCTTCACAGAGTGCTAGCAACGTAGCTATTTCTTTTTTGTTCAAGATACTACATATAAAGGACTTTGGTCATGCCTGGCCCATCCAGGAAAATCTTGATTAACTCAAAGTAAACTGACTAGAGTTCTTAATTACATATACAAAATCCCTCTGGTCATTGTTATATAGCAAAATATAATCATGGAAGTTATATCTAGTGACATTCACAGATTTTGCCCTCACTCAGGAGGGGAAATTAAACAAGGTGTGTGCACCAGGGGGCAAAAATCTTATAGTTCTGCTGTCCACAGATATAAATGCTTACAGAAAAGAAAAAAAAAAGGTCTTCAAACTAAACACCCAAGATAATATTGCAAAGGAAAATTTATATGGCTTAGTCCTAAATGATCCACCAAATAGACATGAATACATAGTGAAAATTAATAGATGAAGAGTAAGGTGCAGACCGAACAAGTTCTTTGTTTAGTGTTGTTTTTTGTTTTTGTTTGTAGTTTTTTGTTTTTTTAAAAAATAAACAAACTTTTCCTATGAACTTTACACTCCAAGAATTTGGAAAGAAAAACAAATCACTTTAATACCACACCCCTTTGCTCATAAACTTGTTGTTTCTCAATGTTAGGAAAGAGGGCAAATTTATGTCTGAATCTTGCTCAGGACAAATCCATCTTTTAAAACTATTCCCACAATTTAACAAAACACAAATGCAAATTATAACTAATTAACTTGCCCTTTGTTTTATTAAGCCTAAAACCCCTGGGTTGCTTCAGATAAACATAAGCACAAGAGAGAATCCTGATTATGGTGGCATGAAGGGGTTAGAGATTCCTCTGTGCAAAAGACCAGATATATTACTCAGAAAACTGTCACAAACATTTCTCTGAAAATGACCAATGGCGATATAATGAATTGAGAAATGTTTATTTTTGAAAAACTGCTTGAACTTCAGGAAAAACAGTGAGAGTCTTGTGGTTTTCTTGCCTGGGGCTGCTCTATCTATCCTGCCCTTGACTTGGTTAGCCAGAACAGCAGTTTTATCACCATGGAACTGGCTGTAAAAATCAGCAGGTTTACTTCTAATGGGACAGATGATTCAACCAGGGTTGGAAGATCCATGGATTCCCTGGCCAAAAGTGATGGACTCAGCTGGGAATTAACAAGGAGAACCTGCAGCTCTGCTAGTTCAAGGTTTTGGTCCCAGATGGAGCAATGGCCAACAACCAAAAGTTTAGAAGGGAGATCCTGGAAATAATCTGGAGAACAGCATCATAGAAGAGCTGAAATAAGCTCTCCACATATCCCTACTTTGGGAAACCATGCATGTGTACAGGGAGACCTGAAAGAACACAGTAAAAGCGAAAGCCCAGGGAGACTTGAGAACTGGTTGCAACTTATAATGTGTTACTTCACCTACCCACTGTTGGATGGACCAACAGAGGGTGGAAGCTTTACGAGTTTGCAGTGTTTCAGCACAACCACACCCACATTGCTGGATGGCTCTGAGTTATGTAGACACAGACATGATCCTTAGAAACCCAGGCTAAAAAATTAGCAGAGACACCAGAAGCTCTGTATTATGAGGGAAATAGATTGGCAGTTTAAGCCAGGAAAGTTTCTAGAAGAACCAACAACCCTCAGAGAATACAACAGAATCCAGAGTTGCTAAATATATTATTTAAAATATCTAGTTTTCAATTTAAAAAAAAAGTAGTAGACATAAAAGAAACAGAAATAGAGACCTATACTTAGGGAAAAAAGCAGTCAGTAGTAATGGGTTCTGAGTAAATCTAGCAAAGATTTCAAAGTACTATTATGAGTAAATCTGAATAATTTTTTTAAACATTGTAAAAGGATTAATGAAAAATATGACACTGTTCATCATATAACCTTTCAATAGAAATACAAAATTATAATAAAGATACAAATGGAAAGTCTAGACGTGAAAAACAATAATTGAAATAAAAACTTTACTAGATTGGCTCAACAGAAGTTTTGAGTTCAAAAAAGAAATAATCAGTGAACTTGAAAATAGGCCGAGTCCTCGCGCTGCTCGGCACAGAGAACACCAGGACTCTAAGATAGCATCAGTCATACCAGTGAAGCAGAAGAAACTCATGCATATCAAACTAGGGGGGCTTCCAAGCTGGATATTGATGCAGGATTTCACCCCTAATGACATTGTTGGAACGTTTCAAAGAGCTTACCACCACTACTACAGCAAGTACATCAATGCGAAGAAAGGAAGCACCTCCACGGATCGTATGGTGCTGGCAGCTTACATGCTTTTCAGCTACTGCCTTTCTTACAAGGAGCTCAAAGATGAGTGGCTATGCAAGTATCACTGATACGTGCGCATTCTGCTCTCCTGACCATGACTTCCTTGGTCCAACATCCCTCCATGAGGAACTTAACCATTGCTGAATCCTTTCATACCCTAATGAGAACACCCTAACAAAAGATGACTACTACCTGTAAAAAGAAAAAAAGAAAAGAAAATAGGTCAATAGAAATTATCCAAACCAAATAATACAGAAAATAAAGCTCAGAGGAAAATGAGGAGAAATATGTAGCACAATATTTAGTATCTCAACATTTATGAAATGGGAGTTTTAGGACAGGAAAGAAAAAAAGGGAAGGAAAAATATTTGAAAAATATGGTTAATAAATTTTCAAAGTTGAGAAAAAATATTAGCCTACATATCTAATAATCTCAAGAAACTTCAAATACACAAAGAGAAGTACACCTTGACAAAACTAATGACTTCTGAAAACTAAATACAACATAAAAATCTGGAAAACACCAGCAGAAGTATGGCTTATCACTTATAGGAAAGCAGTGATATGACTAATGACTGACTTCTTTTCAGAATTGTGAAGGCCAAAAGGTAGTAAAATGGCATGCAGCCTACCTCATTTTGCTGCACTTCACTTTATTGTGCTTTGCAGGTAGTATGTATTTTACAAATTGAAGGTCTGTGGCAACCTTGCATCGAGCAAATCTATTGGCACCAATTTTCCAACAGCTTGTGCTCACTTTATGTCTCTGTGCCATATTTTGGTAATTCTCATGATATTTCAGACTCTTCCATTATTATTACATCTGTTATGGTGATCAGTGATCTTTGATGTTACAATTGTAATTGTTTTGGAGGTGCCACAGACTGTGCTCATATAAGCCAGCAAACTTAATAAATGTTGTATATGTTATGACTGCTCCACCAACTGGCTATTCCTCTGTCTTTCTCCCTTTCCTTAGACCTCCCTATTGTCTGAGTCAACAACAATATTAGACCAATTAATAACCCTACAATGACTTCTAAGTATTCAAGTGAAAGAAAGAATCACACATCTTGACCAGGCTCTGTGGCTCAGCCTGTAATCCCAGCACTTTGGGAGGCCAAGGCGAGTAGATTGCCTGAGCACACAGGTTTGAGACCCACCCTGGCAACTTGGCAAGACCTCATCTCTACAATAAATCAAAAATTAGCTGGGCATGGTAGCATGCACCTGTAGTTCCAGCTACTTGGAAGACTGAGACGGAAGGATCACCAGAGCCCTCAGGTCGAGGCTGCAGTGGCCGGGAGCATGCCACTGCACTCCAGTCTGGGTGACAGAGTGAGACTCCAACCGCCCCCCCCCAAAAAAGAATCATACATCTTTCACTTTCAATGAAAAGCTAGAAATAATTGAACTTAGTGAGGAAAGCACACCAAAGGCCAGCACAAACCAAAAGCCAGGCCTTCAGCACTAAATAGCCAAGTTGTGAATGCAAAGGAAAAATTCTTAAAGGAAATTAAAAGTGTTGCTCCAGTGAACACTCATGATATGAAAGTGAAACAGCCTTTATTATTGACATGGAGAAAACTTTAATAGTCTGAAGAAGATCAAACCAGCCACAACATTTACCTAAGCCAAAATCTAATTAAGAGCAAGGCCCTAACTCTCTCCAATTCTATAAGGACTGAGAGAGGGAGGGTGCTACTGAAAACAAGTATAAAGCTAGTAAAGACTGGTTCATGTGGTTTAAGGAAAGGAGAGATCTTCATAACATAAAGTACAAGGTAAAGCAGTAAGTACTGATGTAGAAGCTGCCACAAGTGATCCAGAAGGTCTAGCTAAGACAATTGATGGAAGTGGCTATGCTAAAAAACAGATTTTCCATATATATAAACAACCTTCCAATGGAAGAAGATACTACCTGACTTTCTTCGCTAGAGATGAGAAATCAATGCCTGGCTTCAAAGTTCCAAAGGATAGACTGAGTTTCTTGTTAGGGGCTAATGCAGTTGAAGCCAATGCTTTAAGTTGAAGCCAATGTTAATTCACCATTCTAAAAATCCTTTAACATTTAGGAATTATGCTTAATCTACTCTGCTTTTGCTTTGGAAATGGAACAACAAAGCCTAGACGACAGCACATCTGTTTACAGCATGGATTACTGAATATTTTAAGCTCACTTTTGAGACCTATTGCTCAGAAAATAAAATTTCTTTTAAAATATTACTGCTCGTTGACAATATACCTCGTCAACCAAGAGTTCTGATGGAGATGTACAAGAAGATTAATGTTGTTTCCATGCCTCTAACATAACCTTTCTTCTGCAGTCTGTGACTCAAGGAGTCATTTTGACTTTCAAGTTTTATGATTTAAGAAATACAGTATATATGGCTGTATCTGCCACTGACAGTGATTCCTCTGATGGATCTCAGCAAGGTAAATTGAAAACCTTCTGGAAAGGATTTACCATTCTAAATGCCATTAAGAACATTCATCACTCATAGGAGGAGGTTAAATTAGTGACATTAACAGGAGTTTGGAAGAAGCTAATTTCAACCCTCATGAATGACTTGGAGGGGTTCAAGATTTCAGTGGAGGGAGTAACTGAAGATAGGGTGGAGATAGCAAAAGAGCTAGAATTAGAAGTGGAGTCTGAAGATATGACTGAATACTGCAATCCCATGATAAAACTTGAAATAAAAAGTTGCAAGGGTGTATGAAGAAAGTGGTTTCTTGAGATGAAATCTATTCCTGGTGAAGATGCTATGAACATTGTTAAATGACAACAGAGGATTTAGAATGTTCCATAAACTTAGTTGACAAAGCAGTGGCAGGGCTTGAGAAGATTGACTCCAATTTTGAAAGAAGTTCTACTGTGGGCAAAATGCTACCAAATAGCATCACATGCTACAGAGAAAGCTTTCATGAAAGAAAGTCAATTGATGTGGCAAACTTTACAGTTGTCATGTTTTAAGAACTTGTAACAGTCACCCCAACCATAAGCAACCAGCATCCTGATCAGCCAGTAGCCATTGACATCAAGACAAGAGACACCACCAGCAAAAGATTAACACTAAATGAAGGCTCAGATAATCTTTAGCAGTTTTTGGCAATACATTTTAGATAAATTTTAAATAAATATTTAAATTAAGATACATTTTTTTCAAGACAGAATGCTATTACTTAATCTCAGTAGACTACAGTATAGTGTTAACATAACTTTTTATGCACTGAGAAACCAAAAAATTCTTGTGACTCACTTTGTTGCAATATTTACTTTATTGTTGTGGTCTGAAACTCAACCTGCAACATCTCCAAGGAATACCTATATTTAAAATGTTGAGAGGAAGAAAAATTTACCAACCAACAATTCCATATCTAAATAAACCATCATTCATGAAGGTGAAATAAATACATTCCCAGATAAACAAAACTGAGAGAATTTATGGCCGGCGGACATGCCATATAAGAAATACTAAAAAAGGAGTCCTCATGGGAAGAAATAATCCAGGCAACCCCCTCGGGTGCCCTCCCACTGTGGGAGCTTTTCTGCCCTCTCAATAAATCCTGTCTTCTAAAAAACCCAAATAATCCAACATGGTAACTTGCACCCATAAGAAGAAATAAAAATGACTGAAAATGGTAAAAGTGTAGGTAAATATAACAATATATATGTGTACACACACATGCAAATACTTATCTTAATTCTTTACAAAAGTAAAAATTTGTTTAAAGCAATAATTATAACACTGTATTGTTGTATTCATAAAACACATAGATATAAATTACATAACAATAATAGCCCAAACAAGAGGTAAGGAAATAGAACAATATTAGAGCAAAGTTATGATATTTTACCATAATTAAATCAATATTAACCTAAAATAGATTTGGATAACTACAATAATCTCAGTAGCTACATTCAAATAAAAAATTACTTTAAAAAGTACCAAAGGAAGTATAATAAAATACTTGTTTCACACACAAGAAAACATTAAACAAGGAGAGAAAGATGGAAAAGCAACCTAGACGTATAGAAATAGTTCAATACAGATATAAATTGAACCATATTAAACTGATATTATATATAAATGGACTGCACACTCCTTCCAAAAGACAAGATAATCAGGCTAGACTTAAAAAGGTAAGATCAACTATATTCTGTCTACTAAGGACACAGTTTAGATTCAAACACACAAAAGAGTTGAAAATAAAAGGATAGAAAAATATATACTATAGAAATCATAACTGTAAGACAATAGGGATAGATATGTTAGTAACAGACAAAATATAATTTAGATATGGCATGTCTAAAGATATGGATGATACTATGGACAAAAATGTTTATTTTATAATGAAAAAGGGGCCACTATATCAAGAAAGAAGTAATAACTATTATAATATTATATGCTAATATTATAATAACAATTACTAATGTTAATTATGTGTATGAACTTAATTGAAAATACAAGAAAATAAAATACTGACATATATGAAAATAAAACAGACAATTAGACAATATTAACGCTATAGTTGAAAATTTCAATTCTTTACTCTTCTTAATTGATGGAAATAGACAAAAAGTATATTAGGATATAGAAGATCTGAACAACACAAGCAACTAATTTGACCTACCTAACATCTATAGAACCTATCCACCCATCCATCCATCCATTCGTTCATCTACCCATCCTTCCATTCACGCACCCATTCAACCACCTATCCGCCCATTCATCCATCCATCCATCCACCCATCCGTCCATTCACCCAGTCATTCGTTCATCTGCCCATCCACCCATCCTTCCATTCATGCATCTAACCATCATCCATCCAACCACCTCTCATTCATTGAATGACAACAAAATATACATTATTTTTAAGCATCCGTGGAGCATTCTCTAAGATAGACCATATATTATGCAATACAGCAAGTATAAATTCATCTTAAAAGATTAAAATCAGATCAGTATTTCTCAAATTAAATATCAACACTAGAAATAATATGAAAATTCCAAAATATGTGAAAGTAGTACAATATACTTCTTTTTAAAAAAAAAGAAATCAAAGAAAAATTATAAAATAGATATAAATCCACACATTTACAGTCAACTGGTTTATGAAAAGTTGCCAAGATAATACAATGGGAAAATAAAACTCTCTTTAATAGCTGGTACTGGGAAAACTGGATAACCATATGCAGAAGAATGAACCTAGACCCCTATCTCTAATATACAAAAACAAATTAAAATGGATTTTAAAAGTTATATCTAAAACCTGAAACTATAAAATTACTAGAAGAGAACATTGGGGAAACACTCCAGGACATTGGTCTGGACAAAGATTTTTGGGGGTAAGACCACAAAACCATAAGCAACACAAGCAAAAATAAACATACAGACATAAAGATTACATCAGGCTAAAAGTCTTTTGTATTTCAAAGGAAACAATCAACAAAATGAAGAGATAGCCCACGGAATCAAAGAAAATATGTGCAAATTGTACCGCTAACAAGGGATGTATAGCCAGAACAATAAAGAGCTCAAAAAACTCAATAGTAACAGAATTAGTAATCCAATTAAAAAGCAGGCAAATTGGTAGTAGTGGAATACTACCAGTGGGGGGGTGGGGGATCCAACATCAATAAGGGTACCTGATCTCAAACCAGGCAAAGTGGGAACCATAGGAAGGTCCAAACTTTACCTGTATGATGTCCACTTGTATACCTAATCCTGAATTGTACCCCACATTTTTAAAATAAAAATTTTAAAAACAAATAAAAATAAAATAAAATAAAGAAAAAAAATGGGCAAAAGATCTGAATAGAAATTTCTCAAAAGAAGACATCCAAATGGACAACAGGTTAAAAAGTGCTCAGCCAAACATATGGAATTTGCAACAAATTGGATAGATTTGGAGTCTATCATACTCAGTGATTTATCACAGAAACAAAGAACTGAGTTCCATATGTTCTCACTCATAAGGTGACCTTGAACAATTATAATGTTATAAGAAAGCGATTGACAGTAGTGGAAAACTGTCAGGGGAAGGGCGGTGGGACTGGCAATTGAGGGAAACTGCTAGGGGAGGGAGGGACATACCTCATCAACAAGGGTACCTGCATGATCAATGTTTGTATACCTAACCCTAAATTGTACCCCACATCTTTATAATTAATAAATAAATAAAAGTGCTCAACAACACTAATCATCAGAGAAATGCAAATCAAAACTACAATAAAGTATCATCTCACCCAAGTTAAAATGGCTCTTATTAAAAAGACAAGGAATAAAGGATGCCGGTGAGGATATGGAAAAAGGGAACCCTCATACATTGTTATTGGGAAAGTAAACTAGTACAACCACTATGGAAAACAGTAGGGAAATTCCTCAATAAAATAAAACTAGAACTACCATATGATTCAGAAATCCAGTTGTTAGGTATATATCAAAAAGAAAGGAAATCAGTATCTGGAAGAGATATCTGTACCAAGTTTCCTGAAATACTATTCACAATGCCAACGATATAATCAATTTTAAATGTCCATCAACAGATGAATGAATAAGGAAAATGTGGTATGTATACCCAATGGAATATTATCTAGTCATTAAAAATCGCTGCACTAGTTTCCTAGGGCACATGATGGATGAAATTGGAGGTTACTATATTAAATGAAGTCAAGCAAAGAAAGATAAATATCACAGGTTTTCATTCATATGTTGGAGCTAAAAAAGTGAATCTCATGAAGATAGAGAGTATATTGATGGTTATCAGAAGTCGGGAAGTTAAGGGGAAGAGGAAATGAAGAGAGGTTGATTAATGGGTACACATATACAGTTATATAGAAGAAATTTCAAAATAAGAGAGAATAATTCAAATGTTTCTAGCATTAAAAAAAAGACAAATACTTAAGGTGAGGGATATCCCAATTACACTGGTTGGATCTTTACCAATTATATGATTGTATACATATACTCTGAAAATATGTACATTTATTATGTATCAATGAAAAAAAAATTATTTTAAAAATTAGAGAATAGTTTGGTCTATGTGAAAATGAAAACATGGTATATCAAAATCTATCAAATATAGTTAAAGCAGTGCTTATAGGAAAATTTAAAACTTTAAACACCTACATTAGATAGAAAGATCTAAAATTAATCACCTAAGTTTTTACCTCAACAATCCATAAAAATAAGAACAATTTAAACCCAAACTATGGAGAAAAAAAGGAAATAACAAAGATCAGAGCAAAAAGTGATAAAATATAAAACAGGAATACAATAAAGAAAATTAGTGAAACCAAAACAGGGTTCTTTGAAATGATCCATAAAATTGGTAAAACTTTAACTAGATATTGACCATTAAAAAAGGAGAGAAAAGCAATAATCAAAATCAAGAATAAAACAAAGTGAGACATTACTATAGACCTGAAGAAAATTAAAAAGATTGTAGGGAAAGATTGTGCCAGGAAAGTAGAGAGTTTAGATTAAATGTACAAGTTCATAAGAGGGCACAAGTATCAAAAAATTACTCTACAAGTAGAAAACCTAAATAGATTTATACTAAGTAAAGAAATTGAATTATTAATCAGAAACTGCATTAGTTTCCTAGGGCTGTTATAGAAAATTATCATAAATTAGGTGGCTAAAAACAACGGGAATTTATTCTCTCACAGTTCTGGAGGTTAGAGTCTGAAATTAGGTGTCAAGTTCTTTCTTATAGTTTCTAGTGGTCTTATACATTCCTTGGTCTGTAGCTGCATAATTCCTCCCTGCCTTTGTTGTCACATGACCATCTTGCCTCTGTGCATCTGTCTTCACATAGCCTTTCCCTCTCCGTGTGTTCATCTCTTCTTATAAGAACACTGGTCAAGTTAAATTAAGGATCCTCCTATACTGCAATTACCTCATCTTAACTAATTACATCTACAAGATCCCTATTTTTAAATAAGACACATTCTGGAGTCCCAGGAAGGACATGAATTTTAGGGGGACACTATTCAACAAGGTACAGAAAATCCCAAGCCCAGATTGCCTCACTAGTAAATTCTGTGATAATATACTTAAAATAGAAATAATATCAATCCAATACAATTTCTTTCATAAAATAGAAGAGGAAGAAACACATTCCACCTTATTTTATGTTTTTCTCTAATGACAAATCCAGATAGAGACATCACAAAGAAAGAAAATGACAGACTTTATAAATATAGTTGCAAAAATCCTTAACAAAATAATGACAAACTGAATCCAGCAACATATAAAATGAATAATACGCCATGACCAAGTAGGTTTTATCCCGAGAATGCATGGTTGATTTAACATCTGAAAATCCATTAATGGAATACACCAAAGCAGTAGAATGCAAGCCACAATTACCTTATCTTCCCAACAGAAACAGGAGAATTATTTGGAAATAATCCATCACCCATTTATGTTAAAATCGCTCAACAAATGATGACAGAAAATGTGACTTCCTCAACCTGATGAAGGACATCTACAAAAACCCTACTGCTAACTTATTTAATGATGGTAGACTGACTGCTTTCCTCCAAAGACCGGAAGCAAGGTAAGGCATCCACGCTCACCACTTGTAGTCAGTATCATACTGAAGATTCTATTCAGTTTAATGAAACAGAAAAATAATAAAGGCATACTTATTGGAAAGGGATAAGTAAAACTGTCTTTATTTTCAGACAAAATAATTCTAAATATAGAAACTTTTAAAGCAGCTACAAAAAGCCTACTAGAACTAATAAGCAAGTTTAACAAGACTACAGGATTCAATATTAGTACACAAAAATCGATTTGTGTTTATATTAGCAACAAAAATTTAAGTATTGAAAACATAATATTCACAATATAAAAAAATAACTAGGGATAAATTTAACAGCAGAAATGCAATTCCTCTATACTGAAAACTACAAAACATTGCTGAAAGAAATTAAACTACAGATATAGAGAAATAGTGTGTCAATGGATTGAAAGACTCAATAGTGTTAAGATGGCAGCACTCCCCAAATTGATCTACAGATTAAACACAATTCTAATCAAAACCCCAGTAGTCTTTCTTTTTTTAGAAATTAGGAAGCTGACTCCAAAATTTATATGAAAATGGAAACAAACCAGAACAGCCAAGACAAATTTTGAAGAACATTGTTGGAAAACAGACACTACCTGATTTCAACACTTACTCTAATAGTACAGTAACTACAATGTTAAAGTATTAGTGTGAGGATAGAGAGAGATACATGGAGCAAACTAGAAAGTCTAGAAATAAATGCATACATTTATGGGCGATTGATTTTCAACTAAGTTTCCAAGATAATTCAATCAGCACAGAGTAGTCTTTCAACAAATAGTACTGGATTAATGTGATATCTATATGCAAAGCAAAAGGGAGCAGGAACTTAGGCCCTTGTTTCAAATCACAATTTGTGAATGAACTCAAAATAGATCATAGACCTAAAGAGATAAAACTTCTAGAAAAAAAAAATCTTTGTGACATTGGATTATGTAAAGATTCTTAGATATGACATTAAAAGTACTATCCAAAAAGAAAAAATTTGATAAATTGTATTTTACCCAACTAAACACATTTCCCTTAAGAAAACACCATTAGAAAATAAAAAGACTAGCCACACAATTTGGGAGGCCGAGGAAGAGGATTGCCTGAGCCCAGGGGTTCGAGGCCAGCCTGGGCAACCTGGTGAGACCTCGTCTCTACAATATATAGAAAAATTAGCCAGGTGTGGTAGCACATGCCTGTATTTCTGGTTACTTGGAAAGCTGAAGCAGAAGGATCACCTGAGCCCAGCAAGTCGATGCTGGCATGGCCGTGAGCATGTCACTCCAGCCTGGGCAACAGAGTAAGACTCTGATTTAAAAAAAAAAAGACTAGCCACAGACTAGGAGGCAATACTTGTAAATTATACAGAGACTTTAGTATAGCAATGATTGTTTTAATTAATACTGTTGATGATTTTCACTTTTGAAAGACAATGCTTTAAAATATACAGTGTGGAACTTAGAAGAATACAAATTTTAAGGTAAAATAGATCTGAATTTGAATTACTAGTTGTTTATCTGAAAGACTATACTTAGGTATATTGCTTAACCTGTCTGGGCCTCAGATCTCTAATCTGTAAAATGGGAAGTAGCAGTCTCGTGAGGGTGTTATGAAGATTAAATGAGATATAGTTTATAAAAACATCTAGCAGACAGCCTGAAACAAAAAAGATACTCTAGAAAATGTCATATGTTTTCCCAAAACTTAAGGTTGAAGGAAGCTCTTTAAAAAGCTTATTTAATTAAAAAACTGTTTGATAAAGTTGAATTTGTTTTTTTCTGGTTGTAAAACAGCATATTATCTTCATAGAAATTTTAGGTATGGAAGAGTATTTTTAAAGAATAATCAACTGGGACCCAAAGCTTAGCTGATTACTATTGATATTTTAGTGTACTATTTTATTTCAAAATTTCCTAGGTATATGTTAGTGGGGCTTGGTTCTTGTTTTATTTCTGAATTTGAATAGGTAAATAGACAATCTAAAGGCAAATGTGTTTTTCTTTTAACAAAATATTTGCAATAACTTGGGTAGTAGTAAGAATTTGCTGGCAGATGAAAACTTTTCATGTTAGTGAATAGGTTTGTGGATGAAGACTGAGAATAATAGTCCAAGATTATTTATCTGTCTATCTATTTACCTATCTATCCATCCTCTATCTATCCTCTTCATCCACTCATCAATTCATCCACCCACCCATTCATTCATTTTCTATCCACCTCCCCATCCATCCTCTACATCTGTCTAACTATTGATCTTAGAAGGCAAATATTAAAGCAAATTGAAAAATGACTTCATATTTTTCTAAAAGAAAAATCTGATTGAGTCATTTCTTTAATAAGATCTAGTTTTGTCATTTAGGTTTATACAGAGGACGTTTTTCATTATTAAAATGAACTAAGCTTGAGCTTCAACATTTAACAAAAATATACATGAAGTATGCATTAAGATAAAAAACATCTTATTAAAAATACTCTATAAGCAAAAATGTATTGAAAAGGACAATATTTCAATTGCCCAATTCCTCCTTTGTATGTTGTTTTAATAGGATCTTTCTAAGTGAAATGGTAATTGCTATAATTAAAAGGTAAGCTTTAATAAATTTTTTTATGTATATTTCCCAAAAACGGAGAAAGTAATACACTCTATTTATTTACTATGCTTTTGCAAGTCAGGTGCTTTCTAGTTCTTTGCTTTCAACAAAATTGAAGGGAGACAACAGAATTGCCAGGTTATAGATCATTTAAAATAATTTTCAATTATGATCACTCTAAGATTTTTGGCATTTAACTCAAACAGAGTTCAAAGAATTGAGTGGCATTGCTATATCAAAAGTCCTTCCATTCCCATCTACATATTTAAGTAAACATGTTTCTCAGCACATACATATTTAAAAATGAAAAATATTGTAGGGCCAAAAGTGATGCTGAATCTTGTCTCTTTGCATGGATAAGTAGTATTTTTCAACAGTTAATAATACAATAATACTAATTAAATAATACTAATTTAAAAGTCCTGACAATTTCATGAAGAATTTTTGTTATGGTGTTATTGTCACAGGAAATTAAAATTTTTATTTAAATTTTATACATGTTTTTAGTGTTGAGAAGTATAATAGTGTGATCAATAAGAAGCTTTTAGTCATAAAAATATATTACATTGGGACAAAATTGGAAAGAAGAATTCAAGGAAGTAGACTTTTCATTGAGATAGAATTCAAGGAGAGGAATTATCAATGTAAAATTTCTCAATGTGAGAAAATAGTTTAATTATACATTTTTAAGTGGATGAGAGTAGGTATAAATCACTATACTATTTAGATTTGTTTGAATTCACTAGAAGATTAACGTAATCATTCTATTATAATATTTACAATCTGCCCAAAATTACACAGTTGCAGCTACTTAAACTGACATCCATTAATAATTTCTTAACACCCACTAAGAAGTGGAAGGGGTGATAGTTTTTCAAATTTCTTTTAGAAGATACAGAGCAAAATATTTGAAAACCATCTTTCTAGACTCTATACAACATGAAAGTTGTAGTATGACCATCAAGGCTCTTCAACATCTAGCCCCTTCCTATCTCTCTCGTTCTTCCTTTCTCAGTCCCTGAATTGTAGCCTTGGTCTACTCTTCTTCTAACCTCCAAGTCTTTAAAACAATGCTCTTGCTCTATCCCTGAAAAGACTTTTTTGCCTTTTTCTGATGAATGAAACTCTCCTGTCCCGTAAGACTCTCCACCTCCAAGAAGCCGCTCTGATTACCCCAGGCAGAGTTAATTTCTTTCTCCTCTGTGTTCCCAAAGCACTAACGGGTCCCTCTATCATAGCACATACAGGTTTCTGGGATTGCTTATTTAGACATAAGTCTTTTCTAGTAGTTGGTGACTTCTCTTGTTCACCTTTGTATTCCCAAGTGTCTAAGCACATAGTAGGTGCTAAAAAGAATTTATTAAATAAATAACAGATTGGATGGGTCCTGGCATCCTCACTGTCATTTCTTTATTAACAATGTTTGATATATTTCTAAATTAACTAACCCGGTCATCCCATGTCTCTCAGTACAGCCTGCTAATTTCTTCTCACTGCCTTGCTTGGGTTCTGCTTATCCTTCAGTGCCCTCCGCCCTTGTATTCACCAGTAATTGCCCAGTATAGTACCTCTCTTGTTGCCAGTGTTCTTAGCAAAGTTGGCAGTTTGGAACTCACTGAGCATTTTTTCATAAAAACAATGTTCCAAGTAGTGGTTAGCTTAGGCCGCAGAGCCTAATCAACCAAAATGTAGTGAAAATACTAGGTATTTCCAATAAAAGAAGATTCGGCCCTAGAAAAGTTAAATTTTTTAAAAAGTTGATGATGCAACACATTTTTCAAAGATGGTTTCTATACTTTTGTTTTTTAAAGTGTTCATAGAGAATGTATCTTTTCCCTGTAATGGTTTCAACAGGAGGGAGAGAAGCTAACGTTTGTTAAATGCCTGCTCTAGGCCAGGCACTATGTGCATTTTCTGCATTGTATCACTTAAGCCTTGCAACCCTTTTGTCAGATGTCAGATAACTTTTGCTACATTACAAACCAACCCACACGGACACATCACTTACTAGCTCAGGATTCTGAGAGCTGGGCACAACTGGGTGATTCTTCAACTTGCCTCTCCTGGGCTCACTTCTGCTGCTGCACCCAGTTGGTAGATGGTAGAAGGGCACGAGCTCACAGATCTGGTAATTGGCAGGCTGTTGGCTGGAGCGCCTCAGTTTCCCTTCATGGGGTCTCTCCAGCAGGCTAGCTCAGACCCGTGGCTGCAATGTCAAAGAGGACAAAAGTGGAAGCTGCAGAGCCTCTTGAGCCTTGATTTCAATCTGACACACTGTCTCTTCCTCCACACCTACTGGTCAAAGCAAGTCACAAGGCCAGATCCAAAGAGCTAGGAAATAGACACCACCTTTTTACGAGAGGACATGCAAAAAAAAAATGTGTAACCATTTTTAACAAACCACTCAAGGGGCATTATTATTCCATTCTGTGTGTACCAAAACCTGCCCAGTACATCATCTCAGTAGAAGCAGGATATGAACCTAGATTTGTCTGACCCCCTGAATTTGTCTACTCTGGACCATACCGTAGTGTCTCAAGCACCCTTCGTTTTCTTCCCTTTCATTCTTGATTTTTCTCCTGCCCAGTCTTTCCCTACCCATGTCCCAATTCTGAGAGGAGCAAGCAGAAGAAAAGGGCAAAGGAGCAGTATGAGTCATACCTGGTTGTATGCTACCTTCTGTGGCTGAGTAACTAGAATCTCAGGGAAACAAGGCTGGCAGTAGAATAAATGTTAGGAGATTATTTTCATACCTTTATTTCTTGTTTTCTTTTCACCAAATATTGTCCTCAAGTCCCATCTCTTCTGCTTATTGGCTACATACTTGGCAAAGCACTTAACCGCTGTGAGCCTCCGTGTGCTCATCTGTAAAATGAGAGTAATAATTCCTACATCTATGAGTTGTTGTGAAGTTGGAATGAAATAATAATGTATGCAAAAACACTTTGAAAACTGTAGGGCATACTCTAGCAACATGATGAATTATTTATGCTTCCACTCAGGGTCAAAAAGGAAGTGTAGTCACGCTGACTGTGGCTCTGACAACCACCAGGTGCTTTCAAGGCTTTTCAATGAAGTGTGGGCTTAGACAAATGGGAAATCTAATAGACCACTCTCCACAGTTGGCTGCATCTCCAGCCAGCACAGATATGATTATAATTAGAGTTTCGAGAGTCTGTTTCACTTCAAAAGGATTCCGTGGCACAGTCTGCCGTCTACCTGAGGTATGTGGCCAGAAGCGGATCCCTGTGGCAGGTGTTTTCATTCAGGCCCATTTGCTGCCTTTCCTATGCTATCAGGAGTGTCTGTTTCTATTATACTCATTATTTTCAGATGCCAGGTGAGAAGAGATTTTCCATATGTGAGATTTCAGACAGTGGCCACAAAGCAAATACGTAGCTCTCCCTCTCTCTCCCCACTTCCTAAAGGAACAACAGCTCGGACAAACTCACTTTAGCAGAGCCAGGCCTTTTATTAGCAGCCAGAGAATAGTCTGTAATGGGAGGAATTACTTTGCCAATGCATCTCTCCCAGGAAAAACATTCGTTAGCCCGTCAAGGAACCTGCGAAACCTCTTATTAGAAACTGTAGAAAAGTCAATTTCTCCATTCTTAGCTGCTAAAGAATTCAGAACACACCTCACTGCGGATCTTTAATTAACAATTCAAGTGCAAGAAGAGTTGAGCCCACCGGAGACAGGCGGAGATGACCAAGTGAGCAAGACTCCACATCAAAGTGCAACCTAGGTGTTCAAAATTTCAGACCCCATTACCTGCTTGTCTGCAGGGCCCTTTTGATCATCCTAACTCTCCACTAGGCAAAGAGGTGGCAGGCGTAAGATTAACCTGGTTGTCAGAGACAGATGACTTTACTTTTTGCTTCTTTTTATCTATCTAGTGATTTTCCAATTTTAACCAGTAATGCTAAGGAACCACAACTGTCATGAGAACCCTTGATGGGACTTCTCTGAGCAAAACTCAGAAGAAAACCCATATCCATCAGTTTAAAAAAGCAGGATGGTCTTAAGCGGCCCAGTTTTCTTCACATTCATACTTCTAAGCCATGGATTAAAATAAATGCAAATATGTGCCGGAGTTGAATTTTCAGGGAAAGGAAACAGCATCCAAGGTTTGTGATCACTGGAAATGCTAGTAATGAACATTTTTCAAGGACCAATTCCAAGAAAGGTTACCGTACACCCCATGCTCACCCAATATTCTTGCTACACTGAACTATTGAGGGTTTTCAATTCCCGCACCTCATCTAATCTATTATGCCACTGATTGTAAGAAACTATTGTTTTATGTAGCAATCAAAAAGAATAGTTGCTGCTAATTAAGTTGTGACAAATATGGAGAAATAGACCATGTTCTTTCAGGTGACCAAGTTGTGTTTCTCTCTTGGGAGTGCCTCTTCCCCCACCTGCTCGCCATAATCTCTCCAAAATCACATCTCACTTTAGCATTTGACTAGTATTTACCATCCAGTTCATATGAATTTGGGAAGCATATTTTGAGGCTCCTATAAACAGGGACCGTATTCTTTTACCCTGGGGGTCCTTCAGTGCCGTGTGCGGATGCAGCGTTCATGCATTTTTGCCCCTTCCACCATATGAGGAGGCAGCCAGAGACACCATCTATGAAGTAGAGAGCCAGCCTACATCAGACACCAAATCTGCTTGTGCCTTGATCTTAAACTTCCCAGCCTCCACAACTGTGAGAAATAAATTTCCATTATTTATAAATTACTCAATCTAAGATATTTCGTTATAGTAGCAGGATCAGACTAAGATGCAACCCAGTCTCTACTATAATTCTTTTATTGTGAGCTGCACACTGGGACCCTTTGCTACAGAAGCTGCTGCTTAGCTCAAGAGAGGGCACTGGTCATTTCATACCAGAATGAGGAGTGAAGACATGTCTAGAAGTGGAGAGTGGAACAGAGAGGAAGCAATTTGGGTGAGATGACTGAGCTGGGATACAAATGCAGGTGCTTCCATTAGCTCATGGCTAGGGAGAACACTGGCAACTGATAACTCTCATGAAATGTTACTCATGTGGCCCTTGAGTCAGCTCACTTCAAGCCTGTGAATGTCTCTTGTCTCCATTCTCTGACCCAGGCACTGTGCCAGGCACTCAGAAGTGGTAAGACCCATTCCTGCCCTCGGAGAACTTATAGTCTAAACTCTTAAAAGTGAAGTTCCATAAGCATTAGGTACCTTGTTCAAAATCACACTGTCAGTGGTGTATGCAGTATTGGAACCCAAGTTTTCTTTTTTAAAGCTTCTCTCTTTTCAGCCATGTCATACCGCATTTTCTAATCACATTAAAATATAATTACTTATCACTGTTTTTCAGTTGCAGTTGTTAAAATGTATTTAGCTCTGCCTAACTTAATAGGTAGTTATCAAAGACACAAATCAGAGTGTAAAAGTATACTATAAATGTTGAAAATGTTCACATCTATTAAATGTATTTGATATATTTATAGTGAAAGTGAAACTGGTTATCTCTGGGGGAGTTGAGTGATGTCTATTATCTATTTTTATCCTGTTCTGTATTTTTTAATTTTTCAAAAATGAGATTGCATTGTGTTAAAAGTTATTTTTAAAATCAAACAAATATGTACATATAAATGCTTTCAGGCTATAACGTGCTAATAAGTGTCAGCTACTAAATTTATAGCAATGTAAGGAGCCCCTCAAGTGCCATGCATAGGGTGAAAACACAACCACCTTCCCTCAAGGAATCCTGGTGGGAATTTGGTTTCAATGATGATATGTATGTGAACTTGGGTTCCCAGATCTTTGAGAAAATGAACGCTAGTGAGCCTTCTGCTGGGCCCAGCACCCTGGAATTTCTTCATGCCAGATGTAAGCTTTCTTTTGTCTCCATGGAAACAACCCTCTGTTAACAAGTGCCCATCCCTCTTATCGCAATGAGATTTAATAATTTCCTCTCATATACTTACTAACCTTTGAACAACTACTTGTATACAAGAGAAAAAAAAAGAGTTCCTTTTCTTTGGAAAAATGAAGTTTGGGCTTCCCCAGCCATCTAGTAAATCAAGGCATGTGACAGAATTGTCTAGGAATGTCAGCCTAGTAGCTCCGGGCATTCACACTTACCACATATCAAAGTAGCAGAAGGAATATTTTCCTAACTTAATACAAGTGTCCTTCTAGACACTTATCATGTTGGTACATGCTTTCAAGCAGTGTGCTTCATAGCTGTTAGGTAAAATAATATTTTACAATGTGTTATGATTTTAAAGGCACTCTCAGTTTCACTTTTATCTCATTTAATTATCACAACATCCCTATGGGAAATATATTATTACCTACTTTGCAAGGAGGAAACCAAGGTTCAGAAAGGCTACATGGTGAGTCCAAGATTACAAAGTCAAAACTCAATGCCAGATCTTTTTACTTCAAATGCCAGGCAATTTCCACCACTTTTCCAAAATTAAAAATTTGGCCTGAGATCTCCTACAGAGGGGAATGTGCAGGATGGGAATGATTCCATTCCTCGTGAAGCCAACTACTGCAGAAAGAGACAAGAGGGAGAAGAGAAGCTAATGTCTATTGAGCTTCTGCTCTGTGTAAACTGTTGCCCTTGTATTAACTCATTTAAGCATCATCTCTTTCTCCCATGTGATCAAGAAGAAGCAGATATTAAGCAAGATTTAATTACTTCCCCAAGTCACAAGCTCACAAGTGGCAAAAATGGGCTAACAAGCCCAGACTTTCTGACCCCTCAAACCCACAATCTTTTCTATTTCATTACAACTCACATTGTATTTGTACACATGGTAGATTTTAAAAGGCAAACAACAAACAAATATTCTGTTTTAGAAAGGGTGGTATTCTTAAGGACATACACATGTACACACCCTTTCTTTCCCCTCGCCTTCCAGCCCAGTTTTCTGTGTGACACTGCTGACATGTTCTTTTGCTTCCTGGCAGGGTGTGTGCTTGTGATATCTGTGATTGATCAGCTGGCGCAGGTTCACAACTCGACAGTCCAGGCCTCGATGGAGAGACTGTGCAGCTATTTGCCTGGTAAATATAGAAAGGGTCATCTGCTGTGGGTCTGCTTGTCTTCTCACTCATGAGTCACCATAACTGAGTTTATATCCTGCAGATGCTTATGGAGCATAATCTGATTGTGTTATTTCTGTGAGTTGATATTCCTATGGGCCACATAGAAATTAAAAACAAAAAACACTCTAGGCAATTTCTCCTAGACATTCATTTTCCCCAATGGCACAATGAAATTGCTGTGGACGTTTAAGGAATATAAAGTTGAAGGGCCAGTTTTCATTTGATGTGTCACATTAATAATGGTTTGATTGCCTGGTGATCATTGCCTTAATTTCTAAGTCAAAATAATGAGTAATTTTTAATAATTTTATGTTAATGGCCAATATACACATACCAAGATACACACATGGACCTATCAACACAGAGCTTTAAACTGAGAAAACAACTGATCTCAAACCCCCAAGTGGGAAATTGATCTGGGATATTCCACTGATTTCAATTGTATCTCAATAAAGTCCCTTATCTATCCTGCAAAAGAAGGAACCAATTAGTGATCCAAACAAGTTGTGTAATTGTTTTTCAATCTTAATAGGAATCAAATATTAGTTTTCTTTCCCTTATAGACTACTATTACCTGAATAGTCATAATGGATAAACTTATTTGAGGGTCAAAATTTCATTCACTTAAAGGAAATTAGTTTACCAAGGATGCCTACTCTTTTTTTTTTGGTTACATAAAGTATTTGGACAAATGGCAATTGTATCTTTCTTGACATGGTACTCTATACCAATAGCATCAAAGTTTTTTCAGAGAGTGTGTTGTATACAGTCATAATATGCCTTCACAGGCTAAAATGTTTAGAACTCAAAAATAAAGACTAGGAGAGGATGATATATAAACATACGTGTTTACAATGTCTCAAATTGACCATTGTTAAGATTTTGACATATTTACACCATCTTTCTTTTGTAAAATGAAGCATGGCAGTTAAACTTGAAACTCTTCAGCATCCCCTTACCCCGTTCTTTGTCCCCTCTACCTCCCTAGAAGGAATCACCCACATAGACTTAATGAGTATTGTTCTTGTCAGATTTTATACTTTCATATTCCCAAGTATTAATCCATAATGATACATAGTATTGTTCTTCCAGTGATATTTTTAAGTTTTTCTGGATAAAAATAAGACAAATATAGAAAACCATGCAAACCAAATGTGTAGCTTCATCAGGTATTGAAAGGTGAACACCCTTGTCAATATAGCCAAGTCAAGAAATAACAGATAGGTAGCCTACCTAGCAGTCATACCCACACGCCCCATCTCACCCTGCTAAAGCACATCTTGCATTTTATGGTAATCATTTCCTTGCATTTCTTTATAGTTCTATCACCCAAGAGGACATCCCTAGACACCACAGCTTTGCCCAGTATTTAAATTTTTGGAGTGTCTTTTGAGTCTGTTTTAATCTACAAGTTTTCTTCCCATTCCTTCTATTTTCTAATAATTTAGCTGTGGAATTTGACCAGCAGCATTTTCCACAGTCTGGATGGTGTTGATTGTAGCCCTGTAATATAATTTAATATATTTCTCTGTGTACCATATTTCCAAAAATTGGCAGCTTGATCAGAGGTTTAACCTGACTCCGGCTTGATTCCTTTGGCAAGACTATAAGTAGTATTGTTTTCTTGAATCAGGAAGCCACCATAAGTGGTTTTATCTTTTTGTAATGGTAGTAGCTATTGCTGTTCAATAATAAGATCTGTTAATTTATTGGAGGTTAAAAACTATGATATTCTAATCTACCATTTTTTAATTAATTTATATATTAGACACTTTCCCTCAAAATCATCATATTTAGGAATATTTTCCCCATATTTCTATAGTATTGCTAAGAAATACCATATAGTAAAGTAAGGATAAATACTTGATTATTAATATTTTCCTTTATTTATCAGTTTTAAAGATAATGCATTGGTTTTCTACCATAATCACAAAATAATCAGTTAGTTTTCCTTAAAACATCATGATGAACTCATGAATTTAGCCCTTCTTAGTGGGTTTCAGTCAATTGCAGTTCTTTCTCTTTGGAAGTTAAAGTGGCAGCCTCTTCAAGTTGACTCCAGAGTCCTTTTGACATGTCTAAGTAACCTTTGATCGCTTCCTCACTAACTGGTATAACAAGGTGTTCCACCACTGTCTTGTACATTTCCAACCTCGGGCTTAAAATAAGACATTTCTTTTAGAAGCCTTGGTTTCCTTTAGTGAGAAGTTAAGTCCACAGTTTGGATGCTTAGGAATGCTTATTGCTACTGAGTTGGCCATTCTTTCTAGGCCTCTTTGGTGGACAGCAATAGGAAATATACAGTGTAGATTTATATATATATTTTTTAAGATGAAATATCTGAGTTCATACTGCCACTTCAGATTCAAACTCAGAACAACAGAATTTTTTTTCTTAACCTCTTTTGTATCATATCTGTATTTCCTTCTTTTCACACAAAGTCCTAATTGTCAAGGGCAATGAGATTGACAGAATTAAAATAGCCCATAATTACTAATTTACCTATTCCTTATTGCACATGTGACAGTCTTAGACTATCAATAATATATTATATAGCATAGATGTAATACATAAAATACACAGATATTATATATTTATATATTATTAATATATTTCATGATTATTGAAAGCAGTTAAAATTGGTTTTTGCATATGTCCTCCCCATTTCTCCACCCCTTTTAATCACCATAATCTGGGCATATAGTCATTACGTATTATACTCATCCCCTTTTCGCCATCACTTAGTCTTAACTCCATTAGTAACTGCATGATTAATGTTTACAACCAGTCAGCATGTGGATGTCTCCCTAGCTGAGTTGCTTAAAGTTCATTTCTCAGAAAAGGCTCATGGGAACAATATTCCGTGAATTCTTGAATGTTGATAACAGACTGTCTGTACCCTTTATAACTGAAAGTTGATTTTTTTTTTTCAGGTATAAAAATCCTTGGCACAAAATTTCTCTCCCTGAGCATCTTAAATATGTTGTTTAAAAGCCTAATAATAATCTAATTTTCTTTTTCCTTATGTCATTTGATGTTTTTGCCTTGAAGTTCAGGTAATTTTTTTTCCTTTTTCCTACAAAGTTTACATCTAACTAGAATATGTCTTGGTGTAGGCTATTGTATATTGATATTCTCAGGAATGCAATGTGCTTTCTCATTGTGATTTCAAATATATATTTCCAGATTTCAGGAAAACTTTTAGTATTTGTTCAGCTTCCTTGATTTGGTTTTCTTTTTCCAGGATTTCTATTATCCATATTTTGAAACTTCTTTGCCTGTCTTCAATATTTTGCCTATCTTTTGAATGCCTTTTATCTTTTCATTTATTTTAACCTTAAAATAGTTCCTTATTTTTACTTTTTATTTCACTTATGACATCATCTATTGTTTTTACCTGTTCTTGTGTTCATTCTAGTTTAGACTTCCTTTCTTTATTCTTTTATTCATTTTTAATCATTTTGATTAAAATTTTAATCAAATTTTAATATTTGAGTTTGTCTAATTCTGATTTCTGCTACTCTTGTATATCATTTTATTAATGACAGCTCATTTTGAAATAATATGTTATGTTTTAATCTCTCTTTTTGGGGCATGATTTTCTGGCATGCTTTTACTATCTGTGGGGATGTTATTCTGTTCCTTAATCTTTTTTTTTTTTTTTCTTATAATAACTTTGTATGGGAGTTGACCTAGATACATTTTTGTTGCTCATTTTTTGGTAAAATTCGTTTTCAAAAACTCTTAGAAAGAGAGGTGGTTCTGGGTAGTTTTTCTAAATGCACAGAGCTCCTTCTTCTGTTGTTTTAGGGTAGTATTAAAAAATATATATATATAATATACATATATATATAATATATATCTATATATGCGGCAGCTTGCTTTCTGAGATTTTCTAACTTTGTTCTCCCACCCACTTTTATCTGGACTCTCTCTCTACTTTATTTCTACCCAGTTCAACTTGTATTTCCAGCCCAGCAGTTTCTCCTCAGGGTGGGCCTTGTCCTGTGAGAGAGGCCTGGTGGGTATGTTTCTAGAATCTGTGGGGTCACTACTCACTCTATCCCCTTCATTTTTTTAAACTTGAGCTCCTTGTACTAACTATTGCAGTGGCCAAAACCCCTCCCAGCTCCAGCTGCTGTTCTCTCATTGGCCCACCATGCTTTCCAATCATTACCTGTTAGCTATTTGGGGACTCTCCCATTCTGAGGTTTACCTGATATCCACTGCTTTCCTCTACTTTCTCTGGTACTGAAGTTGACAATCTGCATGTATTGTGGTTGTAAAGTGGTTTGTCCTCAGTTAATTGCATGTTGGAGTGCATGAGGACACATAGGTTTATTGTACTTACTGTCTATGGGGTTTTGATTTTGCTGTCTGGACACTTTTGGGGGGTTGGGAGGGGAAGGGGAAGGGTGGGGAGTCAAAGAGATTCTAAAATTCTGCTGCCTCCACTATCATATTTCCATAATACTTCCTTGTGGAGGATTTAATCTTATATCCATGTTTTACTGTATGCGTTGTTCTGCGACTTGCGTTTTAATCATCATTATGTTTTTTAATATCTATACTTGTTCAGATAAATAGATCTAGGTCAAGCCTCTTAATCATGCTATACTCTTTTGCCATATGAATGTCCTATGTTTTGTTTCTTTATCCTCCTATTATTGACCATTCACAATCTGTTATAATCCTTACTTTATATTTTCACATCTCTGAGTTAGAGAAGAAGGAAGGAAATATTATTACATTTTACAAAAGGAAAGCAGTGAAGAACAGTCACAGTTGTCATTAAGCTTTCTTATATTGTGTCGCCATTTCTGGGTGATAGACCACACTGACAGGTATAACCATTTGTACCTTGAGGCCGATCTTCTTTTTTTAGCAAAATTGTGTTGTCCAAAGGTGAAAGCCTGACTAAAAATCTTATACCCTAGATTATCCCCTCTTCCTAATGTACTAGCAAAATGTAAAACAACAAAACAAGATGGCTGGTGTTCAAGGTGCCATCTTGGCTCCTTCTGACATAGAACAGCAAAATGTCAGAGCTTGCCAGGCTCAGTGGCTCAGCCTGTAGTCCCGCACCTTTGGGAGGCTGAGGTGAGTGAATTGCCTGAGCCCGTGGGTTCGAGACCCGCCTGGGCAGCAAGACCTCATCTCTACAATAAATCAAAAAATCAGCCGGGTGTGGTAGCACATGCCTGTAATTCCAGCTACTCGGAAGGCTGAGGCGGAAGGATCGCCGGAGCCCAGCAGGTCGCCGCTGCGGTGGCCGGGAGCGGCCACTGCACTCCAGTCTGGGCGACAGAGTGAGACTCCAACTCAAAAAAAAAAAAAAAAGCCGGGCTCGGTGGCTCAGCCTGTAATCCCGCGCCTTTGGGAGGCTGAGGTGAGTGGATTGCCTGAGCCCGCGGGTTCGAGACCCGCCTGGGCAGCGAGACCTCATCTCTACAATAAATCAAAAAAAATCAGCCGGGCGTGGTAGCGCATACCTGTAATTCCGGCTACTTGGAAGGCTGAGGCGGAAGGATCGCCGGAGCCCAGCAGGTCGAGGCGCGGTGGCCGGAAGCGGCCACTGCACTCCAGTTTGGGTGACCGAGTGAGACTCCAACTCAAAAAAAAAAAAAAAAAAAATGTCAGAGCTTGCTGAAGTAAAATGAGAGTCTGAAAGTCAGATTCTGGTGATGTGGAAGTTGGCATTTCCACCAAGGGGAGCAAGGAAAATACTCTGGTTTTCTGTGGCGGGTGGCCTTTTCAACTGGAGCAATTTCAAAGGATTAAGAAGGCTGATGGTGGTTATTTTCATTTTATTAATTCATGTTTTACCTCCAGATGAAAATATGGTACTCAGTTCAAGTTGAAGGACAGGATGGGTAGTATTGTTCCCATTTTACGGATGTAGAAAACAGTACACAGGAACAGAGTGGTAATGTGAGTTGTATGGGATAACAAAGATAGACTGTTTCCTAACTGAGGGATTCTCCTAGAAAACATAAAAGGCCTGTCCTGCAGTGTCTTCTAGAACTATTGCCTTCTCTCTGGTAAGCCAGGAGAATGGGGAATAAAAGGAGGCGAAATTATTATGCACATAAACAAGCAATTATTTTTTAAAAATTATTTTTAAGTATTACTTTCACCTCCAAAGCTAAGCACAAAAAAACATAACCTTAGCAGGGAAATCACATAAGCAACGTTCTTGAGAATAATCACTCAGTAAATCGTGTTGCCCTTCCCTATGCCTGGGAAGATAGATTTTTTCAAGTTGTGCAAAGGTTTTCCGACCTTCAGTTTCACCTACTGCTTTTGCCTCCGGCTCTCATTAGTAAACACCTTAGAAGAATCTCAGAATAGTTAATGGAAAAATGATTAATGGAATATTTCTCACTAGGGGTCAGAAGACTCATATGCCCCGAGAGTCTTACTAGAACTTCACTTTCTTGGGTCACCTATGCAGAAATCTCATCTCTGTGGAAAATGATAGTTAAAAACTCATGTCGTCTCAAAAGGAAGAAGGCAACTTCCTCATATTCTGTAGGTTCTGAAAATCGACTTGCATTCTAGAATATGTACTCACAAAACTGTGTAGTCACTTGGTCCCACTGTGTTTCAGTAGCTCATGTATAACGATATCTATTATACTTGAGGTAGACAAGGCCTCACATGAAATGTCCTAAGCACATTGAAATGTATACTACAAATAACAAGGGCTTTTCGAGTAAAATACTTTAATCTCAGCTGAACAACTTGCTATGTCTGTGATCGTAAGTTCTCTAAACCTCAATGTTCTTGCCTGTAGAATGAGGATAGAAACAACTCCTTCAAAAGATTCTTATGAGAAGGAAGTGATGGTAAACATTAAGGTGACTTACAAATTGGAATGTCCTGGGTTTTATTTACATACACATAAATATACACCTCATGTCTGATGACTATTCAGCTGGTCCCTTTTTAACCCTGTTTTGCCCTTTGAAATGGCCACATTTTCTTTTTTCCTATGCTGTTTCAAGTCTCTACTCTTTGAATCTGTAGAGATTGAAATCTCTTGTACCTTCCTTGTCACAGGCAAGGTTAAACAGTATAATTTTTACTTTAGATAAGTTACTATCAATATACTAGCGCCAATCTTTTCTTCAGTTCTATCAACAGTCAGATTATCATCTGAACAAGGCTCACTGGGGGCGCTATCTGGCTCTTTCTGGAAGTTTTTGCATATTTCTATTCTGCATTTTCCATGTAGGTCTTAGAATTTAGCTCTCAGAGGGCCATCCTATATCCCACATCAGTCATTGCTCCAGGGGCCTCTCAAGAGAACACTCATAGAATCCATTTGAGGAAACTGATTGTTCAAATGGTCCTGCTCAGAGAGTGAGGAGAACCCTGCAGCCATTCGCTTTGGCTTGAGTTAAGCAGAATTCTAAGAAACATACATATAAACTCCTCTTATCTTATGGTAAAGAAGACAAATCTGTTCTGCCTTTCAGCCAGCACTGAGGGTTTATCAAAGAACATCCTAATGTCCAGTTGAAAATTTCTCCACTCTAGGCTAAGCTAATGCTACATTAGCAATACTTTAAACTTGCTTCCAAAGTGCCTTGCCCCTTCACTTAATTTTGAATGTCTCTTACAAAAGTCTCCAAACTTAGCAGATGCTATAGTGAAGGGGCCAAATCCTACTCCCATGTTTTTCAATGAGGAAACTGAAGTCCAGAGAGCGGATGCAACTTCCCCAAGGCAGGAAGCCAGTGAGCTAGTGTTACAACTCAGGTCTCTGAATACTATGATGACATCAAAGCTTCTTGAGTCTCTCCAAAAAAGGAGCATCCAAGGGAGAGGGGATGGGTTTTTTAAAAACAGTCTAACTGTATCTATATTTCCTATACCATATAATTCGACCATATAGAGTGTACAATTCAGTAGCTTTTAGTATGTTCACAGAGTTGTGCATCTATCACCACAATCAACTTTAGGACATTTTCATTATACCAAAAAGAAACTCCATGCCCTTTCGCCACCACCCACAAACACCCCTTCTCCCCAGCCCTCCATAACTACTAGTCTACTTTCTGTCTCTATGAATTTGCCTGTTCTGGGCATTTTATATACACTGAAGCATACTGTATGTGCTCTTTTGTGGCTGGTTTCTTTCTCTTAGCATAATGTTGTAGGTCCATGTTGTAGCATTTATCAGAACTTCATTCCTTTTAGTGACTGAATAATAAATAGTCTATTGTATGGGCATGCTACATTTGCTTATCAATTTATTAGTTGATGGACATTTGAGGAGGTCCACTTATTGGCTATTATGCAAAATGCTGCTATGAATATTGTGTATGACTTTCTTATGGACATATATTTTGGGGGAGTTTTAGGTATATATATATACATAGGAGTAGAATTGCTGGATCAAATAGTCACTCTGTGTTAAACAATTTGAAGAACAGCTAGACTGGTTACCAAAGAGACTGCATCATTTTGTATTCCCACCAGCACTATATAAAGATTCTAATTTCTCTACATTCTCACCAACACTTGGTATTTTCTCTCTTTTTTATTATAGCCCATTTTAGTCGGTGTGAAGTTGTATCTCATTTTGATTTTGACTTTCATTTCCTTGATAGCTAATGAGGGTAAGCATCTTTTCATGTGCTCTTTAGACATTTTGTATATCTTCTTTGGAAAAATGTCTATTCAGACCATTTGCATGTATTTTAAGTGAACTATTTGTCTTTTTTTATTGAGTTGTAACAGTCCTTTATATATTCTAGTACTATGTGCTAGATTATTTGATATGTGATTTGCAAAAACTTTCTTCCATTCTGTGGGTTGTCTTTTTACTTTCTTTATGGTATCCTATGAAGCACAATTTTTTTATTTTAATAAATTCAAATTTATCCATTTTTCCCCCTGTTGCTTGTGCTTTCTAAGAAAGGGCATATCTAAGAAAACATTGCCTAACCAAGGTCAGGAAGATTTACATCAATGTTTTCTTGTAAGAGTTTTGCAGTCTTAGCGCTTACATTTAGGTCTTTGATTCACTTTGAGTGAATTTTTTTAAATGGTTTGAAGTAAGTATCCAAATCCATGCTCAAGTACTCAATCCAGTTACCCCAGCTCAATTTGAAAATGTCCTCATTTAAATTGTCTTTGTACCTTCATCAAAAATCAATTTGACTGTAAATGTTAGGGTTTACTTCTGAACTCTTAATTCTATTACATTGATCTATATGTCTATCTTTATGCTAAAACCACACTGTCTTGATTATTGTAGCTTTCTAGCTTTGAAATTGGGAAATGTTAGTCCTCCCACTTTGTTCTCTTTCAATATTGTGTTTGACTATTCTGGGTCTCTGAGCTTTTCCTGTGAATGTTAGGATCAACTGATCAGTTTCTGCAAAGAAGTTAGCTAGGATTTTGAGAGTGATTACATTGAATCTGTATATCAATTTGGGGAAATTGCCATCTTGATAATGTTAAGTCTGTCAATCCATGAACCTGAAATATCTTTCCACTTATTTAGATCTTTAATTTCTTTTAACAATGTAGTTTGCAGAGTATATGAATATATGTTTTTTACTTTTTCTGTTAAATGCATTCCCAAGGATGTAAATCTTTTTGATGCTGTAATAAATTAAATTGTTTTTCTTAATTTCATTTTTGCCTTGTTTATTTCTGCTATATAAAAAGACAATTGATTTTGCATATTGATCTTGTATCCTGCAACCTCGCTGAATTCATTTATTGGTTCTTATAATTCTTAAATAATTTCCTTAGGATTTACAACGTATAAGATCATATCATCTACAAAACAGTTTTACTTCTTTCTTTCCAATCTGGATGCTTTGCATTTCTTCTTCTTGCCTAATTCTCCTGAATAGAAATTCTAGTATAATATTAAACAGAAGTAGTGAGAGCAGACATTCTTGTCTTTTTCTGATCTTAAGGGGAAAGTATTCAGTCTTTCACCATTAAACATCACGTTAGTTTGGTCTTTGCAGCAACTTGGATGCAGCTGGAGACCATCATACTAAGTGAAATATCACAGAAACAAAGAACTGAATACTGCGTGCTCTCAATTATAAGCAGGCTCTGATCACAGGTCATATGAGCACAGTCGGGGATTGGCAGAAGCTGAACACTGGTGGGGAGTGAGGTAGGGAGGAGGGAGGGGGGAGAATGTGGCGACATACTGGGTACCTGGTCCACTATCAGAGGGAAAGAAAGCCAGCTGAAAGCCCAAACTTCCCCTGCATTCAACTTTCTTATGAAGTGAATCCTCACTTGTACCCCACAAATAAAATAAAATAAAATAAATATCATGTTAGCTGTGGGATTTTTTAGGTAACTTTTAGTAGGTTGAAGAAGTTCCCTTTTATTCCTAGTTTTTGTCCTTGTTTTTGAGGGGTTCTTTTTGTCATGAAGGAGTGTTGTATTTTGTCAAATATCTTCTGCATCTATTGGATAATCATATGGTATTTGTTTTTCATTCTATCAATGTAATGTATTCCATTAATTGATTTTCAGATGTTAAACCAATCTTGCATTCCTGAGATAAATTCCACTTGATCTTGATATATAACGTTTTCTATATTGCTAGATTTTGTTTGCTAGTACTTTGTTGAGAATCTATGTTGCCACATAAGAGATTTTGCTCTGTATTCTTTTGGGGGGGGATGCCTTTGCTTTTGTTATCAGAGTAATACTAACCTCACAAACCAAGTTAAGAAACGATCCCACCTCTTCCATTTTTTGGAAGAGTTTTTGATGTATTGGTAGTAATTCTTCTTTAAATGTTTGGTAGAATTCACCAGTGAAGTTATCTGGTCCTGAACTTTTCTTTGTAAGAAGTTTTTAAAATTATATATTACTAAATTAATCTCTTTACTCTTTATATGTCCACTAAAATTTTCTGTTCTTGAGTCAGTTTTGGCATTTTGAGACTTTCTAGGAGTATTTTCATTTAATCTAAGTTTTCTAATTTATTGTCATTGAATAGCAGGCTTAGGAGTTTATTACATTATTCAAAGTATCCAAGTAAATAAATAAATAAGTATGAGAAAGCCATGTATGGATCATTGGTGAGAAAGTGCCATGAACCGAGGAATATGGTTTATCTGGTTCAGTGTCCTGAGTTGAAAAAAAGGAAAAATTTAAAAGAAAGCAAGCAGACAGATAATGATAATGGGTGAGGGAAAAGGGTTGGGAGTGGAGAGGTAGAGGCCAAGAAACCAGCCAATGGGAGGAGAGAAGAAAAGTGGCCAGAAGGAACATGACCCGGGACTCCAGCATGGCAGCAGTTCATAATACTCTCTTATAATTCTTTTTATTTTTTTAAGGTCCATAGTAATGTGGGATGCAGTTTTAATTGCCTACTTCAAGAATACAATGTGCTTGAAGCCTCTTGCCTTATTGTAAAAAAAAAAAGTCATATGAATATGAACACATGTATTTCAATATAAAAGTAGTATTTAATATTAATGAACACTAAGTAGAATTGAATGAAGTACCAGAGAGAGTTCCCCATATTTATCCTTTTGTTTCACCACCCCACCCTCCAAGCAAGGTATGGGTTTCCCATTTGAGATGTATCATAACAAAATGAATTCTCAAGACAGGGTTTCCCTTGTCTTTCCAGGACAGCTTATCTGCCCTTTACTATGCTAAGATCCTAAGTTGAATTACCAAGGTTCGGGGGAGACTTAAAAACTGGAGAAACAGGACCAGAGAACCAACAGGTTTCATTGTATAGATGGGTCACCACCCATGATCTTGTATTCTCAGAAGGGGCGGGGGGGTGGGATTATGTTGTTAGCAGGTGTGGATGTGTGTTGTGTGTATCTGTATTCTCTGATGCAGGTGGCAGTGTAGTAACACCTGTTAAGAGTTCATCTCCTTTTATCTCTGGATAAAAAACAAGGAGCAAAACAAGGAGCTGATGTAATGTCTTCTCCCCCAAATGAACACCAGAAAAGAGTATTTCTAACAGAGCTACAGTTCATATGATTTACTTTAATGCAAGTCCTGTTTCTTTCAACTTCAACAAATGAGATCTTAGCCAACATTCAGATATTCCCTGCTGAAAAAAAAAATGTAACTATGTTTTGATAATAAAGTTATTTTTAGAATGGACAGTTAATTGGCATTCACATAAACCTGAGATGAAAATGATATTTTAATGGATACATTAACTGAAACGTTTCCTTCAAATCCTTAAAATTAAATACTCAAATTAGTCATAGATTAATCACTCGCCTTCGGTTTCTAGTAAAAATAATCATTATTCACTCATGTGTTAAAGTCATAATAATAAAGATATATTCTGTTTGCCCTCTTTATTTTTCTTAGAAAAACTGTTCTTGAAAACCACATGCTACCTAGTGATTAACACATTTGGATCAGACATCATAAAACTGTGAGTATGTCGTGGCGTATAGCTCTGATTCTCTTCCTGGGACATGGGTGAAAACCAGAAAACTGGGAGATGGGAGGCTTTGCTTTCACTTTGATGTACTTACTGGACAAGGTCTTGAGCTGTTATTCCAGCTCTTGTTAATAGTGGAAAGTTGAAACCTGATTCGGATCCCTTGCTACTCTAGGCAAAGGCTCCCCTTGAATGACAATGTGCCAGTCTGGCTCAATTTCTCTCCAACAGCCTTTCAGAAAGAATTTCACAAGCCATTCCAACAACAAAATGACCGTATCCTATTGACTGGACATAGGCAATTTGCTTTTTCTCCTGAGCTCCCCAGCCTGCGCCAGACCTTGCCCTACTCTCCTTCCCTGGGTCCCCAGGCCACGCTCCTCCTGGCCGCTTGTCTTCTCTCCTCCCATTGGCTAGTTTCCTGACCTCTCCACCTTTCCACCCCCAATGCTTGCCCCTCACCCATTTTCATTATCTATCTGCTTGGTTTCTTTTACTTTTTCCTTTTTTTTGGATTCAGAGTCCTGGATCAGATAAACCATATTCCTCAGTTCATAGCACTGTCTCATCAATGATCCATACATGGCCCATTTCCCACCCAAATGAGCACATCCTTATTTCTGCATTCATTCTTCTCTTACTTTCTGTAAAAAGAAATGTATAGAGTTTTTTAAATAGATTTATTATATATAACATATAAAAATACACATCATTCATTATGTTACAGTGAATATAATTTATTATTATATGTGATACACTCATTATTTATTCATTTACTTAGATACTTTGAATAATGCAATAAGCTACCAAATCACCACCCAAAACAAAATCTAGGACCTTGACAATAACTTTGTCCAGCCCTATAGTCCTTTCCTTTCATTCTCACGCTTTTCCCCACCCAAGTGAGCATCATCCTCAATTCTATGTTCATCCTTCTTTTGCTTTCTGTCAAAAGAAATGTATAGAGTTTTTTTTAAATAGATATATTATATATAAAATGTAAAATATAAATTATTCATTATTACATATTTTACAGTGAATATAATTTATTATTATATGTAAATTAGATATATTTGGGCTATTTTCTGGTTTCTCCTCTTGTGAACAGGCCTCCTATGAATATTCTTAAGTGGTTCCTCTTCAAAGTGCCATTAGTCTTAGAGCAGAGATGTTCAGAGGACAGCATCACCCACCACAAAAGGAAAGCCTAGAGTTACAGAATTTTTAAGACAGAAGCAACTTAAAATAACGCAGGTCAGGGAAATAACCAGTGACCTGTTGTGCTGTGCACCTGCCTTTATTAATATTGGCCTCACTCCATTGTGGAAAATGTTGTATCATGAGCTCTTGACTGTGTTTGGAAGGCAGGAACCTCCTATCTTCTTAGCTAATACCACTATTATTGCCACTGCCTCCTCACTGAACTCCAGGCCTGCAGGCCTGCCCATTGCCCCGCAAATCCATAGCCTACATTATAGCTAGACTGGTATATGTTTAATGCAAACCTAATTATGATACTCTCTTAAGGTAAAATTCATACCCTTTGCAGGAATCCTAGCTGCACACACAAGACTCTTCATGAACTGGTCTCTGAGGGCATTTCCAGCCTCATCCCTTGTTACTCCACAGCACCCCACACTGTAGACCACTTGGCTCAGGATATTTGCCTGAGATGTTCACTCTGATTGGCACAGGCAAAACCTCTACCCTCAAACAAATCTTATAAGCCCCATACACCCACCACACAGGCAAACAGGTGCATGCACACACACACACACACACACACACACACACACACACACACACACATGCATGCACACAGACACACCCACATAGACACATATACATGCACAGAAACATACACACTCACATAGACACACATAAGTACATGTTTGTACACACTTACTATCCTAATACCTTGTTCAAACTCCTACCACAGCACTCACCCCATCTGTTTGTAACTTAATTATACATTTACTTGAGTTGATAACAAGATGGAAAGATTTTTGAAAGGGCTAAGTCTCCATTTTATTCATCTTTGTGTCTGCAGCTACTTAGCAAAATGCTGACTATATTTTTATAAAAGAAAGGAAGAAAAAAGAGGGAGGGAGGGAGAGTCGGGGGAAGGAAGGAGAGAACTTTGTATCTCCAGGACCAGGTGCAGTACTCGAGCATAGAAAATGTTCAGCAAATGTTTGTTGAATTAATGCATTATTTAAAACAGACAAACAAAAGTATGGCTACAAATGAGCTATGACTAGTCTGCTCCAAAGAAAATTATTTAAAAGTATTAAAACGAAGAAAAATAAACCTATTAGCCTATTCAGTGAATCTATTTCTACATCTAGTAGGAAGCAGGTGCTACTGGGGGACGTGTCAGCTTGGTTAGAGAGGTCCGCCTAGGCCTAGATCAGGGAACCAAAGGGGCAAGCTGAAAAGTCACAGAAGACTAAGGGAGCAGTACATGCAGATGCCCAAAAGGGGGTGCCAGAGAGCAGCCCCCAAAAGCAATGTGCAGGGAGCATGAGGGAGGGAAGTGGCCTGGGCTAATTAGGAAACGCCTTCTTCTCCTTCCATAGATGACTACAGTGGTGAGTGTGAGAGCCAGTTACCTGCAAGGATCAGAGCTAGGACAGGCATGGTCTTAAGTACTTCAGGTGCAAACTGTACAACACATGAACTCTACAAGGGACAAGTGGGCATGGTTATGAAGATAGTATGGGCCCAGCAAGTCACCAAAAGAGAGACCCACTCCTGAATAGGTGGTGGGAATGTTACTCCTAAGATGACTAACATGAGGTGGGTTACTTTGAAGAAAGAGGTGATAAATGAACCCTCCCTTCACAGTCCTATCTACCATTTGTTTTGTTTGTCCATAATTGCCCAGTACCCATATGAGTTGTGAACTAATAGAAGTTTGTCTTAGGTGGTATGTTCTTCTTACAGCTTGTTTCAAGCAATCAGATACAGCTCTAGATTGATGTCAGCCCTGAAAATGACAACCTTATGATTTAGTTTTACTTGAATATCAGTCTACCAATATTAAATGTATTTCCTAACCCAGAGGGCATCCCTCCTCATTATTTCACACCACTCAGTTCTCAATAATTCATGGACTAATTATGCAGCAATTACATTTCCGTCCCACAGGCAGAGTCACGGGATGTTGTAAAAAAAAAAAAAAAAGGGTAGGACACCTGAGAACTCAGGGGTTCCCCTAAGAACCTGGGTCACGCGGGAGAGGTTATTTCAGGAAGTAGTCTAATCCTAGCCAGTGACCACATGCTGGGTTCTCCTCTGTCTAGCCCAGACCACCATTGTTTTTGACGTTGCTGTAGCAAACTTGACTCTGTTCTCTGTCTCATCTTGCTTCATGATGTCTATTTATGCTGTCCTCTAAATCATAAATTCTTGTGACCTAAGCCCACAAACTTTCAGAGATTAGGATAGGCCTAAACAACTAATAGTTTCAGAAGAAAAATGTGAAACAGAATTCATAACAACCATGGTACACCTTAAATAATTATGGTACACAATTGTAATTAATGGTTTTTGAGAAACATTAGAAATACAGAGCAATAGAATTGTTTTATCCTCAAAATAATTACAAGATTTATAGAAATGATTAAATGTACAGTATACTATAAGGGATGTGGGTTAGAAATGAGATAAACATATTAAGTTACACGATGAAGGTCTTTCAATTCCATTAGTGGGTTTCTGGGACTGCAACTTATGTATAAAACCTCCTTTGAAAGTAATGTCAAAGGTCTAAATTTGAGCACTTGCAAGTGAAAACAACCCTGTCCCCCAGTCCCTGCCATAGGCTAGTTACTCTGCTGTCTGGGTATCCTTGCTCTCTTCTTTAGATTGATGATGATAATGATTATCATCACTGAGTTTATTCTACCACTATTCTAATTCAAGCCATCAACAGGCTGGCTATGCCACATGTGTTGAAACTCTCCTCACTGCACACCTCACTTACACGCGTCTATAGCTGTAAAGAAAGTAAAAGAATGTAAATTAAAATGTGATGGGGTCAACATCAAGGAGCTTGAAAGTTGTTTCTCTTTCCTAACAACAAGTAAAAAGCTGAACAAACTGAAAGGATCTATGCAGATCCTTAAGAGAAGTACTATCACTGGGCAACCCACTGCCTCCAAAATTGGGAAGAAACAGGTAGATACAGAGAATCACAACAACTTACCAGAGCAGAAATCACCACAGAAACCAGTACCAGGAAAGGGAAGCCTAAAATGTAATTGACAAGTAGTAGAGGCTAGATACGAACAAGTCTGAGAGTTACAAACTCCAGAGGGACCCAGTCATTAGGGGTGTGTCCACACTTTCATGAGTTTTACTTCCAGAAGCTCAACTAATTTCTCATAGTGACTATTAGAGAAAACTCATGTTTCTGCTGCTTAGGAGCAGGAATGTGGGGGTTGGGGGGTGGGAACCTGGAGGGAACCGTTTTGAAAGACACCAGAGCATTCTGTTCTTAACAAGGTCTGCTCTCAGGAGAAACTAATAACCAGTGCCTAACCTGTTGAGATTTTATCAGAGCCTAACTGACCTAGAGAAAGGGAAATATGCAACTCCTACCTGCTCTAGCAATCCTGTTTTACCTAAATGGGTTTGGGGAGAAAAAAACGAAAAACATTGCTGAAGTTCGCAGTCCAGAGGTATAGGCTTACTAAAACGTGAAGACTTTACATGAAGACTTAATCACAGGTGTAGAGGATGCTACGTCTTATGTCTCATCATCACGTGGCCTATTCATAGAAGTTTCTTTTACCCACTCCATCATGTCTGGCTATCGAGAAAAAAGGCACAAAATGCAGTTTGAAGAACAGAGCAAGCATCAGAACTGTACATAGCAGGGATATTGTAATTATCAGGGATGTTGTAATTAAATTATAATTATGAAATTATGGTTTAAAACAACTATGATTTTGTGCTAAGAGTTTTAATGGATAACGAGGACAGCATCAAAATCAGATGGACAATGCAAGAAGATGGAAGTCCTAACAAAGAATAATAAAAGAAAATGTGAGGCAGCAAAAGCATTGTAACAGAAATGAGTAATGCTTTTGAAGAGCTTATGAGTAAACTGAAAAGGGTTGAGAAAAGAATGTCTTCTATTTTTTTTTTTAAGAAAGCAGGATTTATTGAGAGGACAGAAAACCTCCCACAGTGGGAGGGGACCTGAGGGGGTTGCCTGAGAAAAGAATTTCTGAGCTTCAAGATACATTAATAGAAAACTCCCCAAAACTGAAAACAGAGAGAACAAAAACTGCAAAACCAGAACAGACTATTCAAGGAATGGGACAGCTATAAAGGATGTAATTTATGTATAATAAAAATAAAAGAAGGAAAAGAAAGGGAGAATGGAGCAGAAGAAATATCTGAAATTATGACTGAGAATTTCTCCTGAATTAATGTCAGGCAAAAAACCCAGAAACAAGAAACTCAAAGAACCTGAAGAAGAAGAGGAGGAGGAGGAGGAAGAAGAAGAAGACACCTTACCTAGTAGAAAAGATAAGTTGCATCTGACTTCTCAGAAACCATGTGAGCGAGCAAGAAGAGAATGGAATGAAATATTTAAGGTGTTGAGAAAAAAAGCACCAATCTAGGTTTCTATGTCCTGCAAAATAATCTTTATAGATCAGAAACTCGCATCTACATTTTTTTAAAAAAGGTAAAAGCATAATAAAGAAATTATTTAAGATGAAATAAAATCTATTGTTTTTTATTTTTAATTGACCTAACAATTTTAATTGACCTAACAAATAACAGTTTGTTAAAAATAATAATAGCACAATGTATTTGATTATGTAAGCATATACACATGTATTTGTTTATAGATAAGTGAAATGAATAACAACCATAATACGAGGGATGGGGGGAAGAATTTGAATTCCATTGTTATTGTATGATACACTATACATGAAATAGTATCGTGTTATTTTTAAATGGGTATGGATTAGTTGTAAATGTTTATTACAAACTCTAGGGTAACCACTAAGAAAGAGAAAAAAGAAGTAGGATTGATATGCTAAAAAAGAAAAAATGGAATCATGTAAAATACTGAATTAAAATCACAAAAAGCAAGAAAACAGTGGAAGACAAAAATAAAAACAAAGAACAAGGGCAACAAATAGAAAACAGTCACAAATATAGTTGGTATTGATCCAATTATGTCAATAATCACTTTGAATGCCAATAGTTTAAAAGCACCAATTAAAAGACAGAAATTGTCAGAGTGAATCACAAAACAAGACTCAGCTATATGTAGTTCATAAGAAACTCACTGTAAATATAAAGACACATAGATTAAATATAAATAGATGACAAAAGATATAAGAAAGAAAGAGTAGCTGTATTAATTTCGGAAGGAACAGACTTCAAAGCAAGGAAAGTTTTCAGAGATAAAAAAGGGCATTACAAAATGATAAGGAAGTAAGTTCTCCAAAAGGAAAACAATCCTTAACATGTATGCACCTAAAATCAGACTATCAAAATATATGAAGCAAAAATTGATGGAACTACAAGAAGAAATAGATGAATTCATTTTTGTAATTGGAGACTTCAACACCCCTCTATCGGAAATGGGCAGATCCAGAAGGCAGAAAATCAACAAAGACATACAGTAGTCCTCCCTTATCTATGAGGGATATGTTCCAAGAACATTGATATGGATGCCTAAAACCGTGGATAGTACCAAACCCTGAATATACTATGTTTTTGTCTATACCTACACACTTGTGATAAAGCTTAATTTATAAGTCAGGCACAGTAAGAAAAAAAGAGAGATAACACAGATTACTTATATCAGAAATAAAAGAGAACATCACTACAGATCTCATGGCTATTTCAAGAATAATCAAGAAATACTATAAATAACTCTATGTCTCAAATTTGATAATCCAGATGAAATGGGCCAATTCCTTGAAAGGCACAAAGTGCCAAAAACTTATACAAGAATAAATTGACAATCTGAATAGATCTACATCTATTAAAGAAGCCAAATTAATATTTAATAACATTTCAAAACAGAAAGAGCCAAGCACAGATAGATTTACTGGTAGATTCTGCCAAATATTTAAGGAAGAAATTATGTATCAATTATCTATCATCTCTTTCAGAAGATAGAAGCTGAGGGAATATTTCCTAACTCATTCTATGAGGACAACGTCAACCTAATACCAGAACTAGACAAACATGTCACAAAAAAAGAAAACTACAGACCAATAGCTCACATGAATATAAATGCAAAAATTCTCAACAATGTTAGCAATTCAAATCTAACAATATATAAAAAGAATTATATACCACAACCAGTGGGATTTATTCCAGGTATGCAAGGTTGGTTCAACATTCAAAAATTAATTAATGTAATCCATCATATCAATAGTCTCAAGAAAAATCACATGATCATATTAATAGATGCAGAAAAAAGCATTTTACATAATCAGACACCCATTTATGTTTAAAAACTCTCAGTAAACTAGAAATAGAGAGGAACTTTCTCAACTTGATAGAGTTCAACAAAAATCTACAACTAACATATACTTGGCATTAACAACTGGAAGCTTTCCTACTAATATCAGAAACAAGGCAAGAATGCCCCCTCACCACTCCTTTTTGACATTGTACTGGAAGTTCTAGCAAAGACTAGAGACAAGAAAAGGAAATAAAATACATACTTATTGCAAAGGAAGAAATAAAATTGTCTTTGCTCACAGATGACATTATTGTCTATGTAAAAAATCTTTTAAAAATCAACAAAAACATTTTTGGAACTAATAAGCATTTATGGCAAGACTGTAGAATACAAAGTTAATATACAAAAGTGAATTACTTTCCTATACACCAGCAATGAACAAGTGGAATATGAAATTCAGCAAAAAATACCATTTACACCAGTGCTCCCAGAAATGAAATACTTATGTACAAATCTAGCATAATATGTACAAGATCTATATGAGAAAAGCTATAAAACTTTCTTGAAAGAAATCAAAGGACTAAATAGATGGAAAGATAGTCCATGTTTGTGAGTAAAAGGAATCAGTTTTGTCAAGACGTCAGTTCTTCTCAACTTGATCTGTAGGTTTAATGCAATTCCAATAAAAATTCCAGAAAATTATTTCATAGATATTGACAAACTAATTCTAAAATTTTATATAGAGAGGCAAAAGATCCAGAATAGTCAACACAATATTGAAGAAAAAGAACAAAACTGGAGGACTGACACTAGTCAACTTCAAAATTTACCTTAAACATACAGAAATAAAGATAGTGTAGTACTGGTGAAAATAGACAGATCAATGGAACAGAATAGAAAACTCAGAAATAGACCCACAAAAAGATAGCCAACTGATCTTTGGTAAAGGAGCAAAGGCAATATGATGAAGTAAAGATAGTCTTTTCAATAAACGTTGCTGGAAAAAAATGGACAACCGCATGCAAAAAAGGGAATCTAGACACAGACCTTATACCCTTCACCAAAAAAATGAACTCAAAATGGATCACAGACCTAAAACTATAAAACTACTAGAGGATAATGTAGGAGAAAATCTAAATGACCTTGGGTTTTGTGATTACTTGAAATGACATGAAGTTATGATCCATGAAAAAAAGAATTGATAAAATGGACATCATTGAAATAAAAAATGTTCTTCTACAAAAGACACTGTCAAGAAAATGAAAAGATAAGCCAGAGACTTAGAGAAACCATGTTGAAAGATATTTCTGGTAAAGGTCTGTCCTCCAAATTACACAAAACAACAACCACCACCAAAAAACAAAAAACCTCTTAAAACTCAACAATAGGATAACAAACAACCCAGTTTAAAAAATATAGGCTAAAGACCTTAATAGACACCTCACCAAAGAATATATACAGATGACAAATAAGCATATTAAAAGATACTCAATATTATATGCTATTAGGGGGCTGCAAATTAAAACAACAAGGAGATACCACTGCTCATCATAGAATGGTCACATTTTTTAAAAATGAAGAATCTATAGTTTCTTACAAAACAAAATATCTTGCCATATAAGCCAGCAGGCACACTCCTGGGTATTTACCCTATTGAGTTGAAAACTTATATCCACACAAAAACCTGCACATAAATGTTTATAGCAGCATTACTCAAAATTATCAAAGACTGGAAACAACCATAACATCCAACAGTATAAACAAATATACAATGAAATATCATCCAGCAATAAAACAAAATGAGCTACCAAGTCACAAAAGGAAATGGAGAAAACATAACTGCGTATTACTAAGAGAAAGAAGCTGATTCCAACTATATAACATTCTGGAAAATGCAAAACTATGGAGACTGTAAAAAGATGGGTGGTTACTAGGGGTTAGGAGGGAGAGAGCTATAAATCTAATCTGTTTACTATAATGGTGACTACATGTCATTATACATTTGTTCAAACCCATAGAAAGTACAACACCAAGAGTGAATCACAATGTCAACCATGCACTTTGAGTGATAATGCTATGTAATGTAGCTTTTTCAATTTTAACAAATTTATTGGTGGGGGATGTTTATAAAACCTATGCACGTAGTGGGGCAGGAGGTATCTGAGATATCTCTTCACCTTCCTCTCAATTTAGCTATAAACCTAAAACTGCCCAAAAGAAAAAGTCTTTATTATTTTGGTGGTCTCACTGGCTGTTCTGGGAAAAAGAAAGCAATGTTAGGTGGGAATGGTTTGAATGAGTTTGGAGATTTCCTAAAGTTTTCATAAAATATGCACAGTCTAGGTGGCCTGCTAAGAACCTGGCCTCACAGCAGGAGGTAAGCAACAGGGGAGGGAATAAAGCTTCATCTGTATTTACAGCCACTTCCCATCACCTGCATTACTGCCTGAGCTCCATATTCTGTCAGATCAGCGGTGGCATTCGATTCTCATAGGAGCATGAACCCTATTGTGAACGGTGCATGAGAGGGATCTAGGTTGTGTGTTCCTTATGAGAATCTAATGCCTGATGATTTGAGGTGGAGCTGATTTGAGGCAGTGATGCCAGCACCATCACCCCCAGATGGGACTGTCTAGTTGCAGGAAAACAAACTCAGTGATCCCACTGATTCTCCATTATTATGAGTTGTATAAGTACTTGATTATATATTAAAATGTAATAATAAAGCCGGGCTCGGTGGCTCAGCCTGTAATCCCGTGCCTTTGGGAAGCTGAGGTGAGTGGATTGCCTGAGCCCGCGGGTTCGAGACCCGCCTGGGCAGCGAGACCTCATCTCTACAATAAATCAAAAAATCAGCCAGGCATGGTAGCGCATACCTGTAATTCCTGCTACTGGGAAGGCTGAGGCGGAAGGATCGCCGGAGCCCAGCAGGCGAGGCTGCGGTGGCCGGGAGTGGCCACTGCACTCCAGTCTGGGCGGCCGAGTGAGACTCCAACTCAAAAAAAAAAAAAAAGTAATAATAACATAAGTACACAATAAATGGAATGCACTTGAATCATTTCGAAACCATCCCTACCCCTACCTACATGAAAAAATTGGCTTCCATGAAACCAGTTCCTGATGCCAAAAAGATTGGGGACCACTGGTCTAGGTATTCTGTCCCAAAGTTGAATAAGACTACACATGCACCATTGCCACTTCTTCTGCGTCTTGCACATTCTAATGGACTTAACTTGTGTGAATTTCTAGGGCTCAACATTTTCTCTTTTTATCCAAAGGAGTACTTCTCACTTTAAGTCCTTTGACGATGAGTGTCTATCTTACAGGACCCTATGGGGAAAACACATGCCTGGTTCCCTTCTTCTATACCCCAGCTCGGAGATGATCAGTCACACTCTCTGACTGAGTGATCCATATCTCTACTCTCACATTCAAGTTCATTTGCTTGAAATTGTGCTCTATTTGAGGTGATAAACGAATACGTCTTGGACATCACATGATGAGTTGGCTCTAGTGGGCCTGGATTGCCACAGATGGGATATTGGCCTTAGGTTAAAAACAATGATTAAGAAGAGCCCCATTTATCACTCTCCAGAGTCCACTAAATACCAGACCCCCATAAAGACAGCAGTCATCAGTTAAAGAAATGAACCATAAAGTTGAGAACAGATGTATGAAAACAGTCATCCTCTCCTAATTTACTGACCCTTGGTAGACGTTAGTTTGGTAATGGTCTTTATTGGCAACAAGCAGTCTGCCTGCTGCTTGGAAGAGGTGGCTCCTTTTATACTTTCAGAAACAACCCTACCCCTTGACCTCCCATGAAGGGATTCTAGGGCTAAGCAAATGACTCTCGTGGTGAACTCTGTGTTTCCCTCTTAACTCAGATGTTCACAAAAGGTTGATAAACCATCTTACCAGCCATAAGGTTAGTCTCATTTACCTGGAGTAAAATCTGGCAGTACATGGGCCCAGCCTGTGTTTTCATGTATTGGTGACCCTTAAGGTATTTAGAGGTTTCCAGGGTGGCTCCCCTTTCTCTTATGGGCTTTGATAAGATACATTTTTATTAACACAGGTAGTTCTTTCTACCAGAAGGTGCATGGTAGAAATTAACTTTGGCCCCTCCTGAGCATTTGGAGGGGTAGGGGTCCAAAGATAAGATTTTTAAAGATTAAAAGTTATTTTGATGTTCAAAAGTGATTAAAACCACTGCTTACTTGCAAAGTGAAAAGCAGAGCATTTGTTTTGGTTTGGTTTGGTTTTACTTTTGGTTTCCCATTCTAAATCTCCTTTATTATTCTGCATGTCCAGAGATGAAACTCCTTTACCAAAAGAGACAACCAAATTGAGTCTGTGTATCGGAGGAATAAAGCAGAGATGAGAGATGAGAGTGGAGTGGGGAAGAAGATTCAGTGATCTACAGTTCAGGCCTCAGTTCACAAGGGCCAAATTTTCTGGTGCTAACCAGTGATACTAAAGGGTCGGTCCATGTGTGAGCTGTGACTGCCTTCAGTCACAAGGAAAAGATACAGCTTGACTCTGCCTATGGAGAAAGAAGAGGAGGAGAAGGAGGGTCAGGGAGAAAAGAAGAAAAGTGGTAGTTGTAATAGTTGTGGAGGTAGTCTTGTGGAGGTAGTTGGCTGGGGAGAGGGTGGAGTGGATTTATTATAAGGAGCCTAAAGCATACATAGTATAGAACTGAAGAGCAGAAAATCATCAAGCCGCCAAAAGAGACTAAACAGGAAACCAAAAGAACCCAGGAAGTGTGCTCTTCCCAGGCTTCTTTGCTTCACACCTTCTGGGTTCTGCCCTCAGAACCTCATCTTGAAGACTGGCTTTCCACTTTGTCCACATGACAGGAAATGACTACATTGTGGTTCCAGCTCACTATAGTGCCTGTTATTCTGAGAGTAGCCCAGACTTTTAACACCAATTTCAAATTTCCAAAGGAGAGAATTGGATCGGTCCTGCTTAAAACAGCAGTCTAATGAGGTCAAGTGGCTGAGAGTTATGGAATATAAACACAGTTCCCAGGAGACCACCCCTCTGGGCAAAGGGGGATGGTGAAGTGATCAAATGAGCAGGGAAGAAACCCAAAAAATGATCTTCTAAAACTCGTCACTGTTCCTCCACATAATGCAAAAATTAGTCTCTGGGTATTATCAATCTGTGTTGCTGGATTTTTGGTTTTTGTTGTTTTGATTTGTTTCTAGTTTTGGTTTGAATCAATAATTTGCCTGGAAAATGTACTAAACGTTCATACTTTACTTGTTCTCTCATTCGAAGCAGCACATTATACTCATTTTTCTTGGTAACAAGATTTTGGGGTTTGGCAAAGAGAAAATGGAGATGAAAAATTTGTTTTAGCCCTTCAAATCTAGATGTAAAAATGTTTGAAGAGTGTTATGCTTACACCATCCTCAGGGAAAAGAAACAAGTCAGCTATATTGTATTTTTTTCATAAGTATAAGAAAGATGTTTACATTAAAAGGGAAGAGATGATTTGGATTATAACTAAGAAAATAATTTTAGGTGTTTAAGACTATTTCATAAATGACTTTTCACTATAAGGTCTAGCAAATTTCAAAATATTATTCCCATCAAATTATACCCTTGTTCACTTTTTCTTTCCCAATTTTATTTATGGCTTCTCCTGAAAAGAATCACAGTGTGAGAGGCTGACTCACAGCATGCATTCCCCTCCCTCCCAGGATCTTATTCTAAATGCAAGAGAGAGCAACATGGCAGGAAATCGTTATGATCCAGCAGCTACAAGGAACTGGGTTCAAAGGCCATGCTGCAAAGAGCTGGGTGTATTGGAATCCATTCTAGGGTTTTACCTTTCTTTGAAATAGCTTCTATTTCCTAATGCCTGTGAGATCTGAATAGCCTTTGTTTTGCCCCATTTGCCTCCAGGCTTAGTGCAGATATGAATGCTGATGTGGTGTGTCACACTCTGAAGTTCTGTAAACAAGAAACTGGCCAACCTTTGTGTCATCTCTACCCAGTTCCCAAGGTGAGTGGGTTTTCATTCTGAATGTCGGTTTCTGTGACAGGCAAGCCTTTTGGAAATGTTAGAAGGGGAGGCTCAGCTTCACTGGCTCAATAGTTTGGGGACAGAGAGGCATGGCAACATTTTCAATTATACCTCATGAAATAATATTCCTAAGTTTCAGCCTAGGTTTCCCCGCCACCCCGCTCCCAATGAAAGAATGTCTTTGCTGTCCAAGTACTGTAGACTGTAATTCTGAGCTGGGTTGGCAGTAAGAAATCTGATCAACCAAAGAGAAACAGAGATTTAAAACCCTCTGTTATCCAAGGTTGGGGGCTCACATCTGTAATCCCAGCACTTTGGAAGGAAGTGGCAAGAGGATTGCCTGAGCCCAGGGGTTTGAGACCAGTCTGGGCAATTTAGTGAGTCCTCCTCTCTACACCAGGTGTGGTGGTGCATGCCTGTGGTTCCAGGAAGGCTGAGGTGGAAGGATCACCTGAGTCTAGCAGGTTGAGGCTGCAGTAGATGTGATCATGCGACTGCACTCCAGACTAAGCTACAGAGTAAGACTCTGACTAAAAAAGCAAAAAACAAATAAATCCTTCTGTTAAATCAAGCCTGTTTGCCCAGGATTTTACTGGTGTAAGCACTGAAAGTCCCACATCCTGGGAAATCCTGGGCAGTTGGTCATCCTCTGAGCTTTATTGTTCTTACCCATAAAATGGATTAAAATAAAATATCTCTCACATTGGTTTATTATGGGAAATAGGTGAGCTAATACATATAAAATGCTTAGCACAATACCTGCTACATTAAAAAGTGTTTGTAAATGCAACCCTCTCGGGTCCCCCCTTGTTCTGGGAGCTTTTCTGTCCTCTCAACAAATCCTGCTGTAAAATAAATAAATAAATAAATTTTAAAAGTGTTAGTAAAAATAATAGCTATTTGTATACCTAACCCTGAATTGTACCCCACATCTTTAAAATAAAAAATAGGCCAGACTCGGTGTCTCAGTCTGTAATCCCAGCACTTTGGGAGGCTGAGTTGAGTGGATTGCCTGGGCTTGCGGGTTCGAGACCAGCCCAGGAAACTTGGTGAGACCTCATCTCTACAATAAATTAAAAATTAGCTGGACGTGGTAGCATGCATCTGTAGCTCCGGCTACTCAGAAGGCTGAGGTGGAAGGATCTCCTGAGCCCAGCAGTTGGATGCTGGAGTGACCGTGAGTGTGCCACTGCACCCCAGCCTGGGTGACGGAGTGAGACTCCAACTCAAAAAAAAAAACTCCAAAATTACAAAATTAAAAAATAAAAAACAAAGCAAAACAAAATAATAGCTAATATAATTATTGATATCATTATTATTTAGATGTTAGCTGTTCAGAATACCCTGTATGCATTATATCATTTTGTCCAACTTTTTTTTTTTTTTTTTAAATGTGGGCTACAATTCAGGGTTAGGTATACAAATGTTCATTATGCAGGTACCCTTGTTGATGAGGTGTGCCCCTCACTCCCCGGCACATTTTGTGCAACTTCTAACTTTAATTTTTGAGAGACAAAGATGCAAATGTTGACACAATTCCCTCCCCACACTCTGAATGAGAGTATATTAAATCCAGTTAGGACTCACAATATTGATTTTCAGAAGGCTCCTGTTTAAAAAAACAGAACTGCAGTCTTCTTTCTCAGAACTGCAGTCTTTCTGTGTATAACCCAATAGTTTTCTACATTAATTGTAATTTATTTTTTATTCATATAAAATGGAGTAAATTTTACTACTTTGTGGCCTAACCGAGGAACATAATTTTGCTGACTGACAGTATTAAATATCATAAGCCTGTCTCATGTTTATTTCACATGTATATTTCGTGCTTCCTTGGTCATTGACCAATCAACAATTAAATTTCTCCTAATTCCACCCCAAGAGTTGTGGGTTCTGCTGGTTTCTAGAAGAGTTAGTAAATTTTAGGTTAAAAGAAAAAACTTTTCACGTGTTCAAATAGCAAGTGAATATTGTATCATAATATTTGCTGTTAGATGCTGTAAAGAGCAAATGTGTCTCTGTGTAGGATGGCAAGTGATATGGATTTTTGTGATTTCCTTAAATAACAGTATGTCATATGTACATTACACCCACAGCTATACATAGTCACAAAAAGTTCAACTTTAAACTTCCCCCACTTAAAACACCATTCTTTATTTTTATACTTTCTGAAATTTATACCTGAAATTTCATCTCCTTGTCTTCCCATCCCCATCCCAACCCCCTTTTCCATTCCCAATTCTGCAACATTTTGACTGTCCTCTTTGGCTGGGAGAGAATTGGAGGATTCCATGCCAAAACATTGGCTTCCACCCAGATAGCTGCTCAGTGCCACTAGCCAGCCTGCGACTGCTCCCTGGGCAACTCCCTGCACATTTCTCTGGGTGGCTGTTCTAGGTCTTCACCTTCCACCTCAGGTCCCTCTCTCGAAACCCAGAAAAGAGGGAGAGTCGGTGTACGCATGAATAGCTAGTCTCTTCTGCCTCTGAGGTTTCCTTGAAGAACAATAACTGACATTTACTGAGCGCATGCTTGTGATAGGTACCCAGTGCCGAAGCTCACACTTTATGTTATTTCATTCCTAAACAGTTCTAGGATGGAGGCACCTTGTGGCCCCTTTTTACAGCAGAGGGTACTGAGGGCTAAAGAGGCGATGTGACTTGCTGAAAGTCGCTCCCAAAAGAAAGAACAGAACTGGGATTCACATCCTTGCTGTTCTGTTTAGAGAGATTGATTGGTTTCTGTCAGTGTTTCTGAAACTCCCCTGGGATATCTCTTCTCAAGGGTCAACTGAAATCCCACTCCCAGAAGCAAAGGATGGTAATGTGTTGATTGTTTTCCCTTTAATTGTTAAAATAAATTATGTGGTATTAATACTGTCTTTGGGAGTTATGCTAACATATATACAATTTTGTACCCTCCTTCCCCACCCCGTAACATTACATTTTGAGCTTACTTTTTAGTAAAAGGCAAAAGATTTATGTGATCTGAAGAGAAATCAGAGTATAAGCTTATATTTTTAAAAATTGTACACAGCAGCCCTGTTTTTCATTTTCATGGCATACAAATCACTCCTGCATAGCATATGTGAGTGATAGGCAGATAATTCTAGTGAGTGGTAGATTCACCCTAGGAAAGGCAGGTAAAGCTATAGATGCAGGTAAAGCTACAGATGTAGGTGTAGATGTAGGTGTAGGTCCAGCCCACCAGAAGACCATCTCCCCACTGATTGGAGGGAATGAGGTCCCTCTGGGCCAGGGAGCTCCCAGGGCAGAAGCAAGGAGTCTAGCTTCAGTAGGACCAAAAGTAAAAGATGAAATTGCATCTGGGGAGCACCATGAACCACCTGTTTATGATCTACAGCCCACCTGAAATTCCAGGCCCATTTGCTGATTCTGTAGCCATGTCTCCTTACCACTATCTACTACATGCTAAAAAACACACACACAAAAAAAACAGACAAATTCCATCCATAATTAATCAAAGCAAGAGAAACCCACAATTTTCAACTGATACAAAGAGGAGGGGAGGAGGAGATAGGGAGGGAGAAGAGGAGGAAGCAGGAAGGGAACAGGAAGAGGGAGGGAGGGAAGGAAAAAGGGTCGCAGGCCTCATTGCAAAGACCACCCAGACAATTTTGTGTTACCAATTTGGGGGAATTATTGTCACCACTTCTCCTCTCAGGAGCATCCTGAAGCTTCCTCAGCTCTATGCTCCTCCCTCCTGGCTTCTCTAACCCTGAGATTCCCCCAGCAGACCTTGTAGCTTTGAACAGTCCCTCTTCCTATCCACGGCTGTGCTGAAGGGACATGCTGCATTTACAAGCATGTCAAAGGCATGCTCAAAACGTACTTCAACCACTTCGGTCCACACTGAAAGAGAATTCTATTCAGAATGTTAACCCTGTGTGGAGATGGGTTCTCCTTAATTCCCTGGGACCTCCAGCCCACTTAAACAGCTGAGGAGAGCCCTGCTACCTTAGGAAAGCACCTCAGACGTTGAAATGGCTTTTCCTAGGGTGAATCGGTTTCTACAGGAATCAGAAGCTCTGTGATGCTGAGTGTGTGGGAGTGTGTGTTTGCACAGGGAATCGTATTCCCGTGGAATCCAAACCACTAGGAAGCGGAAATAAATGGGTTTGGGGGAAAAGCAAGTTTGCATTCTTTTTATGAGAGAGTGACACATAACAGATTCTTGTTTGAGAAATAAACACTCTGACCTCAGTAATTTACACTTATTTTTTAAATGTTAGGTGTCAAATAAAATACCTGGCATCTCTTTTCATAGACGGTTTGGGTGGTACAGTTTAGGAAAAGAATCAGATTGGACATGTTCTGAGATTCCTTAATCACTGCATTTCATTCTGTACAATCAATAGTATCCTTCCGTTCCCAACACTGCGTTTACCCCCATGCACTCACAGTGAGCATTCAGATGTGCTGTCTAGTCTTCCTCAAACCCTATTATTCTTGATAATTTTTTTTTATTCTGTTATAATTTTAGGTTACAAAAAGTTGCCAGGATACGCCCCTCACCCAAATTCAGGGCCCCCCCCCTAGTGCTAACATCTTAACATTAATAAAAACTAAAGAAACCCATATTACATTACTAGTAACTGAACTTCAGGCTTCATTTAAATTCCACCAGTCTAGGCTGGGCTCGGTGACTCAGCCTGTAATCCCAGCACTTTGGGAGGCCAAGGCAAGTGAATTGCCTGAGCTCGTGGGTTTGAGACTAGACCGGGCAACTTGGCAAGACTGTGTCTCTACAATAAAATAAAAAATAGCCGGGCATGGTAGCGCACGTCTATAGTTCCGGCTACTTGGAAGGCTGAGGCAGAAGGCTCGCTGGAGCCCAGAAGGTCGACACTGGGGTGGCCATGGGCATGCGTGCCACTAAGACTCCAACTCAAAAATAAAAATAAAAAATAAATTCCACCAGTCTCTCCACTTATGTCCTCTTTCTGCTCCAGAACCTAATCCGGAACACACATTGCATTTAGTTGCCATGTCTATAGTATCTTCTGATCTGTGACAGATTCTTAGTCTCTCCTTGTTTTTCATGGCCTTGAATGTTTCTTAGTGCCAACTAAACGATATAGTCATTTACTCACTTAGCCATGCCTTGACAAACACTTCTTAAGCCCTTACAATGTAACAACCCCACAGCCAGATACCCTAAGAAAGTTATTTCTTATAACTACCATAAGTCTGCAGAACAGATATGATTCCCCCATTTTATAAATAAGTCTACTGAGACCCAGTGAACTGAGAGACTTCCCTAAAGCCCCATACCTTCTACAGAATAATTGTTTTTCATTTCTCAGCCAGCAAATATATATGTAGAATGAATTATGTAGAAGAGTATTCCAGCAAATGTGGCAGGCAGTAGTGACGCAAAAAGCAATTCTAGCAGGAGAGGCAGGCTGGTAGACAATGAAGAAGAAACAAGTGTTCTAACACAGGGTGTGAGGAGGAACCCCAGAAGAGGAGGGTTGAGTTCTTCCTGGGGGGAACAGGAGCGGAGGGGACTCCTTCAAGGTAGGGTAGGAGTCAGCCAGCACATCGTGCCTTGCACACCTAGTGCTTGAGCCCTTTGCCTAGAACTCCCAGTTCCCTGCACAGCCGGCACCTTCCCTTCCTGGTCTGTGATGAGGACTCCTTCTTCAGACATGCCTCCCCTGACCAACCTATCTGAAGACAGCCTCCTTTCCTGTTCTCTAATAGCACTTTATTTCTTTAATAGCATTTGAAGACAGGGACCATGTCTTTCTTGCTCACCACTGCAACAGGCACAGTACCTGGCACATAACAGGTGCTCCATAAGATTTGTTGCATGAAAAATAAGATGGGAAGGGTGGTCCAGAACATGTGTCTGCTTTACCTTCTCCTTTGTGAGGACTTTTTTTTTCCGCCTCAGTAGAATACGCCAGAATTCAGTGTTAGCTTATTTTAGAACATGGAACTGTTTTCAGAAATCAACATGGGGCCCCATCCCAGGGTGACTGCTCTGGTATTCCTGGGTGGAATTTAAGCATCTGCACTTCCAAGATAGTTTTGACGAGCACTGAAGGGTGAGAACTGTTGTGCTGGAACCCAGCCCAAGCCTGAAAGCTGTCATAGACATGCCTGAAAGCACAGTCCCTTCCCTTGCTATTCACTTCCCACACATCCAGAATCATGTATCCCCACTTACCCTCTAACTTCATTGTTTCTCCCATCCATTCCTTAATATCTGCCTCTTTTCTGATTGATTCATCAATTTGACCTCAGCTAAAGGGTTTCCATTCTCTGATCCCCCAGGAATGAGGCCTCTTAGAAGGGCAGAGGGAACCGGAGGTTTTAGAATCAATCTATTTGGAGTTCATTCCTTTTCTATGGATTTTCTCAAAACAGTTTGCTGACTAATTGAGTAAACTTGCACTGAAGTTATCTACATCCAAGGAAGAAAATAAGAATGCCTATTAACTTGCTCAAGTCTCTTCCATCCTAAAAAGAAAATATAAAAATAAACCTCCCAGTACCCCCATTCCCCTCCAGCTTCCCGGAGAAATTAAATTTCTCTCCCACCTCTAACTGAAAGACAGTTCAACACAATGGTTAAAAGCATAGTTCCTGGTACCAAACCACCTGGGCTCAAGACTCAAAGCTTTACTAAGCTCCTGTCACATAATAGGTACACATTAGGGGCTGAAAAATAAAAGGCAATGACAGCCACCATGAAATTGGACTAAGTATGTGGCATACATGCATCATCTAAAATCTTCCCACACAATTGCAAGGTTATTTCATTGTCTTAACTTTACAGGTGGAAAATCAAAATTCAAGCAAATTATTGGTTGTGAAGTTGTATAATTGACAGTGTTTTTAAAGTTCCTCTTTGGACATCTGAGGAAATTATAAACCAGAGATAAATGACAGGGGAAAATAGCCTTCTAGACACAGAAAGTCAGCTTAAAGTGGAACAAAATCTAGTGTGTAGAAATAAATTCAGATGCATTTGAGATTCCTGTTTTTGATTAAAATAGCATTTCAAATCAGGGCTAAAACACTGGATTACTCAATAAATGCATGGAGCTAAAGACCAGACACTTGGGGAAAATTTAAGCTAGATACTTATTGATTTCATAAAGCAAAATAAATCCCAAATGAATTTAAAGTTGAATCATCTTAAACAATGGAATCATCAAAGAGAAAAACCTGAGAAAATTTATTTGTAACTGGTGATCCAAAAGTCACAAAGGGAAATTTTAATATGTCTGACTAGTAAAAATCTATACTCTACACAAAGTCAAAAAACAAATGGGAAACTGGGAAAATGTTTTTCTAATATGCCACACAGGAATTATTTTCTCCGTGATTCAAAGAGCTCTTTTAAAAAAATCAAAAGGAAATAAAATAAGCAAATACCACAAACAACCGATTTACAGAAAACAACCAAAGAACCAAAATTTTAAGGGAAAATGCTCGCCCTTCCTTATAATTTAAAAAGTGAAAATTAAAACTAGATTCCCTCTACTTCTTATGTGCTTTGCCTTCACAAAACTCTTGGATAGCCATTAAGCAAGAAGTTATTACAGAAACAGAAAGGCTTTCAATATCAGAGAACACTAAATTAAAGTGCTCTGAGTATTTGAAGGCCTAAAACTCTAACAGAACTGAGGACAGCATTGGAACACTGTGCTTAGACTTAGGGTGCACTATTGAATCTTTTCTCCAACCTTTTTACATGATCTTGCCAATGGTTCCAAGCTGTATGTATTTTTGTTAATACCCACATTTGGTATCTTGGAGAATTTATCTACTCAAACTTGTTTAAAGACTTATTTGGAGGCTATTAAACTCATGAGATGTCAAGACTCTTCAGATGACAGCAAAAATAATGCAAATGTTAAGTTACTCTTGACTTCTGATAAGTAGAAGAAATCAAATGATTTCAAAGAAGGCATTTATATATTTGAGATATGAGCATTTTTTTTTTGCCTGCTTTTGAGAAGTTCAAAAAATGACAACTATCTCTCTCTTGAGAACATGCTTATTAACTCCCTTAGCTCAAGAAAAGCTAATGACCCTAATGAATCTGAACAGTTCTGAAAGATCCTTTGAGCTTTAAAGTTTTAATCACTGGTCTTTCAGCATCTACTCGTGGCCCTCATCTTCACCTAATTAATCACCCACATCAGAGCTCAGCTTGGAATTCATTTCCTCTAAGAAGTTTTCCCTGATGCCCCAATTTAAGCTAGCTCCTCCAGGATTCCTCTCCATTCTTTGTACTCCCTTCTTCCGCACTTACTACCATTGTAATTAAATAATTGTAAAGGTGGGACACGTTGGCTTACACCTGTCATACCAACACCTTGAGAAGCCAAGGTGGGAGGATGGCTTGAGCCCAGGAGTTCAAAACCAACCTAGGCAACAAGGTGAGACCTTGTTTTTACAAAAAATAAAAAAGTTAATTGGATGTGGTGGCACATGCCCGTAGTCCCAACTATTCAGGAGTCTGAGGTAGAAGGCTTGCCCAAGCCAAGGAGATTGAGGCTGTGGTGAGTTGTGATCAAGCCACTGCACTCCAGCCTGGGTGGCAGAGTGAGACTCTGTCTCAAAAATAAATGTTTTAAAAATTATAAAATTATCATTTAATGCCAGTGTGTTCTATTATGGTGTAAACTCCATGAAAACAGAGATAGTCTGACTGATTTATGCCTCAAATATTTTGCTATTCCCTGCAGTTTCCCTATTTTTTTTTACATTTTTTCATTTGCCTTCATTCGATCAGTTTTGTATTAGTTTCATTTGTATTACTATTCATTCAACAAATAGTCATTGAGCAATTAATACATGCAGTGAATGTATTAATTCGCTTCATGTATTAATTGCTCAATGACTATTTGTTGAATGAATAGTAGAAAGAATAATTCCCCTACCCAAAGAGGTTCAAATCCTAATCCCCAGGACCTGTGACTGTGTTTACCTTACATGTGAAAAGGATGTTTGGGATGTAATTTGGTTAAGGATCTTTAGATGGAGAGATTATCCTGGATTATCTGGGTGAGCCTGGTATAATTACAAGGGTCCTTAGAAGAGGTGAGCATTAGGATCAGAATGACAGAGGAAACTGTGACAGCAGAAGTAGAGGCCAGAGTAATGAGGCCATCAGCCACTAAAAATGGGAAGAGACAAGGAATGGATACTCCCTTGAACCTACAGAAGGAACCAGCTCTGCTGACACCTTGATTTTAGCCTTGAACGTCTAAGAGAGTAAGAGAGTAAGTTTGTGTTGTTTTAAGCCACTGAATTTGTGTGGGTATTAGTTACAACAACAATATGAAACTAACTCAAAACTGATCGAATGAAGGCAAATGAAGAAAAGTAAAAAAAAAAATAAAAATTAAATACTTTGTAACAAAACAATTGACCTAAGACAACCTAATGACGAAGCATACCCACCATCTGACTAGCTCAATTATTCACCAGAAATCATTTGCTTAAACAAAAGTACATCCTACAAAGAAGAACAGACCACAAAGTCTAGTACTGAAGAGCTTGTTTGTGTGCCCAGATACAAGGGAAGAAAAGTCAAAATGGAACAAAGGTATTAGCTGTAAAAGCTTTGGACAATTCATTTATCAGTGCTGGGTCTTGGATTTCTCATCAATAAAATGGGCTTAACAACTGTTACTTCCAGAGTTGATATAAAATTTAGAGAAAAAAATATATACAATGTTTGGTAAAGAACTTGAAGCATAAAGAAACTCTGTGGCAAAGTAGCACGTGGTGGTGGTGGTGGTGGTGGTGGTAGTAAAATCAATGAATAATAACGTCAGAAAAAGGATTAAAGTGAAATTAGTGCTATTTAAAATAGTGCTTTTTTTTAAGGTATTGCCTGGAGAACAGAAAACAATAGCTAGAGTATGATTAAATACATTGATGATACTTAATAGCTATACAATGTAAAATGAGCCTAGAAGCAGGAAAGAAGAAAATATAGCTAAGGGTAAAACATGTATGAAGAAGTAACATTCTTCTTCATAAAAGAGAATGCATTTAAAAGTAGTGACTTTTTTCTTTTTCTGTTTCGCCCCTTGAAGAAAAAAATGAAACGAATGGACTTCATTTTTTCCTTATAATTTAAAGTCATAAATGTCCATCAGAGCTGGAAAATGTCAGAACCTCAAAACCATATTGGGCTTTGATAAAGCTAAATCCTGAGTATTGGAAAATAGCCACTGTAGGATATTATAGCAGAACGCAGATATAATAATAGACCAGCAAATTCCACTCAAAGGCCAGACATGCCACTGTTTGATAAAACTCATAACAGTGGAACATCTTGCTTTTGTCTTTCTATTTAGTAAAAATGGCCTCAAAGCCCTTTTCTCTACCCTCCTATTGGCCCTTTCTAGTCTGCTTGTCTTAGTTGGTTAGGGCTGCTAGAACAAAGTATCATAGACGAAGTGCCCTATAAACAACAAAAATTTACTTTTCACCATTCTGGAAGCTGGAAATTCATGATGAGGGTGTCAGCAGGGTCAGGTTTTCGTGAGGAACCGCATCAGGGTTGCAAACTGCTATCTTTTTGCTGTGTGCTCACGTGGCAGAACGAGGCCTAGCTGGCTCTCTGGCCTCTTCTCATAAGGGCACTAGTCCCGTTGGAAGGGCTCCTCCACCTGATGACCTAATCACCTCCCAAAAGCCCCACCTCCTAATAACATCACATTGAAATTAGGGTTTCAACGTATTAATTAGAGAGAAGGAGACACAAACATTTAGTCCATTGCATTGCCTTATACTGTAGTTATTTGTGTATTCACCTCTTCCAATTGACATTTGTTAAAGTCCTCAGAGACAGCATTTTTCAAATCTTGCTCCTTTTTTAAAATTAGCTTATATCACTTAATTTGATTGTGAGAAACAACCTTGTCCTAATAAACTTTTAGAAAAGATTCAGAGTACATGAGTGATCCCCACCCCCTACGCCCACTCATTCAAGCATACTCTTCAGAGAAAAAAAAAAAAAAGCCTGTCTCTAATAATCATATGACTTCCCAGGGGCTTTCTTCTTTATGGAAATCTGTCACTGCGTCAAAATTGTGAAGTGAACAAAAGGCACGTTTTGTACTTTTCAAATCTACTGCTGCTATAATTGATAACAGAGAGCTCTATCACTAAAAACTGTTCACTGTAGAAACTCATGTCTACAAATAATATTTTTTCTTTATTTTCTTCACTCCAGAATTCAGTTATTTAACATCACAGAACGTTAGAAGGCCCACACAGTGAATATGTCCTGTTCAATTCACCAATACTCTTAAAATGTCCAGCGGGGACATTCTACTGAGTCCCTGAGGATCCCCTGTATACTATGATGTCTGCATGTTTCCCCAATATAGTCAGTACAGCTTAGTGTACTTTGACTAGAAGATTTGAATGTTTAGGAAGTGCCAATCTAAAATAATACCCATTCTCACAAAGTGACTCAAAGCCTTGAATGTGCTAGTGTGTGTTATGGCTTTCTCAGAGGGGAATTTAATTTTCAGATTTTCCAAACTTTTTTAACTTAAAAAAAAATCTTTTTTTCCTCTTTAGCACACCTATTAATGTCTCCCAAAGCAGGGTGAAAAAGCATAGGTTTTGTGCTAAACAAGTCTGTATTGGATCTGGGCTGTGTCACTCGTTGGCTCTGTGGCTCTGGGGGGTCTTATTTATTCCCTCTAAGCCTCAGTTTACTGCATCTATAAAAGAGGAACAATAGAAGCTACCACTTAATACTTAGCAAATTGTATTCTAATTACAGTTTACTGTCATCTTCTCTTCCAGAATATAAAACCCTTGATGTCTCATTCACTACTGTGTCCCCAACCTTTGGTGTCTCATTCACTACTGTGTTCCCAACACAACAGAGACACTAAATAAGTATTTGTAAAATAACTGAATAGAATGAACAATTGCACAAAGAATGTTTTTTTCTCCTTTCATCATCCACCACATGCTTGCTACCACACTTGTACCTGGGTTGCATGAATTTCCTCCCAGATGCCTGGCTTCTTGACATACAGAGCCAGGCCTCTTCCCTGGCTATCTGACCTCCTTTCACATTAAACCACCCTAACCCCATGGGAGCAACAGGTGCCGTTCCCCCAAGGCTTTGGTGAAACCTCATATGTCATATTTTCTTGCTTGTTTTTGCATTTCAGGCTTACATCATTCTTGGAAAACTGTTTCAGTGGTGGGAAATGTGCTGGAGTCTAGAAACTCAAGTGCCAGTCTCAGCTCTGCTTGCAGAGTGGCCCTGGTTAAATTGTGTACTCTTTCTTAGCCTCACTTTTCTCATCTGTAAAATGGGGAAAATAATATTTTCTTCTCAGGGCAATTTTCAGGATCTTTGAAAAACAGCATACGTTTCTGCAGGCTGATGTTGGAATTATTGTAATTTTTCCTGCTGTGTATTGGTGACATTACAACCCAAAATGAAAGCACCAGCTGTTGTTAACACTAATGACCTCCTTACTATATGCAAGACAAGGCACTGCTCTATCTTGTCAGTCTTTGCAATACTGCTGTTATTGTCCCTGCTTTACAGATGAGGAAACTGAGGCTCAGAGTACTTAGGTAACTTAGCCAATATCCTTCAATTAGTAAATGATGAAGCCGGGATTCAAACCCACAAACACTCTATGATCCAAAATCATTTTATGTGGCAAATAACAATGGAGACCACTATCTAGTAATCAATACAATATTGAAAGAATTTCCATTCAAAGTGGAAGTTTTGCCCACATCCAAACTGCAAAATTGGGTTACTGAACTTTCTTTCTTTTCTTTGGGTTCCCTTTGGCTGATGCTCGGCAGAGTACAGATCCTACCAGGGCACCACTTTGCCCAAGAAATTGATGGTAATGACCACTTGAACTTTGCTATTCCATCACCCAAACCACTCTTAGCTCAGGGTTAAGAACCAAAATCAGTCTGGAAAGCAAGAGGAGTTATATGAGTCTGCTGAGGCTGCCACTGCAAATGGGTGACTTAAACAACAGGAAGTTATTGTCCAACTGTTGTCAAGGCTGGAAGTCCAAGATCAAGGTATCAGCAGAGATAGCCTTCTGAGGGCTGTGAGAGAAAATCTGTTCCATGCCTCTCTCTTAGCTCTGGCAGTTTTCTGGAAATCTTTGGTGTTCCTTATAGATGCCATTCTCCCTGTATCTTCCCATCATCTTCCCTCTGTATGTGTATCTTTCTCTTCATATGGTGTTCCATGTATAAGGAAACTCACCCTATTGAATTAGTAACCTACCTTGCTTCAGTATGACCCTATCTTGAATACTTGCATCTGCAGTGACTCTATTTCCAAATAAGGTCACATTCTGAGCTACTGTGGGTTAGGACTTCAATGTATGAATTTTAGTGGGACACAATTTAACCCAAAACAGCAGTCAATAGTTTTCAAGCCTCTCCTCTTGTCTGAAGACTATGGGCTGGCTCTGGTTTGGGTGAGCACTTAAATTATTCTAAACAAAAGTGTTTTAGTGAGCCACCCTGGCTATACTGCTGTGTGCTTTAATGATCAAGCGAAGGACCCTCTCCCCTTTCACAGACTGCAGGAGTACCATGTACCCTTGGGCACTTTTCCAAGCTCTTGAGTAAAGAAATCCAATATACATATCCATGGTTCTGTCGACCATAAACACCCAGGCTGAGGGCTTTTATCTCCCTGAGCTTGTTTGATGGCTCCTTCAGCAAACCACCCAGAAGGATATGAAATAAATAGACTGAAGAGGATTTGAGGCTGTAATAAAGAACCATGATAACCAAGGAAGAAAGTAATGAGAATCTGAAAAGATTTGACCGTAACAAATTGGAGGCTCAAGTGAATGCTTCCAGAGCCAAACCCCTCATTGTCGATGGAGAATCTGCTTATGCCTCAGATGATTGCCCTAGCCGAGTTGTAAACATCATTCTGGCTTCCAACTAGAAGGGTTTTGTTTTTTTTTTAATCCAGTTCACAATCCCTTCCCAAACTTTTCTATAACTGCTCATTGGAATTGCATCCTCCATCCTGAAGTCTTAATTTTTCAGAATATAGAAGAGTAGTCTTCATATTTTATAGATGAAGGCTTAAACATCAAATTGCTAACAGTTAAAGATTACCAAGGAGAGATACCAATTATTTTTATTTTTATTTTTACTGGCAACTTGCTTATCATTAAGACAAGCAAACTAAGTCACTTCTCCAAATGGCTTTGAGTTTTATGTTCATTTTCTTCTGGGGAAAGGAAACACAGATTTTTATCTCACTTCTCTTTTGTATATTAGCATTAATACATTTTGAATTAGTAACTTGGTATTAATACATTTTGAATTAATAACTAAAAAGAAAGTAGTGCTTTGTTGTTTTTTTCAGTTTTAATTTTCTTAACTTGTATTTGTCACTAAGCCTGGCACACCCCAGCTCAAAAACTCTCAGTAGCCAACAACCACCTGTGGAATAAAGATCAAACTTTTATCTTGACATATAAGACCTCCTACTCTGTCCATCACACCTTTTCCAGGCTTCTCTCCCATAGCCAGATCATCTGGATTATTCAACACACTGTAGCCCAAATGTTGCTTCTTCAGACTCTTAAATGAGACTCCCTCTTCCCAAAATGTTCTTCCCCTTTCCACCCACTTACACCAGTTATAATATTACCTTTGACATCTCAGCACAAAAATTGCTTCCTCCTGAAGCCTTCTCGGCATGTCTATCTTTTTTTTTTTTTGGTAAAGGTTTCCTTTTCTCTGCTTTCTCTACATTCCACATTGTAATATACTCCCACATGTACATTTCCTGTTACCCATTAAATGTTAAACTCTGTATAGGTGAAGACAGCAACAATTATTTCTATGCAGCCTCCCAACCCCCACATTCCCTGCTTTGTTGTCTTCCATGCTGCTCTAGAAGTAGTAACACTGATTGAAGAAAGGGACAAGGAAATGTCTGAAATTCAGCCCTTTCCTCATCTCTCTTTAGTCATTTTCATTTTAATAGTCTAGTGAATTAAAATCACCAGGTACTTATCGTCTCCATGCTCTGGGCTTGATATTACTGAAGATATTAAGGGAGATCAGAAATTTTAGCCCAAAGTTCCTGCCGAAGGGTCACAAGACATCAGTGCTGCAACTGGAAACGTATCCAACAGGGGCAGAGGGCTCTTGGAATGTCAGTTCCTGAGTGAATAACTCAGATTCCTGTTTCAAAGGCTAGTAACTTCACTTTCCTTAACATCAAGTGCACTCTAAAAAGAAAACAATGCCTAGACTGAACTCTTTGGGCCTGATTCCTGAGCAGACTTCTCTCTAGCTGTGAAATCTTAGGTGAGTTGTTTAGCCTCTGTTTGGACTGCGCTGTAAAGTAGGAAAAATGTATATTTTCTAGGGGTTAGGGGAGATTTGAGTGAGAGCTCAGCTCGGGCTACAGGTCCCCTGAGAAGCTTTCTCAGTCAGTGTGTTATAAACAGTCTTTCTTTGAACCTGTGCTCCCAGCTCTGTGCACAGCTATTCTGAACCTGGATTCACTGACTGACTTGCCCATGCCCCCTCCTCAAGACTGTGAGCTTCCTGGGGGTTCTGTCTATGCTATTGCAGCTGCTTCAAGTCTGCCAGTCTGGGGCCCCTCTCTAGCCTCGGGCGATGCCTGGGGTGGAACCAGGTATGATTTCTGGGAGCTTCCCTTCACTCCTCATTGTTGAATAAAGTCAGTTGCCATTTTCTTCACTTTAGATAGAATACCCGCAAACATGGCTGTAGGACAAAATCTGTCTGATGTGAGCATGTTTCCCTATCTTTGTGGCACTGAAACTTGCACCCCCTCCACAGCCACCCTGTCTGCACTGGCTGAGCCCCTCCTACCCCAGCCTCAAGGGTACTAGTGGGATTCTACCCTAGGACTCCTTCACTTCCCACAATCTTCACCTTTTGAATGTGCTAAAAAACCTGACTGCTCTCTCTTTGATTCAGTTTAATTTTACCCAAACTCATCTTGCAGAAATGCTTCCAATTTTCTGTGTGTGGATTCTACCCCTCCCCAATTTCTAGCAGAAATCTAGATTTTCCTAGTAGTCACTGTAACTGGAATTTGAAGTGAGTACTGAGTAAGTGGGTGAATTTGGATGACTTTCTGGGAACAGGACTCCCCTCCAACTCTTGGATACTTTGACTCCCCTTCTTGGCAAAGGCTGGTGTGTTTATCTGCATCTCTGCAGCCCCCCCCCCCATCCTGCTGCCTCCCCCACAACCACGAACAGTGAGAACTTAACCACGTCCAGATGAACCTGCCCTCAGCCTCCTAGGAGGACATGGAAGCAGCCCATCTCTGGAAGCAGCATTAGGCTAACAAGGGTGCTGTACCCAAAAGGAGCACCGTAGAAGAAAACTGCCCTAAAATCTAGTGTCTGTTACACTGATTATGCCCAAGATTCTTGCTTTATACAACAGAAGAACTTCCAGGGTTTGCCAAATTTCTTGAAAAAGCCAAAAGTGCATTCAATGAGGTTAGTTTTTGAATGCCATTTTCTAAACTGTCTTCCTGTTAATGGTGTCATATTCTAAAAGTGAGGATTGGGATGAACTCTTTTGACCCTAACTCCTGGACTCATGCATTCCTTCCACCTTGGCCTCCAAAAGTGCTGGGATTGCAGTTGTGAGCCACTGTGCCCAGCTGCAGTAGTCTTTTGGTGTTTTAAGAAACAAACACTGTACTGGGGCATCCTGGCAACCAAACTCACTTGGGGACCATCTTCTCTCAAGTCATTAACACACACTTTTAGATAGCAGCCTTTGACATAAAAGGGTTTGCCATCCTTTGAGCTTAAGCCAGCGAAGTATGATTTGGGGCAGGCACCAGGGAAAGGGGTTGAGCGCCTGCCCCTCAAGGATGCGCTACAACCGGTTCCACTGTCCTCCTTTCCGAGGTACCTCCTAGAATATTTACTCCAACCCCAGCTCACACTGCGCCCTCACGCCCTGCTCACATGCTCGCTCGACATGGCTGATGTCAGGATAACACATAGTTCCAGAATGGAGGAAGGGAGCTTGTAGGATGAAGACTGGACAAAAGAGTTAAATAGAAATCTGAGTCCTGAATATTCATTAGCAGCAGCGGCCAGCATCTCCCAAGAGGCCATCTCCTGCTGACCAACCATCTCAAAAGCCCCATGCCAGCATCCACTTTTATTGCTTAAACATAGGGACAATGTCCTTAGCTTCTTAGAGTGAGAACTACGGCACTCCCCAAATCCCAACTTCCCTACTAACTTGGATTACAGGGAAAGTGGACGGAAAAGACAGAGTTTTCCAATAAGCCTATCAACTGTTGAGCAGAGGGTGATTTTAGGGCTGTATATGGAGCAGGCCGAGGAGTGACATCACAGGGCCTGCTCCGTGTGTGTGTTCATTGAGTTGGGAGTAAAAGCTCTGGGAAGCGGTGCTGGGAACAAACCTGTCCACCCAGGGTTACTCTTCTTCCAACCCCTCAGCCCACAAATACACAAACACAGTGGTCCTTGGAGTTTCACAGCAATTGTTACTTGGTAATAATGAGCTAACTCTTTACACTTGCAATGCTTATATACTTGGAAGATGCACTTAGATGCTCTAGACATGATTGAAAGATGACAGGGGATCTCCAACCAGGAGAAGAGGAAGTAACCAAACAATTGACACTGAGCAATGATCTTGTTCCCAACTTGTATAGAAGTCTATACTATGGGACCAGTTTTTGAGAAAAGAAAAAAGTTTTATTGCAAGTCAACAAGCAAAGTGATGGGAGGTAATGCTCAAGTCTGTCTCCCTGATCTAGGAGTGGGTCAAGATTTTATGGCTTCTAACCAGTCCTGGGTGATGCCAATACAACTGGTATGTCAGGCTGGTGGTGGTAACAAGTAAGGAGTTAAAGTATTTTCCATTGCTCACGCCTGGACAACTTTGGCTCTGCATCACCCGTAACAACTTAAGCAATGGTAAATCTGTTTGAACTCATCCCACAGTTACAAGATGAGGTGTTCCTTGCAGGATAGCGATTAGCCATTCTTTACTACTTCAGCATAAGACACTCAAGCTGTTGACAGCCTTCTGCTGGTGGGGCTTTTAGGAACCTGAACAAGTTGTTTCTGGAGATCTGGATAGCATAGCAGTCCAGAAGCAGAGGGTCAGATTGCATCTCTGCTAGAGGCTAGCTATGTAATCTTGAGTCCGTTTCTTAGTTTTTGTTTATTTTTTATTTTTTTTTTTTGAGTTGGAGTCTCACTCTGTCATCCAGACTGGAGTGCAGTGGCCGCTCCCAGTCACCGCAGCCTCGACCTGCTGGGCTCCGGCGATCCTTCCGCCTCAGCCTTCCAAGTAGCTGGAATTACAGGCATGCACTACCACGCCCGGCTGATTTTTTTTTTTGATTTATTGTAGAGATGAGGTCTCGCTGCCCAGGCGGGTCTCGAACCCGCGGGCTCAGGCAATCCACTCACCTCAGCCTCCCAAAGGCGCGGGATTACAGGCTGAGCCACCGAGCCCGGCTCTTAGTTTTTCTTAATCTTAATGTCCTCATCTGTAAAATGGCCATATTCCTTAGGGCTATTGTGAAAAGTAAATAAGATAATGTTCACCAAGTACTCAGCACAGCATCCGACAGAGTGAAGCCCTTAGTAAAGGTAGCTATTAACATAAATTTGCCTTCTTGTAAATTATCACAAATTTATGGAATAATTCATTCATTGAAGACTTTGGACTTTAAAAATCCTAACTGTAGAAAAGATATAAAAAGAAAAGATGAGCCATGAGTTGTAACGTTATCTAACTTTCCTTTTATAGGAGGCATGGACATTTACTTTAGAGAAGGCAAGACAAATTGTCAAGAAGTCCCCGACTCAGGTAAGCAGTCTGTGGGGTAGGATGCCAACCTTTTCCTCAACATGCCCATCTCTCACTGGCCCCTGCTTGTACACCCCAAAGGCAAGGGCTGCTCCAGACACAAGTCCAGGATATCGCAGTTACATTGGGGTTGAAGTAGGAACATGAGCTCCTTCTACTTGTTTTTCCAGTCTTACCTCTACAGCAGTCTTTCAGCCTTGGCACTACTGGCATATTGAGCTCGATAGTCCTTTGTCTGGGGACTGTCTTCTGCTTTTTAGGGCTTTTAGCGGCATCCCTGGCCTCTGCCCACTAGATGGTGGCAGTACCATCCACCCCTCCCCAGTCATGATGACCAAAACTGCCTCCTGACATTGCCGAATGTCCCCTAGAGAGCAAAATTAGCCCCAGTTGAGAACTGTTCCTCTTCACCAGACCACTGTAGAAGAGGCTCTGTCCTCCTGCTCCTCCGCTTTCTAAAAATGTGACCTTAAGCAAAGTGCTCAACTTTGCTGGGCCTCAATTTTCTTGTCTGAAAGATAGAGATGATAATTGTGTCCTCTCATGCAAGGACTAACAGAGTTGGGTATCAAGCACCTGGTATCTTGCCTGAACCTTACCAAGTACTCAGTAAATGTTAAGGTCATCACAATGATTATTCAGTTCCCATAATTTGTCCTCTTTGTAACAGCACTCTCATTTAACAGTTAGAATGTTTAGCTCAAATTAAATATATGACAGGCCCTGTTGAAAATCAACCCCAGCTAAAAAGGAAATAGAAAAAAGTAGATCTTTAAAGAACAGCAGCATCCTTGATACTAAAGGTACTGGCAGTAAGGAAGCATCCATCAGCAATGGGAGGGCAGAGACCTTGTCCTTGGCTTCTCCCTGCTGGATAGCTCATCATTCACCTTGATGCAGTACATTTAAGGTATTATTGATTTGGCACCATGGAAATAAAGGAGAGGAAAATCCCTTGTGTCTGGGCTTGCCAGATTTAGAAAGTAAAAATACAGGATGCCCAGTTAAATTTGAATTTCAGATAAACAACAAATAATATTTTAGTATAAGTAAATCTAGTGTAACATTTTATCTGGCAACCCTGTTTCAGGGCAGGGGGCATATGAGTTTTGATGAACAAGGCCAATACATGTCAAATGGCAATATGCAGGCATTTCCCCATAATTGATTAATCAATCACAGTGACTGCATTGCCAATCATTATTTAATTCAGTGAATAATTAAGGGACAACAGGAGCCAGTTCAGCTAATTTGTTTAAGTTGTTGAATAAGATATTGAAACATACAAGAAACCCTTGACGACCACCTTCAGAACTGAATAGAAATGGAGAATACTACAGTGTGTCTTTTATTCTTCTCAACACATGTCTAAAATCTTCATTGTTTACTTCACTAGCACAAATTGCCTTGGCATTAACTCAAAAACTAATTAGGATTTTACCATTTTTCATTTCTGTCACTGGAATTGCAAGCATAATTCATGGGGCAGAATTCCAGTAATTACTTGCAAGGAGCCAAAAAAAAAAAAAATTCTACTGAACAATCCAGGAATAAAAAAAAAAAAACTTCTCAAAAACCTCCACCAATTTATTTACTCTCCAGATTAAAGCTATTATCAAGGGAAAAAATAATCAGAAAATGCAAATAAGTGTCTCTGAAAAACTGCTCAGAGAGCATTGGCTGCAATTAATTCCTCCGGGATAGCTGATATCACTGCAGACCTAGCCAGGATGGAGAAAGAAACACACAGTAGGTTGCATGTCATATCAGCACAGCCCGTCACACTGTGAGAATTCAGATTGGGGAACAGTTACGCACTGTAGAAGGAAATCAATGTTCCAGAGAAAGACTGGTCTCATTGAGGCCCTGAAAAGCTCCTCAAGGGAACTTTTCATGGATTTGGCAGAGCATTGAACATCTAAGTACACCGGAGTTATGGCATCATCTTATTTAATTCTTACCTCTACAAAGTAGATAGAGTATTTTTGTTATCAACCCCATTTTATGGATGAGAGAACTAAGCATCAGGTAGCTTAAATAATTTGCTCACTCTACAGAGCTAGTAGGCGAGAAACCCATTATTTAAATCCAGAGCTAGCTATTCCCAAGTTCAGTACCCTTTCTACTATTCCAATAGCTCTCAACAAGATCTCCTCAGTGCTAAACTTCAGAGAGTACCATTCATATCGCAGGCTATGTGGATATTGGAGTTTTGCAGTGGGTAACCTGTGCAACCGTAAATAGCAGCCCTGGTTACAAACTCACCTGCTTAATAGAATCATCTAGAAGCCTTTAAGAATTGATAATGTCCAAGCTCCACTCCAGACCAATTAAATCCAGGTAATATAATATACAGCAAGGGTTGAAAAGCTCTTTGCCGTGCAGAAATTCTATTTCAGCTTGGCTATGTACAGAAGAGTAACTCCCCTCCTGCTCTAATCCTCCATTTATCCCCATTGTCCCATCTTTCTTATTCAAACCCTCTGTGCTGTTCTGCCTTCATTTAACATCCTGGTGTGGGGGAAAGCTCGGGAAGTTGATTCAATAGATTGCCAAGTGAAGATGCCATGTGACTCAGGTCTCCAGGGACAGCCCAGATGCGCGACTTTCATTTTAGGTGGGATTAGATGCAGCCAGGTGCAATATTTTAAATTTATTGCTGAGTTAATAACAGCCCACATTTTGTATCTATCTAGCAAAGTTCAAATTGTAAGGAAGAAACTGGCAGACATGCAAGCAATGTCTTCACAATGTCACTCTGAGCCCAGCTCAGTTCTCTCTGCAAGTGTATTGTAAGAGGAGGGTGGTCTTTCCCACACTGTGTGATGAAAAGACCAGATAATCAAAACCTCTGTCTAGCCAGGAAGCGTTCTGGGGACCCAGCAAGCTACATCATCTATCACTCACTTCCTAACCTCAGTTTCTGCACAATGAATGTCAAAGACAGCTGCAGCCATCAGGCTGAATTCTGACAGTAAACAGCTGTGCAATTATAAAATTGTATTCTATTGTAGTTTTTGTATAGTAATTATAAGGCTGTCTATATAAAATTTTTTAATACATTGGTTATCATCATGGTTAAAATCTACACTGTAATTAGGACAATTAGACCAAAGGCTTCAGATTAAAAAAAAGAAGAAGAATAAATAGCCAGGCTCGGTGGCTCAGCCTGTAATCCCGCACCTTTGGGAGGCTGAGGTGAGTGGATTGCCTGAGCCCGCGGATTCGAGACCCCCCTGGGCAGCGAGACCTCATCTCTACAATAAATCAAAAAATCAGCCGGGCGTGGTAGCGCATGCCTGTAATTCCAGTTACTTGGAAGGCTGAGGCTGAAGGATCGCCGGAGCCCAGCAGGCGAGGCTGCGGTGGCCGGGAGTGGCCACTGCACTCCAGTCTGGGCGACCAAGTGAGACTCCAACTCAAAATATATAGAGAGAGTTAGGGTCTCACTTTGTGGCCCAGGCTGGAGTGCAATAGCACTATCATGGCTTACTGCAGACTTGATCCTTCTGCCTAAGCCTCCAGAGTAGCTAGGTCTACAGGCACACACTACCACATTGGGCTTTTTTTTTTTTTTTTTAAAGAGATGAGGTGTCACTGTGTTGCCCAGGCTGATCTCAAACTCTTGGACTAGAGCTATACTCTCACTTTGGCCTCCCAAATTGCTGGATTTATAGGTGTGAGCCACCACACCTGGTCTAAAGTAAATATTTAAAGTAGCTCAAACACTCAAATGCAACCTGACTTTGGACTCTGGGTCTCAGAATGTGTCTACTTACAAAGTGCCACCAATGTTATGGCATCATCTCATGCTGACATTTGATTTACAGTGTGTCAACTGTCCTGATCTCAGCTACTAAGGTTCTGGATCCAGCCTTCTAATCACCCCTCCTTTGTACCACCATCCCGTTTTACATCAATGTTTCCCAACTAGTGGTCATTTTGTCCCACACCCTCACCCCAGGGGACATTTGGCAATGTCTGGAGACAGATTTGTGCTACTTGCAGCTAGTGGATAGAGGCCAGAAATGCCACCAAGCATTTCACAACACACAGGGCAACCCACACAGCAAAGACTGAATTATTATCAGCTCAAAATGGCAATAGTGCTGAGGTTTGAAACCCTGAGATCATGCCTCAGGGTCCTTATCTCTAACGGGTCTCCTCCAGGCCATCCTCCCACACCACCCCCCAGAGATATCTTTCTGAAACCTAAATGTGATTCCTCTGCCTGACACCTTCAAGGATTGCCCACAGTCCTGAGGGTAACATGTAGTGCCACATTCCGGCTTGTCGCACTGTCTCCTTCCTTTCATGGTTCACTGCATTCTGTTTGGCAGTCCCCTAAGATATCAAACTTTCTCATACTTCATAGCACTGCTCGGGCTTCCCCCTCTGCGGAGCTTCTTCAACTTTAGTATGCACCCTGGGGACCTTAATAAAATGCAGATTCTGATTCTGTACTTGTAAGGTGGGGCCTGAGACCTACATTTCTGAAAGCTCCCAGGTGGCATCAATACTCTGAGTCTGTGATCACACCTTGAGTGGCAAGAACCTAGAGCACTGGTGAGCATTAGAATGACCTGGGGGGCTGTGAAAACACAGATTGTCAGGACCCAGCCCAGGGTTTTTCATTAAGCAGATCTGGGGAGAGAGGATGGCAAGAATTTGCCTCTCTGGCAAGGCTATGGACTGTATTGAGTCATGAAGCCTCAGGGCATCTGTCTTTTCCGTCCCACCTGCCTCTATTCTGCCTCACTTCTGGGTCATCTGCCTCCCATCCTGGGTTCCTAGACAGCCCTGCTAATGCCTCCACCACTGCAGACCCCACAGAGTGTGCCTAGAACTTGGAGGTCCACCCATATCCTCCACTCAACAGTAAGCTGAAGACAAGGACAGCCTGTCTCCACATCTTACATAGAGATGGGGTGCTGTTCAGGATTGTTTCTCTCCTCCTAGAAGGCCAGATGGGCATCTCAAAGATCCTTAAATACTTCATTCATTTTCTGAAAAGCCTGCTGATTCTCCTTTGCCAGAGTCAAATATCACCAATGCCCCTAATACACCTCATAGCCATCTGAAGGACTCTGGGCAGTCAGGAATCTACTCTCTCTTCCTTTGTTAATTATAGCAAGTCCCTAACTCTTTTTCCCTGTTGTCTTCTCTTTCTTTCATTTGAGGAAAGCATCATGGAAACCACAATCATTTTAAAAGCAGTGCTTAGTAAAAACCCAGGTCTTCTACTAAAAAAAAAGAAAAAGAAAAAGCTAGCTTGGATATCTATGAAGAGGGATGGATGCAGAGCCAATGTCCAGAACTCCCAAGCCCTCCTGTCTCAGTTATAATCCCATACTTCAGTTCCACTGTGAGTCTGGGATGGCTCATAAAACCTAGGAGCTTCAGCTTCACACCTCTCTGCTCCCCTGGGGAACAGGCCTTCCTTTCTCCAAGCCCCAGATTGTGTCCTTTTAGTCTTTATTTCCATAATAAGGTGGAATTATTTTTATTTGAAAGTGTTCTTTTTTTTTTTAAAGCACTTGGGTAGAGGAATGTTATCAGAATAGACCCAACCAAGGTGAACCATACTCTCCTGGGACAAGATGGAGAGTGAGGGTGACTAAGCAGGTGGGAAGAGCAAGCTAGGGGGCCCTCTAGCCTGAGGAGCCAGTGGGGGCAAAGGCATAAGAGGTGGGGTGGACATGGGGCATGGGGACAGGAACAAGAGGCATTTTGAGAAGGGGGATCCAGAAATCTAGACTACAGAGGGGCCCTTAGACGGTGGGAAACCGTTCCTTAAACTAAACAACTCTTTTTATTGTTTTTTCTTTTCTTCCCAGAGATATTATAGAAATGGTTCTGACATTTGTTCACTCCCGTTTTTGGCCAAGATCTGTCAGAAAATTAAATTGTATGTATACGGTTTCTACCTTCCTGAGCATTAGCGTGTGATAACATCTTTGTTTGTCCCCATTTCCTAATGACTAAAGTGATCTTCACACTTAAAAGGCATTTCTGAAAGTAAAGGTGTTTCTTGCTCAAAACATGACTTGTATAGAAACCAGAAGACAAATTTGCTTCTAACAAAATCCTTTTGGAAATATATCGCATACCAGTGTCTTTGCTTCTCAAAGCTTGATCTGTGCCCCAACCTACGGTGCAACCTGCCAGGAAGGCTCTCTGCATGGCTCTGGTACTCACTTCACCACACCTGGGGACAACACCTCCCTGCCATGTGACATGCAGGCCAGGCTGGCAACTGGTCACAGCAGAGACTCTGAGACCTTTAGCGCAAGGCACTCATGAGGTTAGAAAAGGACAGTTTTTTCACACAGCCCAAACTATTGCATGAAAAATCTGGGCCAGGCTTGGTGGCTCAGCCTATAATCCCAGTACTTTGGGAGGCCAAGGTAAGTGGATTGCCTGAGCCCGCGGGTTTGAGACGAGCCCAGGCAACTTGTTGAGACCTCATCTCTACAATAAATCAAAAATTAACCAGGCATGGTAGTGCGCACCAGTAGTTGAGGCTACTTGGAAGGCTGAGGCAGAAGGATCACCAGGCTGAGGCAGAAGAAGGATCATCGTCCAGCAGGTCAATGCTGGGGTGACGGCGAGCGTGCCTCTGCACTCCAGCCTGGGCAACAGAGTGAGACTCCAACTCAAAAAAAAAAGAAAAAGAAAAAGCTAGCTTGGATATCTATGAAGAGGGATGGATGCAGAGCCAATGTCCAGGACTCCCAAGCCCTCCTGTCTCAGTTATAATCCCATACTTCAGTTCCACTGTGAGTCTGGGATTATGCTGGATGTCATAATAGTCACTGTTCAAAACATTAAGAGGTGGAACATACCGAGAGATTGGGCTCAGAGGCAAAAAAAAAAATAGCAAAGGTTCTACATTCCGCTCAGCGACTTCTAGACTGATACTGCTTTTGCGGCTACCTAGTAATAGGTGGGTGCTGTTCTAGGTGATGGGTGCTGAACTTCCAATACCTTTCCTCACTTACAACTACTTCGTAAGGTAGGGAGGATTATTATTCCCATTTCACAAAATTGAAAACTGACTAGTCTGGGCAACATAGCACAACTTCATCTACAAAAAAAATTTGAAAAAGTAGCCGGACATGATAGCATGTACCTGTAGTCCCAGCTACTCAGACTGCTGAAGTAAAAGGATCACCTGAACCCAGGTGGTTGAGGCAGCCATGAGCCATGAGCCATGATCGTAGTGATCATGCCACTGCATTCCAGCCTGGGTGACAGAGTGAGACCTCGACTTAAAAAAGTGAGAAAGAAAAGAAAAAGAAAACTGAGCCTTAAAGAAATAATTTCTCCTAGGCCACCAAAGATCCAAGATGTAGCCACAGGTGTACTTGGCCTTAAATGTTCTTTGGAAATATACATATTCCTAAGCCCTCTGCAGTGCTGCTGCTTGAGCTGACTTTGAAAGCCTGAGCCACTTAATGTCTCCAAGCCTCAGTTTCCTCATATCTAAAATTAAAATATAAACTAAATTCTGACTACACCTCAGAATAATTTGGGAACTTTTAAAAATCTGGATTCCTTGGCCCTAAACCTATTGAGAGAACACTGTGTTTTACTGAAAGTTCTCTAGAGGATTCTTAGGCAATTAGATCCAATACTTAGACCCCCCTGGTCATGTATGTTCCTCCCAGTGCTCACCTTTTAGATCAGGTGCCAGACTGTCAATACTACATATACAGATGATGCTTTAATAAATCAAAATAGGCCAGGCATGGTGGCTGAAGCCTGTAATCCCAGCACTTTGGGAGGCCAAGGCAAGACGACTGCCTGAGTTCAAGGGTTCGAGACCAGCCTGGGCAACTTGGTAAGACCTCGTCTCTATGATAAATCAAAAAATTAGCCAGGCATGGTGGCGCATGCCTGTGATTCCAGCTACTTGGAAGGCTGAGACAAAAGGATCACCTGAGCCCAGCAGGTTGAGGCTACAGTGACCAGGAGTGTGCCACTGCACTCCAGCCTGGGTGACAGAGTGAGACTCTGACTCAAAAAAAAAAAAAAGAAAAAGAAACTCAAAATAATGTTCTTCAACTGTGAGGCATTGATTTAACCGTACCATCTGCCCCAGTCTCTGTTTCTCTTACTCTTCCTCTCCCGTAGGAGCTGCTATTCCTTTAGCCTGTAGTCATCCAACCTGGCTCTCATTGTGGGAAGTTACACCTGAGCTTGCCCAGAGGTGAAAGTTGGCCGCACATCTGAACTGGGAGGCTATATTAGTTTTCTGTGGATACTGCAACAAAATACCACAAATTAGGGGGCTTAGAACAACAGAAATATATTATCTTTCAGTTCTAGAGGCCAGAAGTCTGAAATCCAGATGTCAATACGGCCATGTTCCTCCAGAAACTCCAGGTAGAATCCTTCCTCGTAGCTTTTCATGGTGGCCATCAATCCTTGGTGCTCCATGACACACAACTACTTCACCCCAGTCTCTGACCCCCTCTTCATATGTGGCTATCTTCCCTGTGTGTCTCTTTTCCTTTAAAAGAACACCATTTGATTAGCCCTACTCTCATCTTAAATAGACTACATTTGCAAAGACGCTATTTCCAAATAAGGATACATTCACAGTATCAGGGATTAGGACTTCAACAATCTTTTTTGGTTTTTTTTTTTTTTTTTTTGTTGGAGTCTCACTCTGTTGCCCAGGCCTGAGTGCAGTGGCACACTCATAGCCACCCCAGCGTCAACCTGCTGGGCTCTGGTGATCCTTCTGCCTCAGCTTTCCAAGTAGGTAGAACTACAGGCACAGGCTAACATGCCCTCTAATTTTTGAATTATTGTGGAGACGAGGTCTCACCAAGTTGCGCAGGCTTGTCTTGAACCCGCAGGTTCAGGCAATTCACTTGACTTGGCCTCCCAAAGTGCTGGGATTACAGACTGAGCCACCGCGCCTGGCCTAATTTTTTGATTTATTATAGGGATGAGGTTTCGCCAAGTTGCCTGGGCTAACTCAAACCCGCAGGCTCAGACAGTCCACGCACCTCAGCCTTCCAAAGTGCTAGGATTACAGGCTGAACCACCAAGCCCGGCCTAATGTATCTTTTTGATGAACACCATTCAACTCCTAAAAGAGATGCATTTCCTTATGTTCTGCCATCCTCTATCTCATGAGTTTCATGAGAGCTAAACCCACTGAACATCCCGTCTGTTGTGAAAATATCCAGGGAGAGGAGGAGGTTATGATTCAGACTCATATTCAGAGCCTCTTAGACATGTAAGAGAGTTAAAGAATTAAAAATTCTTCCTGGATCGTCTGCCAACATCAACCCCTGCAAGCCAGCTGTGTAGAGCGCTGGCCTGGGTCCCAAAAACAATAGCAACACTGCTTTTTATAAATGGGTGAATGCAGAGAGCATTGGGATGTCAGGAGGTGATACTAGACATGAAAGAAGATACTGGAAGGCTGAGGTACAGCCAGCTCCCCAGGTTCCAATCATGTCATCATGACTAGCTTCCATTGAATTGAGACTCCTGCCCCTCCTTGCTGAATGCATCATAGTATTTCCGGTGTCAGATGTGGGCCAGCAGGACCCAACAGTGCCAAAGTAAAAACTCTTCAATTGAACCACCTTTGAAAAATTTGAATTCAAGAGCATCTATGACCAGGGATTTTCTTGGTCCAATTTAAAAGGGGAAATTATTCTTTTATGAAAAAGTCAAAATAGTGTTTTTCTTCTTTCTAAAAATTATTATGTTTCAAGTATCATTTTCATCAGGTCACAATTTGTTCAGGGCTTTATGATTTACAAAGCACATATAAATACAATCTTATTCATTCTTCAAAGCAATCTGTGGTCCAGTAATAATAATGGTAACAAAAAGTTATCTGGTGCTGTCTATGCACCAAGAGCTGTTGTAAATGCATCCCCTAAAAGGTAGGCGCAATTATTGTCTCCTTTTCTAAAGAGGTAAAGTCATTTGCCCAGGGTCACAGAGCTGGTAATGGATAAATCTGACCTTGGAACCCAGCAGTCTGGTTCCCATTGACCCCTCGACTCTTAGCCCTACTCTTTTGATGAACAGGTAGGTTTTAAATGCCTGACCCTCTGGTAGAGTCACCAGGTGGTAGAGACAAGACCTGTGTGTCTTCTGTTGCTTAGTCCTTTGATCAAATTCCTCTAGTAGGAATGACTTTCCTACCCTGTGCCTCTGTCTGCCCTCATCCCATTTTGTCTAATGCTTTCAAAATTCATTTGAGGGGTCCCCACCCCAGGAGGTGTTCCAGCTCCCTGCCTGCCTTCTATCCCTTGCCTGGCCCTCCTCAGTGCTTCCAGCTCCCCAGTACCTGCTCCTTCTCACCCTGTTCTTCAACTCCTGCTTCCCTGCGACCCTCCGCACTGCCCGTGGCACGTGCCGAGGGCAGAGATACCATTCTCAGGAGTAGGAGCTCAGTGAAAAAATGAGGGACTAAATGAAGGAAAAGCACTACTTTACCAGAAAAAGAAATATGTAGGATATCAGTCTACTTCCATGGGGCAATCACATTTTTGTTATTTCCTTTTGATCAGGATACAAAATGCCTCCATACTGTCTATTCTTGTTGCAACAATGAGAAGTCAGAGGGTCCCCCTTTTAAAAATCTCTTTTTGTCTAATCATGTAGTATAAAGCCACATGTTATTTCACATAAATACATGCAATACAATTGACATACAATTAACGTGGGATACATACAATACATACATACAATACAATTAACATACAATTAACGTGGGATACCACATTAATTGTGTTTTCCATTCATCACTATTTTCTTTTCCTTTTCCACAGGCTCCTCCTTCCTTAAACCCTGCTCCTTCCACCCACATCAGCCCTATCCCCACCACCGCATTGAACCATGTCCACAGGCCAGGGTGGGTCCTTCCGTGAATTCTCTATTCTCATTTTATCAGAGACCTACAAACACATCCACATGCAGATACAACCAACCCACACGCAGTCCTGAGTTCCATCTGGGACTCAAAGGCAAGTACACAGAAACATTCATTCTCGCTACTTTTCTTTTGTATAGTTAGTGCCTTGGCTTCATAAAATGATTTTAGCTTGAATAGCTCAATATTGTTAATTAATAACATCCAGCACAGTTACAATTGCTCCCTGGATCAAACCTGCTCACACGACATTTGGGTGTAGAGCAGGGGCAGTGACACCAGCCTGCATGATAATTGGATAGAGCATTGTGTGGTCAGAAACCCGAGCATCTGAAGAGGGGTCATGGATTGGGGACTGAGATTTCTCTAGAAACCAAACTGTGATGAGAGCAGACACCTGACTCCTGACACCTGACTCCTGTCCAACCGAAGAACCATCCTTGGAATAAAAGTTCCCATTACACAAAATGGCAATAAGAGCTAATGTTTTTTGAGTACTTCCTATATCTAATAAGCAGTTAATGATATTGATCCTATTTTACAAATGAGGAAACTGAGGTACACAAAGATTAAATAATCTCCCTAAGGTACCATAGCAAGTAGACAGTAGAGCTGGGATTCAAACCAAGAGAATCCAATTTCAGAAACCCAGAACTATGCTAAGGGAATCCTGTGACTTTTCCTTTCTACAGGATGCCCTTCATCCTATAACTTGCCTTGAAAATACTTTTTCATTCCTTAGCTTTCACCTTCAGGGATAATTCCTCTTCAGGATGTCAAAGGGCAGCCCAGCCAGCTGCCTAGTTCTTTCAGGATTCCAGCTTCCCTGTTCCCCAGGGCCGGGATATAAGAAAGACTAACTATGAGACAACGTGGAGCCTGCCTTCCACACTCTCTGCCTTCCTCAGTTCTCCTCCCCACACTTACTCATTCTAGAGTCCTCCACTCAAGAGTCCAGTCGGGAAACAGAGCCATACAAGGTATTTCATGTAGAGAGGACTTAATACAAGGAATCGATTTCAAAAGCATTGAAAAGGATGAAAGAGTAAAAAAGGGGAAGGTGAGGCAACCCAGTTATGAGTATGACAGGAAGCAGCTGGCATCACTACCACAAACAGAGGAAGCAAAATGAGAAGCTGGTGTTCTCAGAGCTCCAGAAGCCCCTCACTGCTGGGGACACAAACGGGCAGCCATAAGGACCAATGGAGCCATGGATGAGGGGCCTGCCCATGGGCGCTGAGACTTCCAGGAGGGCCCGCTGTGGCTAGAACTGGGGTTAACTGAAGGGAATCGCCAGAGAAAGAGAGCAAAAGAACAACTGCCCCTCCCTTCCCCTGCATTCCTTTCCCACTAGTGCCAGCTCCAGCTGGCAAGGGAACCTAGTAAGTGCATTTTACAAATTTCCCAGCTCCAGAATTACAGAGCAGAAGACAAGCTGTATAGTAGCCACAGAGGCTAATATAACCAGCACAGAGCCCTTTAGTGTTTCTGCAAAGAGGCCTATAACATGAACTTTCAGTGGGCCCACCATGCTAGGGCTCATAAGGGCTCCACACTGCCAGCTGGACTCCACACTGTCTTGGGCTGCATTCTTTTGCCTCAAGGATCTCAGAACTGCAGAGATGCCCTTGATTCAAAAGACCACTTGGTAAATCCTAGAAAGGAACAAATGACTTGCTCTAAACTCTAGGTTCCAAGAAAAGCCTCATCTTGCTGTATGTCTGCATTATTCTGCCACTGTGTAAGGAATTTTTCTAAACCAAAAGCTGCGTTTGCCCTTTAGAAGCTGGGAAAGTCTGGTAGTGAGGATTCCACAGGGGAATTCCTCCCTCGTGCAGCATCCATTGCTTTGGCATGAATTTATTTGGTCATCACATCAGGATTCTTCGTTTTCTAGGCTCATGAATGGAAGTGAAAGTTGCCAGGTAATGACAACTAAATGCCTCAAGATTCTCAGAGAAAATAGTGGAAAAGAGTAAGATTTTAAGAAAAGACTTCCATAAGGACATGTGAAATGACGCAAAGTCAGTTTGTAGTGCTGAGTTCATTGACTAGACTCAAAATGGAGTCTCCTATTTCCTCAGGATCTCAGCATCAATATCCCATGCCCTCTAAAATTTCAGTTCAATTATTTCGCTTCATCATATGGGCCAAGTTAAATATCAGAGAGAGAGAAAACAGTTTCAATGGGTGGAGAGCAGAGACTTGCAAAGTTTGGCTGGCTCTCTTCTAAACCACACAGACCATTTTATTTTTAGAATGGCCCTCTGTCACATAAACTCAGTACAACCTGTCTGAAAATGTCTCTATTGTTTTTGTAGACGTTGTTTTGGTTTTTTTTTTTAGCTGACCAGGTGTTTTGTTTTCTTTTTTCTAGAGCTATACAAAATTCTGTGCCATTCAAAGATGTTGATTTAGACAAATACAGTGTTTTCCCTGTAAGTATTGCTAAGAGTAACCAGATGTTCACTGTATATTGCATTGCTTCCTACAAATTTCTTTCCTTAAATAAGGCAAGACTGAATTATGTTTGACTATATTGTTAATATGATGAACAATACATCATTCATGATTCTATAAGGACTTTTGGCATCATGGTAATATACTCATATAGGCTATCAAAGTAAATCTTAGGCCCTCAGACTATTTTTGTTTCCATTTACAGCTAGAATTTTACACGAGGGCTACAGCTCTCTTGAAAGGTTTTGTGTATTATTTTGGAGACTCTTTAATCCACTTTAACTTCCTTTTTAAAGTGTGTTTGTTTTAGGTGTATGTGATTTAGAGCAACTAAAATGTCAGGGTCTTCTCTGTGAAAGCTGACAAGCAAGCAATAGGTCATAAACTCGCAAAAGTTTGGGAAAGTTCAGATATTCTACTTAGGAACTGAGGAAATAAAAACATTGTTTGACATTATTATGACTCTTGATTCTTTCAAATCAATCAGGTCAAACATTTATACCCACATATTTAACAGTTTGGCTAGAGATTTTTTAGTTATCCAATAAAATTAATCATTAAGCCCAATAAGCCAATTGTCTTAGAGCCTCAGATAATTGATAATCGACAGAAGAATTTCAGGATGTTGGATGATTTTTCTGTTTCTAGAGGTACACGTAGATACATATATGTACAAACACATATACACACAAATGAACACATGCAAGTACAGGAACACATCTGTAACATGTATACACATAAACACACACATGTATACATGTGTACCCATACATACACATTCACACACATGCACACACACACACACACACACACACACACACACACACATGCAGGACACCCAGCATCATACACACATGCACATTCACATGTGCACACACCTGTCATTGGCCCTGGTGTTATATTAATTTCACTTCAAACAGCATGACAGCATATTAATCTTAATTTTCTTAGTGCTCTTTAGTGTTCCTAGACTGAATTTGAGTTAAAAACTGCAGATATCAGTACTACTCAGACAGCTCTGATAAACCGTCCTCATGGCTAACATCCATATGGGCTGACCCCCTCCTGTGTGTGCTCTAATTCCAGACACTGCGGGGCTATCACTGGCGAGGGAGAGACTGTAACGACAGAGACAAGTTGGTGTACCCAGGCAGACGGTAACTATTTCTGCTGGTTCCTGATTTTGAAATTACCTTCAAAAAGGAGACAGGAGGCATAATTTCTTCCCCTAGTCCAGGGGATCCCCACCTCCAGAGAGAAGGGACTTCTTTGTCCCTGTTGAAATGAAGCTCAGAGAAAAAAGAACAGCATTTCATTCATTCATTTGTCCAAGGAATGCTTCTTGGACCCTGACTGAGTGTAAACAAAAGAGAAATATGCCTCCTCCCCTGGAGCTCACAGTCAAGTGGGAGAAAGCAAGTAAAGAAATTATTGTATCCAGCCTTCTGTATGCAGGATTGGGTGCAGAAACAGTGGCCTCTGACTTCAAATAATGGATATGCCAGCCCTCACCTTAGCCATGACTACAGTGCCAAAGCCTTAAATTAACCGGCTATTTGGTCATTCAGGGGCACAATTTGCAGATTTGTTCATCAGTGCCACTCTACAACAATGCAGTCCATGAATATAGTCAACCATGAAAAAGACAGAATCTGGTCCAGAGTCCTCAGCAAATATCCAAAACAAAGATTAATGCCAAGAGATCAAATGGAGGCTTCTGGGTGTTACTCTAGCACTCTGGTAGGCACTCTTCCATGAGAATGCTACTGTCTCTCCCTGGCATTTCTTGTAGCACTCATTCATTCATCCATTCATGAAACTGACATTCACTGAGGGACAAGTATATGCCAAAAACCAATATTGGTGTTTTCTTCTTAGGCCATACAACTGGGATGTACATCAAGATTCCAACTGTAATGGCATTTGGGTAAGGAACTAAATTCAAATGTAACCTCTTTCTCTTTTTTCTACCCTCCCTAAAAGTCCATCACCTCTTTGCTTGAGTCAGACCCAGAGAAGAAGATGACAGCCTACACCTATTATTTTCCTGCTGCTTGGAAAAGGGGTATGGAATTCGAGATCACACATGAAGAATTTCAGTGGTGTCATGAGAGCAGAGGCTCCCTCAGTCACGGCCCCCTTAACCCTTGCTTGAGGTCACCCATAGCCAATCCTTTTATACTGTTTTGAACAGTGTGAAATTGAATAAAAAGTGGTGTTATCAAAGTTTTACAGCAACCCACACAGCTGTTGGACCAAACCACATGCTGTCCTTATTTTTTGCAGCCAATTTTTTTTTCTATTTCATAAGCCTAGTCAGGCAGAACAGAAATTACCCTGTGTTTATCCCACTAACCCTACCTTGAGGCATCTAATGCTGGTGTCCTAGTTCCCCATGAATAATGGATTTGCATCTTCCAGATAGAGAAAAGGGAAGGAAGGAGGAAAGCCAACTAAATACTTAGCTGTGGACAGCAATGGCAGTAGACTCAGGTATACAACTTGCATGACTTAAGGGTTCCTCGAGAAGAAAAGGAATACCAACTTACAAACTCAAGTATGAACATAAGCAATTTTTTAGAACAAGAGAGAAATTCCAACAAATTACTGGCTTCTTAGAAATTCAGATCACTTTCTTTTGAGATCTCTTTTCTGGTTTACCAGAAGTGTTTACGTGAAAATATGTCCTAATTGCTGCCTGGCTTCCCATCTCCACTTAGAACACTCTATAACTCTCAGTCAATCTCAGCACTCTCATGGACAGGGCCTGTACAAGTGAGGGGCCCTGGAGCTTAAGATTCCCTGGCTTCAAGGTAAATTACCTCTGAATAGTTTCCTCATGTACCTGCTTGGATGAAGAGGAGAAAGTTTCCATAAATATTTTCCTCTCTCCAGGACACTAATGGTCCTAGTTTGCACCAGCAATCACCTACTAGTGATTGAGTCCCATGGCTTCTGGGATATGGAGAGCATGACAGATGACTGTGCCCCAGCCCACCTTAACTTAGAGTAACTGATGAAATCCTCACTCACTCTGTCTTTTCATGGAGAAGGAGAAGACATCACCTTTAGAACATAAGGTGTCAAGACCCCCAAGGCAGCTCTTGTTCTGATAAACTCAGGCTTAGTTGTCACACTGGGGAACAAAGGGGACAACTTGACATATAAGACTGCTGTCTGTTCTCCATGATTCCACCCTTGCCTCTGACATGCTATACCACTCCATATAAGGGGAAGAGCCAAGCAAGAGACTGTGCTAGACCCATGGAAATCCACCAGCTCAGGGAGGCAAGACTCAGAGCTCATCATCAGTAACGGGAGGACACACTGCCTTCATACCTGCCGCTTTCCACAGAGGAAAAGCAACTCAGAATCACAGCATCACAAACTCAGAGGCAGTTGTGCAACCATCAAGTCCAACACCAGTCAAACTATGTCCACAGGACTCCAGTGTTGAGTGTGATATTAACTGGTTCTTGAAAGATTTAATGTCCATGGGGATCTCCCAAGAGCAAGTGAGCACACAGTTTCCAACGCATCTCTGACTACCAAGCACTTTCATCTTGGAATACTATGAATATTCCTTCCAAAGAATTGCTGCTTTAGCATGTAGCTTTAGCTGTAGGTGTTAGGAAATCCCAGCTATGGTAACTCAGTCCCACTTACGAGAGGTCCAACCTCACTTTCAGTTTTCTTAATCTTGGCACTATTGAAATTTGGGTCAGATAACTTGTTGTTAGAGCTGTCTTATAAACTGTTAGCTATTTAACAGCATTCCTGGCCTCTACCCGCTAGATGCCAGGAGCATCCCCACCAAAAAAATGTCTCCAGACATTGGTGATGAATGCAGAGGTAGAAGGGGTACAAAATCGACCCCATGGACAATTGCTCTAGAAACATCACTCCTAAGCATTGGAGATGTCAGGACACTTGAATCTGCAACTCAGAGATGGCAGAATCGCCTTATGTCCCAGTCACTCAGTGGGCCCTCAGTGCTCCAAGAGTGAGACTTCAGGTCTGGCACCCTGCCCTGCATCCCTCTGAATGAGATGGCCGGTATCCGGCTCCCTCCTTATTCCCTCCCTAGTTCCTCTCAAGCCCAGCTCACTCATGTGGGGTGTTACTATGCTGAATTAGGGGCTCAAAAGACTTTAAAGGGTTTTATCTACTCATTTGCCTTTTAAAGCTGTTTAGGGAGGATTTCATATATGTGTCTCATAAATTTAAAACCAAACTGCTAATCTCATCATTTCTCTTTTAAAGGGTGTTGATCCAAAAGATGGAATTCCATATGAGAAGAAATTCTGTGAAGGTATGAATTGTAAAAGTCAGTGTGCTTATCACAGTAGAATATTATTTTCCAGTCTGAGTCAAATTGAAGTGAACAGACCACCTAAGCCAGGCAGTGCCTGATGCTAGATTTTACTTTAAGTCAACCGATTTACATTTATTTTCATGACTGATCAGAAAAAGGCAGAAAAAGATACGGAAAATGAGGAGGGGGGCAGAATCTAGAAAAAGCAAAACTCAATTCATTTAATTGATTCCTTTACTTGAGGATTAAAAGTTTTAATGATAATGTTTTTTAAAGGCTTTAGGATGGATAGCAGAGTAATGGAAATCCAGCACTTTTCCAAGTAAAAAAAAAAAGTTAGGCCAATAACTGAAATTTTAAATTTTTTGCATTTCTTTCTTATTATACCACAAGGTCAGACGTCCAGACTTAAATGGATAGGGTGAGTCCCTGTGTCCACTAGGTTAAAGGTGCATAGCTGAATGATTTAAGAGACAGTCAAGCTATAGCCTCTGGAGGCTTTCCCCAAATAGCTGAGCAGAAGCTCTATACTCTAAATGCCCAACTGCCACAGATATCCAGACCACCAGCACTATTAGGAGAAACCTCGCCACCCACACATTACCAAAAACATGCTCCTGGTGATGCCCTAAGAGTCTTAAAGAAGACTCAGTGGTAACACCATAGTTTTGTGTTTAGGCACTGCTTTTCTCCCCACTTTCAGACACATTCCATCCATCCATTCATTCATTCATTCATTCATTCAACAGGTATTTCCTGAACAACTATTCCAATTATGCACCAAGGGCTGTATTTGGCTCAGTGTTTTCATGGGCAAAAGACATACAGTCCTTGCCCTCAATCAACTTCAAGTCTAATGGTCTTTAAGCTCTCAGAGAGGAAGAAAAGAAGACAGAAGGCATAAAGGCCCACTACATATTTTTGCAGTTTAGAAAGATTTGTTGGATGGATGAAAGAATGAATGAACAAATAAACTAACATGAATAAATGAAGATCTAGGTGAAATTCGTACAAGGCTCTGGGGTCACTATGGGAAGCCTCTTGAATTCCCCCATTCCACTCCCTCCATACCCTCCAGGATGTCCTGGGCCTTCTCAGTCTCCATCTGTGCAGCTAAGTGGTGGCTTCCATGAGGCCCAGACTAGGAAGCCCCCATGGTGAGTCTGGGCAGTCCTTCTGCATGATTTGAGCAGTTTGGAGGCAGAGAAAAGAGGCTCATCTGTCTTCCTCTGGGAAGCATCAGTTGATTTTTCCAGAATCTTAAGGAATTTAGAATAGTGTATCCACAGGTGAATAATTCGTATGGATTGGCCTCAGAGTCTGATTAAGTGATTCTGAACCTCCAAACATGCATAGCTGCATGGCGACCTTCCTGTCTCTGTCTCTCCCTTAATCAGCCAGAATCATCCATCTAGTGCTTTTGCATATATGAAGTAAGGTCTTTAAGAGACCATAACATCTTTGAAAAATCAATATTGCTCCGTAAGATCATTAGCTCTTAAGGTGAATTATAATAGAGATTGGTGGGTTTTCAAGAAAGCAATTTCCAGATCCAGAATTTCGGCCATATTTCTGAGTTCAGATAAAGCTTTGATTCGTTTCTTTATCCATCATTCACTCAGGATGTAATGCGGCAGTTTGTTTTATGCTGAGCTGGGAAACACCTGCATCTGTACATCTAGCTAGCAAATCCAATGACTTAGAAATCTCATTCCACTCCTAAATGTTATGCCCCTCACTCTCCAACATGCAAAAAGTGGCGATGCATCACTGTTACGATGCTCTGTGCCTGGAATACACACCAGGATATCTGCTCTCATAACTACCCAATCTGGAGACTCCAAACTACTCGAGTGCATAAATAATGTAAATAAATTGTGCTGCCTAGGTTCACAGCCCAGGGGAATCATTTTGCTGGGAGACTCAGCTGGGGCTCATTTTCACATCTCTCCCGAATGGATCACAGCTTCGCAGATGTCTTTGGTAAGTAATTTTGGCAGTAATCATTCCAGATGTGCTGGCCTTTGTTTTTGTTTCCCTTGCTCTCTCTAAATGCAATGCCAACTCCAAACAGGTGCAAATTTTTCTGCTCAGCAAAATCGGCACTGAAAGGCACATCCACGACCATTTCAGTCCCAGGAAAATGGAGGCAGAAGGTGCCTTCTGCTGACCCTTCCGGCCTCAGCTGGCTGCAGCCAGGAACGCTAAAAATTGCAGAGGGGGTCTGGAGGGAACTGAAGAGTACAGAGGACATGCCAGGCTGGCTGCCCCATGGAGGTCAGAATGAGGCCTTCATGGCCTCTCCAGCCTGTTCCTTGTCTGAACAAGCAAAAAGGGCTGGACAGAGCAGGCTACCCAGCTCTTTATGGGTGCTGCCTGCCTCACGGAAGGGCATCAGGGGACAGACAAGCCCACCATCTATTTCTGATGAGTAATGAGACTGTTCTGGAGGGCTTTTTAAGTGAAAAAATGAAGAGAGGATGACACAGAATCACAAACAATTACAGACTCAGAGAAGGCAAATAAAAACGGCGGGGAGAGCAGGAAGGAAACCAGCAAGTATTGACTCGATCAGGTGTCAGGCAGAGAGAGAGACTTATAAGAGAGACTCACAAATGTGGGGTAGAAATATAATGGCAGTTCTGTATATTCCTAGTTCATCACCTGGGTACATACCTGCCACATCATCAGTAGGGCTGTCTTCTTCCTCTCAAATTGTGCAGACACCTGGAGAACTTGTGTGGCAAAGTGTGGGAGCTGACGGCACAGGGAATGGTGGTCTGAAAACCCAAGCAAGTGTACCTGGTGTCAGGTGGGCCATCTGCAGCAGGGGCTTCCTGTAGCCACAAGTTGTCACAAAGGAATGCTTCAAAACTTGTGCCCAGGGATAGCCACCTAATTGGCAAGGCCAGTGCAAAATAATAGCAGAGGTGCCCTGGCTCAAAAAGCAGAAAAAGATTCCATTAAAGATGCTCAAATATAGCTGGGCTCGGTGGCTCAGCCTGTAATCCCGCGCCTTTGGGAGGCTGAGGTGAGTGGATGGCCTGATCCCGCGGGTTTGAGACCCGCCTGGGCAGCAAGACCTCATCTCTACAATAAATCAAAAAATCAGCGGGCGTGGTAGCGCATGCCTGTAATTCCAGCTACTTGGAAGGCTGAGACGGAAGGATCGCCAGAGCCCAGCAGGTCGAGGCTGCGGTGGCCAGGAGCGGCCACTGCACTCTAGTCTGGGCGACAGAGTGAGACTCCAACTCAAAAAAAAAAAAAAAAAAAAAGATACTCAAATATAAAGCGTTTTCTTTCTTTAGTAATCTCCTCTCAACTTGTCATGGTGGTTTTTAATAGGTTGTTTAATGCCATTCTAAGAAAAATAATTAAATTGTAAAATAATTAGCATGCATTTTACATTTATGTTTGTGTTGTGCAATGCCAGTTTTGCATGCAACTGTAAGAGCATTGAACTCATATGAGGAATCATCATAATTACACAAGTCTTTTTAAATTTTTGTTTATTTTAAAGATGTGGGGTACAATTCAGGATTAGGTACATAAGTGGTCAATGTACAGGTGAAGTTTGGGCCTCTCATTGGACTTCAATTTGCCTGGTTTAGGATCAGGTACCTTTACTGATGTTATGTGACCCCCCTTCCCCTGGCAGTGATCCACTACTGCCAATTCCTTTCTTATTGTATTATGATAAATGTTCAGGGTCTACTTATGAGTGAGAACATGTGGTACTCAGGTCTTTGTTTCTGTGATAGACCACTAGGTGTGATAGACTCCAAATCCATCCAAGTCACTGCAAAATCCATAATTTTGTCCTTCTTTATGGTTGCATAATATCCCCTTGTGTATATGTACCACATTTTTTAAAAAATCCGGTCCGCTTTTGATGGACAGCAGGGTTGGTTCCATGTTTTTGCTGTTGTGCTTAATGCTGCAATAAACATGTGCATACAGGTATCTTTTCTGTAGAATGATTTGAGCTCCTTTGGTATTGTCCCTGGAAGGTGCTTGGAGCTTCCCAGAAGAAGTTTGGAGAAGGAGGAACAGAAGGTTCCTTGAGGTACAGAGCACAAGACTGAATACTTTGTCAGGCAAGGGGATACTTGGAATAAGTGCAGACCCTCACAAGCATGGGATCCCCCTCTTGCCAGCACTCCAGGGACCCCCAGTCCAGTCAGGCATCTGCCCTTCAGGGTCCACCTCTCCAGCCCACAGCAATCAAGTGACCCAAGGGTCTTCAAACGTCTGTGCTGGGACATGCTAAATAGTTGAATGGGGATGGAGCTCGCCTTCCCTGCCCACCAGATGCCAACACCACCACCTTGGGCAGGGAACAGCTGCCGAATGCCCAATGCCAGTTCTCCTCTTGCCTGTGCCCAGGCTCCCGCAAGGGGTAGAAGACAGCATCAGAACACAGGCCTCCCACACTGACACCACTTAGTTGCCACTCTGTCGGAGGGCGCTGCAGTAACAGAGCAAAATGGGGGAGGCAGGAGGGGGAGTGAGTAGCCAAGAACCTATCCCCGGGAGGCAGCAGGAGGCAGGATCCAGTGTGAGCCCATCTCCAGTCCTCTGCCTCATAGATGCTCAGTTTTCCCATTAGAATTCACTACACAACGCAGATTCAAATATGAGATTCTGAAAAAGTTCAAGTCGGGGCAGCAGAGCATTAAACCAAATGTGGAGGCCCTTCTGAGCAAAGGGACTATGGGACTCACTGGTGGCTCACCCATGGAGTCCTTCCTGTGTCTGATACGGTGCACAGGGAACAGTCACTCGTGGCTGTTACTTCTGGATGGTACTTGGCTCAAACAACATTTTTATGTGTAGCATTGTCACAACAGCCTCATCTCAAGAGCCACCCGTTAGAGAAGGGGGTGGTGTCACTTCCTGCAGAAAGAGGACTTGGGTGCAGTGAGGGAGCCTTTGTCATATGGCCACCTCTAGATGTGGTTCCTTCTTTCCTCTCCCAGAAAACTGAGATTGATCCAGAGAAATTAAACTACAGAAATTATAAATTTTCCTTGACTCCTTCTTCCCAGAGTAAAGAAATTGAACATGAACCCAAACACTCTCTGACTGAACCTCTCCCAAGTCCCCAAAACTGGGCAAACCTGGAACTCACTTTGTAAGAATGAGCATGCAGGGAGGTGTATCTGGATATATATATTTTTTAAATGCTTGGGCACTCGAAGGATGTTCTTTTGAAAAAAGCCTGCTGGAGGAAAGAGAATAGCATTTTGTAAAATGTTAAATTAAAGTTCTGAACAATAATAGAGAGAAGACTATATCCAGGGAAGACTGCTTTAAAGTGAAACAAAGACTTGATATTAAAATGCAGGAGCAATACTGACTTGCACATTGGACAGGGTTGAAAACAGGACAGGCAAACCAGCTGGTCAGCTGGGGGAATTCTGGGACTTAGGAGATAGGCGGCAGTGTGGAAATCAAGAGGAAAATGATTGAGAGGCATGCAGGATAGGTCCTGGAGGTTGGAGGTTGAACAGAAAACCCAGAAAAAGAAAAGACACCAGGCAAAGAGGAAGCTGTGATCAAATAAGTAATAAAATATCATTTTTTTGAATTGGGGAAATCCCTGTCTTCAATCCACAGCCCCCAGTGAGCCCATGCCAAAGCATAAAATGAACTCTCTCTCCTCATAATGTCCTGCCTTTTCTTTTTTATTCCAAGGATAAATAAAAATTTTGCAATCATTCTGCCCAACAAACCAACAATCAGGGTACATACTAGGAGGGAAAATCCATTTGGCATCAGACTTACCTCTCAACACTGAATTTCAGGAAACAGTAGAATGTCCCTTCTACAGAATTTTGAGAGGGAAAAATTTTGTGTCAAAAATGTTGCATGACAAGCTATTGTTCTCACATGAGAACTGCAAAACCTTATTCTAAGTCATGCAAAGACTCAGAAAACTTACCAGACATATGCCTTCCTGGAAACAAAGAAAAAGACATTATTTTAAGAAATACTTCAGTCTTTCTAAGCATAATATTATAAGAGGAAGCCAAAAAACAAAGCTAGACTGAATTACATGTGATGCTCAAATGTATGCAATGTCAAAAAATTTATAAAATTAAAAGACAAATGAAAAACTAGAACAATATTTATAGAATATAAGGCAAGATTTAAAGTATCTAATTAACAAAGAGCTCCTACATAGCAATAAAAAAAACTTCTGTTTTTTAATGATCAAAGACATGACCAATAAATTTAAAAAGTCTTATTTTCAGTAGTAAGAAACATGAATTAACAATTCATTTGTCATCTGTCAAATAAACAGAATTTAAAGTAATAAAAGTCCCAGGTTTAGCAAAAATATGGTGAAACAGGCATGTTAGTTCAACAGCAAGAGCTTAAGGTGCTAGAACTTCTTTGAAAGGCAATTATGCAATATGTATAACATAACACAATTTAACTTTAAAGATGATCAATCATTTGATCAAGAATATGTATATGAATATTCATCAAAGAGGTATTTATAGGAACAAAAATGAGAAAGGAAACTAAAACTCAAAGCACAGGGCATGTATAAATATACATCTATATAATGGAATTAAAGACAATAATTAATGCATATTAATAGATATATTTTCTGGCAAGGAAATATGTTTATGGCAATTTGTTAGGGAACAAAAGTTGGTTACAAACTAGTACGTATGAAGAAATTTTATGGACTATATGTGTGTCTGTATGTGCAAACAAAAAAAATAATTGAAAAGCTGTAAGTCAGTGTTTTAACTCCTCTGTCTTTGGATGGTGGAATTATGGGTAACTTTTTTTCTAAATTTTCTTCATTGAACTTGTATGATGTGTGTGCCAAATATTGTTATTCAAGATTCTGGAGATTTGTTTGTTCTATTTTTGTTTTGTTTTGTTTTGTTTTGTTTTTTAAACAAATAGCTAAGGAAACCAGCTAAAGAAAGCCAACTCACTTCTTTATTTAATCTTTCCCAAAATCCTTTGAGTTAGATGTTATTACAACACAGCCTCACTTTACAGATTCTCAGAGAGGTTGAATAGACAACCCAAGATTACACAACTAACAGATCAGTGTAATCCTGAATAAGCCACTTAACCAGAAACTCTGTGAATGATAATAGTAACCATCTCAAGCCAGACCTGCTTCAATGAGCTACCAGCAGCTACTAAAATGTTTTGAACCTGTAGGTTGAATTCCAACCAAACAAAAGTAGGTTGACACACAGCTCACACAGTGCAGTGGTGGTAGGGTTGTAGTTAACGAGGCTGGTTGGTGTCCTTGCACTTGTCCTTCCTATTCTTGTACCAGGCCTTGGAGGCTGAGAGAGGTGCCTTGCTTTACAACCCAGGGCCCCTCTAGGGTTCTCCTGCAGAGGACAACCTTTCACCTACTCTCACCTGGGGGACAGTGGCTCAATCTGCAGTGTGCTAAGTCTCTAGGGAAGAGAGGGGCCTGCCAAGTAGATATTTTAAGGAAATAATTTCAGCAAGCCCAACAGCCAGCCACATCCTAGAGACAACAATTAGAATTTGAATTGTAACACTTTTTTTCATCTTCTATTTGCAGCAATGAACTGATTGAAATGCTACAGATTAGCATTTGTTGGATTGGGTTTGAGTTACTCCTTCCTCCCACTTTTTGGCAGTAAATAAATTGTTTTGAGAAATGACAATGACAATGGACTGATGAGGAACCCAAATCAAGCATTGTGGTTAATTGGAGTTCATGAGCTAGTAATACTGTTGGACAAACTACAGTTTTAATGTCATTTTGTCATCTGTTTAAAGCCTCTGCTATTCTAGGAATCTTAAAATCTCTCTAAGTCAACACTCCTCTTCAAATTAAAAGTTAGTTCAGTCACTCCCAGCCTGGGCCACTTTTGTGGTATACCATTCAACAAGAATGAAAAATGAGATAAGAGGAATAAGAGGATACATTTTGCTTAGAATGTTGATACTGAAAATGAAACTTTATCATCAAGTCATTGTCAAACTAATATCCACTCACCGCCCCAATTCCCCAGTGACTTAAAACAACCATTGTTTCTTCTCACCCATGCATCTGTGAGTTGTCTGGGGTCAGTTGTTTTAGCCTGAGCTCTGTTGGTCTTGGCTGCAAGCTTGAGCCCCGGTCTGCTCCATATGTCCATGGGTCTCTCATTTTTCTCGGATGAGCAATCTGTCCAGAGCATGTTTTTCTTGTGGTGATGGCAAAGTGTGAGAGGGCAAGGTCCCCTACACAAGCACATTTGCCGTACCATGTTCACTATCAACTCGACAGCCAGAGCAAGTCACGTGACCACGGTCAAGCTCAATGGGGAAGGAGGTATATCCAAAGTGGGAGAAAGAAGAGAGCAAATTTGTTTTATTGCTTTTATCTAAATTATAAATGTTAAATATGCAATGAAGAGTACAGAAATGATTAAGAAGAAGTTAAAATTCATTCTTAATACTACCACCTAGAGAGGATCACTTTAACATTTTGTAAGATCAGATTTGTTTTGAGATATTATTTTAATATATTTTAAAGAAGATATGAAGTCAGTAACAGAGTCAAGTTTAAGAAGTTTAAAAAAAAATCACCCCCACTGCCTCAAATTTTTCTTAGTATTTTTTCACTCTTTACAGAACTCTACCCCCATTATGCATGTGTATGTATATATGTATATGTGATGTGTATTATATTTTGCTGTTTATAAATTTATAAACAGCAAATTATAATAAGTTTGCTGTCTTTGTGACACATTTGTGGTCACAAGAACAGCAAATTTGCAACTGGCAATTCTCCTTTCAATTAATGCTAATCATAATCATTTTCCACATTGCTACTTCTTCTTTACTTTCATTATATTTATTGATGTTCCATAGTGTCCTTTTCAGTGGATATGCAATAATCTACTAGACCATTCACCCATGACTGGATATTAAACTGATTCACGATTCTTTTTTTGGCTATGATGGATCATGCTCCTTTAAAAACAAAACAAAACAACACACACACACACACACACACACACACACACACACACACACACACACACACACACTTCCAGTTCTTTAAAACTGTAAAATCTCTTCATTTATGTAAAGAGTACCATGCCTAGTTGATATCTGTGAGGTGTGTTGAGCTCAATTGTCTCCTGTTTCCATTGTTTGCCTTTTAGTCTTATAGCAAATACAAACAAAATATCAGTTCTATCTCATGTGAAAATTCTAGCGTCACATCTCAGCAGGCCCAGCAGCAGAGCACTATGCATGCATCAGTTAATTGGACAAATACTAAACGGGGGCTACTGTGTGCCAAGCCCTATAATAGGGCTAATGACAGTTGGGAGAGGACAGAAAGAGCCCGGTCCTCACAGAGCTTATAACCCCATGGAAAAATGCAGATGAGCAAATAGCAACTCTAGAACCATTAGTGCTGTGCTGTGCACACACCCCAAACTGGAGGAAAGGCTCCCTGAAGAGACACTATATTCAAAGCTGAAGAATGGGTTGGAGGTAGTCAGGCCCCCACACACCTAGGAAGGAGTGTCATAGAAGAGGACAGAGCATGTGCAAAGGCTCAGAACAAGAGGATTTGGTATTCTGAGGAGTTCAGTGCAGCTCGGGTTCATCCAGCACAAGGCAGGAAAGGGAGAAGTTAGCCTAGAGATGTGCATGGGATGAATCTCAAAGGGCCTCGAAGCCACAGTAAGGAATTTGGAGTTTGTCCTGAAGGGGGAGCCACTGAAGAGTTTTAAACTGAGAAAGGGTCAGATTTGAGTTTTAGAAAACTTACTCTGATTTCAATGCATTCATTTGGGGGGAAATCAGGCACCAAGACCAGCTAGGAAAATTCTAGCTATAATTCTAGTAAAAAAAAAAATGCCCCAAAGTAGAAAAGTACAGTGGAGAACTGTGCATTTCATGACAGTTCCTGAAGACACCACTGTCCCACAGCCAAATGTCTCACCAGGCTGAGGTTGACCCCAGGCTGATCTGGGGATCATTGTATCTGGCAGAGGCTGCCTGGACCTCATTACCAGCTGAAGATCTTCCTGCAGGGCCTCAGCAAGTCTTTGGAGACTCCAGGGAAGAGTTAGCCCCACTAAGAAACTTCTGGTGCTTCTTTCACATTAGCCCCAAACCTCAGTAGTTATGGTGAGCACATAATTTATTGTCCAACCAGACACTTTGAGAGAAGAGGGGTCACTACTGATAATTATTCCAGGACAATAGGATTAACCTGGACTGGCCCAACAAATCTGGTATGTACAGTCACCCTACTAACAGTGTGGGAGTCACACACTAAACTGACTACCAGTCAGGAACAGTGACCTCAGAGAATTTCAGGCCCCTGACTTACTTGTGTATAGAATAATCTTGAATGTTGAATCAGACAGACCTGGATTCAAGTACTGACTGAGCCACTTACATTTACTTTTCTGAGCTTTAGTTTTCTGACCTATAAATACAAAAAAAAAAAAAAAAGATGACAGCTACCTCATCAGAAATTTGGGATGATTTTTATATTAGAATGTTAAAAGTTAACTGTTTATTTTTGCCTAAAATTTAACTAAGGCCCCAAGACAATGCAAACCTTCACACTGCCTAATGTTTCTTCCAAGTGAAATATTCAACCATTTCCACAGGACCTGCAAAAGTAGGCAATGAAACCAGTTCTGCAACCTGTCGCTTAACTCCTCTCTCAAAGGCCCAATAGTTGAGGCTGGGACTGGCCAGTGTCAGGATGGCAATAGGACTCAGCCCTCTCCATGGGGCCAAGATGCAGATGCTTCCCCCTTACCCTGTAGAGGCCTCCAGAGACTGAGATCAACAGGGCTGGTGTCGGACACCTCCATGACAAATGTAAAAGCAGTGACCGAGATGGAAGGACAGAAAGAACGTGTGCCTTGGACAAAAGCATGGGCCTCAGGAAGGGAGGGTCAGCCTGGGCCACAGGATATCCTGCAGAGGATGGCCTGCAGGGGCAAGGTCGCTTCATGGGGCTTAACCTCCAGCTGACCAGGGCTGAAGCAGCCAACCTAAGTGACTAGTGGGATGTAGGGCCTGCACTAATTCCACCAAAGCCAGTTCAATTGCATGTTCCCTGCAAGACCTCTCAAGAGTACCATGACAGTCCCCGTGATAGAAAATCAGCTTTGGGCATCTGCCCAGCCAGAGGCAGTCACACCTGCTACACCTCTTCTCCCTCCACCGCCATCCCCAGGGATCAGAAGCCTTGGCCAGCAGGTGGAAGAAAAAGCTAGTCAAGTGGACAGAGGACCATATTCCCCTCTGTGGGTACAGATGGCCAGCCTCAAGCCCATAGTGGGCAGGGGTCAAGGAGATTTACTTAAAGTTGCATGATCCCCGTATCCCACTTTCCCTATTTACCCAATCTTTCCCAAGTGACTTTTTTGTTTGTTTGTTTGTTTACCCAATGAAAAAAGTCCTCAAAGGGAAATGTTTTGCTGATGTGGAAGAGGTGAAACAAAAAAACAACTCCTCCTAATTTTAAGGAGATTTACTTAAAATTTCATTTTTATTTTTTGAAATGGAATTGAACATAGCCAGAGGAAATCTGTTATCCGAGATTGAGCACATGCGTTATTGGGCTGGCCTGGAGTTTCTTCCAGAGGCAAGGAATGAGTTAGCACCACAGTTTGAGTGGGCAGTGGGGAAAAGAGGAAAGTTGCTGTCTTACTGCACCTTACAAGTCCTGCTCATATAATATGACAGAGACCTCCAAACACCAGCAAGATAACAGAGGTTCTGTGAATGCTAATACTCTTCTGATTTGTTAACTATGATCATTTTAAGGGGTGCCTGTAGGGAGTGTCTCATATCATAGTGAAGCAGTTCTCAAACTTTTTAGTTTCAGATCCCCTTTGCACTCTTAAAAATCATTGAGGAGCCCAGAGAGCTTTGGTTTTTGTGGGCTATGATATCTATCAATATGTGAAGGGGAAAACCTGGAATTCTCTTTTGGAGGGTGGGCCCCTTGTAGTACATCAGAATTTGTTCCTCCAGATCAAATGATCAACCAAAGCGTTTCTCTGGAAGTTTTGAGAAGGTTCATCATAATTTGCAAAAGAAATGTCCTGAGCTGTGGCAAACAGGTGACTGGTTCTTCCACGACAAAGTGCCTGCCCACACTGTGCTGTGTACAGCAGTTTTTGAGCAAAAATGGCATGATCCCCATATCCCACTTTCCCTATTTATCCAATCTTTCCCCAAGTAACTTTTTTTTTTGTTTGTTTGTTTGTTTACCCAATGAAAAAATTCCTCAAAGGGAAATGTTTTGCTGATGTGAAAGAGGTGAAACAAAAAAACAACAGAAGCACTAAAAGGCATCAATATTGACACATTCAAAAAAGTGTTTTGAGCAGTGGAAAAAGTGTCTTGATAGGTGTAGCACATCAAACAGAGAGTACTTTCAGGTGACTGAAGTTTAAACATGTAAGAATAAACAAAAAATTTTTATAAATAAATTCTGGTTTTTTGGAGGTTTCCCCCATACATCAATTATAGATATAAATCACATATATAGATTTATGTTCATATCTGTCAATTATATCCATCCAGTAACTGCCATGACAGAAATTTAAACAAATTTTTAAAATATTATTTCATTAAAAATAAAAAACTCGGCCGGGCTCGGTGGCTCAGCCTGTAATCCCAGCACTTTGGGAGACCGAGGTGAGTGGATTGCCTGAGCCTGTGGGTTCAAAACCCGCTCGGGCAACTTGGTGAGACCTCATCTCTACAATAAATCAAAAATTAGCCGGGCGTGGTAGCACACACCTGTAATTCTGGCTACTCGGAAGGCTGAGGTGGAAGGATTGCCAGACCCCAACTGGTCGAGGCTGTGGTGGCCCGGAGCATGCCACTGCACCCCAGTCTGGGCGGCAGAGTGAAACTCCAACTCAATAATAATAATAATAATAATGATGATGATGATAACAATAAACTCATTACATGATAACATAAAATTTTTATGACAACTATATTTTCCAAAGAAACAAAAAATTAAATTAGAAGAGTAGCATTGTTTTCCATTTTTATAAATCTCTTTAATATCTGAGGTACTAGAAAACAGCTAAATGCCTGTGTTTTCTTCTGCATTTAGTCTGTTTTGATATCCATTTATGTAACCTCTAGAAAACTCCACTGTACCATCACAAGTGAAAAAAAAAGTTAAAATGTCTTAGTATTCTGATGAAAATAGTGATCTCTTGAACCCCCTGTGGGGGTTTCAAAGACCCCCATGGTCCCTGGACCATACTTTGAGAACCACTGTCACAGAGCTTTCTGCTGCCTCTTATGTCCAGATTTTGAGAATTTACAAAAGAAAGATATCCTTGTGGGAGTACTGCTGTGTTGTTTTCAAACTTCCTCAAATATAGAAATGCCACCAAAAAGGTACACTAAGAAAGAAATTTTAGGACAAAATGGGGAAGCCACCAGCATAGTGTGGGCTAGTCTCTAAACCTAGTGTTTCCAGAGCATATCAGAATATGTGAAGGACCAAAGAGAGCACCCACTGAGAACAGGCCTCATTCGGCCTGCAGCTTCTCAACTCTTTTCTGGGGGTGCATTTTGCTTCCCAGTGGTTTGAAAGACACTGTTTCACTCCAGAGGAATAGCTGAACTGCTGAGAAGTTTCTTCTTTCTGTTGGGATTTTAGATGCTCATGAAAGAGTGAAACGTAACTCCAATTCTCAAAGATAAAAAAAAAAAACCCTAAGACAATTACTCCTAGACTTCATTGGGAGAAATATGGGAAAAGGGAAGGAAAAAAATACTGAGTAAAACTCCTCAAGACCCTCCACGACCCACCCCTCTCTTCCCCATTCCTCTCTCTGGCCCATCTCCCTTTACAATTTGAAAGCCTTGGAGTGATGTCACCACAAAGGATGAGAGCCCTTGTTACTAATTCCACAGTTGGAATGCTTTTAATCTAGGTTTTTAGTCAGCATCAGGGCCAACATTTAGGAGGAGTCAGTTGGGACAATAAAATCATTCAAACAGAGGGAACTGAATAAAAGGAACTAGGTACACAAGTGTTAGACCTCACACAGAAACTGACTTCATAGGTATTAGAGCAACAGGAAAGTTGCTGAAGTAACCTGAGGTCAATCGCTGCAAGAAACGGGTGCTGTTCTAGGACTGGAGAACAAAAAAGGAAGGTGGGGTGTTGGCTGCCACTAGAGGAGGGGATGCAGGGGTACAGAGGCCTCGGTACAATTTGTACAGAGTCAGTACTCTGACTGCCTGGGGTGTACAGGCCACAGAGGACCAAGGAGGGGTGTAGGGAGACTGAGCTGAAAGTGGCAAATGAAGACAGACCATAGCTTCTTCTCTCCTCCTCCCATATTCCCACTTCCTTCCTGGGGCTCCCATTGGCTGATGCTGTCTCGTGGGTTGGGGGGTTGGTGGTCCTGGGGAGTGTAGTTTGTAGCATCCTGCCCAGTATCACAGAGCAGGGCAAAGTGAATTTGTACCTGAGAGACAATTGTTCAGCCGGTACTAGCTGCTCGAACCCTTTCAGACTGAGTCTGGCATCAGTTCGAGTCAGTGATGAGTGCCAGAAAGCAGAGGACATCAAAGAGGGTTGAAGCGCCACAGAGAATTTTTGATGGCTGGAAGCTGGGGCAAAAGTCCAGGGAACAGCTGCCACAGGAGAAACCAATTATTCCGCCTTGTGGACCCGGTGGCAACCAGAAGCCTGGTTGTTGGCAGCATGGTCTCAGCACAATTAGAGTCTCATTTCTTTGTGCTCTTATTACCCTGGGACCTGCCTCACCACCACCCCACACCCACTGAGACCTCTCAGATTGGCTGCTATTGACCAAATGACAGATCGTTCCTTCCTTGATTTTCTGTAGGAATCCTTCCCCAAATGACTGGAAGAACACAAACAGAAGTCATCTGTTAAAATGAGGCCACATAACCCTTCTCTGACCTGTTCCATGGGATAGAGGTTCTGTCTGAATTTGGATTTTGTAGGAATGACTGTGAGACTAGGGAGAACCCACTAGCCCCTGGCCCCACCATGCAACCCCTCCATGAACTCATGCTCCCACCGAAAGGAACTCTGATGGAACACCTGTTCCAAAGTAAACATTAGGCCACATAGTCTCTCACTCAGGGTTTGACAATGGGAAAGCATATTATTTCTAAAGGGATGATCCTTCAGGAGGCCCAAGCTTCTTTAGTACCATTCCTTCGCTGCACCAAGAACTTGATCATATTGTCTGGAAAGGACAGTAAATGCTGCAGAAAAAGGAGAGGCATTGTTCCTAATAGACCATTCTGACCCTTATTTGGCTACCCAGCTTTTCTTTACCTTCCTCTCCCTCTGAGACAGAAAACACTTCTGCGAATACGCCACCCCATCCCAATTGTATCTGCTGAAAAGGAATCCACAGCCTTGGGCATTCTTCCTGCAGCAGACCCTTTCCCCTCAACTCACACCATCCTCTGGTTAAGCAGCATGGCACCCAGGGGACCTGTTTACAGCTAATTATATCAGGAGTGTGTTCATCTGGAAAGATATTTGCAGCCCGATATAGAGAGTGTGAAGACTCTCCCTCATGGGTCCAGAGAAACAAAAGGTTCTGAGTCTCGTTCCCAAGTGTCTGCCCCCTTCTTCCTTAGACAACCTGAGCTGCTCTCCAAGACTTCTAAACCTTAGTGGTCAGGCTCAAATTGAGATACCCAGGCCACATGGAAAACTTTAATTTAGAAGATGTCAAAAAGAAAACGGAGCAAATCCAAAAACACTTTTATGCTTTTTTTTTTAATTTCAAAGGAAAAGCAATCACTGCTTGAGTTGTTTTGTTGAAAAAGGGGGGAGGTGGAGAGATCATCTAGGCCAGCGAGGGATGCTGCCCTCCTGCCTCTTCCTCCATCTGTTCAAAAATTATTTCCAAAATAGTAAATGCTGCATTTCACTGAACCAGAATTGCGTGACAGGTTGGGGAAGAAGGTGGAGTGGTGGGGAGACGGATTCTGAGATATGATATCCCAAATGTTTATTTTGTTAGCGAAGACTGTTGCCTGTCCTATTATAAAATCTTAGCACGACCCCTGGCAGGCTGTTGTCTGTAGGGTAAGTAGACGTCGACTGAATTTCGTGCTGCGTCAAGGACAAAATGAATCCTTAATCTGGCTGCCGAAAGTGCATATTCACCCGAGAGCAAAGCGACTCTCATCTTTCAAGCCCATACGCACTTCATTTCTCTCTTTGAGATGATTTTTTATATCAGGTTTGGCTTCTCTATATTAGCCCACAAACAGCACAGGCAGGATCAAAGCTGTCACCTGACTCTCACCAACCCGTCCTGCTTCCCCCTCTGTATTTATCAGTGCACATAAAGCTTCCATTAAGCATAAAGGCAGCTTTTCATGATGCATAGAAAATAAGGAAATTCTGAGAAATATCATGTCTAATCCAGAAATATCTAAGCATTAGAGTACTTTTTTATTTTTATTTTTAAAGATGAAGAAAGGTCATTGTTTAGCAAAACTGGACACAGTGACAATTTCTGCTCCTCAGACATCTTGCAGGCTTGCAGGTTAAAGATGCTGATCAGTGAGAGGAGAATCCTCAATCCAAGTTACTTCTCCTTTACTCTGTCAGAGGAAGGGAGTTGTCTTTGCCATGGTGAATCTTTTTTCCAGTAGCAATCGGGCCACAAGAGACAGAATATTCTTCTGTTCCCCTTCCCTGTTCATGAACACAGGCCAGACAGGCTGTTCTTTGGTTCTGCTCAACTCAATGCCCTTCTCTCCCTGCTCAAGGTGAGAGCCTGGGTCTCTCACCTGCCAGCCAAGTAGGGTGCACCTCCAGGCTCATTCTTCTGAAGACATCCATCATCTTAACCCTCACTGCCTTCTGACAGAATTAAAAAGCCAAACACCCGTTGTTATGAAAAACTCCAAGAAGAAATTATTTTAGGCTCCATACTTCTGAAAGGCATTTATAATTACTCAGCCCACATGCCTGCTCTGCCGGCACATGAAATAGAGATTTCCGCATAGGGAGGCAGCGTGAGTCAGTCAACGCCTGTGCTGTTGGGTGTGCTGCTACAATTGGAGGATGATCTCTTGCCCTTTGGTTAATTGGATCTATCACTTTGCTTCACTCTCCCCCATGTTCCTTAGCCGTCAAACAGATCTCATGGAACTAACTCATCACAGGGAAACACCTAGAATCTTAAGCTCACTGGCGTGTGGAAAGAGAAAATTCTGGCATGTTTGTATAGTTTTGGATGGTTGGAATTGATTGCTACACACCACTCATTCATTGTTTTTTTTTCCCAGTTCCCTATTTCCTTCCCAGGATACCCCTTAGGGGGAACAGGGTAGCAGAGATTACCCAACTCAGCACTAGTCAAACGTCTAGGAGTCAAGGCTGGTTTCTCTATGGTTTCCTGGGGAGTTCTTATTCAAGACTATGGTTGGGAGATTGGTCAGAGGGATGAGCTAAACCATAATTCTTAGAGGAGCATGGAAAGGAGCATGTGTGAAAGGCAAGGTCCCAAGGGTCCAGAGGCAGAAATTGAAGAGAGCATCACTAAGCCAAGAATTTAAAGCCTGACTGCTAAAGAACTCAAAGGAAACTAGAACAGGAAGCAGTAAAGTGGCCAAGGTCTCATGGTGGTAACATATATTTGAGAGCCAGCAAAAATGAGTGGATGAGTCAGCCCTCCCTAAAAGGCTAGTTATTAATCAGGTATATAGTTTCCACTGCTATAACAGAGTCCCAAAATTCAATGATTTAAGATGATAGTGTGTTTTCCTCTCATATAATAATCTAAAGGGAAGTAGTCCAGGGCTGGAGGACATGATAGGTCATCCTCAACATGTAGTTTCCATCCCTGGGTCTAGAGTAACTGCTCCTGCTCCTGTTACCTCCCACCTGTAGGGAAGAAAAGGGACCAACTGAGAGCAGACATCCCTTGGGAGAAGGTGGCACATATCACTTCTTTCTTGTACCCCTTTGTCCAGAACCTAGTCACATGGCCATAGCAGGTTTCAACAGAGACTGAGCACAGTCCCTGACCTGGACAGCCACGTGTTCAACTAACACTGTTCTATCATTAAAGACAGATAAATAGCTAAGGAGGAACAACTGGGGTTCTGGATGTGAAAGACACTGGCTCTAGCCTCAGGGAGCTTAAAGTCTAATTGGGAAGATAAACAAGTAAGCTCACAGTTGTGATAATAATGTAAAGTAAATATTACCATGTGCTTACCAAATACCATGTATTTTATTTAACATTATCTCATTTAATACTTGCTATGGTCTGAATGTTGGTGTCCTCTCAAAATTCATACTTTGGAATTAGTAGGTAATGTGGTAATATTAAGAGGCAAAGCCCTTAGGAAGTGATTAAGTCATCAGGGCTCCACTCTCATGATTGGAATTAGTGCCCTTATAAAAGAGGCTCAGAAGAACTCCTTTACTCTTTCTACCATGTGAGGATGTAGCAACAAGTCACCATCTATGAAGCAAAGAGCTAACCTTGAATCTGCTGAAACTTGATCTTGGACTCCCAACCTCCAAAACTGTAAGAAATACATTTCTGTTGGTGATAAATTGCCCAGTCTAATATATTTTGCTATAGCAAAAGATGGACGAAGACAATGCTGAAATGACCCTATTATTGTGTATATTTTGTAGATAAAGAAACTGAGCTTAGCAAGTTTAGCTAACTGACTCACTGTTAAAAGTAGAGCCCAGATACACACTGAGTCTATTGAACACTAGAGTAGAGGTCAGGAAACTACGGCTTGTGGGCCAAATGTTGCCTTACCCATTTGTGTAAATTAAATTTCACTGGAACACAGCCATGCCCATTCATTTACATGTTGCCTATGGCTGCTTTTGCATCACTACGGCGGGACTGAGCACTCAAAACAAAGATCAAGTGACCTACAAGCTTAAAATATTTACTGTCTGACCTTTTATAAAAACAGTTTAGCCGGGCTCGGTGGCTCAGCCTGTAATCCCATGCCTTTGGGAGGCTGAAGTGAGTCGATTGCCTGAGCCCACGGGTTCGAGACCCGCCTGGGCAGGCAAGACCTCATCTCTACAATAAATCAAAATATTAGCCAGGGGTGGTAGCGCGCACCTGTAATTCCAGCCACTTGGAAGGCTGAGGCGGAAGGATCGCCGGAGCCCAGCAGGTCGAGGCTGCGGTGGCCGGGAGCGGCCACTGCACTCCAGTCTGGGCGACAGAGGGAGACTCCAACTCAAAAAAAAAAAGTTTGGCAGACCTTGCCCTAGTGCTAGCATGTTAGCTACAAACAGCTAAGTATGTTTAAGATACAGTGAGATCTCAAAGAAGACACTAAGAGAAGAAGGCTGGAGCAGGCAAGGAAGGCCTCTGAGAAGAAGTTATGGTTTTGTTAACTCTTGACCAATGAGTAGTTATTGACCAATAAAGACAGTGGAGGAGGAAAAAGAGTTTGTGATGAGGCCTAGTGGTCTGAGGGAGACTGGAGTGGGCTTAAGGGACCTAGGTGGTTGAGATGGGTGGGAGGGGGGACTGTGAGGAGAGGCTGGGGAAGTCAGGGTACACCGTGGTGGAGGATGATGTCGAATGCCTACAATAGCCAGAGTTCACAAGCTTGGAGGGCACCTATTCAAAATCAGATTCTAGAGCCCTAGTGTTAACCTGCCCAATCAGGATCTGATTAAATGATCTAAATAAATCATAGGGTTAGAGCTTAAATAATAAATAATAGAAAAAGGAAAAGAAAGAAACTAAGAAGAACTGGCAAGATAAAAAAAATTTAAAAGCTACATTCAAGCAAAATGACAAAAGAATGAGTGCTATTTGCCATTCTGTCCTCTCTATGTGCTGATCAAGTTTTGCTAGAATTCTATATTTGACCACCTCTTAACACCTCCCATAAGCCTTTGGACTAGTGGACAATCAAATATGAAATGCTGTACTTTTTTCCCTGAAAATTACTTATTTAGCTGAAGTTGAAGTTTAATGTGCATCAACTAAGAAGCATATCAGGAACTGAGCAGTTAATGTTACTGGTCAGCTGGTGTGCAGTATGTTTTAAGCCACTAAATTTGGGAATAATTTGTTACATAACAATATATAAGTGATACTTGGTTGGTCTTCTTTGGACAGAAAATGAGAAATTTAGCCTTGGAGTTTTATATGTGGTGTTAGCAATGCTAGAAATATTCTCCCTTCTCCCACATTCACTTGCCTGATTCCCTTACAGGACTCATACATAAGATAAGACTTCTTTCAAGACTCCTTCCCCAATGTCCCACACATGGTATAGGTGGGATACATACTGACACAGTACTCCAGACTATTAATACTACTAACAGCCAACTTCTATTGAGCACTTACAATTCTAAACTTTGTGTATGGATTATTTTTTCTCATTCTTTCAATCACCCAATGAGACAGGTGCCAATATTAATCCATTTTATTGATAATGAAGCCAAGACACAGAAGGGTTAAAGAAAGGCCTCAAGGTTACCGTGTGGGAAGTATTTATTGTCTGTGCTCCTTTAGACTGGGAGCTCCAAGAAGAAGAAGCCCATGGATTCCTGGTGTCATGTTCAATGGAGTGCCCAGCAATCTGGTGCTTGATATCTCTCTCTCTCTCTCTCTCTCTCTCTCTCTCTCTCTCTCTCTCTCTCTCTCTCTCTTATTTATGTATGTGTGTAATAAAACTTAAGGCCACAGGAACCTTCCCTCAATATGACAGTCATCTCACTGCATGTGGGATTATAAAGTTTACAAATCAAACTCACAGAGTTAAATTACTTTCTTGACATTGTCTATATCAAATATTAGTTTATGAGAACTGTGCTACCTAATCTAATTAAGGCTGAGACTACAAAGGTAGAAACTAGATGGTGTATCCTCTTTCTATTCTCCCAGAAATTCATCTTCCAAGCCCAACTGGAAGACAGACCTCCAGAGTGGCAGGATGTGTTGTTCTTCATGGCTGCCTCTCCCCAGGATATGTCAGGCCAGAACAGGTCTTGGTATAGGAGAGTGAAAAGTGTGTGTGGGTGTCTGTGTGGGGTCACATATTGCTTCAGCATTCATCCCAAAAGTACTCATTCTGCACTCTTTGTAAGTTAGACAAGGCCCCAATACAAGAGAGATGAGACAGAGAAGGAAAAGATGGTGGCAACTCTCAGATTACCTGTGCACTTCTGAAACTTTTTGCCCAAAGCAGTATCTGAAGTATCTGAGAGACTATCCCCAGGAAGCCCCATTTTCAACAACCAGTAAGCCCAGCTTAGCCAATGTTGTGATTTCACACAATTTGGCAGCTTGGGGCAAAGCAAAGACTGGATACAAACGGGGTATAAAAAGCCAAACATAGTGCAGTCCTGCCCTAAGATTCTCCCTTACTAGTTCTATCAGAATCCAGTGGGTTCAAATCCCAAACCCATTATTGACAAGCTCTACGACTCTAGCAAGTCATCCAAACTCCCTCTGTGTTCTGACCACAGTCCTGGGCCCTGAACTGCCCCGTGTAAGGCACTCTTCTACCAACAGAAATCCTCTACAGGCCAGACCAGCAACAGGAGGTGCCCATCATAAAACGGGCTCTTCTAGTGCCTCTCACTGGGTTAAGGCTTGGTCATTTAATTTACAGCTGTTTGTCTGAGGTGTGGGTACTTGTTCTTTTTTAAGAAGGTGATATCCAATATCAGATACATGATAGTTGCTCAGAAGTGTTTGTAGAGGGGATAGAAGGAGGAAGGGAGGGAGGAGGGCTTACTGTTGCCTCACAGTTATGTTATTGAGTTGAACAAGTTGTGCACATCTTGTCTCAGTGCCTGGCACATCAGAGGAACTCAGTATTATCCCCCTTCTCCACTCTGGTTTAAAATGCAAGTTATCTAGGAAGCATAGCACATCCAAGCATCATGAATAGGTATACACTCGTTTATAGGATTTATTCACATAGCAAAGCCTAAAGGAATGGTACTGGGGTGGGGTGTGAAGGTCAAAGAGGGCACTCAAAGTTGCATAATTTGGTGTTCCTATAAGAAAGGCCTTAAGTGGTGGGAGGGTTGGGAGACCTGAGCAAGCAGGAGGCAGTGCAGAGGCTCTGTGGGACTGAAAGGCATAAAGCAAAGGGGCTCTTGCTTACCTTCCGCATGCGCCACCTGCAGGACAGATGAAGAGGAGCAGGCCAACTGAATTGGAGTGGGGCCAGTATGGTCCGAACATTAAGCAGATAGATAGACCTTGCCCTAATTCCCAAGCCTGGAATTATTCTCCTGCATTATTTAAACACCAACCCAAGACCTAGTTTCTTCTTTTGGTAAAGCAACAATCCCCATTTGCTTTGAGAGTTTGATTCATGGGGAATGGATAAAAAAGACCAATTTAATGGATGATGATATTTTTCATATCTTTTTCCAAGAGTAGTTACTTGCAGATTCCTCCAAGTGACTTTGCACTGTGTGAAAATAATCAATTTAGGTCTAACCCAGTTAAGTGTATTAGAAAATGGAATATGCTGTGCAAATTGTCCGCAGCAGTGCTGGATGGGGAGGGCCCAAGTGCAAACAGTGAAATAAAAGCACCAGGGAAACTCCTCGCATTACTAGAAGGCTGGCAGAAAAAGACCAGTGTGAGATTGATGCCATCACCCTCTTCCTCCCACTTAATGAAGCTTTAAGAAACTCCAATACCAGTTTCCTGTTGAAGTTAGGGCTTAAAATAACCCAAATCCAAATTACTGTATTTACTAAATATTCAACCAAAATGAGAACCAGTGGACTTTCTTGATACATGGAAATGCACACACACAAAGTAATAATAAATTAAAACGTTACCCAAAAGTAGTATACATGGGCCAATTATGTCATCAAAATGCATATTTGTCCTTGACAAAAATCAGAAGAAAATTTGAAGCAATGCCTAACACTCATTGCATTGTTCATGCTTTTTAAATTCAGAAAATTTTTCTTGGTAAATATTAAGTCTACCCACATGTGTACATTTAAGGTACATTTAAGATGAGTTTCCCAAGAACATAATGCTCAAGAGGAATAAGGGGGAGTTGATGAGGAAAATCTTAATTTGCATTTTTCCTGCTTTAAACGCCTGCAATGTCTAGGGTATAATGTTGCATGAATAAGGCTTTTAGTGCTTAATGTGATATGACTTAAACATTCTCTTTTTGCTAGGGTCTATAAAACATTTGCTATTAATGTCTGTTACTTTTCATTTTTATCCACCACATTTACTAAGAAGAAAAAATATGTCGAGGCTTCTATTGGTCTGCTCAAATCTTTTCTATTATCTGGCAGTAAACTTCACTCCTTTTAAGCCTGGGACTGTCTAGTTGGAAAGGGGCATGAGGTGGTCCGTGATAATCATAAGGCTTTGCATAGTTTTGGGCCTCCAAATTGTCGACCTGCTCCTCACTATATCTTTGGATCTTCCCAACAATCCTATTGAAGTGATAAGGTACTATTCCTTCAGCCATCAGAGATACTAAAACATATATCTTCCCCAATTTTGCACAGGTAGTAATAGTAAAACCTCATCATCACGTCATAAGTGAAATCTAAAACATCCCACCAGAAAAACACAGGCTTGCAATATTTGACAGGATAACCCTACGTAGCTGGCCTACCTCAGCCCTCCAGGACTTGGGTTGAACCACCACACTCACCTCACTCGGCCCCAGCTGCAGTTCAGCACCAGCTGCTGTCCACTCCTGCTTAAATCCTGATGGGAATGACTCCAAGGCCGAATGGGATTTCTGGGAAATCAGCAAGGATTCCAGGAATCTCTCAAGTGGCTGAGACCCGTTTCTTCAGATTGATCCAGAGAGACTGAACTGGGAAAACACAGATCACCAGGAGACACCACTTCCTCAAGACAGGGCTGAGTGCCATTTCCCACCTAACTTGCCTCTCCCCACAGCATCTCCTCTTTTCCCTCTGAAGACAAGAACTTTATCACCCCTTCTCACTGAAAATGGGGGTTGCATGGAGTACGGCACCTATTTCCAATGTTGTCATATTGGAGTCATGAAGTTTTCTTGATTTGTATGCTTTCTTTGTGTTTGTTGAGCTGGACATGAAAGACAGATCTGATTTCTAGAGCAAAACTCTTTTCCTACTTTGCTGGCACACAGAATTACTCTCTACAGGGTATTTCATTAGTAAGCCAGGTTACGGAGGGTATCACATATGCCTCCCTATGCTAGCAGAATTCTTGTCCAACGCCTTCCTGAGGAAGGGAGCTCAGGCCCAGCCAGAATCAATACCCATATCCAAGTTCCCAAGCCTGGAGACATCATTGCACAGAAGACAAGAGAAAAAGGTGAGGGAGTGAGGTGGAGTGGGGGAATATATCATTATTTTCAATTTTAACATGTGTTGCCATTATTGCCTTACTTAACACAGCTCCTAGATTCTGCTCACATCTCACAGGCCACTGCTTACTCACTATCTCTGCTTGACACATGTGTGAGTTCCATCTATTCTGTTTGTTTTTTCTTGTCTTCGCTAGCAGAATTGAATATTCTCAAATCCTACAGCAAACACACATTGTGAGCAGAAAGATGTAGGGGGAAAAAATAAGATAAAAAGCAGGTAAAAGTTTTACTTTGTACTGGCAGGGGAAATAGAAACCAAAACAGAGTAGCTAAGTCACAGGAATGATAGAGTTGTGAGCAGAAAGTGGTGGGTGATGAATGCTGAGCACTGGGAGACGACCCATCACTGAAACTGCATCGTCCTCAGAGATATATTGGAAATCTTCTTTCCATGGGTTTGTTTCTGCTCCTTTGAAGAAGATAAATCATAATTCATACCGGGGCATCCCAGAAAGCCATCTTTCCTGGCCATCCCCTCCCACTTCCAGCCCCTGCTGTGCTGGAAATCACACTTGGGATAAGAATGAGGGTGGAATCACGGGACTGGCACGTGGAAGGAGGGGGCAACTGAGGAAGGTGGAGCAGAGGAAGCCCAGACACCCATGGAAAGTACGGAAGGTTCCATGAGTAGCTGCTGTGTTTGAACACATTTGTTTGTTATATGACTTATTTTGAAAGTAAATTGATGTAGTAGAGGGGTTCATATCTCTTAGCCCCTTAAGTAAGAAGAATTACAAGAAAATTGTCCAATTCAGGCCATGTATTATTTTCCTTGGTCTGCCATAACAAAGTGCCACAAACTGGGTGACTAAAAACAGCTGAACTGTATCATCTCAGAGTTCTGGAAGCTAGAAGTCCAAGATGAAGATGTCAACAGGGTTAGATCCACATGAGGAGAATAAAAGAAAATCTGTGCCTGCCTTTCTTCCAGCTTCTGGTGACAGCTGGCAAACCTTGCCATCCCTTGGCTTGTAGAAGCATCACTCTAATCTCTGTCTCTATTAGCACAAGGCTTTCCCCTGTCTCTTTGTTTCTGTATCTCTTTTTCTTCTTCTTATAAGGACCAGTCATATTGGATTAGGGACCTATCTATTCCAATATGACCTCATCTTAACTAATTATATTTGCAAAAACCCTATTTCCAAATAAGATCGTATTCTGAGGTAATGGGGGTTAGGGCTTCAACATAGATTTTGGGGGGGGGGTGAGGGAAGAATTTTGAGTAAGAGTCTCAGTCTGTCTCCCAGGCTGAAATGCAGTGGCACGCTCATGGCCACCACAGCCTCGACCTACAGGGCCCAGGTGATTCTTCTGCCTTAGCCTTCCAACTCGCTGGAACTACAGGTATGTGCCAACAAGCCTGGCTAATTTATTTTATTGTAGAGACAAGGTCTCAGCAAGTTTCCCAGGCTGGTCTTGAACTCCTGGGCTCAGGCAATCCCCTCACCTCTACCTCCCAAAGCACTGCGATTATAGGCGTGAGCCATCGCACTCGGCCTTCAACATTTTTGAGGGACATAATTTGATTCATAATAATCTCACAGTTGAAAAATATAAATTTGTATTTTATTTATTTTGAGTGCTCATTTTCTATCTCTCTGAAAGTATGGAGATTTCTTGAGTTTTTCCAAACTGTTCGCAATGGTTATCTCATAATAGTTATCTCCTAGGGGAAGGTGAAGGGGGGCTTTCATTTCTACACTGTAAATTACTACAGTGTTTGAATTTGTACAACAAACATGTACTATTTGTAATCAGAAAGAACAATAAAGACACATTTTCAAGGAGTTAATGGCATTTCTTTCCCCTCACAGTCCCCAGATTCCTTAGGAGACAAGCAAGAGTCATCATGGGTGAGGAAGAAGACAGGCAGGAGCATACATCATTTGAAAAATTGCATTCAAAACTACAATTGCTTTGAAGTGCTCTGTCTTTAGATACTGTCTTTAATTTACTTTAAATCTTAAAATATCATTGAAGAGGACTTGCAGTTGTCATGTTTCTATAGAGGAGGCCTGGTTTTTCAGTGCTAGAAGTTCAAAGGCTTCTTGCAATCACTCATTGAGGTTTCCTGTCAGTCAAGGCAAAAAAGGCATGCTGGCTTTCAAAGTTCATACCCAAAGTAGGATTCCCAGATAAAATACAGGACGCCCAATTAAGGCTGAATTTCAGATAAATAACAAATGTTTAAGTATAAGTGTGTCCCTACTATTGCACGGGACTTACTTGGACTAAAAATCAATCCTTGTTTGCCTAAAATTTAAACTTAACTGAGCATCTTGTATTTTTATTTGTTAAATCTGGCAGCCTTATTCCAGACATGCCAATTTAGATAAGCTTTTTCTAGAAATTAGACCATAGGAGGGATTTGCCCCACAGGTCACTTATAAAAGGAACAATAAGAGGTTGTAAGCTCACCATTTTTTTTCTGTGATTTTTCTCCAGCCATAGAAATGTGGTTCAAATGAATCCTATTTTTGTTAATACTTTATATCAGGGGTTCTTGACAAATTGTGCAGGGGCTGCAGGGGGTCTGTGAGCCTCCTGAAATCATAGGCTGTATTGAGTACATACACATCTTTACGGGGGAAAAAACCATAATTAGATTCTCATAAGTGTCTGAAACCCCCATGAAGGTCAGGGGGCACCACCTTATTGACTGAGGGTGTAGCTTTGAACCCAGGGGAAGTATTTTTGCGGGGAGTTGGTTATTATTTTTTCTGTCAATTACTTTTTAGGTAATTGACTTTCTGATTATCTAAACTGAAAAATGGAGAGAATATCAGAAAATTTAAGAGTAGGAAGTTTATTCAATTACTGAAGCATCCCTCTCAGATGTATATGATATCGTATGTTCTTCATGTTTCACAGGAGTTGAATGAAAACCAGTTCGTGGGTGCTACTGATCATTCTGACTCCTCTGGTGAAGGTTAAAGTTGAGATGCATTTGCCTTAAATGCCAAAAAGTCTTAAAGAGAAAGATTAAGAGAGAAGGAAACATGGACAGAGAATAATGCCTAGGCAATGAATATTCTTACTATCTGTAGAAAGTATATGACTACTTTGATGATTACTACTTTATTTTTTCTCTAGAACTCCTTCTTCAATTTACCAACAGCTCTTACCGATGAGCTAGATTGGCCCCAACTCTCCGGTGTTACTGGATTTCTGGACTCCACCAGTAGGTATGTGTGTCTGCTACTCACTCTCAAACATTTCAGTATATCTGTATAAGGAAAGAACAGATGGGGCTTGGTCTTAAATGTTGAAATAGAATTACTGGAAATTGCTTCTAGAACATGAATTCAAGTTCATCCACCCTACGGTAAGATGTAATGCAAATTGTATTTTGGCAGTGCTGACAAGAAGGAAATATTCCTGCTGCTGTGGTTTGGTAGGTGGCGGGCGTGAGAGGTCTACAGTTTAGCTCTGATGGAATAGACTCAAACACATCACTGTATTTTTCTGAGTCAAGGGACAATGAAATTTACTTGATGATTGACTCTTAGAAGTTAATACTTATAAGGTAATGACTGAAATTAATTGGCAAGTTTCAAGATCCTAGATTCATCCTGGCTTGAATACTCTGCATTTGTATGTAGAGGCCATGCATGACAAGTCTGAGTGACATACAAACCCAATTTGATACCTGTGACTAGGAGTTGACTCTGGGCCCAGGCTCTGCTTCCCAGGGCTAAATCTGCAGGAGCATCTGTGATGCTGGTGAGACTTTGCAAGAGTCCCTAACGTGGTATAAAGCCACACATATGAGAAGTGATTTCTCTCGCAACAACCCCCAAACATTTATAATAGTTAATAAGCATAAGAGATATGGCAGATGAATGGCTTCCTTGTGTAAAAAAAGGAGGAAGGGCAAAATTTTGCTTTTAGGTTGAAAAGCAGGACATCACTCATAAGCGGATCCTGAACATTTACCATAATACTATAAGAAAGGGATTGGCAGTAACAGGATACTGCTGGGGTCGGAGGGGAGGGGCCCAACATCAATAAGGGTACCTGATCTCAAACCAGGCAGAGTGGGGACCAAAGGGAGGACCCAACTTTGCCTGTATGATGACCACTTGTATACCTAACCCTGAATTGTACCCTATATTTTTAAAATTTAAAAAATTTAAATTAAAAAAAAAGGGCAGGACAGAACCAGCAAGGAAGCCCTCTCTGACTCAGGCAGCAACACCAGAAAGCTGGAAAGGACCATGAGATAAGCCACAAAAATTGTATGGTGGGCACAATTGTGTGAAGCAGCCTGATTTGCCCAAATCTGTAAGGAACAGGAACACCCAAGGGACCACCATTTGTAGTTTTAACACAAAATTATTTTGTTTAACTAAAGACACTGCATGTCATGAATAATTTATCTTTATTCATTTGCTTTTAAAAATGCATACCACCTGACCAGGCACAGATGTTATAGGTGTTTAAATAAGCCTAATCCCAACCCTGCAGTCAATTACAATCAGACAAGGCAGATGAGACAAGTGAACAAATAATGACAGCCCAAGGGAAATGTGCCAAGACGGTCTCACACAGAGTTCATGAAAGTGATCAAGAACCACCTCTTTTTGAGGTGTATGGCAAGAAATATTTAGGAGATTGGGATGATGAAAAGGATTTTAAAAGAAACAAGGAAAGATAATGAACCTTCAGGAAAACATACTCATATTTATGTAGGAATTATCTGTGAATCTAGGGGAAACAAAGGAGATACGTTCTCAAGTTTAGTTGTATGCTTTCAAGTTTAATCATGATTTCTTTCTTTTTCTTTTTTTTTTTTTTTTTTTTTGAGTCGGGGTGGCACTCTGTCACCCAGGCTGAAGTGCAGTGGCACACTCACGGTCACCCCAGCATTGACCTGCTGGGCTCCAGTGATCCTTCCGTTTCAGTCTTCCAAGTAGCCGAAACTACAGGTGCGCGCTACCACGCCCAGCTAAATTTTTACTTATTGTAGAGACGAGGTCTCAAACCTGTGCACTCAAGCGATCAACTCTCCTCAGCCTCCCAAAGTGCTGGGATTACAGAATCATTACTAACCTCTTTCCAAAAGGCTAGAACCTGTCATTAGTGTAAAAATACTAATAATATCAATAATAGGGATAGTAAGAAACAACCTTTGTGAGAAATAAGAAGTAACCATATGCCAAGCATGGTACTGAGTATTACACAGAGACTCATTTAATCTTGTGCAAGATAGGTGGTGTTACTTTCTGCATTTCGCCATTGAGGAATCTAAGGGTCAATAGACAGATTAAGAAACTTGAAGGTCACACAGCTAAGTAGGGGTAGCATCTGTTGTCATGGAACCTTGTGTCATATTGTAACAAAGTGAGTAACTTGGTAAGTAAGGGCCATCCTAGCTCACAACTCCCAAGCTTTGTGGGTTTTTTTTTATTCTATGTGTGGGAACATGGCTTGCTCTAACCATTGTCCCTTTGTCTGAGAGCATAGCTATGGGATGGGGAAATGACTGAGAATCAAAGCTTCCTCCCCATGGGTAGATATGGCATGCATTGTTCCAGATGTCCATCATGTGCCTGTTATGCCTTCCTAAGTCATTGGGAACCCCTTGCCCCAGCCTCAGGCCTCTTCCCTCTGTTGCAGCTACTGTTGACTTTGTTACCTGAAACACATCCAGAGAGAACCCAGTCAAAGTAGCTTTCTGGAAGAGAGAACCTTGTTTATCTTTCTGATACCAACATCAAAAATGAAAAAATAATATAAGTGCCCTCCACCCAACCCAGCTATCCATAAAAATATCTGAAAATTTCCTTCAATTAAAGCTGTTATGACAATAACAAAAAGAATTAGTTATGAATGAGAGAAGAACACAATTTACTGTACCTTTAATGAAAGTTTAACTTTACATACCTCAGCCACTTTTTGACCTCATGAAGTCGCCCTAAAGGAAATGCCAATCTGATGTTTAAAATTAATTGCTAAGTCGTTTAATTCTGTACTGCAGTCACTCCAAGAATGAAAGAGAAATCCACTCACCATGATCAACAAAACTGGTGAGAACTCATTCCCTCATTTCTCTCCACTTACAGCTCACACACACACACACCAGTTGCAGTTCTGCATTTCCTATACTAAATTTTCCCCAAACTCTACTCACACTTAGCTACTGGTCCCAAGCAGACTCTGCTCGTTGTTTCTAGTTGTTGTTGGGGGATGGGAGGGAGAGCACCCTCTTCCTTTCTGCATCCGTTCTGTCCTCAGAGTAGGGGTTTACTCCCTTATCAAGGTAAAAGCCTACTAACTTTCCAATCTTGTAGCAGTTTCTACCTATCATTCTACTCAGAACCCAGAAGGCAAATGGGATCTTCTTTTGGAGTAGGGCAGCGAGACAAAAGGAAGAGGAAAAGTTGAGAGTCTCAGACACGAATGGTTTGTAACTCTTATGAGAAATTCTGACACCATCTCACAGAGAAGATGGCCATTTAGGCACGGCTTGTGTGAAAATCACCTCTATTCTGAGCTAGTCTGTGTTGAGCTAGTCTGTGTTGATTTAGCACCCTTTTGTATTAAGGTCTGTATTGAGATTTACAAAAAACAATCTTCGGCTTATGCAACTTGCTCAGTGTTGACTCTAAGCATTGTTGTTCTTATCTGTTGTCTTCTAACAAGGTGCACATCCAACTGGTTGCTCACCTCTCCTGCAGGGATTTTTTCTTTGTGTTTGTGGGGCCTCAAGCTATCCAGTTGTCTCTCTCAGAATGCTCTTTTTGCCAGCAGTTTCCGCATACTGTGCCTGTGTTCTCTGCCACGCATCTGGAATGGGGCAGAATACATACAACTCCTTTTGATAGAAAAGAAAATCCTCTATTTGGAATCTGAGATGCAATGAATTCCCCCATTAAGCAGAAACATAGGCAACATGGCCCTCTCTTGCAAAGTATTACTATTTAATATGTTCTGCATAGCAGTAATTACAATTAAACTACTTCATATACCATTATGCAAATTATAACGACAGATAGTCTATGCTAGGCCGATCTCCTTATTAAAAGAATAAAATATTACAAATTGTATAAAAATCTCAAAGAGAGATTAGCATATAATGGGGGTTCTCTTGTTATCGAATCAGTAAAATTAAGACTGTTAACCCAGAAGCAGCACATCTGAGGGGTGTACACAGCTTCCATGGGCATTTTGAACAGATGTCCCTTGAGTCCAAATGGTAATCAAGAACTTGGAAGAGAATTGATGGATTTCTTTATTCAACTGGATCTGTAGAATCTTCTTCCTGTTATGTTCTTTGGAAAATGTACATAATGACATGAATACATAAAGACATAGTTCTGAAGAGAAGATGGTTCCTTTACTTCTTCTTTTACGCTATTTGCCCTCTCAAAATTTAATATCTCCTTCATGAGATATTAATTGAAATTATTTACATGTATTAAAAGATAAAATAACCTCTTAGTTTTACAAATCTTTAGTTCTGTTCTCTTGACTCTTGGACTTCAGAAAATTCAATAAGTGGTATATCTCTTAAAGCAACATGTTATTGTTTGGTGTTTTCTTTTTTCAGTGTGACTCAGGAACTAAGTAGGTCAAAAAGCACACACACATACACAAAATCTCTGCAAAGATTGAGAGCCTGGCAATGGGGGTAGAACTATAACTCTAGAAGGAAAGAAAAAAAGTATTTTTAAAAGATTAAAAAGAATATTTCATGTTCAGATCATTTTTCAAAAGTAAGTCATGTAACAGGAAAATGCTACTTAGGTTAAAGAAGCCAAGGTCCAATAACTCGTGTAGAAGTATAGGAAACAATACCAGCATTTCAATGAGAAGGAAAGTCATCTCATGTGAAGACAGTATCTGAGATTCCAGAGCCAGCATGAGAGAATTAAAGAAAGTCTGTATTTACAGTTACCAGGGTGCTCATTCTGTGTGATTCTAGGTGGAACATTTAGCGTTCCCCAACCTCATTTATATGATGAAGTTGAGTTGAACCAGATGATCTCTGAAGTTGCCTCCCATATTCAAGTGTAGTGGTTATAAGACAACATGGTCCTACTTTATGATGCTTCTTGGTTTAGAAGCATTGTAGAAAATTGTTGGGGAGAGATGTTCCTGCTTCCCTCCACCAACTCTGTCTTCTTCCATCCCTTAACCAACCTGTGTCTTGAAACAAGACATGGCTAATTTTATCATTCAGAGCCTAAAATGTTCTTGTTTGGCCAGGGGCAGAGTCGCTGTATAGTAAAGGTCAGGCTCATGCACAGAAAGCTCGGCATTGCGTTATACTGGGTGCTTGGCCAAATACTAAGTAAAAGTGGTACTCCGCTATTGTCCTTTATGTATACTATTTCCTCCACAGAGAGGAAAATAGGTGACCCCAATCCTTAACAAAAATAGCCACTTGAACCTAACCACATCTAAACTGAGCATTTATGCCTGTTCAAATTCTCTTCTTCTGAAAGTAAAGCCAGGGATTGGTCCAGTCAGTGGAATTCTACAGGCCAGAGCTAAATGATAGAGAGATGAAAAACAAGACAGCAATCAGAGCTTTTCTTCAAAAAGTAAGAAGCCGAATTTAGCCATAAAAAAGTATGAAAGCCAAAAGAACCAAAAGTAGTTGCCAGAGTTGACATACCAAGCTAAGAAATAAGAGTGAGCATTTTCTAGATTAAATATTGCTCTCATTCTCTGGTTTGAATTGGCCATACTAGACTACAGAGGCAGCAAATGCTTAGAAAAAAAATAGATAAAGTCATTGTTATAAGTGGCAAAATAATGATCTTCAAGGACATTTAAGCACATCTTTGATGAGGAGTCCTAGAATCTAGTGTTAAAAGTTATCTATTCTCACCTACTCAATAGATGTTATGTAACAGAACAATTCTGAAAAGCAGTGTATAACTCTGAACCAAGTCATTTGGGCATTAAAACCAGAAAATTGGAGAGTAGGGATTTGCAGCTAAGATTTGCTAACCTAATTTTATGTTTCAAAAAAAAAGACATGTAAGTACTAAACACTAATGGGCTTAATGACCTTATTAAATCCATTATTCACAAATTATATGTGATATAATTGCAAATGATTAGCTGGGTTATAATTATATTTTACAAAACAAATAATTAACCAGGGGTTGTCATCTGAAGTTTGATGAGGCTGATTGGAGTGGGGTAGAATCCAGAGCACCAGTTCTCTGAGTGTGAACCATGGACCCTGGGGGGTCGGGGTGTCTTTAAAACCTCTTTAGGGGGTCTACAGATAAAAACTATTTTCACAACAATATTAAAACAGTATTTGCCTTCTCAGCCATTTGTACTGAGGGTACAAAAGCAGTGATAGGTAAAACTATTGATACATTAGCATGACTAAAATTACTGACACCAAACTATATTGGCATTTATTGTGTTCTTCACCTCCACACACTCCCAGTTTAAAACAAGAAGGAGGAATTTTCACTTAAAAATGTCACCTATGACACAGAAATAAATTATTAATTTTACTAAATTGATTTTTTAATAATTTAATCTGATGAAATTTAAAATATGCATAAAGCACATCTACTGCATAACAAATTATTAACAAAATAAGACGGTTGTGTTCAGGAGAAGCACTAGTGTAGGTGAATTGAGAACTGAGTTAGTTCTTCAGGGAATAGTATTTATACCAAAAAAATAACGATAACAAACTATAGCTTTTCAGACTTGAATATATGGCAGGTATTTTATCTAAAATTAATGAAATGAGCTTGTTGAAATAACTGACAATATTGTTTGATAATCACAATAACAGTCAATATTGTTTGTTAAAATTGAAGCTTTCAAAGAAAAATGTGAATTTTGGAAAATTTTTATCTCTTACTATGAACTTGATAGCTTCCTAAAACTCAAAGACTTTTCTAATGCGGTACACATAGCAATATTAACAAATACAATTTTTCAGTTATTGTATCAGGAAATGTATTAACATTTGGAATATCTTTATAACTCAGGGACCCATATTTTCTAAATGACTGGTGTGTGATATATAAAATCCTACATGGGTAAAAGATTCAATGAAAGTGCAAGATAGGCCGGGCATGGTGGTTCACACCTATAATCCCAGCATTTTGGGAGGCCGACGTGAGAGGATTGCTTGAACCCAAGAGTTTGAGACCAATCTGGGCAATACAGTGAGACATCGTCTCTACAAAAACATCCAAAAATTAGCCAAAGTAGTGGCATGATACTCAGGAGGTTGACATGAAAGTGTTATAACTGAACTGTGAGAAGGGAGAGTTGCCAGCACACTGAGGATCGAATTATGAGTCCTTTAATAGCTGGTGGCCAAGAGTGGCTAATGCCCAAAAAGATCTCTCGACCCTGAGCAGAGCAAGCAAAAAGGCAAAAACCACAAATGGGCTGCATAGCAGGGGTTAGGAGAACAAGGAACTAAAATCAAAAGGGATTTTGCAAAGAACAGTTTCTTGGCATACATCTGGTTTCAGTTAAGTAAAAGTACAATTACACAATTACAAGAAACTTTTGGTTAGGGAGTTTTCAAACATTCAGGGGGAACAGTCCAGGGGAACAAGGATGTAGGTCTGTGATTATGAGAAAGTTTTAACAGTCACATGCAGAGGGGCTATATCTGGGTAGGCAAGCAGCTAGGATGGAGGATTTTTTAGCAAAATGAAGTTACTTATGTCACACAAGCTATTACACACAGGTTTGACAGATATTTCAAAAGGACCACCTGAGCCCAGGAAGTGGGGGCTGCAGTAAACCATGATGGTGCCACTGCACTCCAACCTGGGTGACAGATTGAGATCCCAACTTAAAAAAATATATTACAAGACAGGCCAAGGTATTTTAGGGTAACAAAGTATAGAATCAAAGAAGGGTATCCATAGCTATCTAACAAGCTTATTAAAACACTACTATTCCCTTTTCCAACTACATGGACATATAAGACCAAATTTCCTTTGATTCTTCACCAAAACAAATTTCTCCATAGACTGAATGCAGTAACAGATTAACCCAGCTGTCTTCTATTAAACCAGATATTTAAGACATTTGTAAAATGTAAAACAATGCTATTCTTCTCACTAATTTAAGGGGGTTTTGAAACTTTTTTTTTTTCCAGAAAAAAATCATTACTTATGTTAACTTATTCACAACCGGTGATGTGAATTTACAGCATTCCAAATCCTGTTGCTGAATGCTGCAACGAGGTCATATGTACGTGTTATTATATTTTGCTTGAAAATGAATAGTGAGGCAAGGAAAGAGGAAGTTAATTGAGATAATTATTTGATATTGACTTTACAATGTTGTTGTTGATTTACGTAGTTGGTAAAAATTGCAAGTTGGTCATTACTTTGTTGTGTTGTATACTTGTATTTTGATATTTCGGGGCTGTCATACTTCAACATTAAAAATAATTTACCATAATTATAATGAAGATTTTCTGATGAGATTTCCAAGGTCAAAGGTGAATACAATGAACTTATTAGTGACAATGAGACAGATAGTGATGTAATGATGCAATGTAAACAAATAAATATATATACATATTTGTATATGTATATATATTTGGTTTATAATCTGAATAAAAATACAAAGCACAGAATGCTGGTCAGAGTGGTGTCTGAGGCAAATATTGGATATGTCTGCAACTTTCAGCTGTATTGTGAAAAAGGTGACCAATTAGAAAAGACCATTTCACTTGTGCTTAACGACAGAAGTTTGAGGCAATGAGATTCAGATTTTGTTTTTTAATTTTCACCCACTCTCAGTATTAGGAAAGTGAAAAATTTGCCAATCATGAATGTTTTAACACATAATAATGTTTATTATTTTTATTTGAAATGAATAAATAATTAAATGTGCGTTCAAATATCCCAATTTTAATTTCTAATATGATAAATATTGGTAGCTCTAACTCACATAAACAAAAGCTCTCTGGGTCCACAATGATTTTTGTTTTTTGAGTTGGAGTCTCAGTCCTTTGCCTGGAGTACAGTGACACGCTCACTGTTACTGCAGCATCAACCTGCGGGGCTCAGACAATCCTCTGTCTCAGCCTTCCACGTAGCTGGAACTACAGGCATGTACCACCATGCCCAGCTAATTTGGTTTTTATTGTAGAAACGAGGTCTTGCCATATTGTCCAGGCTGATCTCGAACCCGTGGTCTCAGGCAATCCTCTCGCCTCTGCCTTCCAAAGTGCTGGGATTACAGGCATGAGCCTGATTTATTGTAGAGACGAGGTCTCATCAAACTGCCCAAGCTCAGGTAATCCTCTCGCCTCCAAAGAGTTCGGGCATGAGCCACCACATCCGGCGGGTCCTCAATAATTTTAAGAGTGCAAAGCTATCCTGAGAGCAGAAGTTTGAGAACCTTTGTTCTAAGGATTGAGTGTAAAAAAGAAACGTGACTAAGGACAGGGAGGCTGGGAGTTCCTGGCACTGAGAGATCTGGGAAGAGAAGATTGAGAAGGAACAGCCCTTAGGGTAGAAAGGAAAGTGGAAAGGTTAGAATCCTGGAGGTCAAGTGAAAAAAGTGTTTCCAAAGGAGAAGAAATGACCAAACAAACGCTACTGGAGGCAGAGGAGAATGAGAGCTGAGAAAGACCACTGGGTGTGCAAGATAGTGACCTAGAAACATCTGGCCAGAAACATTTCAGTGGGGCAGAGATGAAAGCCTGGTTGGGGACAATGGGTTCAGGAGGTCAAGTCACTGAGGGCAAACAGGAACAACTCTTTTTTTAAAACTTTTTTTTAAATTTAAAGATGAGGGGTACAATTCAGGGTTAGGTATACAAATTTTCATTATGCAGGTACTCTTGTTGATGAGGTTTGCCCCACCACCAGCAGTTTCCTATTACAGCCAATCCCACCCCCACCCCCAGCAGTTTCCCATCAGTTTTGTCTCAGAGAAATGGGATGATAGCTGCAGGGAAATCATAGATCAGGAAGACTTTTTTAGATGGAAAATCCTACAGCATGCTTGTAGTGATAGGATGATCCAAAAGGAGAGAAAGGGCATGAAGGAAGGAATGTGTCCTTGAACAAGAAGAACCATCTGTAGACACTGTGGCTCCAGGGGGGAGAGACTCCTCCTGCCTATACTGACAAATCTCCTCACCTACAAGGACTTCCCCTTGTCCCTACTTATTTTTAAATTTTCATTTGTTAAAAATTACTCAAGGCTGGGCTCAGTGGATTGCCTGAGCTCATGGGTTCGAGACCAACTTGGCGAGACCTCATCGCTACAATGAATCAAAAATTAGTCAGGCGTGGTAGCGCATGCCTGTAGTTCCGGCTGCTTGGAAAGCTGAGGTGGAAGGATCGCTGGAGCCCAGAGGGTCAACGTTGAGGTGGCTGTGAGTGTGCTGCTGCACTCCAACCTGGGCAACAGAGTGAGACTCCAATAGCAAAAACAACAACAAAATTACTCAAGATATGATATATTTTCATTTTACAAAAAATACTGACATATATAAAGTAAAAAACCAAAGTCTACTGTATGTATCCCCAAATTTCACTTCCTTTTTCAGAAGAAAGCCTTGTGATCCATTTAGCATGACTCCATCAGACCCTTTCCATATATTTGCATGCATATATTTGTACATAAAGAAATAAATACTATGTTGGAATTTCCCCATAAGTGATACCATATTGTGCATAACATACTATAAATCGATGCTTTGCCTTGGAACACTTTCCATTCTTGTCTAATACCATATAGTATTTCATAGCATAGTAGTATAGTTGTTTCTTTCTCCTATGGTAGACAATCAACTTACTTCCAAAATATCATTATTCTCAGTAATGCTGCAATGAACATTCTGTACTGACTCTTTAGAATGTGCATGAGAGTTGCTTTAGAAAAAAGAATTTGGATCAAAATTTATGCATTTTAAATTTTTATAAGCCCTCCAGATGGGCTATACCATTTTATATTCTCACAAATAGAATATGAGAACATTTGTTTCCCCACATCCTGGCCAATACTGGATATTGTCCATCTTCTTAATTTTTTTCACTATGACAATATTTTATTGTTCTCACTGGTTACTCATGCATTTGCACATCTTTTCCTAGGCATCTTCCCTCATCTTTGTCCTGTCTAGTTACCCTTTGCTCATGCTTCAACGCCTACTACTCAGAGATTGGTTTCTCTAAACAGCCTCTCCATACATATTGCTGTCTGACTAGATGCTTCTCTCCTGAGCTCCTATCATGCTCTTCAACACCAATGTCACCTCACTTATCATGGCTGTTTACTGTCTCCCACTTCACCTGCCCCATGCACAGATTTCTGAGTGCCTTGAGTGCAGGAATCATGTGACTTCATTGTATAGCCCCTACTACCTGGCACAGTGTGCAGCACACAGCAGGTACTCAATAAAAGAATTGCTGAACCAGTTCACAATGCTAAACCAGTTTACCTTTACAGAGTGCTTTATGATCTACAAATCTCCTTCATGTGCATTTTCTCAGACTACCTAAATCAAGCAATTTAGGAATTAACAATTGGGGGAAACAGTAAAAACAAAGCAAAAGCAATTGAATCAGGAGCCTCATAATGTGATGTACAAAATATTGATAAAAATAAATTGGCCGGGCTCAGTGGCTCAGCCTGTAATCCCAGCACTCTGGGAGGCCAAGGCGAGTGGATTACCTGAGCCCGCAGGTTTGAGACCAGCCCGGGCAACTTGGTAAGACCTCATCTCTATAATAAATAAAAAATTAGCCGGGTATTGTAGCGTGCTCCTGTAGTTCTGGCTACTTGGAAGGCTGAGGTGGAAGGATCGCCAGAGCCCAGCAGGTTGATGCTGGGATGGCCGTGAGCATGCCACTGCACTCCAGCCTGGGTGACAGAGTGAGACTCCAACTCAAATAACTAACTAAATAAATAAATGTAACATAAACCCTTAGATTTCTAAGTATGTCCTGTTGTAAATGTTCTATAAGAAATTAGCAAAATTCACTAAAAATTTAAATCACACACAACATTAAAATATTAGCCACACAATTGACATTACAACATTAACCACACAATCAACAAATTGGAGCAAATGAACTTAAAAGAAACTTGTCAATTTAGTAGAAAAAAACAAAACAAAGAGGAGATTTGCTAACAAGTGAATCTGGTCAATATTAAGTCAAGCTTTGACATAAATTTTTTTCCCAGAATGGTGTAATTTTGCAACCTAGATTGATTAAAACAAATGAACACCTTACAAATTTTTCTACTAGAATTCTTGTAACCAACTGAATCTGAGATTTTAGGCTATCTCAAAGTTCAAATACAAATCACAGAGATTAAGATTCTTTAAAAACTATTATGTGAAATACTAACGTCACAAGATGTCAAAAGGTGTCATATACATTTTTTCAAAAGATTTGTTAAGTCAAATACGTTTTGGAAATGCTAGTTGGAATAAAGAGAAACAAATTTATTTGGTGTAAATCTCATCAGTTCCATTACTATGCCAAAAAACATTATATATTTCCAAAAAGAATTACGGTATTGAAGCATTTTCCAAACTTATTTGACCACAGAACGATGTAAAATTTGTATGTATGTTTTATGAGAAGGATACAAAGAAACTGGTATTTTACAGAGCATCCTTTGAAAATGCTGTTTAAGTCATTAAAACAGTCTTCTGGGTCACAACTAATCCCTTTGGATTTATACGCATCCACAGATTTAAGTTTCTCTGCTTTATCATAGTTTAATGTTTATCCTAATATAGTGGCCTTGAATCAAATGTAGGACTGGGAAAACCCAGGATGGAGAGAATTATAACTGCTCCAAGCTCAGAGAACAGCAGAGGAAGAAATCTTAGTGAGAGGTTAACCCAACAGGTAGGAAGCCTTGTCTGAGTTTTGCAGCTCATGAATTATTGAACACACTGCCCACGAAGTCTATTTCCCTGTACTATTTTTCTGGTTCAGATTCAAAATTTATCCTGCTGTCCTGCTAATCTTTTCGTTGTATGAACTCCTAGGTCCTTCTCTGTAGTCACCCCCACCCCTGCATAATTAGCCTATTGCCAGTCTCTCTGAGTCCATAGTGAGTCATATTCTACATGTTTATCATTCTCTGAGGCTGAATCTTGGTTGTTCCGTGATGCAGCGAGTTAGGAGCTATACAGGGCTCTGGGATGTAACTAATATCAAAGGACTGGAAGGAATTTTAAAAGGTCTTTAATCTACCTCCCTGGCCTCACGCTGATCTGACCTCCATTCACATTAGAAAGAACCATCCACCCTTTTCTTAAAACTTTCTAACAGAAAAGGTCCCCAGATAAACCCTTTCTAGTCTCTGAATTCTCCAATTTTATCCTAATCTACTCCCCTGCTCTGACCCTTCACATCAAATGTCACCATTTGTCTCTCACTGACCCTGCTGCTGGACTTCCAAGCCCATTTTTTGTGACTTATTCCCTAAGTTTCAACTTAATGAGACCTCAGAATTTATACCCAAACCTCCTGGAGAGAGTCAGAAATTGCCCAAGAAAATTCACCATAATATGATACATCACTATTGTTTGAATCACATCACATTTGGTTTATCCCAAGGACTTCTGACAGGTTACTAAGCCTTTGGGAAACTGTTTTTGCCTCTCTCCAAATAGGTTTTGCTTTGAGAGAACATAGAAGGCACCCCCTTTTTTTCAGTTTTAAACCAGCCCCCCATAACCTGTCTGCATTATTCTCAAGGCCCATTCTTGATATCTTGCTCTGTTTTGTTTTACAGAAATGGGGGCAGAGGGAGGACATTAGAAAGTCTCAGAGAAAGTGATTGTTTCGTATTTCCTGAGCCAGTGCTGGGAAAATCAACAAGTATGCACTCTGTTTGAGTTTTACCTATTTTGAGTGATGATGCTAAAAATCAAAATCTGACCAGTGCGTCCTCACATGAAATGCTTGTATTGCCTGGGCCCTCCAGTGGAAGGAGCTGATAAAACTGGAAACAGAACATGGTGTGCCTCCAAGCCTACTCCTGGGTGTTGAGGATGTCAGGATTTTAGGCACTGGGCAAGGTGTGGGGAAGAGAACCTTTAAGTATCCCTCCTGTGCACCCCTCAAATCACAGAACTGAACGTAGCCCCCTCTTATACTAGCCCATTGGACTGAGTTTTGATGCATGCAACAGAACAAAGAGAGAGAAAAAAAAGACCATCACAATGGAACACTTGAATCCTTGTGGAGACAGCAGAGCAAGAGGAGGATTGGGATCCGAGGTCAGAATACCACTCCAGGTCAATCTCACCATGCATAGTAACCAAAACGTAATAAAATACCCTAGTATTCTCAGCTTCTCCTATTAGTACCAGTTCAAGTGACCCTGTGTATAGATAACTTTCTCGCAAGCTATCTTCTCAGTTCACAGGCATGTCAAAATATTATATTGATTCTACTACATACTCAGGATTTCTGAGCACTCCATGAGAAGCACAATTCTTAAAATTTATGAGAGATTAAATACTTGGGGCAAGGATGAAAGGAAACAATATCTTTGATTACATGAAATACTTTCTAGTGCTTGGTACAAGGCCCTCATCCCAAAATTCTAGATGCTACTTCTAGTCAGAAAGGTTTAACAAAACCACCTTTTATTCTTATCATGAAAGGTGAAACTAACTGAATCTATAATATTAATACCCACACTATTTACCTTCCATGTGCAGGTCATGAGCAAAACAATATTTTGGTACATAAATTCTACTTTTAGAATTATCAAAAATGCATTTATGACTAAATATTGGTAACAATTGCTTTCCCCAAAGAAAATAATCCCTCTTTATTAACCGTGAAATTATTTTAGTATTGAATTCAGATCTAATGTCCATTTCCCCCATCTGCTTTTCAAAAACATAATAAAATAGTCAAAGAAGAGGTTGTAAATGATGTAGCGTATAAAGTATTCGTTTCAGGCTTTTGAGAAGGATAGCAGATTAAACACAAGTATCTACTTCTCTCTCTTGAGCAACTCTAATGTAAATGAATTCGTCCACAAGGACAAGGGGAACAGGAAGTGCCAACAACCACAAAGTATTGGAAGCTAGAAAGCGAAGGATGGGCAGGCAGTAACTGACTTAGAGTCAGGAGAGCTGCATCCTAAGCTGGTGGGAAGGAATGTGGTAAAGCAACCCAGTTCACACTGCAGAGGCTCCAAAAGACTGAAGGATTGGCTACGTGTGGTAGTTGTAGACACAGAGGGGAAGGAAATTTCAAACATGAATGACAATACAAAAACACAGGGGGAAAAAAACTTGGAGAAACAGGGACTATGCATAAAGTGGGGAAATTGTTATTAAAAACTCTCATATCCAGGCCAGGTGCATTGACTCGTGCCTATAATCCCAGCACTTTGAAAGGCTGAGGTAAGAGGATTTCCTGAGCCTACGGGTTCAAGACCAGCCTGGGCAACTTGATAAGATCTCATCTCTAAAAAAAAAATAAAAACCTCTAATATCCTACTTATAAAAACAGCAAAAATTAAAAGATAAAGAAGATATTATATTCATAAAACAAGAACATTACACTAAAGCTAGAAAAATCTTCAGAGAACAATTTAAAAATCACTTGATGTCAGGCACAGTGGCTCACGCCTAGAATCCCAGCCCTTTGGGAGGCAGAGGCCAGAGGATTGCCTCAGCCCAGGGGTTTAAGACCAGTCCAGGCAACTTGACAAGATCTCATCTCTACAATAAATAAAAAAATTAGCTGGGCATGGTGGTATATGCCTGTAGTTCCAGCCATTTGCAAGACTGAGGCAGAAGGATCACCTGTACCCAGCAGGTGAAGGCTGTGGTAGCCATGAGTATGCCATGGCGCTCCAGGCTAGGCAATAGGATGAGACTCCGACTCATAAAAAAAAGTCACTTGGAAATTATACTGATGACAGGAGATGATTTTCATAGAAAGGTTGAAAAATAAAATTGAAAATGTCATCCAGAAAATAAAAAAGGGACAAATGTGCACATGTGGGGATAGGGTGTACTCTTAAAGCCCAGACCAAAAGCTATTTATACTCCAAATTAATGAATAATAGAAAAGAAAAACTAGGAAAATTTGAAGACCACTTCAGGTGAACCAATATCCAAATAACAGCTCACAAAAAAAAAAAAAAAAGGAAAGCATCAATGAACTCATTTGAGGAAATCTTCCAGAACAAAGTGACATGAATTTCCAGGTTGAAAGAATCCATCAAATATCTAACACCATGAATGAACATAGACCCACACTAAGCCTGCCATCATAACATTTCAGAACACTTGGAACGAGATGCTACTACAGGCTTTTGAAGGATCATGAAGCAGAATGACTTAATGCTTAATAATACTTAATCTGTTGACTAGAAGCCAACAGATAAATTCCTTCAGACCTCTGGGGAAGAAATAGCTTGCTTACTTTTCTTTCTTTCTTTCTTTCTTTCTTTCTTTCTTTCTTTCTTTCTTTCTTTCTTTCTTTCTTTCTTTTCTTTCTTTGTTTTCTTTCTTTCTTTCTTTCTTTCTTTTTCTCTCACTCTGTTGCCCAGGCTGGAGTGCAGTGGCCGCTCCCGGCCACTGCAGCCTTGACCTGCTGGGCTCTGGCGATCCTTCCGCCTCAGCCTTCCAAGTAGCTGGAACTACAGGCGCATGCTACCACGCCCAGCTAATTTTTTGATTTATTGTAGAAACGAGGTCTCACCATGTTTCCCAGGCTGGTCTCGAACCCACAGGCTCAGGCAGTCCTCTTGCCTAAGCCTCCCAAAGTGCTGGGATTGCAGGTGTGAGCCACTACACACGGCCAGAAGAAAGATCTTAACCTGAACTTCTACAACCATCTGTTCCAGTTTATTTATTGTTGTGTAACAAACTACTCCAAACCTTAACGGCTTAAAGCAACAGCCATTTGTATTATGCCTCACAATCTGGGGCATCAGGAATTCAGAGTTTGACAGGCCAATTTTTCTTCTCATATGGCACTGACTATGATTACTTGACAGTACTTACCAAATGGCTGAGCTGAGCTGAAGGATCTAAGATGGCTTCCCTCACATGACTGGTGCCTGGTTGGGGACAGCAAGAAGGCTGGGTTCAGCTGGGTCCCTCTTCCTTTCTATGTAGGGCATTTTTTAAATAAACTTTTTTTAAATAGCAGTTTTAGGCTTACAACAGAATTGAGCAGAAAGTGAAGAGTTCCCATATACCTCCTTACTTCCACCCCAGTTTCCCCTATTATTAACATCTTAGATTACTACAATATATTTGTTACAAATGAAGAGCTAATGCCGATACATTGTTAAAGTTCATAGTTTACATTATGGTTCACTCTTTGTGTTGTACATTCCATGGGTTTGACAATTGCATAATGACATATATCCACCCTTATAGCATCCTACAGATTAGATTAGGACTGCCCTAAAAATCAACTGTGCTCCACCTATTTATCCTTCCTTTCTTCCCCCCACCCCTCCCCCACCCCTAGTCCCTGGTAACCACTGATCTTCTTACAGTCTCCATAGTTTTGCCTTTTCCAGAATGTCATATAGTTGAAATCATACAATATGTAGCCTTTTCAGATTACCTTCTTTCACTTAACAATATGTATTTAAGGTTCTTTCATTTCTTTTCCTGGCTTGATACCTCATTTCCCTTATCACTAAGTATTGCTTTGTGTAGATGTACCACAGTTTGTTTATCCATTTATCTATTGAAGGACATCTTGGTGACTTCCATTGTAGGGTCCTCTTACATAGTATCTCCAGTAGAGTAATAGTATCTCCAGTAGAGTAGTCAGACTTCTTATATGGTGGCTTGGGGCTCCAAGAGACAAAAGTTGCCAAGTATTTTAAAAGTCAGTCTCAGAATTGACATAGTGCCACTTCTGCCATGCTCTATTGGTCAAAGAAGTCACAGGCCAGCCCAGATTCAAGAGTAGAGATGTCATCTTTAATCTGACACATCAATCAGAGAGAATCCAACTCCAATGGTCCTGGAGGCACATTTCCTTTACCCTCTGGGTAGCTTAGCAAGAAGTTGATTTACCATATTTGGGGCTCCCCCTTTCTAACAAAGCAATCATTTATATAAGAAATCTATTATTACTGTTGTTATTATTTCTTAGTGACTTAGAAACACCACAACCCCCTGTCCAATAATATGTAAAACACTAAGGAGCAGGGTTCATGTCCCAGACCAGATACCTTCCTATGGGATAATAAGAGCTCAGGGATCAGGTGAACTCAGCTGACTCCCTGCTTCAAGTTTTTCCCAATAAGTTCTGTTAAACCTATTTATATTTATACTTATGGAACAAGCTGTGTTTCAAGTCAAAAAATAAAAACATTTTCAGATATACAAGGGCTAAGAAAATAATAATAATGCTACTTCCCACATAATCTTCAAAGTTATATAAAGAATTCTCACATGGGGACCAAAGTGAGGCCCAAACTTTACCTACACAATGACCATTTGTATACCTAACCCCTGCATAGTACCCCACAGCTTTAAAATAAAATTTAAAAAATCCTCCCTCAAAAATAAGAAAATTGTACCCTTTCAGGAAATAGGAGATCTAACAACCCAGGAAAAAGTGAAGAGAATCCCCAGAATGATAGAGAGAACAGCTTCCAGGATATTCACTGTACACCTGGATGACATTAACACATCGAGATTAAAGCAGGACAAGGGGCTCCAGGAGACGTTTCTACTAGAAAATTAAATTAATAAACTATTTGACATTTTGGAGCGTATTGAAAGGAGCTCAAACAACTGGAGACTTGTTAGGAAATTGATTATAAATACTTAGAAAATCAAGCAAAGAAACAAAGGGTAGCTATTAACTCCTAGAAAATAAAAAAGTTATGAAGGAAAGAAAGATAACTCATTGATCAGTTGTAAATAGCTAAATTCACCTCTTCCGGGGTAGGAAGTGGATAGATAATGTCATGAACTAAAAATCAAGAGGCAACTTAAAAATATGTTGCTTATTGATAAGGAGAAAAATACCCAAGGACTTAGCCAATTAAGGTTGAAATTAGTTGCCTCTGGGAACGGAGAAATGGGGAATGGAGGGAAGTGTGGGATTGCTGTTTATCACTACAAATCTTATCTATACAATGATTTGGTTCACTGCCTTGAGTCTTTGTAAAATTCTCCCTTTCAATTAGACTTCCTCTGGTCACTCAAATCCTTGTCTCCTTTCTTCCTTTTTTTCATAGAATTTACCACCTTCTGGCATACTCTGACATTTGCTTATTTATGATGTTTATTGCTTTTTATCTGTCTTTTTCTGCTAGAATGTCAACAGCACAGAGGCAGGGATCTTGTTTGTTCATTTGCCAATATAACCCAAGTGCCAAGAATAGTACTTGGAACATTGTAGGTGCTCAGTAAACATCTACTGAGTAAACGAATTTAATTTTTAAACTATGTGCATAGATAATGTAGATTTTTTTAAAGAAATACAGCATTCACCTCAAATTCTACCACAAAGCAAAAATCTTCGACTTAAAATAATGCTCAGAAAACTTGGTCTTCTATTAAGAAACATTATCATTAGTTTTCTCAGATTTCAAAAAAGAATACTATTTTCAATGCATCCCAAACGCCCAAACATAATACATGCTTACCTTTGTGAAGCACTAAAATGGTTGCCAAGCACTTGTAATAACAATGAGTAAGATTTACATAACACTTAAAAATAAATGGTGATTGTATAAAGGGTTGTAAGATATGAACTTATAAGGAAAAGAAGTTAAAATACATTTGAAGAGTAATCAAATATTTTTCAGTTAAATTATTATTTGTTAGTTTATACATGGTCTTATTTCAAGGATTTTAGGAAACCTATGAAAATGTAGAGACCATAACATTAAATTACATTTAAATTAAACTAAATTTACTTAAATTAATTAAGCTGATTACATTTCAATTAAGCAAAAGAAAATGGAAAATCAAAGATAGGACAAAGGGTAGCCAAGAAAATGATTTTAAATATGTATAATTATAGCCTGATTCAAATTTGCCTGTAAGCTCTATGTCTATTAGTATTAGATTCAGCTACAAGTAACAGAAACTCAACATATGGTAGGTTTAAATATGACAATAGATGAATTCATTTTTCTCACATACAACATTTCAGAGATGTGAAGTCTAGGACTAGTATGGAACTCAACTCCAGCTACTCCCCAGGAATACAGGCTCCTTCCAACTCACCCCTCCTAATGTGGGCCTTATTTCCATAGTTTACAATGCCAGCATTCCTATTCTGGGCAGCAGAATGGAAAAAGGTAGAAGAACCAAGTCACCTTCCAATTGTTTCCTAAGAAACATTACAATAAATTGCTACTGGATACTTCTAATTCCATCTCATCACCCAGAACTTAGTGACATGCCACTCCTAGCTACAAGAGAAGCTGGGAAATACAGTCATCATTCTGAGTAGACATGGGTCCTGCTAAAATACTCTAACACATGAAGGGGAGAATAGATCTGAGGGACAATGAGTGTGTCAGCCTCAGCTTCATAGCAACCAAAAGAAGAAAGGGAAAATGGTCAGGCACAAAATAATCGAGTTGGTAAAGATGAGCAATTGCTCAAGATGTGTCCAGCAGCTCTTGGTACAAAGATCAAAAGGGGATGATTCTGGAGGTCTTTGTACAAAAGAAAAAGTTTGAGAACTTCAACAATATTCTTATCACATTGATGTAACTCATTTTATAGAACAGCTTCTTATAACAACTCCCTTGCCTAAGCCTGCAGGTTCGAGACCAGCCTGGGAAACATGGTGAGATCTCCTCTCTACCATAAATCAAAACATTAGCTGGATGTGGTAGTCCACACCTGTAGTTCTGGCTACTTGGAAGAATTGCCTGAGCCCAGCAGGTCGACCTAGGGTGGCCATGAGTGTGTATGCCACTGCACTCCAGCCTGGGCAACAGAGTGAGACTCCAACTCAAAAAACAAAAAACAAAATAACTCCCAGTAGTAGAGTCACAGTTTAGAGAAAACTTGTCAGCAGAGATTTGATTTTCTGACTTCACTTAAACCATATTTTTAAAAATCATGATAAAAGCGTATTTTTTTGTGCTTCATCATGTGAGTATCCTGGCTTTATATAATATATACATATACATATTTTTTTGTTTCAGAATTAAAGGAAAATCTATTTACCTGCGTTTACAGAAAAGAAACCACTGCAATCACAGGGACTACCAGAGTATTTCAAGAAATGGTAGGTAGCTTTCTATTTAAGTCTTTACCAGTGTGTAACAACTGATTTTATTCCACTAATACCTCAAAGGTTGAGAATTAGATAACAAAAACCATGGAATAAAATGAACAGTCTTCCTTCCAACACCATTGCCATTTCTGAGAGACACGTTCTGTGCTTAGAGCCATTTTCCCACAACCAAAAAGAACAAAAACAAGATGCAGTGCAAGGGTACTCCAGGGGGTGCAGGTCAGTCACCCAACAATAAAGTTCTAGAAAGGCCAAGGTGCAGAATGTTTGAAGTTCAGGAAACAAGACCTAAAGGAGCATTAGCAGAGTGAGAGCTGAACAAAATCAAGGTTATTGCCAAAGCTATGCCCACCTTGATGGTGCAGAGTCTCCCACATTTTTGCAGGGGTTGGAGTTTTAAGTTTTACCTGTGTGTGTTTCAACCTTCCATGTTGGGCCCAGAATTTTGCCTCAAAATTTTGATGAAATTCCTGATTGATAAACCATGGGCTGGCTAATGCCTAATGAAATACCAAGTAAAGTTTTATGACACCATAATGCAGAGATGGCAAACAGTGTGTGTTTTGAAGTCACTCTGTATTCCTATGCCTGGGGAAGAGATCACTTATCAACCTTGGCACCATTGTCTGCTACACTCAGATTCTGCCTCAGCAGTTCTCGAAACACAGCATGTCTGACAATCATCATCAACAAATTAGACTTGGCACATGAAATTAAGCCTATTTGCCATCCCTGTGCCATCTCTAATTAACAAAAGATGTTGAGGAATCTTCCAAGCAGCACGAACTTTAACTAAATATGTGACCTACAAATAATGCATTTCTTATAGTAAATATACTACACAGAATAAATGTTCTACTCTTTGAAGAAGAATATAGACTTTTTACTAATAAAATAATAACTGCGATTTATTGAGTTCTTACCAAGGGCTAAGAACACTTTATGTATATTCCTGTTAATCATTTCAACAACAGACACAGTAAGGCAAGCATTATTAAATTTCATTACTGCTAAGATGCCATTGATTGTAATAGCTCTGGGGAGTGTTGAGGGAGGAAAAAGAAAGGAAAAATTACAATGTGCCCATCAATCTCAGCACTCAACCCACTACCAAAAGTGTTAAGATATATTTCTCAGAATTGAGGTATTATAATAATGTCCGCACTAGTACAGCTGAGGAAATAGAAGCATGGAGAAGCAGACAGCCTCATCCCCAGTCACAAAGATAGTAAGTTACAGAGCTGGAACAGCTACCCAGTTGTTTCACTGTACTCAGATACTGACAGAGATGACACAGTTGTTTGTCTATCGACCAAAATAGTCTACAGAAAGAGACCAGCCAGCTAGGTGTGGTGGTTCATGCCTATAATCCCAGCACTTTGGGAGGCAGAGGTGAGAGGATTGTCTGAGCTCAGGGGTTTGAGACCAGCCTGAGCAACATAGTGAGACCTTGTGCCTACAATAAATAAATAAATAAATAAATAAATAAATAAATAAATAAATAAATAAATAATTAGCTGGGCATAGTGGTGCATGCCTGTGGTTCCTGCTACTTGGAAGGCTGAGGTGGAAGGATTGCCTGAGCCCAGCAGGTTAAGGCTGTGGTGGCTTTGAGCATGCCATTACACTCCAGCCTGGGCAACAGAGTGAGACTCCAACTCAAAAATAAAAAAAGAGAGAGAGAGGCAAGCCTCACCTCTCTGCATATGAACACAACTGATGGTCAATGGACAGTTACAATGGAAACTGGTTATGACTCGTTACAAACACAAAGCAAACATCAGTTCTCTGGCGGCACTTTCTCTTTTCTTTAGTGAGATATTCAAATGCCCTCACCACTGTCAAACAACCTCTGTTGATGCAGACTGTAAAACCAACAAACCAACAAACACAAAAACTCATCTGTGTAGAATATTATGCAGCTATAGAAAAGTATGACTACAAGTCAAATATATTTTTATTTGGAAAGACAAAACACTGTCAAAAGAAAAATCAGGGTATAAATTTGAATCATATAGTTGAAATTCTACTATATATTTTAAAGAAAAGAAAAGGCAGCTATATATTAGAAAGATAAGTAGAAAATATAACAAAATCATTATGTTTGGTAAATTATGAGTAATTCCTTTTTTTCTACTTTTCTATTTTCCAAATATTTTATTTTTATTTACAAATAACCTTTTTAAAAAAAAAGGTGGTACAGTGGCTCACACCTGTAATCCCAGCACTCTGGGACGCTGAGGCGAGAGGATTGCTTGAACCCAGGAGTTACAGACCAGCTGGATAACATAGCAAGACCTCATCTTTACAAAAAAATCAAAAATCAAAAATAATTAGCTGGTCATGGTGGCGCATGTCTGTAGTCCCAGCTCCTCAGGAGGCTGAAGCAGAAGGTTCACCTGAGTCCAAGAAGTGGAGGCTGCGGTGAGCTATGGTTGCACCACTGCACTCCAACCTGGGTGACAGAATGAGACTCCAACTCAAAAAAAAAAAAAAGTCCCTAGACAGAGACCGAGTCTAGAAATCACAGTAAAGGGTTTGCCCAAAGTTCCATGGCCAAATGTACCAGGTTAGGGCAGGATCATGAGAATAGCATTCTGCCAGAAATGCAGACTATAAACTGTTCTCTGTTCATGGGGCTCCAATTGAGCCTTTCTCTTTCACAAGACCCAGACATGCCAATTCAACATCATTTTGATACCTACAAGAAATGCAGCAATCTTTTATACAATCATAAAGACAAGATTAAGATACTCCAAAAAGTACCTAGGACACTTGATAGTAGGTGGTTGTCTTTTTGTGAACTGCTGTCTTGACAACATTCCTTTAAAATTTAGATTGTAGAAACAAAAGGCGGGAAGGAGACAGAAGGAAAGCCTAATCATGAAAAAAAACACGTGTGTCAAAATTTGATTGAAATCTGTGGCTTCTGTAAGCCTTTGTCTAATGAATAGATGCCAGGGAAGGAGGAGGCAGTGCCTTCCTTTTTTTGAATTTGCATACCTTAGAAATGTATAAAACATATATTTTTTCTAGTATTGCTTCTTTGAAGATGTTTCTTGAATGCAATTCTAAAAGAATTTTTTTTAGTCTTTCAGTTACTCATTATTTAATGTTCTGGTCTTAGTCCCCAGCCCCTCTTCCTATTTTCTGTTGCATTTCCTTGCGATGGATTTTCTTTTGATATTATGCAGCATGTAACCTGACTACCCACGCCAAGTTATTTCAATTACTCCCTAAGGTTTTTATTAGACATAGGAAAAGTCAGCTTTCACATCCTGCATATTTATGGGGCTACACTTATTTTTCAGAACCAGCAAGAGAGAAAGAGGAAAAAAAGGGGAAAAGAGTTGAATGGAATATTAAAGTGTTTTTAAAAAATTGTATGGTAGGAATTAAAGAAACAGCTCTTGTTTTCATCTTGATCCTTATGTAAGAGATCTCAAAAATTTTGTATACATATCTTTATCAAGAACCACTGTCAGTAATTATAATGTGCTTTAAAATGAAAAATGAATAAGTCATCTTTAATTCAGGAAATACTTCTCCGGTGGGAGGGTTAGAAACAGCGAGGTGTCTGCCTAGTGTTCTTACAATCAGCTGAGGAGAAGGCTTGCAGTGGCTTTGAGAGCTTCCAGCATGCCAGAGCGGCCCAGGGTGGGAGGCAGGCAAACCCTGAAGGGGAGCGTGCTGAAACACTGTGGAGTTGGTGCGCTCCTCATAGCACGTCACGTGAACTCTCGAAGATAGAAAGTGAGGCCCAGAGAGGGCCTCCCCTCCTTGATGCCTCATGAAATCTTCCTCTTTCCTTGGTGGCTAAAGTAATTGGTCTTGAATTTTGGCCCTGGAATTGGTGTGTGACCTTGGGCCAATCATTTCATCCCTCTTGCCTATTTCTGCATCTACAAAATTAGGGTCATGGTTCAAGGAGCACAATTGCCAGGGTGACCCAGATCTCATTCTGGGCTGCCCAGACAACAGGCCAGCTTGAGTGGCCATCTTACCTTGTCTTCCTGGGGAAGAGGCTGCAGTTAAGTGAGATGAGGTTGTGCAGAGAGTAGCTGCCTTCTAATCCTTTGCAAACCCAGTTTTGCTCCACTGAAGCCAGTTCCTTAAACCATGCCACATGACATTGTAGAATTCATCACAAAACCTGGCACGTGATTGATCCAGATGGGGCCTTGTACAACAGGGATGGTAATAGCACATGCCTGAACTTCACAGGGATGCTGAAGTTTAAATGAAAAGATACAGGGCTTCCTCAATGTCTATCATTGGGCATCACTGAGATAATATTTGCTAACTCTGCCTACCATCTCTATTATTATTCACTCAAGATTTTAAAAAATTGGTCACTTTTTCATATCAAGAGGTGTTTTTGTTGTTATTAGCAATAGCTTTGTTTTTAATTGCTACCTAATAGATGTACATATCTTTGAAGTACCCATGATAATTTGATACATTCATATAATCAAATCAGAGTCATTGGGATACCCATCACCTTAAATATTTATCTTTTTCTTATGCTAGGAACATTCCAGTTATTCTCTTCTATCTATTTTGAAATGTACAAAATCTATTTTGAAATGTTAATGATAGTTACCCTACTGGTCTATAGAACACCAGGTCATATTTCTTCTAACTCTATATTTGTACCCATTAATCAATGTCAAAAGTTTTTAAAAGAAGAAAATGATTTGAATGAATAGAAATAAATGTAGAAGTACCATGTCAATGATAGGAAGACTGCAGCTCCCAGAGTCAGAGGGCAGGAGAAGGGCACCTGGCATTCATTGGGTGTCCAACAGTAGCAGGCAGGAGGGCAACTGGGGGGTAGGGGAAGTTGGACAGACCTAGAATATTTGGTAGAAGGAAGGGGCTCCTGCTAGGAAGAGAGAAGACTAGGTTAGGGGTAGGAGTGGGAAGTGACAGAAACTGACAGGGAAGCTGGGGCAAGGGATAGAGAAGTGAGGGACACAGCTGAGGGAGCCCTGGGGGAAGGGAGATGGCTGCACCCTGAGATTAGTCTCAGGACTCTACACAGGGAGGAATCAGAGGACAAGGGCAGAGATAAAGGAGGTTAAAAAAAAATGTGCTAAGGGCCAGATAGCCAAAGAACCCCGAAGATGGTGGGATTAAGGACTGGAGGGGTTAAAGAGCAGCCCTGGCTGATCGAGCTGGGAGATCTAGAATGTGCTGGGCACAGAGATTTAGGATAAAGAAGCAGACAAGGGGTTTCAACCTCTCTCCAGCAAAGATGTCCACACCTCACAGGTTAGACCATCAGTGTGGCAGTGCCAGTCAGCATTTAGCTGGGGAAGCTGGCAGGGCAAATGACCCCAAAACTGCCTCAGTGGGATACATATTCCACACTTTGAGACCTGGGCATTAATCCTCAGGGCCGCATGTTCAGTGAGGACTCAGTAAATGTTAGACCTGACTCATCTCTCGCTGTCCTTGCCTGACCTCACGCCCCCTCATTCCCACGCCCAGCAGAATGGGCCAACTTCTTCACCCACCCCATCACACCAGTCCTTTGTTCACGCCTCTTTTGCTGTACTTTTTTTTTAGTTTGTGGTTGAGTTACTCAGTCTAAGTCTGACTTCCAGTTTGACTGGGGACAGGAGCCACACGAGGTTGATATTGGTATTCCCAGCACCAACCTGAATATTGCTGCAAATACGAGGGACTTGTCCATCCGACATAATGTTTTAACCTAAATAACTCTCAGGAGTCAAGTTTAACCTCTGATGAGAACTAAAGTATAGACAGGAATCCCTCGCCAACCTGAACACCTCCATGGTGGGAAAATACTATAATTGGCGAGACCGTGCTTCATTTAAAACAAAGGGTAAGGCCAGACACAGTGACTCACGCCTGTAATCCCAGCATGTTAGGAGTGAGGTGGGTGGATTGCTTGAGTCTGGGAGTTTGAGATCAGCCTGGGCAACATAACGAGACCTCATCTTGGCAAAAAATTTAAAAATTAGCCAGGTATGGTGGTGCATGCCTGTAGTACTAGCTAGTCAGGAGGCTGAGGCAAGAGGATTGCTTGAAGTCAGGAGTTTGAGGCTACAGTGAACCATGATTGTGGTACTACACTCCAGTCTGGGAGATAGAACAAGACCTCCAACTAAACACACACACAAACACACACACACACACACACACACACACACACACACACACACCACAACAAAACAAAACCCAAAAAGTAAGAACCACTATGAGATATCATATCACACCTGTTAGGATGGCCATTATCAAACAAACAAACAAAACATAAGACAGTAAGCATTGATGAGAATGTAGAGAAACTGGAACCCTTGGGCACTGTTGGCAGGAATGTAAAGTAGTACAATCCCTATGGAAAACAATATGGTGATTGCTCAAAAAATTAAAAATTGGCCACCATGTGATCCAGCAATCACATTTCTGATATTTATCCAAAAGAATTGAGAATAGGATGTCAAAGAGGTATTTGCACTCCTGTGTTCATTGAAGCATTATGCACAATAGCCAAAAGTTGGAAATAAGCTCAATGTTCATCAACAGGTGAACTGATTAAAACAATGTAGTATATATACACATTGTATATATACAATGGAATACTATTTGGCCTAAAAAAATGAAGAAGGAAATTCTGTCTTATGCAACAACATGGATAAATCTTGAGACCATTAGACTAAATGAAATGAACTGATCACAGAAAGACAAATACTGTGTGATTCCACTTATATGAGTTATCTCCTAAAGTGATCAAACTCACAGAAGCACAGATTAGAATAGTGGCTGCCAGGGACTGCGGGAATGGGTGACGGAGAATGGAAAGTTGCCATTCAATGGGCATACTATTTCACTTACGAAAGATGAGTAAGTTCTAGATAGCTGCTGTGTAACTTTGTGCCTATAGTTAACAGTACTGTATTGTGCACTAAAAGGGTAATTCTTATGCTAAGTGTTCTTACCACAATAAAATATAAAAATAAATAGATAAAAGACAAAAATAAAAGGAAGAGTAGAAGAAAAACAAATGTTAAAATGATATACAATATATATTTTTAAGTAACTTGAAATCTATAAGACATCTACTTCCAAAGTAAACAAGACTCGTCTGTGTTTAAAGCCAATCAAACAAACCGAAGTCTTGAATCTGCATCACTGCCACACACAGCCTGCATGGGAGGAGGCACTGACAGGCTTATGGGATGCGCACAGGCCCTCTTTATAGTCTCCAAACAAGACTTTACTAGTTTGGAATATAACGTCTTTTTCACTGGCAGCCTGCCCCATTTTGTTTTTGCAAGTTTAGCAAAACCTTTGTGTAAACACCTGTTTGGGATTGGTTTGTTTTCAGAAATCCAAAAAGTGCCTAATGGTGTGTTTTTCCAGGACAACCTCCTATCTGTACAGTGAAAGCCCCCCCCGACCCTGCCCCATTCTCTGTGCACCCAGTTACACACAGAGCAGGGAGCCAGAGATGCACTGGAAGTATCTAGATATGAAAAATGGAGACTATTAACACTTTGCTGAAGTGCATGTGTATGCAACCTCACCTGGCCATCCCCGCCCCTCACCCGCTTGCTGCAAACCACATTCGGTCTGGAACCTCTTAGGTTGTCTGCCCATCCCCACCCTTCAACTCCACACTCTGAAAAAAATTATCTGAACAACTGCTATCAGTGGGAAGGCTCCTTAATCTTACACTTCAATCTGCATAACAAACCTTACTAAACAATTCCTGTTACCATTTGTTTCTTGGCCACCTTCCCAGTAACTAGTCTCCAACCTCCACTCAGAAGCCCAAACTCCTATATTTTGATCTAAGATGGTATATAAGCCCAAGTTCTAACTACCTCTAGTGTTATTCATCCCTGGGTGCTCCCATGTATACACATGCAATGCACATATTAATAAACTTCAATTATTTTATCTTGTGAATCTATCTTTGGTCAGTCTAATGAATGGGGCCCCAGCTGGAGAACCTCAGCTGAATAAAGGAAAAAAAATTGTTTTCCTCTCCTAGTGTCGAGCAGAAGAAGAGAAGCTGCCTCTGGGAGATGTTCTAACAAGAGTAGACACAAGAGTGCAGTCCATCCTGCTGTTAGACTTAAAGAAACCTGACAGAAAGGATTTTGCATCCTCAATAAGCAAGAGAACTGTCAAAGGATCTTGCCCTGAGCAAAGGAATACCACTATTCAAGCCTTACTGCAAGCTAGAAAGAACAGGTTGTTGATCTTTAAGGCCTTGGACAGTTCACCCAGGAATATTGCCACAGATCACTGATCAGAGTCCAACCCTCCATGGCCATCCAATAGTAGGATAGGTGAATTTAGCTGGTAAGTTATTTGAGGTTGCTATTATCATTACGTTTATAGACTTTAGCTAATACTAAGTACCGTCTCTAAGCCATACACTATGCAAAGTACTTTACACATTCTGTTCCTATTTAGTCCACAAAACAACTCCATTATAAGATGAAGAAACTGAGGCTCAGAAAGGTTAAATAATTTGCCCAAGGTCCATTAGTTTGTCAGTGGTAGACCTTAAACTGTGTCTGTCTCATACTGAAGGCTATGCTTTCAACCATGCCATACTGTCTTACATTTGAATTGTCTTCTTGAAGTCACCATCTTGCTGCCTTGGACAACTCATGCCTGACATGGAGTCAGCTGAATGTCAGAATTAAATACCTTAACCCAGCATTCTGTCATTCCTCTTTGTTGAAAGTGGCCTCCTTGAAAAAAGATAGAAACAAGAAAAGGGTAAAAGAAGGATGAAGAGACAAACTGTGAATGAGTATTAATCCAGGCTCAGCTAAGTTCAGTTAGACATCAAAGGACCTATTATTTTTATTACACTCCCTCCCTGCCATGATCCCTATTCTGAAACAAAATAGGTTTTATGCCTTTAGCTAACTAACTGAGCTTCTGCTATTGTATTATTGTCAAAAATTGCATAACCTGAATTTAATCATAAGGAAGCATAGTACGAACTCAAATTGAGGAACATTTTTCAAAAAAGGGGAAAAAAGTTCAGTACTATTCAAAAGAGTCAAGGTCATGAAAGACAAAGGAAGACTAAACAATTAGTGTGGATTAAAGGACACTAAAGAGACGTGTTAGTTGAATACAGTATATGATCCTAAATTAGATCCTAAACCAAAAAACAGTCATGGCGGAATAGCTGGTGATGTTTAAATAAGGTCTATAGATTAAGCAATGGCATTATACCAATGTTAATTTCTTGATTTTGATTATCATACTATGATTATCAACGATGCTCACATTAGGGAATCTGAGTGAAGGGTTTGTACAAATCCTTTGTTCTATTTTCGAAGCTTTTTTGGAAATTATTTTAAAATGTAAAAGCCACAGAGGAGAGTATTGGAAAGAAGCAAAGAAGTTGAAAAAGGCCCTCTGTAATATTTTGGTGAGCCCAACTACTGGGTTGAATATTTGGTCTCAGTGCAAAACCTTGAAAGAACATGACAAGAATTATTGATAACAAAACAACGGGGATATTTCTGCTTGGAGAACCTTGATACAGTATGGTCACAGTAATAGAGACAGATTTTAGTACCAATTTTGGGATGCCTCCACTAAAAGGCACATGCTTATAGACACACTCAATGTCTACAGGCATCAAAACCTGCTCTTTCTCCTAAAAACCAAATGCATCTCTAAGATAAAGTGCTTAATTATAATAAAAACATAAAAGAGAAACATTTCAACATGATATATCTCATATAGAGGGACACAAGTCACTCATATTATTTATTAATTTACTTCTTTATTATTCTTATTTTTAATACTTGGGGTCTTGAAATTCAAAGGAGACATTCTGATCCAAGTAGGGCTGTTTCTTAGGACTTAATCCATGCATCCTTTCCTGGATTCTTGTTCTATGCAACCCTTCCAGGAGCAGCGCATGACAGTGATTGTAACATGAAGAGTGTATGCTTTTGATCCTTCTGTTTTGTCAAGACTTTTATCCTGTGCTACTTGAATCAGCATGCCTGCAGAGGGAAAATTCAGAAGCAAATATCTTACATGTTTTTAATGTAATTGTCAATGGTCAGGGCTCCTGAAGTCCCAGGATCTCCTTTCAATAGATCTCTTTTGTTTAGGGCTTTAGATAAAGGAAATCGGGGGGGGGGGGGGGAAGCTTTCTGCTACTTGTATTGATAGCTTAAATGAATGTGCCATTTCTCTCAGCTTCAAAACATCCTGGGATGTGCCTTTTACCTCTGTTCTCTTTCACTTTCTTTCTGTTATTTTCTATTTGATTTTGCCCCCCACTCTCCTATCCTCCTTCCTCTCCAATATCGGTGCTAGAAATAGGAAGATGAGCAAGGCAAAGGCCTTGCTATCAAGGAGATTATAACCAAATGAGAGAGACAAAAAAGAAAACAATTGTGGTTCTGATAAAAAGGCACTAAAATAAAAGTAGGTTGAGGCCTCTGGAGGTAAGAGGCCTGGAGAAGTAGAGGAAGACTTTACAGAGAAGTTAAAGTTTGAGAAGAGAGCCCTGTAGAAATAAACAGGAATCTAAAAAGTACAGGGAGACGGTGGCCCAAGGCTGGGAGGTTCTGACAGCAAAACCTCTCTGAGGAAGAGGGAGCAAGAAGTTCAACATGGCTGAAGGATATTGGTGGGGCTGTGTCATTTTGACACAATGGGGAGGCTACTACATTCTTTTTAAAATGTATGTTTTAGGGAATCATTTAGCTGAAACTCAGAACTACACTTGTGAATTTGAAAGCATTTTCAGTAGTAAAAACACCATCAGAAACTGTCACAACAATTATTAAGTGCCTACTATTTTGAGCTCAGGGTCAGTATATTAGTCTGAATGTTTCTGCTTATTGCAAGCAAATGTTTTTTAGAGAAAAGAAGGAATTTAAATTTCACATGATGGAATTTGATTTTAGACACAATAAAGCGAACACATCCTACCCTGTCTCTCCCACTGAAAACAGCTATAAAACTGGGACAGAACTTATGGAACCATTTTGAAAGATTCTGGAAAATAAGTAGCAAATCAATTGGAGAAGAAACCCAGAATTTGGATTACCACCAAACTAGCACTGAGGTTAGCATTTTGTTGCCCTCTGGTATCTCCCAACTTGAACTCAAGACAGCCCAAAATCCAGAAGTAGACAGTGATACAGAGAGAGATCACTTCAGAAGAAACCCTCTAGCTCTCCCTCTAGACATGAGAGTCTTCTGGATGTGACAGCAGCAACAGTGGGGACACACAGTGCTTAAAATTCCAAGGGGGTTGGGAGAGACTGCCTATTCACTGAAAGAGTTGTGGTCACAGGAGAATGGAACAAACTCCCCCTGTCTTTTTTCTTACTCCTACTTTTTTCTTACTCTCATCACCCAGTCCCACCATGAATAAATTTGTAGGAAGAGTAAAGCCAAGTGGAGGCAGCTAAAGCCCCCAATTTCTGACTGGAGTTCCAAAGGGGGAGCCCAGGGAGTCAGAAAGTTTTAAGGAGATTATAAAGAAGAAGGATCTTCAGAAAGCAATTCCATACAGTTGTTTCTGAACTACTGGGCTCACCCCTGAACTGCACATGCAAGACTCTTATCCTAAATAGCATATTTACTTTGAGAACTGAACTTAGAGGTAGACTACTGTCCAGGTTCTAGAATGAACACTCAGTGGCACACACTATGAGACAAAACAATACTGCAAAGTCTCTGAAAATGGAACTGACATTGAAATCACAACCCTCACAGAAGTCTGGTTAGATCTTTCCAAGTAAACCTAATAGGGTTGATTGCCTACTAATAAAAAAATCACATATTCATAGTATTTGAATAAGACTTGGAGTCTTACAATATTATATCCCAAATGAGCAGGATAAAATCCAAAATTATTCAACATAGGAAGAACCAGAAAAATCTGAACTCACATGGGAAAAGAAAATTAACAAATGTCAAGGCCAAAATGATACAGATATTGGAACTATCTTACAAACACTTTAAAGCAGCAGTTATCACATGCAAAAATATAGACAAAAAATAGAGTAGGTAAGTTGAAATAGAATACTAAAATATTTTCAGCTAAACTTAAAAAAAGGCAGAAAAGATGAGTGAACAGAACAAAACAGAGGAAAAAAACAAAACAAATAGTGGAATAAATTTAATATTAATATATTAATAATTATATTAATGCAAATGGCCTAAATACATCAATTAAAAGACAACGACTATCCAAATAGATTTAAAATAATGACTCAATTCAATGCTGTCTACAAGAAACTTACTTCTACTATAATGATATATTTATTTGAGTTTAAAATAAAATAATTTAAAAAGATGTATCAAGCCAACAAAATAAGCTGTGACTTATATTAATATCAGACAAAGTAAACTTCAGAGCAAAGAAGATTACTAGCAGCAGAGAGGGACATTATATAACAATAAATAGTCTAATCCACCAAAAAAAACCCTACATGTGTACATATTTAGCAACAGAGCTTCAAAATATATGACAAAAATTGACAGAGCTGAAAGGAGAAATAAACACAACTACAATTAGAGTTGGAGATTTCAGGACTTCTATATTAGTAATCTGTAGAACTAGGAATCAAATAACTAGTAAAATATAGGACTATCAACCACCTGGATCTAATTGACATTTATAGAACATATCACCCAACAACAAGCGAATCACATTCTTTTCAAATGCACATGCAACATCCACCAAGGTAGAATGTACCCTGAGTCATAATATAAACCTGAATGCATTTAAAATATTGAAAGAATGTTCTCTCACTACGCTGAAATTAAACTAGACCTCAAGTACAGAAAATTATAGAAAATCTTCAATCATTTAAAAACGAAGCAACACATATTAATGGATCTAAGAGGAAGTATCAAAGAAACTTAGAAATATTTTTTATTTCAAATAATTTATTATATAGGTAATATTACCTTTTCATTAAAGAAATGAGAAAAATCTTGAAAATCCTGGGAGAAAACATTATATTTTCAGTATTTTGTCTATCACTATACATATTGTTTCTTATTATATAATTTTAGTCTTATTGGATATTCAGTTTTGTATTCACTAATATTTATTCATGGTTATTTTTCATAATATTTCTATAAAATGTTATTTTATTTGTGTTAAATTTTATTTTATTATGGAGATGTGGGGTACAAGTGAGGATTAACTACATAAGTAGGCTGTATGCAGTTGAAGTTTGGGCTTCTAACTGGCTCACACGCCCCTTGGTATAGGACCAAGAACCCTTTGTGTTGTCATGTCCCTCCCACCATCTTTCCTCCATCCCTCCCCTAGCAGTCCCCAGAAACTGCTGATCGCTCCCTTGTGCTAATGTAATTAATATTCAGGGCCCACTTATGAGTAAGAATATGCAGTATTCAGCTCTTTATTTCTGTGATCGATCACTTCGTATGACGTCCTCCAACTCCATCCAATTTGCTGCGAAGTCCATGATTTTGTTCTTCTTTATGGCTGTGTAATACTCTATCATGTATATGTACATTTTCTTTACCCAGTCTACTTTCAATGGGCAGTGAGGTTGGTTCCATGTTTTTGCTATTTTGAATAGCGCAGCAATAAACATGTGTGTGCAGATGTCCTTTTTGTAGAACGATTTATGTTCCTCTGGGTATATTCCCAGGAGAGGGATTGCTGGATCATATGAAAGGTCAATTTTTAGGAACTAAAAATATTTTAGAAATATTTTTAACTGAATAAAAAATGAAAATACAAAATTTGTGGAATACAACTAAATCTGTGCTTAAAAATAAATCTATAGCATTAAGAAGGAAATAAAGGTCTCAAGCCAATAATCTAAAGTTCTACCTCAAGAAACTAGAAAAATAAATAAATCCATAGCAAGCAGAATGAAGGAGATAATAAAGACAAGAACAGAAATCAGTAAAATTAAAAACAAAAAACAATAGAGAAAATCCATGAAACCAAAATCTAGTCCTTTGGGGGGAAAATGCAATTGATAAACCTCAAGGCTAACAACAAAACAACCCAGATTACCAATATCAGAAATGAGTGAAAAGAAATCACTACAGATCTCACAGACATTAAAATGATAATAAAGGAATCCTATAATACATAGAGATCTCATAAACTATTTTAAATAGTTTTAATATTATTCTATTGGTAGTGAGACTTCCTTGGAGGTATTTAAGCAAAAACAGACACAATATTTACATGTTGGTAAGATCTCTGGAGAGATGTGTAGAAACTGGAAGAAACTGGTTTCTTGGAGACTATTTAACAGTCATACAAGAGTCCATTCTAAAATGAGGAAGACCTAATCTAAGGCAGTGGTAATGAAAAATAATATCTCCTGTCAATAAAGACTTATCAAAAAGTAGAATCAAGCCGGGCTCGGTGGCTCAGCCTGCAATCCCGCGCCTTTGGGAGGCTGAGGTGAGTGGATTGCCTGAGCCCGCGGGTTCGGGACCCACCTGGGCAGGCAAGACCTCATCTCTACAATAAATCAAAAAACTAGCCGGGCGTGGTAGCGCACGCCTGTGGTTCCGGCTACTAGAAAGGCTGAGGCGGAGGGATCGCTGGAGCCCAGCAGGTCGAGGCTGCGGTGGCCGGGAGCGGCCACTGCACTCCAGTCTGGGCGACAGAGTGAGACTCCAACCCCCCCCAAAAAAAGTAGAATCAAGTGAACTTCATGACCAATTGTCTAATGGAGGCAAGATAAAATGAGGAGCAAAGAATGATGGCACTATGTCTCATTTAGAAAATGGGCAGGTTGTTGTGCACTAACCCAAATAAGGAATGGAGGAGAAGGAGCTTTTTTGGGGGTGGGGAAGATGAAGTTCAGTTTTCATCATGTTCTATTTGAGGTATCTGAGGAACATCTTTGTAGAGATGTTCTATAGACATTTGGAAGCATGGGTCTAGGCTCAAGGAAAAGATTTGGGCTCAGATGAAATATTGGAAACCATGAGCATAAAGACTGTGGTTGAAATCCTAAGTTGTATGACTTGACCCAGGAATAATGTTTAGACGAAAAAAATACAGCCAAAAGTAAGACTCTTGTGTCTGAAAAAAAGAAGAGACATGAAGGCAAATTAAAAGAATAGTGTTTGGTCGGAGAGTTAAGAAGAGAACAAGAAAAGCATAATGCCATCAAAAGTCATCAAAAAAGAATGGTTCACAAATGCAGGAAATAGTCATCAGTGTTCCTCTCTTCTCTACTTTCTTTTCTAAACCATTACCAAATAATGTCATCTAATGAGAACCTGTTGTGAGCCAAGTGCTTTAGGAAACATTCTTACTTTCAAGAAACTTATTGTCATAAACACATGAAATAAGCAAACAACAAAGGCCTTACACAACAAAACACCAAATAGAATATAATCAAAGCCCAAAGGCATAGATAAAACAATAAGTACTATGTATAGGGAAGAAAGGGAGATACTTAGTGTTTAGTTATACAAACCGGAAACCTCTTCATGGGGAAAATGAGACATGAGAAGGGCTGAGTGAGATGTGAAAGAGAAGAGAGAGAGAGTAAAGGGGGTCTTGCCTCAATCATCCTGATTCCCTACCAGCATCTGTACAGATGCACATAGAGAGAGACAGAAAAAAAATCTCTCTTGTCAGAAAGTTCAACCTGAGAAAGGTGGCTGAAAAAAAATAGGAAGGAAGGGAAGGAGAAATAGCGGGAGGGAGTCACAGAATTAATTACCCAGTTCTGTTGCTTTTTTTATTTTGAGCCAAACAAACACAAATTTTAAATTTCTGTTAATTATTTTAATTTTAATTTTTAAAATGATGAGTGTTATCTATTATAATCTATAAACAAAAATTTTAGGGGAAAAATGTTAACCTATTTAAAATCAGCTGATTTGGCCAGGCTCAGTGGCTCAGCCTGTAATCCTGCGCCTTTGGGAGGCTGAGGTGAGTGGATTGCCTGAGCCCATGGGTTCGAGACCTGCCTGGGCAGGCGAGACCTCATCTCGACAATAAAATCAAAAAATTAGCAGGGCATGGTAGCGCGCACCTGTAATTCCAGCTACTTGGAAGGCTGAGGCGGAAGGATCACCGGAGCCCAGCAGGTAAAGGCTGCGGTGGCCGGGAGCGGCCACTGCACTCCAGTCTGGGCGACAGAGTGAGGCTCCAACTCAAAAAAAAAAAAATCAGCTGATTTTGTGTCACTCTGTAGATGAGGGGGTTCAACTGTGCAAATATAAGCCACAGCTTTGTTTGGTTTGGCACAAGAAACATGTTCCAAAAATCACTGGATTAGTTGCCAATATCTAGTAATTGGAAGGTTTCACATAAAGTCCCCGATTTCCAACTTCCGTTGTGAAAACAAAAGATTTGACGACATCGCCCCCCCATTCTGAATGGTACAAATTCGTGAGAGCCAAGGAGCAGCCATGATTTCTAGATTGGGATCATCCTATTCTTCTCCTACCCTGCCCTGCAGGTGTCTGAGCTTGCGATCTCAGGTCCAGACCATTTTCTCAAGGCCATTTCATGGTTTGCTTGGGTGGATTTGTGGTCGATAAACCAAAATGCACCTCCTAGGCCTTTTCATGGATTCTCATATAAGAATACAATTCACAGATACTCATATAAAAACCAGATGATATAATTCACAGATTCTCTATAAGAACTAAAATAACCTATTGGCAATTATTATTAATGTTTAATAGTAATCGACAGTACAATTATTAAATTACTCTCTGAGATGGATCACTAGTTGAGATGCTGTTTACTTACTAGCTATAAGACCTTGAGAAAGTCACTCTCCCTCGCTGGGCCACATCTGTAAAATGGGCTGCATGAGCAAATGTTCTTAAGATCCCACTCAGGACTGATGTGCACAATGTCTGCGACTCTAAGGAGTGCCAAGAGTTGCAAAACTAATGATGCCCCTCACCTGGTGGCCATATATATCTGTAGCATTTACAAATGTGAGTTATTTAACCATAATTGGTTAAAAGTCGTGTCTTTTTCTGTTCTAGCTTCCCAATAATGTCAGATCTTGTGTTATGTTTTGTGTTCTTTTCCTTAAAGAGAAGCCTCCAAATTCTATAAGCTTCAGAATTCACAAAGCCTGGATCTGCCCCTGTCCAATACAGATAATCATAACAACCATAACATGAACCTAGAGATTTGCTTCTGAGCAGTGTGCAAAAAGCATCAGCTATTTTGTTGGAAATTAATTAACAAGTTCTTATCTTAGGGCCTCAGGAAAGAAAACACTTGCTTTTTCTTTCAGGATTCAGGGCTTCTCTGAATTCCTAACACTTTGTGTTCATTGCTTGTTTAATAAATATAAGCTTCATAAGAACAAGATCATGTTTTTTATATTTGCTGGTGTGTTCGCAGCACCTGTTACAATGTCTGGCACATAGTAAGTACAGTAGTTCCTCCTTATCCACGGTTTCATTTGCTGAGTTTTCGTTACCCGAATCAATCACAGTCCAAAAATATTAAAAGGAAAATTCCCAAAATAAGTGATTTAGAAGCTTTAAATTGTGCACTGTTCTGAGAAGCATGATGAGATATTTTGCCATCCTGCTCCGTTCATCCTGGGCCACGAATCATCCTTCCATCTGGCATATTCACACTGTAGACACTCCCCACCTGTTAGTCACTCAGTAGCCATCTTGATTATCAGATTCTGCTGTCACAGAATTGCAGCACTGTGTTCAGGTATCCCTTGTTTTACTTAGTTGTTCTATTTTATTAGTATTAATTGTTTATCTCATTCTGTGCCCAATTTGTAAATTAAACTTCACCGTAGTTATGTATGTATAAGAAAAAACATAGTATATATAGACTTTGATACTATCAAGGTTTCAGGCATTCACTGTAGGTTTTGAAACGTATCCCCTGAGGACAAGTGAGGGGATACTGTACTTCATGAATGTTGCCAAACCAATGAATTATTTGGTTAATACAAACTTATTAGATATGTTTACATACACCCCATCTTTTATCATGAAGAGTTTGAGACTTAATGCCTACTGTGGGCCAAGCATTAAAAGTTACAGGCTCAGTCAGAAGACCATTAAAGTGGTCTTATCAGTTGATCTGAATGTGCAGAATGTGAGGTACTTGCCTCTGTGGTCAACATGACCTAGTAGTGGAAATGCAAGCTGAAACTAATTTATGGAGGGATAACCAATGATGAAATCATAGGAAACGCTTCTCTTCTCGAAGTGCACTCTGCCTTATTTAAAAGAGACTGAATGAGTCAGAGTTCATACTTTAAAGGCCTGTATGGACCTTTTCTTTCCTTAATTGGGGGCAAATGGTTTCTCCATTTGACTACCTTGAGCAATAAATAATCTGCCCCATTTCAAGGATAAGTTTTTTCCACTTCTCTGAACCATGATGGTAGAGATCAGACTATGGACTTCTTAAGGGAAATACCAGGCCTTCCAATGCTTCTCTTGTTTTGCTGCATCCCACAGGCAAGGAGTGATTTACTTCCTGCTCACATCTTCCAGTTCCAGTTGCTGCAGCTGGTTTTTTGGGAGTTTTGTTGTTGTTTTTTTGTTTTGTTTTGTTTTTTCTCTAACTGTAGTAGCAGCAGCAACAAAATCAGCAACTGGGGAGAAGCTTACATGCAGGAGGGTAAAGACAAGAGAGACTAGGAAGGAAAGAGACACAAAATGTTGATGAGTCTGGCAAAAGGATCATAGAACAATAGGAAAGGGAATCTGAGAGGAAGAGTGATATGGGAATCGCATCAACTAATTACACATTCTCATAAAACTGAGATTTCCAAAAGGAAATAGACATAGCGGAAAGTGTACGAACTTTGAAGCAGAGAATTCTGTGCTTGTAGTATGGATCCCCACAAGAAAAAATAGACATTTGGGTAAAGAAGAACAGGCAATTCTTGACTCCTCGCATGGCTATACGTGATTGCTTTTTAAAAATTAGCCACAATCAGTTGCTATTGGTCTGCCATCCTTGTCCTGAGCAGCAAAGAGACATCAGAGGTGTGGGTGCGGGGAGGGGCTGTCCATGTGGCATGCTGTGATAGGTTTCCATTTTCATTTTCCTCAAACTCAGTGGGTAGTCTGCACCTCAAATTCCCAGCTGTTCTCTGAATAATGAGGAAACTTATTGCTCTGACCTGGTCCTTTATTTCCCCCCCACTCAAGGCTTGAGCTTTCATTAGTTTTCCTATCTCATTAAGAGAAAAATCAAAGAGTGAGAATTAAACACCTCCTTATTGAAAATAAGAAGTTGAGAGTCATGGGACTGCAGCTGAATAAAGGGTCCAGTTAATGATGGAGCCATGGTAAGACCCATGTCAGCAGGCAGGATCCTGCTCCTTCTCTTTTTTCTGGAGGACAATGGGAGCAACCAAACATCCAGAAAGACTTTCATCTCTAGATTTAGGACTCGGTGTTATAAAATCAGGCAACTTCCCTGTCAGAGATAACAGGTCTGAGACCACATTGGATTTTTCTCATTTCAAGCATTGGGGTTGGATTTTCCCTAACCTTTTAAAATTGCTTTCAGCACTGAATTATGTGTCTAAGTTGCGTGTTAATCCCCTGCTATACAGCAGGCACATAGCCAGCATTCAGCACATGAATAGAGCAGATGAAAGAGCGCATGTATGCTGAGATGGACGGATCATTCTTAACTTGCATGACTGTGTGCATTTTAAATACTATCCTGCCATGCTACAAAAAGGTAATAAAGAAGACAATGTGATGGTTTCTCAGAAAAGATTAAATATAGAATTACCATGTGATCCAGCATCTTCAATTGGGTATTCCATATACCCAAAACAATTGAAAGCAGGGACTTGGACTGACACCTGCACACTAATGTTCACAGCAGCATTATTCACAACACCCAAAGGTAGAAACAACCCAAATAGCCATTGGCAAATGAATGATAAACAATATGTGGCATATGCATACAATGGAATATTCTTCAGCCTTAAGAAGAAAACCTTAAAAAGTAAACTCTGGTATGTGCTACAACATGGATGGACCTTGAGAACAATCCACTCAGTAAAATAAGCCAGATACTAAAAAGCAAGTATTGCATATGCATATCGCATATCAGGTACCTAGAATAGTTAAATTCAAAGAGAACGAGACTGGTGGCTGCCAGAGATTGGATAGGATAGTTAATGGGGAGTTATTCGTTAATGGATTTTGTTTCAACTTGGAGTGATGGGAAAGTCCTAGAGAGGATGGTGGTGATGATTGCACAACCATGTAAATGTACTTAATGCCTCTGAGTGTACATTCAAAAGGGGTTAAAACGATAAATTTTAGTGAGATGTATATTTGCCACCATAAAAAAGAAAAGAAAAGAAAGCATAATATGCTAACATTCCTGTATCTGCCAAGAGAACATCAATGCTGCCCGGACATCTTGCATCTAGTTGTATGAGACAAAGAGACACCGCATAGCCACACAGCTTCGGTGGAACACGGGCCAGCATGCCCTTAATGGATGGGCACTGCCCTGTCTTCCCAGCTGGCTCTGTCATAAAATGCACCTTCCGAGGCGTGGTCACGACGCCGCAGATGCGGCTCGCGGCGCTGACACGGTTGGCTGGTGGCGGGTGCTGCAGCGCGCGGCCCGGCGCCAACCCTGGCCCGCCAACGTGCTGCTCTGCGCCGCACTCTTCTCGGCTGGCTACGCGCTGCAGCAGCGCCTGCGGGACGACCCAGGCGACCGGCGCCAGACGCGGCGCGTGGCCACCGTGGCCGTGACCTTCCACGTCAACTTCAACTACGTGTGGCTGCGCCTGCTGGAGCGCGCGCTGCCGGGCCGCGCGCCCCGCGTGGTGCTGGCCAAGGTGCTGGGCGACCAGGTGATTGGCGGGCCCGTGGCTCTCTCGGCCTTCTATGCCGGTATGAGAATTCTTCAGGCAAAGGATGACATATTTTTGGACCTGAAACAGAAATTCTGGAATACATATAAGAGAGGACTGATGTACTGGGCTTTTGTTCAGCTGACCAACTTCAGCCTGGTTCTTGTTCAGTGTAGGACAGCTTACACAGGACTCTGTGGTTTTCTCTGGGTTACCTTCCTTCACTTTTTCTCAGCAGAGTGGTGACAGCACTTTTGAAGTCAGTGTTCACTTTCCTTCACACAGAGAAGGCCAGTGCAGTTGACAGGTCCCCAGAGAAATGAGAAGTCAAGGACTCTTTTTTTTTTTTTTTCTTTTTCTTTTTCTTTTTTGAGCAAGTATAATTTATTATGGACAAATGGTTGGGAAAATGTTACTAATATCCACGGATAAGTTCCTTAAGTCACATGTAAAGATAGACTATTAAAAGTTTCCTTTATTTTTCTGTTGAATCAAGCACTAGCTACCATGTTACAGTTAGATATTTGGGGGCCTTCCAAATGTTAGCACAGTTAGCATTGCCTTATTAATCATCAAATAATAAACTAGGTCCCAGTGGTTATGTCCACATCTAGATTGTTCAGGTGATCAGGAACTCTTTTGTTTGCTTTAGCCTTGAGTTCTTGGTTATATCTCCAAATACGAAAAAGCTGAGAGGCTCCTGCTGTCCCCACAAAGAAATTAACAGCAAACAGATTCCAATTCTTTGGAACAATTACAAGTGAGTATCTTGACCAAATAAACCCTGTAGCCATCAAAACAGCAGACTGGGCTGTGCTGAGTTTTTCTGTAGGTCTGGCCATGTCAGCCAATCCAGCACACACTAACCACCATTTCATAACTGGAGCCCAGAAAAAAAACTGTTTTGGGGCCGGCCGGGTGGTTGTAAAACGGCCTCAATATCTTGGGCAACATCAGCTCCACCTTATCGAGCACCTGGTGGTAGGTGGCCCGCAGGCCTCGAACACCAGCAGCCAACATCTCCACCGCCAAGTGATCTTGGGCAGCCAGGCGGGAGCGTGGCGGTGTCCTTGTCCCTGGCTGCTCTGCTGCCCCTTCACTTTGGCTGAGGAGGCTTGAAGTTAAAAGGGGCTCTTCGGGCCTTCCGTGCCCCAACTAAAAATGCCGCACAATTCTCTTGTTCCCTGTGAGGTGAGGCTCGTGAGCGAGAGACTACAGAATTCACCGTCTTCTTTCTCTACTACTTTTTTATCCAAAGAGAACCGAGGACTTGGCTAAAGTGGCCTGAATCCACTTTTCCATGGTGAAGGCAGTCGGCCTCAGTCCCCAGGATGGTCCACAACCACACTTTCTATTTGCCTTTTATTTTGGTGCTGCTGATATAATCACGGCTGCTCTGTTCTTGTTCCCAGTCTCTTACCCGCTGAGACATGTTGGTCACTAGGGGGCCAGGGTCTTGACTCTGCTGGAACGGGGCATACAGGGGTCAGGGGTGTGTTGAGTCTCTTACCCCCTGATAAATGATGGTCGCGGGGGTCTTGACCCTGCTGGAAAGAGGCGTCTAGGGGTCAGGGATGTGTCCAGTCTTACCCCTTGAGGAATGTTGGTCACGAGAGAGCCAGGATCTTGACCCAAGTTGGAGAAGCAGCTTAGAGCCTTTGAGAAGTCGAGGCGGTCGAGATTCCGCAGGAAACAGGGTCGGTGGAGGCGAGTCAAGCTGGAAGCAGGAACACCGCCGGCGAAAAAGAACACACACGTGCGCTCGGAGTGGGGCGCAGTCGAGGGTCTGGGGACCGGCTATGTCCCCCCGGGCATCCCGGGGGTGGCGCGCCAGGCCCGGGCGTCCCGGCCGGCTCCGGGGAGGCTGGCCGTCGGGGCCTCTCCCGGATTTGCGACGTGCCGGGGCAGTGGCGGTGACGGGGCCACCGCAAAAAGCCGGGTCGCTGGGCGGGGGTCTCCCGGCCGAGAGCCCGGTGGGATGGGGATGGGGCCTCGCGCAGCATTAGAGTGAGCTCCGAGTCGGCGGCGGCGGGGGGCGGGCGCCGGGGCGGCCGCGATCGCCCGTCGCGCACCTGGCTGCTGTGGCCGCGCTGGCCGCCCGCGCGCCCGGCTCACCCGTCAAGGACTCTTAAAGGGACTAATTTTTTGTCCTAAAAGGCACTGGATTGCCTGCAGAGAACGTACTTGACTCACCAGTGACGTGCTTCATTTTGAAGAATTACTATTCTATAGGACTATTTTTAAAAACTATCAATGATTATTTTGAATTGTATTTAAATCTTTTTTACCCTATTATAGTGTGAAAGACTTGCTTCTCTAATATTTTGGTTAATATCAATAAAAGTGGCAAAATGACACACACAAAAAATTGCCTCTTCCTCCCAAGCTTCCAAAGCTGGAAGTTATAGAATCCATCTATGGTAAGAAGCAACTGGATGTTGTTTCTCCAATTCCATCTGAGTTGCACCACCCGCTGAGGTTGCACCACCCGCTTGAGGATTACTCACTCATTACTAGCAGACCAGCCTCCTAAAGACAAAAAGGTAGTAAGACTGATTGAGTTCACTCTTTCTAGGCTTCAGCTTGAAGGAGCAGCATCTGACAGGAATCCAGAGTTTAGCATCGCAGATGGAAGGGATTACTTAAAAACTGCAGTCCTGGCCAGGTGTGGTGGCTCACACCTGTAACCCCAGTACTTTAAGAGGCCGAGGCGGGAGGATTGCTTGAGTCCAGGAGTCTTACCAGCCTGAGAAACATAGCAAGACCTCATCGCTACAAAAAATTGAAAAATTAGCCAAGCATGGTGGCACGCACCTGTATCCTAGCTACGCAGGAGGCTAAGACAGAAGAATCACCTGAGCCCAGGAAATCATGGCTGCAATGAGCTGTGATCGTGCCACTGCACTCCGTTCTGGTGACAGAGCGAGACTCTAACTCAAAAAAATGAAAAGAACTGCAGTCCTTCAAATTAGTAGTTGTATGGCCTTGGGCAAGTCTCTTAAGTGAACCTGTTTCCTCATCTAGAAAATAGTGTTAGTATAATGCCTATCTCACACAGTTGTACTAAGTCTTCAATGAGCTCATAAGTGTTTAACAATACCTAGCATAAACTAAGTATTCAATAAATATGATTTTTATATCAGATATATATATATATAGGTGGTAACAAGGAGGAAGGAAGAATGGTCATGCATAATACAGAAGTTGAAATATATCAACTCTACAACTGAAACTTGCACTGGCCAGGCAGCCTGAAGGAGCCTCAGAAGTGAACAGGAATACCAGGAGCAAATTACAAAGAGCCCTCCAGGGAGATAGTAATTCTTAAAGAATTATTTTCACTGTTCTTCTGATCCTTCAACTCATTCCGTAATATTTTGGATCATTTGTCTCTTTGGGGTAGATAAATGCCTTTTCTCACATCTACTAGAAAGTTAACCCATTCATGCTTAGAAAATGTCTTGAGACCCATAAATCCAAAGAAATTGTGGCTATGTTAATAGAGTGCCAAGTAAACAGAAAAGCCCTTAAGGAGAGTTCCAGGATTAAACGTTAGAGAAATTGACCAGAAGCAAGTTATTTCCATCAACATGCTGGTCTGGACAGCCTCTGACTGTACAATAATGCTTCTTGCATGACTTCAGTCCATCAGACTCTTAAATTGATAGTGTGAAATTGAACTCACTAACTTTAATTATTTTCTTAATTACTCAGGTGCATCTTCCCAACGCCTGGATAAATTTATAGAAAGGTAAGTGGAAGATAAGTTGTTTCTAAATTTGTTTTCTTATTTTGAAATAGGAATGAAAACTCTGTTGTTACCTCATAATCATTTTTACTGAGCATAAATAGCTTATTAGTCACTATCCAAACACTGGAATATCACTCCTTAGGCCAGTGAGCATAGGAAGTGATTAATTTGCATATGTTCTCAAAGTAGGATTATAAAAATACATACAAAATGGGTAAAACTTAGGTCTGACAGAAGTAACTGAAAAGGCAAAAGGATGATATCATATTCATACTTTATGAATGAGAAAACTTTTATGCTCATTTGGGGCTTAAAATTCTGAATTGAGGCTCTGGGTGCCCTGATCAGAAGCTTCAGGAAGCCCTTGCTTTTCCAAAGTCAACCACAAATCCACAGCTGTCAGAATGTCCTATGAACCTGGACATTAGTAACCCAACAACTTACCTGTGCTTACTGACAACAATTCCTGTGAAATATGCCAAGAGGATGGTAGTGTGTCTATTTCCTAGGAGCTCAACCCACTCTTTCCATTCTATGCAGTTATGTGGCCTTTCCTCAATAGGAAAGTGGGATAATGAGTATAGAGAAGAAATGGGGAAATGGGACTGATGGTTGGCTATACTGAAATGAAAGAAAAATAGCAAAACACATACCAAGAAAGTGGTCATACAAAGATTTTTTTTCACAGGCCTAGCCTGTATCACTGGTTGCAAAGTTGATGCTCAAGTGCCTGACATTCAGATTCTGTCTATGACTTTTTAGCTTATCTAGGAACCAGCTGTTGGACCAGCCAGCCATTGTTATATATGCCATGATTGGAAATGATGTCTGCAATGGGTGAGTTATTGAGAAAGATTTTCAAAATTCTTTGTGAGTTTTCCCATCTTCCCCACCCCAGTCTACATTAACTCTACTCCATCATAGTAGGCTACTACTGAATTGAATTTCTGTATCTTAGAAGCAAGTCCTAGACACATGTGAAATTAACAGAACCAACCTGTGAAGCTAAAGTCCCCTTTTAAAAATACCTGATCTGTCCAGGCACAGTGACTCACACCTGCAATCTCAGCACTTTGGGAGGCCAAGGCAGGAGGATCGCTTGAGCCCAGGAATTCAAGATCAGGCTGGGCAACATAGCATGACCTTGTCTCTACAAAAAAAAATTTTTTAATTAGCCAGGTTTGATGGTACACACCTGTAGTCCCAGCTTCTTGGGACACTAAGGTTGAAGGATCACCTGAGCTCAGGAGATGGAGGCCATAGTGAGCCATAATCATGCCACTGCACTGCAGCCTGGGTGATAGAGTTAGACCCCAACTCAAAAAATAATAATAATAAATTAAAATAAAATAAAAATACCTGATCCATTAATCCTCAACTCTGATGTTGCAACAAATGGGTATGCATGGATCTGTTATGAGTTATATCACAAGAAATATGCTATTACTGACCAAGAATCCAAGATTGGGATGATGATTTTTTAAATAAAAGAAGCCAAAAGCACAGTTACCCCATAAAAAAATCTATCTCACTTATCCTCTGATCTACCATCCTTTTTCTTGTGAAAGAGACAGCATAGAAGCATAGACCTACAACATTTGCCAAGAACTGCACATAACTCACAGCCTATTCTATTCATGCCCACGGCTCATAGCAAGAAAGTGGTTTTGCTAAACTGCTAATATCAGTAGTGATTTCAAAATGTTAGTTCTCTCACAACATTCCAACAGGTTTCTCAGAATCTGTGTATACACCTAAGAATATGATGCATGTGTGAATGCCAACTAGCTATCTGTGATTGTGGCCAGAAAACGGGGGGGGGGACAAGATTTAGAGGAACTCCCCAGTAGCAGTAGCCACCCACATGCTATTTTAGGAAACGGAAAAGACCAAGAGAGGTTCATGACTTGCCCTAGGCAACAGGATTGATGAATGGCACAGTTGGATTCCAGCCCAAGTGGTGCCAGAAGCAGGCCACCCTGCTCACTGCCCACCCTTTGTTTTTCCATGCTTCACTCACCAGCCTTTCCCAGACTGGAGTAAAAGCACAGTTCAAGAGTGTCAAAGTGTGTTTGCCCTCACAGATAAAACTCAGAAGGCAAAAGATATGTAGACATCATCAGTGAAGTGACTTCAGGGCAAAGATACCACCCTATGATCCAGAGATACGCTGATCCAGACACCACCCTGGCACACCTTAGGCTGGTTCGCTCCTCTCTTCAGAGACCCACGTCAGCTGGGGACCCAGGTTTCTGCTTCTGTGATGAGCTACCTGGGACTCTCTAGTAAATAACAAACACCCCTTAAGGTCTACCATGAGCCAAGAGTGATATATACCCTTTCCATCATTTCATCCCCTCCAGCAGCCCTAAGAGCCAAGTAAGACTGTCCGCATTTAAGAAGAAACTGAGATTTGGCAAGATGAAGAAACTTTTTATGCTACTATTGAGCAGTAAAGCTAAGAGCCACACCAGGTTCTCTGACCAGATTCCATGCTCCTTCTACAGACTACACTGGTCGTATTTGCTTTATTTCACTCATTCACTTTTTGGTTTTTTGTTTGTTTTAATTTTTATTTTGATCATGATCTCATCGTATTGCGAAGCTGGAGTACAGTGGCATAATCATGACAAGCCTGGCTCACAGCAACCTCGACCTCCTGGGCTCAGGCGATCCTTCCACCTCAGCATTCCGAATAACTGGATCTATAGGCCACCATGCCCTGCTGACTTTTTTATTTTTATTTTTTATAGAGATGAGGTTTCACTATGTTGCCCAGGCTGGTCTCAAAATCCTGGGTTCAAGCAATCCACCTTCCTCAGCCTCCCAAAGTGCTGGGATTACAGGTGTGAGCCACTGTGGCTGGCCTCCTTCACTTTTAAAAGCATATGCTGAACACCCATGATAAGCCAAGCACTATGCCAGGCTCTGGGATACAGTGACAAAAAGACCACAGCCCCTGACCTCAGAGAGCTTATGAAAGGAGAAGCCTTGAACCTGAACCCCCAGCCCTCATCATGAAACAGAACAAACCTGTGGTCAGACCAGTCAGCACTCTGCTAAGCCCCCAGAGCATAGCCTCCTGGAAAGGGCCAGATCACAAACTGGTTGTACTGAGTTAAGAACATGTGCAGAAAGAGGCTGTGACTACTCCAAAAACCAATATCCCTGAAACTATACTTTTCCAGCATAACCTGCTTACCCAGAGGCCCCTCCAGCCTAGTCCTACTTTTTCTTTGCCAAAATGTCAAAGGGCAGGCAGACATCAGCCAGAGATGTGTGCCAGCCTTTCCCCTGCTGGGGATCTGGGCAGAGAAGCAGCAAGCATTTGGGTGAAATAACAGAGTTGGCAGTGTGGGATGTCCCTGCAGTGCCCACTTTGTGATGTCCTGTGGAGGGGTTAAAAAAATAAAGACAGATGGCAGCTACACCTCCCCATCTGCCAGAATGTCAAGGTGGAGTTGACTTCCCAAAATGAGCAAAGGGATTTTATAAAAAGCTCAAGCAGCAAGGAGTTACATAATAAGTCTGTCCTGGAACAAGTTTTAGGATATGTGCTTGACTTTCTTCTTTTCTTTTTTTATGATGAGGCTCACTCCTACTGAAATAATACATTCATGTACTTCCTTCTCAATTCTCTAAACTCGTGCAGTTATTCAATAAATACTTGTTAAGTGAATGAAGGCCATGTTGGAAGACAACTATGAGCATCAGGAATTCAAGAAGAGAGGTCACATAGAGAACCTAGCTTTCTCATTGTAACTCTGCTCAATTTAATTTAAGCTAACTCCGCTTCCTTGGACTGTTCCCATCACTGCCCTCAAAAGCCATATAACGTGAGTGATACAGAAGGTGGAACGTTCCTGCAAACAGGGAAATTTGTGGGGGAGCTACAACAGCAGGAACCTTGGAGTAACAGGAGCAGCAGTGGGAAAGGAGAATGGCCTCAGAACGTCACCCCATAAAGGCCAGTGACAACTCTTCCCTAACATCCCAGCGGGATGTCCCTGAAAAGAACATGGTAATTGCCGGCAAGGCCATCGAATTACACAAGCATCCGACACCGGCCACATAAGTGGACATGGCTCCATTTTTACAGCAGACATAGAAATCATAAATTGTATGTTCTTCATCTAATGGAGAGACCCAAAACCACCCACACAAGTTGTCTGTGGCCCCTTGCCCACCAACCAGTGCTGGTGCTTCAGGTTACACCCACAGCAGCTGACCAGCTGCATTAAGAGGAAGCCAGCCAGGGTCCTCATAGGCCACAGGCCCCAAGGAGCCTGGGCTAGCCAAAAACAATCCATTCCATACATTCAGATGGTAGAAAAACCAGCAAGGAAGGGAATGGACAGAACTCCTACTGCTCAGAGGAACTCTCTCTCCCAGCCTCCTCAATCAGAGACATGAGTGGCACGGGGAATAATAAGGGATTTCCAACCAGCCAGCATGTTTCAGGCCACATCCACTTTTAAGGAACTTTTAATGTATCTATGCACAGGAATCCTCATCCCATTCCCAGTCTGTGTCAAGATGCCTCTTTGTCCCAGCTACTCGGGAGGTAAAGACAGGAAGATCTCTTGAGGCCACGAATTCAAGACTAACCTGGACCACATAGTGAGACCTCATCTCTACAAAAAAAAAAAAAATTTAATTAGCTGGGTGTGGTGGCATGTACTTGGGAAGTTGAGGCAGGAGGATTACTTGAGCCCAGGAGTTTGAGGCTGCAGTAAGCTATGATTGCATCACTGTACTCCAGCCTGGGCAACACAGCAAGACCTTGTCTCCATTTTTTAAAAGAGAAAAAAAAGTAAGATGCCTCTTTGAGGGTTGTTGAGTAGGCACCTTCAATGTGATTGGAACTGGCTAGCAGGAAGAAAAAGGCCAAGACTTTTATCTATATAAAAGGGTTGGTCAATAGATAAAAGCCCAATCTTTTATCTATGTTTTGAAAACACAAATGCTAGTTGTGAGTGAGATCAGAGCACTCAGTCTGAGCACTGACTGGTCTCTGAGCTTTAGCTCTGGTTCTAGGAAGCTAGTTTTCTGCAGAGGCTCTTCACCATCTTCCTTGAGAAGGGGCACCTCTCTCTGACATCAGCCAGGTGAAATCTGGCTAGCACAAGTGCTAGGGTAATGAAATGACCATGGCCAGCCCTACACCCAAGTAAAGAGGCTTATTTTGCATGATCAGACACTATTCCCTAGGACAGGACTGGCTTCTGAGCCACATGAAGGGGTGAGACTCTTCATCTGTTCTGAGCCTAGCAGTGTGTTCCTGACATGGGTGAGAGCATGATGGTAGGCACTGAATTCTCTCTCATGACTTTCCTCGTTGTGACCACTGTGTTTCCAGGCTGGGTTTCATGTTTCTCGTCTTTACCTGGCTGCTCCCAATCCCTCACCTATTTCCTGAGTGACTGGGATAAACTTGCTAGTATGTAAGGAGGGGTGCCAGGGCATTGGAGTATGCAGGCAAATCCGGGGTGCCCCAGTCATCTGAGTTGAAAAGGTTTAGATACCTTCAGCTCAGCCCATTTCACCTTTGGCAGATATCAGAGGGATCTAGGAGATATTTCCCAAACCACTAGGTTCTTTGGTCCCCAAAATACTAGTGCTAAGTCCTCCCCAAAAATCACCAGAGGAGAAAGATACACAGATGAAAACAACATTGAGAATTTTTCAGGGACAGAAGTCAGAAGGCACCTTCTATAGTATCCAGAAGGATTGACCCATCACGAGTCATGTAGACCCTTTTGCCTTTGCCTGAACTAAGAACTGGTTGATTTTGCTATGCATGTTAAATGATAAGTGGCCACGGAAGTGTCTATATTATATAACCATATATGCTAGAACAGACAACTGGAGAATGTTTCATAAGCAATACCAAGGCTTCCATTTTGATTTCACTTAGCCATTTTGATTATATTTGCTTAATTTGTGGGTGTCCTTTCAGATTATTTGTTCATTATTAGGATTGTGTCTCTTACCAAAAAATAATCTTCCGATAGGGAGTCTGGGAGACTTTGTCCATCTTCATTTCTCTTGCCTTTTTGTGAGTTGAAAGCATTCGCTCAGCATAATTACTTGTGCCAAAGTGCTGTTGTATCAGCAGGAAGAAAAAATTGTGGCAAGGTAAACATTAATAGACAGTGTGTGGTAGCTTTACCAATGACAGAAGATGGGATATAGACACACAACCTGCCTTTCATTTCACTCTGGCTGTAGAACTTCAAACATGCAGGAAATATAAAACGTGGCTACGCTGGGCAGGTTCTCTTGATCTGAATAAACTCACTAGGCAGCCTCAATCTCCCTTTCAGACAGGATCCTTCCAGCACTGCTTCTGTGCATACGGGAATCAAGTCAAGCCCCTCCCCACCCTTCACCCCCATAGGTGGCAACCTCATCTCCAATCCTTGTGGGGGCTTTTTATACAGGTGACGGAGATTTCTATTCAAAAAGTAGTATAATTTTATTTCATGGCAATGGGAAACATGAATGTAGCATGCAGTTCTACACATTGAGGTTTTATAAAATCAGGTATCTTTCCCCCCTTAAGAAAATCCAAGCAACCCTTTATATTGTGGAGAAGCATCAACTACAACTACCACCCTGCCAGCAAACATTAGACTTGCTCCACCTTCTCCTCCCTATGGGTACATGTTCCTTGTCACAAATTGACCCACGTGACCATCATGTCCATGCTCAACCTTGTCACCTTCTGGATAGAAACCAGTTTGGGAGGTGATTTTATTTGACTAAATGAAATAGGTGGAGGGGAAATTACATAAAAAACAATGTTTTCTGTTCTTCCTATTAAAGGTTAGGTAGAGTACAGTTTTTCTCCTCTCTTTGGAAAGGAGAATAACAATAATATGGGAATCATTCATGTTTATTGTTTCTCTAATTACAAAATAACATTTATTGTGAAAATTTCAAATAATACAGGACTTAGGAAATGTAAGTATCTCCATAATCACGCCTCATCACCTCCCACCCCCACCATCCTGCTCTAAGCATGGAAGTTTGATATATTTGCATCTATGCAAATTATATGCAAATTATTCGATGTACAGTCTAACTTGCATACTTATTGATATGCACCGAAATGAAATAGTATTAGCCATACTGCTCTGTAACTTGTTCTTTGCAATCAACAATACTTTTTAGCTGTCTATGTGAACACATATAAATCGCTTTCTTCTTTTTATTTTTTTATTTTGAGGTAAAATCCACATAATGTGAAATTAATCATTCTGAAGTGAACAATTCAATGACATTGAGTACATTTACATGTTGTAGAATCACCAACTCTATCGACTTACTTTGTCTTTTTAATGACTGTATAGAGTTCCATTGCATGGATGTGCCATAATTTATATATCTAGGCTTTTTAAGTTTTTCCCATTTTACACTATTCAAAACAATATTGCAATACTTGTATATACATCTCGGCACATTTGTGAAAATGTTGGTATAGAATAACTTCCTGAAAGTGAAAGTTTGAAGTAAAAAATTCAGCCAACTTCAAATTTAGATACATTTGGAAAAGTTGCCCTCCAAAAAGACAGTGCCATGTCCATTTAGGATCTCCCTTAAAAGTGAGAATAGTAGATGTCCCTGGGGGCCTCTTCCTGTCCTCTCTTCCCATATCACCTATGCCCCAGGTCCAGCCTCTGAGCTATGGGCTTACTTTATCTGGTTTGCAATCTATATTAGGTTCCCTAGGGCCACTGTAACAAAGCATCACATATGGGGTGGCTTGAAACATGGAAATTTATTCTCTCACAGTTCTGGAGGCTAGGGGTCCAAAATCAAGGTGTCTGCAGGGCCAAGCTCCTTCTGAAAGCTCTAGGGGAAAATCCTTCCTTTTCTCTTCCACCAATCCTCAGCAATCCTCTGCGTTCCTTGGCTTGTGGCGGCATGGCTCCCATCTCTGCCTCCATCTTCACATGGGCTTTTTCGTTGTGTGTCTGTGTCCTTTCCTCTTCTTCTAAGGATAGTAGTCATTGAATGTAAGGCCCCTCCTAACCCAATATGACCTCATCTTAACTACATCAGCAAAGACTATTTTCAAATCATGTCATAGTCTGAGGGCAGTATTTATTTTTTCATTTGTATTTTATTTTGGAGTTGTAGGGTACAAGTGAGGATTTCCTACATAAGTAGGTTACATGCAGGTGAAGTTTGGGCTTCCAGCTGGCCTTCTCTCTCCCTGATAGTAGACCAGATACTGAGTGTGTTCCCACATTCCCCTCTCCTGCCTTCCTCCCTTCCCTCTCAGGAGTGTCCATCATCATGTATATGTACCACATTTTCTTTATTTAGTCCACTTTTGATGGACATCTGGATTGGCTCCATGTTTTTGCTATTGTGAATCGTGCTGCAATAAACATGTGTGTGCAGGTGTCTTTTTTTGCAGAGTGATTTATGTCCCTCTGGGTATATTCCCAGGAAGCTCAATTTTTAGTTATTTGAGAAATCACCACACTGCTTTCCACAGAAGTTGAACTAGCTTAAATTCCCACTAACAACGTAGAAGTGTCCCCTTTTCTCCACAGCTGCACTAGCACCTGTTGTGTTTTGTTTGTTTTGTTTTGTTTGACTTATTAATGATAGCCATCCTTGCCGGTGTTAGGTGGTATCTCACTATAGTTTTGATCTACATTTCTTTGATGATTAATGAGACTGAGTTTTTTTGTTTTTGTTTTTGTTTTTTTGAGTTGAAGTCTCATTCTGTCGCCCAGGCTGGAGTGCACTGGCACACTCATGGCCACCCCATCAACCTGTTGGACTCTGGTGATCCTTCCTCCTCAGCCTTCCAAGTAGCCAGAACTACAGGCGCCCACTACCATGCCCAACTAATTTTTTATTTATTGTAGAAACAAGGTCTCACTAAGTTGTCTGGGCTGATCTCAAACACTCGGGCTCAGGCAATCCACAAGTCTGAGTATTTTTTAATGTACTTGTTGGCTGCTTGTATGTCATCCTTTGAGAAGTGTCTGTTCAAGTCCTTTGCTCCCTTTTTAATGAGGTTGTTTATTTGTTTCCTTTTAATTCATTTGAGTTCCTTATAGAACCTGGACGTTAGGCCTTTGCCAGATGCATAGCTTGCCAATAGTTTTTCCTGTTCCTTGGGTTGTCTTTTTACTCTTTTTAGTTTTTGACACCACACACACATGCACACGCGCGCACGCGCGCACAACACACACACACACACACACACATACACACACACATTGTGATGGTTATTAGTGCAACTTGCAAAATACTCCTGAATTTCCGCCTTTCTAGTACATGGTATAATTGTACTTCCCGACTCCCTTGTGGTTGGGTGAACCATGTGACTGTCTCTACTGAGTTGTGAGCAGAATTGATGTGTGTCATGTTTGGTGGCGTGAGAACCTCTAGAATGCTCTGTTTCTTTGCCATGGGTATGGGCAATGTTCTAGACACTGCATTACCAATCTGAGTCTGTCAATTTTTTATTTTACTGCACTTGCTTTTGAGGCCTTGGCAAGGAACACTGTTTAACCCACTACAGGACCACTAGGTAAGTTTGGAGTTTTAAGCACACAAAATAGAAAACATATCTATAGCATTATTCTATTTAAGTTATCAACAGACAATGTAGAACATAAAGTGTTGATTAAAAACTTAGAGAATTCTGCATTCTACTCCCAGGTTAATACGGGTCATTATCCTAATTCATTTCAGTGTGTTTCTGAAAATGTGTACAAAAGTCAATGTGAAAAAATGAAAAACAATAGACATATAAATACGTAAACAAAATTTTTAACATAACTTCAAATGATGTATTCCTAGTATTCTGTACATTCCTTATTTCTGCTCATTTTCAAATCAAGTGAAAATGAGTCACTCAGCTTAAATTCAGTAAATGCTTGATCAGTGTTAAAGATTTACTACTTTCAGTTCACTTATGACTTCTACCTTTGTCTTAAATGCTTTGATTTTAGGCCTATGTGTCTTATAATTACTTTCAGCACTTTCTTTTTCTGTTTTACTAACTTTTCTGAAATAAGAAAATATAATTTAAAATTTTGAATATCCTCTATAGAACACAAACACTACTATATAAAGACAGTGATGCAAAATGAACTTGTTTGTTGGCAAATGTTGCTGCAGTGTATAGCCTGGAATAGTAGTCTATCAGGAAATGTTTGACAGTCCAAATTTAGTGTAGAAACTGAAGGATAAAAAGTGAGATATGGTGTGGACATATAATGTAACTTTATTTTTCAAAGAGATTCTATTTCTCTAACTTAATGCGTGTGAAGAGTTTTAAAGATCAAGTTACAGATCTTGAAGTATCAAGTAAGTAATACCATTCCCCTTTCTTATCTTTAACTGTGTGTAAATCAGGATAGGTGAGGTTATGCTACAGGAACAAACAGCCCCTAAACATCTTAGTAGCATAAAGCAAGAACATTTATTTCTCTATCACACTACTTGTCCATCAGGAGTCACTGTGAGAGTCTGTTCCAGGACTCAGGTTGGTGATGCAGTACTAGAACATGGTCCCTACCGATGGCACAGAAAAAGAGCATTCTGGAGGCTAACACTAACAAACATGACACATGTCACCTCTGCTTACAACTCAGTAGAACCAGTCACATGGTCCACCCAACCACAAGGGAGTTGGGAAATACAATTTTACCATATGCTAAAAAAGTGAAAATCCAGGAATATTTTGCAAGTAGCACTAATAACCGTGTGTGTGTGTGTGTGTGTGTGTGTGTGTGTGTGTGTGTGTGTGTGGTGTATCTTGTATCTGCATGCAACTTGCATGCATCTATTCTTATAATCTATTTTCTGTGTCTTCTACCAACAGGAAGGCTGACCCAGTCCCAGAAATGACCACTCCTGAGAAACTGTACTCCAAGGTCATGCAGACTCTGAAGTATCTGAATTCCCACCTGCCCAAAGGCAGCCATGTTATTTTCTACGGTTTACCAGATGGAAACTTTCTCTGGGATAATTTGCACAACCGATATCATCCCCTCGGTATCAGTTTGAAGATACTTTTACTCTTTAACAATGTCAATGTGTATATAGTTCAAATCAACAGAAATATGCCAAAATGCTATCACAGAACATGGGTCAGAGCTGATGAAGGGAAGAGCCCACAGGTGCAGTATCCAAAGATTATTATCCAGAGTGGGCAGGATCAGATCTAAAGCCCGAAAGGGCAAAAATATTTAATGAAGATTAGGACAAATTGAAAGGTAAGAGTTTAAATTAGGAGACAGAGTTTAAATCAGGAAAGAGTTTAAAGCAGGCCAAGCATGGTGGCTCATGCCTGTAATCTCAGCACTTTGGGCTGCCAAGGCGAGAGGAGGACTCCTTGAGCCCAGGAGCTCAAGACTAGCCTGGGGAACATAGTGAGACCTCACCTCTACAGAAATTTGTTTTCAAATTTTCTTAAGTAGCCAAGTGTGGTGTTGTGTGCCTGTATTCCCAGCTCCTCAGGAGGCTGAGGTGGAAGGATCGCCTGAGCACAAGAGGTTGAGGCTGCCATGAACCATGATTGTGCCACTGCACTCCAGCCTGGGAGGCAGAGTGAAACCCTGACTCAAAAAAATAAATTTAAATTAAATCAAGAAATTCCTCCAATGGAAGGTGAAATGCAGAATGAGTTAAGAAAGACCAAATAGGAGACAGAAAGCCCTCAAAGGAAGGGATTTCTTTCTTAATTCCTGCTGGTGGCTAGTTAGAATTCTCTGGAGCATAGTCCTCCATCCTGTTCACTCCTGCTCTACACTCCCTTGGGGTCCATGGCTCTAAAAGGTTTTAAAGTTCCCCAGAAACTTTTAATGGTAGTTCTAACATTACAGATACTGTACAAATGACGTAAAAGTGGTAGTAATTCATATTGGGAAGGACTGCCCTGCTGATCCTTATGATAACCCTGTGAGATAGTTTCCATGAAGTATAATAATTCCATTTTATAAATGAAAAAAACACCAACTAAGGCTCAGAAAGGTTAGATAGCTTGCCAAATGTTGCATAGCTCATTATATATGCAAGCTGGGTGTAGCAGGGCTCTGCTTTCTGTATTTCAGGGGAGAGTGTCCTTTCAAAAACTATTACATGCCCACTATGTGCTCAGCACTGTTCCAAACACAGGGTAACCAGCAGTGAACACAAAAGTCATAGCTTTCTGCCCAACATAAGGCTTATATTCCAGTGAATGAAATACTTAAAACTATGTTGGAGGATAATAAGTGTCACAGGAGGAAAATTAAGCAGGGAAGGAATAAGGAGTGCTAGTGTCTGTCCTCTCTCATGATCATCTACGAGAAGCAGCCTGGGGACCTATTGACAGCACCTGCACCAGTCAATTATGAAGAAGGGGCTCCCCTCCCCTGGTATTACCCTACCCACTTCCTGAGACCAACCCAAGCTAAGCTGTGCTAGAGGTTCAAGCACCTTCTTAGGAGATGGGTGAGAAATCCCAAGGGGAAGACCTGAAACTCATTCTTTAGTGTCCTCCTTAAAGGATGGGGGCAGAGAGCACAATTTTACATTGGAAGCTTTCCCCTTCGTATATAACTTTGAGAATATCTTCTTTTTTTTTTTTTGAGTTGGAGTCTCACTCTGTCACCCAGACTGGAGTGCAGTGGCCACTCCCGGCCACCACAGCCTCGACCTGCTGGGCTCCGGCGATCCTTCCACCTCAGCCTTCCAAGTAGCTAGAACTACAGGCGCGCGTTCCCATGCCCAGCTAATTTTTTGATTTATTGTAGAGATGAGGTCTCGCCAAGTTGCCCGGGTGGGTCTCGAACCCACGGGTTCAGGCAATCCACTCACCTTGGCCTCCCAAAGCACGGGATTACAGGCTGAGCCACCGAGCCCGGTGAGAGTATCTTTTTAAAGCTTCCCTTGTTCTCTTGCAATCCCTGTTTAAGCTAACACCCCTCCCTCGGGAAGTTCACCCTTCTTCACTTGAGAAATGAGTACGGGTCCTTAAACTAGCTCTCAAAAGGCTCTGGTATCTTCACACGGGGAATAGGGGTAGATACCCATGTTCTAGGCTCCTCCCTAATGAGGGTGAAGTTAATTTTCTCTTGTTACAAAAATGCATCACAAAGATTACTATTCAAGCAAAACACTATTCAGCCTCACTTAAGGAGAATATATTCTTCCTGTTCATGCAACTTGGCCTATGTCCCTTAGAAAGAATAGGGTGGTCACACATAGGAGAACTACACTCCATTCGGGCTGCCTTGCATGCATAAAGGACAGCATCTTGGGCTAAGAATGCCTCCTTCAGTCATTGGATATGCAAATTGTACAACTGTCCCAACACATTTGTTAAGATTGCCAAGTTCCTCCCATGCTAAGAAATGCTTGAGGAAGGGAAGTCGGGTACCGGGAAAGTGGGGTCCCAACATAGTCCATCACACCAACAGGGACTTAACTTTGGGTTTTCTGATTTCAAATCCCGTTCTCTTTCTGTAACTCTAGTTAGACTACCTCCATTAATGCTTTCAGCTATGCCATGCAATTCACCTTATTCAACCACAGTGTGTAAGGATGACTTCATGCAATTTGGAATGGACTGGAGAAAGGCAAAGGACAGTTGGGGCACGCGTCATCACTTTTGTGGATTCTCTATGCCAGTGGGGCAACCCACTCACCCCTCTGTTTATCACACCTGAGGATGAGAGGCAGGTTCCCCTAGCATCTAATGGGGAGGGGCCAGAGATGTTGCTAAACAGCTACAATGAACAGGACAGTCCCCATCACCAAGATTCTCAGGAGGGCCAAGGTTGAGAAACTGTACTCTAGGCTTTTCCTTGTCCTCTTCAAGTGTGTTTCTCTCTTTCTCTCTCTCTCTCTCTCTCTCAATCTCTAACCACTAAGCACATACTAGCATTTCACAGCAAAAAACAAGGAGAAGACAAGAAAAAGATGGAACAAGTTTGTTCTATATAAACATCATTAGTTTTGAAAAAATTCAATTGGGAAGAAAATTGAAACTATCTAAATTTGTTTAATATTTTTAAGCAACTATTCACATCCCAAATTATCCTGGTTGCCATGGGAAATAAATTACAAATTTCTCAACAAAGCATCAGGGTCCTTCCTAGAAAGGCTGGGGAAGTAGGTGGGTTTATCCAGCTTCCCAGTTCCTCCTTTGGCAAGGCTCATAACTCACATAAGACGAGAGACTTGGAGGAGGGATGCTACCTTCACGTTGTCTCTCTTCTGCTCTCACTTCAACCCCATCTTTGGATCTGAACCACCAGGGAAGCAAGATTAATGCTGGAATAGCCTCCAGGGTTGGGTTGCTCCACCCAGGCTAGAGTCAGTCTTACCTTAGTAAACAGGCAGACGCTGGAGTCTCATTCCTGGGCATTGTGCTGAGGGCTGTTTGTGCAAAGCTAAAGAGAAGGGGGAGTCGTTCCATTTATTTCTGCATTTCAGCCTAGAAACATGGTAATAATAATATCTAGACTTGACTTTGACCACCTCTTAAGGATCAGGAAAGAGTCTAGGGAACAGAGGGGTGAGGAGTGAGGGCTGAGCCCCTGTCAACGATACATTCTCAGTTGCCTCCTTTCCCCCCAAGACAGGCAGGAACTCAGCCTGATCATTCAGTGAAGGAAAGGTTAGAGGCCACAGCATCAAACTAGCAGGTACTAAAGGCCCAGAACAAAAATAGGTGCCTGTCTCATTCCTGCCAGGGAGCAGGGAGTGATGAATCCTTCCTGGAATCTCTCCTCGTCAGCCATACTTGTGAGTCACTACCCAATCAGTGACTGGCTGCCGAGGGCTGGGTCACTCCACAATCTATACTGGTCATTAAAATTCTTAGTGAGAGTTTATTGTCTTTGTAAGGAATTATCAGAAAGCAAGCTTTACACATTAGGATTCTACTTATGTCGATCTTTTGAGAGAATTCAAGCTTGGCCAGCCATGAGTCCTCTCATCATAGTCTGTGAGGAAGGCAGTCATCCCATAGATATGTCTGAAATACCTGTGCTTTGGGGTAAAGACTCTGTAAGACTGAGTTTTTGTAATCAAATGAGAGAGAAAAGACAACTCCATTGGGAAAAATGGCACATAGCTCCTGACAGCAAAAGTACAGAGAACCAGTGAGGGGGACGCAAGCCACAGGCATTCTGGGAGTTGTCCCAAGGGTCATCCTCTGGTTAAGAAGTCAAGGATCAGCCGGGCTCGGTGGCTCAGCCTGTAATCCCGCGCCTTTGGGAGGCTGAGGTGAGTGAATTGCCTGAGCCCGCGGGTTCGAGACCCGCCTGGGCAGCGAGACCTCATCTCTACAATAAATCAAAAAATCAACTGAGCGTGGTGGCGCATGCCTGTAATTCTGGCTACTCGGAAGGCTGAGGCGGAAGGATCGCCGGAACCCAGCAGGGCGAGGCTGCAGTGGCCGGGAACGGTCACTGCACTCCAGTCTGGGCGACAGAGTGAGACTCCAACTCAAAAAAAAAAAAAGAAAAAGAAGTCAAGGATCACTGACTGCAAATGTCTGCTAGTAGGCTTCCCTAAAGGGCTCTTGTCACAAAACAAAAACAACTTAATTTTGCCCCAATTTTTCTTGAACTTGAATAATTGTCTTTTTTAAATACCTTATACTTTATATTTTATTTATTTTTCATTATATATGAAATTTATATTTCATTACTGACTTTCTCCTATCTGAAGGAATGTGTTTTTAAAACATTCAGATGGCATTTCATGGAGGTGTGACTGATCTCTGTTGGTACTAAGTTTTTATGGTACCTAAGATTTCTATTATGCTTCCAGCATTAAATAAATTCCGAAGACCCTGCCCTAAAAAAGAAGTTCCAAATTACTAAGACACAAACTGCTATTCTGGCCAGTTGGGGATCATGACCTTTAATCTTCAGAAGGAACATATGGCATCCACCGTTTTAGCCCACTGACTCCCCAGCACACACATAAACACACACACACGCACACATACATATGGGGCAGGGGAGAGACAGAGATAGAGAGAGAGATAGTACTTCAGCCTCTGGGAATCCTGGTCACTGTGGGACAATCCCCCTCTCTCTGCCCCTGGGTATTCTTGGTCAACTTTCCTAACTAGATTGACTTTCTGGCCAGAGTGTCACAGGCACACCTCTTTACATGCACCACATATAGGTAGGGTCAATGTGCAGAAATGACTTTAAAACAACAAGGAAAAAATGTGATGCTTGAAGTGAAAGCGTGAGGGACCAACTGATAGTGCCAATAAAGGAGAAAGCTCAAGAACTATTTTCTCTCCTCCTTTCCTTTAAACCATAAGCCCCTCACCAGCACTCCTAACCAATCTTCCACATGACCAGTCCGAGTCCCCCTATCCCTTGACAAGCAGAAATACCAGAGAGAAGGGAAACCAACTTGTTACACCTTTCTAGGTTATCTTCTAACAACACCTAATGTGCCCGCATCCTGTTTGGCAGACCTAGCTCCTCACACTAAGGCTCTTGCCTGTATCAACCCAGTGCCGTTGGAGCTGGTGCCAGAATGGCAGGGCGATACAGAGAAAGGGGAGAGGGATTGGAGAAGGCCCGGGAGGAGGATGCACCTCTTGGTCTCATTCTGAGGTGTCTTGGACCTCAACAGAGGGACAGCAGGAAGAGTGGAAGACCAGATGGAACAAGTCTGGGACTGGCCTTACGTTCCCAACATCCAAGGAGTGACACAAACTCTGGCCATTCTAGATAGCAAAGCGATCAGGCTTGAAGGTGAGAAGAGGAAGCTACAAGAGTTAGGTTGAAAGACCTCAGCCACCGAGCAGAGTGAAGAGAGGCAGACTGCCCCTCAGAGCAAGGGGACACATCAGAGACAAGCAGGCCCCAGTCAAACTACCTATGCTTCATTAGGAAACTCAGTCCCAACAAAGAAACAAGACGGCCTCTGGGCACCGAGGCCAAGGCAACCAGAGACACTGGCTCTCACAAAGGGCAGAAAGAGGGAAGGGTGCAGCTCAGAAACTACCCCCCAACACACACACACACACACACACACACACACACACACACACCAAGAGGGAAAGCCCCAAGTCAAAGCACACACACACACACACACACACACACACACACACACACACACACACACCAAGAGGGAAAGCCCCAAGTCAAAACACCAAACTTTTCCCCCACCAAGGAGGAAAGCACGTGGAGAACCCAGGGTGAGGATTGGACATTGAGGATGTCAGTCATTGCAGCTGGGCTGGGCTGAGACAGACAGGGACACATCAGTAAGGAGACACATAACAAAAAGAAAAAGAAGAAAAATAAGAGGCCTCAGTGGATGGAAGTAGAAACTCAGAAAAGGGGTACTCAGGGCTCTGTGTTGGGTCCATAAAATGAAAGTAAAGACAGAAGCCAGTGGCTGGGGATTCATCTAAAATGTGAAGATATGGAAGAGGAACCTGGCGGGTCATTGTGACTTTAATGGCAGTAATGAGCCCGTGGCTTCTCAGTCCTGGGATTTACTCACCCACACAGAGAGATACTATAGTTTTCCTCTATGACAAGATACTATAGTTTTCCTCTATGACAAGAAAATTTCAGTCTTACTGATAGGGATATAAGTGAAAAATAAGACTGCATTTCATCACCTTCCATCTCTCTCTCTTCGCTCTGAGATGGGTCCTATTATCTTGATTTATTTTTCATGGGTGTGAGGAGTGCTAATGGATACAGCATCAGTCATTCACCCTTGAGATCTGGAAAGGGCTTGACTTTTGTGTGGCAACCACATCACGAACGTTGAATTGTCACTGGGGGTGGGGGTGCCAGAGGGGGTTGAGGGAGTGTTGGAAGAGAGAAGAAATAATCCACACAACATCTGGGTCAAGAGCTGAAGTTTGCAAAGGCTCTGGGTGAACTCCCATATGGTACTTTTCTCTTCATTCTTATGTACTCCTGTAACCTGCACCAAAAAAAATGAGTGTAGGGTGCAAATAAGATATCTGCTGGGCAACCCTGAACCCAGTGCTATGAGGGGATATGTGAGGTGCTGGCCTCCCCGGTCCCATGGTCCTCCCAAACATTTTTTAGAGGACTTTGGTGCCCCAGACTGCAGAGCACTGCATGGTCAGAGCTTCAGACACTGAGAATATCCTTCCAGGTCCTCAGCATGAGATAACTGATTCAGATCCAAGTGTTTCATAAACTTGGAAAAGAAGATTTGGTCAACTGCCACCTTGAAGGTTTCTTGTGCCCCACAGGAACTTGGCATTTTAGACCACGGCCGGGGGAAGCACTGCTCTGCAAAGTGCCTTGTTCAAGGCACTTTGGTCATGTGAAGCCATAAGATACCCAGATTTCTTTTTCCTGGAGCCCAATAAGGCCAGTCCCTCCAGTTCTGCCCCAGCCTGTACCAAGAGTAATACATGGGAGTATACTCCTCAGGGGCCCTCCTCAACTCTGGTCCAAATTTCTAGGATCTCAGAACGAAGAAAGCACAGGCATTTTCAAGAGTAATGCTGAGTGAAAAATCAAGGCCTTCCCCTGGAAGTACCAACTGTCTGCAAGGGAGGGAGGGTCACCCCCAAGTGTCTCAAAATGTTGCTATGGCTGAGTGCATACAACACGCCAGACCTCTCTGTTTTCCAGGCCAGCTAAACAAAGACGTGACCTATGCACAGCTGTACTCCTTCCTGAACTGCCTCCAGGTGAGCACTCACTGACTAGCTCCAAGGCTGGGTTGCCCGATGCTGATTCTCTTTAATCACCGTGTTTTCTTGCTCTCAGGTCAGCCCCTGCCACGGCTGGATGTCTTCCAACAAGACGCTCCGGACTCTCACTTCAGAGGTATGACAGCCACTGGCTTTTGATATCATCTTTGATCATTCTGTCTCTATGTTTGCTGTGGAGTTTTTACTGGGGATGGGGTTCTGGCAGGAAGATAGTCTCTCTGCTGGTGAATAACACAATCCAACTGCCAGGGTGCCTGAGGAGCCCAGAGACCTCGGTGCACCCTGTCTCCCTCTTCCTCTCTCTGGATCCATCCTTCTTTCTCTGTCTTGCAGTCACTGTCTCTACCTGTGTGTGCATGCCTATCTCACACACTCCTGTAAGAAACACACACACTTTTAAAAAAATTTTTATTTTAAAGATGAGGGGTACAACTCAGGATTAGGTATACAAATGCAGGTATCCTTGTTATGCAGGTACCCTTGTTGATGAGGTGTGTCCCCCTCCCCTGGCAGTTTCCCACTACTGCCAATCCCACCCCCACCCACCCACACACACACACATACCCTGCCAGCAATTTCCCTCTACTGTCAATTCCTTTCTTATAGTATTACAATAGTTGTTCAAGGTCCGCTTATGAGTGAAAACATGTAGTTCTCAGTTCTTTGTTTCTGTGATAAATCACTCAGTGTTATAGATTCCAAGTCCATTCAAGTTGCTGTGAAGTTAATAATTCTGTCCTTCTTTATGGCTGCATAATATTCCATTGTGTATATGTACCACATTTTTAAAAATTCACTCTAGTTTTGATGGGCAGCATAGTTGGTTCCATGTTTTTGCTATTGTGAATAATGCTGCAATAAATATGTGACACACAACTTTTGAAGCTGGCACTCAGCATGGTTGTAGAGGTGGAGAGAACTGAATGAGGTTAGCTCAACGTATAACTCAAGTCCTCCCATGGTAAATAAGAACCTTCCTCCCTTCTCTTAGAGAATTCATTGCTCAGGCAAAATGGCTAGCACATCTTTCACAGATGGTGAATAATCTCTTTGTAAAAAACTGATTGAATTTTTTCTTTTACAAAAGAAGTATATTTTAGTTTTTTTAAATGTGGGAACACAAAAAAGCATAAAGAACTGCAACAAAATTTATCCAAAATTCCACCACTCAAAGTCAATATATGTGCATGTCTTTTCTTTACCACTTCCATAGATAGATAAGTTTGGGTTTTGTCCACATAGTATGAGAATGCACATAACTCTGTTATGCTTTTGGATGTTCACAAATTACTTCACACCATAATGCTGTAGCTGCTTTTAAGTATCCATATATGAATGTATTGTGATTGATTTCAGCCTTTCATGTTGGGCAAATAGGTTATTTCCATTTTTTCACTATAAGAAGTAACATTGTGATGAACAATCATATAAATAAAGATATAAGTCTGTGAACATTTCTATTTCTTTTAGACAAATTCCTAGAAAACATACTGGGTCAAAGGATTTGATTCTTTGTTCATGTTTAAGGATTTGATTCATATTGCCAAATTGCACTCTAGAAAGGTTTAACTAATAACATTCTCATTTACCTACCCATGACAACATTCAATACCATGGTTATCTTATCTTTGCCAATAAGATAAAGGTGAAAAGTGGTATCTTATTACTTTAATTTGCACTGCTTTGATACCTAATAAACGTTAACTTGTGTCATATGTTCATTGACCACTTGCATTAAAATGGAATTTAATGTGCAGAGCTGTTCCTCTGCAGACGACTTACAGAAACAAGAGTGGAGCAGGGTGGGGAAGAACAATCTCTTTGTTTTGCCTGAATTATCTCACTAAAGTCAAAGTCTAGGTTTCATGGAATTCTCCCTCTTTCCGTTTTATTCAGAGAGCAGAACAACTCTCCAACACACTGAAAAAAATTGCAACCAGCGAGAAATTTACGAACTTCGATCTTTTCTACATGATTTCTCCTTCCAAGAAAGTAAGTAGCTTGGTTTAGGTATTGACAGAAGACAAAAGAGGCAGCTACAGTTTAGAGCCTGCCTGGGCAACCAGTTGATAAACCAGCAGACAGCAGATCAGGCAGGGTTACTCCGGCCTATTCTGACACATAAATAGCTCTCAGGATTGAAAAAGATAAGGTGTGAGACTCTTTCTGAGAAGGCTGGGCTTGGCATTTCCTCCTTACTTTACCACCGTTTTATCCCTGAAGCAATAGAGCCAGTGACCAGCTGGAGAGCGCTCAGGGTGGAGAACCTGCAGGCTGATGGAATCGCTAACCTGTTCTTGCTGGATTAGCAAGGCGCTGCTTACCTGTGGGCTAAAGATGGAGATGACAGAAATGAGGGATAAGGCGGAACTTCTCATATCTCTCATGGTGGGCACTGAATTACCCCGGGACTCAGTAGCAGTGCAGATCCCTGGATCTAATACAATCTCCGAATAATCCCAAGTGAGGGACCAAATAATTTGCCTGTCCCATGTCCCAGCTTTCTGCTTTCTGAAGGGAGTATTACTAAGTTTCTTTTTTTTTTTTTTGAGTCAGTGTCTCACTCTGTCGCCCAGGCTAGAGTGCAGCACAGCCTCGAGCTGCTGGGCTCAGGCAGTCCTTCCACCTCAACCTGCCAAGTAGCTGGAACTATAGGCATGCACTACCACACCCGGGTTTTTGTTTGTTTGTTTGTTTAAATTATAGAGACGAAGTCTCACCAAGTTGCCCAGGCTGGTCTCGATCCCCTGAGCTCAGGCAATCCTTAGCCTCCCAAAGTGCTGGAATTACAGACTTGAGTCACCACACCCAGCCTAAGTTTCTTTACTAACACTCTGTTCAAACACTGGGGTCAGGCATGATTACTGGATCTACTGATTTATCCTTTACATCTTGAATCTGAAAATTATTATTTATTGACTGTAAACCTTCCAGATTCATTTTCATTGCTAAGCAATTTTTATACAAGAGAAATGCCTCCTGTTGATTGCCAGTTGAGATGATGCTAATGAAAACCCTCTCTGTGTAGGCGAAGGAGGGAAGATCTTCCATCCAGAGTTGATCATCGCTGTTCCCCATGCCCTACCCTCGCAGCCCCAGCATCTGGGATGGAGCAGATGGCCATCATGAATTATCAAATATTACATTAGCTGACACATTTTGCATTGCAGACTCTAGTAGTTCAATTCTGAACATCATTTAAACAAGACTGATCTCCCTTAACTAGATTTCCTGCCTAGGTGATACACATTTCTCTCATGGGGAGAGACATTTTGATAAATAGCCTCTCATTGAAATGCAGAGTTAAAGACTCATTAATGAATTCCTGGTGTAAACAAATGCACCACCAAGTGATCTTTGAATACCATCAACCTTGAATATAGATAAAGTTATTAAAAATATAATAATGCCTAATGCTCACATGGGTCTTTTTCATTTTCCAGAGTGACCTCAAGCTCTGTCATTTATTACCTTTGGGACTGTAGGCAATTCTCTGAACATTTCTAAATTCTCCTTTCTAGACCTGGAAATGATGTGTCATCCTCCTAAATGCTGTGCCTGGGACATAGCCAGCACCCAGGAAAGAGTACTCTTCCCCTACACCCTTGCTACTCAATGTGTGGTTCTAGATAAGCAAAATCAACAGCACCTGGAAACTGGTGATAAACACAGATTTCCAGGCCTGGCCCCAGACCTTCCTAAGTAGAACCTGCATTTAAACCCAATCCAGAGGTCATCTCCATGCCCATTAAAGCCTAATAAATAGAGCTCTGTAATGCTCCAAGATGGAGAACTTGTTCGGTCCATCATCAGATTTTTACTAAGTTCTGCTATGTGCCAGGAATTGTGTAGGTGCTGGGGATATAATTGTCAACCAAACAGGAAAGTCTTTATCTCCATGGAGGATAGAGTGAGAAGAGCTTTACCCTTGACCCAACACTGACCTGCGTTCCACTGTTGAATGAACACGCTTGGAAGCAGAACCTCATCAGTCCTTTCTTGTTCGTACAGCAACAGTAAGTGCAGTAAAAAAAAAAAAAAAAAAGGAAAAAGTTCAGTAAAGCTGAACATGCTACATCAGCATGGTGGAAACCTCCCTGGTGTTTCTCCTTGCTTGGCAATTCCCATCAGCGATTCGGGAAACTTCCTATTTTATAATCTCCTACCATTTGTTTAAAATAAATTTAAAAATCCAGTTTTGCTACAGGACCTTTTTCTTCTCCACAAGAAATTAGTTAGCACCCCCCTAGGGTAAAAGTATGGATGCAGTGCTCTGGGACCTGCCTACATGAACACCTGATACAGCTTTTTGCACTTAACATATAGGTGCCACCTGGCTCTTGTCTACTTCTAAAAGTGCTAGAATTTCTATCTGGTTTTTAGAAACTGTGATAATGTCTTGATTTATACCAAAAGTTAGCAAAGGAAAATTTTACCTTGAAATCTTAGCATTTTCCAGAGTAGGTGGAAGGATCATCCTCTCCCAGATCCATCTCCATGGGTAACTTCCCATGCCTGGGTAGCTCATCCTCCCAGAAACCCACCCATGTGAGTGCCATGCGCTATTATAGAAAGATCCCAGAAATTACAACTGTATTCCTATTCCAGTTCAGACAAAGAATACCTGTGTAACCTCAAGCAAATTAAATAACCACTCTGCCATGGCTTTCTTGCATGTAGAGTAGAAGTGACTCAACCATGGGGTTTATGGAAGGATGAAATGAAACTGAGCTTGAAAAGCAGTACTCAATCAATAACTGTTAACAGGCCACCATCATCAATGTGTGTGAAGCTACCCCTTCACTTTTGATGTCCAACCCACCTCCCAGACTTAATCACACCTGCGGGGTACTTTGAGTTCTTTCCAGAAATGTATGGTAGAAATGCAGCTCATTATCAAGGAGAAAAGCCACACTCTTTGAACAGAAATAAAAACCTGACAGAGTCACTTATTAAATCTGTAGTCCTAATAGTCACGTGATAATCTCTCCTCTCACTTCATTGCTGTATTAGATCTGACTATTGCATCACAAATATCCTCATTTTTCATGACACTGAAATTCACAATTTCACATCCCTGTGACTGAGCAAATTACAGTTGAAGATCTCTGTCACTTGAAGGTAGGCCTGAGACTCATTTGCTGTCCACTCTGACAGTCTCAGTCCAGCACTGAAAGATGATTGCCCATCCCCAAAGACTATTGCTTGTCTCTTGCTGACTCATTCTCCAACTGGTTATGAACCAAACAGAGACAGCAATTTTTCCTCCCTTCAGGAAATGCCAGCTTGAGCAGGTGATGTCCTTTTTCTTCGTCTGCACCACAACTCCCCAGCAGAGGAAAGAAAATGCCACTTTCCTGCCAAAGCCATTTTTACACTGACAATTGAAACATACCTCTAACTGCCCTCAGCTTCTAAGACAGCTCAATTAGAGGAAAACTGGCTCTTAGTTCCCAGTCATGTATACAATTGCAAAAAACAGCCAATGACGTTAAGGTGCTGACCAGAACGCAACTTTCTCTTTACAATACCTGCTAGTGCTGCAATTCATCAAGGAGCTGAAAGGTGTTTTATGAGTCTTCCTCCACTATTTCTATTGCATCTTTGACAAGCAGGTCCTTAGCAGTTTCTTTTACTTTACAGATAAAGAAAATATGTTTATAAAAAAGAAAATATATATATGTCGTGCACCAAATTCCAACAATCTATGATCATTCAAGAAATGTAATCCAGGTTTTCTGAAGAACAAATAGGACTGCCTTTGCCTATTTTGAATTATGGTCCCAGATAGGAAGGAAACTAACCAACTTACCATATTGCCTTTGATTAGACCTCCCACTCTAAAATCAATTAAGAAAAAAATATAGACCAGTGATTAGTATTGCATTTCTCCTGAGTAAGCAGAATGACATCCTGAGATAAACAAAAAAAGGGTCTTTCTGTCTAGCACTAGTCACAATGCAGATCAACCCTAAACTCTTGCCTTTTAGTTACTAAGGCTACATTTAATTTTTACCATCCTGACATCTACATATATGTGATGAGCAGTGGCCCTTGCAGACACAATAGTCATGTGAAAAAAATGATATTTTTTGCTGTTAGTAGACTTATTGTTAGCCTTAGTAACCTTGGGACATTTTCTTTTAACACCTATTTTATTTATATTATATGGTAAACCAATTCTTCTAAAGGCTGGACTACCTTGTAATGACCTACTAATGTAGGGAGAGATGGGCAAGAATAAGTTTCCTGTCAGGGAGGAACATGTTATCTTTGACATGGCTTAGAATTGCCGAAGTATGACGACAATCAAAATGGACCGCTCCTACCGCCCCCACCCCACCCTGCTCCCTCAAAAAACTTGGCAAGCAAGTATCCCTTCTCTTTCTTTATGCTTTTGTTCCTGAGTTTTGCTTTTAAAATCCCCATAATTATGAGATTGTTTAAGTCTCCAAGGCAAGAAGAAGGGAATGAGCATCGCTTCTCAATTTGGAAATACAGTATAAGTTGAGAATTCTCACCTGAATATTTGGGACCAGAAGTGTTTGGGATTTTTTTTTTTCAGATCTTGGGATATTTGTATTATACAGTATATGCTCACCAGTTGAGCATCCCACATCTGAAAATGCCAGCACTCAAAAAGTTTCAGACTTTGAAGCATTTTGAATTTCGGATTTTCAGATGTGGGGTGCTCAACCTTAGTCACTAATTCTGATGACTGAATTATGCCCGTTTGTTCCATGAGGATATCTATCAACATCTCTTTCTCTAAGGGTTATAGTTTTTAGTTTGGTAATTGATAACACACATAAAATTCAAATTGAAATGGAAATCGCCTAGAATAGCTTTAAGCCTAGGTGGCAAAGTTGAATTACAGTCAAGAAAATTCATGTATAAGCAAACTTGACCTTTTCAATACCAGGCTCCTAGTAAACATGTTTCTCAAGGAACACAATCTTGACTTAAACTGTATTTCTTTAACAGGTTCAAATTTGCTTTTCACTGTGAATTTTTGGGATCTCCTGATCATCATAATACACTCTAGATTTTCTCTTGGCCATTGAAGCCTTAGATTTTGATTCAGCTTGTCACTCAGCCATCTCTATAAACATAGAGAGTCAAAAAGTATTGTAAAAGGCTTCCTACCCCCACTGGATCAAAGGACAGCCGGGTGGTCTGAGAGAAGTCCATGGCTTTCTGTGTATTTATTTAATACAAAAGGTCTCTGCCTCATGCCTGATTCATCCAACTCTTTGCAGACTCTGTCTGAGATCTTTTTTTTTTAAAGTCAAGGTCTGACTCTGTCACCCAGGCCGGATTGCAGTGGCACAAGCACTGCTCACTGCAGCCTCAAACTCCTAGGCTCAAGTGATTAGCCTCAGCCTTCCAAGAAGTTGGAACTATAAGCAAGTACCACCATGCCCAGCTATTTTTTTTTCTTTTGTAGAAATACAATCTTGCTATGTTTCCCTGTGTGGTCTCAAACTCCTGGATTCAAGCAATCCTGCCACCTCAGCCTCCCAAAGTGCTAGAAGTACAGCCATGAGCCACTGCACCTGACCTGTCTGAGGTCTTAATTGGGCTTAATTCCCACTGGCCTTGTCTTATTAGCATGCCTGGGGATTTCTTAACATCTGCCTTAATCAGCCCAGTCTACTATAATAAAGTACCATAAACTGGGTGCTTTATAAACAACAGAAATTTATTTCTCACAGTGCTGGCTCCTGAAAGTTCAAAATCAGGATGCCAATATGGTCAGGTTCTGGTGAAGCCCCCCTTCTGGGTTGCAGACTGCTGACTTATCCTTGTAGCTTCATGTGGTGAAAAAAAGAGTGAGTGAGGCCTTTGGGGTCTCTTTTATAAGGTCACTAATCCATCATAAGGGCTCCATCCTCATGGCCTAATCACCTCCAAAGACTCCACACCTCCTAATGCCATCATATTGGAGTCTAGGATTCCAACAGATGAATTTGGGGGGGCGGGGAGGGGCACAAACTTTCAATCCATGCATCATCCTATTGGGATTTCCTTCATTCTTTCTTTTCTTTCTTTCTTCTATTAAGTTCTGTACAGCATAAAACCTACCTGTACGATAACCAATTGTGTACCTAATCTTGAATTGTACCCCACATTTTTAAAATTAAAAAAAAAGAAGATAAAACCAAACTGAAAATAAAGGAATAAGTAGGAAAAGGGACAAAATATTCATTGAGAACTTTGGTGAAGTAAAAAGGAGCATAAGTAGAAAAGAAGTGATGTCATCTCTGAAGCCACAGAGGGGAAGAAGAGACTGACGTCTCACCTTGACTGGGCCCTTCCACATCATTGCTGATGATTTTTATTAGAGACTCCTATGAGACTGCAAGGAGAGATGAGACAAATACCATTAAAGAGCAAAGAGAAATGAGGGGCCTCAGTGTGGGAGGCCCTGCCTCTGCATTTGAAGAAACCCTTCCGAATGCCCAACTCCCCATTAAGAGCAATTAGTTGGATGTTTGGAGGAGACTTGGGTAGAAAATCAGCAAAGAGTTACAAAGTAAGAAAGCAAGACCCAAAATAAGAAGAGGAAACTGGCTTATTCTCCTGGGCAAGGGGGAGAACAAAGACCTGAAAGAAGGGTAAGAGGGATGGGGTGTGGGAGGTGGTGGTGCTGGACAGCTGTCAGAGGGCAGAGCCAGCATCATAGCCAGGAGGACAGTCTGGGACCCACAGGAGCCTCAAGATGTCAAATCCAGAGGAAAAGGCAGGGAAGCTGGAACTGAACTTAAAGCAAAAAGTCAGATTCCAAGGCCATTCCCCCCAAAAACAGGCAGAGCAGGCCAGGTAAACTGAAGAGTGAGCCAGGTAAGTTTCCCCATGGTTCTGTCTCTACCGGACACCATGGACAAGAGCAGGAAAAAAATTGTTGAGGTTCTGCATGACGGTTTGGGCAGAACACACTAACCTTCCCAAGAGTGTGTGGGGCTCCGAGCATCCTATCAAAAGAGCAAGCACCTACCATTCCTTCACTCCGTCACCCGACTGGGGTGTAGTGACATGATCACAGCTACTGCAACCTCGATCTGCTGGGCTGTGGCAATCCTTTTGCCTCAGTCTTCCTGCCACTATGCTGGGCTAATTTTTTTGATTTATTGTGAAGACAGGTCTCACCACGTTGCCTGGGCTGGATTCAAACTCTTGGGCTCAGGCAATCCTCCCACCTCAGCCTCCCAAAGTGCTGAGATTACAGGCATGAGCCATCACACCTGGGCTCAGAGGGAGGTATTGTTTACCAGCATGAAGTGACTTCTCCCTTGAGATTCCATGTAGAGGACACCACATGGCACAATGATATAGAGGATAATGTTCTTTTTTTATTTTATTATTATAAAGATGTGGGGTACAATTCAGGGTTAGGTATACAAATGTTGATTATGCAGATACCCTTGTTGATGAGGTGTGCCTCTCCCTCCCCTAGCAGTTTCCCTCAACTGCTAATCCCACGCCCCCCTCCCCTACTGCCAATCCCTTTCTTATAGTTCAAGGCCACTTATGAGTGAGAGCATATGGTACTCTGTTCTTTGTTTCTGTGATAGATCACTGAGTATGATCAACTCTAAATCCATCCAAGTTGCTGTGAAGCCCATATGTTTGTCCTTCTTTATAGCTGAATAAGATTCCACTGTGTATATGTACCACATTTTTTGTATCCAGTCCAGCTTCAGTGGAAGCATGGTTGGTACCATGTTTTTGCTATTGTGAATAGAGCTGCAACAAGCATATGTGTGCAGCTATCTTTTTTGTAGAATGATCTGAGTTCCTCTGGGTATACTCCCAATAAGGGAATTGCTGGGTGATATGGAAGGTCAATTTCTAGTTCTTTCAAAAATTGCCACACTGTCTTCCAAAGAGGCTGCACTAGTTTGCTTTCCCACCAGCAGTGTAGAAGTGTTCCTTTTTTTCCGCATCCTTGCCAGCATCTGTTGTTGTTTGTTTTATTAATTATGGCCGTTCTTAGTGGAGTTAGGTGGTGTCTCAATGTGGTTTTGATTTGCATTTCTCTGATGATGAGTGAGGTGAGCGCTTTTTTCCATGTGCCAGTTGGCTGCCCGTATCTCTTCTTTTGAGAAGTGTCTATTCATGTCTTTTGTCCACTTTTTAATGGGCTGTTTGTTTTTCCTTTCCATGCATTTGAGTTCCTTGTAGATCCTAGATGTTAGGCCTTTGTCAGATATACAGTTGGCAAATATTTTTTCCCATTCTGTGGGCTGTCTCCCTGCTCTCTTGATGGTTTCTTTTGCTTTGCAGAAGCTCATAAGTTTGATGAGGTCCCACTTGTCTATCTTATTTCTTAAGGTATGGGCATTTAGGGTTCTGAATAGGATTTGGTTGCCACTTCCAATTTCCATAAAGGTGTCTCCTGTGTTTTCTAAGATTCTTACAGTTTGAGGTTTTACATTTAGGTCTTTGATCCATTTAGAGTTAATTTTCGTGTGTGGTGACAGGTAGGGGCCCTGTTTCAATTCTCTGCATGTGATCAGTCAGTTTGAGGATAATGTTCTTAATTTAAGTTTTCAAGAAATGCAAAGGCCACTTAACCAACAACTGCTTCTTCTAACAACCTCCAATAAAACCGAGAAGCATAATATAAAAGAGTGAGTGAGCAGTGGTCATTCTGCTGGGGGAACAAGCTAACAGAGACTGGTGATTCAGTGTGTAGGACTCCAAGCTACTAGCATGAATTTCTTCCTGAGCTTTGAGAAGGCAGCATTATTTGCAGCCCCTCAGGGGTGGCATGCTGGGTCATTAGGACCAATTGCAAAAGCAGCCTAGTATTGACCTAGTCCTAGGGAAGCCCAGCGTCTCCTGTCCAATCAAAGCCCCCAGTAGAATCTCCATTCTTCCTTTGGAATGAGAAGGGAAGAGTCAGAGGCCACAGACCTCTGTCCTTGAGTTTTCTGGTAAGTGAAGAGGAAAGAAATGGAGGAATCTCAGGTGTGCCTGTTCCCTCGCTGGACACGGGGAAAGTGAGGGTGTCTCTTTGCTGAGATGCTTCTCTCTGGAGACGCCCCAGGGATTAGAAATTTCCTGAAGGAGTTCTTATTGACTGTATGATGAAACAATGCAGAGTTAATTGTCCTGTTGCCTTGGAGCTACTGACATTCTTGGTCTCTCACCCTTGTTGAAGGACAGTTTTATTGCTTTTCTTCACTTTGGGGTTCATAACATTTTCTCTGCAGCCATACTCTTTCCAAATGGGGTGTCGAGATAATTTTATGTAATTATATTCCTGACATACTGTGTGATTTTTCAAGGCGGGTGCTTAACACAAGCAGGCAGAGTCTGCAAATGGCAACCTATGAAAGGAGATGTTAACAAAATGTTTAATTTTCTTCTGTAATAATGCCATCCTGCTGTACCACTGAAAAATGAGATGTACTTAAATCAGTGTTGAATATTTTAGAGCTCACCTCTCCCTACTGCCTTCCCTGCCACACAAACCATTCATCCAACACTCACACATTCCCTTCCAGAGCTAGCAAAAAAAAAAAATATATATATATATGTATATACACACACACACACACACACACACACACAATAGGAAGATCATTTCTGTTCAGAAAGCCCCCAGCCCAAGAGAACAACTCAGACGCAGCCATGGCTGGGTCAGCATGGGCCCTGAAGGGCAGTGGGCAGTTCCATGACATGGTTATTGTACATCATTGCTTGTGCAAGTGCATCTGTAACCCTCTGATCGTGTGTCCTGCAGTTATACAGGAGTGGCAGAAGAGAGGTGGGCAGCCCTGGCAGCTCATCGAGCCTGTGGATGGATTCCACCCCAACGAGGTGAGCGCGGTCACATGATGGCTGCTGAAAACTATCTGTTTGTCTGCTTGCTTTTTACTATACTTGTGCATCCATGTGTTTATTGCTATTCTGTTTTGTTTCAGAAAGGACTTGAGGTAATATACACATATATGTAAGATAGAAGATTTAATAAAACTGAAATGAAAGGCAGGACTAAAGGAAAATAAGGTAGAAATGATACCTAGATTCCTGGCTTAATTTCTACAGTTCATAAAATGTGTACAGGGAGGGCAGTCCTCAGAAACTGCCAGAAGAGGCTTACAAAACCAGCTCTGTACTTTCTAGCAGCCAGCGCTGAAAGGTGAATCCATGGCTTCCATAAGATAAAAACAAATAAATAAAGCACTCCCCTGGAAGTAAGACCCATGAGGAATTTCTGCTATGAATGTTTCCAGAAAGGATGCTGTATAAAAGAGAACAACGTCCTTACCAATTTCCTGCAGTAAGATCTATTTCTCATCAAGGATTCCAAAGCACAGTTCAGTCAAGCAGCTCTCCTCTGCTCTCTTCACAAAGCAGGGGAGCTGGAGGGTGGAACCCTGCCCCCTCCCGTCTCCACCCCCACCCCATTATCCTGGCTTCAGCCGGAGAAGCTCCACTTTTATCTGCTGTGTGTATTGGATTTGCTCATGACATTTCTTTAGTAAAAAGAAGCTGAAGAGAGAGAAATGGGAGAGTCATTCTGCCACTCTTAAAATTTTAAAAGCTGGTCCTGTATAGGGAGGGATGGGCCATTGACTCCCAGGCAATCCTCCCTAACTAGAGCCTTTCCAACCCAGCCTTTGGTGAGTTTAGTATGTCAATGATAAGGGAACAAACTCGAGAAGCACTCCTGGAGATTGCTCCCCGGCTGGCCATGGAGACCCAGACCACAGGAGGGCTGACGATCCCCTCAGGAGCCTGCATGGAACCACAGGCAACCTTCTCCCAAGTGCCAGGCTCTGTGAGTGCCCATGGACAGGGCTAAGAACCACCTCGAGAGGAAAAAGAAAGGTGCCATTTCCTAACAGATGAATAAACAGTAAAGTCTCACAAATGCTGGGCTAATTTTAAAGTGATTATTAAATGCCACCTCCTTGCTTAAAATAGCCCACAAAAAAACTGAATTAATGTGCCTCAGAATATCTAACCTCCCTTGTATAAATTGGATGAGTTGATCAAAGAGAGTGATTGGCTAGAAGCTGGTTAAACCCCTAAAAAATGATGTCTTTGGTTTTAGAAGTGTTAGCATGCAGCATTCCTTCTGGCAGTGATTAGGTAGTAATTCTTGTCATTCTCTGCACATAATAGAATTTTACTCTTCGGATTCTGTAGAGAATGAGGATATGAAAAGATGGTCAGCTAGCGTGCTAATGAGGAACAAACTAAAAAAGAAAAGAGTCAGACAGCTTTGTTTTATCTCTCAGGACGTGTATGTCTGATCTGTGAAATGGCCATTCTGTCCCCGATTCTTAAAAGTCTGTCAAGTTGGGGATCTTTCACTCAAACAACTTCACCTATGATTATTGAAAACAGAGTCAAGGGTGGGTGCATTGACTCACACCTGTAATCCCAGCACTTCGAGAGACCCAGACAGGAGGATCGCTTGAGCCCAGGAGTTTGAGACCAGCTTAGGCAACATAGCGAGACCTCCATCTCTACAAAAAAATTTTAAAATTAGCCAACCATGGTGTTGTGCACCTGTAACCCCAGGTGTTGTGCACCTGTAGCCCCAGCTACTCTGGAGGCTGAGGCAGAAGGATCACCTGAGCCCAGGAGGTTGAGGCTGTGGTGAGCCGTGATTGCACCACTGCCCTCCAACCTGGGCAACAGAGTGAGACCCTGACTCAAAAAAGAAAACAGAGTCAAAAGCTGAAGATCAACATATGCCACAATGTTAAGCTACTCCTGCCAGACACGCTAGTAGCAGGTGATAAAGTGGATGACAATGGAGAGCCAGGCCTAAAGCCTGCCTATTTATCATGGATATTGCACTGAAAGGTCCAGATTGGCAATTGATCATTCAAAAATATTTATTGAGTGACTACCCAGTGTCAAACGCAGTGAGAATTCAAAAGTGAGCCAAAAACCACCTCACCACTTAAAAATGTAGAGCAAGAGAATGATTAGTAAACAGACAGTTAAATATGAAGTGGTCAGCACCTCCAAGGAATGAGATGGGAGAGAGGGGTGCTCAGAAAGGTTTCTAGAGGAAGCAACATCAGAACTGAGACCATGAACTGTCCAGAGAAGGGAAGGGGGAGGGACTACAGAAAGGGTGAAGCAGATGAAACTGCGTCAGCGAAGCCCTGACTGGGAAAGAAAGTGTGGCCCATCGGAGGAAGCACAAGGGTTTTATTATGATGGGACTTGAGTATGAGAGTGGCCTCGCAAGGGAAGAGTCGACAGGAGTATTCAGGGCAGATCATGTGAGGCCTGTCTAAGGATTGACCTTTGTCCTGGAGAGGGGGAGCCACTAGCGGATCTTAAGCAAGAAAAAAACAACCAGACTTGTGTTCTAAAAAGACACCTATAGTAGCAGTATGGAGAATGACTTGGGGGGAGCTGTCCAGAGGGACTGAGAAAAATGGAAAATCTGTATTTTAAAAAAAATCGAAATGATCAAGCACAGTCAGAGGATAGCAAGGCAAGTTCTTATTAGAGATTTCATTCAAGGAATCAAGCTCAAATGCATCCTGGTGTCACAATAGATTCTGCCCAATGTCCTCTTATGTTCTCAACACACCAGACCAGGTCTGTTGTCACAGCCCAATAGACCAAAGGGGGATGGCTCAGCACCACTCTAGATCACCAAGCAATGAAATAAAACGTCATGCCATATCGCCAGGAGCTAACTTGATGAACTCATAAAACACTTCTGGCTTCACTGTGTTATGAATTGCAGATATGCAATTTGCAAGAAAACGTACTCTGAAAAATGTTCAACTACAAAGGAAGAAACCTGGAGGGACCTACCTCTGTTAACCGGAGGATCCCACGAAGCCAGAACACCCCATTCCCTAGCTTTCTTCTGGACTAGCTGTCACTCCCTGTGCTACCAATGTGTGCACTAGCAAGAGGAAGGGTCTCGGTCCTCTGTCCTGAGAACAAATGCTGGGGGTGTATATGACAAAAGTGTCCACTGGTAAAATGAGTTAGTTTGCATTCATTTGATGGTGTACCATGCATTGAATACAAACAATGATATAGATCTGCCTTCAGTGACACAGAAATATGCTTGTAATATAAAGCCAAGTAAATCAGAGCAGACTGTAGATTGTAGAGGCGATGGCTCAGCTGTACGCATTTGTCAAATTCATGGAACTGTTTAGCAAAGACAGTTCATTTTACTGTGTCTAAATCAGACCTCAGTAAGAGCAGATTATAAAATGATATTCAAGAGGGAACCAGTGTGTGTGTGTGTGTGTGTGTGTGTGTGTGTGTGTGTGTGTGTGTGTGTGAAATCAGAAAGGCTCTACACCCATTGTTATCAGAAACTACCTCTATTACGATGACAGGTGACTTTTATTCTTTGTTTCTCTTTCTGTTTAATTAGTCTTTTTGAATCTTTCTAGAATGAATGGTTTTGCTTTGATATTTTAAACTATAAATAGAGAAGCACAAAAGAATATCGGTCTTCAAGAAACAACTAAATTGGAATAAAGGGAGAATAAGATAGCTGAGCCTTGCCTTGTGCAGTGCACCGTGGAAGTTACAACAGGAGACTGTTGTACTGGACGCCCACAGTAGGTGTTTGGTAAATATTTGTCAAATGAATGAATGCATGTAGTGAATCATCTTAACACAAGTCTCAGTTTAGTGATAAGCATGCCAGTGTCATTTCAGACCCAATATTTAGCAATGCACACTCATAAATATTTTAATCTATATTAGAGTGACAGCCACTGATTGCTTTCAAACCAAACAGTTCCCAAATGCTCAGATCTGAGCTCTTTTGTTTTCATTTTCCTCTCTTACCCTCGCCCCTGTTTCCTCCCTTATTAACATAGATAGAGAAATAAATGCCTTGGTAGCACATAAGTGTTAGAAAGACAACTGAGGTGTATCAAGTTGAACGCCAATAAAACAAAAAGAACCAGTAATTTTCCACAGACCTGGCAGCAGCCTCCTTTATTGAGAAATGGCAGGAAAAACAGCCACAAGACCAGGCCTCTGTCTTCGAAGACACTGATTGCTTTGTGTGAGAGATGATCCTACCCTCCCTGGAAAACTGGTCAGCTTGATAGGCAGCCTCTGATGTGCTCCTGCTTTTAAGTGCAAAGAAACATATGTAGGGGGTGTGTAATGTGTGGTTTCTCTATGTGCATTTGTGTGTTAGGTATGTGGTGTGTGGTTTCTGTGTGTGTGGTTGTAGGTGGTACCTATGAGGAGGGTGTTGCTATATTGTGGTGTGTGTATGTGTGGTATATGTGTGCAGGGGATGGAGGTATGTGGTATGTGGGGGGGTGTCGTGTGTGGTGGGTATGTGGTGTGTGTGTGTATGTGTGTGTGTTTGTGTGGTATGTCAGGGGTGCGGTGTATGTGGTATGTATGGGGGCAGTGCCGTATGTGTGTGATGTATGTATGTGTGGTGTGTGTGTGGGTGTGTGTGGTATGTGTGGATGGTTGTGTACGCGTGTGGTATGTGTAGGGGTGGGTATGTATAGTGTGTATGAGTGTGTGTGGTATGTGTGTGGTGTGTGTGGGGGTATATCAGGGGTGTGGTGTGTGTGATGTGTATGAGGGGAAGTGTGGTATGTGCATCATATATGTATCAGTGGTAAGTGTGAAGGAGTGTGTGTGGTATGTGTGGTATGAAGTGGGTGTGTGCATGTGTGATATGTATGTGGCATGTGTGTGCTGTGTGTGTGTGTGGTATGTCAAGGGTGTGATGTGTGTGGTATATATGAGGGGGAGTGTGGTATGTGTGTGATGTATGTATATGTGGTATGTGCAGGTGTGATATATGTAAGGGGGTGTGTATGGCATGTGTGGGTGGTTGTGTACGTGTGTGGTATGTGTAGGAGTGGGTGTGTATGGTGTGTATGGGTATGTGTGGTATGTGTGTGTGGTGTGTGTATATATATGTGTGTGGTATGTCAGGGGTGTGGTGTGTGTGTGTGTGGCATGCCAGGGGTGTGGTGTGTTTGGTATCTATGGGTGTGTGGGTATGTGTGTGTGGTGTGTGTGTGTATGTGGGTATGCAGTATGTCAGGGGTGTGGTATGTGTGGTGTGTATGAACGGGAATGTGGTATGTGTGCAATACGTGTATGTGTGGCATGCTTGAGGGTGTGTGTGTGATGTGTATAGTATGAGGTGGGTGTGTACATGCATGGTATGTGTGAGGGCGTGTGTGTGGTATGTGTGGGTGTGATACATGTAAGGCAGTGTGTGTGGGTGGTTGTATACAAGTGTGGTATGTGTAGAGGTGGGTATGTATGGTATATATGGGTGTGTGGTATGTGTGCTAGTGAGGGGGTGTGTGGTATGTATAGATGTATGGTGTGTGTGTGATATGTGTGAGGGGTGTGTGTGGTTGGTGTGGATGTGTAGTATGTGTATGGTGCAATATGTGTGAGGGGGTAGGAGTGGTCTGTGTGTATGTATGGTGTCTGTGTGATAAGTGGGAGAGAGTGTATGTGGTCTGTGTAGATATGTGGTATGTGTGTGGTGTGATATGCGTGAGAGTGTGTGGGGGGTAGGTATGGAAAGATATGTGTGTGTGTGATATATGCGAGGGAGGTGTAGTGTGTGTACGTGTGTTATGTAGTGGGGTATGAGATGGGGGTGTGGGTAGGACCAAGACTACATAGTTGAACAAATGGAACTTGGCATCTACCTCAGAAGGCTCAGGAACACATTAAAATGCTGGGGATAATGATTTCAGTGACTCAAGCAGTTCTAGTTTTTTCTAACAACTACTAGCATGCTACACACAATTCAGACCCACAAAGGATTTAGAAGTTTTACCACAGCCAGCTCAATGTGCAAATGAGAGAGCGAATAGTTTACTCAGTGTCACACAGGGAGCTGGCCACACTGCCCATTAGAATGGGGAACTGTGAACTGCCCTCTGGGGACGTGGTCCCTGTGCTTTTAAAGAAAATCAAAGCGATGCCTGAACATCCTCCCTAAACAATGGAATCCCCTCTGCGGCCTTCAGCATCACATCTCTCTTATGTTCCACATTAAGAACCACTGTTGAGACAGAGCCATCTGGGCCTGAGGCCTGGCCAGGCTCTGCTGCTAAAGGAGGGCATTGTCTCCAAGAAAAAGCCTCCTCCTCAAAGGCATTAATGACAAGCCAGAGAATTGAACAACCAAGAATGGGTCTTGTGAGCTCATGGACAAAGGGAAAACTGACATCAATCGTGGAACCAGGGGGCAGTATCAGGCTGGGAGAACCACACATGAGCAACTTGTGCATGAAGCAAATGATTCCTTTCTGAAGCCCCAGCCAGGCTTTCATACTCATAGCCTCCTTCAGGACCCCAGCCAGCAGGTGCCCTGGTCAGCCTCATCTCCCTGACCACTCCAGTCTCTCCCACACCTCCATGCCTTTGCACCTGCTGTGTCCTCTACCATGTGCGCTGTTTCCTCACAAACCACATGGTGAGCTCCTCTTTGCAAATTCAGCTCGGAGAAGACCTGCCCCTTCCCCCACCCAGGAGAGTTGGCAAGTCTTCCCTTTCCAGTGTGTGCATCCTTCTTAAAGCCTTCCCTGTCTATGGGTTTGATACTATCATTTTGCATGTCTAGTTCCCTGACTAAGTTGGGAGTTCCTCAAAGGAAGGACTTACAATGTTCATCTCCAAAACCCAAACCTTAGGCCTGCAATAAATGTTAGCTGTCCACAGATAAACAAATATGTGGGTTTTCTGAGAAACTGTATTTGTTATCTATTACTAAGTAAAAAGTAACCAAAAATTTAGCAGCTTAAAACTTGGGTAACAGCTTAACTGGGTCCTCTGTTTAGGGTCTCACAAAACTAAAATCAAGGTGTGTCACCCAGGCCGCGTTCTCATCCGGAGACTCAGCTGGGGAAGAATTGCTTTCAAACTCACTCAGGTCGTTGGCAGATTCATTCCTGGGAGGCTATAGGGTTGAGGACCCAGCTTCTGGCTGGATGTCAACTGGAGGTCACTCTCAGCTCCTGGCCATGTGGGCTTCCCAGCATGACTTCTTGCTTCACTGGCCCAGCAAGGAGAGTTTCCACAGGGAGTCTGCTAGCCAGGCAGAGCCTTACATAATGACATAGTCACTAGCCAGGAAGAGCCTTACATAATGTGACATAGTCACTAGCCAGGAAGAGCCTTACATAATGTGACATTGTCACTGAAGTGACATCCGTTCACCACTGCCATAGTTTATCGGTTAGAATCCAGTGACCATTCCCACTCCGGGGAAGGGGATTCTACCCAGACATGAGGGTAGGAATCATAGGACTGTTATGTTCCCACAGAGAGAATATAGAATGTCCCTTTCCTCCTCCCTCTGGTTCTCTCTCACAGGTGGCTTCGCTGCTGTTGGCAAATAGCTTCTGGAAGAAGGTGCAGCTCCAGTGGCCCCAGGTTCTGGGAAAGGAGAATCCATTCAACTCTCAGATTGAGCAGGTGTTTGGAGACCAAGGTGGGCACTGAGCCTCTCGGGAACACACACTCCTGCAGTGTCAGGAAGGCAGTAGCTTGGATCAACGTACTCAGCACACCCTTATGGGGACTGCTACGTCACAGGCCCAAAGGATCTTCCTTCAGTGGCATCTTTGCAAAATGCTTTTCTCTTCGATTAAGAGCATATCTGAATAACAGCGTGATGCTGTATGCTTCGGGGATCAGTAACCCTCTGACTGTTCCTGAAATAACCTTTAATAAAGTGCTTTGGGTGCCATTCCGAGCAAGAGTATCTGTGCCCCTTAACAGCTAATAGTTCTAAAGGGGGCTTCTAAAAACACATCAGAAATCTAGCAACGTTCAGCAGTTTACTCAGGGTCTTGGCATGCCAAGGGCCTAATTCTCCCTCTGTTGCAGATTCTTAAAGATGGCTGGCCAGCCGAGTCTCTAGGACTGAGGCTCTGCAGGAGCTTTCTTGGTACAACCCGGAGTGTGGGACAGTTCACATCCCAGGGGGAACTCGAAGAAAGTGCATAAATTTATGTATCAGCCTCCTTCATCAGTGGCCAGTTTTGGGAGGCATTCCATGTACTTTTCAAGGTCCCGGCAGAACCAGTCCCCTTTGCTCATACCAGCAGGGATGGTCCAGGTCCCATGGGGTCCCCTTTAAAAACAGAACACAAAACTATACATACAAAATTGGATACAATCTAGAATACTTATTTAGGAGAAAAGAAATCACAAAAGCCATAAACGTTTAAAACTTGACAAATATTATGAACCCCACAGAGTCCAGAAAAATAACTGTTTTCCTTCAGAAGATTTTCTTAGTTGGTTAATAGGTATAAATGCATAGTTAGATAGAAGAAACAAGGTCTAGTGTTTGATAGATCAGTAGGGTGACTGTAGTTTACAATAATCTTTTGTACATTTTACAATAGCTAGAAGAGAAGAATTCAAATCTTCCTAACATAAAGACAAATATTTATGGTGATGAGTACCCAAGTACACTGATTTGATCTGTACAAATTATATGAATGTATTAAATTATCACATTACTCTAAAAATATGTACATCTATTATGCATCAATTTTTCTGAGTTGGGGTCTCACTCTTAACGAAGCTGTATTGCAGTGGCATGATCATGGCTCACTGCATCCTCGAACTCTGGGGCCCAAGTGATCCTCCCTTCTCAGCCTCCCAAGTAGCTGGGACTACAGGTGCACACCACCATGACTGGCTAATTTTGGGATTTGTTGTAGAGACAAGGTCACACTATATTGTCCAGGCTGGTCTCAAACTCCTGAGCTCAACAATCCTCTTGCCTCATCCTCTGAAAGTGCCAGGATTACAGGCATGAGCCACTGTGCCTGGCTTGTCATGCATCCATTTTTTAAAAAAGAAATACAGCCAGGCTCGGTGGCTTAGCCTGTAATCCCGCGCCTTTGGGAGGCTGAGGTGAGTGGATTATCTGAGCCTGCAGGTTCGAGACCCGCCTGGGCAACTTGGCGAGACCTCATCTCTACAATAAATCCAAAAAAAAAATCAGCCAGGCGTGGGGTAGCGCATGCCAGTAATTCCGGCTACTTGGAAGGCTGAGGCAGAAGGATCGCCTGCCGGAGCCCAGCAGATTGAGGCTGCGGTGGCCGGGAGCTGCCATTGCACTCCAGTCTGGGCGACAGAGTGAGACTCCAACTCAAAAAAAAAAAGAAAAAGAAAAAGAAATACAATGAAATGAAAAGGAATAGCTGCATAATCTGATCACCTCTTCCTTGTAGCAATAAGCTTGTGGTCTCATTGTCTACAGAAAGAATAGAAAAGTAAAATGTGTTGCTTATTGTTGACAGTTTCGAAGAATTTCTCTCTGTTATCCAACTCATTATTGGTGATGTCATGTGCATTTTTAAGATTGCTGTCATATTGAGAAGCCTTCTATCACATTTATTTGGGACGTGAACAATTAAAGACTCACTCTCCATTTGTAGTACTGGTATAGGTTTGTGTCCATACCATATGAACACAGAAATTCTAGTCAGTTGCATTGTACCCCGTTCTCATCTGTGGGTCACCTCCCTTGCCACCTCTGCACACAGCCACAGCCTCGGTGGTCAGTCTGCCTAAGCCCAGACCCACCTGTGCTCTGGCATCTCAGCTCAGGCAGGCACATCTTTCTACACTCTGCCTCAGGAGCTCACTTAGCACAGCCCAGAGTGGAGGACAGTTAACACCCCAGGGGGAACGTGAAGGCAGTGCATAAACCTATCAGCCTCCTTTGTCAGTGGTCAGTTTGGGGAGGCATTCCATACACTTTTCAGGGTCCCAGCAGAATCAGTCTCCTTTGCTCACAGCAGCGACTGCTGTAACAAATCCTTACACCAACCCTTCCTCCTTCCCACCTCGTTTTCCAGGCTCCCTCTTTCCTGCTTCCTGGGGTTGCTTCCCAAATGAACCACCTGTACCCAAATCTTCTCCCAATAAAGACAGAATGACAGTGCAGGCATAACTGGATATGCATTACCATCGAGTATATTCCTGTCAGTGAAATACTTCCTTTGTGACCGGGTATCAAGGCAAACCAGATCTCCGCTCATTGCCACAGACTGGCTTCTGGCTCCATGCACCACACACCTTGTTACTCCACCACCCACCTACTTTCATAGTGTGTTAGGACCACTGGCCCTACACCTTTGTCATGATGCTGGTGGGCAATAGTAGTGTACCTGGGAGCCCTGCCTACAGCAGAATGGCTAGCAAAAACCTCCCTGTGTGGCTGGGCTCAGTGGCTCAACTTGTAATCCCAGCACTTTGGGAGGCTGAAACAAGAGGATTACCTGAGCTCGCAGGTTTGAGACCAGCCCATGCAACTTGGCAAGACCTCATTTCTACAATAAATTTAAAAATTGGCCAGGCGTGGTAGTGCACATCTGTAGTTCCAGCTACTTGGAAGGCTGAGGCAGAAGGATCGCTGGAGCCCAGCAGGTCGATGCTGGGTTGACCATGAGTGTGCCACTGCACTCCAGCCCGGGCAACTGAGTAAGACTCTAACTCAAAAAGAAAAACAAACAAACAAGAAAAACCTCCCTGTGCATGGAAATGACTTCATACCACACAAATATCAACAGAAACAACCTAAATGGATCTCTATTTCAACTTCTTAGTGTCAGCTAAGAGGGGTCCCAAGAATTCCCATGGCCACTCCAAAGTCACCAAACCTAAGAGAAAATATGACAGAGAAGGAGCAATTGTGTTTAAAATATCTTACTTTTGTAAATTGTACAAAGCATATGACCATGTGAATATATTTCTAGAGTCCCTTTCAGGGCTTTGGAAGGGACCCTCAAAGGTCTTCTTTATTAGGCTTATGGTGAATCCACCTCTGCTCACAAGATAAATTTGCCAGCTCATGTGAGCTTCAGTTTGGGGGGGTGGGCAAAACACATAAAATATTGTCAATCCATTTATTTCTGTCACATGGGAAAAATTCTTGGTTCAGCAAACCCACCAAAACCTGAAGGCAGGCCAACAAGGGACACCAACATATTGTCGGGAGGCTGGTTGCTTCAAGCAGAAAATAAAAACAGGAGAATAATGCAAGAAGAATGACTTGAAAACTGTGGGGCCTACAGGTGTTGCACTGTGAAAACCTGGTTTATTCATCTTCTCCTGAGGGACACATCTGCTTACAGGATTTTGGTAATGACATCACCAACAGGGTGACTAACGAGTACTTCCCTGTGCTCAGAAATGACTGCAAACCACACGGATATCAACTGAAACCCAACCTAAATGGATCTCCATTTCAACTTCTCCTTAGCTTCACCTAAGAGGGATCCCAAAAATTCCCATGACTACTCCAGAGCCACCAGAACCAAGGGTGAATAAGGAGAACAAGGAGAATAAAGCAAGACGAATGACTTGGAGGCTGTGAGGCTTAGAGGTATTGGGCTATGGAAACCCAGTTTATCCATCTCCTCCCAAGGGATGCATCCACTTATAGGATCTTAGCAATAGCATTCCTGGTTTTGGCATTTTAACATCTCATGTTATTTTTAAGCACCAAAATATCAATATTTGTTAGAGTATGGTTTTGTTGATTTTTTTAATCTGAAATCTTAATCGTTCAGTCTCAAGATATGCCCAGAGAACACTGCACTAAAATGATGTCTTTCTTTAGAAAGAATTCTATCCAAACCCTCCCGTTTCAAATGCTTCCAAGGTAACTTATTTGCATTCTAATCCCTATTTCCCAGAAGAATAGTGAAGTTGATACTCTTATATTGCTTTTGCTGTTGGAGGGGACAGAGAACTAGTTTCAGGCCCTGAACTTTTTCCAGAAGGCCCTGAAGGACTGAAGTTATTTTTTAAAGTTGGAGAAAACAATAGAGGGTGGATAGGAAGATTCTGAGGATAAAGAGAGGGGGTCCCCAAGCCTGACCACCTCCTTTCTCCCACTCTAGATGTCTTTTCTGTCTCTGTCACTTCCCACCCCTCCAAAAAGCTGTTTAAATTATCTTAGACCAGATCCCCCCATGCCATTCTTGGGGAATATTATAAGCAGTTCCATCTGGATCCCATCAGGCATAGAGGTGCCTAAATCCTGGGCCCTGACATTACACTGAGGCATAGCAACAAGGAATTGAGGGGTAGAAGAGGATGGTGAGCTCATCTCATTTTTTTAGGAAACATCAACACACATAAGTACTAAAAGCAAATTGATACTAACTACCACTACTGTCTGCACAAGAACTGGAGTCTGAGACCCTGGATCAGTAGCCCGAGGACGAGGTTCATCCACTTCTGTTCCAGACCAGTCCACTCATGTTCCTCCTTCGAGATTCAAACAAGTTTTTTTTCTGTGACTTGGAAATATTGTGTCCCTACTTTGCGTACTTCTTATAATCTCTGGACATTCAGAATGTACACGATAACTTTGAGAAGCAACTCCTACCCCATATTTCCCTGCTGCTGCCCCTCGAGCTACTGTCTTCAGTCTTGAGTTTTTCAGAATGGTGGCATTTGAGGGCTGTCCTCTGAGAGGCACCTGAAGGACTTTCCTGGGGTGACATGCCACCCTCCCGATCCCCATTCCCTAGTTCCCCCATTCCTAGAAGGACCTTATGGTGAGAAGCACCAGAGTTGAACTGAAGGTCTATGAGATAGGACCCTGACCAGCGAAGTTCAGTCCTATATCCACAGCCGCTAACACAATGCCTGGCCACCTATAGATACTCAAGAAATAGGAATGAATGAATGAATGAAAGAGGAAAGTTAGTGTTGCTCTCTGGGTCACACATTGTTATTTCTTGCTATTTCAAATCAACGACAACTACAAAGTGGCCTCTTGTTTAACACATTTGAATTAGACCCATTAAATTATGCTCCTGGCAGTGAAAAGGCTAAAAAAAAGCAATCAATAGAGAGGCACCCTTGGTGAAGAGACTTGGGGCTTCTATGTAATCTTCGTCTAAGCCGGGCTCGGTGGTTCAGCCTGCAATCCCAGCGCTTTGGGAGGCTGAGGTGAGTGGATTGCCTGAGCCTGCGGGTTCGAGGCCCACCTGGGCAACTTGGCGAGACCTCATCTCTACAATAAGTCAAAAATTAGCCGGGCGTGGTAGCGCGCACCTGTAGTTCCAGCTACTTGGAAGGCTGAGGCGGAAGGATCGCCGGAGCCCAGCAGGTCGAGGCTGCGGTGGCTGGGAGCAGCCACTGCTCTCCAGTCTGGGTGACAGAGTAAGATTCCAACTAAAAAAAAAAAATCTTCATCGAAACACCCCAAAACTTGATTGCAATTTGTTTGTCCTGTTATCAGAGGAAAGACCTGTCTTGCCCATCACCATTGGAAAGGAACTCACTATTTTTCACATGAATAATTACCAAGAACCTCTATTTCTACCCAATCTTGGCACTTTTAATTTGGCACAAGGCCTTTGGGGTTTAGGCCCTAGTGAAAAAAAAATGTCAATGTCCCCAGAAAAGCAGATCAGTTAAAAAATCTATATAAGGTGTGTGTTGGCCAGGCTCGGTAGCTCAGTCTGTAATTCCAGCATTTTGGGAGGCCAAGGCAAGTGGATTGCCTGAGCCCACGAGTCTGAGACCAACCCGGGCAACTTGGCAAGACCTAGTCTCTATAATAAATTTTTAAAAATTAGCCAGGAGTGGTAGTGTGCACCTGTAGTTCCGGCTACTTGGAAGGTTGAGGCAACAGGATTGCTGGAGTCCAGCAGGTTGATGCTGGGGTGGTCATGAGTGTGCCACTGCACTCCAGCCTGGGCAATGGAGTGAGACTCCAACTTAAAAATAATAATAATAATAATAAGACGTGTGTTGATAAACATAATAGGACCTGGATCCTGTACCAGCTTCTCTGTCCCACCCTTTCACTGATTTCATTCCACTAGAGATGGTGTTCTTTTTTTTTTTTTTTTGAGTTGGATCTCACTCAGTCGCCGAGGTTGGAGTGCAGTGGCACACTCACGTTCACCCCAGCATCAACCTGCTGGGCTCCGGTAATCCTGCCACCTCAACCTTCCAAGTAGCCAGAACTACAGGCGTGTGCAACCATGCCCAACTAATTTTTGATTTATGGTAGAGAATAGGTCTCACCAAGTTGCCCAGGATGGTCTCAGACCCGCAGGCTCAGGAAATCTCTTCTCCTTGACCTCTCAAAGTGCTGGGATTTCAGGCTTGAGCCACAGCACCCAGCCTGAGATGGTGTTCTTAACTGGGGTTCAGAGGGACCCCCCAGCATTAAGACAGCCTGTAAACATGAGTGGGGGAAAAAATTAAGTCTTAACTAGCTTCTAACTAAAATTTAGCATTTCCTTCCGGCATAAATGTAGGCAACAAAACACAGCTGTATTCATCGCTGTTTTTGTCACATTTTCATATCACATTACATGTGTTGCAGATATAATTGATTCTTCTTATTCATAGTAGTTATGTTCTACAAAGTTGCCATGAATACTGAATTAGCAAAGTTAAACCACTGTCTTTAGGGGAAAAACAGGGCTAAGTTCATGTGAGCCTCCAGTCACAATATTTTCATCAACCAATCAATACATATCCTTGTTTTAGGTATGGTTTTTGTTTAAAAGGCACCTTATTTAATATATAATGGGTTCACACACACTGAACTCATAGGCAACAGAACCTTCACTCACACCTGCACAAAGCTCATCTAACACACATATTTTCTCCATAAGACAGATTACAGGTTTCTGGAACTTAAAGGAACACTGGATAGCACTCCAGCACTTCCCTTGGTGGCCATTTTAAACAGAAAAATCACTAAGAAGAAGCGTTAAAAATGCCAAAAATATGGCACTCGATATACTATGAAGAGGACACTTTTTCTACAGCAGGGAAACTGAAAAAAGAAGGTAGAGCACTGACTTGCTGGCAGACCTCAGCTTGGTACATGCAGATTGGGCAACTAAAACACATCACTGTCACGGCTCTGAGCATGGGCATGAATGACTGCAAAGGCACCACGAGTTTCAATTTGGGGGCTACAAATAAATGTTAGCAAATAGGTAGATTCACAAATACGGGATCCATGAATGAGGAGAAGCAACTATATCTAGAAATATCATTTCTCGGTACTTTAAAACAACTGTAGTTATTAGAGCCACCACTGGATCTTGTTATTTAACACATTTAAGGAAGGAGCACTGCCAGGCATGGTGGCTCATGCTTGTAATCCCAGTACTTTGGGAGGCTAAGGCCAGAGGATCGCTTGAGCCCAGGAGTTTGAGACCAGCCTGGGCAGCATAGGAAGACCTCGTCTCTACAAAAAAACATCAAAAAATTAGCCAGACATGGTGGTGCATGCCTATAGTCCCAGATGCTCAAGAGGCTGAAGTGGAAGGATCACCTGAGCTCAGGAGTTCAAGGCTGCAGTGAGTCACGATTGTGCCACTGCACTCCAGCCTGGGTGACAGAGTGAGATTCTAACTCAAAAAAAAATACATAATAAATAAATAAAAGCACTTATATAAATGTAGGCTCATTTGTAAATATCTCAAAATAGTCGTAATATTTTGATATTTCAAGAGTCGGTTTCCTTTGTAACCCTATGTGTTTTATTTTTTCCATTTAAGAATGTTATTCTGGGAAGGGCCTCTCAGATTTGCCCAACCTGCTCTGGGGGGCAGTGCTTTGAGAAGGAAGAACCTCACTGTCTAAAAAGTTTAGATACACAGTGTAATTTATCTACTTCCTGGAAAGTCACAGGGTGGCAGTTCTGCAGAAAAAAAGTAGTCTGTTCAGCTCATCATTTACCCAACATTCTGACCCAGAGCTTTTTGCTTGCATGATACCTATTAACACCCTGTGGCGTCCTGTTCTTCAGAAGTGCCTTGGAAGATACTGTTTAGAAGAATTAGCCTTTGTCTAACACACTCACTGGCAGTGTCAAGAGAGGGATTTCCCAGGTATATTAAGACCAGATTTCCCAACCCCTCATCGTTGGTGTGAGGCAGAATGTCTTTGGAAGCCATTCCTTGCAACAAAGCTTTCCTAGTAGAACTAAAAGTGACAAAGGCAGCATCTCTCCTGGGCTCCAAGATGTGTGGTACACATTCGCTGTATGGATTTCCTGATGGATGGATGCATCAATATGCTATTAACATGTCAGTTTCTCATTAAATCTGAGTACAGAATTCGTGTTTGCCCGGCGGGATGAACTCCCCTAATCTGATTTGGCAGAGTTTCCAGCATAAATATTCATACAAGCTAAGGCTCTTTTAATCTGGTCCTTTTGCTTGGAGTAAAAGGGGGTGGGGAGAGGTTGCTTTTAAAGCCTGTTTTCTGGGTAACTTCTTAAAACGGAGGTCTCAAAAAATAATGGCCTCATCATCACGAGTCTGTTTTTAAGGAGGATTACACTTCTGAAGCCCTTGGATGAATGGAAAGGCAAAGGAGAAATAAAGAGCATACAATGAGGCTTGCTGAGGATTTCTTTGGGTATTGTGCTCCTGGCTGGCTGCTTTGTTTATAATTAATTACATGCAGCATGTGCAGGAAGCCTTTCAGCCTCAGAGCACTACAAATGTAACTCACAATGCTCCGGTCAATAAGCCTCTCTGCAGAGGAATGAGTTGAATGGACACATCAAGGGCTTCCATGGCCAGTCCAGGATCAAGCCAGCTTCAGACTCCGGAGATTTTCCATTTCAACTGAAGACTCTGCCTTCTAAGATGCACAATTTGCATAGGCTCAGAGAAGCCCCCAGCTGCTAATGTTTTAACAGGGATTTTCGCATCGTAAATCTGTAAGTATCCGCTGGAGCCAGGATGTTGGGTGAGGCTGCAGAGAAGCAGAGGGCTTTTCAGGGATAAGTAGAGACTCCAGGCTCATGTAAGTCTCGTGGAAAGAACACAACTCTGTTCTGCCATCTCCTGGAGCCGGGGACTCATCAAAACACAATCAAAGCCGGGCACAGTGGCTCACACAGGTAATCCCAGCAATTTGGGAGACTGAGATGGGCGGGTTGCTTGAGTGTAGGAGTTTGAGACCAGCCTGTAGAGACTTCACCTCTACAAAACATTAGCCAGCACGGTGGCACATGCCTATAGTCCCAGCTAGTGAGGAAGCTGAGGTGAAAGGATTGCCTGAGCCCAGGAGGTCAAGGCTGTGACAAGCCATAATGGTGCCACTGCACTCTAGCCTGAGTGACAGAGTAAGACCCCAACAACAACAACAACAACAACACGCAATCAGTGTAAATTCATGAAGCAATAGATGTCGGAGGCCTTAAGCTCCAATACCTCAGTTATTTTCTCTTTAAAATGGGAACAATAATACCTGTCTCCCAGCACTATTGTGAGTGTTAATAAGAGCTAATGCTTACAGAGCATTAGTGACCAGCAAAGTGCATATATAATCAACATCATACAGCAGGACTGCAATAACCATCTACTCTTACAAATAGAGAAATGGAGGCCCAGTGAAACAAAGTAACTTGCCCAAGATGGCACAGCTAATAAATGGTGAGCCAGGAATTTGAAGCCAGGCCATATGATTTCAGGGTTCATACTCCTAGCTACTAGGCAATACAAACTTTATTGAGAAGATAACGTTTTTGTTTTGTTTTGTTTATGCAATCTATTTTTATTATAAAAAAAATTTTAAAGTCCAAGTGAACACAAAGGAAAGTACCACAAAACAACCACTAAAGATAACTAGGCATAGCCAGGTTCGGTGGCTCAGCCTGTAGTCCCAGCACTTTGGGAGGCCGAGGCAAGTGGATTGCCTGAGCCTGCAGGTTCAAGTTGCCAGGCGACTTGTTGAGACCTCATCTCTACAATAAGTGAAAAAATAAGCCAGGCATGGTCGCGCATGCCTGTAGTTCTGGCTACTTGGAAGACTGAGGTGGAAGGATCCCTGGAGCCCAGCAGGTCGATGCTGGGGTGGCTGTGAGTGTGCCACTGCACTCCATCCTGGACGACAGAGTGAGACTCTGCCAAGTCAAAAAAAAAAAAAAGACAACTGGGCTCATCACCTTGATGTACATACATCCTTACAGGTAATCTGATAATCTTTTCTCTCTCATTCTCGAGACCCTTATCTATACACAAATCCCCATCTATCTTCTTTTAAAAACTTGATATCATGCTGTTATAGGTTCTTATAACCAGTTATTAAATATATAGCACTATATCATAAACACCTTTTCATATCAATGAGCATACAGTTATATAATCTTTAAAATGGGTGCATGGTACTCCATTGAATGTATGGACCATACTTTAATCAATCTGCTATTGATGCTATGCATGAAGAAGATAACGTTTGAAAATTATACTGAGAGACCAGTCAACAGCAACTCTCAGCATCATCATAACCAGGATGGGGTTTGGCCGCCACACGTGCTAGGGTCAGCTGTACCCGCAAAATAAATTCTAAACTCGTCAACAGACAGAGTTTGTGCTTCTGCAGACTCACACTTTTCCTGCCCGTTTCTTTTTCGATTCCCACATCCCACCTACAGGAAGCTTGTCATTACAAAACACAAGCAGTAGGTAAGTCTCCAAAGTTGGCTGCCAACATGGCTGCCCTCCCATGTGTACATGCTACTCCTCCAGGGAGGAGCATCTATTCCTGCCCCTTGAAGCTGACCTAGAAGAGGAGGTGTAAGTGAGACTGCCACACCCAGGCCCAGCCCTTAGGTAGCAAAGCTGCATTCTGTGACCTTTGAGATCTCAGAGTCACTATGTCAAGGCTATGAGAGAAGCTCTGGAGGACCATGAGACATCACGTGGAAGAGAGAGAGGCCACATGGAGAAGAACTGAGATGTGTCAGCCCATATAGAGACCTCAACAGTGGGAAGGAGGCTTCCTTGGACCTTCCAGGCCAGTTTGAACCCAGCCAACCCACAGAATTGTGGGATATCGTACACTCTTCTTGTTCTAAGCCTCTGAGTTTTCCAGGGAGTTATGCAGCAGCAGTGAACCGAAACGCAGGCCACGCCTTCTCACAGCTTCATGTCTTTCCAGGGGCTGTTTCCCCAGCTTTCACGCCCTTCTCTGACTGGAGGACTCCTCTTTGCCCACCCACTGTTGTCATGGAGGCTAAGATACAGACACACTCATAAATATCTTCAGGGTTAGGTTCAGTTGCTTATGGTGAAATCCAGAATAGCAATGGCTTAAAAAGAGAGGTTATTCCTCTCACATAAAAGACATCCTGTGAGTGTTACGTGGTGCTTTAACAGGACTCCATGTTGCCATGGACAAGGCACCTTCTCTGTGTTGCCACCACCTTCAGCACAGTAGCTGCTGTTTTGTGATTCAAGACAGTGTCCCAAGCAACGCCACCTTGACTGCATTTGAGCCAGCAGGGAGAAGAAAAGGGAGAGGGAAGGAGAGGGGAAGGGGGAGGGAAGGGGAGAGGAACAGCCACACCTCCTCTCTTGAGGATGCTCTTTCCACTTGCATCCTAGTAGGCCCAGCTTAGTCACATGGCCACGCAGCTTTCAAGAAAGCTAAAAATGTTTGTCTAGCCAAGGGAACTAAAAATAGGCAGTTCTATTACTAGGAGAGAAGGGAGGATAGATATAGAAGGACAAATAGCAGTCTCTACAAAGTGTAAATTAGAACCTTCTGGAAGTCAGTTTGGCAATATGTGGAACCCACATGTCAGCTACCTTCATCCCTTGCTACTCTAAACGTGGTCCTCAGACCAGCATCTTAAGAATCACTTGTAAGTTTGCTAAAAATTTCGGGCCTGCCTACTATTGAATCATAATTTGCCATTTAAAACATCCTCTGGTGATTTCTTTGCATGTTAAAGCTTGAGAAGCAATGTACTGAGCCAGTGGTTTCAACTTGTGGTTGTACATTGGAATCACCCAGGGAACCCTCCGAACCTTCCTGATGCCTGGCTCCCACCCACAGAGTAGCTAATTTAATTGGTCTGGGTGAAATCCCAAGCATCATCTGTGGTTCTAAAGAACTCCCCCGGGTGATTCTAAGGTGCAACCAAGGTGGCAGACCACTGTGCTGGGCTATTTGGGGGAAAGAGATTGTCTCACATCACTTGGGAGTTAGATCCAGGCTGCAGGCTCTTATCTGCCCCACTAGAAATTCATGTGGGGCTGCTGCTTCTTATCTCATTCTCTTCACTTTGCTGTGGTTGTGCATGCTTGATGATGGCCTGTGAATCACGCGGAAGGTAATCCTACAGCATAGGACACCAGATGACCTTCAGCTGAAAGTCACACATCCTGCCTTTCAGCACCCCACCCGGACGCTTTCCACTGTGCCCCTTCCCCCTCAGCTCACTGCCCCTCACCACATCTCCTCGCTCCCCTTCTCCCTCCACCCCTCTTGAATCCCTATTCGAGGTACTCTTGGAAACTTACACATTCTGGTTTCATTATACAAAGCAAGTTCTCTCTCCTTTCATGACCTTGCTCCTCTGAGTCTATCTTTCCACGTAAAATGATTTGTTAGGGAGGTGTGCCAAAAAATCTCCTCTGGAGAAAAAGTATGCCACTCCCTTGGGAGACTGACGTGGCCCTGGCAGATGTTGTCTTAAATAATAATAATAGGCCAGACGCTATGGGTCACACCTGTAATCCCAGCACTGCGGGAGGCCAAGGCGAGACAATTGCTTGAGCCCAGGAGTTCAAGACTAGCCTTGGCAACATAGCAAGACCTAGTCTCTACTAAAAATTTTAAAATTAGTCGAGCTTGGTGGCATGTGCCTGTAGTGCCAGGTACTCGGGAGGCTGAGGCAGAAGGATCGCTTGAACCCAGAAGGTCGAGGCTGTGGTAAACCGGGATTATGCCACCACACTCCAGCCTGAGTGACAGAGTGAGACCTTGACTCATAAAAGTAAATAATATTAGATAAAACAATTCCTCTTTAGCCTTATACATTTCCAAACTCTTTTAGAATTCATGCCTGACTCAGAACTCAGAAACCATTTAAATATCAATAAGTTTACTTCTTAAAAGTGAAAGTTTTTATAAGGCAAACACATACCGTATGCAGAGTCAAAAGACAAATGACAAAATGGAGGGACATGCACCTCATTTCATAGACAAGGAGTTAATCACCCTCTGACATAAAGAGTTCTTAAAAATCAAGAAGGAAAAGACCAACCATGCAGTTTTTTAGTTGGCAAAGGATACAAATGGGTAAAGCTCAGAGAAAATGGAACCACATGCCCCTATATGCAGAAAACATGAAAACGTGCTCAATTTCACTTATAATTAGATAAACACAATTTAAAACTACACTGAGAGACATCTGATCTAGCAGGTAAAGAGTTTTAAAGTTGTCCCTCCATCCTAATGACAAGTAGAAAGCTAAACAGACTGAAAATCTGCAATGCTTCTTACATACGTCACAGAAGTAACAACACAGGGCAGGCCACTGTCCCAAAAACTGAAGAGAGAAATAGGTAAATACAGAGAATTCCTACTCACTGAAGCAGAAACCTACAAGCAGAAACATCCAATGGAAGTAATACTAGGTGTGCCATGACTGGATTGCAACAAAAGATTACAAGGCACACTAGCCGGCACTAACACCATTTGAGGAGACAGAGAGAGTGGCAGACCACACACAGATATGACAGGGATGCTGGAGTTATCAAAAGCAGAATTTAAAATAACTAGGATCTATATGTAAGGGTACTACTGGCAAAAGTAGACAACACGTAAGAATAGATGGGGTAATCCAAACAAAGAGATAGAAATTCTAAGAAAGAATTTTAAAATGCGAGAAATAAAAAACATGTACTTGGAAGAAAGTCTTTGGTGGACTCAGTAATAGACTCATCATATGAGGAAAGAATCTCTGAGCTTGAGGCTGTGTCAATAACAAACCTCCAGGCTGGACGTGGTGGCTCATGCCTATAATCCTGGCACTTTGGGAGGCCGAGGCAGGAAGACTGATTAAGCTCAGGAGCTTGAGACTAACCTAGCAACACAGTGAGACTTTATCTCTATTTTAAAAAAATTAAGGCCAGGCTCAGTGGCTCAACTTGTAATCCCAGCATTCTGGGAGGCCGAGGTAAGTGGATTGCCTGAGCCCACGGGCTCGAGACCAGTCCAGGCAACTTGGCGAGACCTTGTCTCTACAATAAATAAAAAATTAGCCAGGCATGGTAGCACGCACCTGTAGTTCCAGCTACCTGGAAGGCTGAGGCAGAAGAATCGCCGAAGTCCAGGAGATCAACGCTGGGGTGTTCGTGAACATGCCACTGCACTCCAGCCTGGGCAACGGAGTGAGACTCCAACACACACACACACACACACACACACACACACACACACATACAAAATTAAAAATTAGCTGAGTATGGTGTCACAAGTCTGTAGTCCCAGCTACTCAGGAGGAAGGCTGAGGTGAGAGGATCTTCTGACCCCAGGAGGTCAAGGCTCTGGTGAGCTATGATCACACCACTGCACTCCAACTTGGGCTACAGAGTGAGACCCTGACTCAAAAAATAAAAATAAATAGAAACTTCCTAAACTACAAAGAAAAAAGACAGAAAAAAAAAACTGGAACAAAATATCCAAAAACTGTAGGACAATTACAGTGGGAATACAAGGAGAAGAAAGAAAGGAACAGAAGACATATTTGACACAATGACTGAAAATTTTCCCAAATTAATGTCAAACACCAAACCACAGATCTAGAGGAAGTTCAAAGAACAAGGAGGATAAGTGTCAAAAAAAAACACTACACCTAGGCATAGTATATTCAAACTGAAGAAAATCAAACATAAAGAAAATATTTGAAATGTGGATGATAATCATACATCAATGTAGAGTCATTGATTGTAACAAATAATGTTCTACTCCTCGAGAGGAATGTTCATAGTGGGAGAGCTTATGCATGTGGAGGGAAAGGAGATATATAGGAACTCTGTACCTTTTGCTCAATTTTTCTCTGACCCTAACAGTGCTCGGGGAAAAAAAGAAGAAGAAAAATGTCTACTGAAAAATAATTAAGGGCCAGGCTCAGTGGCTCAGCCTATAATCCCAGCACCTTGGGAGGCTGAGGCAATGTGGATTGCCTGAGACTGCAGGTTCGAGACCTGCCTGGGCAACTTGGAGAGACCTCATCTCTACATTAAATTAAAATTAGCCAGGCATGGTAGCGCGCATCTGTAGATCTGGCTACTTGGAAGGCTGAGGCGGAAGGATCGTCAGAGCCCAGCAGGTTGATACTGGGGTGGCCATGAGTGTGCCACTGCATTCCAGCCTAGGCAACAGAGTGAGACTCCAACTCAAAAAAAAACATAAGGCTGGGGGAAGAAGCTCAGGCCTGTAATCCTAGCACTTTGGGAGGCTGAGGCAAAAGGATTGCTTGAATCCAAGAGTTCCAGACCAATCTAAGCAACACAGTGAGACTTTGTCTCTCCAAAAAACCCAAATCTTAGCCAGACATGGGGGCACACACTTGTGTTCCAAGCTACTCAGGAAGCTGAGGCGGAAGGATCTCCTGAGCCCAGGAGGTTAAGACTACAGTAAGCTGGGATCGTTCTACTGCGCTCCAGCCTGGGGACAGAGTGAGACCCTGACTCAAAAAAAAAAAAAAAAGTTAAACCAACTTGTGGCCATTTGGTATCTGCCTTGCTAAAAAGTTTCCAATGGTGTACTGCACTGGAAACAAAAATGGTCATGTGAATGCAGACTATTTGCAGCTGTTAATCCAACTGTTGTTAACCTTCAGGCTAAAATTTTATTTGAGGGACTGAGTTTTATTCATGGCTGCCTATAGATTTTGCAATGTCTATACTTCGAAAAATAAGTTCTCTCATAAAAATATGATCATGTTCTGCTAAAAAACAATTGTATTTTTCATATACTGCAGCTGAAAATTGGAAAGTGAATTTTTAAAATTTCATTCTAAAATGATATCAAAAAGCAAAAAATACTTAGAAGCAAAACTGACAAAAGACATGTAATACCTCTATACTGAAAATAATATCATGCTGAAAGAAATTTCAGGAGACCTGAATGGATGAATATGCCATGTTCATAAGTTGGAAGGCAGCTATGGTCACCACTATACCACCAGTGCCATCATATTTGTAAACTGGAAAGTTCAGAATTAAGTTGTCAATTCTACTAAAATTGACCTATATCCTAAATATAATCTCAGAGGCATTTTTAAAATTGAAGTGAAGGGCCAGGCATAGTGGCTCAAGCCTGTAATCCCAGCACTTTGGGAAAGCAAGGTAAGAGGATTGCCTAAGCTCAGGGATTCGAGACCAGTCTGGGCAACTTGCTGAGACCTTGTCGCTACAATAAATCAAAATAAATATAAGCCAAGCATGGTAGTGTGTACCTGTAGTTCCAGCTACTTGGAAGGCTGAGGTGGAAGGATCACCTGAGCCCAGCAGATTGAGGCTGCAGTGACCGTGAGTGTGCCACTGCACTCCAGCCTGAGCAACAGAGTGAGACTCCAACTCAAAAAAAGAAAAAAGGAAAAAGAAAATTGAAGTAATTATACAAGGTTTGACAATTAGGTTCACGAACCATTCTAGAAAAAGTGCCGCATGCCTCATTGATGAATATCACTGCGGTCACCTTCGAAATACTCCCCTTGGGAAGCTATGCACCAATGCCAGTGCCTAGTCCACCCATCAAGCAATTTTGGAACTCTTTTTCTGGAATGGCCATCAGAGCTGCGGTCATTATTTGTAGAGGTGTGACAATGAAGTTTGCAAAATTCACTGTGCACTTATGTTGGCAGCACTGTATAAATAATTGTACTGGAACACCCTCCCTATTCACCTGATCTGCCCCCCCCATGGTTTTTTTCTTTGCTCTTAGAAAGGAAGACATTTGATGTCTTTGATTCAGGATGTCAAGGGTAATACAATGACAACTCTGATGGCCATTCCAGAAAAAGAGTTTCAAAATTGCTTTGGTGGGTGGGCTAGGCACTGGTATTGGTGCATAGCTTCCCACAGGGAGTACTTTGAAGGTGACTGTAACGATATTCAGCAATGAGGTGTGTAGCACTTTTTTTAGGATAAGTTTGCAAACTTCATTGTCAGACCTTGTAAAATATATAGAGAGATACATGGAACTTAGGTTAGCCAAAGCAATTTTAGGGGGGGGGGAAGAAAGAAAGAAAATACAGAGGTGTTTCACTATCTGACTTAAAGTTGACTGTAAAACTATAATAATTGGCCAGACAGGATGGCTCATGCCTGTAATCCCAGCACTTTGGGAAGTGGAGGTGAGAGGAGTGCCTGAGTCCAGGGGTTCAAGACCAGCCTGGGCAACTTGGCAAGACCTCATCTCTATAATAAATCAAAAAATTAGCAAGTTGGGCATGTTGGCTCACACCTATAATACCAGCACTTTGGAAAGCAGAGACAAGAGGACTGCCTGAGTCCAGGGGTTCAAGACCAACCTCAGCAACATGGTGAGACCTTGTCTCTAAAATAAGTCAAAAAATTAACTGGGCGTGGTGGCACATGCCTGTAGTTCCAGCTACTTGGAAGGCTGCAGTGAAAGGATCACCTGAGTCCAGCAAGTCATGGCTGCAGTGACTGTGAGCGTGCCACTGCACTCCAACCTGAGTGACAGAGTAAGACTCCTACTCAAAAAAAAAAAAAAAAAAGCTACAATAATCAAGACAATGTGTTACTGACATCAAGACAGATGAAACAGAATAGGATGCCAGGAAACATACCACATTTATATGGTCATTTGATTTTTGACAAAGATGCCTAAGAAATCCAAGGGGAAAGGAAAGTGTTTTCCTATGGTATTGGAACAACTGGATTTTTTTTTCTTCTTTCTTTCTTTTGAGTCAGAATCTCACTGTCGCCCAGGCTGGAGTGCAGTGGCACCATCATGGCCACTGCAGCCTTGACCTGCTGGGCTCAGGCAATCCTTCCACCTCAGTCTTCTGAGTAGCTGGAACTACAGGCACATGCCACCATGCCCAGCTAATTTTTTTATTTATTGTAAAGACAAGGTCTTGCCAAGTTGCTGGATTTTTAAAAAATGAATATCTACCTCTATATCATACCATATAAACAAATTAATTTGAGATGGATAATAAAATTACATGTAAAAGCCAAGCTAAAAAGTTTCTAGGCTGGAAGCAGTGGCTCACACCTGTAATCCCAGAAGTTTGGGAAACCAGGGCAGGAAGATGGTTGAGCCCATAGTGAGACTTCATCTCTACCAAAAAATTGTAAAAAAATTAGCCAGGCATGCTGGTAAATGCCTGTAGTCCCAGCTACTTGAAAGCCTGAGGCGGAATGATTGCCTGACCCCAGGAGTTGGAGGCTGCAGTGAGCTGTGATCATGCCACTGCACTTCAGCCTGGGCAGCAGAGTGATACTCTGACTCAAAAAAAAAAAAGTTTCTAGAAGAAGACATAAGAGAATATCTTCCCAATTGTATAGGCAAGAGTTTCCTAGCCGAGGCACAAAAGTAATAATCAAATTTTTTTAACTCAATAAATTAGACTTAAGACAAAATTACCATTATTCTGTCAAATTGGACAAAATTTCAAACTTTTGCTCATCCAGACACCACAGAATGGGAGAAAATATTCACAAAACATGATCCGTCAGTGATTCTAGAATATTTAAAGAACTCCCAAAACTCAAAAATAAAGAGGTAACCTATTTTCAATGAGCAGAAAATTTAAACATATACACAAAAAAGAAGGTTTAGGGATGAATGATAAATGCATTAAAAAGTGCTTAACATCCTTAATCATCAGGTAAATGCTAATTGAAATCACAACAAGATACCCTACATACCCACCAGAATGGCTGAAAATGAAGATTGAAAATGGCAAGTGTTGGCAATGATACAGGAGCAACCAAGACTCTCCTTTGTAAGCACTTGTGAAAAGTTTCTTATAAAACTAATTATAAATTTACTCCATGGCCCTGCAAGTTCTCTGTTGACTATTGACTAGCATGTGTCTACAAAAAGACTTGTATGATAACGTTCATAGCAGTTTTATTCCTAAGAGCTAAATCAGTTTGTCCAGTTGTCCATCAATGTGGATAAACACATGAACCACTACTTAGCAATGTAAAAGAAACAACAGGTCGGGCCTGATGGCTCATGCCTGTAATCCCAGCACTTTGGGAGGTGGAAGCGAGAGGATTGCTTGAGTCCAGGGGTTCAAGACCAGCCTGAGCAACATGACAATGCTTTGTCTCTACAATAAATTAAAAAATCAGCTAGGCGTAGTGGTGTGTGCCTGTATTTCCAGCTACTTGGAAGGCTGCGGTGAAAGGATCGCCTGAGCCCAACAGGTGGAGGCTACAGTGGCCATGATTGTGCCACTGCACTACAGCCTGGGCAACGGAGTGAGACTACAACTCAAAAATAAAATAAATGACTGGGACAACATTAATCAATCTCAGAATTATGCCAAATATATACTGTACACACACACACACACACGAGGAGGGAACCCCCAAAACTGGAATTATCTTTTGGAAGGCAAGCCCCCCCTGTAGCACAGGTTTCCCATGCTAAGTAAGTGTTCTAGGAACCCATCAGCATCGTGTACCAGCTAGCGTTACTGTGAAAGGCTGCATGGCTTCAGTGAAATTTTTTTTTTTTTTTTTGAGATTCTTTCAATGTGTTTGCCCATTTCATAATGGGTGATTTACAAGCACACCTGCCCACACTGTGCCAAATGTTCGGCAGTTTTTTATCAAAAGTGGCATGACCCCTGTGCCCCACCCTTCCTATTCACCGGATCTCACTCTGAGGGACTTTTTTTTTTTGTTTCCCCTGATGGAAAAAGTCCTCAAAGGGCAACATTTTGTCCATGTGGAAGAGGTGAAACAAAAAACAGCAGGCGCACTAAAAGGCATCAAAATGGGCCAGCTCAAAAAAATGTTTAGCACAGTAGAAAAAGTGTCTTGATAAGTGTATTGTATCAAACAGAGAGTGTTTTGAAGGTGACTGAAGCTTAAACATGTAAGAATACATACACTATTTTTATAAATAAATTCCAGTTTTTTAGGGTCCCCCCTTGCACACACACACACACACACACATAATTCTAGAATAAGCAAAATTAATCTACAATTTTTTAAAAAATCAGGAAAGTTCAGGGTGAGGGAGCTGGAGATTGACTGGGAAGCAACATGAAAGAACTTTCTGGAATGATGGTACTCTGACGATAAGGGTTTGAATTACACAGATAAATGCACTTTATCAAAACTCATGTAATGAAACACGTAAGATCTGCACCTATAAATGTTATAGAGGCTGGGGTGTGAACGCATGAATGCATGTTATTTGCTATTTACCTTCATAAAAATTAGCCGAGGGGGCTTTTTAAGCACCTTAAGAATGACATCTTGATATATGTACTTCTACAGATGAAGATGAAGATTTTTTTCTAACAAATCTTGAAAGTCTATAAAAGATTTCATCCATGAAAATGCCACACACTTTATTGTGGCCTGAAATATTTTTACAGTCATATAAAAAGAGTCGGCATCCATGCTTTTCCTAAGTTATCGATTTCATTACAAGAAAGAAACATCAGGAAAAGAAGATTGTACATCCCTAAACTTTAGACTATAAATAGGGTTATAATTTGGCAGAGGAAAAGGCATAGAGAGAGGAGAAAAACGATCATTAGGATGCATAAAAGGAACATGGTTCATGAATTACCTTGAAAACACAATTCCAAAATCTAACTATTTTAATTCATTCCTTTCCTGAGACAACTGCAGAATGAAGACAACAGTTCCTCCTCGGCATGCTGACAACTTTATTAAGCCAAGTGACTTCTGATGTCCCCATTCAGAGCAGGGGGATCCCCTCCTGGAAGTCCAAGCTAGTGCACAACGTGCAAATGGAAGTGAGAGACCAGTCATGAGGCCTTGGGTTACACCGCAAGAGCGTCTGGGCTGACTAGCACCAGGACTAAGCACAGGGCAGTAGCCCCACCCTCCCGTCCTCCCCCCACCTCACTCCCCACCCCCCCTGCACCCCCACTGGAAACGCTGAGGTTTGGAAAGCTGATCCTTTTATTTCTCGCACTGCACCCATGCTTCCTCCCAGGCCAGGCCACTGCTTTGCAAAAGTGCCAGGGAGTGCCTTCACTTCCATCCGTCAGAGTGCCAGTGGTCCACTCTGCAATAATATTCTTTCTCATGAACACCAAAGAAAATAAAGATTAGTGCAGGATATGGGCAAAAAAGGCAAACATTGGCAAGGAAGTCAAAGTGTTCTTAGCATTTCCCGGATTTAGTGACATGGAAGGCACTGTAACATTTTGTCTGTTTAGAGTCAGGCTGTGGTTTGAGTGTTAGCTCTGCTGTGTGACCTCGGGAAGGTCATTTAACCACTCTTATCTTCAGGTTCCCCATATTCTTATACACTTATATTTAACACAGAACTTCTCTGAGAATTAAGTAAAACAAGATGGAAAACATCTAATACAGGTCCACAAAACCTTATCCACGATCCCCAAGTCCAAAAAGCTCTGACAACCGAAGGTTTGCTTTGTAACTCAGTTTGGAGGCAAAACTCCACCTGATGTGACATGAAGTCACTTAGTCTTCATTTATCCCACTTAATGTGAACATTTCTATTGCCCTGTAGAAAAATGTGTGGTTTGTTTATAGGGAGCTGCCCTGGACCCTTCCAAAGTATCATACAATATATAGGATATGCATTAACATTAGCTTCATAAAGTCAAAACATTCTAAATTTCAAAGCACATCTGGTCCCACGAACATCATACAAGGAATTGTGAACCTATAGGACAACCTCGTTTTATTATTACTTTATAAACTCCTAGGCCAGACACAGTGGCTCACATCTGTAATCCCAGCACTTTAGGAGGCCAAGGCGGGAAGACTGCTGGAGCCTAAGAGTTCAAAACCAACCTGGGCAACATAGCTAGACCTAGACCTTCTCTCTACAAAAATAAAAAATAAAAATGCCAGGTGTGGTGGCATGCGCCTGTAGTCGCAGCTACTTAGGAAGCTGAGGTAGAAGGATCCCCTGAGCCCAGGAGATCAAGGTTGCAGTGAGCTGTGATCATGCCACTGCACTCCAACCTGGATGACAGAGTGAGATTCTGACTCAAAAATAAGAAATAAATTCCCTATTCCCAGCTCACTACATCTCAAGACCTTCTATGTATGGTTTCAATTTATATTAAAAAAGAATTTACGTGAATGGATCAAGGTTCCATTCGAGCGACTTCTATGATATCAGTGAGTTTGGGGTCAACTTCCAGAGGAGAAGCACCGTTTCTGGGCCAAGCACTCTGCTACCTCCAGAGAGCCCTTGAGTCTCAAGGCACAGAATGTAAGGAGGAAAAGTTGCAACTGCTCTTGCTCAGAAGACATTCTTGAACAAACGAGTGAAGCAAGGAAGAGGGAACAAGGAAGAGCCGCACCCTAGAAGCCGAGCTCAGTTCCACCAGGAGCACTGAGAAAGAAGACAGATGCTGACTTCCATCTGCCGCCCAGCCCAGCACGGGTGCAACTGACCCTGGCTCCGGGAAGCACTGGGAGGAGCTAATTAGTGCGGAAAAGATCGCAGCTTCGGAGCAAGTTTTAACATTCCACGGCTGGTCTGCAGTGCAGCAGATGGCAAGCCCGTGGAAATTCTGAAAGACCTAAATTATAGAAACTAGTATTTGAGAGTTTGTTTAAATTCAATATATAAAGTAGGATACAGTTGCAGGAAATAGTTCACCATTTCGGGCTGTTTAATTCTTTGGCATAAGTTGTTCTGAAGGGTGTGATACACTTGTGCTCATTTTTAACTACATCTGAAGCTGAATTAATAATAAAAACCTTAACTTGGTTAAAAGCATAAGTAACCAATCTTTTCAACATGTCTCAAATGTCGCTTAAGAGGACACCAAAGCCAAATTGGCAAAGCTACTTGTGAAGTGTTGGCATCACCTGGTGGTGAAGTTGGAAAGTGCATGTATATGTGTACTACTTTCAGCTAAATTATGACTATAAACTCAATCCTTGAACTGAAAGAGGCTATTGATTGACAAGTCAGTGTTGTTTCCTCAAGTGCTGACCTCCTTCCAGAGTTCCCATAATCAGCCCTGAAAATTCTCACTAGTAGACAGATATTTGCACTAGTAGACTGAAATATTCATCAAGTTTATATTTAAAAGAAAACATAAATGTAAAACATAAGGAACTTTTTAATAAGAATTAAGGAAAAACACACACACACAAATGTATTTCTAGGTCCTAAACATTCAATACTTTTAATTCTTTCACTCTGACTCAGAACACATTTAAATTCACTAAGGAAATAATAAAGACACAAATACTTTTGACCTTCCATATGACCTAGCAATCTCCCTACTGGGAATATACCCAGAGGAACTCAAATCATTTTGCAAAAAATATACCTGAACACCATGTTTATTGCGGCATTAGTCACAATAGCAAAAACATGGAACCAACTGTGCTGCCCATTGAAATTGGACTGGATTTTTAAAATGTGTAAATATACGCAATGGAATATTACACAGTCATAAAGAAGGACAAACATATGAACTTCACAGCAATTTGGATGGATTTGGAGTCTATCATATTCATTGATCTATCACAGAAACAAAGAACAAAGTACCACATGTTCTCACACATAAACAGACCCTGAACATTTACCATAATACCATAAGAAAGGAATAGGCAGTACTGGAATATTGCGGTGGTGGTGGGGGAACACAACAGCAATTAGGGTACCTGATCTCAAACCAGGCAAAGTGGGGACCAAAGGGAGGCCCAAATTTTACTGTACAAAGACCACTTGTATACCTAAATCCTGAATTGTATCCCACATCTTTAAAATTTTTTTTTAAAGACACAAAAATGTTGATAAATCATTCTTAGCCTTTGGGTTAGATTTGAAAATTAGGGAGATTTGAAAAGCTGTGACAATTGTGGAAATAAACTAAGGCCACCTACAGAACAGGCAGAGACTATTCATCCTTGCTCTAGCAAGGGAGTTAGCCACCATCCCTTATGTTCACAGAGATCCAAAGGCAAGCATAGGAGCAGGAAGGCTTTATCACAGAAAAAAAGGCAGGCTTCAGGTAGGCCCTTGCTGGAGACTGTTGGCTGGGGATGCTGGAGGCATTAGTTAGGGCAGCATCTTTGGCTTTCTCTGGCTGGTCTTAGGTGGGAAATGGGCAAAAAGTAAGGAGACTGTCCTTTATTTATCAAGTGACCCCCTCAGAGTCAGAAAAGCACAGTCATCACAGCTGATCCTTGAAAGAATAGCCCACCTAAAAGGCCTGCACAGCCCTTAGAAGCAGACTCCAGCCATTTGCTCAAGGAATTCTGAGGACCTGATACCAAGACAAAGGGAGTGCAGGCTCCAGGTGGGCATGTCTCCTTGACCTTGCAGAGGGGGCACATGGTTGGAGATGGGTCAGAGAAAGTGGGGGTATCTAAAGTCAGAGTCCAAGGAAAAGGCCCTCTTGTCTGAGAAGCCACTGTCTTGAGTCTTTGTAAAGAAGCAAGTCTCCTACCATGTTCCTAACAGCTGTTTATCTGCAGATCTTGGAGTGAAACTTTGAATATTCCCTTGGTTAGAAGAGGCATCTCTCCCAAAGGTCTGCTCAGGGACAGAAGAGAAATATTACAGGCAACGCCTCAGGCAGTGTCCAAACCCATATTCTTAATGCTTTTGGCAACAGTCACAAAACCTTTTTTTTAGTATAAATCCATAACAAAAAGTGAAGTTAATGTCCCAATTTAAAATATTCTCTTTTACTTATAAACCAGTTGTCTAGACTTTTAGTTCCAGGAATATGATCATTGTATGTGTTTGTACTGGCCATCAGGAATAGGTCTGGAATTGTATTATGTCTTAAGACAAATGTAGGTTATAAACTATTTTAAGAGAGGGAGGGAGAAAGGGGGGAAGGAAGGAAGGGAGGAGGAAAAGAAGGGAGAGAGGGAGAAAAGAGGGAGGGAGGGAGAAAGGGAGGAAGGAAGGAAGGGAGGGGGCACGCCGTCCTGAGAGTCCTTGGTTACCTACCTTTTATAAATTAATTCCCCCTAGCCAGTAATTCTTTGTCAAGGTCAGCAGTGACAGTATCTTCCAACCCTGTTATGTTATGCATTTGAAAACATGTCAAGAGCCACCTGGGATGACTTTCCTCTTTTACTGTCAAAACTATCATTTAACTTGTTCAGCTATTCTTGCCGCTGCTCTGAGACAAATGATAGAATTCAAGAGTTAGCGTTATAGCAAGGCCTTAGAGTTTTTCTAAAATACTTCCAGCCGTGAGCTCAAAACATTCCTTTTCTTTAAAACCAAGTTTCTTGTATGCAGTCTTATTGTGACAGGGGGGGAAATGTTGAAATTAAAATTCTGAAGGAGCCCTTTTATCGAACGCAATCAATTAATTGAAAAAGTCAAGCAACGTGGGAAAGCAGAAGAGATCACACACATCGCGAATCTGCCTTGCCTTTTTCTTTTTAAGTTTTCAAGCAAAGTTTATTTAGAAAGTAAATGAGAGAGAGAAAAAAAGAGATTGGAGATTTGCCTTCCCTAGGTAGGGAAAGGGGCCAAAAATAGGAAACATGGCAGCTATAACTCAAAGAGCCACACACCAGAGTTTAACAAAGCAGGGGCGAATCTTCCTTTTCATTCATCGTGCATGTTGTAGGGGCAGGCCTGTCCTTTGAGCAGGAGTCTGCAGAATGATTCGTTCTTACCTAAAATTTAATGAAGGAACCAACTGAAAACCAAAGAGCAGCAGAGAAAAGCATTTGAGAAATGTGGCTATAGTCGTAGGAAGAGGATGCAAAAGCAAGAACGTCAAGTTGGATGTCGAGCTGATCAACTTTCTAGAGGGCAATAAAACCATAATATTTGGGGCTGTCTTCTATCATGTCAATACACACATGCTCCATAAAGCTTTCTACAAGTTAGTCTCTAACTTCATGAGGCATTTAAAAGCATGAGCCCCTATTAACTGTGACTAGTTGGTCCGAGCAAGTTACATCTCTCAAGAGAATCTTACTAGGAGATAGCAAGTTATTTAAAAATTCATACCGTCATCATTTTGCATCATTTCCAAATTTGGATATTTATTTCTGAACAAAATTTAGATTAATCAAGATGTTAAAACTGGCCTTAATTTTAACTTAACTGACTATTTTTAAAAGAGTCCAGTTATGTTTTGGTTAAATATTTTGCTATATGTGGCACAGAAATTAAGAAAGACTTAGTAATGCTTATAAACTGAAGTATGTACACATTTTAGCATTATTATCAGTTTATAGATAATGAAACTCAGATTCAAATAAATTGTCATAACTGGCAGCCGTCAGAGATTCCAACTCGTCTTTCCCCTACAGCAGAGAAACCCAAATTCTAGTCGCAAATACTATTTGTTTAATTCAGGGAAAGAGCCACTTTTTTGGTATTGGAATTTTAATTAATTAGGAATTTGGCAAGTTACTACAAGAAGATAAGACTTTTTGGGTAGTAATCACATAGTGTTTCTATGTGAAGGCTTTTCACAGCTTTTTTTTTTTGTTTAGTTTCTCCATGACAGTTTTAGAAGTTTCGTTTATCTTCTCTGAGTACAACTGTATATTAATTTTATCTATTGCATCCTTTATTAATAGAATTTTGTTTTGTTTATTTTATTTTAAAGATGCAGGGGTCCAGTTCAGGATTAGGTACATAAGTGTTCATCATTCAGGTGAGGTTTGGGCCTCTTTTTGGTCCCTACTACAGCTGGTTTGGGATCAGGCACTCTTATTGTTGTTGTATGCTTCTCCACTCCCTGGTAGTGTCCCGCTACTGCCAATCCCTTTCTTATAGTATTATGAGAAATGTCCAGGGTCCACTTATGAGTGGTACTTATAATGTGGTACCTGTGATACTCAATTCTTGTGGTACTCAGTACCATGTGGTACTTAGGACATGTACTTAATACATGGTACTTAGTACATGTGGTACACAGTTCTTTGTTTCTGTGATAGATCACTGAGCATGATAGACTCTAAATCCATTCAAGTTGCTGTGAACTCCATCATTTTTGAATATTAGCACCCCCTCAATACACCTTATTCAAATCTCAAAACTGCAGAAGGACAGCTTTTCACAGATTTATCATTACATAAGAATGCAAAGCTGATGACAGATTTCCTGAAGGTTTGAAAGTAGCATGTATATTACTAAGGATTTACTTGTCAACAATAGTAATGTATCACATACATTTGGGTAGAAGAAAGGAAACTATCTTTTATAAAATGAATTCTTCAAGAAAGAAACATTAGTTTTCTCCTCATGTTCATCAAATTCAACCAAAGTCATATTCCAAGAAATATCTCAACTTATTTGGAATTTAGAGCAAGCAAAAAAGATAACAGAATGTTCTCACAGTGTTGTGCTGGTCTTGACTTCCTATTGACTGGACTATTTTACAAATCTTTGGGGTCAGAAGTTCATCTATAGACTTTTGTCCAGCAGAGATGTGAATAATTTTGCTCAGCAAACGAGATAACCCCAGAGTGATAGTTTATCACCTTGCTGGGCATTAACCAGTCTTATTTCTTTTTTTTTTTTTTTTTTGAGTTGGAGTCTCACTCTGTCGCCCAGACTGGAGTGCAGTGGCCGCTCCCTTCCACCGCAGCCTCGACCTGCTGGGCTCCAGCGATCCTTCCGCCTCAGCCTTTCAAGTAGCCGGAATTACAAACATGCGCTACCACGCCTGACTGATTTTTTGATTTATAGTAGAGATGAGGTCTCGCTGCCTAGGCGAGTCTCGAACCCGTGAGCTCAGGCAATCCACTCACCTCAGCCTCCCAAAGGCGCGGGATTACAGGCTGAGCCTCTGAGCCCGGCTCAATCTTATTTCTAATGTAGCAACATTACCCGAGCATTGCCTATAAATACCTGGCTTCCTTTTTTTTTTTTTTTTTTTTTTTTGAGTCAGAGTCTCACTCTGTCACCCAGGCTGGAGTGCAGTGGCATACTCACAGCCACCACAACCTTGACCTGCTGGGCTCAGGCTATCCTTCTGCTTCAGCCTTCCAAGTAGCTGGAACTACAGGCATGCACCACCACACACAGCTAATTTTTTTGATTTATTGTAGAGATGCAAGTTTCCCAGGCTAGTCTCAAACCAGTGAGCTCAGGCAATCCTCTCACCTCAGCCTCCCAAAGTGCTGGGATTATAAGCATGAGCAACTGCGCCTGGCCTTTTAAAAAATTTTTTATTTTGAAGACGTGGGGTACAATTCAGGGTTAGGTATACAAATGTTCATTATGCAAATACCTGACTTCTTGAATGTTCTTTAAACTGGTTTTAGCATTTTACCGATTCCCTTATTAGTGAGATGCAGAAAGTTAATAAGATGCAGAAAATCTTTGACATGTGTTCATTTTATATGTATATAAGTCATAATTTTACCTTTTTGAAAATAATACTTTATCAGTCACCATGTCTCTCGCAGAAGATAGAGGAAACTTGATGAAATTGAAATAGGGGCCAGGCACGGTGGCTCATGCCTATAAACCCAGCATTTTGGGAGGCTGAGGTCAAAGGATTGCCTGAGCCCACAAGTTTGAGACCAGCCTGGGCAACTTGGTGAGACCTCATCTCTACAATAAATCACAAAAACTAGCTGGGCGTGGTGGCATGCATCTGTAGTTCCAGCTACGTGGAAGGCAGAGGTGGAAGGATCAGGTCGAAGCTGCAGTGGCCATGAGCACACCAATGCACTCCAGCCTGGGCAACAAAGTGAGACTTCGACTCAAAAAAAAAAAAAATTGAGGTAGGGAACCAGCAAGACTCAAAATGAAAATCACAAGCCAGCCAAGACTAAGTGAGACCAAGATGGTGCCAAAGATGACCTCCACTTGTCCTTCTTTCCCATTATATGATTTGCATACTAGAAGACACTCCCACCAGTGTCATGAGAGTTAACAATTACCATGGCAACTCCTGGAAGCTACCCTATATGGTTTAAAAGCGGGGAGGAGCCCTCAATCCTGGGAACTCACCACCCTTTCCTGGGAAACTGAATAATCCACCCCATGCTTAGCATATAATCAAGAGATAGCTATAAAAATAAAACTCCAGCAATGTATGGTTGCTATTCTTCCTAAAGACCATCCCAGGCCACTCTGCTTAGAGAGTAACCTGTTTTCTGTTATTTCAATAAACTTACTTTTATTTTCCAAATAAAGTCCATTGAAGCATGTGGGCTGCTCTGCCTATGGCTCTATTTCTACTTTTCATCTCCTACTTACAGCTTTGCACTTGAATTCCTCCCTGTGTGAAGTCAAGAACCCAGTTGGTTTTTCAGGCCAAACCCCAATTCTGGGGTTCGCCTGTAATCAAAATGATCAGCGATTTTGAAATGAAAACACCTAGACTCTATCACTGACTCGCTAGCTACATGATCTTCAGCAAATCCCTTAAGCAACTTGAGACTTGGCTTCCTCATCCGAGTGGGATAGTAACAGTGCCCACTACAAAGGGTTGCTGAGAAGATCAAATTGGGACATGGTACAGGTCAATGAGTGAGATTCTTTTTCTCCAGTTAAGAGTCTGCTGACAGTTCTCAAGACTTTGTAACAAAAGCTGCTGGTTTGACTGAAAGGGAGCTGGTAATCGGCTTGCTCAGAGGTTTTGAATTTGAGAAGTAAAACATACGATTGGCCGTTTCATCCTCAGAATTAAGTCCATCTGAAAGAAGCAGAATGAATAATAGATCTACAGAAGTAAACATGTGCGAATGTAGGCTCTTCACATTTCTGCCTGGGAGCTTTTTTTGTTTTTTGGTTTTTTTATCTTAAGCAAGAGAATGGTACCGTCTGCCTCTTAACTAAAGTAACTTTATTTCTTTTGAGTCGGAGTCTAACTGCATTGCCCAGGCTGGAGTGCAGTGGCACACTCATGGCCATCCCAGTTTCGACCTGCTGGGCTCCAGCAATCCTTCCACCTCAGCCTTCCAAGTAGCCAGAACTACAGGTGTGCACTATCATGCCCAGCTAATTTTTGATATATTGTAGAGACCAGCTCTCGCCAAGTTGCCTGGACTGGTCTCGAACCTGTGGGCTTAGGCAATTCATTCACCTTGGCCTCCCAAAGTGCTGGGATTACAGACTGAGCCACCAAGCCCAGCCACTAAAGTAACTTTAACTGAAACTTAATCAAATTGCAGAAGATAAATTCAAAAGGTATCACAAGAATCTGCTTCCTACATTCTCTCCAGCCTGCAATCACTCTACATTTTAACTAAAATTACAGCCGGATGCAGTGGCTCCACAGCCCCAGCTACTAGGGAGACTGAGGCAAGATCGCTTGAGCCCAGATGTTTGAGGCTTCAGTGAGCTAGGACAGCACTACTACACTCCAAACTGGACAGCAAAGTGAGACCTCATTGCCAAAAACAAAAACAACTTTTTTTCCTTTGGAGGTTGGGTCTCATTTTGTCACCCAGGCTGTCATGCGGTGACATGATGATATCTCACCACAGCCTCAACCTCCATACCTGGTTTATTTTTTGACGTTTTTTTTTTTGTTTTTTTTTTTTTTTTTTGCAATAGTGTCTCACTATGTTGCCCAGGCTGGTCTTGAACTCCTGGGCTCAAGCAATTCTCTTGCTTTAGCCTCCCAAAGTGCTGGAATTACAGGCACGAACCACCATGCCCAGTCTCCTTTCCATTTAAATCAATTTGGCCAGGCTCCATGGCTCAGCCTACTATCCCAGCACTTTGGGAGGCCGAGGTGAGTGGATTGCCTGGATTGCCTTAGCCCGCGGTTTTGAGACCAGCCTCGGCAACTTGGCAAGACCTCTCATCTCTGTAATAAATAAAAAATTAGCCGGGCATGGTAGCACGTGCCTGTGGTTCCAGCTACTTGGAAGGCTGAGGCAGAAGGATCGCCAGAGCCCAGCAGGTTGATTATAGGGTGGCTGTGAGCATGCCACTGTACTCCAACCTGGGTGATGGAGTGAGATTCCAATTCAAAAAGGAAAAACCAATTTGATACAATGACGGTAATGAGCACCTCCTCCCTACCAGCTACTGGACTCATCATGGACACCCAGACATTCCCTGAAGGACCTGTCGTGCAGCGGTCAGACATTGCCCAGCATTTTCCAGTACAAAGGTCTGGTGACCGCAATGCATCTTTCTACCTCATGGATTGTAGTCTTTCATAAAGAAGCTCCCAACTCTGGAGTTATCAAGCCCAGAATGTGGCACCTATGATATTGTCACCTTCTTCAGGGACAGACACTGACACTCAGTCACAAGCACAACTTGCCAAAAGTCTCTCATCAACTTTCTTCCACAAGTGGCTGTTAGGTTTGAAAAGCCTTCAGCCTTTATTCCAAAAGGCACTGAGCAATAGAATAACTTGAGAGCACTCAGAATACATCAGGTGATCACGGCCACAGCTTTCCTTCCTCACCAACTTTTCCGTATTAAAGAACTTTTGTTGTAATTTATATAACTTTTTGTGTGCTATAAGTAATCAACAATACGTTGTAGTGAATAATGTTTTGCTTTGTAATAGGCTTTGTTAACTCCCTTACTCTATGGCAAGCTTATTCAACTCTTCAGTTTGGTGTTACTGATGTTACTGGTGTTACTGTGAGCTACCTTTTGGTAGCAGGGACCAGGAAATGTGGACCATAAAAGTTACTATTAACAAAATGAGGCTATAACTTCAGTTCCATTCAATGCTTTGTCAGTCACATAGTCAATGTATAGGTACCAGCAATCCTAAGCTTATAAAAACGACTGTGAAATTGAAATGAGCTAAATCAGTTAATAAAATCAAATTGCTAGCAAAATAATAGTATTAACCAGTTTACTCCATTTTGTTTAAAACTTTCATCTTAGTTGCCTGCCTGACCTAAGACTCATTGCTTACATGTGATTACAGTAACGTTCCCACAACCACAGACCCCCAGCATTGCCTCCTTTGGGCAAGCATTGTCTCCTTTGGGCAGCTCCTGCTGACTGTTTCCTACTCATTGTTACAAAACTTCTTAGTCATAAGTTCCATGTAATTGTATGCTTTGTTAACTGAAATCAAATGTTACGCTTTGCAAAACTCCATTGTTACATTTTCATATTTTATTCTTACATTTTTTTATTGACCTAACCAAGGTAACTCCATTGTTAATGATTCTTCTACCTTGTCTCTATGCACCTACCTTAAACTATATCTTGATGGCAGAACTCCAGGGACTTTCTGGGCACTGGCTATACCTAGGACATGAAATTAATCAAAGCTCCCTAACAATCAAAAGTTCCCATTTTGGTTGCCAAGTTGTTAGTTAATAGTTGCTATGGTCACTAAGTTGCTATGTAGCCAATACTGCAAATTTTACCTATAAAAGCTTGTCACAAACTGCACTAGTTTGTCAAGAGTTTTTTCTGGTGTTTGCCTGCTCTTGACCTGTGTGTTAATAAACTCATAATTAATTAAGCTCAGCTTGCTAGCGTGACTTCTTCTCGCTTACTCGGTCATAATAAAATCCAAGAGGCTAGCAGATCCGATCCGGAAATGCCAGGATTCTCCCTCAATTCTGAATTCAGAAATAAACATCTTTCTGCCAAAAAAAAATTGTTGGAAACATAAAGTTAAATTTCCCCATAATTTAACAACAATGTTTAGACATTGAGATTATTCACTAATTAAAGCCATTCTCATTTCTTCTTCTACCTGTGACTCTGAAGGGAATTTTTTTTTTTTTTTTGAGTTGGGGTCTAACTCTGTCACTCGGGCTGGAGTACAGTGGCACAATCACAGCTCACTGCAGCCTCCAAGTGCTGTGTTCAGGTGATCCTTCCACTTCAGCCTCCCAAGTAGCTGGGACTACAGAAGCAGGCCACCATGCCTGGCTAATTTTTTAATTTTTAGTGAGTTGAGGTCTCACTATGTTGCCCAGACTGGTCTTGGACTCCTGGACTCAAGCAATCCACCCACCTCAGCTTCCCAAAGTGTTGGGATTATAGGAACAAGCCCCCGTGCCCAGATCAGAATTTCAATTCAGAAGCGCAAACATTTGTCTTTGGCTACCCATGGCAAATGGAGAAGATTGTGTGAACTCCTTGCAGGGCAAAGACCATGTCATAGTCAACTGGACATCACCAGCCCTACCCCAGAGCCCACACCTAACAGCTATTCAAAAAGGGTTTGTTAAATGAATAGTGAAAATATCATTAACTTTTTCTAGGAGGAAGGTTAAGTCAGAGTGATTTTAACAAGGGTGACCAAATATTCCTGTTTTGCCTGAAACCAAGGGGTTTCTCAGGATTTTCATTGTTGATACCAGGAAAGTTCTGGGCAAGCCAGAATGAGTTGGTCATCCTACTTAAAGTCTCTCCAGAAACACCCAGCAGTCACCATCATGGCTCAAATATTTTTGAGCTGACTTGGTAGAATGTAGCTGGATTTACAGTAGATTACAAACAAAGCAAATATTTTCCTGTAAGAAGTAAAAAATGTACAGGTAGGCCAGGCTCAGTGGCTCAGCCTGTAGTCCTAGTACTTTGGGAGGCTGACATGAGTGGATTGTCTGAGTCTGTAGGTTCGAGACCACCTGGGCAACTTGGCGAGACCTCATCTCTACGATAAATAAAAAGTTAGCTGGGTGCGGTAGCGGGCACCTGTAGTTCTGGCTACTTGGAAGGCTGAAGCAGAAAGATCGTTGGAGTCCAGTAGGTCGATGCTGGAGTGGCTGTGAGCATTCCCCTCACTCCAGCCTGGGCCTCAGAGTAAGACCCCAATTTTTAAAAAATGTACAGGTGGCCTTGTTTCATCATCATGCTGTTTCATAGTACTCTGCCTCATGTGGCCTGTTCTGAGCCTGAAGAGTTCCTAAGCCCCACACACTCCTAGGCTGAAAACACAGAGGAAATCTGCATCTGTCACTCTCTTGACCATGTAGAACACAGTTTGGAATTTCAGGATATGTTAAGAGTGAAAGGCCAGAAGCGGTGGCTCACCCCCGTAATCCCAGCACCTTGGGAGGCCAAGTCAGGAGGATTGCTTCAGCCCAGGTGTTTAAGACAAGATTGAGCAACATAGTAAGACCTTGTCTCTACAAAAAAATCAACAAATTAGTCCAGGAGTAGTGGCTCTTGCCTGTGTCAGGGTACTGAGGGTGAGGATGGATGGGTGGATGCAGAGGGGTGCAGCACCACCGAAGCCAGTGTGCCGGAGATGCACGCTGGCAACCAGAGATCCAAGTAATGCGAAGATTTGCAACACACAAAGAACTGAAAGAAGAAAAGATTTATTTAAGAAAGAGGTCGCTTCCCACAGACAGGAAGCAGGCCTACACTCTAGGTAAGCGTGGCAATGTAGCCCCCTGAGCCCTGGCTTAAATCCTTTCACCTGGAGATGTTGCAATCACGTAGACGTGACTGCCGTGACTTCCTTGTTAACCACTGCGAATGTCTTGGAGACCCTGAGGGGGGTTCTGGTCACCATGCACCAAGTATGCAATGGGCTGATACTGGTCACGCTTGAGAAGTCTGGGTTTCTAAAAAAGACAAATTACAATAGACCGGTACTAGTCATGCTTAAGGAGTCTGTGTTTCTGAAAAGCAAGGCGTCTGTGCTTCTGAAAAGACATTCAGCAAAGTTAATCTTTACCTAGAGTATGCATTTCTCCAGGACATAGCCTCTACTTTCCCATCATTGTGTTAGGGTTTAAAAACAAGATTAAAAAATGGATTTCTCCAGGACATAGCTTCTACTTCTTCCTCATCGTGTCAGGGTTTAAGAACAAGATAAAAAATGGTTTCTCACTCTCAGCCTGTCCTTTCAGCCTATAATCCCAGCACTTTGGGAGGCAGACATGAGAGAATTGCCTGAGCCCAGGGGATTGAGACCAGCCTGGGCAATTTGGCAAGACCTCACCTCTTCAATAAATCAAAAAATTAGCAGGGCATGATGGCATGCACCTACAGTTCCAGCTGCTTGGAAGGCTGACGTGGAAGGATTTTCTGAGCCCAGCAGGTCCAGGCTGTGGTGACTGCGAGTGTGCCACTGCACTCCAGTCTGGTGACAGAATAAGGCTCAAATTAAAAAAAAAAAAATCAAGGCTGGGCACAGTGGTTCATACCTATAATCCCAGCACTTTGGGAGACCGAGGTGACAGTATTGTCTGAGCTCAGGGAATCGAGACAAGCTTGGACAATTTGGTGAGACCTCATCTCTACAATAAATCAAAAAATTAGCCAGCCGGGCTCGGTGGCTCAGCCTGTAATCCCGCGCTTTGGGAGGCTGAGGTGAGTGGATTGCCTGAGCCCGTGGGTTTGAGACCCGCCTGGGCAGGCGAGACCTCATCTCTACAATAAATCAAAAAATTAGCCAGGCGTGGTAGCGCACGCCTGTAGTTCCAGCTACTTGGAAGGCTGAGGCAGAAGGATCGCTGGAGCCCAGCGGGTCGAGGCTGCGGTGGCCGGGAGCGGCCACTGCACTCCAGTCTGGGTGACAGAGTGAGACGCCAACTCAAAAAAAAGAAAGAATTAGCCAGGCATGGTTGCACGCGCCTGTAGTCTCATCTAGAGTTCAAGGCTATATTGTGTTATGATGGTGCCACTGCATTCCAGCCTGGGTGACAGAGTGGGTGTCTCAATTTTTAAAAAAATCTCACATATACTGACTGTCTTAATTTGTTTGTGCTGCTACAACACAATAGCTGAGACTGGGTAATTTATAATGAACACAGATTTATTTTCTCACAGTTTTGGAGGCTGAGAAGTCCAGGACCAAAGTGTCGGCAGTAGACCAAGGTGTCGGCAGTAGACCAAGGTGTCTACTGAGAGCTGCTGTGTGCTTCCAAGAAGACTAAGGGCAAACTAGCCAAATACTGTGTGAAACCTCTCTGTTAGGGCCTAGAGCCCATTTGTGATGGAGGAGCCTTCCTGGCCTAATCACCTCTCAAAGGCCCCACCTCATAATGCTATCACATTGGCAATGCCTGAATTGTGGTGGGGGCACATTCAAACCCTCGCACTGACACTGTAGGTCCCCACATGAAGTGTCCAGATCATACCTCAGTGGGGTCTGCTGCATCTGAAGTTTGCAGTCAGATTTTAGTTCCTCCTTCATAAATACAGACAGCCAAGAGCTGACACTGAACACCTGGGAAAAGCCTCCGACATGAAAAAATAGAGCCTGAAACAAACAACAGAAGAAAGAAACTTGGAGAAAACAGAAAATGCACAGAGAAGAAAACTTAAAAAAGAAAATCTAAGATCCTCAAAGGAAGAGAAGATATCGTACACATGTACCAAGATCAGAATACTATCTTTTTTTTTTTTTTTTTTTTGAGTTGGAGTCTCACTCTGTCGCCCAGACTGGAGTGCAGTGGACGCTCCCGGCCACCGCAGCCTCGACCCACTGTGCTCCGGCGATCTTTCCGTCTCAGCCTTCTGAGTAGCCAGAATTACAGGCATGCGCTACCACGCCCGGCTGATTTTTTTTTTTTTTTTTTTATTGTAGAGATGAGGTCTTGCTGCCCAGGCAGGTCTCGAACCCGCGGGCTCAGGCAATGCACTCACCTCAGCCTCCCAAAGGCGCGGGATTACAGGCTGAGCCACCAAGCCCGGCTAGAATACTATCTTTATTTTTTTTTTTTTTTTGAGTTGGAGTCTCACTCTGTCACCCAGACTGGAGTGCAGTGGCCGCTCCCGGCCACCGCAGCCTCGACCTGCTGGGCTCCGGCGATCCTTCCGCCTCAGCCTTCCAAGTAGCTGGAATTACAGGCATGTGCTACCACACCCGGCTGATTTTTTTTTGATTTATTGCAGAGATGAGGTCTCGCTGCCCGGGCGGGTCTCGAACCCGTGGGCTCAGGCAATCCACTCACCCCAGCCTCCCAAAGGCGCGGGATTACAGGCTGAGCCACCGAGCCCGGCTTAGAATACTATCTTTAAAAGTGAATGTTCATGACAGCTCCCCTTCCTCTTTCATCATTACTGGAAGCTTCCTGAATCCCCCATCAGAAGCAGATGCGGATGCCATGCTTCTTGTACAATTTGCAAAACCATGAGCCAAAAACCTTTTTTCTTAATTAAAAAAAAAAAGGAATGTTTAGGAAATGGAGAGTTGGGATATACAGCAAGGAGTATGGTAAGCAGACTTCCAAAAATGCCCCCTCAAGATTCTTGTCCCCTGGCTATTCAGACACACATCTAGGTCCTACTCTGAAGGGATGTAACAGGTGGAATGAAGGTTAGTAACCAACTGACCTTAAGAGAGGGAGATTATCTTGGATTATCATGCAGGGCCCAAGAAAATCACAAGCCCTTAATTACAAAAAAGGAATGCAAAAGATTGAGTAAGAGAGATTGGAGATGTGATACAACTGGGCAATGCAGGAGCCTCGGGCCAGGGTGCTGCCTAGGGAAGGAGGCAGGTAGCCTCCAGGAGCAAAAGGCCTGCCCTTAGCCAGAGGAAATGCAGGCTTTGGTCCTTATAGCCTCAAGGAACTGGATTCTGCCAACAGTCTGAAGCAGAGGAATCGGATTGGAAGCAGAGCCTTCAGATAAGAGCTCAGTCAGCCAACATCCAAGTTTCCATCTTGCGAGCCCCTCACTGAACCATGTAATGCCCAGACTTCTGACTCACAGAAACTAAGAGTTAATAAATGGGTGCTGTTTTAAGCCTCCAAGTTTGTGGTAATGTTTTATGGCAGCTATAGAAAACTAATACAAGGAGAACTTTCAAGAAATAGAACTTAAGAATAAAGACGAGGAAAATCAGAGTCAAGAGATGCCATGAGTGGACAAACCCAGAAGGCCCAAAGTCTAAATAAAGTTATTCAAGAAACAGAGAACTCAGAAAACACAGGAGAAAAGATTCTCAAAGAGACAACCAGAGAAAAATATCCTGCATTTGACGGGCTTGAGTTTCCAGATTACAAATGCACAACACAGCGGCTGTAAAAAGACCCCACAAAGGTATATCATTTTCCTGAAACATTGGGAGCAGAGAGAAGACCCAACAAAGCCTCTAAAGAAAAAAAATAAGTCACGTCAAAGATTCAAGAGTCAAAATAGCTTTGAACTTCACAACTGAAATGCTGGAACCTGGAAGCCAATGGAGCAAAGCCTGCAAAAGTCTAAGGAAGAACTATTTCAATCCTAGAATTCTACAACTGACTAAATTATCAGTTAAGTGTGATGTTAGACTCATGATAATTTCAGACACATTAGCTCTCATGAAATGTGTCTTCTAGCATCTGTCTCAGATGCTCCCCAAAACAAGGACTTAAGCTAAAGGAGAGGAAATTATAGTTTGCAGGAAGCATGGGAAGAGGAGGGTGGACAAGCAAGGAAGTGCTGATCTTAAAATAAACTTGGTAGAAATATCAAACTCCTAACATTTGATTAAAATAAAAATAGAAGGCTGGGTGCCGTGGCTTCCACCTATAATCTCACAACTTTGGGAGGCTGAGACGGGAAAATTATTTGAGTCCAGAGTTCAAGACCAACCTGGACAACATAGCAAGACCTCATCTCTAAAAATAAAACATTCAAAAAATTAGCTGACCATGATGGCACATGCCTAGCTACTCAGGAGGCTGAGGTAGGAGGATTGCTTGAACCCAGGAGTTTGAGACTGTGGTGAGTCATGATCAACCATTGCACTCCAGCCTGGGCAACAGAGTGAGATTCCAAATCAATCAATCAATAAAATAAAAATAGAAAAGAATACACGTATTGCAAAAATGTACAGACAAATACATGAGAAAATGGAATGAAGAGAAACAACCTAGGATAAACTTAGTACTCTCAAATGCATACCGTCTGACCTTGATTAATTCAAAGAACTGGACCACATATTTGGCTTTATTCTTCCAAGAAGCTGAGATGATAAAGATACACAATCAGCTACAAGATTTATAGCATCCATAGGACAAATACGCCACAGCTGTTCAACAAAAATGTAACTTTTCCTAATACCTGAGATAAATTTCTCCCACGGACCCTCATAAAGAGGACACTGCATAATGTTGTAGTCAGTGTCCTTGAAAATACCCCAAACAACATATACAGCAGTAAATTTCCCATCTCTCTTTCTTTCCATGTCCATCAAAATTGGCAGATGGCAAAAAATGGAAACACAATTTGGTGCAAGTCCCAGAGCCAAAAGTGCATGTGCCAAGGGTAACATTTAAAAAGGTGTGTCCTTCAGCAGTCCTTAGCAAATACTGCTTCTCACAGCCCAGACTGTCTTCCCTTACATCTCCACACTTACCTCAGGGTTAGGGGCATCTCTAATAGCAGGATTCAGAAGCATGAAGCATCTGCAGGTATGTAAAGGGCCTAGGATTTTACCCTACCTTCAGGCTAATAAGTTGGTCTGCCAGTTTCATGGATGTGACAGAAGACGCAAGATTCCTTAGTTATAGATAAAAGACTCTATTATACATAGCAATGAGAGTGGTCAGCATATCAGCATTTATGCTGGTTCCCTGACCCCAATTCCCACAGGACAATGCAAAGAGGAACAATGAAACCTGCACATACTCTGGGTTGCATTACAGGAGAGGAACCCTGAATTAAGAAACCAGGATCTTTCATAATGAGCAGTATGTCTTTTTTTGGCTCTCAAAAAAGGCACTTTATCTTCCAAGGATGGAAGCAAATCAGTTCTTTGATCTGGAGGCAGATGCTTTCTATACCTTCTTCCAAGGCTGTTCATTATACAAATATCCTTGAAAAGATAGTCTAACTTTGGGAGGCAGAGGCGAGAGGATTGGCTCAGCCCACGAGTTCGAGACCAGCCTGGGCAATGTGGCAAAATCTCATCTCTACAATAAATCAAAAAATTAGCTGGGAATGATGGCACATGTCTGTAGTTCCAGCTACTTGGAAGGCTGAAACGGAAGGATCACCTGAACCCAGCAGGTCGAGGCTGCAGTGGCTGTGAGCATGCCACTACACTCCAGCCTGGGTAACAGAGTGAGACTCTGACTCAAAAAAAAAAGAAAAGAAGAGATAGCCTAGAACAAAAGCAGTCAGTACCTCTCTCCTTATATGTGCAGGTCCTGCAGAAATACAAAAAAACCACGAAAACCTGCCTCCCCGCAGTTGGTGAGGAGTAAGGGAAATGATAAAAGACAAATTTCAAAGGAAATCTCAAGAGAGAATTGTGGAGTTCCATAGAGAAAATGTATCTCAAGCCACGTTCAACAAGGCATGAATTTCAGATCACACAATATTTGACACTGGTATAAACAGATGGAGCAGAAAGGGTACCCACGTGGGATGGTCACATGTATCTAAAACTCCATGTTTGAATCACCACACAGGGAAGTCCCAGGAAGTCTACATGAATCATCATAAATTCTCAACCTTGCCACTTACACCATTTGCAGAGTCTGATGTGCGAGAGAAGCAGTACAACTTGTGCTGACATTTTGAGCCATGTGGAAGTGAAAAATGAATGACCTTGCAGTTCACCTCATGTCCAGAGATGAGGCTGCATTTCAGTTCATCAGAAAAATGACCCACCATAAGGTCTACATCTAGAGTGCTAAAAATCAACAGGTCAAACTGATCACATAATTCTGGGGTTTTCCAAGAATGAATATATTTCTGCCTTATCATATCATGTGCACAGGTTTTCAATCCATTCTGTCTTCAGCAACATAATTTACTGGCAGGTCAGTCTTCTACCTCATTTTTATGATGAGGTTCAGAGGTTTCTTATTGAATATCTTTCATGGCCGTAGCCTTAGTAATCTGCTCAAAACATATTCTTGCATCTGCAACAGCAATTTCCCAGATCACACCAAGATGTAGGGATAAATCAAGAACCTTGGATTTGCATTGTTAAAGAAAAAAAGTTATTTATGGTATCTGTGAAAGGCATTAAGGAAGACTCTGTCCAAGAAAGGATTATCACAACAGGTGTAGGAACCATTGCAATGGGGTCTTGCAGTGGGGGAGGGAGATTGATTCCAACTCCAGTAAAGACAGCAAGGACTTACAGCCAAGGAGTAGGGTGGGGGTGGGGTGTGTCAGTGGATGGAAAATTACAAAGAAGAAATGTCAAAAAAAGGGGGGATTCTCGCTAGACCAATTCAACAGAATTCAGATATCAAGGTGGGGGATTTTTGCTAAATTGACTTTGCAGGATTCTTGCTCAAACCTGTTCTTCAAGGACAGAGAGGGAAGCCCATGTGGGCTCCTACTAAAGACTCAGAGGTGCCTGACAGAAGTTTGGTCAGAGGAGGAAGTCCTGATCAGCACCACTTCTTCCTCGCAGCTTTAAGGACGTGAAACACAGAGAAGCTGCTATTTCAACTGGACACACCACAAAGGTACTGGGATAGACTCACGCCTGGGACTGATATGTGCCCTGTGACTTATAAGATCATAGACATAATTGATGATTTCTTTCAGATCAGTTATAACCTCTGTTCATGTATACTCCAAATGATTGAGCAATAAATTTTTTAAATTTCAAATGAAATATATATATTTTACAAATAGCTTAGTTATTTGCAAGTAATTTGCACACATTCTGATTCTTTGCCCCTAAATACTTTAGCATGGGTTTTCCAAGAATAAAGACCATCTCCTGTGTGACCACAATATCATTATCACATGTAATATAATTAACAATAATTCCATAATATCATCTACTATCCTCTCCATATTCATATTTCCCCCAAAGTGGGAAACATTAAAAAATTCTTATACTTGGGCAACCCCCTCAGGTCCCCTCCCACTGTGGGAGCTTTTCTGTCTTCTCAATAAATGCTGCCTTTAAAAAAATTCTTATGCTTTTATTTTTTTAATGTTTTTGTTTTTATTCATGAAACTTATTAAATATAATCAATGAAGTAAATGCAGATTTCCAGGTGTGTGTGTGTGTGTGTGTGTGTGTGTGTGTGTGTGTGTGTGTGTAGTGTGGTGTGTTGGGTGATGATGTACTTGGAAAAAAATATGCATTTCAGCACCAATGCTTCATTTGGAACTCTGGTACCATTGTTTTTTAAGTGGGAAACTTTTACTCTTCGTTTGATACTTGATTTCTTTCTGCTGTGAACTAAATGTGTCCTCCAAAATTTGTGTGTTTGAAACGGTATCAGCAATGCAACAGTGTTAAGAGGTAAGGCCTTATGAAAGGTTTAATGCTGTTATAAAAAGAGCTTACAGGAATGGGTTCACTCTCTGCTGTTTTTCTGCCATGTAAGTATACAGTGTTTATCTCTTTTTGTCTTTCCGTCTTCTGCCATGGGAAGACACAAGTAGGTGGCCTTCCCCTACATACTGTTGAATTAATCATGGACTTCCCCACCTCCAGACTTGTGGAATAAATTTCTGTTCAATTACCCAGTCTCAGTCATTCTATTACAACAGGACAAATGGACTAAGACACCTTCTCCGTTGTTTGTATTTTTTAATATATGCATGCATTTCTTATATATAAAAAGTAATTAAGAAAGAGAGAGAGGAAAACCTAAGAGATGACTAAATATTTCCCTTCTGGCCTTGTCACAGGTCCCGGTATTCAGTCTCCCACACTAGCAACAAAATCACTTTTGAGGAAATGTGCAGTAGCCTTAAATGACTACCCATAAAGAATAGAGACATGTCTAGTGGTGTTCTGGTAAATCCTAAGAGGGGAGAGGAAATCTGATTTCCTGATTTGTAGCATTTTCCAACTTCCATGGTGTATATATTTATACCATGATGGATTTCAAGCTACCAGTTTGACATCGTTGAATAAGGAGTTGGGAAGAAATGAATCCAATTGTTAACAGGAGTTGGCTGCAGTACATCACAAATATGTCCCAAAGATTACTCTTCTAGTTTGGTGCCCTCATATACATGAGCTGTGGAGTTTGACAGTGCTAGAGGAAGAGAAGGCATACAAGAAATTAATCCAAGAAAGCTAATTTCTGATTAAGTGCAGGAACGTCTTCTCTTCCTTTGAGGCTTTTTTTTTTAACTGTGAAATTTCTGTTCAGATTATTTTCTCTCTTTGATGCGTGTTGATTCCCCAAGAATCAATCAGGTTGAACTCAGAATCAGAGTAGTAGGATGTTCTTGTAAGCTTAGAGGTCAGCCATAGTTTTCTGGTCACGTAAAGTTTAGATAAATTTGGCTGCAGCATCCAACACTCTCATCAAGATTTCTGCATATTTCAAGGGCTTCCATTTTCTGGGCACCTATGAGTCAAATCTCCTGCCCTTGCTGGGCTCTCAGTTTATCTTGTTTCTCACTTGAAATCGTTTTGCTTTTCTACCAGCTGATCTCGTTGCAGGCCAACTTTCTCTTGATTCTATCTAATCCCCAGAAGGAAGGGAGGAAGGTAAAAGGAAAGAGGGCATATAGGAAGAAACTTGGGAGAAGGAAAGAGGAGAAAGAAGGTAGGAAGTGAAGGGAAAAGAATGATTCAGCTGTCATTATGCACCATTTGCGGGGTTGGAGGGAGAAATCCTGCCTTAGAAGCCTCTCACTGGCCCACCATGTCAGATCTAAACTTTTCTCCAGTTTCTCCCTCACCCCCATGCTCCCTCTCTTGTGCTGAATAATTAAACACCCTCTTTGTTATTGTTTCCTACATTCCCTTACAGCCTCACCTGATAGGATTAGTTTCCCCACACCATAGGACGCACAAAATCAAACCACTTATGCCTCATCATAGAAAACTGGAAAACTGTAGTTCAGGGATGGTATGGTAAATAACTGATCCATAAAATCATCAGGGACCCAATCTTCACACCCTAAAACATGGCTTTCTTTCTCAAGTTATAAGGTGATGGCATCTAGATGGAAGACAAAACGAAGAAAGGGAACATCAGCATAGGGCACAAGCCATGTATCTCTTAAGGAAGGTTCCCCAAAGTAACTACAGAACATCTGCTTACATCCTATTGTTCAAAACTTGGTCATGTGGTCATTCTAACCTGCAGGAGAGGCTGGGAAATGTAGTCTTTACTCTGAGCAGTCATGTACTTAGCTAAGAGCTCTGTTACTACAGACAGAGGGGATCACTACAGTCTCTATGGCACCTTTCAAGGCATTTTGCAAAACAAGAACATCTGCTATTCCAGAGGAACTGTGTGCCATCTAATACATTTTTTTAACCTTGCTACAGAGAATACTGTGAAGACAAATCCAAAAGCCAGAGATTCAATGTAATAAAGTAGTTTGAAAAAAGTTAAATATAGAAGTTGTAAAAGGAGCTTATAGCCAAGTCTTTCTTTTTATTCCTAGTTTGATACTCTTTGCCACAGTCTTTTTCTTTTCTTTTCTTTTTTGGAATTGGGGTCTCACTGTGTCACCCAGACTGGAACACAGTGGCACAATCGCAGCTCACTGAAGCCTCAACCTTCTGGACTCAAGCGATCCTCCCACCTCAGCCTTCGAGTAGCTGGTACTACAGGTGCCCATCACTATGTCTGGATAATTTTTTATTTTTTGTAGAGATGAGGTCTCACTATGTTGCCCAGACTGGTCTCAAACTCCTGGGTTCAAGCAGTCCTCCTACCTCAGCTTCCCACAATCCTGAGATTGCAGGTGTGAGCCACCATGCCTGACTGTGTTTTCTTCCATTGAGCTACTCATTTCCCAGCTGTCTAATTAAAAAGTAGACGAATGATTTGATCAATTTGCATTTTTCCTCAGTTTTTATTCTCAGCAGATTTCTTGTATAAGTTTCCTACATTTCAATTTTTTTTGGTTTGGCTGATGCAGTTGAGGTTCTTGTACAGCTTTCTCAACTTTAATATTTGCTTTTATTTAGAATACATTATTTTGGGCCTCATATCATTCTAAAATTTCATTTTTTAAATTTTTTTCTTTCTTTTTTTTTTAAGAACTAAAGTCTTGCTCTGTTGCCCAGGCTGGAGTACAGTGGTGTGATCACTGATCATAGCTCACTGCAGCTTCAAACTCCTGAAATCAAGTAATCCTCAGCCTCCAAGTAGCTGGGACCACAGGCATGCCTCTGTCTTCACTCCTTGAGCAACCAAATCCACACTATGAAATCAATGTTATTTATTAGGGGCTTATTCTTTGCCTTATTGCTGGTCTGGGAAGTTAACATTCATTGTCTTAATTAATTTTCCCAATAGATCTATGTGGTAAGTACTAGAATATCCAACAAATTGCCTGGCCAATTTGTTTCATTTTTTGTAGAGACAGTGTTTCACTATGTTGCCCAGCCTGCAATCCTCCCACCTTGGCCTCCCAGACTGCTGGGATTACAGGTATGAGCCACCACGCCTGGCCACAGTTTTCAACTACAACCTGCAACTACAACCTTCATCTAATATTAGAAGATGCCTCTCCCTACAATGCTGATTTCCAGTGAGCTATAGGAAGTGGGGTCAAGCAGACTCTACCCTGTTTATTGGTCTCCAAAAGTATTTACCATTTTAAGAACTGAACAAAATAACAGGTGATAAGGAGCATCTTCAGGACGCCCATAATAATACATGTCCTATCCCCGCTACATCTTTCCAGTCTGAAGTTTCATATTTTGTTAAGCCTCATACACCATACCCAAACTACTGAATAGTGTGAAGTACACGGTTTTTTAAAATTACTTCAATCACGTTAAAAAATTAACTTTTGGAAGTAAGCAGATTAAATGTATTTTATACCTCCCTTTTTTTTTTTTTGAGTTGGAGTCTCACTCTGTCGCCCAGACTGGAGTGCAGTGGCCGCTCCCGGCCACCGCAGCCTCGACCTGCTGGGCTCCGGCGATCCTTCCGCCTCAGCCTTCCGAGTAGTTGGAATTACAGGCATGCACTACCACGCCCGGCTGATTTTTTGATTTATTGTAGAGATGAGGTCTCGCTGCCCAGGCGGGTCTTGAACCCGCGGGCTCAGGCAATCCACTCACCTCAGCCTCCCAAAGGCGCGGGATTACAGGCTATACCTCCTTTTAAAGAAGTAGAAGTTGTTTGAACTTCTCAGGAAGTTTCGAGGTTTTTTTTTTAAAGATGCTATATTGAGAGCATGAAATTCTAAAACTGAAGTATTACTGTTATTTTTTTCTATGATAAAACCTCAATAAATGCCATAATGTGTTATTCTTTGCCAAGGGAATGTCTAAACATTTTAAAATTCCCAGTAACCTCTGATTCCAGAGGGCAAGAGAAAAATGTTTGGTGTTAGGAAGACAACTAGCCTAATCAGATTGATATCTACCTCTGTCCATACTCCTTGAGCAGCTAATTTCGCACTATGTGATCGCTGCTATTTATTAGGGGTTTATTATTTGCCTTACTGTTGGTCTGGGGAGTTAACATTCATTGTCCTAGTTAATGCTTCCAATAGATCTATGTGGTAAGTACTAAAGTATCCAATTTGAAGCTAAAGAATGCACAGTTAATTAGAGTTGCTCAGTTGCAACCACAAGCAACCCGACATTAATATCCCTAATGTGTAAATCAAACAGTAAGGACAATTGAAAAATGGGCAAAGGACACAAACATGGAATTAAAAAGCAAAGCAATACTTAGTTCCAATAAACACATGTGAAGATATTCAACCTTACTACCAATCGACTAAAATTGCTTTGGCATGGCTGGGCACTGTGGTTCATGCCTGTAATCACAGCACTTTGGGGGTCCAAGATGGGAGGACCGCTTGAGCCCACAAGTTCAAGACCAGCCTAGGCAACATAGTGAGACCTTGTCTCTACAAAAAATTTAAAAAATTAGTTGGACATGCTGATATGCACTTGTGAGCCTAGCTACTTGGGAGGCTGAGGCAGAAAGACATCTTGAGCCCAGGAGGTCAAGGCTGTGGTGAACCATGATCATGTCACTGCACTCCATTCTGGGCAACAGAGTGAGACCCTGACTCAAAACAATTTTTAAAAAATTGCCTAGGCAATTAAAAAGAACTCACAGCTTTGAGAACACTCTTGAGAGAGTTGATTTTAAAAAAATAATTAGCTGGGCTCGGTGGCTCAGCCTATAATCCCGCACTTTTGGGAGGCTGAGTTGAGTGGATTACCTGAGCCCGCGGGTTCGAGACCCGCCTAGGCAACTTGGCGAGACCTCATCTCTACAATAAATCAAAAATTAGCCGGGCGTGGAAGCACACGCCTATAGTTCCAGCTACTTGGAAGGTCGAGGCTGCGGTGGCTGGGAGCAGCCACTACTCTCCAGTCTGGGGGACAGAGTGAGACTCCAACTCAAATAATAATAATAATAATAATAATTTACTTCATGATAGAGGGAACCATTTAAATTAACATAATTAAACCCCACAAGATGTGCTTGAAAACTCTGGAAATCACAGACTGTTAAGCCTCCATCTGGAAGACCAAGATGAAGTAGACAAATTTCTCCCAATCACTTCTGCTAAGCACAGCTAAAACCTGGGCATTGTATACAAAACAAACATAAGAAGACTGAAAGGGGAACAACAAAAAAAAGACATCTGGAAGCTTTGAGACTCAAGGAACAACACGATGGTGAGTTCTCTGGGTTTTCTTATTTCATATACCTTGGACTGAATGCTAGAGAAGCTGGTAACCCAGAAACGTCAATGGCAGCAGACAAACAAAAGCCCCAAGGAAAGCCTGCACTCTCTATCCAAAGCACCAGAACAGAGCAATCCAGCAAGGCAGAAATCTTGTAGACAATCATCACCCTACCGCAGCCAAACGCCACAGGAAGAAAAAAAAAAAACATGACTCAATCCCTACCCAAGCCAGCAAAGTCCAGGTAGGATACTTTCTACCCTTGGCCAACTGTAATGAGGAGCCCTTACTGTATCAGCAGAGCCCATGTGGGATCCTGGATTCCCAATCTCACCTAGTGACCCCTGTCCCACACAGTGTCAGAGGTCAGTGAGAAGTCAATGTTCACCTAGTAGTAATAAGGCCTTCTCCCTCCCCTCCTCAGTGGCAGTGGAGATTACTCAAGGGACAGTAACAAGGTGTCCCCCTCCCACCCAGAGTGGTGTCAATAGAGGCCTAGTGGAAGCCTAAATACCCACCTGCCCCCTCCACCCCACATCACTAGCAAGGAACCTCCTCCCACCAGTTGTCAATGGAAGCTGAGTGAGGAACCTGGACTTTCACCTCACCTGACAGAAATGAAGCATTGCAGTACCCCCTTCTCCCTACCAGCATGATGTCAGAGGAGATTTGCTAACACACAAGGATTAAGTAAAATCTAGGCTGGGTGTGGCGGCTCATGCATCCCAGTGCTTTGGAAGGCCAAGGATCACTTGAGGCCAGGATCGCTTGGGAGGCCAAGGATCACTTGAGGCCAGGCATTCAAGACCAGTCTGAGCAACATAGCAGGACCCTGTCTCTACAAAAACAAATAAGCAAATAAATAAATAAATAATTGGGCATGGTGGTTCACACCTGTAGTCCCAGCACTTTGGGAGGTGGAGGCAAGAGGATTGCCTGAGTCCAGGGGTTCAGAACCAGCCTGGGCAACTTGGCGAGACCTCATCTCTACAATAAATCAAAAAATTAGCTGGGCATGGTGACATGTGCCTGTGGTTCCAGCTACTTAGAAGGTTGAGGAGGAAGGTTAGCCTGAGCCCAGCAGGTCAAGGCTGCAGTGGCCGTGAGCATGTCACTGCACTCCAGCCTGGGCAACAGAGTGAGACCCCTACTCAAAAAAATAGATAGATAGATAAATCGATAGATCGATAGATAGATAGATAGACAGACATCATAGCATAATACCCTAAATGTCCATAATACAATTTTTAGTCACTGATACCAAGACCAAGAAAAGCTCGACTTGAATGAGAAAAGGCAATTAACAGATGCCAATACAAAAATCACACAGATGTTGGAACTATCTGAGGATTTTAAAGCAACCATCATAAAAATGCTTTCATGAACATACTTGAAATAAATGAAAAAATAGGAAGCCTCACCAAAGAAATAGAAGATATAAAGAAAAATTAAATAGAAAATTTTTAAAAAATATAATAATCAGAATTTAAAACACTATGAATGGCTTAACAGCAAAATAAAGAGAACAGAAGCAAGCATTGGTAAACTGGAATATGAAACAGAAGAAATGACCCAGTCTGAACAACAGGAAGAAAACAGGGGGAAAAAGGAACAAAGCATCAGGGACCTATGAGACTATAACAAAACAGCTAACATTTATTTCATAGGAGTCCAGGAAAGTGAAAAGAAAATGACTGAACCAGAAAAGTATTTGAAGAAATAATGGCTAAACATTTCCCACATTTAGCACGCACACACACAAAAACATACATTTACAGATTCAAGAGGATGAGTGAACTCTAAATAGGATACATCTAACGAAATTCATGCTAAGATAATCATAATCAAACTTTTAATAGTTATTTTTAAAATTAGAGACAGGGGGTGGAACTTTGTTGCCCAGGCTGGTCTCAAACCCCTGAGTTTAGGTAATCCTCTCACTTCAGCCTCCCAAAATGCTGGGATTACAGGCATGAGCCATTATGCCTAGTTTATAATCAAACTTCTAAAGACTAAAGACATAAATAGATTTTGACTTTGTAGTTTCACCAGTTCAACCACTTTCAATAAACTGAATGAAAAAGATCAATCACCTTTGTTCTCTAAAGTGAGGCATTTCTCTCACTATTTTACCATTCATCTCTCTCTACAGTAAATTTCTTCCAAGAGAAAGAAATGAAAATACCATTTGAGTACCCCTAGAGTAGGGTTTTTCAGTCTGTTCAAATGTAAGCTCTCCTTCAATAAATGTAAAAATCTCATGCCAGTTTTTAAATATAACTTGAAGTTCAAAGTAAACCATTCAATCTAAAAACAAAAACAATTAACAAGCAACTCAGTCATCTACTTACCAGACTGATTTGGCAATTGCTAATGTGTAGAATGAGAGACTGTATGAAAAAGTCACATAACCTACCCCCAAGGCAGCTTGGCTTCTACTAGGAGGAGTGAGGATTTTGAAGCAAACTCCTTCTCAAGAAGTAAACAAATACATAAAAATTATTTAGCTTTCTGAGAAGTGTTAAACTAAAGTCCATATTAAAAACTAGGCCATGTGCGGAGGCTCACACCTGTAATCCCAGCACTTTAAAAGGCTGAGGCAGTAGGATCACTTGAGGCCTGGAGTTTGAGACCAGCCTGGGCAATATAGCAAAACCCCAACTGTGAAAAAAATTTTTAAACAGAAAAGAAAAACATAATTTTTAAAGATAAAAACTATTTTAAACCCCAGGGAAAAAATGAACTGTTATCAGTGTAGAGAGTACTTTCTCAAATAATCCTAGGTCAAAACATATAAAAACTATAATTATAGACTGTTTAGAAAACATTATATAGACATTGGTAAATTGGTACACACATGAAATTCCTAGATTAAATGCTTTATTATTATATAAGTCATGAAATTATGAACTGTACACTCACTGAGTTAGGGAAAACATAAACCCAAGAAAGAAGGAGAGGAGAAAGGATTTAATCAAAATAAGAGGAAAAAAATAATGGGTTAAAAACTGAAAAATAGAGTAATGTTTTAAATAATAGTTTTTTTGAAAAGCTTGATAAAACTGATATATCTATGATAAAACTAATTAAGAAAAAATTCAGATAGAACCCAAAAGTATACAGAAGAAAAGATTATAACCAAAAATGTATTTTTAAAAATTATCTGAAAATAAAATGTACAGTTTTACATTTTGAAGCTTAAAAGTATGCATGAGGCCAGGCACGGTGGTTCACACTTGTAATCCCAGCACTTTGGGACGTGGAGGTGAGAGGATTGCCTGAGTCCAGGGGTTCAAGACCAGCCTGGGCAATTTGGTGAGACCTCGTCTCTACAATAAATCAAAAAATTAGCCACATGTGGTGTTGCATGCCTGTAGTTCCAGCTATTTGGGAGGCTGAGGCAGAAGGATTCCCTGAGCCCAGCAGGGCGAGGCTGCAGTGTCTGTGAGTGTGCCACTGCACTCCAGCCTGGGTGACAGAGTGGGAATCTAACTAAAAAAAAAAAAAAAAAATGAGTTTCTAGAGATAGATCAATTACCAAATCTCTTTAAGAACTAGAAATACTATATTAGCCAAAAACCACAGATGAAGCTGAAAAACTATGTTCATATTAGTTAGCACCTTCTAAAATGTTTCCTAGTAATTCCCTCCTCTTAAGTATAGTTTAATCTAGTGATTTTATTTTTTTTAATTTAATTTAATTTATTTTTGAGTCAGAGTCTCACTCTGTTGCCCAGGCTGGAGTGCCGTGATATGCTCACAGCCACCGTAGTCTTGACTTGCTGGGCTTGCACAATTCTTCCACCTCAGCCTTCCAAGTAGCTGGAACAACCACGCCCAGCTAAATTTTTGATTTATTGTAGAGGTGAGGTCACGCCAAGTTCCCCAGGCTGGTCTCAAACCTCTGGGTTCAGGCAATTCTCTCGCCTTGGCCTCCCAAAGTGCTGGGATTATAAACATGAGCCACCGTGCCCGGCCATGATTTTATTCTAATAGAATGTAGCAAAAGTGATGGGATGTCACTTCCAAGAATAGGTTGCACCAGGTGTGGTGGATCATGCTTGTAATCCCACCATTTTGGACGCTGAGGTGGGAGGATCACCTGAAGCCAGGAGTTCGTGACCAGCTGGACAACAAAGCAAGACCTTGTCTCTATAAAAAATAGAAAAATAAGCCAGGCATGGTGGTGTGCACCTGCAGTCCCAATTACTTGGGAGGCTAAAACAGGAGGATTGCTTGAGCTCAGGAGTTTGAGGTTATGGTGAGCTGTGATCATGCCACTGCACTCCAGACTGGACAACAAAGGGAAACTCTGTCTAAAAAAAAGACTAGGTGCAAAAGATGGAGACTTCTCTCACTCGTACTCTCTTGGGCTCTGTGCAACTGCCCACTCTGTGGAAGTTGCCATGTGGTGACTGCGCAATGTGGAGGCCCATGTGGTAGGGAATTGAAGGCAGCCTCCAACTAAGAGCCTACAAGGAACTGAGGCCCTCAGTCCTACATGCTATGAGGAATTGAATCCTTTCAATGACCAGACAAGTGAGCTGGAAGCAGACCCTCCCCTAGTGGAGACCTGAGAGGGACTGTAGACCCAAGACCCTTGACTATAACCTTGTGAAGGACCTGACTACACCATCTTGGGATGCCTGGCCCACAGCAACTGTGAGATAGTAAATGGGGTTATCATTTCAAGCCACTACATTTTAGGGTAATGTGTTACACAGCGACAGTTAACTAGTACACAAACTATCTCCAAAAAATGTACCAAGCCTAGGTTGTCTAGGGGCAAATCTTTAAAATCATCAAGATGTAGGTAGGTTTCAGGTCACCTAAACGTTTTCAGAGTGTAGAAGCAAACTGGCATCAATATTTATGAATAATATGACTCATAATTTTCCTTTTGAAGAATGCCAGATTTTTATGTCAGGACTATAGATTCAAGATATGGCTATGAAAAAGAAGTATATAAGGAAATAGCCTTAATAAAAAAAAATAGAGATCTATCACTGATGAGCTATTAGCATTATACTTGATAGTAAAATACTAGAACATACACATTAAATCAAGAGTGCCTGCATTACCACTGTTATAGTGTATTGTTGTGGAAGAACAAATAGAAAGTGTGGTATAAACATTGGAAAAGTGGAGACACTGTCATTGTTTGAAGTTTGTTTTTCTAAAAACCACAAAGAATCATGAAAAATTATTATAACTAATAAACTAGTTCAGTAAAGCAAGTAGTGTTTATAGATAGTAAATCTTCCAAAGCAAACTATCAAAGTACTAGAGGAAATGGTCACTATAAATTTGGTAGATAAATATATAGAGTTAAAGACATGAGAATACTTGAGTTCTCTGAGGAAGGAATGAATGGTGGACCTAGCTAGGGTGAGCATATGAAGACATGAACTCCTCACTTCCTGAAGGAAGGACACAATTGCTACTAAATACTCCTTCTGGCCGGGCATGGTGGCACACACCTGTAGTCCCAGCTACTCGGGAGGCTGAGGCAGGAGGATCTCCTGAACAGGAAGTCGAGGCTACAGTGAGCCGTGACCATGCGACTGCTCTCCAACCTGAGTGACAGAGAGAGACTCCGCCTCAAAACAAAACAAAACCAAAACCTTCTTCCCCTGGGGCTTCAAGAGTCTCCTTCTCAAGGATGTCCTGACACAGAAATGAGCCTGAAAGCTCAGTGCATGGGAGGTGTTTCCTGTACCCAGGATGCACCGTCTCACCCTTTGGTAAGCATTTTCAAAGCCCGTTGACCTTATACTTTGATTCATGGGCTTCAAACCAGGGCACACATATATCTGTGAGCACCTGGAGACTTCCCAAGGACGCCTGCACGTGAGCCATTTCACCATCCCCATCTTCAAGGAGCCAATCTTTCCCCCAACACCTCCCTTGCCAACTGCCCTCTTCCCACTTTACCAAGGAAGCTTTCCCAGCTTCCTGCTTACTCCTCTACAACCACTTTCCTGAGATGGAAAAACCTTCCCAACAGCACAAGAAAAGGGACAGTTCAAGTATTGGTTTGCCCAGACTCTAAAGGCAGAATAACAAAGCCTCTTGCAAGTCAAGTGGTTTTCATAGCTTTGCTTTCTTTCTTTCTTTTTTCTTTAAGAGTTTAAAGAAAGAATATATTTGAACCACATAAACAAACAAAAAGGTATTACATAAGAAAAAATAATGTAACAATTTATGTAAGTACTTAACATACGAGCATGCCCTTAAAACTAAAACAAAAAATAAAAAGGTAACATTGGTACTATATAAATATATTTGACAAGTGTGCATTAAAGAATTCTCTAATATAAAACATTTAAAATGTGGAGAATAATTTTTCAAGATACAGAACACAATTGTTATGATAGGCACACCCACAATCTTATAAAAACATGCTTGCAAAGATCAAATTCATCTGAGTACCTGCTTCTCAGATGTATGAAGGCAAAGCTGGGGGGGACTGGCAGGGGTTAGCAGCAGGCCCTGCCACTGCTTAATTGAAGGAGTTAGAAGCAGTGGCAGGGCCTGCTGGTACCCTGCCAGTCCCCCCAGCTTTGCCTTCGTATAGTAGAAACCTCATGAATTTCAGCGGGGTTTGTGGTCACTCAATTTTTCAGCAGCATATGACTTCGTGATTAAGTTCTTGCCGTAGGATGTGAGAAGTGATATGTACAAATTCTGGATCTTGATTTTGAAAAGAATGGCATGAATTCTCTTCTTCCTGAAAGATGGACCATGGGTGTGATGCAGGTGAGCTGGCTTTTCTATGAGGACAAGGGCCACACCCCAGGCTATGTCAGGCTTTGTTCTTGACATTCTCAAGGTTCACAACCAGGCTGGCGCGTTGGCTCACACCTGCAATCTCAGAACTTTGTGAGGCCAAGGTGGGCGGATTGCTTGAGTCCAGGAGTTAGAGACCAGCATGGGCAACATAGAGAAACCTGGGTCTCTACAAAAAAAATTAAAAAATCAGCCAGGCGTGGTGGCACACACCTGTATTCCCAGACACTTGGGAGACTGAAACAGAAGGATTGCCTGAGTCCAGGAAGTCGAGGCTTAGGTAGGCAGAGATAGTACCACTACACTCCAGCCTAAGTGACAGAGTGAGGCTCTGACTCAAAAAAAAAGGGTTCATAACCACCTCTCTGCCCAGGACCAGTTCTCTCTGTTTGGACTGTTGTATGAGAAAGAATCTTCTCTCTTGTTTGACCCCTTGTATTTTTTAAAATTGTTCTTTGTTTGCAGTAGCACAGTCTGTAATGTACTTACTACAACAGCTAAAAATAATTGAGTTTATCATTAAAAATAATTATTGATCAATAATTTGAAAGTTCAAAAAAACTGTGACTTTTGAATAACAAAATTTCTTCAGTTTTTACCTACTTTGGTTACCTATAAAAATGAAAAAGGAAGAATTGTTGCTGAATCATGTCTCATTCTAAAAGTAAACATTTAGTCATACATAATCGATTAAAAAACACATATGTCTCATTAAGAGATACATTTCCAGGACGGACTCGGTGGCTCAGCCTGTAATCCCAGCACTTTGGGAGGCCAAGGTGAGTGGATTGCCTGAACCCGCGGGTTTGAGGCCAGCCCTGGCAACTTGGTGAACCTCATCTTTACAATAAATCAAAATTTAGTTCCGGCTACTTGGAAGGCTGAGGTGGAAGGATAGCCAGAGCCCAGCAGGTCGACACTGGGGTGGCCGTGAGCGTGCCACTGTACTCCAGCCTGAGCAACGGAGTGAGACTCCAACTCAAAAAAAAAGAGAGAAACATTTCCTATAAAGTTTAACTCTTTATGTTTATAATTTGTCAAATGAGTAATGTTTTGTTTTGATCAATTGTAGACGAATAACAAATATAATCATTCAGCCTAGAATAATTTTTAACATTTCAAATCTTATGGTTACAGAACATTTAAAAAATTTCATTTCATTTATACACATTTTGCTCAAGCATAAAAACATAAATTGCATTAATATAAAACTATATGAGAGCATTGAAATAAAAGGAAACCTATTGAATCTCTAAAAAAATCTGTTCATGTATTTTTAAACAGATGAGAAGATCAAATTGCACTTGCATTTAGATTCTATTGGATTTGATTAAAAGAATATATATATATATATATAAAGACATGAGGTCTCACTGTTACCTAGGCTGTCCATGAACTTCTGGGCTCTAGAGATCCCCCGGGTAGCTGGGACTACAGGTGTGTGTCACCAAATCCACATGTAATTTTTAATCTGAACTGCTAATATTCCCAGTATAATGAAAATTACATCCTCTGCAACTTTTTAAAGTTCTGATACATTTTAGATATCAGCTTGAAAATAGGAAGAGGAGGCTGGACACTGTGGCTCATACCTATAATCCCAGCACTTTGGTAGGCCAAGGCAGGATGATTGCTTGAGCCCAGGAGATCAAGACCAGCCTAAGCAACATAGTGCAACCTCATCTCTACAAAAACAAACAAACCAAAAAAAACCCAAATTGCTGGGGGCAGTGACACATGCCTGTAGTCCCAGCTATTTAGGAGGCTGAAGTGGGAGGATGGCTTGAACCCAGTAGTCTGAGGTTGCAGTGAGCTGTGATCATGCCACTGCGCTTTAGCCTAGACAACAGAGTGAAACTCTGACACACACACACACACACACACACACACACACACACACACACAAAGAAAAAAAAAGAAAATAGGAAGGGGTATATTATCTTATAGGGCTTAGACTCCTTTTAGGTTATATGCTCTTTTAGGAATTAGGGACTACTGCCCTAGATGACTTTTCAAGCTTCCTTGTCTGCTATGGTTGGCGGTGTCCTATTCATATTTTGAAAGAGTTGTGCAATTGTTCCACATAACAATGGTCCTTGGCTTCATGTGGTTCCCACAGGCCAGCATCCTTCATGAATGAGGAGTAGGCCTGCAATTCACTCCACAGCTGCCTAGGCCTGCATGACGCCATAGTTTGGGTGCCCTCCCAGTTACCATGACAAATGCTGACTGTGGGCATGGGGCTCGGTACTTCACCTGTTTTCTGGGTACCCTAACCCTTCACCCTGCTCCACAAATTCATCCTTCCCCATTGCTTATACTCATTTTTTAAAACAAACAAACCCAGTATCTTCAGGTTCTCCCTCACCTTGGCTCTTTCCCATCATAAGAGTAACATACTCATTGCCTCACCCAAAAATATTATAGGAGGGGAAAGTTCCCTAAGGCCCTCTGGAGGCTCGCTGAAAAATCAACTCACAAAAGGCAGATTACTTGGAGAAAAGGCATACAAATTTTGTGCACATGCGGAAGCTTTCAGAATGAAGAGCCAAAGATATCAGGGAAATTGTCCATTTGTATGTTTTGGTTCAACGAAGGATAAACAGTCATGTAGAATCACAACTGGGCACGTGGTTTCTTTCGCCCATGCCAGCTCTGGCATGTCTCCCTTCCTTTTCTTCAATAAACTTTGTTCTAAAGCTTAAAAAAAAGAACAGAAATACAGTTGGACACAAAAGTGTGATCTAATGCTAGTAGACTGAGTGGGGAAACCACAAGGCCTGTTTGTCTAGATTTTTCCTGGCCTCTCTGAGTATATATTCTTCTGGGTATGACGCAGGGCCCTCTGGAATGGAGAACTTATGACTTACAGTCAAACAAGGCAGATCAGATAATTTCTTTATGGCCAGTTTTTACTTAGAAAGGCAGAGGTAAAGTTGTTGTAATATTTTTAGGTTTTATGGCTGGCTTCGGGGAAAAGAGACCTGCCTTGAGGAAGAGGGATTCTAGTTTCTATGGCTAGCCTCAAGGAGAATGGAACTGAGACACAGGTGGGCAGAAAGTCAGAGAAAAACTTGTGCTTCTGAGGACTTTTTGCAGGATTGGTTTCTGAGTCCTATCAATAACCTCTCCTCAATGTTTTCCTACCAAATTATTATCCCAGGTGGGCCTTTCCCCTCACAGTCTGATATTCTGAAGCCTCCATTCACTCAATTTTTCAATCTGATTTTAATTTATAAAGTGTTCTCAAGTCCAGGTACACAAGCAATATAGGAAAATATTCTCATTATAAACCTATCAAATATTCAAGGTCACAGCATTTCTCCACCCAACACTGCTCCCTACCTTTTACCCATATACAACTTGGCATAGTTCCTTCCACACTTTAATCTAGTTACTTATGGGCATATGTTACATACAGAGGGGGTTCATGTTGCATGGTAGATCCTTCTCCCATCAGTTGTTCTGAAAAATTTTCCAAGTCAATCTATACATATCGACTTACTTGCTTCATTCGTTTTGAACACTACATGTTGTTTTGTAGAAAAAAATGGACCATAATTTCTTGTTAATGAGATTGCAGATTTCTAATTTTTTCCCCTATTGCTGTAGTTTCAAGTTATTTCTATTTTTTTCCCTTTAAAAGCAATATCGTGGGCAACCCCTTCGGGTCCCCTCCCACTGTGAGAGTTTTTCTGTCCTCTCAATCAATCCTGCTAAAAATAAAAACAAAAGTAATATCGTAATGACCATCCTTTTATGTAGCTTGCTGCATACATGCAAGTTCGTCTGAGGAGTGGCGAAGGAGTTAAAGCAGCTGGCCTTTGATTCTGGCAAAAAGAAAAAAAAAAAGGAAGGCAGATGACATATCTACATTCCTGATAAACATACTGAAAACTGGACCTCCTGATAGAATGGTATTTGCTGGGAGGACGCTTATCTGTGGAATGCTTTTAGTAGGATGTGGCTGGTTTAAGAATTGATTACAGGATATAAACTTAGAATGTATGGATTTATGAGGCAAAATTCCTGAAAGTCACAAAAGCTACACCACTAGGTAAGGTCTAAAATGGCAATGCTGCCATCCAAGAGGCTCCCTGCTGAATGAGATGACCTGCAAACCTCACTGGAGATCTCATCTCTGGGCCACAGCTTGAGACCCCTGCGGGAACAAAAGACCTGGGAGGCATGGAGGATGACACAGGCCCCTCCCTGCTCTGCCAGGGCCTCTTGATTGCTTGTGTCCTTTAAAGTATGAGTAAAGCATGAGATGGTAAGATATCTGATGCATGGAAGTGGGATCTGACCACCTGACCCCATGTGTTACAGATTCCTGGAAGTCACCACGTTGACATCCAAGAAGGCTATATCTGTTTCTATGCCCACCAAAAGCCTAAGAGTTTGTTTCTCAGTAACATTGATTATAGTTCCACCAATCTGAAGGCCAATAACCCATTACCATTCAAGTTTGTATTTTTCTGCTTACTAGGATGGTTTTTACATGTTTGTTGGCTCCTTGGATTTATGTATGTATGCATCTCCTGCTAATATTATGTGCCCCTCTTTTTAGCTTTTTTTTCTTATTAATTTTTCAGAGTGTAATGGCAAAGTATGTAGATTCTGGAGTAGGCTGTCTGGGTTAAAATCCTGGCCTGCTATTTGCTAAGTTCGTGGCTTCAGAAAAGTTACCTAGATTTTAGTTTCAATGGCTACTTCATAAGTTCTTATGAAGATGAAATGAGATAGTGAGTGTAAAACATCAAGAATAATGCCTGCTATGTAGTAAATGCTCAAACAATGACAGTTATAGGAGTTCTTTATATTTTATGCATGTGTTGTAAATATTTTCCTCTTGCCTGTTACTTGTATTTTAACTTTGTTAACAGACATTTATCAGACAGGATTGTTGTTTTTTGGGGGGAGTCAGAGTCTTACTCTGTTGCCCAGGCTGGAGCACAGTGGCACTCTCATGGCCACCACAGTCCCGACCTGCTGGGCTCAGGCAATCCCTCCGCCTCAGCCTTCTAAGTAGCTGGAACCACAGGTGCATGCAACCACACTTGGCTAATTTTTTTTTTTGAGTTGGAGTCTCACTCTGTCGCCCAGACTGGAGTGCAGTGGCCGCTCCTGGCCACCGCAGCCTCGACCTGCAGGGCTCCGGTGATCCTTTCGCCTCAGCCTTCCAAGTAGCCAGAATTACAGGCATACACTACCACGCCCGGCTGATTTTTTTATTTACTGTAGAGAGGAGGTCTCACTGCCCAGGCGGGTCTCGAATCCGCAGGCTCAGGCAATCCACTCACCTCAACCTCCCAAAGGCGCGGGATTATAGGCTGAGCCACCGAGCCCGGCTGCTAATTTTTTGATTTATTGTAGAGACGAGGTCTCGCCAAGTTGCTCAGGCTGGTCTCAAATCCCTGTATCAGGCAATTCTCTCACCTCCGCCTCCCAAAGTGCTGGGATTACAGGCATGGGCCACACCATGCCTGGCCCCAGACAGAAAATTTTCTATACAATCAAATCTATCATTCTTTTCCTCTGTAAATTTTATTGTAACCTGACTTTTTATCTATTTTACATTTTATTGAACTGACTGCCTCAAATTTTAGTTCCTATTTTCATTAATCTGCTTTATGAGTCTGTGGTCAGAATCTTAAGATTCTTCTTTGGTCTCACCAAACCCTACTCTTATTTTTCTTTCATGGAAGACAATCATTAGCCATTCTTTTTTTTTTCTTTTCCCCTAAAGAACAGCATTCCTTTTGCTCTTTCTTCTCTTCCAGCATCATACTCCCTGGATGATCTTATTCACCCCAATGGTTTCAACAACACCCCCAGGCAGATGACACTGAAATCTTTAGAATGGCATTATCAACTATTTATGGGGTATTTCTAACTTATGTCCCACAATTATCTTAAACTAAATTTCTTCTAAAATTGAACTTTATAGACATTCTATATATTAAGATGGAATGACCTCTAAGGGATATTGTTGTACTTTAACTTTCAATACATAGTATGTATAGAATATTTTTATGAATAAAAGAAAATAAATATTTCAGCCGGGCGTGGTGGCTCAGGCCTATAATCCCAGCACTTTGGGAGGCTGAGGTGAGAGAACTGCCTGAGCCCACAAGTTTGAAACCAGCCTAAGCAACTTGGCAAGACCTCATCTCTACAATAAATCAAGAAAAATTAGCTGGATGTGGTGGTGCACGCCTGTAGTTCCAGTTACTTGGAAGGCTGAAGTAGAAGGATCACCTGAGCCCAGCAGGTCAAGGCTGTGGTGGCCTTGAGTGTGCCACTGTACTCTAGCTTGAGTGACAGAGTGAGACTCCAAGCTCAAAATAATATGCATAGTGTCCTCTGGGAGAACAAACAACTGGTAAAAGTGGTGACAATGGGAGAAAACTTACTTTTTACTTCACCTTCTTTATACATTCTGAATTTTGTATCATGCTTTTGTGTCCTTTGAATGCCTATTCAGAAATAAATGCAAGTCTATAAATAAATATAAGGGACCTCCTCCTCAGTCCCATCAACCCTGTTCCTGTTCTAGCTGGTGACCTTACTCAGTCTCTGCTAAGGACTTAGGGATCATCCTCCATCTCATCAAATCACATCTTATACCATATTTGATTGAAATATCTCAGAAATGGATCCTTCATCCATCTATGAATTTAAGAGCAACCTTAAGAACACATGATAAAATGAACTGGGGTAGAAATAAAAAGACGAATGAGATACTGTCAATACATTAACCCTCAAGGAGCCCACAAGCCCAGGGATGCAGAGTGGCCACACCACACATTTAAACAGTATTTTTTAAATAGCGGATTCCGTTAGCCATTTACAAGTATTTATTTGGGTAAGAGGTCATAAAATATATTTTTATAATATACATAAGAAAAAATATATTTGAATGAATAAAAATAGAATGACAGAAAGTGACAGAATTTAGTGTTTATAAATGAGATCATCAATAACTTTAATAATTCAGAAAAGAAGTTCAAGGTGTATTTAAAAGTTGAGTCCATGCTTTACAGCATTTTATAATAAAAAAGGCATTAAGTTTTTAAAGGTGATACATGACTTAATTGTTTTTCAGTTTCAAAATGGGTTTCTAGATACTGTTGTTCATGGACATGGGGGAAAAGAAACCAAAAGGACTTTGGCAAGCAAAGTATTAGTCCGTAGCAGCCTGGTAAAAGTTTACTTTTTTTTTTAAATATAAAGATTCTTCACTTTACATTTGTTCTTGTTACAGAAGCAGAAAAAAACCTAATAATCTAAGTGTATTTCAGGAGTCTGTAAGTTATATAACAAAAAAATTACCTTAATAAAGCCTGAATTCTATGAAAATGTGCACCACACTGCATATATAGTAACTGAGTACATGTAAACCATGTGACTATTAACTCTTCTATGTAAAATATTTAACCCCCAACTCTCACACAATGCTCCCTATGTCTGCATCTCTTTTTTGAAGGCAAACTCAAGCTTTAAGCCAATGTACATTTGCTATTTGAAAAAGTTTTCATCTCCATTACTAAGAAAGTTTCTGCAAAGTCCTCGAAATTTTTTCAGTACCCTGATAACAAGTTATATCATGATCAATAAATGATCATAACCTTTAGAAAACATTATGGAGGCTGGAGAAAAGATAACCAACTCTGAGGTTTCTGTCTCCAACCCCTGGAAGAGCCTGCTACTTCGAGATCCCACAGCTCTAAGAAGATAATTCAGAATTTTCTACTTAAAAAATACTTTGTCAGGAATAACTGAATAATTAGATTTCTAGGAAAAGGAGACTTTTAAATTAAGATTTAGCAAAATCAACTATAATAAATTTACTTACAATCATTTAAGAATGACAGAAGAGAAATCAGTTAAAGTTTTACATACAAAAGATATAAATAATGCATAATATGTAGTGAATATTGGCACAAATCCTTTCGTATTTAAAGCATAAAATGCAATCAGCAAACCTGATGTTCTTAAGTGTATTTTCTTAAAACACATTTGTGACATAGCTCAAAAAAATCTCTCCGTGGCATGGACATTTCCCAGAGTTTAAGGCCTTCCAATAGGTGTGTAGCAGGCATCAGGCTGCCAGAGGCGAATATCAACAAGAACTTGATTGAGTTTTTGCATCCAGAGATCCCGTTCCTCTTTAGTGTCTGCTGACAGCCAGTTCCTACAGGAACAAACAAGCGCAAGAACTCAGAATTCTCTTTCCATTTCACACCTCTGTGTACTCTTGCTAAGAAAAAAAAAGGATTAAGCAAATTAGTGGTTCTTCACCAACTCTTGTGGGTCTAATCAAGAACCACACGGAGAGGTGCTTCTCCATGTACAATGAAGTAAAGTGATCCCCAGCTGAGTGAGATGATCATGACTTACCCAGTTAATGATGACATCTCCAACTAAAGAGGGTAACTGTTTTGTACAAATAGTCTGGCCTGGGCAATTTGGAGGCAGGGGATATGTATGAGACTTCCCAGCAAGAGCACCAGAGGCCTGAATCTGGGAATTCCCAATGTCCTTCAGAGTTAGGCTCCCCAAGAGCTGGAAACACAGGATCATGGACCTTCACTTGGCTCCACAGGTAATATTATTTTGCACTGTCTCCCATTATTTTTGTCCTGCACTGTTAGTTGAACATGGTATTTGCGATAACTTGTCTAAAGATCCTAAGACTTTAACTATCTTAACCTCTCTGCCTATATTAGGAATCTCTTCCTTGCATCCATATTTAGTAACAAGTTAAAGGAATAACTAGTAGCTGGGGAAGACCAGGGTAATTAAAGGGAGACACCCCTAACTCAAGGCCAGACCATCTTTCTAGAGAACAGCCAGGTTCAAGGTTTTTAGATTGTATTCATTATGCATCTTTAAAATTTCTCCCCATTGGTACTAGAAATGGTATAAGCAGGAATAAATGGTGAGTTTATCATCTCTGAATAGTCAGTGGAGAAAATACTATACTTACAATAGTAACAGTGACCATTTGTTGAGCTCATTCCATGTGTAAATGTTATGCTAAGTGTGTTTACTCATTAATCTCTACTGTCACTCTGTGGAGTTTATTTTCAGAGGGCCAGCAAAGTTAAGTGATCTGTCATAGTTACATTTGGTAAGCCACTGCATCGGGATTTAAACTTAGGTCTGTTGACTTCAAAGCTCCACTGCAAATACCACCTCACCACATGATGCAGCAGTTCTAGTTCATGTGTATAGTCCCTACTTTGAAGGAGTCAATAGTGATCAGAAGAGAAATCTTTTGTTTTGAAGAGAAAAACAGCAAGCTGAAGTAATAGAAATGAAAATGAGGTACATTAAATTCACATAGAAAGTATAGGTAGAAAGGTCCATAAGGAGACAGATCAATAAGGCAAAGGAGAATGCAGAACTGCAGAATGTTTGTATTCTTATAATGAAAACAATGACGTACGTTGTAGGCCACCAAGACAAGCCAGACTCAGCTGCCAAGACGGAATTGAGAACGTGCCCATCTTATATGCTTGGGCAAAGGAGTGCCCATCCAAGTTATGATAACTTTAGAATGAGAAATAGCAAATGAGGTATCAAGTAATTAGAGCAACATGTGATCTAGCTATTTCTATCACAGGGGAAGGTCTACAGAGAAGTCTAAGAGGGCTTATACAGCAGGTAAAAAGTAAGCTTACATGGAAAAATGTGAGTCATATCTAAAAGGGCTAACGTAGGCTGTTGTAGTCAGGAACTATTTGGATACAGCACTTTGATTGGTTCCCCCACTGACTGTGACCATGGACAGGGTAGCTATCAAACATAATGATTAGAAATCCATTTTGCCTCAGCCCTCATGTTTTGATAACACTGCCGCAATGATGGTTGCTGAAGGAAAGGAATGGATATGTTAAGCTGTATTAACCTGCAAATAATCTAGACATCAAGCATTTCTAGAGAATTGTTCCACTATCTAGCAGTCTCTGGGAAACTTTGTTCTATTTTAGTATAGAGTTGCTTGACTGTAACTTTCTAATATCTTCACTCATGAAACTATTAGAAACTCATGAAGCCAGTTCTACTAATCTCTCTGCTGGCAATATCCAGCAACAGCCTGATTAGTAAATATTTTTGTCAAATTCCAACTTTTGTCCCTAATCACAACTTTATATATTGAAGGTGGTCTTTAAGTTTCTCTGGAGCATCCAAGCAAAAAAACCTATCTTAGCAGTAAGCTTTTGTACCTTATACTTAAACTCAGGGTGAATTAGAAAAGTGACACTCCCAAGAGTTTTATTCTATTAACTTTTTTTTTTTTTGAGTGAAGTCTCACTCTGTCGCCCAGGTGGGAGTGCAGTGGGATGCTCATTGACCTGCTAGGCTCAGGTGATCCTTTTGCCTCAGCCTTCCAAGTAGCTGGAAACACTGGAATGTGCCACCACATCCTGCTGATTTTTTTGATTTACTGTAGAGATGAGGGCCCACCATGTTTTTCAGGCTGGTCTTGAACCCCTGAGCTCAGGTAATCCTCTCACCTCTGCCTCCCAAAGTACTAGGATTACAGGTGTGAGCTACCACAACTGACTATTCTGTTAATCTTCAACTAGAAATTTGCAGATTAGAAAGAGATTGTTTTTATAAGTCATCTGATTAAATGAGGGTATTTGGGGGAATGAAAAGAAAGAAATGTATACATTTTCTTTAAATAATGCTTAATTTCTCAACTACACATGAAATCTTTAAACTCAATCCAAAGATTAGCTAACTGCCTTGAAAATACCTACACTGGCCAGGTTCGGTGGCTCAGGCTATAATCCCAGCACTTTGGGAAGCCGAGGCGAGTGGATTGCCTATGCCCTTGGGTTCAAGACCAGCCCGGGCAACTTGGCGAGACCACGCCTCTACAATAAATTAAAAATTAGCTGGGTGTGGTAGTGCACACCTATAGTTCTGGCTACTTGGAAGGCTGAGGTGGAACGATCACCGGTGCCCAGGAGGCCAATGCTGGGGTGGCCGTGAGCATACCACTGCACTCCAGCCTGGGGCGACAGAGTGAGAATTCCACTAAAAAAAAAAAAACAAAACCCTACACTGTGAGCACATTGGAAAACATGATAAGCTAAGATATAACCTGAATTTTATACTTTTCTTAACTATATTTAGTTGTTATAGATTATTATCTTGCTGTTCTGTGTGTGTTTTGTTTTCTCACTAAGGCTGTATCTTTTTCAAAGTCAAGGACCATCTCTGATATTTCTCATAGTGCTAAGAACATAGTGAATATCAATTACTTAGTTGACAGAAATATTAATAACCCAGTACATACTTGGTGACACAGAGTGTGTCTCTGCATTGGCTGACAAGAGTCTCTCGGTCATCTTCTCTTTGTGGTCGCACCGTAATTAATTCAAAAGTATTGCGTCTTGCACAAAATTCTCTGTTGGCTGGTTCTATCTGACGACTAGTACAATTGGCCAGATTTATCCTTCCTATGGGATTCTTTAAAAACAAATTTAAAAATTTTAGCAGAAAATAAGCAAGACTTTTTAAAGTCAGTAAGGATTAAGTAGTTTTTAAGTTGGTACAAATTAAAGTCATTAAGTTAAAAATTAAAATTTAGTTACACTGCGCTTAAAGAAACATATTCAATATTTATCAGTTTCTTGTTGGATGTAAAGATAGAAACCCAAAATATCAACTGATAGCTCTTGGTAGCTATCCTATAAAACTCTTTATTATGGAAAACTCAAACAGAAAATAAAAGAACAATATAATGAACACCTAATACCAAAACGAGCTTCAACAATCAGCAACACACATTCAACAACCTTTTATCTATACCTTACCTACTTCTCTCCTTTCTATAAAAGGAAACCTAGACATCGTATTTAATGTGTAAATATTTTTTGTGTATTTAATAAAGATAAGGCCAGACAATTGCTTTGTATTGTTGGAAGCCATGTCATTCCTCTGGGATGAGAGCCAAAGTGGAGATAAAAATTCATGCAACCAAATGATCCCAAGAATGGGGACTTATATGGACATAAACAATGAATAAACAGTCAAAGTGTCAATTCTCTTAGTAATTTCAAAAAATAAATTACAATGAAATATATCATTTTAAAACTTAGGACCGGCCAAGTCTGGAAAGAATAGTAACAACCTCTGTTGACTAAGTTGAGGATGAGTAATAGGAATTCTGATACACCCACTGGTGAAAGGGTAAATGGTCACTTAATGGCAGGCAACTTCATGACAAAAATCAAAAAGCATTAAAAAGGAACATTTTCTGATCCTACTATTCCACCTAAAAGAAATTTATCCTAAAAAATCCATAAATAAATACACAAAGACTTTAATATGTATGTAGTCACTCTTTTTTCAAAATAGCAAAAAATATGAAACACATAACATGACAGTAATAGCAGACTATTTAAATAAATCATGATATTTATGTTTCCAGCAATATGGTACACTAAATAGTCTGAAAGTCCTCCCATTATAGACTTCTCAAATGCTAGATAACTGAACTCACATGAAAGGAAACCTTCAAAGGCCAAAATCAATGAGGAAGAGTGAATGAAGAATATTAGCAAGCTGAAACCCTGGTTTCCCTTGGGACATTTGCCAGCAATAGGAACCTGCAACCTGGGCTCATGAAGGTAAAGTGATATATGGAAATTCTGGTATTTGCTTTAAAACACTCAAGCAAAGCAACAAGAACAAAAAAGTATGCGTGTTTGGAGAGAGAAATGAAATTAATAATTATAAGTTCATTGTACTATTTCTCTCTGTTTTGTGTAGATTTTATGATTTTTAATCATAAAAAGTAATGTATATATATTTCCATGTGTGTGTGTGTGTACGGAAAAAATCAAGAGTCAAGAATAATAATATAGTAGTCCTCACTTATCCATGGTTTTGCTTTCCACAACCTCAGTTACTCATGGTCAACCAGTCTGAAAATATTAAATGGGTCATTCCAGAAATAAACAAGCCATAAATTTCAAATTGCATGTTATTCTGAGTAGCGCGATGAGCTTGTGCACAGTTCTGCTATGCCCTGCCCTGTACATGAATCCTCCCTTTGTCCAGCATATCCTGCTGCAGATGTTCCCGCCCACTAGTCACATAGGGGCTGCCACCTTGTCAGTCCAAAGGTGCAAACCCCACGCCCAGCAATTCTGCTACTAAGTAACACAGTGCTGTGTTCAAGTAAGCCTTATTTAACCTAATAAATTAGCCCTAAAACTCAAGAGCAGTGATGCTGACAATTCAGATATGCCAAAAAGAAGTCATAGAGTGATTCCTTTGAGTGAAAAGGTAAAAGTTCTAAACTTAATACGGAAAGAAAAAAAACGTATGCTGAGTTTGCTAAGATCTACAACAAGAATGATGCTTCTGTGAAATTGTGAAGAAAAAAGAAATACATGCTAGTTTTGCTGTCACATCTCAAAGTGAAAAAGTTATAGCCAAAGTGCACAAGAAGTGCTAGTTTAAGATGAAAGACACATTAAAGTTGCAGGTGCAGTACTATCCATGGTTTCAGGCATCCACTAGGGGTCCTGAAACATATTCCCTGCAGATAAGGAGGGGACTACCATACATTATTGAATAAGATGGGTTAGGAGGTTTGCTATATCAGACGTGAAGATTATTTTAAAGCTATGGCCATTGAGATTGGGATAGAGAAACAGAACAAAGGAAATAGAATAAAAAGCCTAAAAATAAATCTACACATATAATGACATCTTGATATATGCCAGAAATGGCATTGTGGAAAAAAGAATTGACCATTCAATAGTGCTGGTACAGTTGGTTACCCTGACAGGAAAAAAAAAGGAAAATCAATTACGGGAAATTAAATGTGAAGTATAAAACTTTCTAACTTTAAAGAAATCCAAGAAGACACAAACAAATGGAAAAATATCCCATGCTCATGGATAGGAAGGATCAGCATTGTTAAGATGTCCATCTTACCAATGGGAATCTACAGATTCAACACAATACCTATTAAGTTACGAACATCACTCTTCTCAGACAGGGAAATGACAATACAGAAATTTATATAGAAATATAAATGACCACAAATAGCCAAAACAATCCTTAGCAAAAGAAACAAAGCAGTAGGTATCACACTTCCAGACTTCAAACTTTACTATAAGGCTACAGTTTTCAAAACAGCCTGGTATTGGTGCAAGAACAGGCACATAGACCAATGGAGCAGGTTAGAGATTCCGGAAGCAAGGCCTCAATTCCTCAACCAACTCATCTTTGACAAAGCCTCCAGTAACAACCACTGGGGACAGGAGAACCTATTCAGTAAATGGTGCTGGGAAAACAGGCTGAACACATGCATAAGATTGAAACAGGACCCCTACCTATCACCATACACAAAAATTAACTTTAAATGGATCAAAGACCTAAACATAAAAACCCAAACTGTAAGAACCTTAGAAAATGCTGGAAACAGTCTCATGGAAGTTAGAACTGACAACCAATTCCTGACCAAAACCCGAAGTGCCCAGGCCATAAGAGATAAGATAGACAAGTGGGACCTCATTAAACTGGCAAGCTTCTGCAAAGCCAAAGAAACCATCAAGAGAGCAGGGAGACAAACCACAGAATGGGAAAAAATATTTGCCAACTGTATATCTGACAAAGGTCTAACATCTAGGATCTACAAGGAACTCAAACGCGCTGAAAGGAAAAAAACAAACAGCCCCTCTAAAAAGTGGGCAAAAGACATGAATAGACACTTCTCAAAAGAAGATATACGGGCGGCCAACAGACACATGAAAAAGTGCTCAGCCTCACTCATCATCAGAGAAATGCAAATCAAAACCACATTGAGATACCACCTAACCCCTGTAAGAATGGCCATCATTAATAAAACAAACAACAGATGCTGGCAAGGATGAGGAAAAAAAGGAACACTTCTACACTGCTGGTGGGAATGCAGTCTAATACAACCTCTTTGGAAGACAGTGTGGCAATTTCTGAAGGAACTAGAAATTGACCTTCCATATGACCCAGCAATTCCCTTATTGGGAATATACCCGGAGGAACTCAAATCATTCTACAAAAAAGATACCTGCACACATATGTTTATAGCATCTCTATTCACAACAGCAAAAACATGGAACCAACAGTGTTGCCATCAAAGCTGGACTGGATAAAAAAAATGTGGTACATATACACAATGGAATATTATGCAGCCAAAAGAAGGACAAATATGTGGACTGTGCAGCAAATTGGATGGATTTGGAGTCGATCATACTCAGTGATTTATCACAGAAACAAAGAACTGAGTTCCATATGTTCTCACTCATAAGGTGACCTTGAACAATTATAATGCTGTGGGAAGGCGATCAGCAGTGGCGGACAACTGTCAGGGGAAGGGGGCGTGGGACTGGCAGTTGGGGGAAGCTGCTAGGGTAGGGAGGGACATGCCTCATCAACAAGGGTACTTGCATGATCAATGTTTGTATCTAGCCCTGAATTGTACCCCACATCTTTATAATAAATAAATTAATTAATAAAAAATAAAACATTATTAAGAAAACAAATAGGCAATCTATGGGCTATAAGAAAATATCTGTGAAACTGATATTTGACACTGAAATGAGAACTTATATCCAGAATATCTATAGTACTTTCACCCCTCAGTAATGAGAAGACAACCCAATTTAATAATGGGCAAAATACTCAAACAGATATTTTACCAAAGAAACATATGTAAAGCATACTGAACATTATTAGTCACCACAAATTAAAACCTCAATGAAATACAACTACCCATCTATTAGAATGGCTGAAATGAAAAAAATCTGACTCTGCCATATTGGTGAGGATGTGGGATGACTAGAACTGAAATACATTGTTGGTGGTTGCACAATAGTGTAGCTTTTGCAAAATTGTGTAGCCACTTTGAAAACAGTTGGCCAGTTTCTTATAAAATTAAACAAATACTTGCAACATGATCCAGTAATTCCACTTCTAGATATTTATCTAAAGTCAGTAAAAACGTATATCCATATAACAACTTTTATGCAAATGTTTATAATAGCTTTCTTCAGAATAGCCAAAAACTGGAAACAACTTAAGTATCTATCATCTGATGAATAGATAAAATGGGGTGCGTCCATACAATGGAATTCTACTCGACAATAAAAAGGAACAAATTATGGTTACACAAAACACCATGGACAAAACTCAAAAGCATTATGCTGAATGAAAGAAGCCAGATACAAAAAAAGTACTTAGTGTGTGATTCGACATATAGAAAGTTGTAGAAAAAGTTAAACTGCAGAGACAGAAAGCAGATCAAGATTGCTGAGGACTAGAGGTTGGGGGAATGACTCACTGTGAAAGGGTCTAGGGGATGTTTTGGGGTGAAGCAGATGTTCTAGCTCATGACTGCGATGGTGCTTATGTGACTGTACACATTTAAAACTATTGATTATATCATGTTCTTGAAATGTCCGAGTTTTATGGATCATAAAACTAATAAAAACTTTCAAGTACATGAAAAAAAAAGAGAAATTGTTATGACTGCAGGATAAGAAAGGTTTTCATGATTAAAACCCACAAAAAACACCATCAAAGCAATAGATTGTCAGCTCTGATTACCTCAACATCAACAAATTCTGTTTATGAAAAGACACTATAAAGATAAATTAAAAGATATGCTAAGCATACACCTAGATAAATATAATTGCAATGCATCCAAAAATATGGAAAAAGTGGAGAAAATATAGACAATCAGTTCATATGAGAGAAAATATATATGGCAATATACACAAGAAAAGACGCTTAGTCTAGTAATCATGGAGATACAAAGTAACACAGCGAGTTAACATTTCATACTTATCGTAATGATAAAAGTTTAAGAGGCTGACATATCAAGTTTTGGTGGGCATATAGAAAACTGTGAACTCATATATTCCTGGTGAGAATCACAATCATATTTTGAGAATCATTTGATAAAATCTTGTCAAATTGAAGATGTACAAACCCTACAACTCAGCAATTCTGCTACTAAGTAAAACTCAAGGAAGAAGTCTCATGCATGTGCATAAGAAGCTAAATCACAAGTGCACTGTTTGTAACAGCAACAATTTGGAAATCACCTAGCCTAATTGTCCATACATAGGTGAATGAATAAAATGCAGTATGGTCTTACAATATGACAGAGAAAAGGGACAAGCTAGAGCTGCACATACCACCTAGACTGATTTCACAAGCCATATTGAGATAAAAGAGGCAAGTTTCCAAATATACATACAGTACGACAGTACTGTGTCATGTTTAAAAACATACAATTGCAATAACGTATATTGCTTATATACATATAAAGGCGAAGTATCCCAAATCCAATCATCTGAAATTCAAAATGCCCCATTATCCAAAACACTTTGAATGCTGACATGATGCTCAAAGGAAAGGCTCACTGGAGCTTTTCAGATTTTGGATTTTGGGATTAAGGGATGCTCCACCAGCAAGTATAATGCAAATATTCCAAAATCTGGAAGAAAAAAAAATCCAAAATGCTTCTGGTCCCAAGCATTTCGGATAATGGATACTCAACCTCTGTAATAAAAATTTAAAGAAATTCATAGAAACAGTAAAGAATTTTAAGATAGGGTTATCTTTGTGGGGAAAAGATAATTACACAGAGAGCTTCAACTGTACCAACATAGAGGTTGATTGAAATTATCTGTAACTGCTTTTTTGACTGTCTTAAACACTTCACAGTAAATCCTTAAAATATTAATCATCCTCCTGATTACAATGTAATACATACAGCTGCTAAATACGACATTATGGATGAGTTTTATTGATGTGGAAAGATGTCAGGATATATCATCAAGTAAAAATCAGGTTATAAAAAGCATGCTGCTTTTTGTTTTAAAAGAATCATAAGTGAATATTATTATTATATATTATGCATTTTAAAGGTTTACAAAGATATACAACCAAAATATGAGTAATAGTTATCTCTGTTATGGATGCTTTTCCTTTTTAATTCTGCTTATTTCTATTTCCAGTTTTGGGATAATAAATAACCTTACTTGGATGATAATAATAACTTCTTTAAAAATGAGATACAAGCTGGGCTCGGTGGCTCAGCCTGTAATCCTGCGCCTTTGGGAGGCTGAGGTGAGTGGATTGCCTGAGCCTGCGGGTTCGAGACCCGCCTGGGCAGCGAGACCTCATCTCTACAATAAATCAAAAAATTAGCCGGGCGTGGTAGCGCATGCCTATAATTCCGGCTACTTAGAAGGCTGAGGCGGAAGGATCGCCAGAGCCCAGCAGGTCAAGGCTGCGGTGGCCGGGAGTGGCCACTGCACTCCAGTCTGGGCGACAGAGTGAGACTCCAACTCAAAAAAAAAAAAAAGAGATACAATTTATTACACAAAACCCCAGTAAGTTTTAGAACCCAAACAATTGTTTCTAGGGGTGGTGTTCCATTACTGTTTTATCCCAGACATAGGCAAGTCAACTAGCTAAAAATATATTATGAAACATTCCAGGAGAGAGGAAAAAATATAAGCCTTTAAGTATTTTAAAGGTAGTCAAATAACTGGAAATGAACAGGACATATTACACAAATATACAACACATACACCTACACACACTGGTATGCAATAAGAACATGGAAAAAAAAGACAGGATTTTGCTGTCACCTGAGCTAGAGTGGAGTGTCACGATCATGGCTTACCGCAGCATATTCCTGGGCTCAAGTGATCCTCCTGCCTCAGCCTCTTAAGTAGCTGGGATCACAGGCATGCAAAACCATGTGTGGTGACAAGAACATTGTTAATGGCTTAGTGAGTACACACAAAGGGAAATATGGGTGGGTGGTGGGGCCAGAATGAACACCAGCATGAAACACAACATCAAAGTCCATCAGGGCTTTCACCATTGACTAGTAATATTTTAATTACCTTTCGTTTCTCATCATCCGGGTAAGTCCAATAAGAGATACAGTTTCCAGAAAGGACACACCATCTTCGATGCCAGGCACCAAAACCACTAACATCTTCAAATATGGTCTGGAAAAGTCAATTGAAACGCTGGCTTTAGAAACTTGAGGAAAATGTCCTAACAGTGAGATGCTGGTTCTATATGTTGAAACTTGAATATGTTGACATACTTCGTACCTTAAAGTCAATTTCATTTGTATGACTTTTTAATCATCTTTTACCTTAATAATAAAATTTGCTGACTGTTCAAATCAGAAATTTACTTCAACATTATCTATAAGTATTTAAGACTATCCAGATATTATTAACCCCAAATAAATACTTCTACCTAATTTTAGGCTTTCAAAAAGTGTGTTGTCTCTAACTAAATGCTTCTTAAAGTAGAGAAATCTGTGGGGGGGGGGCACACCTCATCAACAAGGGTATATGCATAATGAACATTTGTATACCTAATCCTGAATTGTACCCCACATCATTAAAATAAAATTACATTAAATAAAAAAAATTACATTAAATAAAAAAAAGAAGAAGAAGAAGAGAAAAGTGTGCCAGGTATGGTGGCTCATGCATATAATTCCGGCACTTTGGGAGGCCAAGGTGGGAGGATTGCTTGAGCCTAGGAGCTCGAGCCTGGCCATCACAGTGAGACCTCGTCTCTACATAAAATCAAAAAATTAGCTGGGAGTGGTGGTGTACACTTGTAGCCCCAACTACTCAGGAAGCTGAGGTGGAAAGATTGCCTGAGCCCAGAAGATTTGAGGCTGTGGTGAGCCATGATTGTGCCACTCTCCTCCAGCCTGGGTGACAAAGTGAGACTCCGACCGCCCCCAAAAAAGTGCCTCAACTGTTGGTAAAATGATATGAGAATATCACACCTTACATACTAAAAAAATAATAATAATAGTGATGGCATATTAAGTTAAACCTACCCTAACATGAATTTCCTAACAGAATTAGAAAAGAGTCAATTCATGATTGTAGGCCTTGGTGAATTACTATGATAAACATCAAAATTCCAAGTCCACTGCTGAGCCATCAAGCACACCTGGAAGCATCATCTCCCAGCATTTAGGTGTCTAGCCAGCTCCTGCCTTGGGAATGCAAGTTACATTCGGAAGGTAGGTGAAGCAAGCAGCAGCGTTATTCTGAAATATGTAACTAATAACATGGCTTTTTTTTCCATGAAAGTATTTCCACTTAGAGTAAGTCGAAGCTGGAGTCACCCCCCAACACACTATTTTTTAGTTATAACACAGTCCTAGTTTACATACAATTCCTCACTTTTAATTTTTTAAAAAATTCTTTTAGAAAATTTTATGATAAAGAACAAATTTTACGTTAAAGAACAAACTACCCTTGCACCTACCCCTAATCCTAGGGTCTATGTTTAACAATGCTGTGGAGAGTAGTTGTAAATTTTTTTCTATAAAGGGCCAGAAAGTAAGTATTTTAGACTTTGTGGGCCATACCATCTCTGACACAGATCTCCAGCTCCGCTATGGTAGCAAAAAAACAGCTAGACACGAAGGAAACAGAAGAGACTGTATTCCAGTAAAAGTCTATAAAAACAGGCGGTGAGGCCAGGTGTAGTGGCTCACGTGTGTAATCCCAGCACTTTGGGAGATCGAGGTGGGAGGACTGCTTGAGGCCGGGAGTTCAAGACCAGCCTGGACAAAATAGAGACTTCCTTCTCTAAAAAAATTTTTTAAACTCAGCTGGGTGATGGGGCACATCTGTAGTCTTAGCTACCCAGGAGGCTCAAGCAGGAGGAGCCCATGAGCCCAGGAGTTTGAGGTTGCAGTGAACTATGATCATGCTACAGTACTCTAGCCTGAGTGACAGTGTAAGACCTTGTCTCAAAAAGAAATCAGGCAGCAGGTCCTACTATGCTGACCTCAGATACAGATAATCCAAAGGCATCTTTGTGCTTGATTTCAGAATGCATTAAGGATGTTCCATCTTCAAGTCAAAACTTTCCCTTTCTGATTGTTGGGTAGCTAAAACTAATAAACTAATAATATAATATCTGGTTCCTGCTGTGAGACACCATTCTAGGTATTCTTTTAATGTTATCTCAACTAACCCTTATACCAACACTATGATACTCCTTTCAATTTACTAGTTTATGTGAATTTCCCAGGTAGCTTGAATTAGGAGTGCCATCTCCAGCCATGAAGGAATGTAACTTAGTGTGAAAGGAAATGTTTTCGTGATAAGGTAAAACCCCAAATTTATTAGCTTAATTATTTAGCCCAAACTAATTAGCTTACACCAACTCTATTGTCTCCTGCCTCACCTACTTCCTCCTCACCTAGTCCCAGCTCTTTCCTTCCCCCACACATGCTTCTTCTAGGTGACACTGCTCACAGCCAGCTGCTCATGGAAGAAAGAATTGTTTTTTCAATCTCAAGCACAAAAGTTAGTACAAATGACTCACCAGCTCCCTCCTGTGTTTATGTTCACCTTTTACATCATAAAGATAATAAATACACAAGAAAAAATTTTTTTAAGAGACGGGGTCTCACTGTCACCCAGGCTGGAGTGGAGTAGTGAGATCATATAGCTCACTGCAGCCTGGAACTCCTGGGCTCAAATGATCCTTCTGTGTAGTTGGGACCACAGGCACACATACCATGACCACCTAATTTTTTATCTTTTGTAAAGATGAGGATCTTACTATGTTGCTAAGGTTGGTCTCAAACTCCATACCTCAAGCAACACCCTCCTCTCCTTAGTCTCTCAAAGTGCTGAGATTTCAGGTGAGCTACCATACCAGGACCAAAGGAAAAAAAATTTTTTTGAGCCAAAATCTCACTGTTGCCCAGGCTGGAGTGAAGTGGGACGCTCATGGGTACTATAGACTCAGTCTTCCAAATAACTGGAACTACAGGTATGTACCACCACACCCGTCTAATTTAATTTTTAAATTAATTTTAGAGACAAGGCCTCATCAAATTATCCAGGCTGGTCTCAAACCCTTAGGCTCAGGCAATCCTCTCATTTCACCTCCCAAAGTGCTGGGATTATAGTTGTGGACCACTGACCCAGCACCAAACAAAGACATCTTTGATGGACAAGAATAACACCACCTACTATATTACATCTACTATAAACAGAAAGGAATAAGAAAAGGATAGCATTTTCTTTTTTATAGCTGAAGAAACTGAGGGCCAGGAAAATTAAACGATGACACACACTCACGGAGCAGAAATGGACCCTTCTCGCTGCCAATCCAGAATGCCCACCTCTTGCTGCTCATCAGTGAAGGCAGCGCTAGACCAGTGCATTTTAGAGCTGCTTACCAGTCTCTTTGGTTGTAGTACCCCTCCTTACACCTGGCCCTGGCACATCAGGAAGAGAAACTGAACCAGATAGCTTTCATTCCCATTACTACCTCTATTTGTACAGGGGCTGGGCTCGGTGGCTCAGCCTGTAATCCCATGCCTTTGGGAGGCTGAGGTGAGTGGATTGCCAGAGCCCGCGGGTTCGAGACCCACCTGGGCCGGTGAGACCTCATCTCTACAATAAATCAAAAAATTAGCCGGGCGTGGTAGCGCGTGCCTGTAATTCCAGTTACATGGAAGGCTGAGGTGGAAGGATCGCCGGAGCCCAGCAGGTCGAGGCTGTGGTGGCCGGAAGCGACCGCTGCACTCCAGTCTGGGCGACAGAGTGAGACTCCGACTCAAAAAAAAATTTTAAAAATAAAATAAAATAAAAAATAAATAAAAATAAGAATAAAAAAATATTTGTACAGGGAGTAGAGTTAATTTTTTTAAACAAATTTTTTATTTTAAAATTGTGGGGTACAGTTAAGGGTTAGGTATACAAATATGCATCGTTCAGGCACCCTTGTTGATATGGGGTGTCCCCCCCGTCCCCAGACAGATATTGACTACCGTTAATCCCACCTCCCTTCCCCTCCCTGCCCCCCCATAGTTTCCCACCACTATCAATCCTTTTCTTATAGTATTACGATAGATGTTCAAGGTCCACTTATAAGTGAGAACATGTGATACTCAGATCTTTGTTTCTGTGAGAGATCACTCAGTATTATAAACTCTAGTTCCATTCAGGTTGCGAGAGAAAGTCGACGCCAGGGTGGCTGTGAGCATGCATGCAACTGTACTCCCGCCTGGGCAAAGGAGTGAGACTCCAACTCAAAAAAAAAAAAACAACACTGTTATGTTGGTTAAGTCCAGGGTTCTTTCTACATTTTTTTCTCTCTTTTTTTGGAGTCAGGGTCTTAATCTGTCACCCAGGCTGGAGTGCAGCGATTGCACAATCATGGCTCACCAGAGACTCAGGCAATCCTCCCACTTCAGCATCCTGAGTAGCTTGGACTACAGGTGTGCACCACCACACCTGGCTAACTTTATTTTTGTAGAGATGAGGTCGTGCTATGTTGCCCAGGCTGGTCTCAAGCTCCTGGGCTCAAACAATCCTCCAGCCTCAGCCTCCCAAAGTGCTAGGATTATAGGCATGAGCTCCAGCTGTTACTACACTTTTGTAAGCGGGGATGTGAGAAGAAGGACTACAGGACTTAAGACAAAGTAAACTTGAAGAGATGTAACAAACTATTTAAGAGCCCAGCTCAAAGATTCTGTCAGACAATATATGCAAATGAACCAGCTACAGAGAGCCTATCAGTTGCTAAAGGTATCTACAATACAATATAAAAATCTTTACATGAAAAGAAAAGGTCAGTAGATATATGTGCCTTCAAGGATATCTATAAAACACATTTTCAAGAATATCTAGTGCCACCTGCTGGATTTACATGTGGAAAAAAAGCTAACAAGGATAAGGGAAAAAAATTATAAAAGTATCCTTGGGAAATATACTCCAGAGTTACCCAGGCCACAATGGGCTTTTGTACAATCTAGCTCCTTTCTGCATCTTTGACAGCAGCTGCAAACTGACTTGCAACATCCTTGTATCATTCAAATTCTTGCTTCACAGAGAAAACCAAAGTGAATAGATTTTCTCTACCTCTTGCAGAACGCTCACATTCTTACATGCTTTTTCTCCTCTGATAATGGAAAAGTTATGATGCTTTATGAGATCAATCCCTTGAAGGGTGGCTTGGGCTTATTTCCACTCCCATGACTGTGTTTCATCAACGACCCCATTAACCCTAGCTCAGGACCTCCATGGCTTCTATCCTCAATCTCCTTGGCCCCATTAGAAGCTACCTACTTGCACTTAATAGTCGTGAATCTTTCCCATGTTAATAAATGTTGACAAAATCCTTCTTCCGACCTATATACCTCTGCAAGCACAAACACCCCTCTCTTACTCTTTCGCTGCCAAACTGTTTCCAAGGGTTTCCAAGCTCCTGCTCTCATTTCTCACCTCCCACCCGCTCTAGACTACCATTTGTAGTCTAGCTTCTGCTCTGCTCAGGGCAGGAATGATCACCTGGTAAACAAGTCCAACAGTTATAACAGATTCTGATCTAGCTTGACCACTCCCTCCTACAAACTTTCTTCCTGCAGCAACCATGATGCCAGAGTTGTCACTTCCCTCCCGCAGCCTCCTCAGAGGCTCCTCTCCCCTGTCAGTCCTTTAAATGCTGGTGTTCTTCACAACTCTGCTTCACTCACTCGCCCTGGGCTTTGATTATCTTCTTCATACTGCAGATATCCAAACCTTTACCTCAACTGAAATATCTAGCTTGAGTTCCACACCCAGATCTTTGGAACATGTCTGTAGGCATCTAAAATTCAAAACATTTAAAACTTAACTCATTAAAACTTCCCGCCTTGCGTGGGAACTGACTGAGAAGGGGCATGAGGGAACTCCCTGGGGTGATGGTCATGTTCTCTAGCTTAATAAATATTTAGACAAATGCAGGTGTATACATTTGTCAAAGCTCAAGTAATGTGCACTTAAGATTCAGGGAGAAGTGTCTAATGTTTACAATGCTCTTTAAAATTCTTTCAAAAAGATAAGGTAGACTGAGCTAATCTCGCTAGAGGGATGGCTAGAGTAGATATGTGATAAACCAAGGACAGTAAAAAATGTTACAGGTAAAATCTAAATGGTGGGCATATGGGTGTTCATTGTACAATTCTATCAATATTGCTTTATGCTTGCTACTTTTTCACAATAAAATGTTGGGGGAAAACATCCCATCTCCTACCTCAAATGTGGAAACAAGGAGCATGCCTGTTCTTTCACCAAGGTCTCTGATCTCAGTGGCATCCCTGCCACCTAACAGGTTGAACAAGCCAGGGATCTAGACACCACTCTGACTTTTGTTTTCTACCCCCTGGGACCAACCAAGTCACTAGGGTCTGCCCTTCTTCCCTCTTCATCTCTCAATGAAGGGCACCTCTCTCCACCCCAGCAGCCAGTCCCCAAAATCTCTCACGTGGAATAACTTGGTCTCCCAAGTAGTCCCCAGGGTTGCTGTTCTCCAATTCGCTTTTCCTAAATCCCAAATTTGATTATGTCCTTTGCTTAAAAGTTTAAGAGCAACCCACTGGCTCCAGGATGAAGTCCAGTTTTTAAAAGGCCTTTTAACACTTGGCCCTTCCCCCCAACCATACTTTTCTCCCTAGTCACTCTCCTCACCCTCTTTCCCCACCAAGCACACATATACACTCTAGCCACTCTGAAATATCTTCTACTGTCTAACTGTGTCATCCTTCTTTTCTGTGGGTGGAAGCAAGAGAGGGAAGGGCCCTCCAGGTCAATGTGCAAACTCCCCTATCTAGAGCACATATCTCCTTTCTCCCTGGCTAATTTAGTTAGCAATTTAGAAATTACTTCTCCCAGTAGCCTTTTTTTTTTGAAAGCCACATGGTCTCCCTCTGTCACCCAGGCTGGAGTACAATGGTGTGATGATAACTCACTATAGCCTCAAACTCCTGGACTCAAGTGATCCTCCTGCCTCAACCTCCTGAGTAGCTGGGACTACAGGCACATGCCACCACAGTTGGGTAATTATTTTATTTTGGGGGTTTTGCTATGTTGCCGGGCTGGTCTTGAACTCCTGGCCTCAAGCAATCCTCTAGCCCTACCCTCCCAAAGTGCTGAGATTACAGGCATGAGCCACCATACCCAACCCAGTAGCTTCCTTTAACCCTCCCTACCCACAGTCAAGAACCAGTATCTCATCAATTTACATCTGTGCACCCTGTGCTTCCTCACATTACAGTACTGGACTGTACTTGTCTGTTCAATTGTGCTTCTCCCTACTAAACTAAAGCTTGTGGGTGGAAAAATTAACGTTTTTGTGGCCTATTACATTCCAACAGCAGCACTGTGCTAGCATACAGAGGGCATGCAATAAATCTTGACTGAATCAATTTATCACTTATGCATAGATTTCATTCCTATAGGAAACCAAGTCTGTATTTCACAAAATGGAAATAAGAGAATAATGATTAAGTGATGTTACTTACTAGAAAACCTTTTTCTTCAACACTGGAATTCACTTGACATTTTATCTTCAAATAAATATGACCTTCCAAAGAAGATAAAAAGGGCACCTGTGAAGCAAGAAGGTAAATAATTTGCAAAACAGTTTCAAAGTGTGATTTTTCTTGACAAACCATGTATAAATCATAAACAGAGAATGTTACACCTTGAAAACATGCCATTTTCTAAAGCTAGAATATAAGCAACGTGGGCAAGAAGCCACTGGTTCCTTAGCAACAAATGCTTTTGAAGAATAAATTCACTTAAGGTAAAGCCTGACAAAAACAAAGGCCCTAAGTTCCAAGTTAATATGGGAAAGAAAACATAGATTTAAGAGAATACGTGTATTTATCCATTCTCCATCAACAGGTGAATACTCAATAGGAGATTTGTAAACCAATCTATAAATTCATGTAATACAGTATTACTCAGCAATAAAAGAACAATGAACTGCAAAAATGGAAAAGCCAATCTTCATATTTTATTATTTGGGGGCCTCATATGGAATTCCAAGAGCCCCTCAATTAATAAAGCCAATTTTGAAAAAGAAGAACAAAGTTGGAGGAACCGTACTTTTTAATTTCAAAACTTAAGCAAAGTTCTGGTATTCAAAACAGATTACACATCCACAAAAGGAATAAAATTGACAGTCTAGAATTACATACATCTATGGAAAATTGATTTTGGAGAAGGATGCTAAGACCATTTAAAAGGAAAGAGCAGTCTTTTCAATCAATGGTGCTGAGAAAACTGGATATCCACATGCACAAGAATGAAGTTAGACCTCTGCCTCATACTACATACAAAAATTAACTCAAAATGAATAATGACCTAAATATGAGCGCTAAAACTATAAAACTTTTAGAAGAAAACCCAAGGGGTAAAGCTTCATGATCACAGATTTGGAAATGGATTCTTACATATAATACCAAAGGCACAAGCAATACAAACCCTATTGGGAATTGCACATGCAAGGGATCTAGGTTGTGGCTCCTTATGAGAATCTAATGTCTGATGATCTGAGGTGGAGCTTAGGTGGTAATACTGGAGAGCAGTTGCAAATACAGATCAACACTGCTGCGAGGTCTGACTGCACAGAGACCATAACAAATCAATTGCTTGCAGACTCATATCAAAACCCATCCAGGCCTCTTTCCTACACTGTGCACTTATTTCAGTCACAGTTTTGGTAAGCCCACAAGCTAACCCTAGCCAAAATGAGTAAAAAAATAAATGTCACAGGAGAGTATCTTTGAAAAGGGAAAAAGAACCAATGATGAGCCAGCAGAATGCCAACCAAGAGAAAACTATATATAAAAAGAAAAATACCAAGAATTCTACTTAAATTATGGGTTCATTGCAACAGGTGATTCACATTCTCCAAGTCTGCTTTTAATATGTGGTGACTGGCTATCCAACGAAGCCAGGAAACTTTCAACATTGCTTTTTGCCACATGGACACCAAGCACCCTGCATTAAAATACAGTCTTTGGAGTTTTTCAAAAGAAAAAATGTGAACATGAAGAACAGAAACAATTATTGAAGCCCATAGTTTCATCACAAATATGTCTGCACTGAGAGCATCACTCTTAGTGGTCCCCAACCTTTTTGGCAACAGGGACTGGTTTTGTGGAAGACAATTTTTCAATGGATGGGGGGCAGGGATGGTTTCAGGATGTTTCAAGTGCATTACATTTATTGTGCATTTCATTTCTATCATTATTACTTTATTTCTATTATTATTATATATATAAATATATAGCATCGCTGCCTCAGCACCACCTCAGATCATCAGGCATTAGATTCTCATAAGGAGTGCATAACCTAGATTCCTTGCATGCTCAGTTCACAATAGGGTTCACACTCTTCTAAGAATCTAATGCCACCACTGATCTGACAGAAAATGGAGCTCAGGCAGTGGTGATGCGAGTGATGGGGAGCAGCTGCAAACACGCTTCACTGGCTAACCCGCTGCTAATCTCCTGCTGTGTGGCATGTTTCCTAACAGGCCACAGACCAGTACCAGTCCATGGCCTAGGGGTTTGGGATCCCTAGCTAACCACATTGCTAAAGCTAAGAAGCCCTTTACTATTGGTGAAGAGTTAATCCTGCCTGCTGCTAAGGACATTTGTCATGAATTTTTAGGAGAGGGTGCAAGTCAAGAGGCGGCATAGCTAGCACCATAACTAGACAAATTGACAAAACAGCAGAAGATATTGAGGCACAATTGTTAGAGAGGACTAATGAGTCACCGTGGTACACAATCCAGGTTGACAAGCCTACCAGTGTTGACAACGAGGCAACAATACTTGCTTTTGTGCAATATATTTTCCAGGGGGAAGTTCATGAGGCTATACTATATGCACTTTTGTTGCCAATAAATACCACAGCTGCAGAACTAGTCTGATTATGAATGACTGTGTATTAAGAAATTTTGTGTCAGTATATGCACAGACTGCCATGACTGGACAACTTTTAGGTTTCACTACTCAGGTCAAAAAATTCACTTCTGAATGTGAGTCTATGCACAGTGTCATCCATATAGAAATGCTGGCTAGTGAAAAAATGTCACCTGAATTTAACAACGTTTCATAGGATGTGATTAAAATTATCAACCATGCTAATGTACATGCCCTTAACTCATGACTGTTTGCACAGCTCTGTGAGGAGATGGATGCAAAACACACGTCTTCTCTTATACATAGAAGCGAGATGGCTTTCACACAAGGCAGATCACTGGGCAGAGTTTTTGAGATATGAGAGCTGCTCTAGAGATTTCTTTTAGAAAATTAGTCACCACCGGCACTACATTTCAGTGATACAGAATGGGTCGCAAAACTTGCTCACTTGTGTGACATATTCAACCTGCTAAACAAACTCATTCCGTCACTTCAGGGGAGAATGACAACTCTGTTCAAATTGGCAGATAAAGTGGCTACATTCAAAGTCAAACTGGAATTATGGGGGCGACAAGTGAACATTGGGATTTTTGACATGTTTCAAACATTTATGACATGTTTCAGAGATTTGAAAGAGACTGAGCCAGGGCCTTCTTTCTCCCAGCGGGTGCATGATCACCTATGCCAGCTTTCAGAAGAGTTTGAGCATTACTTTCCAACCACAAAAGACCTCCAAACTTGGAAAGAATGGAACCACAACCCATTTGTGAATAAACCAGGTGAATCGACTTTGAGCTAGAAGCTGATCAATTGCTTCAGATCACAAATAGCCTTAAAAGTATGTTTGAGACAACTTCAAACCTCCATGCATTATGGATTAAAGTAAAGGTAGAATATCCTGAGATTGTCACAAAAGTACTGAAAAGCCTGCTTCCATTTCCAACATACTATCTTTGTGAAGCAGGGCTTTCTGCAGTGACAGCAACCAAAACGAGATTACAGAGTAGACTGGACATAAGCAACACACTTTGGGTGTCACTGTCTCACATCACCCCTAGATGGGACTGTCTAGTTGCATGAAAACAAGCTCAGGGCTCCCACTGATTCTGAATTATGGTGAGTTGTATAATTATTTCATTATATATTACAATGTAATAATAACAGAAATAAACTGCACATAAACGTAATGTGATTGAATCATCCTGAAACCTCCCCCTCCCCTCACCACTCCGCAGTCTGTAGAAAAAACTATCCTCCATGAAACCAGTCCAAAAAGATTGATGTCAACAAGGTTGGGGACCACTGTACTAATACAAACAACAAATGAATAAATCTCAGAAACAATATGCTAAGCAAAAGAAGTTAGACTAAAAAGAGTTCACAACATGTACACAGTGGAATACTACAGTCACAAAGAGTAAAATCATGTCCTTTGCAGCAACATGAATGCAGCTGAAAACGATCATTCTAAGTGAACAGAAATACAAAACTGAGTATCTCATGTTCTTACTCATAAGTGGGCACTAAACTTTGGGCACACAGGTACAAATGCAGGAACAACAGATGCAGGGCACTGCTGAAGGAGGAAGCAAGGATGAGGGAGAAAGGGGAACACAACCACCCGCTGTTCACTACTTGTGGGGAGAGGCCTTGCTAAAAGCCCAAACCTCATCTCCATACAAGTTACTTATGTAACAAATCCCAGATATATCCCACAACTCTACAATTAAAAAAAAAAAAAAAAAAAAAAGAGTACACAGTCTCAGATTCCATTTAAATGAAGTTCAGGAACAAGGAAAACTAATCTACGGTGATAGAAATGAGAACAACAGTTGCTTATAGGGGTTGGGATCGACTGTAAGGGAGTGATGGAAATGTTCTGTATCTTGACTGGATATTGGATATACAGGTGTATACATTTGTCAAAACTCAATGAACTCTACACTTAAGATCTCTATAATTATCTGAATATAATTTCTGTACAACTTTATTGAGTATATAACTGAACACAAAGTGTGCAGTTTCATGAATTTTGATATGTGTAGATTATAATCCATGAAACCTTGACCACAATCATAATAATGAACATCTCCATCACTTTCAAAAGTTTCCTTCTATTATAGTCCTGTCTTCTTCTAACCCTTCTCCAGGAAACCACTGATATGGTTTCTGTTTCCAGAGATTAGTTTTCTTGTTTGTCATTTTCATCACAATAAAAAGGAAGTTTTTTTGTTTTGTTTTGTCTTTAAGAAAAGAGACCAAAATGTATAGCCTTTTTATTTTATATATAATACATACATTTTATTTTATATATATATAAAACAAAATATATACCTTCCTTGCAGGTTATATACTGACAAAAAACAAACTTGTTCAATGATACATATAACATAGAGTTGATACATTTCATGAGGATAATTTATACTGAATATTTATTTGTGTCACTTTACTTCTAGGCAAAATTCCCAAATTAAAGACTCCACACCCAATATAAGTCTGTATTACAGGCGGAGTGGAAGGATGCTAACTTAGACCTCCCAGTGAAAGGCAAAGCTGAAATCTACCTGAAGAACTGTGTTGACTCAAGCCACAGTGGCCCTTGTGACTGGCGATGCCAGCCACTGGCCTCCTTCATCAGCCTCTGAGCCCAGCCAGGGAACGCGGCTGCCCATGACCACCGCAGAGCGTCTTCGCCCACTCCCACCGGCAGAAAAAGGAGCAAACCTAAACCCTACTGCACGGACAGATTGTAAGGCAGTAGGAAATGGGTTCCAGTGTACCCATACACCTGTTGGCGGACACTGGGATCTGCAGATAGATTCTGAATCACAGCTTCCCCCTCAATTAAACCTCAAAACTGCAAAAAGTACAGCCCCCAACCCACAGTTCATCCCCAAAAGTGAACAAAGCCAGAGGACCCTCATGAGGAAGAACAGGAGATTGAACAAAAGAAGTAAAAGCAACCCCACCTTCCCTGAAAAACAGAATTAAAGAAGGGGAGGGAAAGGGGGAGAGAGAAAAATCTATACAAATTAAGAAAAACCAAAAAAAGAACATGGGTCTCTACCAGACCCCTGAGAGGACAGACATTGAGAAAACCGACTTCGCAATGCAAACAATGAAGAGCCCCAAGAATGACTGGACTCCAACTACACACCTAGATATCAAGACATTAATGGAAAGATTAAAAAGATTTGAGCCGGGCTTGGTGGCTCAGCCTGTAATCCTGCACCTTTGGAGGCTGAGATGAGTGGACTGCCTGAGACCATGGGTTTGAGACCCACCTGGGCAACTTGGCGAGACCTCATCTCTACAATAAATCAAAAACCAGCCAGGCGTGGTAGCACGTGCCTGTAGTTCCAGCTACTTGAAAGGCTGAGGCGGAAGGATCGCCAGAGCCCAGCAGGTCGAGGCTGTGGTGGCCAGGAGCAGCCACTGCACTCCAGTCTGGGTGACAGAATGAGACTCCAACTCAAAAAAGGAAAAAAATATTTCAAGAGAGACAAGAAGAAACTAGAAAGGAGCTGATAACTGAGATAACAGTAGTAAAGAATACTGTGAATGAAATAAATAACAAACTGATAAGCATGGAAAGCAGAATTAGCCAAGCAGAAGAAAGAATCTCAGAGCTTGAGGACCAAAATATAGAACTAACCTAAACTGTCAAAAACATAGAAAAGAAGCTTAAAAAGACAGAACAAAACCTTCAAGAGATGAGTGATTACTTTGAGAGACCAAACCTAAGAGTAATGGACTTCCTGAAACAGAAAGAGAAAGAAAAAACCCAAATAAATACAATCAGAAACACAAAAGATGAAGTCACATCTAACCCTGAATAAATACAAAAGATCATTAGAGACTACTGTGTACACTTGTATGGAAACAAACTTGAAAACCTTAAGGTTTCAACATCACACAACTAGCCTAGGTTGAAACAAGAAGCAATCGAGACCCTAAATAGACCAATAACAATCGAGGAAAGTGACTATGTAATAAGTAAACTACCTACAAAAAAAAGCCCTGGACCAGATGACTTTCCAGCAGAATTCTATAAGACATTTAAGGAGGAGCTGATACCAATTCTACTGAAGGTATTCCAGGTGATTGAGAAAGAAGGAACCCTCCCCAAATCATTTTATGAAGCTAACATCACATTGATACCCAAGCCACGTAAAAACCCAACAAAGAAAGAGAACCACAGGCCAATATCTTTGATGAACATAGATGCCAAAATTTTCAACAAGATCCTAGCAAACCGGATTCAACAACACATCTCAAAAATCATCCATCATGACCAAGTAGGCTTCATCCCTGGGATGCAAGGCTGGTTCAACATTCGTAAGCCAATAAATGTAATTAAATACATCAACAGATGTCAAAACAAAAACCACATGATTATATCATTAGATGCAAAAAAGCTTTCGATAAAATCCAGCACCCCTTCTTGATAAAATCCCTTGAACGTCTAGGCATACATGGAATATACCTCAAAATAGTAAAAGCCATCTACGAGAAACCCACAGCTAGCATACTCCTAAACAGACAAAAATTAGAACCATTTCCCCTGAAAACTGGAACAAGACAAGGATGCCCACTCTCTCCCTTCCTGTTCAATATAGGATTGGAAGTCCTGGCTAGAGCAATCAGAAAAGAGAAGGCGATCAGGGGTATCCAAATAAGAAAAGAGGAAGTCATGATATCTCTCTTTGCAGACAACATGATTGTGTACCTTGAAAACCCGAGAGAATCTGTCAAAAGCCTCCTTGCACTGATAAAGGACTTTGGCAAAGTCTCGGGGTATAAAATAAATGTTCAAAAGACAATCACATTTCTTTATACCAATAATAAACAGAAACCCAAATAAAAAGCGCAATCCCATTCACAATAGCCACAAAAAAAATGAAATACCTTGGCATCATCCTAACCAGAGACATGAAAGACCTTTACAATGAAAAGACTGCTCAAAGAAATCAAAGATGACACAAACAAGTGAAAAAATATTCCATGCTCATGGATTGGAAGAATCAACATTGTGAAGATGTCCATCCTACCTAAGGAAATCTACAGATTTAATGCAATACCCATCAAATTACCAGCAATATTCTTCTCAGACCTAGAAAAAACAACACAGGAATTCATATGGAAACACAAACGACCAAGAATAGCCAGAACAATCCTCAGCAAAAAAAACAAAGCAGGCAGTATCACATTACCAGAATTCAAACTATACTATAAAGTTGCAATAATCAAAACAGCTTGGTATTGGTACAAAAACAGGCAACTGTTTTGATAGACCAATGGAATAGAATTGAGATTCCAGAAGCAAAAATCTCAATTTCTCAACCAACTCATCTTTGACAAAGCCGCCACTACCTAACACTGGGAGAGGAGAACCTATTTAGTAAATGGTGCTGAGAACTGGCTGACCACATGCAAAAGATTGAAATAAGATCCCTATCTACCCCCATACACAAAAGTTAACTCTAAATGGATCAGAGACCTAAATGTAAAACCTCAATCCATAAGAACCTTAAAAAATGCAGAACACACCCTTATGGAAATTGGAACTGGCATCCAATTCCTGAACAAAACCTGAAAGGCATGGGCCATAAGAGATAAGATAGACAAATGAGACCTCATTAAACTGACAAGCTTCTGCAAAGCTAAAGAAACCATCAAGGGAGCAGAGAGATAGCCCACAGACTGGGAAAAAGTATTTGCCAACTCCATGTCTGACAAAAGTCTAACATCTTGGTTCTACAAGGAACTCAAATGTGCTCAAAAGAAAAAAACAAATAACCCCACTACAAAGTTGGCAAAAGATTTGACCAGACACTTCTCAAAAGAAGACATACGAGCAGCCAACAGACACAAGAAGAAATGTTCAATCTCACTAAAAATCAAGGAGATGCAAATCAAAACCACACTGAGATACCACCTAACTTCAGTCAGAATGGCCATTATCAATAACTCAAAATATAACAGATGTTGGAGAGGATGTGGTGAAAAGGGAACACTTCTACACTCTTGGTGGGAGTGTAAACTAGTGCAACCTCTGTGGAAAGCAGTGTGGCAAGTCCTAAAAGCTCTAAATATGGACCTCCCATATAACCCTGCAATCCCCCTACTAGGAATATACCTTGAAGAACTGAAATCACTCTATAAAAAAGATACCTGCACACGAATGTTTATCGCAGCATTGTTCACAATAGCAAGAGCCTGGAACCAACCATGCTATCCATCAAAAGAGGACTGGATTAAAAAAATGTGGTACAAGCCGGGCTCGGTGGCTTAGCCTGTAATCCCACGCCTTTGGGAGGCTGAGGTGAGTGGATTGCCTGAGCCCGCGGGTTCGAGACCTGCCTGGGCAGCGAGACCTCATCTCTACAATAAATCAAAAATCAGCCGGGCGTGGTAGCGCATGCCTGTAGTTCCAGCTACTTGGAAGGCTGAGGTGGAAGGATCACCAGAGCCCAGCAGGTTGAGGCTGCGGTGGCCGGGAGCGGCCACTGCACTCCAGTCTGAGCGACAGAGTGAGACTCCAACTCAAAAAAAAAAAGTGGTACATATACATGATGGAGTACTACGCAGCCATAAAAAAGAACAAAATCACGAACTTTGCAGCAACCTGGATAGAACTAGAGTTTATAATACTGAATGAAGCCGGGCTCGGTGGTTCAGCCTGTAATCCCGTGCCTTGGGAGGCTGAGGTGAGTGAATTGCCTGAGCCTGAGGGTTCGTGACCCACCTGGGCAACTTGGTGAGACCTCATCTCTACAATAAATCAAAAAAATTAACCGGGCGTGATTGCGCGTGCCTGTAGTTCCAGCTAGTTTGAAGGCTGAGGCGGAAGGATTGCCAGAGCCCAGCAGGTTGAGGCTGTGGTGGCCGGGAGCGGCCACTGCACTCCAGTCTGGGCAACAGAGTGAGACTCCAACTCAAATTAAAAAAAAAAAAAATACTGAGTGATCTCTCACAGAAACAAAGATCTGAGTATCACATGTTCTCACTCATAAGTGAACCTTGAACATCTATTGTAATACTATAAGAAAAGGATTGACAGTGGCAGGAAACTATGGGGGGGTCAGGGAGGTGGAGGGAGGTGGGATTAACGGTAGCCAACATCTGTCTGGGAACGGAGAGACACCCTTTATCAACAAGGGTGCCTGAATGATGCATATTTGTATACCTAACCCTTAACTGTACCCCACAATTTTAAAATAAAAAATATGTTAAAAAAAAAAAAAAACTGTGTTAAGTTCAATACGAAGAAAGTCTAGAGTGGACTGAATGCAGACCAGATCCCATTACTGTCATGATGTGATGACTCTTCACTCCCAACCTTGGCTGATTTGCTAGCTATAGATAGAAAAAATCTAAATTATACTTAACTTTCATCTACTAAATTTAATTCCATGTTTATTGCAAAAGGAAACACAAAAAATTTATTCCTTTAGGGCAATGCAAAGAAAACAAATAAATAAATAAAAATAAAAAGATATACAAGAATGGGTTCTACCTGTATTATGTGCTCAGATTTCACCTCCAATTAGGATGCAAAAATCCACAAAAGACAGCCTTTCTGCTGTAACAAGAATACTGCATGAACTTAAACATTTTTTATTTTCCTTATAAATGTCAAAGAGCAGTCATTACACACATCTGGACACCGAGTCACCAGGCACTTGTGATGATGCTACACCATGCCTGTGGCCCATCTGGCCAGCCAGGCCCCTCAGATGAGAACTGCACCCAGGCCAATGCCAGCAGCTCAGCTGCCAGCCTGTCCTACCATCTGCAGTTGGCTCACTTGCTGCTGCATCAGCCAGGCCTGATGGCCAGATGGCAACCACAGCAGGCAGTAAGCTCTGCTGTTGGTCACACGCTGGGTCAAGCCATCACTAGGGGCTTCATTGCAGGAAGTAATGCCAAGCCCTCAAGGCCTGACATCGTTTACCAGAAACCTCAGGAAACCCAGCCCACACAACAACAGCATTGCTGTATAAGTTTTTGGAGTATGTCCAGAACTGGGATGACATAAAGCTCTGTGAGTATTTCAGTGAGGTGCTAGAACAGTGCAGATTTGCAAATGGATAAATTCAAATTATGAAATGGAAATCAGCTCTCATAACAAAGTTAATTTATCATAAAAATATAGTTGATAGAAAACTATCAGTTAAACCTCCCCTTTGTCATTCATAGCTTCCTTGCTTCAGAATTGCAGTGGAAGAAGTTAGTCTTACTGTGTAGAATTTCACTGAGATGGTATAGAATTTGGGGCTTGGCAAATGTTTGTGGCTTTCTTAAACCAGTTGTTGAGATTTTATTTTTCTGTGAGTTGATTAGAAAAAAGTAATTTTCTTAAAAAAAAAAAAAGACATCAAAAGGCAATGGAGGCAAAAAGATTGAATGGAGCAAATTCAAGTAAGAAACATGCCCTTTCTAGGTGAGACAGATTGGGGCCAATTTGTTCCCTGAACAAAGACCAGACAGAGGAGCAAGTTTGCTACAGGCAATGACTTCAGTAGGGAAAGGGAGAAACCAGTTGAGTTCTTAGTGGTTGGGCATGGGCTGTTGAGGTAAACTTGCGTGCAGAGCTGGCTCTCCCTACTCACCAATTCTCCCCCACAGGAATTTTGCTGAGTAAGTGCTGGTAAAGATCGGTCTAGTAAGCAGAGAGAAATTTTATAGACTTGTAATACCCTGATCTCAAAGTTACTGTCAAAGCATTTGAAACAAAAGTTGAGCCAAAACTAACCAAAGCCCAGTTTCAGCCCAACTTCTGATTACATCAAAGAGATCAGTTCCTAATCCAAACTAAGAGACAAAAAAAGCAAGTTACTACCTACCTCAGTCTCTACTGTTTGTTTATAACCTAACATCTGGCTTAAAATTAAAATTTAAAAAAAAAAAACCACACAAGTGAAAAAGTAGGAAAATATGGCCTTTATCAAGTGGGAAAAATCCTGTCAAAGCAGATCCACAGATAACCTGAATGTTAGAATTTGAAAACAACGACATGTATAAAATGTTAAAGAGTTTAGAGGAAAAGGTGGATAAAAATGAGAAGATGGAGAATTTTAGCACAGAAACAAAAGCAGTAAAAGAAGATTCAAATTAAAATTTTAGAACTAAAAAAAAGTCTGAATTTTAACATTCACTAAGCCAGATGTGGTGGCTCATGCTGATAATTCCAGCACTTTGGGAGGCCAAGGTGGGAGAATTGCTTGAGTACTCCTAGGAGTTCAAGATTAGCCTGGGCAACATAATGCGATCTTGTCTCTACAAAAAAAAAAAAAAATCCAAAAATTAGCTGGGTGTTGTGGTGTGTAGCTGTAGTCCCAGCTTCCTGAGAGGCTGAGGCAAAAGGATCAACTGAGTCCAGAAGATCGAGGTTGGGATCGTGCCACTGCACTCTAGTCTGGGCGACCCTGACTCAAAAAATAAATAAAAAATAAAAATTTACTGAATGAGCTTAACAGGAGACTGGATCACATCATGAAAAAAATAGGTCTACCTTAAGACTTGTAAATAGAAATGATAAAAAATAAAGCACAAAGAAAAAAAGAATTAAATGACCCAAAAAGTGTCATAGGCCTGTAAGAAAATAATCAATAGATATATATGTTTAAATGGAGTTCAGAAAGAAGAGGGAACAGGGTAGAAGGAATATTTGAAGAGATAATGCCCGAGTATTTGTTAAAACCTGTAAAACACACTAACTACACACCCATATAGCTCAGTAAAACCAAACAGGATAAATACAAAGAAAACTACACTTAGGCACATTAGAATCACACTTAAACATCAAAAATAAAAGCATATTTAAAAGATAAAAATAATGGCTGACTTCTTCTCAGAAACAATTGAAGCTATAAAATAAATGAGCATATTTAAGAGTGAGAAGAATAAAACCTGACAAACTAATGGTCTATACTCAGAAGTCTATATTCTCCAGAAATTAAGGCAATATAAAAAAATTTTTGGATATGCAAAAACTAGATAATTCATTTCCATCAGATATACATTACAAGAAAGAAAAAAGGAGGTTCTACATGAGAGGGCAATGATTCCAGATGGGACCCCAGATCTACAGGAAGAAATAAAGAACACCAGGAAAGTAAATATAAAGGCCAGTTTTAAAAAATATTAATATTATTTTAAAAAATGATTAAATGGAAGGTTGAGGCGGAAGGTTTGCATGAGCCCAGCAGGTTGAGGCTGTGGTGGCCAAGAGCATGCCACTGTACTCCAGCCTGAGAGACAAGAGTGAGATTCCAACTCAAAAAAAAAAATTAAAGAAGAAGTAACAACAGTAAATTGTAGGATTTATAATAAAAACATAAAATATACTGGGATAGGTAAATGGAATTATACTTGTTATGAGACTAATATTGTAAGGTACAAGAAGTGATTTTACAGTAATTCAAGAAAGACTTTAATAGATTAAGGATGCATGTATTTCTTAGCTACTACTAAAAAAAAAAAATACAGGGAAGTATAGCTAAAAATCCAACAGATTTAAAAGAATTACCAAAATATTCAATTAATCTAGAAGAAAGCAGTAAAGGAAAAACAAAGGAGTAAGAACAGATGAGAAAAATAGAAAACAAAGAACATGATGGTACACTAGGAGTTGGCAAACTTTTTCTATAAAGAACCAGCTAATACAGTTGACCCTTGAACAACATGAGTTTAAACTGTGCAAATTCATTTATACACAGACTTTTAAAATAACTATATTGGAAAGGTTTTTGGAGGTTTGTAACAATTTAAAAAATTTGCAGACAAAACACAGCCTACAAATATCAAAAAATTAAGAAAAGGTTGTTTGTCATGAATGCATGAAATATATTAGATGCTAGTCTACTTTATCATTTACTACTATAAAATAAACAGATTATTAAGTTAAAGTGTATCAAAACTTACACAAATCAGACTATACAAGGTGTCATTTGTAGTCAAGAGAAATGTAAACAAATACAAATATGCAATATTAAATCATAACTGTACAAAACTAACTGTAGTATAATGTACCACTGTAATAATTTCATAGCCACTTCTTGTTGGCTATTGTGGTGAGCTCAAGTGTTGTGAGTTTCCACTTAAAATTATGTGACACTAATTTAAAAGAGAGTTTGTCTCTCTAGTAAACTGCACCACTGTGTTTAGTCCAATACCATAAACCTTGAATAACACCACGGGATCCATACAGGTGCACCACAAGTGATGCTAAAAGCACTCTCAAAAAGCAGAGGAAAGTCATAACATTTCAAGCAAAAGTTGTGTTGCTTGATGTACCATAGTCTGAGGCCTGCAGCTGTGCTTGCCCACCCTTTCAAGATAAATGAATCCAGCGTAAGACCATTGTTAAAAGAAAAAACAGAAAATGATATCTGTGGAGTCATTGCTGCAGTTAGGCCAGCGGACACAAAAATTGCGCACTCCTTCTGAAATATGTTTTTATCTTGTATTAAAAAATGCACCTATTATGTGGGTACAGGATTGCTACAAGAAGGCATACCTATAGACTCTAATGTGATTTGAGAAAAAGAGAAGTCACTGTAACTTAAAGCACAAGAAAGCTGAAGGATCTTAAGTTGCAGAATTTAATGCCAACAAAAAAAAAATTATTTGATAATTTTAGAAAAAGATTTGGCTTTAAAAATTTCAAGACAAAACAGCAGAATGGCTTCTGCCGACCAAGAGGCAGCACAGAATTACCAGGCATTAAGAAAATCATTGAGGAAAAAGGACAACTGCTTGAACAGGTTTTTAATGCAGATGAAAGTGCCCTATTCTGCAGGGAGGGGAGGGGGGAGCCACATAGGACACTTATCAGAAAGAAAAGCACGCACCAGATTTAAGGTAGGAAGGATAGACTACTCTACTGTTTTGTGAAGATGTAGTTGGGTTTATGATCAGGATGGCCTTTATATACAAAGCTGCTAACTCCTAGCCTTGAAGGGAAAAGAAAAATACCAGTTGTCAGTCTTTTGGTTATACAGCAAGAAGGCCTGGATTGGTTCCATCAGTGATTTCCCCTAAAGAAAAGAAGTAAGAGACTGCCTTTTAAAATTCTTTTGCTGTTGGACAATGCACCTGACCACACAGAACCCCATGAGTTCAACACCAAAGGCAGTGAAGTGGTCTGTGTGCCACCAAACATGTCTCTAATTCAGCCTCTAGTCAGGGGATCATAAGGACCTTAGAGACCCTTTACACATGGTACTCTATGGTTAGGATTGTCAACTCTATGGAAGAGAACCCCCAAAATGAGATCATGATAGTCTGGTGTACATTGAAGATGCCATTGTTGTTACAGAAAAACCTGTCAAAGTCATTAAGCCCAAAAGAAATTCCTGCCAGGGAAAACTGCCCAGATGTTGTGCATGACTTGACAGCATTTACAACAGAGCCAGTCAAGGAAATCAGGAAAAAGATTACAGATATGGCAAAAAAGGTGAAGGATGAAGGGTTTCACAATACGGATTTGGAGAAATTCAAGAGCTAATAGACCCTGCACCAGAGGAAGTAACAGCAGACAACTTGATGGAGATGAGTGCTTCCCAAGTGGTACCAGACAATGAAGATGTAGACGAAGCAGTGCCAGAAAACAAAACTGACATCAGACAATCTGGCAGAAGGGTTCTGATGATTCAAAGCGGCTTTTATTTTACCACAAGGACCCTTCTATCACACCGGCACTGAAACTAAAGAAAACAATGGGGGAGTGATTAATACCACATAAAAAACATTTTCAGAGAAATGAAGAAGCAAAAACAGTCAAATAGCGATGACTGTATTTGCTTAAAGTTACACCAACTATACCTGCCTCTTCTGCCTCTCCTTCCACTTCCTCTGCCTCTGTCACCCCGAGACAGCAAGATCAACCCTTTGCCTTTCTTCTCCATCTCCTCAGCCCACTCAACATGAAGACAATGAGAGTGAAGACCTTAATGATAATTCACTTATACATAATTAATAGTAAATATCTTTTCTCTTATTATTTTCTTAATAACATTTTCTTTTTCCAGCTTACTTTATTGTAAGACTATAGTTCATGTTGGGCGTGGTGGCTCAAGCCTGTATTTTGGGAGGCGAAGGCCTGAGGATTGCCTGAGTCCAGGGATTCAAGATCAGCCCAGGCAATTTGGCGAGACCTCGTCTCTATAGCAAATCAAAAAATTAGCCAGGCATGGTGGTGCACACTTATAGTACCAGCTATTTGGAAGGCTGAGGCAGAAGAATCAACTGAGCCCAGCAGGTTGAGGCTGCAGTGGCTGTAAGCATGCCACTATACTCCAACCTGGGTAGCAGAGTGAGACTCTAGTTCAAAAACATCAAAAAAACAAAAAACAAACAAAATGTGTATTAGTCAACTGCTTGTTACTGGTAAGGCTTCCAGTCAACAGTATTGGCTGTTGATAATTACAGTTGTTGGACAGTCAAAAGTTATACATGGATTTTCAACTGCATAGGGGTCAGTGCCCCTAACCCCCATGATGGAGAGTCAATAGACTTTATTTTAGACTTTGCAGACCATATGTTTCTGTCACAACTACTCAACTCTGCCATTGTAGCATGAAAGCTACAGTGTAGATAATACATCAACAAATAGGCATAGCTGTATCGCAAATACTTTATTTAATAATAATGTATCAATATCGGTTTAGCAGTTGTGACAAATGTAATAACATGTTAATTTGGTTAAAAACAAAACAAAAAACCAGACCATGAGCTAGATTTAGCCTGTGAGCTGTAGTTTGCAAATCCCCTGATAGGCTAAACCCAATCAAATAAGTATCACATTAATGCAAATGCCTATTAGCATATGGACTAAACATGTCAATCAAAAGGCAAAAGATTGTCAGTTCAGATAACAAAATATGACCATAAGAGATGATGTTTACAAGACATAAACCTGACATATATAGACACAGACAGAATGAGAGTAAAGGATAAAAAAAAGATGTAACATACAAACACTAATCATAAGAAAGCCATTGTGAGCCGGGCTCGGTGGCTCAGCCTGTAATCGCACGCTTTTGGGAGGCTGAGGTGAGTGGATTGCCTGAGCCCGTGGGTTCGAGACCCGCCTGGGCAGCAAGACCTCATCTCTACAATAAATCAAAAAGTCAGCCAGGCATGATAGCGCATGCCTGTAATTCCGGCTACTTGGAAGGCTGAGGCAGAAGGATCGCCGGAGCCCAGGAGGTCAAGGCTGCAGTGGCCAGGAGCGGCTACTGCACTCCAGTCTGGGTGACCGAGTGAGACTCCAACTCAAAAAAAAAAAAAAAAGAAAGCCATTGTGACCATTAATATCAGACAAAGTAGACTTTAAAATAAAGATCATCAGACACAAAGTAAATGATTGACAAGGAAGATACAATCATCTTAAATGCTCATGTACCTAATAACACAGGTTTAAAATACATGAAGCAAAAATTGATAAAACAAAAATTAAGTGTCTAAACTGAGACTATGTTGCTCTTACTAGTTGTAAGTTTGGGGAGGTTTTGATATTTTCTTCCAGATAAAACATGCTTTCTAACATGAAAATGTTTATATGAGAAATATTTTAAAACAATTGGTACACATGGACGTAAAGATGGAAATAATAGACAACGGGGACTCCAAAAATGGAAAGAGTGGGGTTTGAGGGTTTAAAATTACCTGTTGGATATATGTTCGATATGTGGGTGATGGGTGCACTAGACACCCAAAAACTCCCCACTATGCAATATACTCGTGTAACAAATAAGACAGTAACTCACTGTTAGTGGTATCTTAAATCTGTAGAGCAAACATACTGGATTAGCCTCAATAAAAATTCCATTCTGAAGGGGATCTCAGGGGTGACCCTTGTGATTGTTTATTATTGGTCAAGGCTTCAATAAAATAAACACTCCCTTACACTGGCTGTATCTGGTAGCATATAAGACTTGTCTACTCTCAAAAGCAATTAAATAGGATTGTTGTATGAGTATAGAAGGCCTTGAATTTTTCCTATCAACTTAGAGAACATCTAAACTTAACTATTTTAAATATTCTTCTACCTCAACCCCAAGCAATTGGAACAAATATTTGCTTCCCCTCATCACCCTGAAAAGCACAAAATTCATCACAAATTTCACATCTAAGTTGTACTATATTTGACTCAGAAAGAGACTTGAAAGTGAAAGACACAACAAATTAAATTGAGTGATTTGATTTTGCATTCAATCATGTGATTGGTTACTTAGGTTATAATTTCAGAGAAGTTAAAAGAATGATTTTAATTTGCAAGTATAAGATTTTGAATTAAAATGGCAGCCAAAAAATTTTTCAAAAGTACAGTCTATATTTAAATTTGTCACTAAAGTCTTATTCATTTTACAGATTAATGAAATCTCTGACATATGTAGAAATTGGCTATGTAACAGTACTAAGAAATACAGTTCACAAAACCCAATTCTTATGGTTATCTAATTTGCAAGTCTTGTTTTAAGAATTTAAAATAAAATTAAAACTATCATCTGGACTTTTGTTAATTAGCACTTCTTTTAACTTACAGAATGTTTGTAATTGATCTTTACAAGAATATTAAATATCTAAAAAGAGTCTTCTAAAATGTATAATTATATTCAGTATAATTTTAGAGTTAAATGCATTATAATTTCAAAATTAGCAGGCAAAACATCATCTATATAGCAATATACCTATCAGCCAATTAAGACCATACATTTTCTACTTTTAAACCATCACTAGTAGCTCTTTCAGTAAAAGAGAAGTCAAAAATACAGAATAATTTAATATAGTTGAAACATGATATTCTAGTGGGTATCCAGAAAAATCAATACTGAGGAGAATATAGAGTTTTAAAGAACTATCAAATATAATAAAGAATTCAGGAAAAAACCCAAATACCAAACATGCATAAAAAAAAAAATAGGGAACTTCCAAGGAAGACTTTAAAATGTTAGGAGAGTAGAGAAAAAGATGCCCATTTATAAGAGTCTCAAAAAAGAATAATGTACATTATGTCCCTAATTACTCAAAGAAACCCAAAAGATAGAGTTGTTAGTGAAACAAACACATGTGGATCAAAAATTAAGGATTGATTCTTAAGCTCATTAGTTTCAAGCAAAGAAAATAAGGCAACCTTGTCTTGGAACAAATAGCTCAGTAGCTCGCGCTCTTTTACATCATAATTTATCTAAAATAAACAAAATAAAAGACAAAAAAAAAAAGGAAAAAAAAAAAAGAGCCAGTATCACTCAATGTGTTAAACTAGCTATATAACCAAATTAAAAGTTACATAAATTTTTAAACATTAACATGTTAAAACACATTCATGCCTAATATTAGTAATCAAAATTTCAAATATAGTCTGCTTTTTGTCCAACAACTAAAATAAAACATTTCGTAAAATTTTAAAGTTAGATTATTTTAAGCTAACCTAATAGTCCATACTGGGAAAACAAGTCCTCAGAGAAATGAAGTGACTTTGTTTAACATTAAAGAGTAAATTACTAAAAATACTGAAAACCAGGCCATCTAATTTTTATACTTTTTCATCTCTATAAACTGAGCACATACATCTCTTATAATAATATAAAATATCACTGTATCACATAATGGGAGTCAAGTCAAGGAATAAAATTTGCCTCTAGTTATCTCACTCTTAAAATGGTCTTGTTAGCTACTTAAAAGTTTAGTTATATGTATAATAAGAAAGTACTCAATACTGTTATAACACAGATGTGAATTTTAAAGTTTCTAATATGAGAGGGAAGAATAGGAAGGATATCCCTTAGATTCATAAGTACTTTTCTAAGAGATTAATCTCCCTTTTCCTATCTTGTCAAAACTAAATCCATACAATATAGCTCATTTCAAATCATTGATTCAAACAGGCAAGACATTAGATCTTAAAACTGCAAACTTTACATCTAAATGCAAAAAGTAATAGTTCTTTAGTCAGAAGTGACACTTAGAATAAACCAGCATGCACTACTTTGAAGTTCAAACTGTTAAGATAACAAAAGAGAGCCGGGTTCGGTGGCTCAGCCTGTAATCCCACACCTTTGGGAGGCTGAGGTGAGTGGATTGCCTGAGCCTGCGGGTTCGAGACCTGCCATGGCAGCGAGACCTCATCTCTACAATAAATCAAAAAATCAGCTGGGCGTGGTAGCGCATGCCTGTAATTCTGGTTACTCGGAAGGCTGAGGCGGAAGGATCACCGGAGCCCAGCAGGAGAGGCTGCGGTGGCCGGGAGTGGCCACTGCACTCCAGTCTGGGCAACCGAGTGAGACTCCAACTCAAAAAAAAAAAAAAAAAGATACAAGAGAGAAATATTTTCAAAATAAAAAATGAATATATATCATTTAGGTTCATTCAAACCTAGCTAAAATATACAATTCTAAGAACATACATTTTCAGCCAAAGATTGCAAATATTTGAAAGCATTGTGGCATTTCCATTGGCCTAATTTTTCTAAAATTGAGAAAATTATACCATATCCTTACAAATAAAGTTGGATTACCTTGTCCAGAACAAATTTAGTGTTTCCTACTGAAGATAATGACAATGTATAAGATCCAACAAGGGCAAAGTTGCTGGTACGCACAGCATTGAGACCCCCTGGACTGGCCATGACTGTATAGAAAGAGGAAATAAAGTTTGGTTCAGAGTGACTTTAGTAAGTGTAAATAACAATTCCTCACCTCTGCCCAATAAGATGAAATTATATTGCCATAGAGAAAACTGCCCCACTTTCCTCCATCTTCAAATATGGGAGAAAATAAATCATCAACATATTTTCTAATGAGAAAAAACTACTACATATTTTGTACTTTAACTTAAGTAAGGTACAGACATGACTTAATATTTGAGACCAGTATGTTTTTAAGACACAGACCTAAAAACATGTGTGCATAAAAAGCATCTTTCCCATAAGAAATACGGAAAGGACTTCATTGCTAGTTATACTCCCAGGTAATATAATTAGCAGCACAGACCATCTCTGCATAGATTTTCTCTTATGCCAGAGATAAAAAAGAGACCAATAACCCAAAAGAGGTGAGTAAAACCAGCTCCTTCCTAATTCCCTTTGGAAAATATAGTTCTGAAGCCATTCCAGAAGGTCTTTCCTGGCTTATTGACATTTCAGTTCCCTGTGAACTTCGATGCCGGTTATATCAGTAAAGTTAAAAGAAGCAAACTCCACAGTGTGGATAGCACAAAACACACCTATAGAACAATAGAAGTTGGGGTGAAGAATAATGCTACCTGCTGCAATTATCAAGTGATGAGGTAGCATATGTGTACTGACTGCTAGAATAATCTAATAGTTGAAAGCCCACTGTGATGCCAGAATAATGTGATGATTGGTAGCCACCATCATGTCTGATGAGGGTACAACCAGACTGCATGCTATTCTGCCCAGTAATCTTATACGTCACCAAAAAATCCACATAAAATACTATCCCAAAGAAGGTCAAGGTAAATACTCATAAATCAAGGTGGCGCGTGTGTGTGTGTGTGTGTGTGTGTGTGTGTGTGTGTGTGTTATTCTAAATTTCAAATAGTTCAAGATCCACTCACCTGAAGAATGAACATTGCTTTTCTAAAAAAAAAGTTGTGAAAAAATGTAAGTTATTTCCTTTATTTGACATAAAGATTTAAATATCAAACACAAAACTCTTTTAACACAAGGACTACATTTCAGAAAATGTTCTTCCTACATAATTATCATGTATTTCCCCCCCATTAGTATATTTTTAAAATTTCCAGTGTTACATGTTTAAAAATGGTTAACCAATTTAAAATTGTATGTGTAAGATGAGATTTCTCTAGGAAGCTCAATATCTTAAACATTTTACTTACTGTGGTTATAGATGTAAGGAGTCGTTTTGGAGTAATAGCCTAAAAGAAAAGATAGCTTAGTATATTTATTATTAAACATTATGATTCAGAGTTTAAAATTAACCCCTTGAGATATTCCTACACAGAAAATAATTCTTAACTATGAATACGTTATATTTAAGTCCTTGACTAAGGCTTTCTCCTACTCATTCCTTTTTTGTTAGAGTTAAAAAGTTTTTTTAAATTTTGACTTAGAAAAAGAACAAAAGATCAGAGACTGGGAAGGCTGGAAACCAACCTAGAGGTTCTATTCCTTATGCCTGCACAGTGACCATAAAATTCTTAAGTACTGGTTTAGAGAACTTAGTGAGATAAATGAGAAAAACCTTAAGAAAAGTTTTAAGCAGTTATAAAAGTTAGTTGTCAAATAAATGAAAATAGAATAATCTACTCTGAGAATATCAGCTTATACTTAGAGTCATGATAACTCACTGCAAGATTACTTTTAGTATTAATACCTACTTAACCCAGTAACTAGAAATTGGGGCATAAAACTGATCCCAAAATGTCATAATCATCAAAAATTATATATTAGAACTGGTAATAAGGCTATCTATTACTTCTGATTATAATATTCTTACTGGGTTTCTTTCATTCCTACCTTGGACTTGGATGTTTTTTTCTTCTTATCAGGTCCTGAGGAATCTTTCTTTTGTACCTACACAAAAACCCAAAAGCTTAATTAATTTATAATCTGGTATCAGTAAGAAAAATAAACTACTGATTATTTTCAAAGACTTTAACTGCTTACCAAGCTATACACGTCAATGTTTATTTCAAAGTCATTAGATACATCTTGCCTGAAAAAATAAAGCAAATAAAACCATGAGAAAATCCTCAAGTTATGTCATTAAAAATGCTATAAAAATTCATAGAAAAGTAAAGAAATCTACCGTGTCTTTACCTAAAAACAATAAAAATTGATAATAGTCTATTTTTTCCTGTGATGCAAGTCAGAAGTATATTCCTCAATATTTTACAACTCGAGATCTTTAATAACAAAAGTAATTTCTTAAAAAACTAGACTTTGACTCTCTTGTTTAAAAATAAATGTTTCACTAAGTATCAATATCTTTACATTAAGATTAGTGTTAAATACATTATGAAATTTAAGGCATATATTTCAAAACTATGGTACAGACTTAATATATATACATCATTTCACAATATTTAACACCTATAGTCACACGAAAGAAATGTGCTACTTAATGGAACAAAAAAAGATCAGAAACATGTAAGAGTTGAACCAATAAACTGGAAAAATTATTTATTTGACCATATAAAAAGAATGAACATAATGCATTTCAAAGACTATACATGCCACATGTACACTTAGACTGCAACAACACTATTAAAAGAAAAAGGTATTTGATCAAAAGCCTAATTTACTTACAGAGTAAATGTAGTAGTAAATGTCAGAGCATCGCCATTAAGAGAGTCTAAAGTACTCACTAATGGTGTGGCTACCATATTTTCAGCTCCTGCTTTTAGTATAATTAAGTAATAGTAATTTGCTGCATCTGCAAGAAGTAATATTATATAATTAGTACAAGCAAAATCAGTTTTAGCTAATCAGCATTCGGAAATACCAAAGGAATAAAGTAATACTGCAACTGATTTATATAAATTTGAAAAATTACTCAAATCAACTTTCTAGACAAAAAAACTAAATAAGACCTAAACAGACAGTATAAACCTGGAATAAGCTTTGTCAAGGTTTCTCCCTATTGTAAACTGAAATTTTACTTCACATTCCTCAAATTCCGCTGACTCTTGATTCTTAGCTAATAATATATGCCACGAAAGGGTAATTTATGGTTTGCTATTTCAAAACTGAAATTAAATTTCTATATTTCAGTAAACAATACTCAAATAAAGCTTAATAAACACATATATTATTTCTTCACTATTTGTCACTCATAACCACGTATTTCAAGGTACATACTAAATTACCAATAAATGAGTATTTCTGCCCATACACCATCGAAATCAGATGACAGCAAGAATTAACTAAGTAACCATATTCCTATAAAAATAAGCAAACTTGCTCTTCATTCTCTACTTACCCTGTACTTGAAATTCATTGCTCACTTATGTCTATCCCTTTTTTCTCTCATGGATAATGTTCTACACATATAAAAACTTAAAAAAAAAAAACATATCCTACAGTTGATAAAACTATACACTCAAAATTGGTTTTATGAGAGCTAAAAACTGAGTACACATAGACATAAAGATGACAACGGACACTGGGGACTCCTAAAGGGGCAAATAAGGTTAAAAAACTACCTAATGAATACCATGCTTACTATTTGGATGATGGGTTCAATAGAACCCCAACCCTCACTGTCACACAATATACCTATATATCAAACCTGTTAGGTTTAGAAGAATAGAAGCAAGATGGCGACGGCATAGGTGAACTGGTGAGATTCTCTGAACGCAGAGACTTCCATTGCCCCGCCCACCTATCAACAAACTTTACCTCAGTTCCTAAGGCAACAGCGCGAAACAGGAGACAAAGCCCCACCCCTATGCTGCAACAAAAAACAAAAGGGAGAGGCCAGAATCGGAGATCAGAGAAGTGACTCTAGGACCAAGACTACATACTGCTGAATAGACACACTGTAAAGCAGAGGGAAAAGTGAACAAAGCCACAAGACCCTCATAAGGAAGAACAGGACATTGCAGAAGAGAAATAAAAGCAACCCCACCTTCCCTCAAAAACAGAATTGAAGAAGGGGAGGGAAAGGGGGAGAGGGAGAAAAATCTACAGAAATGAAGAAAAACTAAAAGAAGAGTATGGGTCTCTCCCAGACGCCTGGGAGAGCAGACACTGAGAAAACTGACTTTGGAATGCAAACAATGAAAAGCCCCAAGAATGAAGGGTCTCAAACTGCAAATGTAGATATCAAAACAATAATGGAGAGATTAAAAAGAATTGAGGAGACACAAGAAGAAACTAGGAAGGAGCTGATATCTGAGATAACAGTAATAAAGAATACTGTGAATGAAATAAATAACAAACTGATAAGCATGGAAAGCAGAATTACCCAAGCAGAAGAAAGAATCTCAGACCTTGAGGACCAAAATATAGAAATAACCCAAACTCTTAAAAACACAGAAAATAAGCTCAAAATGACAGAACAAAATCTTCAAGAGATGAGTGACTACCTCAGGAGGCCTAACCTAAGAGTAATCGGACTCCCTGAGGCAGAAGGAGAAACAGAGACCACATTGGAACAAACTTTCCATGAGATCATTCAAGAAAACTTCCCTTATCTAATCAGTGATGCAAAAATTCAAACACAAGAGATTCAGAGAACCCCTGTAAGACAACAAATGAGAAGACCAACTCCTAGACACATAATAATTCACCTAAATAAAGTAGGCACAAAATAAAAAATCCTAAAGGCAGTAAGAGAAAAAGGCCAGATCACCCACCATGGAAGACCAATCAGAATAGCAGCAGATTTATCTGCAGAAACCCTGCAGGCTAGGAGAGCTTGGAGCCCTATCTTCAAAGTCCTAAAAGATAAACAATTTCAACCAAGAAAAACCTACCTGGCCATCAGTGAGGGAGAATTAAAATCTTTCCCAGATATCCAATCCCTAAGAACTTATGCTGCCACCAAACCATCTCTACATAAAACACTTAAGAAAGTACTAAACACAGAAGAAAAGGAAAAAAGAACAACGTTCTTCACAAGAGTACAGGGAAAAGAATAAAATATACACGAACCAACCCCAAAACCAAAAGAAAAACACACAACACACACACACACACACACACACACACACACAAAAGAAAAAACTAAGTGGAAGAACAACAACTCAATAAGAACTCCATGATAGGGACGAACTCTCACATTTCAATAATTAGTCTGAATGTGAATGGACTAAACGCACCACTGAAAAGACATAGAATGACAAAATGGATAAAATATCACCAGGCAACAATATACTGCCTTCAAGAGACCCATCTCACTAGAAAGGACATACACAGACTCAAAGTAAGAGGATGGGAAACAAATTTTCAGGCGAATGGAACACAAAAGAAAGGAGGAGTCGCAATCCTAATTTCAGACAAAATACCATTTAAGCTATCAAAAATTTAAAAAGATACAGAGGGCCACTACATAATGATAAAAGGTTCACTCCATCAACAAGAAATATCTATCCTAAACATATATGCACCCAACATAGGTGCGCCAACATTCATAAAGCAACTTCTAGGAAAACTAAAGAAAGACTGATTCTAACACCATAATAACTGGGGACTTTAATACACCACTCACAACCTTAGAGAGATCATCAGGACAAAAAATCAGCAAGGAGATCCGGAACCTCAATGAGACTCTGGACCAAATGGACTTAATTGATACCTATGGAATACTCCATCCAAAGACCAGAGAATACACATTCTACTCATCACCACATGGAACATATTCTAAGATCGACCACATAATTGGACACAAATCAAGTATAAGCAAATTTAAAAGGACTGAAATTCTACCATGCACTTTCTCAGACCACAGTGGAATAAAAATAAACATTGACACCAACAAAGTCCCCCCAAAACCCACAAAGACATGGACACTAAACAGCACGATGCTAAATAACTCCTGGGTCAATGATGACATCAAAACAGAGATCAAAAGATACCTGGAAACAAATGAAAATGAAGAAACATCTTACCAAAATCTCTGGGATGCCTTAAAAGCTGTAATAAGAGGGGAATTTATATCCCTACAAACACACATGAGGAAAATGGAAGGAACAGAAATTAACAACCTAACAAGCCACCTAAAGAAGCTGGAAAAGCAAGACCACAAAAACCCTAATTTCAGCAGAAGAATCCAGATCACCAAAATAAAAGCCCAAATCCAGGACACAGAAGACAAAAAGATAATTGAAAAAAATCAATGAAACAAAAAGCTGGTTCTTTGAAAGAATAAACAAGATCGATGGTCTCCTAGCTAGACTGACCAAGAAAAAACGAGAAAAAAACCAAATAAGCACAATCAGAAACACAAAAGATGAAGTCACATCTGACCCTGAAGAAATACAAAAGATCATTAGAGACTACTACGTACACTTGTATGGAAACAAACTTGAAAACCTTATAGAAATGGAGGACTTTCTGACATCACACAACCTACCTAAGTTGGAACAAGAAGAAATTGAGACCCTAAATAGACCAATAACAATCAAGGAAATCGACTACATAATAAGAAAACTTCCTACAAAATAAAAGCCCTGGATCAGATGGCTTTCCAGCAGAATTCTACAAGACATTTAAGGAGGAGCTGATACCAATCCTACTGAAGGTATTCCAGGCGATTGAAAAAGATGGAATGCTCCCCAAATCATTTTACGAAGCCAACATCACATTGATACCCAAGCCAGGTAAAGATCCAACAAAGAAAGAGAACTACAGGCCAATATCTTTGATGAACATAGATGCTAAAATTCTCAACAAGATCCTAGCAAACCGGATTCAGCAATACATCTCAAAAATCATCCACCATGACCAAGTAGGCTTCATTCCTGGCATGCAAGGCTGGTTCAACATTCGTAAAACCATAAATATTATTAAATACATCAACAGATGTCAAAACAAAAACCACATGATTATATCATTAGATGCAGAAAAAGCTTTTGATAAAATCCAGCACCCCTTCTTGATAAAATCCCTTGAACATCTAGGCATACGGAAAACATACCACAAAATAATAAAAGCCATCTACGAGAAACCCACAGCCAGCATACTCCTAAATGGACAAAAATTAGAACCATTTCCCCTGAAAACTGGAACAAGACAAGGATGCCCACTCTCACCCTTCCTGTTCAACACAGTATTGGAAGTCCTAGCTCAAGCAATCAGAGAAGAGAAGGCAATCAGGGGTATCCAAATAGGAAAAGAGGAAGTCAAGTTATCTCTCTTTGCAGATGATATGATTGTGTACCTTGAAAACCCAAGAGAATCTGTCAAAAACCTCCTTACACTGATAAAGGCCTTTGGCAAAGTCTCCGGATACAAAATAAATGTACAAAAGACAATCGCATTTCTCTACACCAATAATAAACAAACAGAAACCCAAATAAAAAACACAATTCCATTCACAATAGCCACAAAAAAATGAAATACCTTGGCATCTTCCTAACCAGAGACGTGAAAGACCGTTACAAGGAAAACTACAAAACACTGCTCAAAGAAATCAAAGTTGACACAAACAAGTGGAAAAATATCCCATGCTCATGGATCGGAAGAATCAACATTGTGAAGATGTCCATCTTACCTAAGGTAATCTACAAATTCAATGTAATACCCATCAAATTACCAGCAGCATTCTTCTCAGACCTAGAAAAAACAACACAGGAATACATATGGAAACACAAACGTCCAAGAATAGCCAGAACAATCCTCAGCAAAAAAAACAAAGCAGGTGGTATCACATTACCAGACTTCAAACTTTACTATAAAGCTACAATCATCAAAACAGCTTGGTATTAGTATAGGAACAGGCATATAGATCAATGGAATCGAATTGAGATTCCAGAAGCAAAACCTTAATTTCTCAACCAACTCATCTTCGACAAAGCCTCCACCACCTACCACTGGGGAGAGGAGAACCTATTCAGTAAATGGGACTGGGAAAACTGGCTGACCACATGCAGAAGATTGAAACAAGACCCCTATCTAACCCCATGCACAAAGGTTAATTCCAAATGAATCAGAGACCTAAATGTAAAACCTCAAACCATAAGAACCTTAGAAAATGAAGGAAAAACCCTCATGGAAATCGGAACTGGCATCCAATTCCTGAACAAAACCCAAAACCCACAGCTCATAAGAGAGAAGATAGACAAGTGGGACCTTATTAAACTGACAAGCTTCTTCAAAGCGAAAGAAACCATCAAGAGAGCAGGAAGACAGCCTACAGACTGGGAAAAAATATTTGCCAAGATCAGTTCTGACAAAGGCTTAACATCCTGGATCTACAAGGAACTAAAACGTGCTGAAAAAAAAAAAACAAAACAAACAACCATTATAAAATTGGCAAAAGATATGAACAGACACTTCACAAAGGAAGACATCTGAGCAGCCAACAAACACATGAAGAAATGTTCAACCTCACCAATCATCAGGGAGATGCAAATGAAAACCACACTGAGATACCACCTAACCCCAGTCAGAATGGCAATTATCAACATGTCAAAAAATAACAGCTGCTGGAGAGGGTGTGGTGAAAAGGGAACACTTCTACACTGTTGGTGGGAGTGTAAACTAGTACAACCTCTGTGGAAAGCAGTGTGGCGATTCCTAAAAGCTCTAAATACCAACCTCCCATATGACCCCGCAATACCCCTACTGGGAATATATCCTGAAGAACACAAATCACTCTCTAAAAAAGATACCTGCACAGGCATGTTTATCGCAGCGTTGTTCACAATAGCAAGAACCTGGAAACAGCCATGCTGCCCATCAAAAGAGGACTGGATTAAAAAAATGTGGTACATTTACATGATGGAATACTACGCAGCCATAAAAAAGAACAAAATCATGAATTTCGCAGCAACCTGGATGGAACTAGAGTCTATAATACTGAGTGACCTCTCACAGAAACAAAGATCCGAGTATCACATGTTCTCACTCATATAATGGACCGTAAACATCCAATGCAATACTATACAAAAATAACTGACAGTACTGGGAAACTATGGTGGGGGGAGGGAGATGGGATTAACAGTAGCAAATATCTGTCTGGGAATGGGGAAACACCCCATATCAACAGGGTGTCTGAATGAAACGCAATTGTATACCTAAACCTTAACTGTACCCCACAATTTTATAATAAAAAATAAATAATTTAAAAAAAAAATTAGGTTTAACTAGTCCCACTTTCAGTAAGAGCCATGTCCATTATAGTATAAACTGGTAACTCTATGTATAGAAGTTTCCCTTATTATTTTTATACACATATCTTGATAAAAGGAACTAAAAGCTCTAAGTACGAGCTTTGCTTCTTTATGCATGCTTTACTTGTTCCCATTTTGTACAATTCCATCTAGGTGAGGTTTATAAGTAGATTTTAAGTTATCATAATCTATAAGTGATAACAAATAAAAATTACCATACCTGGTTTCTGAGCTGTACTGCAAACAAAATCTGCTTTTAGTGGCAAGCGGATTTCTGACAAAGTAACTGATCCTTTGGATGGGACAAATTCACTTTGGGATATGGGACCAGCCTTACTCTTCCTTTGAGGTCCTTCACTCTTCAACTTATTCAACTCATCAATCAAAAGTGTTCTCTTCTCAGCTATGTAAAATATGCAAGTTAATATTCCAAATATTAAAATTGTAACTGTTTGTAAATAAGAGTCAATTCAAGAAAGTGTATGGAGGTGGCAATTATACATAAGACCAAAGATAAAATCAGTCACTCTGTACAAACAAGATGCTAGGTGGTTGGATAAAACCCTGATTGCTCTTCTGTTTACTAAGCCCTTATAATTTAATACATCAACTTTTGGTCAATTTTCTTGTGTGATGTCATCACTCCACCCCAACATGCCCCATCATCACCACACTTACACAAACAATACAATTCACAGAAGTTGTTTTAGTTATTTACAGATAAGAGTGGAGGGGAGAAAAGGGGTGTTTGTGTATATATACATATTCATTCCTTCTTAGAATATTCTTCACAAATACATTTCTTCAAATACATTTCAGTTGTTTTACGGTTCATGCAAAATATTAATTTACAGGGAGCATTCTTAAAACCTTATAAGTACAAGAAACAAAAAATAGATCAGCTGAAATAGATGATCAGAAAAAGTCCTTTCTCTAAAATCAGAGACATCTGAATATACTAGACAAAATGAGTTTTCCCTGGCTGGAAATTTTGTGGGAACTCTTTCAGTACATCACACATACTTGCAATTAGAAGAAGTCTTTCTGCTTCAGCTTCTTCTAGGGATCCTTTCCCATGCTCTTCATCAACACAGCAATTAAGAGCCTGGCTAGCTTGATAGATCACAGTTTGTTGCAAATTTATTTCATTATTGAGTTCCTAGAAAACCAATGAGGAGGAAGCAATTTTAGTTTTATTAATATTCTAACTAATCTTGAACAGTTTCTAAAATTTCCAAACAATAAAATCAAAACGTTACAGTTTCACTATTCAAGTTTATGGACTAGGTACCAAAAACATTTAATATGTTATAAATTAAACTATATACATTTTTCCTTACGAAAATACTTCTAATTCACACATTAAAATTGGGGCTATATCCAATGATACAGAGATTTAGAAAGTATCTGATTCATTTATTTAAATTACAATAAAGCTTTTCAAAAATGCCTTCCTTAGCATAAAAGAACCTCAAAGAGCACAAATAAATTTCACACTATACCACTGTCATCTAATTAATAATTATAGTTTGAGGATATTTATAATAATTATCTTTAAAAATAAATATTTCAGCAATATCAAGCAAGCTTTCAACTTTTCCAAAAATGAAAAACTCAATTAAAGTCAAGAGAGATCTACTAAACTTCTATGCGTGAAACACTATTCTAATTATTCGGAATTCAGAAATGACTATGGCTTGGTCCTCGTCCTCACAGATCTTACAATCTAGTGCAAGAAACATTCCAAATCACCTTTCCACAAATATGCATACCTGCATTTTCTGTTTGATATTAACTTGACAAGAAAAGGCATTCTTTTTTTCATCTAATTTTGAAGTAACATCTTCCTTCCGAACAAGCACCTGCTTTACTGATGGACGTTCTGTTTCTTTGACTCTTTGAGATCTATATGCATCAATACTTTAGGAGATAAGTTATATTCTATTAGAAATCCAGCAACACACTGAGCACTATCCTTTATTGAACACATCATCATAATTTGAACAAATATATCAGCAGAACATTTCATCAGAATGGTATTGAAAACTGGTGAAAGAGGCTGATAAAAGTTATTCCAAACTTTTATATACATGAATTACTAACAACATTAATTACAAATTGTAAGACAACTTATGTCAATCTTAACCATGACCCTCAATAAGTACATACGTTCCAGAAATGTTCTTACCTATAAAGAAGATCACGATCTTCAGAATCAATGCTATCACCAGACTCAGCTCGAGGAACACGGGTTCTTTGGAATTTTCCTGGTTTTGGACTTTCATCACTTACGCTGGTGTCTTTCAATTCCAGTCTAGGCGAGGAAATTAAACTCTGCAGGAATATACATCCCATATTAATAGACTTTATAGTCAATTAACATTGATTCTAAGTGATAATTCATTTAATTCTGTGAAAATAAATGAACTATTCTCCATTATTAGGAAATAAGACATCCAGTAAGTTGATCAACTTATCATAAAAACAAAGTAAACTAAAATAAGTTCCTAAAATGTAAATGAGTAAGTGAAAGTACAAAGACAATTGAAACTTACATTCTTTTTAAAAGTATTTTTAATTGAATCAATTTCCAGAACTGCAGTTATTCTATTTAGGGTAATAACTATTAACAGTAGTTAGTTCTCAATAAATATCAGTTATATGTGTCTGGTGCTAAACACCAATATACTAACGTGACTTAATATTCACATCAGCTCCATGATGTCGGTACAATTAATAACCCCATTTAACAGATGAGGGAACTGTGACATGAAGAGGTTAAATAATCTGACCAATAAACAGTCAGTAAATAGCAGAGCCAAAATTTGAGTCCCAAAGTCTGACCATTTAAGCCATGTTTGGATTGTATCTAAAGTCAAAGGAAACGACTGAGGAGTTTAAAACTCTCTTGAGGCCAGGCTCAGTGGCTCAGCCTGTAATCCCAGCACTTTGAGAGGCTGAGGCGAGTGGACTGCCTGAGCTCACAGGTTTGAGACCAACCCGGGCAACTTGGTGAGACCATGTCTCTACAATAAAAAATAAAACAAAAACAAAACAAAAAAAAACATTAGCCAGGCGTGATAGCGCGCGCCTGTAGTTCCAACTACTTGGAAGGCTGAGGTGGAAGGATCACCAGAGCCCAGCAGGTCGACAACGGGGTGTCTGTAAGTATGCCACTACACTCTAGCCTGGGTGATGAAGTGAGACTCCAACTCAAAAAAAAAAAAAAAAAAACTCTCTTAAGAGAACTGACGAACCTTACAAAATCCCTTGGCAAATCCCCATGTGCCAACAAAAAAAGAGTTGGGGGGTCGATCAAAATTACTTAGTTTATGTATGTCATGGTCCTGTTTATATTAGCCTTTTCTTACCTCTGGACTTACCACACCAACGGTCTGCGCTAATGGAGCCAGTAAAGACATTGAGGAAATATTCAGTGCATCTTCCTGTTCGTTGCTTTCTGCTCCCGCCTGATCCATCTCTTCTGGGCTTCTTTCCACATCTAGTTCACCTTCCTCTAGGACATCACTAAAGATGTCATTAATTACTTTCGAACTATTTATATCATCGTCATTATCCACACTCATCTCAATTCCACGTACCACTTCTGAAAAATATTTTAATAAATGGGTACTGTGATTCAAACTTTAAGAATTAAAGGGATAACAAAGAAGATTTAATATTCACATGCTTACTTAAAAAAACAGGAAAAAGGGCATAAAGAAAAGCATCTCCTAAATAAAAACAAAAAGATATATATATATGAAAATACTACTAATATATGAAACCAAGATAATTTCCAGAGTTTCAATAACATTTTCTAAGAAATGAAGGTTGGGTCCAGCAAGAGCTGAGTCAATGTTTTAGGTTTAAGTAACAGTATTAAGAATTCAAATTAGCCAGGCGTGGTGGCTCATGCCTATAACCCCAGAACTTTGGGAGGTAGGGGCCAGGGGATTGCCTGAGCCCAGGGGTGTGAGACCAACCTGGGCACCGTTTCTACAATAAATCAAGAAAAAATTAAAGCTGGGCTCGGTGGCTCAGCCTGTAATCCTGCACTTTGGGAGGCTGAGGTGAGTGGATTGTCTGAGCCTGTGGTTCGAGACCTGCCTGGGCAACTTGGCGAGACCTCATCTCTAAATAAATCAAAAGAATTAGCCAGGCGTGGTAGCGCGCGCCTGTAGTTCCAGCTACTTGGAAGGCTGAGGTGGAAGGATCGCCGGAGCCCAGCAGGTCGAGTCTGCGGTGGCCCGGAGTGTGCCACTGCACTCCAGTTTGGGTGACAGAGTGAGACTCCAACTCAAAAAAAAAAGAAAAGAAAAGAAAAGAAAAAGAAAAAATTAGCTGGGCATGGTGACACACACCCATAGTTCCAGCTACTTGGAAGGCTGAGGTGGAAGCATCGCCTAAGTCCAGCAGGTCAAAGCTGTAGTGGCCATGAGTGTGCCACTGAATTCCAATGTGGGTGATAGAGTGAGACTCTAACTCAAAAAAAAAAAAAAAAAAAGAATTCAAATTCTAGGATAATAGCCATCAGCTTCAGACTTTCAAAAAATGTCATTTCAAATGACTCTTTTTCTATTGTTGAGAGTCAACCTTTAACACAGCAAACAATAGTAGGCAAATGTTAATGTTCCTTAGGGTGGGGTCCACTAATAAACTTCACTCTGCCAGTATATGCAGAGTGTGGGAGGGCAGCACCTGCCCTCTCCCTGTCAGTCAGTCAGTGAGAGTTTTAACAAAATTTTCACAGGCGCCTGGGACCTAGCAGTAACTGTTAATAGTACCACATCTCTTTGGAAGCTAGAGGATATTCTGGCTAAAAAGAGAATTATAAAATCGTAAGACATTAAAATTTGAATGTGTGTGCCTATCAATATATTATTTCTTTTGTGTGTGTAGAGTTAATAAAAAATAAAGAATAAAAACCAACCAATTTGCTGCTCAGGCTTTTGTTCTGATGTTACTTTTAAGGATTTGTCCTCTTCTAAAAACAATGTTATCTTCAAAGGACTAGACTTCATCATTTCGCAATCAGTGACACCTAAAAATTTTTTATAAGATAGATAATATTAATGTATATAAGAACCCACAATTTCCTAGTTAAGGAATCTTATTTATCTTTTGCTTTGTTTTATTTAAGTTGTGGTCTCACTCAGTCGCCCAGCCTAGAATGCAGTGGCACAATCACAGCTCACCACAGTTTCCAACTAATGGGCTCAAGTGATCCTCCCACCTCAACCTCCTAAGTAGCTGGGACTAAAGGCATGTGCCAACATGTCCAGCTAATTGTTTTTATCTCTTGTAGAGCTGAAATCTCGCTATGTTGCCCAGGTTGGTCTCAAGCGCCAATGCGCAAGTGATCCTCCTGCTTCAGTCTCCCAAAGTGCTGGGATTACAGGTATGAGCCACCATGCCTGGTCTGTATATATTTTTCTGATTGTAAAACTATGCATTTGTTTTAAAATATTCAAATCTAGAAGTGTATACAGCCCCCCCCTCCAAACACCTGTCCTCTCTTAAATTTCCCACCTCCCTCCTCCTCCCTCCGAGAGAGAGAAAGGGGACAGCAATATTACCAGGTTGTTGTTTGTTTTCCAGTTTTCCCCATGTGCACACCACTGTATATCATTTTGTTTTATGATCATACTACACATAGTGCTCTGCAATTCATTTAGTCACAAAGACTAGGAATAGAAGGAAAGTAGCCCAACATAACAAAGACTAGGAATAGAAGGAAAGTAGCCCAACATAACAAAGGCCACAGTTGAAATGCCCTCAGCTAACATAATCAGTGGTAAAAAACAAAGTTTTACCTCTAAGGTCAGGAACACACATGGATGCCTGTTTTAATTACTTTTATCCAACATGGCATTGGAAGCCCCAACCAGAGCAATTATGCAAGAAAAAGTAAATAAAAGGCATCCAAATTAAAAAGGAAAAGGTAAAATTAACTCTGTTCATAAATCACATAGTCTTATATGCAGAAAACCTGAAAGACTCCACAAAAATACAGTTAGAACTAACAAATTCAGCAGTTGCAGAATGGAAAACAAACACACAAAAATCAGTTGAGTCTCTACATACTATTAACACATTTGCAATTGTCAAATTTTTCACTTTCCTAATACTGAAAGCAGGGGAAAATTTTAAAAATCTATAGCTGGTTGCCACAAACTTCAGTCGTTAAGCACAAGTGAAACTGTCTTTCCTAAATTGTCACCTTTTTCACAATACAGCTGAAAGTTGCAGACATATCCAGTATTTGCCTCAGACACCACACTGACTTGCATTTCGTACTTTGTATTTTTATTCGGGTTATAAACTGAATATATATATAATATATGTACACACATATATTTCTTCATCATTACATCACTGTCTGTCTCACTATCACTAATAAGTTCACCGGATTCACCTTCGACCTCAGAAAGCTCATCAGCATATATTCCTTCATTTTCCATAATTATGGTAAATTATTTTTAACATTGAAGTATGAAAGCTCTGAAATATCAAAAGGCAAGTGTACAACACTAATCGCAACAAAATAATGACCAACTTGCATTTTTTACCAACTACATTAATTAATAACATTGCTGTCGATATCAGATAATTATCTCAATTTTCTCCTTGCCTCACTATTCATTTTCAAGCAAAATATAATAACATATATGTATGACAACACTGCAGCATTCAGAAACAATTTGCAAAGACGTAAATTCATATTAGTGGTAACTAGGAAGATAATTTGGAATGACATAAATTCACATCAGCAATTGTGAATGAATTAACAACGTGAAAAGGAAATTACAAAAACAATTCTATTTACAAGAGCACCAAAAAGAATAAAATATGTAGAAATAAACCTGACCAAAGAAGTGAAAGACTTGTACCCTGAAAACTACAAGTATTGCTAAAAGGAATGAAAGACATAAATAGGTGGAGAGACATCCCATGTTCATGGATTAGAAGATTTAATATTGTTAAGATGTCAATATCACCCAAGTGATCTACAGACTCAGTCAAAATCCCAATGGCATTTTTTTCAGAAATAGAAAAATCCAAGCCAGGAGTGGTGGCTCATGCCTATAATCCCAGCACTTTGGGAGGTAGAAGTGAGAGGATTACCTGAGTCCACAGGTTTGAGACCACCCTGGGCAACATGGCAAGACCTTGTCTCTACAATAAAATCCAAACATTAGCTGGATGTGGTGGTGCATGCCTGTAGTTCCAGCTATTTGGAAGGCTGAGTGGAAGGATTGCCTGAGCCCAGCAGGTTGAAGCTGCGGTGGATGTGAGTGTGCCACTGCACTTCAGCCTGGGCAACAGAGTAAGACTCCAACTCAAAAAAAAAAGAAAAAGAAAAAGAAAAATCCAGTTGAGTGTGCTCATGCCTATAATTTCAACACTTAGGGAGGCTAAGGCCGAGGATCACTTGAGTACAGGAGTTTAGACTCAACTGGATAATATACAGAGACCCCCATCTCTATAAAAACTTTTTAACCAGCCTGGGCAACTTGGCAAGACGTCATCTCTACAATAAATCAAAAAATTAGCCATGCGTGGTGGCACATGCTTGTAGTTCCAGCTACTTGGAAAGCTAAGGCAGAAGGATCACGTGCTTCCAGAAGGTTGAGGCTTCAGTAGCCATGAATGTGCCACTGCACTCCAGTCTGGGCAACAGAGTAAGACTACGATTTTAAAAAAAAGTGGACAAAGGGCTTAAGAAGACATTTCTCTAAAGATCACATACAGAGATGGGTGCAGTGACTCAAGCCTATAATCCCAACACTTTGAGAGGCCGAGGTGAGGCGATTGCCTGAGCTCAAGGGTTTGAGACCAGCCTGGGCAACTTGGTGAGAACTCATCTCTACAATAAATTAAAAAATTAGCCAGGCGTGGTAGCACACACCTGTAGTTCTAGCTACTTGGAAGGCTGAGGTGGAAGGATCGCATGAGCCCAGCAGGTTGAGGCTGCGGTGGCCATGAGCATGCCACTACACTCCAGCCTGGGCAAGAGAGTGAGACTACAACTCAAAAAAAGAAAAGAAAATTTTTTTTAAATGTACCAGCTATGGTCGCAGTTAATCAGAAGGCTGAAATAGAAAGACTGCTTGAGTCCAGTAGTTCAAGGCTGCAGTGAGCTATGACTATACCACTGCACTTCAGCCTAGGTGACAAGGCAAGACCCCCTTTCCCCCCAAAAAAAGAAATTAAAAAGAAAGTAGAGTCAGGTGTGGCAGCTCACGCCTGTAAACCCAGCACTTTGGGAGGCAGAGGCAAGAGGATAGCCTGAGTTCAGGGGTTCGGGATCAGCCTGAGCAACATGGCAAGAGCTTGTCACTACAATAAATTTAAAAATTACAGTGCTTTGGGAGGCTGAGGTGAGTGGATTGCCTGAGTCCGCGGGTTCAAGACCCGCCTGGCCAACTTGGCGAGACCTCATCTCTACAATAAATCAAAAATCTGCCGGGCGTGGCAGCGCGCGCCTGTAGTTCCAGTTACTTGGAAGGCTGAGGCGGAAGGATCGCCGGAGCCCAGTAGGTCGAGGCTGCGGTGGCCAGGAGCAGCTACTGCACTCCAGTCTGGGTGACAGAGTGAGACTCTAACTCAAAAAAATAAATAAATAAAATTTAACAATAAAAATAAAAATAAAAAAATTAGCCAGGCGTGGTGGCGCATGCCTGTGGTTCTAGCTACGTGGAAGGACCACCTGAGCCCAGCAGGTTGAAGTTGCAGTGGTCGTGAGCATGCCATGGCACTCCAGTCAGGGTGACAGAGTGAGATTCCGACTCAAAAAAGTAAGTAGAAGTGAAGAAATGGATCTCTCTTTTTACACCTGAGCAGCACTGCTGCTTTCCAATCCAGTTTCCAAATCTGTAATAAACCGAAACCTATGTTTTAAGTGACATTGAAATAGAAAACACTGACCTGCAGGTTCTTTACTGGAAGTTTTTGCTGATGTTTGATTTTCTGTCACCTTTTCTGTTACTGGAAGTGACCGAGTATTTGAAACAACTTGATGCTTTTTGAGGGGAGTGTTCTGACCGTGAATTTCCTGCAAAAAGCAAATGAAGAAGCAAATGTTATTTCTCAAAACTATTGCCATTTTATAGGTTATTAAATGAAGATTATTATTATTATTATTATTTGAGTTGACAGAGTTGCTCATTCTGTCACCCAGGCTGGAGAGCAGTGGCATGTTCACAGCCACCGCAGCCTCGACCTGTTGGGCTCAGGCAATCCTTCTGCCTCAGCCTTCCAAGTAGCTGGAACTACAGGCATGCACCACCACGCCCGGCTAATTTTTATATTTATTGTAGAGATGAGTTCTTGACAAGTTGTCCGGGCTGGTTTCAAACCCATGGGCTCAGGCAATCCTCTCACCTCGGCCTCCAAAAGTGCTGGGATTATAGGTGAGAGTCACCGCACCTGGCCTGAACAAGATTATCAAACATTATTCTATAAATGTTTTAAAGAGACGATGTATGTGAATGTTTAGAACAAACCCTCAGTGCTCCTTCATAGTCTTGGTAATTCCCAGTATTTAAAAATCTCTTTGGGAGTCTAGTTGGCAAGAGAAAATAAAAATATTCATCAGAGTTCAGTTTTAGAAAACCAACTAAATAAAAGCCACACAAAGGGGAAAACAATTCCTCCTACATCACTTATCTCTATTCACACCTGTAACATCTAGTGACAGTTCCTATCTTAGAATTCTATTTAATTTTCAGTTACTCAGAGAGTAAAGTCCAAAGAAATCGAAGAACAAAAACAGATCAGAAGGTAAGGAAAGAAGAGAGAAGAAAAAAAAATCCCTCATTTGAGTCTTTTTATTTATTACCAAGACTATTCAAGATAAACATTCTCTGTTTTCTTTGTTTAGAGACTTTATGAATAAAGCAATAGTAGAAAGAATCAAATAAGAGTAAGAACAACAGCAACTAATACTTACATAGCTTACTATGTGCCAGTCATCTAAGCACTTTACATCTACTGCCTCACCTAATCCTCAACACCCCTCTAAGTTAGGTACTATGACCTCCATTTTACAGATGAGAAAACTGTGACACAGAAAAGTTAAGGAACTTGTACACAGTTAGTAACTGGCAGAGCCAGTACTCAAATCCAAGTACTCTTCTTCCAGCGCTAGTTCCAGACTTTAGTGTTTCAAGTTAGACGAAGCTCTTGATGTTAAAAACAAAGTAAACTATCAAATGCTATGCTACACACTATTTTAGGGTGAGCAAGAAGTGTGAGGAAGGGAAGAATAAGACAGGACAAGTACATTTCAGAAGTGAGAAGAATGGGCTGAGGATACCTTGAGAGTAAAAAGCCTAAGTGCTTTGTATACAGTAGGCACTCAAACATTGTTGAGTATAAGCAAATGACTATGGTGGTAATGGAAAGCAACTTCACTCCCTTTCACTCCTTCTTTTTTTTTGAGTCAGAGTTTCGCTCTGTCCCCCAGGCTGGAGTGCAGTAGCACGCTCATGGCCACCACAGACTCGACCTGCTGGGCTCAGGAGATCCTTCCGCCTCAGCCTTCCAAGTAGCTGGAACCACAAGTGTGTCCCACCACACCGGCTAATTTTTTTATTCATTGTAGAGACGAGGTCTCGCTATGTTTCCCAGGCTGGTCTCGAACCCGTGGGCTCAGGCAATCCTCTCGCATTCGCCTCCCAAAGTGCTGGGTTTACAGGTATGAGCCACCACGCCCGGCTTCACTCATTCTTAAAGACTTTAAATCATAGCTTTGAAAACATAAGGCCAAATTAACTCTCTATGCCCTACATCCTTTTATTGCTGACCACTATCCAGGAATAAACATAGTAGTTTTAGAAGAAGGCTTCGGAGTCAGAAGGTCAACTTAAAATGCCTAGTTTCACCACTTGTCTGCTGTACTATTTTTGGACAAGTGATTTACCTCCTTAAGCTTTAGTCCCTCATTCAGAAAAGGGATGAATTATATTATTACCTAATTTATAGTGTTATTGTGAGGATTAAATGATATAATGTATTAAAAAGCAACTACCAGAGGCCTGGCACATCGTAAGCACTCAATACTTGTTAACTATTACAATAATCTTATTCCCTCCATCTTTACCATTAGTCTCACCTACATACATATGCTTTCTCCTCCCAAGTCAAACTTCCCCTGCATCAGTCTCTCCAAAAACACTATTGTGTGCCCAAGAAATCCTCCTCATGGTAAACAAACACTTCTACATCTTCATCCTCTTCACTAAATATTCCCTCCACTTAGTAGCCCTAACAGAATCCTAGATCTCTTGTAAAAACAGGACTTATCCTTCAAAGCTCTGAAGTAAAGATGATTCTCTTTCCTAAACCCTGACATCATAAGAGACAACCTCCTCTTCAGTCTCTAATATTTCCATGCTTATTAATCCTCTTTTAACAGATCCTGTTCCTTTGAGACTCAAGCAATCCGGTGGCCGCACTCTCCATCCCACTCTAACTGTCTAGTACCAATTAAAAATCCATAAGTCACTCCCCTGCATTCCCCGGACACTTCTCTAGTTCAATACTTGTAACCATGTAGGTGATTATCAGCAGTCACAAAGACTACCCAAACAATACCTTGGTCTCTCAGTTGCATGAACATTTCAACTCCAAAGACCTTCACCATCACTCTAATTAAGCCATCACCCGTAATCTGTTCTCACTTCTCTAAAATCCTTAACGCCAATATCCCACTTAAACCACACCTCCAATCTCTTTAGTGCTCTTGCTCAAGAATTCCTACCAGAACCTATTCTTTGGCTTCATGGGGACCTGTAGCCATTTGATGCTCTTCTTCCAATAGTCTCTACCATATTCTTATACCTCCGTCCAGGGTAGACCTCGTGACCTGACCCTTGACTATAATACCATTACCTTACCAGTCGCTTCACTTCACCTCCCTCACCTCAACTGACTTGCATTTCTCTTGTCTGACAAACCCCCAAACCTAGACCAACCCAACTTCTCTATGCTTATATCCAGCATCTTTTTTTGGATTGGAGTCTCATTTGGTCACCCAGACTGGAGTGCAGTGGTCACTCCCAGTCACTGCAGCCTCGACCTGCTGGGCTCCAGCGATCCTTCCACCTCAACCTTTCAAGTAGCTGGAACTACAGACACGCGCTACCACGCCCGGCTAATTTTTGATTTATTGTAGAAACGAGGTCTTGCCAAGTTGCCCGGGCAGGTCTCGCACCAGCAGGCTCAGGCAATCCACTCACCTCGGCCTCCCAAAGCACTGTGATTACAGGCTGAGCCACCGAACCCGGCCTATATCCAGCATCTTTGGACATTTCTAGAGAAAATATAACTGGAATTTGGTTCCACTATAAATTAATGGTCTCATATCCCATCTATCCCTCCTATTTCCGAGACAGCTCTCTTTCATCCTCCAGAGAGTATTCCATCTGTCACCTTCCCTATCTAAATGATGAACAAAACAGGAGCTATCAGGCAGAAAGTCCAGTTTTCATAGCTCTAAGACTACCAACTCCCACACACTGCTTTCCTTTATCCTTTTTATTACACAGGAGATGGTCCTAATCAGTTCTGTTCTCTTCACTATGCCGAGTTCATCCACTCTCATCTCATTCCATCAGTTTTCACTTTTTCTTTCCATTACAAATTGACTTCGGCCTCAGAAAGAACAAAACACATATGAACCATGCTTCACTCCTTCATCCTCTGCAGCCACTATCTACTTTCTCCCTCCTCATTAGAACCAAACTTCTAAGAACTATCTACATTCATGGTTCTACTTTCATTGCCAATACCCTCCTCAACACATTACGCCTGCATTCTGCCTTCACTAACACTACTCTTGCCACATCACAACTTCTTTTTTTTTTTTTTTGAGTTGGAGTCTCTCTGTTGCCCAGGCTGGAGTGCAGTGGCATGCTCACAGCTACCACAGCCTTGACCTACTGGGCTCAGGTGATCATTCTGCCTCAGTCTTCCAAGTAGCTGGAAAAACAGGCACACGCCACCATGCCTGGCTTATTTTTTCATTTATTGTAGTGACGAGGTCTCATCAAGTTGCTCAGGCTGGTCTCAAATCCCTGAGATTAGGTAACCCTCTCGCCTCAGTCTCCCAAAGTGCTGGGATTACAGGCTAGAGCCACCGCACCGGGCCACGTCACAACTTCTTACTACAAATCCAGTAGACTTGATTCAACCCACACTTAAGCTTGACAAAACCAAACACTCCTTCCTTCTGGAAGTTCTTTTTTCCATGGACTTTGGTAACACTGTACTCAACTGCATTTTCTTCCCAGGTCTTTGGCTGCTCCCTCAGTGGGGACCACAGATGAGTTTTTTCAGGAGAGGATCCTAAGCTCCTTGTTATTGTGTTCAGAATTTTGTTTACATGCAAATGTGCAACTCTCTGGGTAGGAATTCACAGGTACCAGGAATTATTTAGTACAAAACAGTTTAAGAACCAGTGCTCGTTGGGCTCGGTGGCTCAGCCTGTAATCCCGCGCTTTGGGAGGCTAAGGTAAGTGGACTGCCTGAGCCCACGGGTTTGAGACCCACCTGGGCAACTTGGCGAGACCTCATCTCTACAATAAATCAAAAAATTAGCTGGGCATGGTAGCACATGCCTGTAGTTCCAGCTACTGGAAGGCTGAGGCAGAAGGATCGCTGGAGCCCAGCAGGTCAAGACTGCAGTGGCCGGGAGCGGCCACTGCACTCCAGTCTGGGTGACAGAGTGAGACTCCAACTCAAAAAAAAAATAAAAGAACCAGTGCTCTATACTCTGCAGAGACAAAGGCAAGAAATCATGAGAATGTGATACTGGCAAGCAAGCAAAGAAGGTGCTTCAAATAGAAGAGAGTGATCAACAATGTCAAATGCTCCTAAATCAACTGAAAGCTGATCACTGAAGATCATGGATGAACTTGATAAAGGTAGTGGTTCGTGGAAGGGATAGTGGCATAAGCCTGAAAAGAGAGAGTTCAAGAGAGAAAAATTGGAAGCAGCAAGTAGAGACAACTCTTGTGGAAGAGTCTACATGAAAAAGAGGCAAAGGAAGAGGGAAATAGGAGGAAAAGAAAGTTGCTTCTGTTTTAAAATGACGTATAATAGCTTGTTGTATGCTGATAGGAGGGACCAGCATACTCATTCCTTCCTTCAAATACAAATTTATTGAGCTCTTGCTCTCAGCCAAGCACTAAGAACACAGAGATAAGGTTCTCATAGGCAGCGGTAGAGTACAAAGTTAAAACATTCACAGGAAGATAAATATTTCAGCTGACATATATACAGGATGACATTGGTGAAAAGAAAGGGGGTGCCTCTTGGGAAAAGGGCCAAGTAAGAATTCCCAGAGGGGATTAAAGTTTGACCTATTCTTAAAGAAGTAGGAACTCACCAGGGAGATACTCCAGGCAGAAAGAACAGCAAGACAAAGGCAAAGAGCTGTGAAAACCTGGGTACATTTGAGAAACTGCAAATAGTCTGCAAGGTGGGACTAAAGCATGCCAGTGGAGTAGCAGTGGGGAGGAGCCAGGCGAGGATGAGTCTGTATGTCAAGACAAGCAGCTTGGACATTTTTCTGATGATGGCTATGAGGAGAGCTCCAACATCTTGTTTTGCATTTTTTCTTGTTTTTTTATTATTATTATCATTATTATTATTATTATTATTTGAGCTCCAACATTTTAAGCAAGTGAATATGAATATTTGCCTTTTAGAAATATTTCTCTGGCACCAACTGGTAAGATGGATTGGAGAGTAGTCAGACTAGAAGCAGGGTGTTCAGTAGAAAATATGGTAGTGGTAATGGCAGAGGAAAATATGGAAGGCAGTTTGCTGACAGATGTACGAGCTAGGAGCAGCAGATGGGAAGACACAGTAAACAAGGGGAAGGAGCCAAAGAAGAACTCTCAGATTAATTCAGATTGAAGAGGTAAAGAGTAAAACCACAAGTGAAGACAAAGACTACAGAGGGGAAGATACTATAGCAAAGCAGAGGAAGCTTTACCAGCTAGCCAAGCCTTAGAGCTCAGGAGAGAGAGCAGCACAGCAGGGCTGAGCATCAGCAGCATTTCTGTACTTGGCTAAATCTACATTATGAGGACAGGGAAGAGAGGCCCTGGAGAACATGAGAAGAAGAAAAGGTTGAGATCTGGAAAACCAGAAAACTGATCTTTAAGGCAAGAAAACTGATAAAAAACAAAATCAATCCAGTAGCTCGTTCTCAGAGAATACTAGTCAAATTTAGTGTTTTACTTTCTATTAGTCTCCACTGTAAATCTAATTTATTAGCTTAAAAAGTTATTCTAACATAGTACTTTGTCCACAATAGGCATGTAAATGAAATAGAACATAGTTGACACAAGTAGGAATCTGTTGAAGACTCTTATTGAAATTTGACAAGAGTACACAGAAACCTGAAAGGTATGTGGTGACTGAAAGGATGCCAGATAGTCTAAAAGTAAGGAATGGGGAGAGTTATATAGTCATCAATGAGAAAAGTAGTTTCTGAAAAACATTTTAGAACCAGCAGAAGTAAATTTTTTTTTTGAGTTGGAGTCTTTCTCTGTCACCTAGGCTAGAGTACAGTGGCATGCTCATGGCCACTGCAGCCTGGACCTGCTAGGCTCAGGCAATCCTTCCATCTCAGTCTTCCAAGTAGCTGGAACTACAGGCACACACCCCCATGCCCGGCTAATTTTTTGATTTATTGTAGAGATGAGGTCTCAGGCTGGTTACCCAGGCTGGTCTCAAACCCCCGGGCTCAGGCAATCCTCTCACCTCAGCCTCCCAAAGTGCTGAGATTACAGGCATGAGCCACTGTGCCTGGCTAAGTAGAATATAAAAAAGAATCTGGCTGGACGTGATGGCCCATGTCTGTAATCCTAGTGTTTTGGGAGGTGGAGACGAGAAGACTGCCTGAGCCCAGGGTTTCGAGACTAGCTTGGGCAACTTGGCAAGACGTCATCTCCACAATAATTCAAAAAATTCGTTGGGTATGGTGGCACATGTCTGTAGTTCGAGTCACTTGGAAGGCTGAGGTAGAAGGATTGTCTAAGACCAGCAGGTCAAGGCTGCAGTAGCTCCAAGCATGTCACTGTATTCCAGACAGGGAGACAGAGTGAGACTCTGACTCAAAAAAATAAAATACACTAAAAAAAAAGAATCTGAAATGAAATCAAATGAATAATGAAAATAACTTTTAAATTTGATTTTAGAGTCATAAGTAAATATGGTGAAGCGTTCCATTGATGAAATCAGAAAAAATCATAAAAGCAGAGGAGTTATAAATGGAAAATGATAATAATTGGAACAGGAAAGTGTGTAAAAAATTATTTTGCAGTACAGAACTATAAATTAGACCCCAACACAAATTTGGTACCAAGTTTGCTCTTGTATTTCTTGTTTTCATTACCTGTTTGGTTTCTAGCTGTTTGCTTCTTGAGTTTTCGCCTTTTTCTGCACTCCATATATTGCCCTTGTCAAATCGGCCCCGAAGACATGCTAGTTCCTTTTCACGTTCCTAAACCATCAAAAGCTATATTTTACATGCGAGTCAGTAGCATGTTTAAGAATATCTACACAATATTAAAACTTTTGTCTTCAGTTTATAATTTACCAAATTATAAACAAATTTCCAGTTTGAAATGAATGATATAGAGAAACAGGATGCTATTTATCTCAGTCAACAAAACTGGTTTCAGAATTCACATTTGATTTCTAGATCCTATGCTGCAACCACTTGATAATTAATGTTAGATGCAGTATACCATACCTGCTTGAGCTGATGTGCTAAATGGGTAGTAGATGAAGATGTATTTTGCTTGAACAATCTTTCTTGGATGGCCTTTGTATTTGGAGTGATAATAGGGTTTCTTTGGGGTGTTTTACGAGCTGGACTGTCTTTGTTATGTTCTTGACAACGCTCTCCAAAGCGTTCCAGGAAAGGTTTAATTCCTGTTCCTCCTACAGAAAACACACACATTTTTGGAATCTATTCAAAATAAGTAGTAATTATGATTTCTAGGGAGAAAGTTCTAAGTTTCATTACAGCTCCAAAATGCTTTGATTTGACTAGGAATATTTATTCACAAAGTAAACAGTATGAAAATAGTTCAAAATTTAAAAAAATTTTTTTACCATACTATTTCATTTAATTACATGCTTATTCGGATTTAGTTATTTAAAAAAAAGAATTTTAAAATGGTACAGTGAAAGGGCAGTGGGGATTAGAAACTCTCAAACTGAACAATCTGGCCAGGCGCAGTGGTTCGAGCCTGTAATCCCAGCACTTTGGGAGGCCAAGGTGAGAGGACTGCCTGAGCCCATGGGTTTGAGACCAGCCTAGGCAATTTGGTGAGACCTCGTCTCTACAAGAAATCAAAAAATAAGCCAGGCATGGTGGTGCATGCCTGTAACTCCAGCAACTTGGAAGGCTGAGGCAGAAGGGTCACCTAAGCCCAGCAGGCTGAGGCTGCAGTGGCCATGAGTGTGCCACCGCACTCCAGCCTGGGCAACAGAGAGACTTCAACTCAAAAAACAAAAATAAAAAAACTGAACAATCAGAACTTGACTGGAAATTGAGTATATGTATTAATTAGTCTACTTTAACCACCAAGTGTCCTCATCTTGATAACTTCCAACTATTTATATTTCTTCTTTTTCTAGAGTTGGAGTCACACTCTGTCATCCAGGTTGGAGTACAGTGGCAAGCTCACTGCTACTATCACCTCAACCTGCTGGACTTAGGCAATCCTTCCACCTCAGCCTTCTAACTATAGGCATGCACCATCATGCCCAGATTTTGCCATGTTGTCCAGGTTGGTCTCGAACCCCTGAGCTTAGGCAGTCTTCTCGTCTCTGCCTCCCAAAGTGCTGGGATTATAGGCGTGAGCCACTGAGCCTGGCTTACTTACATTTCTACAGCCAATGTATTTTATTAAACTAATATGTTAAAACCTGGGTTTTATTTTTCCTTTTTCACCCTCAAAAGAAAAATTAGGAATTATTCACATATCAAAAGGATGACATGACTTCACAATGTCTTAAAATTGAACTCACCTACACCTCTTATCAACAGGGTGCCTGAATGAAACGTAATCGTACACCTAACCCTTAACTGTACCCCACAAAATCATAATAAAAAATATTGATTAAAAAAAAATTGAACTCATCTGAAATAGTATGAAGTACATTTAAAGAAAAAATAAAAATAAAAAATAGGATACATATTACTCCCATCAAAAGGACTCTAAGGTTGTGTTACATAAAAATAGTCTTACTAATATCAGAGGTTCGTAAATATTCTCCTGTAAAGACCAGAAAATAGACTATGCACAGTGGTTCACACCTGTAATCTCAGCAGTTTGAGAGGCTGAAGCAGGAGGATTGCTTGAGCCCAGGAGTTTGAGACTAGCCTAGGCAACATGGCAAGACCTTGTTTCTAGAAAAAATTAAAATTAAAAAATTAGCCAGGCATGGTGGTGCATGCCTGTAGTCCCACATACTCAGGAAGGTGAGGCAGAAGGATTGCCTGAGCCCAGGTAGTTGAGGCTGTGGTGAGTGGTGATTATGCCACTGTACTACAGTCTAGGCAACAGAGTGAAACCCTGACTCAGTCAATAAGATCCAAATAGCAAATATTTTGAGCTTTGCAGGTCACGTGACCTCTGTCACAACTATTCAACTCTACATTATAGCATGAAAGCAATCACAGACAATATATAAATAAATGGGTGAAGCTGTGTTCCAGTATAGGGTTATCTGCAAAAACAAGAAAAGGGTAAAATTTGACCCATGGCAAGGGTTTGAGGACTCCACTTATTACCACTTCATGCCATATTTCAAACTACAGTTCATTAAGATTACAAAGAAACCTCTGAATGAAATATCTCTTAGACCCTGGAAATGTGACTTTGAGTATATTCAGTAGCCAAGAACTATAAAAAGAATGCTTCTTATCTAAGCCTTAACTCTTAAAAAAAAATTAGGAGCAACTAGTCCTATGCCAGGCGGGGATCTTGCTGTTCTCATTTTGGTCCATCTGGAAACTGACTGCTGATTTCTATTTACCCCATAACTAATGGCTTCTTCACTTTCATCTCTCTATTTCCCCTATATAATGAACTATAGTTTCTGAAGAGATTGTATTTTTAAGAAGTTAAGACTTTGAATTAAATCTTTTCAATGAGAAAGAATATAGTTCAAAGTAAACCATATATTTCAGACCCGTGTTTCTCAGTCAATAGCATATGAGAGTGTGCCCATGAAGTATAAGTCACCACAAGATAAATATGGTATTTCTTGGAATATCAGTTTACCATGGTAAGAAATGTTGAACTTTTACATGTAAACATTCACACGATGTACACACACATACAAATTCAGAGTAGAGTCATTTTTATGTACATTCACTTCTCTCTGCTATTAGGGATTCCTTCAGAGTAAAGAATGAGAAGCACTGCTCTGCATACTTGGTTACAAGATGTTTCTCCATAATGCCCCTAATATGTTGAATATGCTTCATCTGTATGGAAAAATATAGAATATGCTTCATCTGTATCGAAAAATATAGAATAAAGTAACCAGTATGATCATCCTAGAAAACTAGTAAAATGTAACAGGTTTAATACTGTGACCAGTAAATGGGCTAGTCTATACTAATGAATATTCACTGAATAAATTAAAGCTGAATACGAAGAAGTCTCATTTGGAACATTCAGGCATTTGCCCTGGCAAACCAACACCATACCATTCACAATTGAATATTTAAAATGCTGAGAAAAACAAACAAAACAAAGTGCTGAGAACAGATATGCTGCATATGGTCAGCAATAACTTTTTAAAAAAATACATAACCTGGTGTTGTAGATTTGCCTTTAGATTGAGATTGCAGACAAAATTCTCTATTTAGTTCTTCTTTGGACCGAACTGTCTGGGATACAGTTGACTTGCAGTTGGTTTTGGCACCTCTGTTTTCAGGGGACTGACAAGAGTTTTCTGACGTCGCTCAGAATCTTGTACCTCACAATTTTTAGCATCAGTGATGGATGTAGTAGATTTCACTGGAGAAGAAGTAGCTTTCTGAAACATGAAAACACTTAAAATAAACAACATTGACAATATCTACAAGTAGTCCAATAACAAAACAATTCAAATACTATTTACTTAGTAGGCTTTATGTGAAACTCATGAAAGTAAAATGAGGCCAGACGTGGAGACCCACACCTGTGATCCCAGCACTTTGGGAGGTAGAGACGAGAGAATTGCCTGAGCCCAGCAGTTTGAGAGCAGCCTGGACAACTCAGTGAGACCTCGTGTCTACAATAAATCAAGGAAAATTAGCTGAGCATGGTGGCATGCACCTTTAGTTCCAGCTACTTGGGAAGGGTGAGGTGGAAGGATTGCCTGAGCCCAGCAGGTCAAGGCTGTGGTGGCCGTAAGCATGGGTGACAGTGAGACTCCAACTCATAAACAAGTAAGTAAATAAATAAATAAATAAATAAAGAAGATGAAATGAAGTGCTCTTGCTCTCCAAGACCAAACTAAATTGAAAGGTTTGAGGGGAAAAAAAATAAGAAAATGCTATTGTTTAAACTATAATATGTAGTTTAGCCTGCATAATATATTGACAGGTAATTAAATATTAGGAATAGGATCACTTCCTATTTAAGAAATTTTTTTCTTTATATGATTACACTAGTACCATTATTAAATTTCTAAAGTTATGAAACCAAATTACATTTTTAATAAGTCAATATCAATTTAACAAAATAGTATCATGTACTTTATGGCTAATTATGATAAACTAAGTACTTAGTACATAATCAGGTACTCTGCTAAGCTTTATGCATATCATCTTATTTAACCCTCCCAGTAACACTTTGTTCTCATTTCACATATAGAAACATAAGGCTTTGCAAGATTACATAACTTGTCCAAAGTCACACATCTAATTATGTGGAGAGCTGGGATTGAATGCAAGTCTGTTTAATTCCAAAGTCTAGCAGTATACTACAAGACAATAGTCAGGAATACAACACTTTTTCCTTTTTGGTTTTTTAAGATTATAAAACAACCGTTAGGGTAATACACGCACAAAGTAAATTTTCAAATATTTCAGAAGGATATACAGTGAACATGTCATACCCTGTTTGGCAATTTGCCTTCCTGGAGACAACTACAGCTACTAGTTTATTATATATTTTTTCAGAAATGTTTGCTGTCTTTTATTTATACGTATACATAAAACACTCTAATGGAGGATTCAATTTTCAATATTCCCTTTAATTACCAAAAAGAAGATCCATCATTCCATTATTATATACTTTGGATTTGCATTAAGTTAGTGTAGTTTTAGTTGTCAGTTGCTAATTTATCTTAGGATAGGGTACCAAACTTATTACTTTCACTTTCTATAAAACTGATTTTCTAAAAATATATATAGACACACTATGCATATAGTATACAATAGACATCTACACACACACACACACACACACACACACACACACAAACAACCCCTCATAACAAAAAAAGAAGACTAAAATGGCCTTGACTTACCACAGAGCTAGAAATTGAGGAATCAACCAAAGATGTATCAGCAGTACTCAAGGATGTAGCTTTATTCAAAGAGGCATCGCCATCCCTTTGGGAACAGCATGTAGCTTCCTGCTTAACACTGCTGCTATTGATCCTAGCAGATGCTCCACTTGCAGAGGAAAATTTGGATAAACAAGTGGTACCAGGCTGTTCTTGTACACTGTTTTGCTTTGCAGATGAGTGATTTACATCATCTTCCCAGGAGCAAATCGTTGCAGCAAGGTTGGCCAGACGACCCCTTCTCCCAACTGGAGTTGGTGAGGCATCCGACAGCGATGGTTTAGGAGGGGAGGCAGCCTTTTCCTTTGATGACTTTGGTGAGGAAAGTGAACTTTCGGGAACATCGTCTGAAAATATTTTCAGAAAGAGTTAAAAACCATGTTCAAGAGTTATAATTATGTATGAAACTAGGATCACTCCATACAGAATTTTTAAATGAGAGTAATAGGTTTAAGAACCAGTGAAAAGCTCTTGTGTGCATGAAACTACCTAACTATTTAAATTTAACAATATCTTTCCAAATCAAATGATACTTAATCAAAACTTTTAAAAAAAATAGTTATACCTTTCCCCCCTATTTTTGATGGCTAGTGATGCTAAAAAAATACCATACTTTAGGGGTGTTTTATTTCATTTGTATTTATTTGTTTATTTTTTGAGTCAATCTCACTTTGTTGTCCAGACTGGAGTGCAGTAGCACGCTCATGGCTACCGCAGGCTTGACCTGCTAGGCTTGGGTAATCCTTCCACCTCAGCCTTCCAAGTAGCTGGAACTATTGGCAAGTGCCACCACATCCGCCTAAATTTTTGGTTTATTGTATAGAAGAGGTCTCACCAAGTTGCCCAGGCTGGTCTCAAACCCCTGGGGGATCAGGCAGTCCTCTCACCTCTGCCTTCCAAAGTGCTGGGGTTACAGGCATGAGTCAATGCACCCAGCTTAGGTTATATTTTTAGGATTAATTCATGGCTGGGCTCGGTGGCTCAGCTTGTAATCCCAGCACTTTGGGAGGTCGAAACAAGGGGTTTGCCTGACCCTGTGGGTTCAAGATCAGCCTGGGAAACTTGGCAAGACCTCATCTCTATGTTAAATCAAAAATTATCAGGCGTGCTAGAGCACGCCTGTAGTTCTGGCTACTTGGAAGGCTGAGGCGGAAGGATCTCTGGAGTCCAGCAGGTCGATGCTAGGGTGGCCATGAGTGTCCCACTGCACTCCAGCCTGGGTGACAGAGTGCGACTCTAACTAAAAAAAAAAAAACCAAAAGAATTAATTAATGATGTTACAACACTGCACAATTTAAGATTATGTATCCCACAGGAACTTTTTGTTTTAAAAATGGATTAGACCAGTGCTATATAACAGAACATTCTATGAGGATGGAGATGCACTCTATCTTTGCTGTTCAACACAGTAAACACTAGCTACATGTGACTAGTGAGCACTTGAAATGTGGCCAGAGCAACTGAGAAACTAAACCTTATTTCATTTTAATTAATTTAAATTTAAATGCCTGCATATGGCTAGTGGCTACTGTATTGAAGAGCACAGGGCTAGACTAAATCAACTATTTTTCTACACAGTTACTTCATTTGAAGATAAATCCCAAATAGGGCACTTAACTAGGCCCATATGCACACAAAATATGTATATAGGGAAGCCAAGGTTCATGGCATTTCCTGTTCCCCAAATTCAACCAAAGAAAAAGGTATCCCTCCTGTCTAAGGCTTCTACCTCTGCCATAATTTTCAATTCTACATCTCTAAGAACTTCTCAGGGATCTTATTCCAAATAACCTTTTTCCCTCTCTGTAAACTCTTCTCTGCACATTAACACAGTCATGTGGATACATTCTGAAAAATGCATCGTTTGGTGATTTCATTGTTGTGTGACCATCATCGTGTGTACTTACAAGAACCGAGAAGGCATAGCCTACTACACACCTAAGCTATATGGTATAGCCTATTGCTTTTATTCTACAATCCTGTACAGCATGCTACTGCACTGGCTACTGTAGGCAACTGTAACACCATGTTAAGTATTTGTGCATTTAAATACATCTAAGCATAGAAAGGGTACAGTAAAAATCATCAGAGAATTGTAAATCAAAACTACATTGAGATACCACCTAATCCCAATAAGAATGGCCAGCATTAATAAAACAAACAACAACAGATGCTGGTGAGGATGCGGAGAAAAAGAAAAGCTTCTACACTGCTGGTGGGAATGCAAACTAGCATAACCTCTTTGGAATTCAGTGTGGCGATTTCTGAAAAAACTAGAAATTGACCTTCCATATGATTCAGTCATCCCCTATTGGGAATATACCCAAAGGAATTCAAATCATTCTACAAAATAGATACCTGTACATGCATGTTTGCTGCAGCTCTATTCACAATAGCAAAAACATGGAACCAACCATGCTGCCATCAAAGCTGGACTGGATAAAGAAAATGTGGTACATATACACAATGGAATAGTATGCAGCCTTAAAGAAGGACAGATATATGGACTTTGCAGCAACTTGGAGTCGATCATACTCAGTGATCTATCACAGAAACAAAGAACAGAATACCATGTTCTCACTCAAAAGCGATCCTTGAACAATTATAATATTGTAAGAAAGCATTTGGCAGTAATGGGAAACTGCCGGGCGCGGGTGGGATTGGCAGTTGAGGGAAACGGCTAGGGGAGGGAGGGGCATACCTCATCAACAAGGGTACCTGCATAATCAATGTTTGTATACCTAACCCTGAATTGTACCCCACATCTTTATAATTAAAAAAAATTGATAAATAATTTTTTAAACATTTTTTATTTTAAAATTGTGGGGTACAGTTAAGGGTTAGGTATACAAATATGCATCATTCAGGCACCCTTGTTGATAAGGGATGTCCCCCGATCCCCAGACAGATATTGACTACCATTAATCCCACTCCCTTCCCCTCCCTGCCCCCCCATAATTTCCTGCCACTATCAATTCTTTTCTTATAGTATTATGATAGATGTTCAAGGTCCACTTATGAGTGAGAACATGTGATACTCAGATTTTTGTTTCTGTGAGAGATCTCTCAGTATTATAAACTCTAGTTCCATTCAGGTTGCTACAAATTTCATGATTTTGTTCTTTTTTATGGCTGCATAGTATTCCATTGTGGCAATTCCTAAAAGCTCTAAATATCAACCTCCCATATGACCCTGCAATCCCCCAACTTGGAATATACCCTGAAGAACTCAAATCACCCTATAAAAAAGATACCTACACACTTATGTTTATCATAGCATTGTTCACAATAGTAAGAACCTGGAACCAACCATGCTGTCCATCAAAAGAGGACTGGATTAAAAAAATAAATAATAATTTTTTTAAAAAGGAAGGAAGCGGCAGTAGTGGAAAACTGTCAGGGGAATGAGGGTGGGATTGGCAGTTGAGTGAAACTGCCAGGGGAGGGAAGGGTACACCTCATCAACAAGGGTACCTGCATAATGAACATTTGTATACCTAACCCTGAATTATACCCCGCATCTTTAAAATTAAAAAAAAGAAAGAAAGGTACAGTAAAAATGTAGTATTATAATCTTAGGGAACTACCATAGCATATTTGGTCCATCATTGACTGATATATCGTTATGTGGCATGTGAATATACAGTAGTTCCCCCTTATCCTTGATTTTATTTTCTCAGCTTCATTACCATGTCATTACAGCCAACCACAGTCTAAAAATATTAAATGGAAAATTACAGAAATAAACAATTCATAAGTTTTAAATTGCATGCTATTCAGAATAGCATGATGAAATCTTGCACCATCCTGCCCGAGACATGAATCATCCCTTTGTCCAGCATATCCATGCTGTACCACTACCCATCTGGTAATCACCTAGTAGCCATCTTGGTTATCAGATCAACTGCCGTAGTATTGCAGTGCTTGTGTTCAACTAAGTCTTTTTTTTTGTCTCACTCTGTCACTCAGACTGGAGTGCAGTGGCCACTCCCGGCCACTGCAGCCTTGACCTGCTGGGCTCTGGTGATCCTTCCGCCTCAGCCTTCCAAGCAGCTGGAACTATAGGCGTGCGCTACCACGTCCAGCTAATTTTTGATTTATTGTAAAGATGAGGTCTTGCCAAGTTGCCCAGGTGGGTCTCGAACCCGCGGGCTCAGGCAATCCACTCACCTTGACCTCCCAAAGCGCTGGGAATACAGGCCAAGCCACTGAGCCCAGCCAGTCTTTTTTTTTTTTTGAGTTTAAGTCTCAGTCTGTTGCCCAGGCAGGAGTGCAATGGCACGCTCACGGCCATCGCAGCCTCAATCTGCTGGACTCAGGCAATCTTTCCATCTCAGCCTTCCAAATAGCTAGAACTGCAGGCACGCGCCACCACTCCCAGTTAGCTTTTTTGTTTATTGTAGAGATAAAGTCTCGCCAAGTTGCCCAGGCTGGTCTTGAACCCTCAGGATCAGGCAATCCTCCCACCTCAGCCTCCCAAAGTACTGGGATTTTAGGCATAAGCCACCACGCCCAGCCTCAAGTAAGTCTTATTTGTCTTAAAAGTATCCATAAGTGCAAGAGTAGTGAAGCTGGCAATTCAGCTATGCCAAAGAAAACTGTAAAGGGCTCCCTTGAAGTGAAAATTCTTGATTTAATAAGGAAAGAAAAAAATCACATTCTGGGGATACTAAGATCTACGGTAAGAATGAATCTTCTACCCACGAGATTGTGAAGGAAAAAGAAATCTGTGCTAGTTTTGCTGTCATACCTAAAACTGCAAAAGTTATACCTACAGTACATGATAAGTGCTTAGTTAAGATGGAAAAGGTATTACATTCGTAGGTAGAAGACATAACAGAAACGTGTTGCAAACGTTGGCAATCTGGTTTGGAACGATCTGCGGATTCAGGCATCCACTAGGGAGTCTTATACTGTATTCCCCAGCAGATAGACTACTGTATGCTCACATACTACTCATCTTAAAAATAATGATAGGCCAGGCTTGGTGGCTCAGCCTGTAAACCCAGCACTTTGGGAGGCTGAGACGAGTGAATTGCTTGAGCCTGCGGGTTCAAGACCCACCCGGGCAACTTGGTGAGACCTCGTCTCTACAATAAATAAAAAACTAGCCGGGCATGGTAGCGCTCGCCTGTAGTTCCGGTTACTTGGAAGGCTGATGCAGAAGGATCACCAGAGCCCAGTAGGTCGAGGCTGCGGTGGCTGCAAGCATGCCACTGCACTCCAGCCTGGGCAATGGCATGAGGCTCCAATTCAAAACAAAACAAAACAAAACAAAAAACAAACAACAAAAATAATGATAATAAACATCCACTCTCAATATCCACCCTCGTTAGCTACTGCCCCTTTTTCCCTGCACAGTATTCACTCACCACTCAACTCACTCAACCAGCCTTCTGCCCATACCACTGCCTAAAGTCACTAGATGCTAGTACATGTCGCAGGCTTTGCATTTCTTAACAGATATTTCCTGATATATTTCTCTAAAATATATCACACTCTTTCCGTTTATGATATCATTCTCTACCAGTTCTTCTGTCTTCCTGGTCTGTCCTTCATGGTCTTCCAATTACCAACTACCTCCATTTGGCTATCCACAGGCATTCCAACCCTAACACATCTGAAGTTGAAATTGCCCTGGACCAGCCGGGCTCGGTGGCTCAGCCTGGAATCCCAGCACTTTGGGAGGCTGAGGTGAGTGGATTGCCTGAGCCCACGGGTTCGAGACCTGCCTGGGCAACTTGGCGAGACCTCATCTCAACAATAAATCAAAAAAAAAAAAAAAATCAGCCGGGCATGGTAGTGCGCGCCTGTAGTTCCAGCTACTTAGACTAAGGCCGAGGAGGAAGGATCGCCGGAGCCCAGCAGGTCGAGGCTGCGGTGGCCGGAAGCGGCCACTGCACTCCAGTCTGGGTGACAGAGTGAGACTCCAACTCAAAAAAAAAAAAGAAATTGCCCTGGACATAAACTTCTTCATCTTAGTAAATGACAATCTCTTGCTTTTCTCCCACATGCTCTATGTAGCAGAAATACCAACTCTTTATACATACACTACAACATATTACTTACCATTGTGCTTTTTATATATTTTGGTTTTTCTGCCTATATTCTTGTTATTCTGCCTAGATTTTCTTTACTATCTGAAGCCAGCTGGCAAGTCAGCTTAATTGCCTCTGCCTCCTCCAGAAAAGTTTCCCTGACCACCAGCTTCCCTACAATACCTTCTTACATGCCTCTATCATTTTCCTTAGAACAAGCACTCTCCTCTAAGCAGAGGCGTTTTATTGTCATGCTTTAGGAATGGACTTGACAGATCTCTATCTCTTCCAACTATTCTGTCAGAAAGACAGGCTTCAGATTAACTAAATTTTAGTATAAGTTCTCAAAACATTTAACTTACACCCACAGTCCTGTTAAGCATTCTCTAACCATTCATTACAAACACTTTACTCACAAGCTTCATTTCTTAAAATCAGTCAGGACATGGTGCCTTAATAAGATTTATTTTCAAGGATGAGGTAGACGTTTGTTAATATTTGCTTCCAAAATGGAAAAAAAATCACTGCAATGCTTTATACTCTAGAATGTTTAGGGCCTTCGTTGCTAAACAATAACCTCCCCCCCCTCCCTTTTTAAAGGAAAATCTGTACTTTGGTACCCAAAAATATAACAAATAAAACAGAAATGAAGCACCTTTCTTTTCAGGTACATTTATTGGTTAGCCTCTTCAGGCTATACAAAAAAACATGGCTAACGCCACCCAGTACCAAAATGAATAGTTATTACTAAATGATACCACAGATGAACAGTACTCTTATCTGATAAAAAACAAACAAAAAACACCAGGCAGGTCACAGCAGTTATGAATAGGAGTCCTAAAGTCAAACTACTGGGATTTGAATTTTAGCTACCTGACCATGGGCAGGCTATATAGCCTCTCTGAACAGTTTCTTCTTCTATAAAGAGAAGATAAAAGTGGCATGCATCTCAAAAATTTTCATAAGCATTAAATGCTATTCAAACAAAAAACATTTATACTGTATTAGAACAAAAAATATTTACAATGCCTAGCATATCAATACAGTGTTTGCTCCTGAGATTATCATCATCCCTGCCTGAAAACATAATCTTAAACTCTCTGCTATCTAATTCTTATTAAAATTTCAGTTACACAAACTGCTTAAAATATGTGCAGTTCATCAATTTGCTTAGATCGCTTGGTCTCAGTTTTGGCTATGCATCAGAATTACCTAAAGAGCTTTTAAAAAAAAAAGTAAGACAAAAGCATACCCTAGGGCTCTACATTTTTGAGATTCTAATCTAATGGTCTAAGTGATTCTGATACACATCAGCCACAGCCTCAGAAATGCTTCCTTGGGGAAAGCCCAAAAGCCACTTAGCTGTCATCTACCTGTACTGAGCTGTTGACCTGCACTGTGCGAGCTCACTTTAGAATTGCTTCTACTGAACTGAGCTTGGAGCCAGGCCATCTGCCTACCTTGAGAAACCTTATAGGTTTACTGGCACCCACAAAGTTATCTCTGAGGACACACACACAAAAGTTATCTCAGATGTTATTGCCAAAGATGGTTCTCCTTTTAGCTTATAAACATTAGTCACATAACTGATACTGTTTCATCTCTTTGCATTGGCCATTAACAAGCAGAGGACCTTATAGCCTGTATTTAATAAACTGGATTTACCTTTCTTTTTTCTTTTCTTTTTTTTTTTTTTTGAGTTGGAGTCTCACTCTGTCGCCCAGGCTGGAGTGCAGTGGCCGCTCCCGACCACCGCAGCCTCGACCTGCTGGGCTCCGGCAATCCTTCCGCCTCAGCCTTCCAAGTAGCTGGAACTATAGGCACGCGCTACCACGCCTGGCTAATTTTTGATTTATTGTAGAGATGAGGTCTCACCAAGTTGCCCAGGAGGGTCTTGAACCCGCGGGCTCAGGCAATCCATTCACCTCAGCCTCCCAAGGCGCGGGATTACAGGCTGAGCCACCAAGCCCGGCTAGCTTTACCTTTCAAATCTTTGTTTTTCCTTCCCAAATTTTCTCTTCACACTAACTTTCTTATTTTTCCTATTTTGCAATAGAGGTATTTTTGTAAGTCATGCCAAAACTTTTTTTTTCTGTAACAAGGAAGGAGATAAAGAAAACTGATCACAGCATGAATAACCCTATTACATACTTATTGATTTACTTCTTAGGCTCCCCACCTGATTATAGGCTCATGAAAGGCAAGGATCACGACACTTCGTCTCATTTCTAGTGTAACAAAACACATTTTCTCTCTCCCAAACTGAACAGCATTGCATACCTTAGTGCCTCAAGTTTATTAGTGAATCTACGAAATCGGATTTCTTGAATATAGAGCTGAGGGTCAGCAATGCTAATCATGCCAAGTGCAGTTTGTTCTCTACTGTTTTTCATTGCAAATATAAGGAAATGCAGTTATAGGATCAGGTTTCTTTGAACTAGTCCAAGAACCTCATCATCGTCTATTTCAATGAGGACACAGCCAATCATAAATATACTATTGGTATACAAGCGATTTGCAAGCAAAGGATACTCAGGATATAAATTAAACAAAAGTATTACCTTTCATGTATTAACTGATAAAATTCTCAACATATCAAATTGAATCTTATTGAAACAGATTTATGGGCCATAACATCTATAAATTTGTACCTGTCATATCATCATTGTCCCAACGGCGCCGCTGCTCTGCAAGTTTCTGCATACGTGTTTTAACTGAGGAAGCTGCAGTTGCTTCCAGTCTTGAGTTCAGTCCTCTCTTCATGCCTAGCAGTGATGTTGGGACAGCCACAGGATCACTGACATTAGCTGCTGCTTGTGGCTGTAACTGAGGAGATACAGGACTTGGAGAACAAGATTTTACAGAAGTTGACTCAACTGGTTGTTTATTTTCCAAGTTAGAAACTTCGACTTCACTATTGCCAGAACAACGTTTTTTTGACGGTGATGGTTTTGTACAAGATTTCTCTAGATTAAAAAATAACAAAAAAAGACAGTTAAAATTCTGTAATTTTTCATAGCATGAAAACTTGAGGTAAGTACATAACAAGTTAATAAAACATTATCTTTCTCTATATCTTTAAGTGCTTTTGGTTACAACAAGAAATATGTAAAACCTCACTTTCAGTAACTTAGAAATCTGATATGAAGGATTTTTTTTTTTTTGGTCAGAGTCTCACTCTGCTGTCTAGGCTGGAGTGCAGTGCCACGTTCATGGCCATCACAGCCTTGACCTGCTGGGCTCAGGTGATACTTCCACCTAGGCCTTCCAAGTAGCTGGAACTACAGGCGCATGCCATCACATCCAGTTAATTTTTAAAAATTTATTATAGAGACAAGGTCACGCCATGTTGCTCAGGCTAGTCTAGAACCTGTGGGCTCAAGCAATCCTCTCGTCTCTGCCTCCCAAAGTGCTGGGATTACAGGTGTGAGCCACCGCACCTGGCTGAAGGATTTCTTGTTAAGCAAACAAAATTTATGGCTTAAAAACCTTAATGAAAGGAAATTTAAATAACATTTTAAAGATATATGTATGACATCTTATGTAATCTTAAGATAGGAAGAAATAAAAAGCGCATATATTTAGAATAAGCCAGCGTTCTAACAGATTTTAAGGACTCTATGGCCTAATCACCTCATTTTTATATAAGAAAAATCAAGCCTGAACAAATTAAGTTACCCGCTTAAAGTCACACAACTGAGCTAAGGGTAGAAACCAGTTTTCTGTCTTTGAAACTATCTTTCATGGACAATAACACTCTTTTTTCTACATGTATTTTATAGTTATACTAAGGAATATTACTATCGCCAGACTATTCCACATTCCAAGAAAAGACTAAAGCAGTGGCTGGTGATGCTAGCTGGGTTTGCCAGAATTTAGGAAAGAATAAGATAAGATTCCAGGTGAGTTTGTGCTTGTATGTATGTCATGTGTTTGTTTTTATTTAATTCTACCACTTCTGGAGATTAACAACCTAAACTTCAAGTCCAGCTGTAGAGAGTTGGTTAAGCAAAACAGAGGATGAAAACAACTCATTAAATTTCAAGCATATGGAAGTAGTCTGCCTTCCCTTGTGCCAGAGACACCATCTGAACTCAAAAACCAGCTATTCTGACACTGTAGAGGTAAAAAATCCCACCACTGCAGTGTGTTACCCTGCTCCTTGATTTTCCTTTCCTTAGGGTTTTAAGGATAACTGTAGATTAAAGAAAATAAAGTCCAATAAATTAATCTGAAATATTTGTTAAAAGAAACTCTGCTCCAACCCAATAGGTTCTAGGCCTGATATAATAACCCTGAAAAAGAACAGAAGGTTGTTCTTTTCCCCAGAAACTATTACATTTGTCTCCCAAAGACTTTAGTTCTTCTACATGCACAATGAAATGTTTAGGGTTTGTCTCCTTTAAGAAAACACAAATTCTACTTTTCCCCACATCTTTTACCTTCACCACCAGATAGGGGCTGCTGGTTACTTGCTTCCGAAAGTGGCTCTCTAGTTCTCTTAGCATGATTCACAGACCTTGCAGCTGCTGTGGGCCTCTCAGCCATTTTTCTCTGAAGATTCTCTCGCCTGGCACGGGTTCGCTCAAGCAGTTTCTACATATATAAATATATCAGTGTTAAAACACGAGTTTAGTCAAATGTTCACAAAATCACTGTATCTTCTAAAATTACCAATTGTCATGCAGGATAATAGTTATGTACACTTCAAAAGTGAAATCTGGCCAGACATGGTGGCTCATGTCTATAATCTCAACACTTTGGGAGGTGGAGACGACAGGATTGCTTGAGCCCAGGGGTTCGAGAGACAGCCTGGACAACTTGGTGAGACCTCATCACTACAATAAACCAAAAATTAGCTGACGTGGTGGTGTGTGCCTGTACTTCCAGCTACTTGGAAGACTGAGGTGGGAGGATCACCCCAGTCCAGCAGATTGAGGCTGTGTCTGGCTATGAATGGCCACTGTACTCCAGTCTGGGCAACAGAGTAAGAGTACAACTCAAAAAAAAAAAAAAAAAAGGTGAAATCTGAAGTAATAAAGTCAAGATTCACTAAATGAGCATGCAATGCCATAATTATCACAGATGTAATAGGAACATTAAAAGGGAAATAAAATGTATCAATTTAGTTACATAAGATTTTAAACGGACACAAATTCTTTCTGCTTCTGTCAAAAGGTAGAACCTTTTTCCCCACCCTTGAATCTAAGCTGGCCTTGTGATTTGCTTTGGCCAATAAATTGTGGCAGAAGTGATACTGTATGACTTCCTAGGCATCAAGAGATCTTACAGTTTGGGCTCTCTCTCTTTGGACCACTGCCACCACATGAAGAAGCCCAGGTTAAGTTTACTAGAGACACATGGATCAGCTAATGGCCAGCATCAACCACCAGACACGTGAATAAGACCATCTTAGACCATCCAGTCCCAGATAATTTGCCGGATCCCTGAAGATGCCTGTATGACCCCTGCAGAATAACAATGCAGCTGAGCCCAACATAAATCACTGACTGAATGAATCATGAGAAACAAAGTTGGTGTTGTTTTAAGCTGCCATTATAGAAAGAATAATGATCCCTGAATGTTTTTGTCCTAATGGCCTGAATTTGTGAATATGGTGCCTTATTGGACAAAAGGGAGACTTGACTGATAGGACTAAAAATCTTCAGATGGAGATTATTATGAATTATCTGGGTGGGCCCAATGTAGTCACAAAGATCCTTACACAGGAAAAGGGGAAGGCAGGAAGGTCAGAGTCAGGGAAGATGTGACAATAAAAGTGGAGGTCAGAGTTATGTGATTGATGACTTTGAAGATAGAGAAAGGGGGCCACAAACCAAGAAATGCACATAGCCTTTAGAAGTTAGAAAAGGCCAAAAACAGATTCTCTCCGAGAGCCTCCAGAAGGACCACAATCCTGCTGACATTGTGATCTTAACCCAGTAAAATTAACTTCAGACTTCTGACCTATATATAAATGTGCCAGGCACGGTGGCTCACACCTGTAATCCCAGCACTTTGGGAGGCGGAGGCGAGAGGATTGATTGCCTAAGTCCAGTGGTTCGAGACCAGTCTGGGCAACTTGGTGAGATCTCATCTCTACAATAAATTTTTAAAAATTAGCCAGAGGGCCGGGCTCGGTGGCTCAGCCTGTAATCCCGCGCCTTTGGGAGGCTGAGGTAAGTGGATTGCCTGAGCCCGCAGGTTCGAGACCCGCCTGGGCAGCAAGACCTCATCTCTACAATAAATCAAAAAAAATCAGCCGGGCGTGGTAGCACATGCCTGTAATTCCGGCTACTCGGAAGGCTGAGGTGGAAGGATCGCCGGAGCCCAGCAGGTCGAGGCTGTGGTGGCCAGGAGCGGCCACTGCACTCCAGTCTGGGCGACAGAGTGAGAGTCCAACTCAAAAAAAAAAAAAATTAGCCAGATATGGAGGCGCACACCTGTGGCTCCAGCTACTTGGGAGGCTGAGGCAGAAGATTATCTGAACCTAGCAGGTCGAGGCTGTGGTGGCCATGAACATGCCACTGTACTCCAGTCTGGATGACAGAGTGAGACTCCCACTCAAAAAAAAAAAAAAAAAGGATAATAAGAACCCTCCTACAAAAGCATGTTTTTGGTTCCTAGTCTTTAGACACATAAGAATTGGAGGCAAAGAAATGTGGACCTGAAGAAGTCTAGGGTTAGCTTTCCTCTCATGGGTTTAAGATCAACAATTCTACATAAGGGAAAAAAAAAAAAGATAGTTTTAAAAATTAATTAATTAGAGTAACAACTTTAAAAAATTCTTCTGGGCTGGACATGGTGCCTCACGCCTATAATCCCAGCACTTTGGGAGGCTGAGGTGAGGGGATTGCCTGAGCCCACAGGTTCAATACCAGTCTGGGCAACTTGGTGAGATCTCATCTCTACAATAAATCAAAAAAATTAGCTGGATGTGGTGGTGTATGCCAGTAGCTTCAGCTACTTGGAGGGCTGAGGTGGAAGGATCACCTGAGACTATCAGGTCAAGGCTGCAGCAGTTGTGAATGTGCCACTGCACTCTCGCGTGGGAGACAGAGTGAGTCTCCAACTCAAAAAAAAAGAAAGAAAGAAAGAAAGGAAGAAAGAAAGAAAGAAAGAAAGAAAGAAAGAAAGAAAGAAAGAAAGAAAAATTCTTCTGAGTATGCAAAGTAGTTTGAGCTAAATTTGAAAGAAGGCACAGGAGCAGGGGTGGGATTGGGAGTTGAGGGAAACTGCCAGGGGAGGGAGGGGTGCACCTCATCAACAAGGGTACCTGCATAATGAACATCTTTACCCCACATCTTTAAAATTTTAAAAATTGAAGAAAAAAAAAGAAGGCACAACTCTGTATTCTTAGGAATGATTTTCTAATTTAAAGTTCACTGAAAGAAGTGACGCTAAATTGAAATACTTTATCACTGTAAGAATAAATTATGAACCAAATGCCTTCCAAAACACAAGATCTTCAACCCCTATATAAGACTCCTTTGACAAACGCAAGAATGATCATTTTGTCGCAAATTCATATGTCTGATGAATTTCCCATGACAAAATGTATCACTCCCCAGATACAACAATAACCTAATTATATTCATTCATGGACATGCCTACATTCCATTCTGGTCAGTTAGAACAGTTGAGAGTCAATATAGCTTCAGTTACCATGAGCAATGGGTAACAACAAAAGAAGTCATTTTGTCATTCAAGCACACACAAGTGTTCTACTGTTTACATTAGGTTCAAAAATTCCCAGATTTCAAAAATAGATAAGCAAAAAAAAAGGTTCTTAATCTGTGAAATATGGTTAATAAACAAGGTTATTAATTAATTAATTACATTTCTATTTTTTTTGAGTCAGAGTCTCATTCTGTCTCCAGGCTGGAGTGCAGTAGCATGTTCACGGTCACTGCAGCCTCAAACTGCTGGGCTCAGATGCCGCCTTAGGTTCCAAGTAGCTGGAACTACAGGAACGCGCCACCACACGGCTAATTTTTTCATTTACTGTAGAGATGAGGTCTCGCCAAGTTGCCCATGCTGGTCTCGAAACTGTGGGATCAGGCAATCCTCTCACCTCGGCCTCCTAAAGTGCTGGGATTATAGGCATGAGCCACCGCGCCAGGCCAAAGTTATTAATTTAAAGGAAATTATTTATCTGAAGTATATAAACTTAACAGGTTGCTCAAGTCTATAATCCCAGCACTTTGGGAGGCTGAAGTGAGAGGACTGCCTGAGCCCAGGGGTTTGAGACCAGCATGGGCAACTTGATGAGACCTTGTCTCTGGGGTAGCATGCACCTGTAGTTCTGGCTACTTTGAAGGCTGAGGTGGAAGGATTGCCTGAGTTCAGCAGGTTGATGCTGGGGTGGCCATGAGCATGCCACTGCACTTCAGCCTGGGTGAGAATGAGACTCTGACTCAAAAATTAAACATCTAAAAAAAATAAACTTAACAGCTCAATAAAAGTAGTCCCTCCCTGTAATTGTTTATCAGGAATGTAAACATTTTTAAAAACATAAGATACATTCCTTCAAATATCACACCTTCTTCTTCAAACTGTAGAGGCATACAAAATTAAACATTGCACAAAGGAGAGCCCAAACTTTTCCTGTACAATGACCACTTGTATACCTAATCCCGAAGTGCACCTCACATCTTTTTTTGTTTTTTTTTACTTGAGTTGGAGTCTCACTCTGTCACCCAGGCTGGAGTGCAGTGGCACATTCATGGCCACCGCAGCCTCAACCTGCTGGGCTCTGGTGATCCTTCTGCCTCAGCCTTCCACGTAGACGGAGCTGCAGGCACATGCTATCATGCCTGGCTAATTTTTTATTTTTATTGTTGAGACGAGTGCTTACCGAGTTGCCTGGGCTGGTCTCGAACCCACATGCTCAGGCAATCTACTTGCCTCGGCCTCCCAAAGTGCTAGGATTACAGGCTGAGCCACCAAGCCCGGCCACCTCACATCTTTAAAATAAAAATTTTTTTTTAAAAGAGAAAAAAAAGTAAACATTGCAATAACATAATCAGGAAGTGAGTTATTCCAGATGAGGCCAGGTATGGTAGCACACACCCATAAATTCTAGCACTTTGGGAGGCCAAGGCCAGGATTACTTGAGACCAGGAATTCGAGACCAGCCTTTACAACACAGCGAGGCCACATCTCTACAAAAAATTTTTTTTAATTAGCTGGACATGGTGGCATGCACTTGTAGTCCCAGCTACTTCGAAGGCTGAGGCTGATTGCCTGAACCCAGGAGGTCGAGGTTACAGTGAGCTGTGATTGAGCCACTCCACTCCAGCCTGGGTGAAAGAATGAGACTATAAAAAAAAATTGCTAAAATGTTCTAACAGTTACTGTTATATGCAATTATTTGTTTGTAAAATAATTTGCACCTAATGGCTATCTTTTAACTTAATTCAGCAAAATAATATTGGATGTGCTTGATATCAGGGATAATATCCCTGTAAAGAACAGTCCCTGCATTCATGAAGCTCATATTCTGGCAGAAAACATGTTCAATGTGTAAACGCATTTGACAGTAAAATTCAAGTGAGATGAGCATTGTGAAACGTGATCTCCCCTCTGAAGAAAGGAGAACAAACTGCAAGCTGGAGGTCACATGAGAGTTTGCCAGGTAGATGGGACAGGGAAAGGCAGTGTGTGCCAGAGCAGAACTGTGACTGCCGGGAGGAGGACCAGTGCAGAAGTCTTAATTGCAGAGAGTTTAGAATGATTGTAATCTTTCTCAACCAGAGTTACCAAGAGAATTAAGCCCTGATACTCTGGCATTAATGTGAATTAATTTCTTCCCTACATTTGTAGGATGGCATTAGTTATAAATCAACCTTGGGAGAATTAGGAAAATATTCTCCCCAATAATCTGTTTGACAGTTCTGAGGAAAAACCCTGGTTGAGAAAGTCCTTTCAGACCAAGAGCTGACCAGAAGTTCATTTCACTGTGCAAAAATGTTATGAATGCTATAATCATGCACCTAATAGTTGGAACCAATTCAAACAGTTCGGGCATTACCAATTAAGGAAAAGATGTCAAAGCTGTTTATTTCAACTGCAACTGATCTAAGTTTTCATAATATAAACTGTTCGTATTAAATCATACGTTTTTCTGAGTGCATTCTAAAATGATTTAAACAGAAGTTTCTTTCAGCTGAGATTTATACTGCTTCAAAATAACACTGTTAAGTAAAATGAAGTACAACGTTCAGCCAACTTTGAAAATGCTTTGTTTCTGTCAGCTACTTAGGAGAACACATAATAGGGATCGACCTGCTGGGCTCAGATGATTTGCCCTTCTCATCCTTCCAAGTAGCTGGAGCCACAGGCCCGTGCCACCATGCCCAACTAATTTTTTGATTTATTGTAGAAATGAGTTCTCACCAAGTTGCCAAGCTGGTCTCAAACCCCTAGACTCAGGGAATCCTCTCACCTCTGCTCCCCAAAGTACTGGGATGACAGGCATGAGCCACTGCACATGGCAACAGGGCCAATGTTTTAAAGAATCCTATTCTGAGTTAATAACAAAAAATAAATGTATCCTTTTAAACTCCAATGTAAGTGAAAGATATCTGGTGCAGGACCAGTTAGCCCCACTTTAAAGCTGATACAAAAAATGGGCTCTCCCTTGGGTTCGAGACCCGCCTGGGCAGGCAAGACCTCATCTCTACAATAAATCAAAAAATTAGCCGGGCATGGTAGCGAGTGCCTGTAGTTCCGGCTCTTTGGAAGGCTGAGGTGGAAGGATCGCTGGAGCCCAGCAGGTCGAGGCTGTGGTGGCCGGGAGCGGCCACTGCACTCCAGTCTGGGCGACAGAGTGAGACTCCAACTCAAAAAAAAAAAAAAAAAAAAAGAAAAAAAAATGGGCTCTCAATTTTTCTAGAATCTTTGGGGAAGAAGAACAAATTGATGTGTTTTCCATGAGATGACTGGGAATTTGAATCAGAAAAATAGAAAACTGTTGTTTGAAGTAAACTCTTAATGTACGAAATCTTTAATATCTTACACATAACTTATCGGGACCGTAATTACATCCCCCCAAAAAGAATTACTACTCTCGAAAGCATTTAAGTTCTTGAATCCAGTGTCGACACACCTTTAGGCCCACTCAAAAAACGAAACACTCAAGAATATTGCAGTTGGAAACTTGCACAACAACCTCAAGAAAGAGGAACTGTCCTGAAATAAAAGACAGTGGACCACCGGCAACAAGACACTCCTGAACGTTGACAACGTTCATTCTCCACAAAAGCTAAAGGAGGCCGGGCACGGTGGCTCATGTGTGTCATCCCAGCACTTTGGGAGGCGGAGGCGAGAGGACTGCCTCGCAGGTTCGAGACCAGCCTGGGCAAAGTGGCGAGCCCTCGTCGCTACAATAAATCAAAAAAGTAGCTGAGCGTGTTCCAGCTACTTGAAAGGCGGAGGCGGAAGGATGGCAGGTGGGGGCTGCGGTGGCGGGGAGCGTTCCACTTCACTTTCTTTGCTCTGGTGTTTTCAATCGCGGGCTGATCATTTTGGTTCGTCCACAGTCAGCTAGCCAGCCAGCACGGTTTCCTTCCAACTCAAGTGTCCATGCCGGGTGTGAAACTGCTTCGCTAGGTTGGCTGAGCAATGGGGTCTGAAGGAACCACCTTCATTTTGTGAACGAATGCAGCGGCTCCCCAGCATCTGCTGCTTGGAGCGTTCGCAGAATTTCGTCCTCCGCAAATCACATTCCATGCCGTTCCCCGGCGGCGGCCGCGCACCCAGCCCTGAGTCACCCGGGCCCCGACCCCACCCTGTGCGGTCTTCCAGCGTTTTCCAGCAGGACCCGTTCCGCCAGGCCCCAAGCCCCGCTCGGGAGGGACGAGACTGCAGACTGGCATTACCATAACGGGGGCTGATAAGAGACTTTTCACGACCGCCTTGTAGAAGACGCTGAGCTCTCCTCCCACAGTCTCAGACGAGCCCGAGACACACAATCTGACCGGGCTCGGGTACCCCAGCACGGCCACGCCCCGCCGCGCCGGCGCCCGGCGCCCGACCCCCGACCCCCGACCCCGCACGCGCACACTGCGCACGCGCGCGCAGGCGCTCGCCGCCTCGGTTGACAGAACCGAGGAACAGTGGGGGACTGGAGGGGTCATGGCTGGCTGCGCCCGCACATTTTCTCACCTCAGTAAACGGATCCATCGCCCCAGGCGCCGCGTGTCGAGTACGAGGCGATGCAAACGTTGGTTCAAATTCAGGAGAAGAAAAGAAGTGAGTCTCGGCTCCGTGTGTCTCCTGGAGAAAACGAGGAGTCCGGGGCGGGGGGAACTCTCCCACAGACGACGCTCCTCTTCCCCTCAGCCTCCAGGGTCAGACTCGGCCTTCTGCGGCCGTTCAAATTTGAATTTCAGCGCCCCGAGCCGCGAGCATGCGCACTGGGCGGGGCGCGCCTCTCCCCGCCCCCGGGCTCAGTCACGTGGCCTCGCTGGGACCCCGCGTTTCCCAGGGACTGGCCCGCCTTCTGCTCTCGACCCTTTCCCAGCCTCGGCGGCGAGGAGGAGGCGGGAGGCGGCGCGGTCTGCCCCTCCACCCTTCAACCGCCTCCGGCACGAGGCCCCACCCGCTTCGCTCGCACTCCACAGCCAGTTCCAGCCGATTCCTGAGCACCCGCCGCGCTTGGGCGTTCCTGCCTTCCTTCATTCCTTAATAAAGCGTTGCGAGCACTTGTGTTCGAAGTGTCGCTGGCCTTTCGGCCTTCCGCAGCTTTGTCTCCGCCCGCCGCCCCCACTTTCCCAGGAGGGGAACTGCAGGCTCGTCCCTGGGGAGAGGCGGGCCCCGCGGGTTCCCGGACGCTTGGGGCCGCTGACCAAGTGACCCACCCTGGGCGCTGGGGGCCTTTTTCTTTGGGAAAAGAAGACTATCATAACAGGCTGTGTAGCGTTCATACACAAAACTCTTATTTCAAATCCCTTCCAGCTGTATAAAATGTTGGAGCTGGAAGAATTCTGAGGATTATTCCTTTTACAGCCGAGAGAAGGAGCACCCGGAGACGTTAAGCAACTGGTCCAGGAGAAATGAAAATCTCGTTCTTAGCTCGTGATCTGCTTGCTGTCCACCCAGATCAAGCTGTGTCTCATGCTTATTCTTTCTAGGGTACTCGAAATCGTAAAATTGTTACATGGTTGCTGTATCAGATTCCTTTCTTCTGTAGCAAGTCTGCGGCCGGGCTTGGGAAAGCGACAGTTCTTGACTTGTTCATCTGAAAAGTCACACCCTTGTAGAGTACAGAGTGACTGTCCAACAGCTGAACAAGACAGAACTGTTACTCCCAAGTAAGATGTTTCAATGTATTTAATATCATTTCCATCTTAGCAGTCGGAAAGCATTACAAAAAGTATTTACCAATATCTTTGTTTGAATGTTAATGCTATAGATTGTAATGAGCTGAATTCTGGGCATGAGGTAGGGAAAATTGCTTGGGGTCGGGGCTCCATCAGGACCCGGCGACCTTAGGCTTTAAGCAAATCACTTAATCCATGTATTTTTTTTTTTTCTTAACCTTTTGGGAGAAGCCACGGACTCCTTTTAAAATACAATTAAAGTTTTCTACCTAGAAAAACGCCCACTCAATAATAAGCTATTTAACATAGGATTTATGTAATGTATATCAGGTTAAGAACCTCTAATTTAGCTTCTGTATTTTCATTCACTTATCTGTATAACAGGAATAATCAACTGCCCTGTCTTCCACAGAGGTGTGAGAAGGGGCAGATGGGGTAGGTGAAAAATGGAGAAAGATATGATCCCAAATCATTCTGTAATAAGTAATAAGGCATTGCGCATGCAATTATTGATATTTAACCCAGAATGTGCTACTTATGAACAAAGGGAAAAGATGCTTCGATTTTTTTCAGGTGCTAGACAGGAAAGAGGTGTGTACTTGGGGTTTTCTGGGTGTGTGTGTTTTAAACAACATTGGAAAATGAGTCATTAGAAATTTATGCAGCCGTTGTGCCTTCTGGCTATCACTTCTGTGAGCCTTGGTTTCTTTATAACTACCTCAACTGGATTCTAGTCAAGATTGAAAGAGGGTGAGGTACTGTGGCTCACATGTGTAATCCCCAGCACTTTGGGAGGCGGAGGCAGGAGGATCATTTGAGCCCAGTTCAAGACTAGCCTCGGCATCACAGTGAGACCTTGACTCCACGTGGAAAAAAAAATTAGTGGGGTATTGTGGCACATTTAAACTCTCAGCTGCTTGGGAGGCTGAGGCAGAAGGATCCCTTGAGCCAGGAGGTTGAGACTGTGGTAAGCCATGATTGTGCCACTGCTCTCCAGCCTAGGCAACCTCTACTCACCAAAACAAAACAAACAAACAAAAAACAAAAACAAAAAATCCACCTAACACAAGATAGCTACTCAAAATATTTAGTTTCTCTTTCCTCACAATCTCCTTATGTCTTTGGTCTTTACCTTGAAGGTGATGATGGTAATAATAGCAACCACCACAACTAATTATCTCCTGTATGTGAAACACTTACTATGTGCCAGAAAACATGCTAGATATTCAAATCTACTCTTCCAGGCTACTGCAGTGGTCTCCTACCATGCCTCCTTCTGTTCTTAACCCTTGGTAGTTCATTCTTCAGTTTATATGCTAGAATGATTTCTCTCCTTTTATAAGTTGTATTATGAAATATATCTAGTTTACAGTAAAAAAAAGAAGTGAATAATAAAACAACCATGTATCAACCACCTAGCTTTTAAAAAAATAAAACATGCTACATATAATTGAAGTCCCCTGTGTGTTCCTTCCTAAACTCATTCACCTTCTCACTGCTCAGGGATAAATCTATCTTGATTCTGATGTTTGTCATTTCCATGGGAATATGCATACTTTTATTCCATCTACATCCATAACAATATGTAGCATTTTATATAAAATTTGCTTTCAGCCGGGCTCGGTGGCTCAGCCTGTAATCCCAGCGCTTTGGGAGGCCGAGGTGAGTGGATTGCCTGAGCCCACGGGTTCGAGACCTGCCTGGGCAACTTGGCAAGACCTCATCTCTACAATAAATCAAAAATCAGCCGGGCATGGTAGCGCACGCCTGTAGTTCCAGCTACTTGGAAGGCTGAGGCAGAAGGATAGCCGGAGCCCAGCAGGTCGAGGCTGCGGTGGCCGGAAGCGGCCACTGCACTCCAGTCTGGGTGACAGAGTGAGACTCCAACTCAAAATAAATAAATAAATAAATAAATAAATAAAATTTGCTTTCATTATACATATCTTTCTGCAACATTTTCTGTCTCAATATTATCTTTATGAAATTTATCCTCACTAATAGCTACAGCTGCATTTCATTCATTTTCACTGCTAAATTCTATTGTATAAATATGCTTGTAACGTATGTACTCATTATCCTGTTAGTGCACATTTTCTCTTGCTTCTAATTTTTCATTCCTGGTCGGGCGCGGTGGCTCATGCCTATAATCCCAGTGCTTTGGGAGGCCGAGGTGAGAGGATTGCCTGAGCCCACGGGTTCAAGACCAGCCTGGGCAGCTTGGCGAGACCATCTCTAAAATAAATCAAAAAATTAGCCAGGCGTGGTGGCATGCACTTGCAGTTCCAGCTACTTATAAGACTGAGGCGGAAAGATCAACAGGTCAAGACTGCGGTTGGCGATGAGTGTGCCATTGCACTCCAACCTGGGCGACAGAATGAGACTCCAACTCGAAGAAAGAGGAAGAAGAAAAAGAAAATGAGTATTTACTCCTTCTAAGACTCCTCCTTTTAAACACACCAAAAAAAAAAAATCTTTTACAGATAAAATTGAAGGGCTAAAAAACATTAAAAATGTGAAATGTAGGCTTCAACAAGAACACTCCAAATGCTGTATGTTTACAGTTAACTTTACAAAATATATTCACATACAGTTCTCATTTAACTCATGAGATGATACAGTAACATAAATATTTTTATTTTTACAGGGAGAGAAAAGGCCAAGACCTAATCATAAAGCAGTGGCAAGAAGGATTAAACTCAAGTTCCCTACCTCAGGTGATATGGCTGAAGAGCCACTTATTTTACACATTTATTATAATGAAGAAATAAGAACAATCAAACGATAGTATCTACATGTTACTGAAAAGGGCTATCTTATTTGTTATAATCTCTACTGTTAATGGTTCTTAGTTTCCCATAGGTTTTTTTTTCTTTTCTAATTGATAAAAATGTTTCAGATTCCAGAGTGAGGGTAAACATAGTGTGTTTTCTGAACCTGTTACATTGTTTCCAAAAATCAATGCAACTACAGGCATATCTCCTTTATTTCAATAGACTATTATAAAAATGCATACAGCTTTAATCTTTTTATTTTCTCATGATTAATAAGGATATTAGGGGAATTCATATTTAAAGGACCAAAGTACATCCTTTCATAAAGAGGAAGAATTATTTTACAATTATTATACTTATCACACTGTAATTTCTATGTTAATGACTTTACTTTTCCATATCTAGATTTCTTAAAACTATTTTTGCAAACTTAGCTTTTTAGTGATCCCATGCTAAAGAAAAGTCATTATTAAATATTATAAAATAGAAGCATCCAGTGTTTTTAAACATCACAGTCCCTTTTTTTGAACATCAAAGATGAAATCTTATCCTTAAATTCGATAGAAGAAAATGTTCCAGGTTCTTTGTGCACCATCGATGTCTGTCATGAACTTCATGATCTTCTAAACACTTCAAAAATTTATCCTAGCCGGGCTCGGTGGCTCAGCCTGTAATCCCGTGCCTTTGGGAGGCTGAGGTGAGTGAACTGCCTGAGCCCGCGGGTTCAAGACCCGCCTGGGCAACTTGGTGAGACCTCATCTCTACAATAAATCAAAAATTAGCCGGGCGTGGTAGCGCGCACCTGTAGTTCCAGTTACTCGGAAGGCTGAGGCGGAAGGATGGCTGGAGCCCCGCAGGTCGAGGCTGTGACGGTCACTGCACTCCAGTCTGGGCGACAGAGTGAGACTACAACTCAAAAAAAAAAAAAAATTTATCCTCACATACTACTTCCAATCCTTGGTTCATGACTGTTTCATTAATCCTTCCAGATGTTGGAGTCATGACATCCGCTTTTACTCCCTCTTCCCTGCTTCTCACTGTCTGAGGAAGAATGGGATGGTGAAGCCATGGTGTAGGAGACTGAGGTCCTGAGACTTCATCAGCAAACATTTCTCGAGGACCTATTAAGTGCCAGGACCATAGTCTTCTACACCATGGGCCTCACCATTCCTTATACCTTCCAACTCTACTACCTCCTCCTTGCTTGTTCTCATCCGCCCACGTGTGACCACTTGGGCTCTAATCAACACTTTGAATAAGCTCCATCTCCAAGGTTTCAAACCCCAAGCCTGCCCTCATGATTCTAATGTTGAATCCTTATCTCCCCTTCACTGCTGCTCATTCCTACTAAACCTCCAAGATCCTCCTACCACCCACCTCTAATACTAACCTTCAGGCCATCTCCCTTTCTCAACTTTTGGCCCTAATTTAAAATGTTATAGCTTGGGCTTTGTAACCATGCCCAGGTTATTAAACTCGACCTCCTACCCTACCCTTTTCTATGGGGTCACATGCAAAATCGCTCAGTCTATTCTGAAAAAAAGGCCAGGAGAAAAGAGAATTAAAAACAAAACAAGCTGGGCTCGGTGGCTCAGCCTGTAATCCCGTGCCTTTGGGAGGCTGAGGTGAGTGGATGCCTGAGCCCACAGGTTTGAGACCCGCCTGGGCACCTTGGCGAGACCTCATCTCTACAATAAATCAAAAAAAAAAAAAAATGAGCCAAGTGTGGTAGCGCGCACCTGTAGTTCCAGCTACTTGGAAGGCTGAGGCGGAAGGAGCGCCGGAGCCCAGCAGGTTGAGGCTGCGGTGGCCGGGGGCGGCCACTGCACTCCAGTCTGGGTGACAGAGTGAGACTCCAACTCAAAAAAAAAAAAAAAAAAGCCCCAAAAAACAAAACAAAAGAAAACCTTAGAGATGCTAGGAAATTTACAGATCACCTAATACAGCGCCTTAAAACAGCAGATGAAGAACAAGACTATGATTAGTCTAAGCTTTCCAGAGCTTGCCATTGGCCTTCCCAAACACTGCCCAGCTTGATTTATGCCTCACTTGCTCCTTAACCAGCCAGACTTCAAGAGAAATCATTGTAATACTATTCTTCTTGGTCTCTTGTCCTTCATGCTGCATTTAACTTTCTAATCTATAGCCTTCTCTTTTCTCTGTTGTTCCTGGCTTATTGAACATTGCCAAAGAAAAACATGAACTTAGCTAGGCACAGTGGCTCACACCTATAATCCCAGCACTTTGGGAGGCCGAGGTGAGAGGATTGCCTGAGCCCACAGGTTTGAGACCAGCCTGGGCAACTTGACGAGACCTCATCTCCTCAATAAATAAAAAAAATTAGCTGGGCATGGTGGCTTGCACCTGTAGTTTCAGCTAGTTGGAAGGCTGAGGTGGAAGGATCGCCTGAGCCCAGCAGGTTGAGGCTGCGGTGGCCCAGCTGGTTGAGGCTGCCAGTGTGCTCTAGCCTGGGTGACAGACTGAGACTTCAACTCAAAAAAAAAAAAGACAAGAACTCGAGCCAATTCCATTTTAACTGGGCCCTTAATGTTGCTCAGAATCCTTTCATTCTTATCCACTTGAATCCCTATCACATTCTTCATCACATTTCCCATTCCACCTTTCTACTAGCTGCAGATGACCTTCCCACTCACTTTGCTTAGTGTTCAGTGCCAAGGAAAGAACAGAACTCAGAACTTAATCACTTGCTATTCCCTGAACAAACCCTGGTCTTTGCCACCATCATGGCATTCTCACTCTGATCTCACTACCAAAATGTTCTGATCATTACCTTTGAATATCCTAAATATTAATCTAGCTGAATATCAAGCCTTACAAGATTTCCTATCGGGGGGGTAGAGTGGCTCATCTATAATCCCAGCACTTTGGGAGGTGGAGGCGAGAGGATTGCCTGAACCCATGAGTTGGAGACCAGCGTGGGCAACTTGGCGAGACCTGGTCTCTACAATAAATTAAAAAATTAGACGGGTGTGGTGGTGTGTGCCTGTAGTTCTAGCTACTGGAAGGCTAAGGTGGAAGGATCGCCTGAACCCAGCAGGTTGAGGCTACGGTGGTAGTGAGCAAGCCCCTGCACTCTATGGGCAACGGAGTGAGACTCCAACTGAAAAAAACAAAGAAAAGAAAAGATGTACTATCTAGTCCATAGTGAGGACCTCTTCCACCTTAGTACTCAAATGGCACCACTTTATTTTTAGATGATTTCAGACATATGGAAAAGTTGCCGAAGTTTTATACACATATACATAGAGAGAGGGGACAAAAATGTAACAAAGATTCCTGGATTCCAGGAATCACCCAGATTTCCTGATACATTAAGATTCTACTACATTGGATTTTTTTTTTCTCTCTCTCTAAATACACACACGTATGCACACACACACATATATACATATACACACATGTATACATACACATACCTATCATTGTTTTGGTCAATGATTGACCCACATATACAACAGGGGTCCCATAAGATTATAATACAGTATTTTTACTCTACCATTTCTATATTTAGATACACAAACATGTAGCATTGTGTTACAGTCGCCTCTAGTATTCAGTATGGTAACATGATGTGTAGGTTTGTAGCCTAGGAGCATATGCCATATAGCCTAGGTGTATAGTAAACTGTACTATCTAGGTTTGTGTATGTACACTCTTCGATGTTCACACAACGATGAATTTGCCTAGTGACACATTTCTCAGAACATAACCCCAATGTTAATGACACAAGACTATGCATATATATATATATATATACACATAAACATATACAGATATGTAGTGTGTAATACATATGTATATACACACATATACAGATATATATTTTCATATGTACATACATACTTTGAAGTATTTAGGGGCCCTGTCTGCAAGCTACTCTTAAAACAGTTCAGAAAAGCCCGGGTGCAATGGCTCAAGCCTGTAATCCCAGCACTTTGGGAGGCCGAGGCGAGAGGATTGCCTAAGTCCAAGGGTTCAAGACCAGCCTAGGTAACTTAGTGAGACCTCGTCTCTACAATAAATAAAAAAAATAAGCTGGGCATGGTGACACATGCCTGTAGTTCCAGCTTGGAAGGCTGAGGCGGAAGAATGGCCTGAGCCCAACAGGTCGATGCTGGGTTGGTTGTGAGCAAGACACTGCACTCCAACCTGGGTGGCAGTGTGAGATTCTGACTAAAAAAAAAAAAAAAAAAAAGCAGTTCAGAAAAAAGCCATGTATGTGTATATATGCACATAAACGCATACAAAGACATACACACAGTTATATACATTACTCTTTATGTATATAGATAGATCTATAGATAAATATATAAAACCTTGCTGCTCTTCTTTCTCTGTCCCACAACTAAGTGACTAAGAACTCTAAATTCTACCCAGAGTGCTCTTGTCTGCTTACACAAACTCCCCTAGTGATCCCATCAGTCTTGTTGATGTAAGAATACCCATCCATATAGTAAGTGGCTCCCAAATTTATTTCTCTAGTTGAGCTCTTCTTTGAGCTCTGAGCTCTTATATTCAACTGCCTATTTGAAATTCTGGCTTAGATATCTTTTAATATGTCATATTAAATGTAACATATCCAAAATAGAATTTTCCCATTAAATCTGTTCTTCTCCAATCTCCATTTCAACTATCCACCCAGTTGCTCAAGTCAGAATTCTAGGAGTCATGTTTAATTTCTTCTTCCTCTCTTCCTACTTCACCCACATAGCTGATATGCATCCAAAATACATCCTGAGTCTTCTACCTCTCTCCTTCTCTACAGCTTCCATTCCATTCAGCGCCATCATCATCCTCACTTAGCCAACTGCTAGAGACTCTCACTTGGTTTTCCTGCTTCTACTCTCAACTTCTTATTCATTGTCCTCTTAGGAGCCAATGCAAATTTTTAAACACATAAATCATATTACATCACTCCCCTGTTTAAAATCCTCCAGTGTCTTCTAATTGCACTTAGAATAAAGTCCAAGCTCCTTCCTGGCTCCTGCCTACCTCTCAGATCTTTTCACTCTCCTGCCCTCCCTTCTCCTGTCCCCTTCCCCTTATCTTCATGGGCCTCCAGGATCATGCCAAGTTCATTATTACCTTAGAGCTTTTGTCTTTGCAACTCTCTCTGCCTAAAATGCTCATCTCTCAAAAATCCCTATGACTGACTCTTTCTTGTCCTTTAAGTCTCAGCTAAAAAGGCACTTTTTCAAAGAGGCCTTTCTGGACCACTCCAAGCCTCCATCTAGCACACTTTCCTGATTTACTGTACTTTGTAGCACCTATCTGTATCTGAAATTACATAATTTGTTAACTTGGTTTTTGCTTGTTTCTCCCACTACAACATAAGTTCTGGGACTCTGGTTTCCTCACCCCAGCATCCCTGTTAAATAGGCTAAAGGAATAATTGATATATGTATATCATTTTTACAAATGTATGTACATACTAGTAGGTAGGTTTCATGTCTTTTTCATCATCTTTTTACCTTGTATATAATAGGAACTTAATAAAGATCTGTGGAAGGAATAAATTAATGCACATCTTTGTTTCGTCAAAATATAATTAAGGGCAATTTTTTTTTTTTCTGATTAAAAAATATCCTTCCAGCCAGGCTCTGTGGCTCAGCCTGTAATCCCGCGCCTTTGGGAGGCTGAGGTGAGTGGACTGCCTGAGCCCGCGGGTTCGAGACCCGCCTGGGCAGCGAGACCTCATCTCTACAATAAATCAAAAAATCAGCCAGGTGTGGTAGCGCATGCCTGTAATTCCGGCTACTTGGAAGGATGAGGCGGAAGGATCGCCGGAGCCCAGCAGGTGGAGGCTGCGGTGGCCGGGAGCGGCCACTGCACTCCAGACTGGGTGACCGAGTGAGATTCCAACTCAAAAAATATATATATATATCCTTCCTGCCAGGCACGGTGGCTCATGCCTGTAATGCCAGCACTTTGGGAGGCAGAGGCAAGAGGATTGCCTGAGCTTATGGGTTTGAGACCAACCTGGGCAACTTGGTGAGACCTCGTCTCTACAATAAATCAAAAAATTAGCTGGGTGTGGTGGCACCTGCCTGTGGTTCCAGCTACTTGGTTGCTGAGGCAGAAGGATAGCCTGAGCCTAGCAGGTTGAGGCTGCAGTGGCCATGAGCGTGCCACTGCACTCCAGCCTGGACGACAGAGTGAGACTCCTAATCAAAAAAATTAAAATTAAAAATTAAAATTAAAAATATGCTTAATAATTTACAACAAAACATTAAAAAAAACACACATATACAAAAAAAATCAGGGTGTTCCCAGGATTTGTGTGCTATTCTATTTTCACTGACGTAAAAAAGAAGCAGTTTTACAAAGCATTCTTTTATTTGGCTTCCACTTAGTGCTTTTCATTCTCCTGAATATAAACCTACTGCAAACATTCCATTCTCTTAATATAAACTTCCTGAAAGCATTCAGATTTCACTTGAGAAACAGCCAACAGAAAACCAATTCTACCAACTATTCCCTAGATGTCTTTTTTTCCCCCTCTTATATAAGTCAAGAAACATTGTTTAGAGCTTGCCTTGAGGCTTATGTTAACACTTGTCAGAATCTGGAGTATTACAACTAGAGTTTCTGCGTCCTTTTGTAGTGGCAGGGTGCCAATTAAGTTTCCTCAATTCATATATTTTCAACAACATAGAATATTATGACTTGTTTTCAATAGAACAGGAAGTAAAGTCAAAAGTGTTTCCTAGAAGCATCTTCCCCCTCAGTCTTTTAAACTTTCATCTGAAATAACTTGTTTATCCATAACAAAAATTCCAAGCTGGGTGGCAGTGGCTCAAGCCTGTAATCCCAGCACTTTGGTAGGCCGAGGTGAGAGGATTGTCTGAGCTCAGGGGTTCAAGATCAGCCTGGGCAACTTGGTGAGACAATAAATCAAAAAACAAGCCGGGAGTGGTAGCACACACCTGTAGTTCTAGCTACTTGGAAGGGTGAGGTGGAAGGACTGCCTGAGCCTAGCAGGTTGAGGCTGCGGTAGCCATAGACATGACACTGCCCTCCTGCCTGGGTGACAGAGTGAGACTCCAACTCAAAAACAAACAAACCTGTTTTTCTGTGATTTCTAAATATAAAATTAAATGGAAATAATAATTATAGATATTCAGAAATCAAAATAATCATCAATACAAAGCTTCTAGTATACATAAAAAATGACTATAAAAAAAAGTGAGCATATTTCAATAGGATAGCTACAATGGCATTCTTGGTTATTACTGAAAAGTTTTAGTTTAGTAAAGCTTTAAAAAGGGTAAGAGGAGCCGGGCTCAGTGGCTCAGCCTGTAATCTTGCGCCTTGGGAGGCTGAGGTGAGTGGATTGCCTGAGCCCGCGGGTTCAAGACCCGCCTAGGCAACTTGGCGAGACCTCATCTCTACAATAAATCAAAAACTAGCCGGGCATGGTAGCGCGCGCCTGTAGTTCCAGCTACTTGGAAGGCTGAGGCAGAAGGATCGCTGGAGCCCAGCAGGTTGAGGCTGCAGTGGCCATGAGGGTGTCACTGCACTACAGTCACTGCGCCCAGCACTACAGGGCGACAGAGTGAGACTCCTACTCAAACAAACAAACAAACAAACAAAAACAAAACAACAACAAAAAAGGGTGAGAGGCATTCTTAAAGGTAAACATAAATTATTTAAAGCAGTTTTAATACATTTTTAACTTGATTTTTGTAATTGGTTCTTTGAAAAATGGAGCAGCAGCTGATAATCAAATAATCATTTTGTTTCAGCATTAATGGTTCATGTAGAAACAGGTATATTGCCTGACCCCAGCAGGTCGAGGCTGTGGTAGCCGTGAGCATGCCACTGCACTCCAGCCTGGGCAACAGAGTGAGACTCTGACTCAAAAAAAGAAAAAAGAAGAAAAGAAAAGAAAAAAAGAAACAGGTATAAAGGAAGGTTCTCAGAAAGATGGGATTGTTCATTGTTCTGGTGGATATGTAAAAACAATGCTGACTCAAAAGCCACCAACCGGACAGCTGCAGATGCTACCCAATGGAAATACTATGCAGTCATTGCACGAATCGATAATTAACAAAGCAGATGCACAAAGCTTGATGAGGATGAATAATTGCAAAGACAGGAATAGTAAAAGGAGCTGATCACAATACATGTTTTATAAGAAATTAGATAAACCCTTTGTATTCATGACTTTGTTAGCAACAGTGCTGCAATAGAACACAGAAAATCTGTATTTTTTAAATGTTTTGATCACGTTAATATGCACCTCTATATGATACTTATCACTAAAGTTATTTAGACCCACTAGAAAATATTGGTAGAGTGAACAAAAAAATAATTATAAAAATGAATGATATAATATTCTACGTGGGCTAACTACAAGGGCATCAAATTTGTTTAATTTTGGAATTATTAAGTTTAATGAAATGCTGAAGAGGTAGCATTTATACTTTAGTGTTCATCATTTTGTAACTTTTGTATGTCTGGATATATGTAGTCATATATGTGCATGTATGCATACAACACCTTCCTTACTAATCAAAAAATATTTGAGAATAGTTATCATATTTTGTCATGCACTGTAAAAACACCAAGCCAAGTGTCTTGTATATAAATAAATACCTGTGGAATGAGGAAAAGAATACACATCTTGGTTTCTTAAAAATATAATAAAAATGAAGCCAGTAGTTCATGCCTGTAATCCCAGCACTTTGGGAGGCTGTGGTGGGAGGATTGCTTGAGGCCAGGAATTTATAACCAGACTGAGCAACAAACTGAGATCCCAACTCTAAAACATAAAAGCAGCCAGGTATGGTGGCACATGCCTGTAGTTCCAGCAACTCAGGAGGCTAAGGCAAGAGGGTTGCTTGAACTCTGGAGTTTGAGGCTGTGGTGAGTCAAGATTGTGCCACTGCACGCCAGGCTATGTGACAGAGTGAGATGTTTTGTTTTTTTTTTTTTTTTAGTTGGAGTCTCACTCTGTCACCCAGACTGGAGTGCAGTGGCCGCTTCCGGCCACCGCAGCCTCGACCTGCTGGGCTGCGGCGATCCTTCCACCTCAGCCTTCCAAGTAGCCGGAACTACAGGCATGTGCTACCACACCCGGCTGATTTTTTGATTTATTGTAGAGATGAGGTCTCGCTGCCCAGGTGGGTCTCGAACCCGCGGGCTCAGGCAATCCACTCACCTCAGCCTCCCAAAGACGCGGGATTACAGGCTGAGCCACCCAGCCCAGCTCAGAGTGAGATCTTGTCTTAAGAAATATATAATAATAAACCAGGTGTGGTGGCTCAAGCCTGTAGAGGCCAAGGCGAGAGGATTACCTTCAGGGGCTCGAGACCAGCCTGGGCAAAAATTAGCCAGGCATGGTGGTGCTCACCTATAGTTCTAGCTGCCTGGAGGGCTGAAGCAGAAGGATTACCTGAGCACAGCAGGTCGAGGCTGCGGTGGCCATGAGCGTGCTGCTGCATTGCAGCCTGGGTGAAAGAGACTCTGACACAAAAAAAAAAAAAAAAAAAGGAGAAAGGAAAGAAATATATAATAATAAAGAAAATAGACAATATAATTAGGCATGGTTTAAAGCATTCAGAGTAAATTCTGCACAATGAACATATGACTTGGTAACATCTTTTAAAAGGCTTTTTTTTGTTTTTTTTTTGACGTTGGAGTTTCACTCTGTCACCCAGGCTAGAGTACAGTGGAATGAACATGGCCACCGCAGCTTCAACCTGCTGGGCTCAAGTAATCCTTCCCCTCAGCCTTCCAAGTAGCTGGTGCTACAGGCGCACACCACCATGACCAGCTAATTTTGGGGGGGATTATTGTAGAGATGAGGGCTCTCCAAGTTGCCCATGCTGGTCTCAAACCCCTGAGCTCAGGCAATCCTCTCCTCTCACTTCTGCCTCCCAAAGTGCTTGGATTACAGGCATGAACCACTGCCGCCAGCAAAAGGCTTTTTTCTTTGAGAAATAGCTCTTAAAACTGCAGTGACTATAATAACTAGAAATTTGCGGGGGAATAGATGCATTTATTGCAAACTTGGAAAACAGGTTTCAGGATTCTAGGTGTATAAGGAAGCTAACAGCATGGTTCATTTGCAACCTTTTTCTTCACGATATATGTTGCAAAAATAATTGCTCATAAATGCAAAGGATTATTTGCTTATTACTATAGTAAGTGTTTTAACTCAAAGTAGATTTGTTCTTTATCTTCAGGTCTATATAATTCTATATCATTGGAAATACATACACCTTCTATTGTCTACTTGTTCATTAATTCACAAATATTTATTGAGTGCCTCCTATGTGCCAGGCAATATTCTTGATGCTGGGAGTATAGTAGCAAACAGAAATTACTGCACTTGTGGAAATTTCATTCTAGGGATAGAGAAAGACACTAACACAATAATCAGTAAAACATATACTAAATGAGATAATGTGAAGTGTTAAGTAAAAACAAATAAAGCATAGAAAATGAATAGGATATATGAGGAGTGATTTTTTTGTTTGTTTTGAGTCAGAGTCTCACTCTGTCACCCAGGCTGGAATACAGTGGCTTTCTCACAGACACCGCAGCCTTGACCTGCTGGACTCAGGTGATCCTTCCCCCTCAGCCTTCCAAGTAACTGGAACTACAGGCATGTGCCACCACACCCAGCTAATTTTTTTGGTTTATTGTAGAGACCGGGTCTCAACAAGTTTTCCAGGCTGGTCTCGAACCCCTGTGGCTCAAGCAATCCTCTCCCTGCCTCCCAAAGTGCTGAGATTACAGATGTGAGCTACCACACCTGCAGGAGTGAAATTTTAAATAGAGTGGCCAGGAAAGGGCTCAGGAAGAGGTGACATTTGGATTAAGTCCTGAAGGAATTAAGGGAGCTGGTCTTGTGAATATCTGGGGAAACAGCATTTCAGGAAGGGATAATTCCAAAATACAAAGGCCTTGAGGTGAAACAGTGCCTGGCATAGTTGAGGAATACCAAGGAGGCCATTGTGTTTCCCGGGGTGGGAGGGGAGGAAATAGTGGGAGATGAGATCAAAGAGATGACAAGAGGCTAGGTCATAAAGGACTTCACAGGTAAGGAAGCCATTGAAGGGTTTGAGCAGAGCAGTGACATGGTCTGGCTTTCTTTTTTTTTTGAGTTGGAGTCTCACTCTGTCGCCCACACTGGAGTGCAGTGGCCGCTCCCGGCCACCGCAGCCTCGACCTGCTGGGCTCCGGCGATCCTTCCGCCTCAGCCTTCCGAGTAACCGGGATTACAGGCACGCGCTACCACGCCCGGCTAATTTTTTGATTTTATTGTAGAGATGAGGTCTTGCCTGCCCAGGCGGGTCTCGAACCCACGGGCTCGGGCAATCCACTCACCTCAGCCTCCCAAAGGCGCGGGATTACAGGCTGAGCCACCGAGCCCGGCTTGGCTTTCTTTAAAACAAAACAAAAACATCACTCTGGCCACTGAGTTTTGCAGATAAAGTGAAAAAGGATAGGGTGTGAATAGGGAGATTATCTAGGAGACTCTAGCTGTAATCCAGACAAGAGATGGTAGTGGTTTGAACCATTGGGATCAAGTGACCAGACTGTGGATGTATTTTGAAGTTTGTATTCAGGATTGTCTGTCAGAATATGAAGTGAGGGTTATCCACTACTTGTGATAGTTAAATTTCCACTTTTTCTCCTAAGTGATGAAAAATACACAATTTCTTACGAGTTTTCTGTTATTCTCAGAGTTTGATGCTCCTCACATTCTACTTTTTTATTCCTGAGTTTGAAAACACACCCCAATGTTTCCAGGTCCTACCTCAACCTTGAGGAAGGGTGAAGAAGGACTGTCTGAAGCTCTACAGTGCCAGCATTATCTCATGAGCTTCTCCTGAACTGTAAGCTCCACGAGGTGTAGTTCTTTTCCCTTGATGTCCTCAAAGCCTGTCTCAGAACCTTCCATACCTTAGGCTCTCAAAAAATGTTGAATAGTATAGTCTCTACATTTCCCACGGTTATTGTAAAAGATTAAATTTTCACATTTGCTAAAATGAAAATGAATAACACACTGAAAAACAGCCCCCCATCAATTGCACAATCATAGGTTAAATTTTGCATCTGAGTATCAAGGATAGTATGCTGGGGTACCCTCAACTGGTAAACATATTTGAGCCTCCTGCACCTTCATTCTTACCAGCTCAACCCAAAGTTGTTTTACTTTCTCGCACCTTGTAAGTTACGATAAAGGGCAATTCGCAGCTAGGCTGAGTGACACACCACCCCCATCTTCTTGTAAAGATGGAGTGAAGCCCCTTTGAAAGGCTCACAAACGTCTCCAGCAGCATCAGTCTACATGCGTATTTCCAGCTGGCCAGAGACCCCAGGCGGCGGCGGGGCACGGCCACAAGCCCCAGCGGCGAGGGTCCGCTCTGTGAACGCCGGGAGTTGTAGTTCCTCCTCTCTCCCCGCAAGCCGGCTTTCGTCGCACGAGCGCCCCAAGCGGCGCGCAGGCTCTGTGAAGCGCAGCGCGAGCGCACGGCGGGGACCGTTTCCTAGCAACCGGGGGAGCGGCCTCGCCTGGGCGGCTGGTTCTAAGCTCTGCCGGCCGCTCTAGGGTCGACGTGTGTTCCTCCTAGCTGCGGGCAGGTGGAAGCCACGCTCACGGCCCTGTGTCTGCGCGTCTTCTCCGCCCTTACCCGCCTTATCCCGCACCAGATAGCCGACAGCAACCTCCCGCCGCACCCTGCCACTGAGCCCCGGGCCGGAGGCTAGAGGCGGCCCTGCCCAGCTCCCGCCCGGCCCTCGCCCCTGCGCGCGCGAAGCCCGCCGCCCCGGCCTCGGCAGGACGATGCTGGAGTCCATTCGCGTGACGGGTGAGTGCGGGGCTGGGCTGGGCCGGAGGGGACGGCGATGTCCGCCGGGGCCGCGGCGGCGGGTGTAGGTGGCCGGGGCCCCACGGCGGAGGCCGGGGTGACTGTAGGTTGCGGGCTCGGCGCGCCGCAACAAGACTTGAGCCTGCGCCCAGGACCGTGCGGGGCGCGCGGGAGGCGCTCGCGGAAAACGTGCGGAGGGAAGGGAGAAATCGGTCCCTTTTCCTTTTGTCACTTACTGTCAGTAAGCACATACGGTGGGATCCACGGAAGAAAATTATAATAGACTGGGAACTGGGCCTATTGATGTACAATCTTAATAGTGTTAAATTCTATTTCAAAACGTATTAGGAATTGTAATTTCCTAGAATGTTCAGAAAAAATCAGCGAGGCAAAAGAACACATTTATTTCAGTATTTATACCGTGTATGTCTGTGTGTATGCTTTTATCCTTAAACAGTGAGAACGTTTTGAGTTGATATTCTTGACAGATCGCTTTATGATTTGGATCATACCAAGTGTCAAACATAGGTGTTTAGATCACAGTTCTGACAGTTTACTTGCCTTTTATTATTTTTAAATCACTCTGTATATTAGTCCTTTTAACAATATCTTGCATACTATTAGGATAACTTCCGAGACCATTTTCCTGGCATTTGATTTCATTTGAAAATACTTCTGCAAGACAAGGTTTGTAGCAGTTCAGAATCATGACAAAGAACAACAGAGTAAAGGAAAATACCCAATCTTCAAACCAGTGTCAAAATAAAGCCAGTTTTTTTTTTTTTTTTTTTACTTTAAGGCACTGCAGTACCTAATAGACCATTTTTTTCTGTGACTTTTTAAATTGAAAAACTACATTTTTCTTCCAGTGGAAATATTTATGATCTTAATTGCATACTGTTTTACTTCATGTTTAGTGTGATAATAACATACAGAGCTGATTCTGTGCAATTATGACATTGCCTTGATTTATCTTGTTATTTATATTGACAAGCAGCAAAGACAGGATCTAAAATCTAAGAGGCACTAAAATTGGCATTAGATTTTTTTAAAATGTGATTTGATGTAGACGCTACTCTTTGATCTTAAAACACAATGAAAATGTAGAAAGTTACTTCAAAATAGCATGTCTTCTTAATGTGGAGCAAGGTTTCTCAACTTTGGCAATATTAACATTAGACAAGATAATTCTTTGTTTGGGGGGCTGTCCACTGCTCCCTCCACACAACTGTAACAACCAGAAATATCTCCAGACATTGTCAGATATCCCCTGGAGGTCAAAATTGCCTTCTCCATGAGAACCACTGCCTTGGAGAAAAATATAGTTAAATTCTGGCACAGTGTACATTATTAAATTTAGAGATCACAAAGATTAAAATCATATCTCTAAAACATAACAATCATTGTAGAGAGAGGATACAGTTAAAATAATATTAGTGTTAGAAAGTGGATATTCTTATCAATTAGCCAGCTATACAAAGTGGGTCTCCTGATATTTCAATATGCAGAATTGGAAACTTGAGGAGAGGTAGTTTATACAGAAATTTATGAAGGTTGAGGAGAGAGAGTTTATAACACTTCTCTTGCCTCAATTCCCTTTCCATAATTTCGTGGCAGTACAGTTATCAGTCCAACTCTGTGTGTTGCATACCCTGAGACAGATAATTTGGCAGTGAATTTCTATAGTATGGTGAAGTTCAACTACCCATTTGAGATCATTCAAGCCTCTAATTTACAGTTCTTTAAACAATAACTGGGTCATTTTTCAAAATAGCGCCTCCCTTTCTTTGATATAGTACTTAACTAATTGAAATAACTATAGAATCCTGTGCCCAGCATTTCACTAAAATATTAGAAAACCCAACTTGGACAGTCAGAAGCTTCAAGAAGAGAGTTTAGCTGAAAACATGCCTTCCTCTTCCCTGGTTGTTGCCTCACTGAACATGTCTCCAGATGTCCATCATCTTCTTTCTGGTTAGCAGAAAAAGTTAATTGTACTGAGTACTGTTGGAAATGTGTTCATTTTTTTCAGCTTTAAAATAACTATAAATATAGAACAAACTGGTTGTTTTATATTTCAGGACTAAAGCAATTGTTTCTAAAATCAATTCCAACACAATTTCTTACTTTTGTCTTATTAGTCATGATCTAACATAATTTAAATGTAACATCCTGGTGGAACTGCTGATTGGAGGAGTAAAATGAAATAAAAATATGTATATGCTATGCTATACATGCTGTTTGCAAATTGAATCAAATCAGCCTTTTAAAAAAGAAAGTTTATTATACTAAGGCCACAAAATGTTGATTCTAAAATGTATATTAATTACTTTATATTAATATTAAATTTATCTTGGAAATTCAAATTTAATGATCTAAATATTTCTC